>CM031240.1:66178309-67432059 GCA_018340775.1 Taxus wallichiana var. yunnanensis
TGAAAAATATTTTAGAGTCGTAGGCGAAACAAGTATACGAGAAGCCAAGCGGGCCATTGTATCCATAAATTTATTGGTAGATTAAGGGGTGGTTTAAAGTACGTAATGGTCAAAGGTCATCAAATGTATATCTACATCATGTTTATACTTTTGAAGTATCTCATTATGACACTAGTATATACCGTCGACTTGGTTTATAACCAGTGAGAATCACCAAAGATATTAATGGACTTAATATCCAAGGCATAAAAGTCTGGAGACCCAATACGAGTGCTTCGTATTCAGCTATATTGTTTTTATAATAAAAATCAAGTTTGAAAGACAAAGGCATAGGTTCAGTTTGATGCCCATTAAAAAAACCCACTTGAGACCCAAGAAACAACCTAGGATTAGCTAGGAAAATTATGGAATAATTTTTTTTATTAAAAGTGTCCACAACCAACTTGCAAGATAATAGTTGATACTATCAGTTCAGAACAATTCTAAAATTTCTAGAATATACTTTTCATTTATTAAAAATTTTCGGAGGTCACATGGTCCAAATTTCAGGGTTAGAAGTCTCAGTTAGATTCAAGGGTTAAAATATCACCATACCCACTCTCTAATAGGATCGGAGTGTTTGACTTGATTTTTCTCATACTTAATGCATTAAAATTTTCCTAAATTATTCCCATTGGATAGGAAATTTTCTCACGTTTCTAATTATATAAATAATTCCTCCTAACTCCTTGTAAAACTCTAGGTATGGACTAGTGGAGCTTAAGGGACAAATTTTCCCCAAGGGGACACGTGTCAAGGAAAGAAAAGAAATTTTCGGTTGGCGATTCGGGGGTGGAATTTGGAATTTTTCCTTATCTCGGGAGAAAAATACCATTTTTCCCATGCCTCCATGGGTCCTCCAAGGACACGTGTCGGGTCTTGATCCAAAGCGGGAGAGTGTGAGGGGAGGGTGAGTGACGAGAAGAGTTTGAAGCATTTCGTCCAAGAGGGAGAGGAAACAATATAATTCCCATGCACCCATGGGTCCGCCAGGACACGAGGTGCTCAACAGAGCCATTGCAATGATGAAGGAGAGGGAAAAGCTGTGGTGGTGGGATTGATTGGAACATTTCGCCAAAGGGGAGGGTGAAAGGAGTAAAAGCGCATAGGATCATGTGTCCGTGGAAGGAGGTTTTCCCAAGGTAGGAGGCGGGAGTGTGGGGCCATGGGAGGAACACAAAAAAAGGGTTCCAAAAAAATTTCAAAATAATAAAAAGGGCATGAGGGTTCCGCCCCCTCCACTATCACCCTATGCTGCCACGTGGCGGTTGGTGATTGGCCGTGAGCCAACGGGGAGAAAAATAATTTTTTCCCAAAACTTTAAAAGCCCCAAAGACAAAAATTACGCCGCATCTCCACCACCGCCCTGTGAGGAAATGTGGTAGCCTTTGATTGGCTATGGGCTAACGGAGAAAAGTTAAAAATCTTTGCCACGTAAATTTTTCAAAACAAATTCTAAGGATTTTAACGGGAAATTTTCGAGCCACAGTGGGCCCGCCGGGGAAAATTTTCCCAAATTTTCCCGCCAAGGTAGAAAACTTCATAGGGCCATAACTTGATCTCAAAATCTCATTTTGGGAAAACGAGGACTTTCTATAAATATCTCAATGCCCCCTTTGCACGGATGTCATAAATTTTACTTTTGGTAAATTTTGAGGGGTCACTTTTTTGAAAAAGATCTGCAGATTTTAAGTAGGAAGCTGGTAAATTTTAACTTATTAATTTGACTCAATTTGATCTCCTTCTTCACTCAACATGCCAAACAGACATGGAGGATTACTCTAGGAAGGATTTAAAGTGTTTTAGGAAGGTATATTTACTTGTTTGATTTACAATTAACATTTTCGACAAATGACAAGTAAAACGTCTAGGAAAGGAATTGGGTTCGATTTTACAATGGTTAAATTGTTTTCTTAACTTGTCTTTGTCAATTTGAGTTCATTGATGTCTTAGCATGCTAAATTATATCATTTCCAAGTGGATTATTAGGTGCAGGTCCAAACTGTATATTTTGATTGAATTTATTTTCCAATATTAATATTTTTATAACATGTAAATCCATTTCCTTTAAAACTGTATATCAATTTTATCATTCAAGTGTGGCATTTCATTTCTAAAATAATCCATTACATTTAGTTTTTTATAAACAAATCATTTCAAAGATAATTTGCAAGGTCTGATTTCCAATTTAATATATTTCCAAAAGAGACAAAGCAATATACTTCCTTCATACATATTTCTTTCCTTTACAATTAAATAGAGATTCCAATCACAATTTGATATTCCAACTCAACACAACAATGCAAATGAGAGATGAACTTGCAATTATTTATTAATTCAAAAAGAGAGACATCTTTACATTCTTTCATTCCTTGAATGCAATTAATAGAATTCTATTTCTTTCCAATAAACAGAACAAAATTTAAATGTCTTTCACAATTCGAATATCCACTTTCATAATCAATTACATACATCTTTTCTTCACAAAATACATATTACAATTTCATCCACTTCAAGTGGGAAAGGTTACAAATGAAGTATATTTCACAAGGGACTGTCAAGACTATATTTTCCTTTGCTCCAGAACAACAACATGCAAGTTTCCTTTTTCTCCAAGTTGATCACAACAAAAGTGGGGGAAAGGCAATGCTCTCCACCCAACCAAGACATCCAATGAAAGGAGAAGCCTTCCTTCATCATTGGCCCCGAGCCCCAACCAAAATACAATAAGAGGTGTAATTCAACCCATGGAAACAACTGGCTTCCACAACACACAACATTCTTTCAACATGCATAATTCATTTATAAAAACACAGTCCACACAAAAACAGCAGATTCACAACTACATTTAAAGACATTTCAAAATAGAACTTAGGCTTGATCATGCAAGCTAAAGGAGCAAGGTCTATGGGGAAGCTACTTATGCCTCCCAATTGGGAATTGGGCACCCACCAATAACAAACTACCAATAAAAATTCACCTCACATATCCTTATGCCCCCAACAATCCATCCTTATGCCCCCACAAAGTAAGAAATGCAAGCTATTTCTTTTCCATGGTGGATCGCAAACTCAAACTCCCTCCACAAAATTATAATGCCAATGGCATTCCTTACCCCCACCCCCACATGGATTCCCCATATCCTTCTCTTACAACATCCCTAAGGTATTCTACCCAACCAACCAAAAAATAAATCAAAACATACACCATTCACACAACACAACAAGAAAATAACACCATAATAGGAGAGTTAAATTCCTACCTCTCCATGGTTACTTTTTGTTCTAAACAAGTTTTCAAAGCCCAAAATACAGTCCCAAAACATCAATCTCCAAGCATGCAAATTTTCTCCAAACTCCTTCCAAAAGAAAGTGCTCCAACACAAGAAAAATGTTCCCCAAAGAAGTTACAAAATTATTCAACAACCCAAAACAAGTAAAGAGTTTGAATTATATAGAAGAGGGAAGAGAAGAGGAAGATGTGGATCCATGTAGGATGCCACATCACACATCCTCAAATTCAAACACAAAAGAAAAAATTCCATTCTCCCAAGCACAATAAATAATTTAGGTGAAAATATGACAAATTACTTGCACACTCCAAAATCCCACACCCCAAAGGACTAAAAATTAATAAAATGTAAGAAGAGTACAATCAAAGCTTGCAACATGATTAATAAAATTCATTTTAAAAGTCTAAAATCACCTCTCCAATCATAATTATTTTTGGTAAATTAAATTTAGAGGTAACAACAATAATAAAAGGAAACACATAAATAAAATACACAAACCCATGGTCACATATACAGGTAATCCCCCCATGGGAATCCCTAACAAAACAACACACATACACAAAACAAGTTGCCATGGTCACCTTGTCAAATTCACCTAGAATTCCATTGTGGTTGGTCTCCAATCCCCTAATGTTTGTTATGATTTTTAACCTACAAAACACAAATACCTCTTGCGGCCTCGTGGCCATATGAGAACATCCAACATGATATAAATACAATCAAAAAATCATCTAAATATGTGAATCACAACAACATCAAAGTAATTTAACTGAATGACTTACAATTTATATCAACACATCACAGTAACAATTATATTATCATCCTAAAATATCCATTTTCTAGATCTACCCATAATATCCAAAATCACATGTCTAAACAACCTCCATAAAACATCCATGTCAAATAGTATATCATCATTCACATATGAGTGTCTCTAATAATCATCATGTATCATATCCAAATCAAGATCAATAATAATATATGATCAAATGTCTAACATCATACTAAATCAAAGCATAATAATGTCTATAACGTAATCAACAGTATCAAAATAAGCATCAAAAGGTGTCAAAGGAAAGTGGGCACTACATCCCCCACCCCTTAGACCTGACTTCCTCTGGAAGTCACTTTGGAACAAATGTGGAAAGGCCGAACTCGTAATGAGGTAGCATCCTCCCATGTAGCTGCAGTCTCATCATATATGTCCCACTACACCCGAACCTGATCAACCTCTCTACCTTGAAGGCCCAAGGTCTTGTGATCTAGGATGCGAATGGGCTCCACCATCACCTATCCCTAATCCTACACCTACAATGATGTCCAATCCAACACATGAGAAGGGTCTCGTAATAGATCTCCGAGCGAAACATGAAAAACATCGTGTATGCGAGACAAGTTGGATGGAAACACTAGATGGTAGGCCAAAGGGCCGATACACTCCAAGATCTCAAAAGGACCAAAAAATATAGGAGCTAACTTAGAACCTTTTCCATAATGGATAAGGCTCTTGTGTTGTCGACACAAAGGAAAACCTTCATGCCCACATATAAATTACGATCGATCCTATGTTGATCCTCATACTTATTCTACCTATCTTGTGCCTCCTGTAATCTCTTCTTGATCAACACCACCTGTTGCTCCATGTCCTATAGAAGAGCTGGTCCAAGAGATGCTTTGTCCTCTAACCTGTCCCAGCTGAGAGGTGTCATGCACTCTCTACCATACAAAGCCTCAAAAGGAGCTATGCCTATAGAACTCTAGATACTATTATTGTAGGAAATATCCACTAATTACAGTGTACTCCTCCCATCTAGACTACTGATCCATCACATAAATCCTGAGCATTTCCTCTAAAATCTGATTCACCCGCTCAGTCTATCCATCTGTCTCATGGTGATATGTTGTGCTGAAGTTGATCCTTGTCTCGAGGACATACTGCATGGTAGTCCAAAAATGTGAAGTGTACAAAGGATCACGGTCATAAAGGATCTTCCCGAAATCCCATGTAACTTGATAATCTCATCCAAATATACTCATGCTTGCGATGTAGCTATATAAGTCGTCCTCATCGAAGAAACGTGAGACACTTTTGTCAATTTATCAACCGTGACCATAATGGCATTGTGGTGATATCTCATCATTGGTGTTTCACCTGATTTCTTAATTTTTCTTAGGAGTACTTGACGAAACAGATAAGGTAAAGGTGGTAAGAGGAATACCTGGTTTGAGGTGGTTGAAGTTTGTATATGCATGTCTCTGAATTCTGAATCAAAGTGATTATGAGAGCTTCCTTTTTGCTAGGAGGAACTACCTATATAAGAATCAAAACAAGACCACCAAAGAGAGTTAAATGATATATGCAGTGGACTACCTAGCATATGCTAGATCCTAGAAGTGCGATACTTCCTAGATGGTTGTCAGTCCACTGTTTAAAACAATTCAATGCTGAAATAAAGTAAATATTGTCCTACTGTAGTTTAATATGATTTAGGCATCTCATACAAAATGCAATAGGATAGATCTAATCTAATAGGCTAGGCTAGAAGGATATCCAGAGGTCAAGTAGGTTGGTTATAGGTGAATCTAAACTAACATGCTAGGTTAGATACAGAGATATGAAGGTCAAATATGTGTCCAAGTAGATATATGTCGAAAGCAGTTGTTTTGGCAAAAATCAAAGCGACACATAGACCGACCATGGTTTTATGAGACCGATGACGGTTTTTATCAGAATCGTGTGATCGAGAGATGAACCGACGAGGGTTAACTCTGGGGCTGGTGGAATCACTGAGCTAGTTTTTGGAGTTTTGGGGTGAAAGTGGAGTGGGTAGTAGATGGGAATTGATCACGAGGGGTGCAAATATGTTACGAAGATCTAAGACTACCGAGGAGGTCAAAATATGAAATTGGGCCAAGTATTAGGATGATCGGGTATGGAAGGTGGCTATAACCTAGGAGAGAGGGAATGGACAGAGGAAAAATACTAAGTTCCTTTTACCACAAAGACTATAGTTAATGATAAGAAAATGAAACAGATGGAAGGAGGATACTTACTCTTCTGTGAGGTACAGTCGAAGAATAATGAAGAAGTTGTTGCATTGGAGGGTGCTGGGAAGAAATTTTCACTGTTGTGCTAGTGTATTTGGTTACCTTTGTTGATCCCAAATCAATATTTTTTTGTTGTCGCATCTAAAGAGATCAAACTCGAGATCATAAGTTTTCTCACAAAACCAACCCGTATTACAAATCTGTAGATGGGGCTAAATAGGCCATTTGGTCCATTCTAGTATAACTGGTGTCGGTTTAGGGGAACCAACATTGGTTTAGGGTAAACTGATGTCGGTTTGGGTGAGATATCTCAGTTGTTCAAAATATTCTGGGAAGTTGTCCTACCATTTAATGAGGGTCTCTTCTTTTATCGGGAAAAAAACTGACCTTAGGAGGCTTTTAATGTGAGGTGAGGGGATGGATCTAATGTTAGGTTTTATTTAGGATATTGGTTTAGGGTTTAGGTTAATGGGTCAAATGATGGGGGTGGTTAGGTGAGGTACATTTAATAAAGACAAATATATTAAGTAGATGTGTGTGGGTAGTGAATTAATTTAATCTAAATAATTAAATTAATATGCGTGTGGGTAAAAGGTCATTAACTTAATTAAAATAATTAAATTAATATGTATGGAGATAAATGGCATTAATTTAATTAAAGTAATTAAATTAAAATGTGTGGGGTGTAGGAGGTAGGTGCTAAGGTGTTGAGGATGAGGAAGTGATTATAGGGCTGTGGTAGGGGACCAAGGTGATTACGACATGATTTTGGTGTCTACATTTTGCCCCTTCTTGTTGCATAGCTTGTATTGGTAAGCGACGTGAACAAGAATAGAGTGTGGTTGTCCCAAGTGGGAATGAGGGTGATCCCCTCAAACCAGAAACTGATGATGTGGCAGATCACATCGGTGAGTGGTTTGATAAAAGTGGATGTGAAGAAGAATAGTGAAAAATGGGGAAAGGGGTAAAGGGAAAATCGGGCATATAGGTAAATGGGTAAACGGGCCAAGGTCAAAGGTAGTGGCAGTTGAATGCATGCACACGTATAAACTATAACATGGTACCAGGTTGAAGAGCTTGCAAAATCTACATCATCTAAGGTCGATAGGTTTATCAAAACAAGGTTGAAGTGATTCGGTATCCAAGGTATAGGATAAGGTCAGGAAACATAACGTAGGTTAGGTGCAAGAACGTTTAGGTATGTTCGTACACCAAAGGTAGGGTTAGGATAAGCGAGTCATGGCAATAAGCTAGGTAAGGTCATTAGGTCAAAAACACAGTGTAACGATGTCACAAGGTATAGCGAGAACATTAGTTCAAAGGTCACAAACATTTTTTTGGGTCTAGGTAGATAGGTCATAACATAAGAAGGCCGAGTAGGGGTAAAATAAGGAGACGCCAATCGGCTAACGAGGTGAGGTTAAAGAAGGTGGAGGACCAAAGAAGAAGGTAAAGTGGTCAGGGTAGGTGTAGGGAGGCAAAATAAAAAGGAGGTCAATGTGAGGGCAATGAGTAGGTAGGGTAACTGGCAAAGCAGCTAGTATGTGAACCGATGACGATGGAGAGGAGGAACGCGGTGGTTGGCTAGGCAAAAGACAAAGCATCGGTCAAGGGTGAACCGATGTTGGTTGAGTCGAGTGGGGTATAAAAAGTGGAAAACCCACGTTTTAAAATTCATTTGTGTATTGTGAAAAGTTGAAAAGGACAAGAAGATAAAAAAGAGGAAGAGGAAAAAAGAGGCGTCGAGAGCTTGGTTGGCAAGTCATGTAGGTGAGATTGATTCGACAAGAGGTGGGGCTGCAAGATTGGATCGAGTGAGGTGATTGGTGGAGACAGTGGAGGATTTTCTTAGATGGCGAGAGGCCGGAGAGGGATTGAGAGGAGAGGCGCAGAGGCCAAAGGTTCCAAAGCATGATGGTGGCAAAGCAGGATCAGGTAGGATTTGAACCTTTGGTATTGATTTTTGAGTGAATTGGTTAGAAGATAAGAAATATGAAAAAAATGAACGTTTGGGGGGAAGAAGTTCAAAACGGAAAAGATGGAGGGTAATGAGAATGGGGAAGGGTAGGGGGTAGGGAAAAAGGGTAATGTAGGAACAATTAAGGGTTTAAAGAGGGATTTGGGTGGGTAGAATGTCTAGGAAGGGAAAAAGTAGGGTTGGAAAGTTAGGGTAGGCGGCACGAAAGTGATCGATGTCGATCGAGTTGTGGTGGCGAGCGTCGGTGGGTAGTGACTAGTACCGGTCACAAGAACACCGACTCAAAGGATCAAAAGGAGACCGTGCTCGGTTAGGAGATAACCGGGGTTGGTTGATGATAACTTGGTGCAGTTAACCTAAAGGTAAGTTAGGACCAAAAGTAGGTTAGGTGGGGAAGGGTTAGGTGAGAGGGGAAGGGTTTAGGGTGAGAAAGTAGGGAGTAGGTGGGGAAGGGTTGAGGGTGGTTTTGGGTGAGGGTAGGGTAGATAGTTTCAGGTGGATGGGTTTGGGTAGGTTTGGGTGAGGGTTAGGTTAGATAGGTTCGGGTAGATGGGTTGGGTAGGTTTGGGTGAGGGTTAGGGTAGATAGGTTCGGGTGGATGGGTTTGGGTAGGTTTCGGTGAGGGTTAGGTTAGATAGGTTCCGGTAGATGGGTTTCTATAGCTTTGGGTGAGGGTTAGGGTAGATTTGGGTGAGTGATAAGGCCAATGGGATGGGGGTGGGGAAAGAGATTAGGTCGGGATGTGGGGAAAAATAGGTAAGTTGGGAAAGGTATACTAATACATTGCTTTTGTGGGATGTAGGCTGAGACAAGTTGCGGGTGAGGGCTCGGGTGCCGCCTTTGTTATTTACATTATGGGTGAGCACAATGTAGGTGGAGTGGTAGCATGTTGCAGAGGTGGGGCGGATAGGGGTGAGGTGCTACCGGCATGTAGTCCGGGAGGTGAGTCTTATGGTTTCCCTCATCAATAGATGGGACTCGGTGACCAACACCTTCCATTTGCCGACAGTGAGATGATGATCACCCTGGAGGACATCTACAGGATCCTACGGTTGCCCATAATGGGGATCCAGGTATTTTTTATCTCTTCAAAGGTGTCTAAGGAGTTACTAGCACATGTTTTTCGTGAGGGTGTAGCAGACCTGACGTTCCATAGAGCTAGCATGAGCTATGGAGCGATGTATAGAGCTCATCTAGAGGAGATGAGAGTAGTGGTACTCATGATGGAGGTAGTGTGCTGCTTTGCACTACCGGATGCAGAGGGGAAAGATTCCCAAGGTCACTGATGAGAGTCATCCATGACATGATCATACATCGGACATGGTTCAAATGGGCACATGCATTGCTTATGTAGGTATATAAAGAGCTGTTGGCCTACGGGTGATTGCGTTGGTTCAAAGCATCTCTTGTGTCACACTACTAGATTGCTTTGGGCATATGAGGAAATTGTTTATGTTTGACTAGTGGGGATGCCCCGAGTAGATGCATTCCCATGGAGAGTTTTGAGAGTGGGGTACAGCAAAGTGAGTACCGGCCATGGAGAGGCCCAAGGTGTCATAGCTATGCATGATGTAGTGTTGATGCAAAATCACGGCACCCCGAATATTGATCGATTTCTAGTTTGATCACTCTAGCATCCAAAGTGTGATTGCACAACATGGAATCCTTTCTCCAAGCGTGGGACCTATAAAGATGAGAAAGGATTCTCCAGAGAAGGCTGGTTCCTATTCCTCTGTTCAGATGCACAAAAAACGTAGAGGTTTTACTCAAAACCTAATCTAATCTGCCAAGGAGACAGGGTAAGAAGATGCATAAAAATAAACCTAAGCTAACAGAGGTGATGCACCGAGGAATGAAGAACATCTATCTTGCCAATAAACACAGACCATTCAAATGTGATGCAAGATCATGCACAGATAACAAAATTTGTAGTGAAAGACCAGGAGGATGCAAATGAACACAGAGAGGGTTGAGAATCATCCACTGAGACATGCATTACTTTCTCCAAATATTGATACAATACACTAAAAATGCCAAGAGGAAGAGTCACATTACAATTTCAAATGGGAGGTTTGAACTCCACAAACTCACCTGATAAAGAGAAGAAGGGAGGAGCAAAACAGGAATGTTCAACCTTTAGAAAGAAGCCCCTCCTTACAATTTATAGGAAGAATGAGAGAGGGAAGAGAGAGGAAATCAAGATTTACCCCGACCACTTCTAGGTTGCATTTAGCTCATCTCATTATGGCAGAAGCGGTGAATCTGGCAAAACGGTGGGCTGTCTAGCGAAACGATTGAACCGTCTTGTATTAAAGCTAGTTGTTAAAACATCACTTGTCTATTATTACGTGCTAGAGGTGTTTCTTATATTTCTCTCTCAAACGGAACCAAAATGCAAGATTTACCTCGACTCATGTGGAGAATTTTTCTAGCTTTTCATTGATATAAAGAACGTGAAGATCCGAGCTCTGGATCGAAAGATATGATGATCTCGAAGATTTAGGGCAAAAATAGGCCAAAACAGATATTTAAATTTTTCCCACGCTCTGCCACTTGGATGACACATGTCAGACTTTGATTGGATGAGAAATTCTCTCTCCTTCCCTTTCTGTGGGTTTTCCTTTGAAATTTTGACCTTTTTCATACTTTGGAAAAATTCTCATTTTCCCCCCGCCCGCCACTTGGGACACGTGGCATGCATTGGTTCATTGACAGGGGCGTGGGGAGAACCTTTACCTTTTAATTTCTTGGCCAAAACTTTTGCTAAATTTTCTAAGTCCTCCCTAAGATCTGCACTCCCCCGCCTTAGGACACGTGTCCCTGTTCTGATTCGTTGGTGGCTTTTCTAGGTCTCCGCATCCCTCGCGTATTTTTGGCCCAGATGTCCCAAACCGTCTGGGACAAATTTCTCCGATCCGCCCGATTCGAGCTTCCCTATTCCTCTTTTAGGCGAAGACACGTGGCACATTTCCATTCACTCTCATCTCTTTTGGCTCTCCGCGTCCCACATGTACTTTTGGCCCAAATGTCCCAAACGAAAGTTCTCTATTTCGGCCAAACAGGCCAGTTCGTGTCCTCCGTGTACTTGTCCCAACCGTCCTGCATCGCCTGGGACAAATCTCTCTGAACCGCCCAAAATGGACTGACTTGCGCCAAACTGGCCGATCTGCGTCTTTCGCATACTTTCTTCCCAGATGTCCCTGACTCTGCGAAACAAGACTTAGGCAATTTTCTTCATTTTTTCGGCTAGTTCGGCTTACCGCGCCAAAGCGCATCCCGATGTCCCAACTGTCCCGGATGCTATGCAGACCGCCTGACGGCCTTTCGGCCGATTCGTGCTCCAACATCCCAACTGTCCTAAGGACTGCCTTGACTAGGACTTAGCTGATTTTCATGATTTTGGGCCTTGAATCTATCTATTTGCTCGGGATTGACAATCTGATGCATGTTATCAAAATTACCTTTGGGGGGGGGAATTTTGGACAACAGTTTGGTGACTCAGCGGGGTCACCTGCCTACTAGGTAGAAGATCAGTGGCCTTTTAACAATCCATTGGGCATGGAGTAATAACCTGAAACCAACCTGATTTCTGATCCCGATCCTGATACCGCAACTCATTCTTCGAGAGCACTCTGAACTGTAGAAATTCAACCTGAGAGCAACAAAACCTATGCCAAAGCACTTAGGGAAAAAGAAACCTAACTACAACAAGACAATGTGCATACGCACTTAGAGGAACTAAAATCTAGGCTAATATTTACAAGGGTAAACCTTTTCCTTTTTAGTAGCAATGTTTAAGATAGATTCCGTTAACTGGAATCGGGAGTTCTTCTCCATCCAATGCAGAAAATTGGAAGGCATTACCACTTTTACATCTCATGACCATGTAGGGGCCGCTCCAAATGGCATCAAACTTGGAATGCCTTCCAAGTTTCACCCGATCTGCATCCCATTTCAGAGCTAGGTCCCCCTCCTGGAAGGTTCTTGATCTCGCCTTCTTGTCAAACCATCTTTTTACTAAGGTTTGATCCTTTTCAATCATCAGAATTGCATGTTCTCTTATTTCTTCCAATTCCATCAACTCTACGTACCTGGCTTCCATTGGTTTGAACTCAGACAACTCCAACTGCTTCATGAGCTCCAATGCTGGAAATTCTAATGATATAGGCAATACTGCCTCTTTCCCATAGACCAATTTGTAGGGAGAACTACCTGTAGACCTCTTTGGTGTTATCCTGTCAGCCCATAATGCTGATTTTAGCTTGGTATGCCATGTCCTTTGGTTTTCATCCAGAGTTCTTCTGATGATCCTTAGCAACTTCTTGTTCGTGGACTCTGCCTGTCCATTACCCTGTGGGTAATAATTTGAAGAGGTGCTCAAATAGATTCCATTCTTGACAGCCCATTCTATAATCTTGGAACCTATGAATGCTAATGCATTATCTGATATGATAGTGGCCGGCACACCAAACTTGGTCACTATTTCTTCATAAAAGTCTAGTATGTTAGACTCACTTGCCTCTTTGAGTGCTACTGCTTCGGTCCACTTGGTGAAATAGTCCGTCGCCGTGAGAATCCACTTGTGGCCTTGACTCGAATTGGGATTGATGACTCCAATGAAGTCCAATCCCCATTGCATGAATGGCTGATCTACTGAAATTAGATGAAGGGGCAGCGCTGCTAACCTTCCTTTCCTTGTGAAGAATGCACATTTCTTGCATTTCTTAACCCATGAGTAGCAATCATTAAATACAGTAGGCCAATAGTAACCAGCTTTCATGATTTTGAGAGCTGTTACTCATGGGGAAAAGTGGCCTCCTGCTTCCCTGTCATGGAACTCGTATAAGATCCTCTCAACTTGACCTGTCCCAATGCACCTCAATAGGACTCCATTGATGTCTTTCTTAAACAAAACACCATCAACAAGCACATATGGAATGGCTTGTAATCTAAAGTATCTCCTCTTTGCCTTGCTCATTTCTAGAGGGCATAGGCCTGTCTGTAGGAAGTGTATCATATTCTGAGTCCAACAAGGAGTGGGCACATCATCATTTTCCTGTTCTTAACCATCCTGTAGTACCAAGACATGCCTCTTTTCTATTACTGCTTCCAACTTGTCGACTCAAGGCTAGTTGTTCGCATAGTCCCTTCCCACGTACTAGTTTGATGACCTTAATCTCGATGTCATATTCCATGACATGGGTTATCCATCCTACACATTTCTCATTCAGATCCTTGTTTAGAAGGAATTCCTTGATTCCCGCATGAGAGACCAATAATTGGATCTTGTTGTTTGAGACTAGGTGCTTGAGTTTCTTTAAACTTCGATCACTCTGCAAGTATATGCTTTTCAATGAAAGAGTACCTAGTTTCGTATTCCTCCAAGCCTTAACTGAAGAAAGCAACTGGTTGTTCTAATCCTTCTTTGTTTTGTTGTGCCAGGATTGCAGAAATTGTGTCTCCACCACCAAAGGTGTATAGCATGAAACCCTTGGAGAAATCTGGATTGACGAGAGTGGGAGCTTGAGATATAGCCTCATTTATTGCCTCAAAACTTGCCTTGCCTTGGATGTCCACTTAAATGCCATGCTCTTTTCTAACATCAGCGTTATTGGCTTTACGAGAGCTGCAAATTTTGGAACAAACTGCATGGATAAAATTGATCCTTCGCAAGAAGCTTTGAAGAGCCTTCTTGTGACTTGGAAATGGCAATGCTCGAATTGCTTCAACTCTTTCTGGGTCAATTGTCAATCCCTCTTTTGAAACAATATGGCCTAGAAGTTTCCCCTCATGAGCCAGGAATATGCATTTTTTGGGATTCAATGATACCCCAAATCTTCTACACCTCTGAAATACCTACCTCAGATGAAAGAGGTGATCCACTGCATTTTTGGAGAATACAGTGATGTCATCAAGATATATCAGAACTATTTTATTGATCAACCCCTTGAATGCCATATCCATTGCCCTTTGGAAAGTGGCTCCAACATTTGATAGGCCAAATGGCATCTTCTTGTAGGCATATGTGCCCCATTTGGTGGTGAAAGCCGTCTTGAACTGGTCTTCCTCCTTCACCATTATCTGATTATAGCCTGAATATCCATCTAGCAATGAAAACCTTTCTGAACCAGCTACAACCTGCAATATTTGCTCCATGGAAGGGAGTGGGTAATGGTCCTTGAGAGAGGCTCTATTCAAGTCTCTGAAGTCAACACACAATCTAATCTCTCCACTCTTCTTTCTGACTGGAACTAAGTTGGCAACCCAACTAGAATGCTTGATTGGGAATATGATTCTTGACTCAATCAACTTGTCCAATTCTTTCCTCATGAGAGGCTCCATGTGTGGATTGACTGGTCTTTGTTTCTACCTGACAGGCTTAGTATTTGGATCCAATTCGATGGTATGCTGAGCTAAGTTGGGATTGAAACCTTTCAAGTCTTCATAGCTTCAAGCAAACATGTCGGGAACTCTTAACACAACCTGTATGAACTCATACCTTTCTTGTTCATTGTCATCCTTCCAATTTGCAATGGTTTGTTCTCTTCTACCAAGATGGATATTGAATCCTCTCTCTTGACTGAATGTTTGCTTTCTCCTTTCTAAACCGATCATTGGGATTAAAAATGGACTCCAAAGTGATAAGTCCCTTGGGCAGCTTGTTAGTTCTCGGTTGTACCACTTGGTCACCATCTTGTTGTTCCAATTTTTCTTGATTCTTGCCGAGAACTCAGCTTCTTGCAAGAAATGGATGATTTATGGTCATTTTCAAACACTTGCCAACCGACATTGTTATCTCGACTAATTGAAGGCCTCACAATCACATGGATGTTTGGCTGTACTTTGTCTTGTTGAATACTTTCCACAATGTCAAAGGCTGCCCTCTTCGCTGCAAGCTTGTCAAGACTTGATTCTCTTTCCTAGGAATGGATTTGATGCCAAAACCCTCAAAATCTTCCATAAGGTCCCACACCCTATTCTTGTAGCACTTGAGTAGATCATTCTTGGCAGCATGCTGTCCCTTGACCTGATTTACAATCAATTCACTGTCCCTAAAGACTTGCAAGTTATTTATTTTCTTCTTTATTGCCCAATGCATCCCTTGCACCAAGGCTTCATATTCAGCAGTGTTATTGGAGCATGCAAACTGAAATCTAAAAGCTGAATAGTACTTTACTCCTTGAGGTGAAAAAGCATGGCTCCACCTCCTACACCTTGTCTACTCCTTGATCCATCGAAAAATAGCTGTCATACCTCATTGTCATCTTTATGGTTTGGCTTGGTGATGCTAGGAATACGCTGATTTCCTTCGTGTATACAATAGACCCTAGCTCAGATTCTTCTACTTCTTTATAAGGATCAAAAGCATGTATCTTGTTTTCCCATTCATCAAGAGTTAGATCTGGGATGCTTCTAACCTTAGTGTCAACTTCATCGAGCACAGGTGATCTTCTTGATCAAATGCTTAGCAATTGGCATTAATCGACTTGGAGTGTAAGGCTCAATATGAAAGTTTGCAATAGGTTCAGACTGATTGTAGCCTTAGTTCCATACCTCATTTTGAACAGCATATGTGACCAATCAGACAAATATCCCCCAATCTTGGTTGTGAAGTCCCTTGACAAGCAAAGGGCAAAGAGTGGTGGAAGGTCTATGGTGATACATCTTGTAAAACAACAACATTTGGATAGGCATGCAAGGTAAGGCTCAAGTTTTTAATCACTCCAACTATTGCTACTTGTTGTCCCATCTAGTTGCACTACCCCTTTGGATATTTTTTCATCCGTAGCCCTAGCTGATCAGCTATTTGTTTAGGCATTCTTGAGCTACTTGCCCCGAGTCTATCATGCAATTGTGTACTAGCTGATTTCCAATGATCAATGAAACATAGAAAGGAGGGGGTTTCAACATTTTACCTTTCTATCCTCCATGATTTCCCTCAGGCTGGGAAGCATTTGTAAGCACTTTGTCTTGCATCTGAACTTGCTAATTCAAAGTTGGCCAGTCCTTCATGGCAGCTTGCAGCAGATCTCTTTGGCCTGGGATAGATAGGGATTCCCACATCGATATATTAACATTTGTCTTCTTCATCTGATCAATGATATTGAATGGTGATGAAGGATCTCTTTGTTGTCCCTTGGTTTGCACATTCACTCCTTGCATGTGGGCAGCAACAATTGGTATTTGAGTTGGTCTAGGAGCTGTTCTCGGCTGCCCTTGTGCATTTGAAATTGGATTTTGCTTGCCAACCATTTGTGGAGCCATGGAAGGTTGTGGATTGGTTGGGGTTAATGGTTGTTCTTCACCCAAATTCCTCCTCTTTGACCTTGTGTTGGCTGTAACACCTTGAGAAACTACCTGGTTCATGCCACAAAAATCCTCTGCTTGCCAATTTACCAATGTGGTGTCATTTGGGGCTGATTGCTGTTGGAATGTTTCTTGTTGTTGGTTGTTTCCTTGACTGCCCTCACCCTCCACACCAGTAGTTGTCACCATTAATGCTTGATTGAAAGCACCATTGAAGCACATGGATTGGTTATGAGGCTCATTGCATGGAAAACACCAATCGTACTCCTAGGCAATGTTGTTTTGTGTTGGCACCAGTGCCTTAGAGGCAGATATGGCATTTGGATTATAGGCCGGAATGGTCTATTGGCAGGAGGCCTTGTTTGATTCATATTTGCAACTGGATTAGGTGGCCTTTGTGGTTGGTATGGCTTCTGTTAGGTTGATCTTGGGGTTCATAAGAAGGTCTAAAACCTTGGGCTTGTTGCCTCTTGAGAGTAACCAGCTCATTGCCTAGGTTTTGCAATTGCTTCATGACTTCTTGAAGCTCATTTGGTGCACTTGGAGATGAAGTGGAAGCTTCATTTAAACTCGATTTCTAGGAGTGGGAGAAGGAGCCAAATTAGGTTCTTGATTTGTGTTAGGACTCTCTAAACTTAGAAACAATGGCATTGGAGGTCTAGGGGCAAGTTTTCTAGCTTGGAGGTCTAGGGGCAAGTTTTCTAGCTTGGATCAAACAATTTTCAGCCCTAATGGCAATGCTATAAGCCATAGGGATAGTTATGCATCCCATGTACTCGAATCAACATAGAAATATCAGAATTTAGAGCTTTGAGATAGTAGAGAAAAGCACCTTCTGTTGTTGGCCTGATTGCCACTGGAATTCTCTCCCAAGTCTTTTGAAATCTGAAGTTGAAATTGGTTAGCTGCTCATTGGGAGCTCTCTTGATGGTTGTCAGCTGCTCCAAAAGAGACAAGTTGTCTCCCTTTTCTCCAAATTTCTCATGAAGTGCTATACATAGCTGATTCCAATTTTTGATAGAACCAGCTCCAAGGCTCCTAAACCATTGCAATGCTTTCCCCTTGAATGAAGATGCCAGTAACTTGACAACCACTTGCATCTCATTGATTTCATGGATTGCACAAAGGTTAGCAATATCTTTAACATGATCACCTGGAGTAGTCTGATTTTCTCTAGTGAAGTATGGAATGTTCTTCAAGGCTACAATAGGAATTGGATGTTGTGCATTGAGGGCAAGTGGGCTGCTACCTGTGAAGTTGACATAGGGGTTGTTTTGTGCCATTCTAATTGGTCTTAAAACCCTTGTTGACTAAATGAAAGGCCTACCAGGTGGAGGAGTTGAGAGAGTTCTGTTTGGTGGAGATGGAGACCTTTGAATCCTTCTTCCTCTTTGCCTTCTTCTTGGAGATAATTGCAGGTATTCAAATAGCACTTCTTCTTCTCCAACTCTTGACCTTGTGGTGACTCTTCTCATGAGTTTTCAGGCCTGCACTGCTGAAACCAGTTGATTCTTCCCCTTGGAGTTGCCAGATATGCAAATAATAGCTCTTTTCAAGCAAGAAAATTATAGCAAATGCACATCAACTTTGCTGCAATAAAAATGAGACCTCTAGGGTCCCACCGGGTGTGCCAAAACTATTGATGTAAAATCACAGCACCCCTGGATATTGATCAGATTTCTAGTTTTATCACTCTAGCATTCAGTTTGATTGCACAACATGGAATCCTTTCTCCAAGCGTGGGACTTGTAAAGATGAGAAAGGATTCTCCAGAGAAGGCTGGTTCTACTATTCCTCTTTCAGATGCACACAAAAACGTAGAGGTTTTACTCAAAACCTAATCTAATCTGCCAAGGAGACAGGTAAGAAGATGCATAAAAATAAACCTAAGCTAACAGAGGTGATGCACCAAGGAATGAAGAACATCTATCTTTCCAATAAACACACACCATTCAAATGTGATGCAAGATCATGCACGATAACAAAATTTGTAGTGAAAGACTAGGAGGATGCAAATGAACACGAGAGAGGGTTAAGAATCATCCACGGACATGCATTACTTGCTCCAAAGATTGATACAATATGGTACAAAATTCCAAGAGGTAGAGTCACATTACAATTTCAAATGGGTGGTTCGAACTCCACAAACTCACGATAAAGAGAAGAAGGGAGGAGCAAAACAGAATGTTTGACCTTTAGAAAGAAGCCCCTCCTTACAATTTATAGGAAGAATGAGAGAGGGAAGAGAGAGGAAATCAAGATTTACCACAACCACTTCTAGGTTGCATTGAAGCGGTGAATCCTAGAAAACGGTGAACTGCTCTAGCATAAACGGTGAACTGTCTGTTGTATTAAAGCTGGTTGTTGAAACATCGCTTTTGTCTATTATTACGTGCCAGAGGCGTTTCTCAATTTTATCTCTCCAAACTGAACCAAAATGCAAGATTGACCCTGGAATCATGCAGAGAATTTTGCCATCTTTCCATTGATATAAAGAAACGCGAAGATCCGAGCTTTGGATCGAAAGATATGATGATCTAAAGATTTAGGGCAAAAAAAAGGCCAAAACAGATATTTGAATTTTTTCCCACACTCGCCACTTGGATGACACGTGTCGACTTTGATTGGATGAGAAATTCTCTCTCCTTCCCTTTCTGTGGGTTTTCCTTTGAAATTTTGACCTTTTTCATACTTTGGAAAAATTCTCATTTTCCCCCCGTGCCCCGCCACTTGGGACACATGGCATGCATTGGTTCGTTGACAGGGGCGCGGGGAGAACCTTTACCTTTTAGTTTCTTGGCCAAAACTTTTGCTAAATTTTCTATGTCCTCCCTGAGCTCCGCACTCCCCCACCTTAGGACACGTGTCCTGTTCTGATTCGTTGGCAGCTTTTCGGGTCCCCACGTCCCTCGTGTATTTTTGGCCCAGATGTCCCAAACCGTCTGGGACAAATTTCTCCGATCTGCCCGATTCGGGCTTCCCTGTCCCTCTTTGAGGTGAAGACACGTGGCACATTTCCATTCACTCTCAGCTCTTTTGGCTCTCCGTGTCCTACATGTACTTTTGGCCCAGATGTCCCAAACGAAAGTTCTTTGTTTTGGCCGAACCGGTGGTTCATGTCCTCCACGTACTTTTGTCCCAACTGTCCCAAACTACCTGGGACAAATCTCTCCGAACCACCGAAATGGACTAACTTGCACCAAATCGGCCAATCTGCGTCTTTCGCATACTTTCATCCCAGATGTCCCAGACTCTGCGAAACAAGACTTAGGTAATTTTCTTCATTTTTTCGGCCGGTTCAGCTTTTCGCGCCCCGCACGTCCCGATGTCCCAACTCGGCCCCAGGATGCTTTGTGCAAACCACTCCGACGGCCTTTCGGCCGATTCATGCTCCAACATCCCAACTGTCCCAAGGACTTCTGAACTAGGACTTAGCTGATTTTCATGATTTTGGGCCTTAAATCTATCTATTTTCTGGGATCGATAACTCGATGCATGTTATCAAAATTACCTTTGGGGGGGGAATTTTGGACAACATTAGCTTATTACAGGATGTTGTTGGAGGGGTTGTTCATTGTGGACATCATTTGGAGTCTGTATGTGGACTTCCCCTCATACAGACAGATGGCCATGGAGCTAGTTGGGCTACAGATACATCTGTGGATAGAGGGGAGGAGAGCGGGTGAGCATGAGCAGATACCTATAGAGTGGGTTAGACGCCTTGGTTTGGATTAGTCCGGGGTGTACTTGCGCTCCATTCCTGCAGTACATGAGAGATGATGTGGAGAGACCTATGTCTCCACCATGACCCACAATTCTAATTTGACAGGAGGAGTAGCTTGTAGATACACAGATTGATGATGTTGGGGTTGCAGATGGATACATGCAGTGGTGGGCGGCACAGCTAAGATTCATACCACCGAGGCTAGGATAGCCAGACTTAGCCACCATCATAGTACAGAGGGATGCCCTATAGGGGCAAGTGGCTACTTTGGTGACGTAACTTGGGATCATGTAGGGGCAGCTGACAGGTATAGAGGCATAGGTTACCACATTACGAGGCCTAGACAAAGGTGATCGTAGGCTCGTGTAGACAGGATTAGGTACTCCTGCATAGGCAAGGCGGGGAGATGAAGATGGAGAGGAGGTAGGTGGAGATGGAGGGCGAGATATCTGCCCTACAGTGTAGGTGTATGCTTTACAGGCCATTGGCCATAGCACGAGGGCTTTTACAGTCTCGGCAGGCGGTGACAAAGCAAAGCACAAGCACATATTACTACCTTGCAGGCCCAGATATAGGCACAAGCATAGATTCCAAGGCTGACTTTGACTCTAGTAATTCGCATAGGGCTCGGTGTAGGTTCAACAATAAGGTCCCATTGTATAGGTACCCGTGTAGGTAGCAGGACCTGAACACCTCCACGATAAAGTGCCCATGGCTAGGTTTAGAGATGCCCTAGGAGAGGCATGGTATTACCAGGATCATTTGTTAGCTATCGAGGCTAGATGTGCCCTCTATACCGAGTATAGAGCACAACAGGCCTCTAGTGAGAGGACTAGATCCTGCACTCACAGTGTGGAGAGTATAAGGGGTCGGTGAGCCTAGGGATAGGGTTGTGGTAAGGCCATTAGTGTGTAGAGGCCAGCCCCAGGTGAGGGGCCATCAGCAAGAGGTGAGGTAGGTGTCGGGCCCCAGATAGGTGTGATAGAGGGGTCGGGAGAGACACATCACAGGGGAGCATTCCCAACATCGAGATGGGGAGAGGATTGACTTGCTTTGTGGACTCGGCCGTGTGTTGAGTCATTTTTGTATGTATTATATATGAGATTGGCCTACGTGCCAAAGAGATTTTGTATTTATTATTGTGTTGTACATGATACCAACATGCGTGCTGAAGATTTTTGTATTGATTCATTCATTCTTTTTGTATATATGAGATTGGTCGCATGCCGATGACATTTTGTATTGTATATTAGCCTTCGTGTCTTGACATTTTTGAGATGATGGCCATGATGAGATAGGCATGTATTTTGAGATACACATTTGTTGATTTATATGATGAGATTCATGGTATTTGGTGATGTGTTAATGTGTTGATGAGATATTGGGTTATGGCTTGTGTTAGATGAGATATGGATTTGTTACTTTGTATTAGATGAGATATGGGATTGTTGGTTTGATATGAATGGAAATTAGGTGAGTTAGGCATGATGGAGTCAGGTCAGTTTAGGCATGGATTGAGTCAGGTTGGTTAGGCATGGTTGAGTTAGGTTTGGCTAGGCATGGATTGAGTTAGGTTGGTGTTATCCAAAATGGTGCCCACTGCGTTTTTGTGGCTAACTCCTTGTGTTCTTGCCTCTCTTGTGCTTCAGTCTACATTTTTGATTTTCAGACACTCAAGGCTTTCTTGAAATGTCACCATCAAATAGATCTCTCTCTCATCTTTCCGTAAAGGTAAATTTTGCCTCCTAACTCTTTATATTTTTCAAGTTATGGCTCAAGCAGAGTTTTTGCGGAAACTTTTCGCATTTGAGGCCCATAGCCAATAGGAACATGCCACGTGGCGAGGAGTTCTGGGGTCGGAGGCAAATTAGAAATTTAGCAAAAATTTTGGCCAAAAAACTAAAAGGTAAAGGTTCTCCGCGCACCTCTGTCGACCAACCAAATGATGCCACGTGTCCCCAGTGGCGGGCGCGGGAGAAAATGGGAAATTTTCCCAAAGTATAAAAAGGTCAAATTTTCAAAGAAAAACCCGCGGAGAAGAAAGAAGAGAGAATTGCATGATGAATCAGAGCTTTCCACATGGCATCCGACCAGCAGAGCATGGGGAATTTTTGAAAAATTTTCTAAAGACAAAAAAAGAGGTAAAATTTGAAAAAATTTCCGACGATTCGTTTTGGGCGTTTTTCGCTCTAAATATTCAAACGATCATATCTTTTGATCCAGATCTCATATTTTTGTGTTCTTTATATCATTGGAAAGATGTTAGAATTTTATACATGATTCCATGGTCAATTTCTAATTTTGGTTCATTTTGGAGAGATAAAATTCAAAACAGTTCTGCAGATGACGTGTCATGGCCGAAATGACATTTCAACAACCAAATTTAATACATAATGGGTCGCATTCTTCTCCAATATGGTCAAAAATGACAGGGTATGGGTTTCCATCAATGAGGAATGGGCTCCCATGTTTTTACATTTTCTCTCTCCTGGGCTCAACCATGCATTGTAAAAGCGATTTGGCACATTTCTTCATGGTTGAACACTTTTTGGCATAGAAAACTTCTTCTTTCACCTCCAAAGAAGTGATAGTTGTAAGAATCAGACCTTTTCAAGTATTGTAGCAAGTTTATACCTCTTTGAGGGTGGAATGCAAGAGATTTTTACATGGAATTGATAAAGTGAAAACTCGTGAATGCTTTCAATCCTCTGTTTGTATTGTTTTACTTCATTTTAAGACCTCTAATTACATCTATCAGCTTGTGTATGTTTTCCCTTGTTGCATTTCATGAATTTGTGTCTATTTACATGGCAAAAAAATGTTTCACCACTCCTTTTGGTGCATCACCATCTTTAGTTTAGTTTCATTTTTGCATTTTTATCCCTATCTCCTTGCAATTTAGAGTAGGATTAGGATCTGAACCTTTGTAGTTGTGCAAAATATAGATCTAAATCAGAGGAGTTTGAGGAACCAGCCTCTAATCTAGAGATTCCTCTCTCATTTTCACAAGTCCCACACTTAGAGAGAGGTTTCCATGTTGTGCAATCACACTGGATGCCTAAAACATCAATTCAGAACCTTGATTTGCATCTAGGGGTGCTGCTGATTTGCAACAACAGTTTTGGCATGCCCGGTGGGACCTTAGAGGTCTCATTTTTATTGCAGCAAAGTTGATGTGCATCTGCTGTAATTTTCTTGCTTGAAAAGAGCTATAATTTGCATATCTGGCGACTCCAAAGGGGAAGAATCAACTGGTTTCAGTAGTGCAGGCCTGAAAACTCATGAGAAGAATCACTACAAGGTCAAGAGCTAGAGAAGAAGAGGTGTTGTTTGAATATCTGCAGTTATCTCCAAGAGTAAGGAAAAGTGGAAGAAGGATTCAAAGGTCTCCATCTCCACCAAATAGAACTCTCTCAACTCCTCCACCTGGTAGGCCTTTCATTTAGTCAACAAGGGTTTTAAGACCAATTAGAATGGCGCAAAACAACCCCTATGTCAACTTCACAAGTAGCAACCCACTTGCCCTCAATGCACAACATCCAATTCCTATTACAACCTTGAAGAACATTCCATACTTCACTGGAGAAAATCATACTACTCCAGGTGATCATGTTAAGGATATTGCTAACCTTTGTGTAATTCATGAAATCAATGAGATACAAGTGGTTGTCAAGTTGCTGGCATTTTCATTCAAGGGGAAAGCATTGCAATGGTTTAGAAGCCTTGAGTCTGGTTCTATCACAAATTGGAATCAGTGTGTATAGCACTTCATGAGCAATTTGGGGAGAAGGGAGACAACTTGTCTCTTTTGGAGCAGCTGAAAACCATCAAGAGAGCTCCCAATGAACAGCTGACCGATTTCAACTTCAGATTTCAAAAGACTTGGGAGAGAATTCTAGTGGCAGTTAGGCCAACAAAGCAGAAGGTGCTTTTCTCTATTATCTCAAAGCTCTAAATTCTGATATTTCTATGTTGATTCAGTCCATGGGAGGCATAACTATCCCTATGGCTTATAGCATTGCCATTAGGGCTGAAAATTGTTTGATCCAAGCTGGCAAACTAGCCCCTAGACCTCCCATGCTATTGTTTCCAAGTTTAGAGAGTCCAAATACCAATCAAGCACCTAATTTATCTCCTTCTCCCACTCCTAGAAATCGAGTTCAAATGAAGCTTCTACTTCATCTCCAAGTGCCCCAAATGAGCTTCAAGAAGTCATGAAGCAATTGCAAAACCTAGGCAATGAGTTGGTTACTCTCAAAAGGCAACAAGCCCAAGGTTTTAGACCTTCTTACCAGCCCCAAGCTCAGCCTAATAGGCAGCCATACCAACCATAAAGACCTCCTAATCTAGTTGCAAATTAAATCAAACAAAACCTCCGCCAATAAACCATTTCAGTCCTATAATCCTAATGCCATATATGCCTCTAAGGCATTGGTGGGAACACAAAACAACGTTGCTCAAGAGTATGATTGGTTTTTTCCATGCAATGAACCTTATAACCAATCTATGTGCTTCAATGGTGCTTTGAATCAAGCATTAATGGTGACAACTACCGAGGTGGAGGGTGAAGGCAGTCAAGGAAACAACCAACAACAAGAAACATTCCAACAGCAATCGGCCCCAAATGACACCACATTGGTAAATTGGCAAGCGTAAGATTTCGTGGCGTATATCAACAAGTTTCTCAAGGTGTTGTAGCCAACACAAGGTCAAAAAGAAGGAATTTGGGTGAAGAACAACCATTAACTCCAACCAATCCACAACCTTCCATGGCTCCACAAATGGTTGGCAAGTAAAATCCAATTTCAAATGCACAAGGGCAGCTAAGAACAGCTCCTAGACCAACTCAAATACCAGTTATTGCTGCCCACGTGCAAGGAGTGAATGTACAAGCAAAGGGACAGCAAAGAGATCCTTCATCACCATTCAGTATCATTGATCAGATGAAGAAGACAAATGTTAATATATCAATGTGGGAATCCCTATCTATCCTGGCCAAAGAGACTTGTTACAAGCTGCCATGAAGGACTGGCCAACTTCGAATCAGCAAGTTCAGATGCAAGAGAAAGTGCTCACAAATGCTGCCCAGCCTAAGGGAAATCATGGAGGATAGCAAGGTAAAATGTTGAAGCCCCCTCCTTTCTATGTTTCATTAATCATTGGAAATTAGTTAGTGCACAATTGCATGATAGATTCCGGGGCAAGTAGCTCAGTGATGCCTAAACAAATAGCTGATCAACTAGGGCTCCATTATGAAACCATATCTAAAGGGGTAGTGCAATTTGGATGGGACAGCAGATAAGAATAACAGTTGGGGTGATTAGAAACTTGAGTCTTACCTTGCATGCATGTCCAAATGTTGTTGTTTTACAAGATGTATCAGTCATAGACCTTCCACCACTCTTTGCCCTATGCTTGTCAAGGGACTTCATAGCCAAGATTGGGGGATATTTTGTCTCAGCGATTGGTCACACATGTTGTTCGAAGGAGGTATGGCACTAAGGCTACAATCAGGTCCGAACGTATTGCAAACTTCCACATTGTGCCTTACACTCCAAGTCAGATTAACGCCAATTGTTCAGCATTTGATCAAGAAGACCACCCAAGCACCGATGAAGTTGACACCAAGGTTGGAAGCATTCCGGATCTAACTCTTGATGAATGGGAAAACAAGGTACATGCTTTTGATCCTTATCAAGAAGAGGAAGAATCTAAGCTAGGGGTCTATTGCATACACGAAGAAAATAAGCCTATTCCTAGCATCACCAAGCCAAACCATGAAGATGAAAATGAGGTATGGCGGTTATTTTTTGATGGATCAAGGAGTAGACAAGGTGCAAGAGGTGGAGCCATGCTTGTTTCACCTCAAGGAGTAAAGTACTATTCAGCTTTTAGATTTCAGTTTGTATGCTCTAATAACACTGCTGAATATGAAGCCTTGGTGCAAGGGATGCATTGGGCAATAAAGAAGAAAATAAAGAACTTGCAAGTCTTTGGTGATAGTGAATTGATTGTAAATCAGGTCAAAGGACAAAGCATGTTGCCAAGAATGATCTACTCAAAGTGCTACAAGAACAAGGTGTGGGACCTCATGGAATATTTTGAGGGTTTTGGCATTAAATCCATTCCTAGAAAGAGAATCAAGCTCTTGACAAAGCTTGCAGCAAGAGGGGCAGCCTTTGACATTGTGGAAAGCATTCAAAAAGACAAGGTATAGCTAAACATCCATGTGATTGTGAGGCCTTTAGTGCCGGATAACAATGTCAATTGGCAAGTATTTGAGAATGACTAGAAAATCATCCATTTCTTGCAAGAAGAAGTTGAGTTCTCAGCTAAGAATCAAGAAAAACTGGAACAGCAATATGGTGACCAAGTGGTATAGTGAGAACTAACAAGCTGCCCAAGGACTTATCACTTTGGAGTCCATTTTTAATCCCAATGATCAGTTTAGAAAGGAGAAAGTAAACATTCAGGTCAAGAGAGAGGATTCAATATCCATCTTGGTAGAAGAGAACAAACCATTGCAAATTGGAAAGATGACAACTGAACAAGAAAGGTATGAATTCATGCAGCTATGTCAAGAATTCCCAGATGTGTTTTCTTGGAGCTACGAAGATTTGAAAGGTTTCAATCCCAACTTAGCTCAGCATACCATTGAATTGGATCCAAATACTAAGCCTGTCAGGTAGAAACAAAGACCAGTCAATCCACACATGGAGCCTCTCATGAGGAAAGAATTGGACAAGTTGATTGAGTCAAGAATCATATTCCCAATCAAGCATTCTAGTTGGGTTGCCAACTTGGTTCCAGTCAGAAAGAAGAGTGGGGAGATCAGATTGTGTGTTGATTTCAGAGACTTAAATAGAGCATCTCTCAAGGACCATTACCCACTCCCTTCCATGGAGAAAATCTTGCAAGTTATGGTGGCTCCGAGAGGTTTTCACTACTTGATGGATACTCCACCTACAATTAGATTATGGTGAAGGAAGAAGACCAATTCAAGACAGCCTTCACAACCAAATGGGGAAATTTTGCATACGGGAAAATGCCATTTGGTATGTCCAACGCTAGTGCTACCTTCCAAAGGGCAATGGACATGGCGTTCAAAGGCTTAATTAACAACATGGTGCTAATTTAGCTTGATGATATCACTATTTTTTCCAAAAATGCAGCAGACCACCTCTCTCATTTGAGACAAGTTTTCACGAGGTGTAGGAAATTTGGAGTGTCTTTGAATCCTAAGAAGTGTATCTTTCTTGCACATGAAGGAAAGCTCCTTGGCCATATTGTCTCCAAAGAAGGATTAGCAATTGATCCAGAGAGAGTCGAAGCCATAAGAGCACTACCATTTCCAAGCCACAAGAAAGCCCTTCAGAGTTTCTTGGGGAGGATAAACTTTGTTCGGAGGTTTGTCCCAGATTTTGTAGCCCTTGTCAAGCCCATCACCAAAATGTTAAAGAAGAGCATGGCTTTCAAGTGGACAGTAGAAGGCAAGGAGAGTTTTGAAGCAATCAAAGAAGCCATTTCTCAAGCACCAACTCTCATCAACCCTGGACTTCTCCAAGGATTTCATCCTTTATGCATTTGGAGGTAATGACACTATTTTTGCCATTTTGGTATAGTAGAACAAGGATAATGATGAGCAGCCAATTGCCTTCTTCAGCTAGAGCCTAGATGACTATGAGGTGAAGTACTCTTTTATTGAGAAGCATGTGCTGGCAGTAATCAGAAGCTTGAAGAAATTCAAGCATTTAGTCTCAAACAACAAGGTCTAGTTGTTGGTCTCACATGCTGGGGTTAAGGACTTCCTCCTCAACAAAGATTTGAATGAGAAAAGGGCAGGTTGGATCACCCGTGTCATGAAGTATGACAATGAGATCAAGATCACCAAGCTGGTAAGAGGGAAAGGATTGTGTGAGTAGCTGGTTTTGGGGAAGCAAAAGAAGTATACACTGAAGAAGAGGTTGTTTTGACATCCCAAGGCAGCCATGAGCCAAGTGGCAATCAAGAAGAAGACAATAATGCCCCCACTCCCTACTAGACCCAAGGTATAATACACTTCCTAAGCACAGGCCTATGCCCTCCGGAGATGAACAAGACCCAAAGAAGACACTTCAAATTGCAGGTTGTCCCATATGCCATTGTTGATGGAGTTTTGTTCAAGAAAGATGTGAATGGAGTGCTGCTAAGATGCATTAGCACAAATCAGATTCATAGGGTGTTGGAAGAGTTCCATGGTGGACCAGCTGGTGGTCATTTTGCACCAAGAGTGACAGCTCTAAAAATCATGAAGGCTAGTTATTATTGGCCTAAAATTTTCAGTGATTGCTATGCATGGATTAAGAGGTGTAAGAATTGTGCATTCTTCATAGGAAAAGAGAGACTTGCTGCCCTTCCATTGCATCCAATCTCAGTTGACCAGCCATTCATGCAATGGGGTTTGGACTTCATTGGAGTCATCAATCCCAATTCAAGTCAAGGGCACAAATGGATTTTGATGACCCACGGACTACTTCACCAAATGGATCAAGCAAAGAGCACTCAAAGAAGCAAATGAGTCCAAAGATCTTAGACTTTTATGAGGGGGTAGCGACCAGATTTGGTATACCTGCTACTATAATCTCGAGATAATGCATTGGCATTCATTGGATCAAGGTGACCGAGTGGGCTGTCAAAAACGGGATCTACCTAAGCACTTCATCAAACTATTACCCTCAAGGTAATGGCCAAAGCCGAGTCTACAAACAAGAACTTGTTGAGGATCATTAGGAGGACTCTTGATGAGAATCAGAGGTCTTGGCATACCAAACTGAAATCAGCCTTATGGGCTGATAGGATAACTCCCAAGAGATCCACAGGTAACTCTCCATTCAAGCTTGTTTATGGAAGAGAGGCAATCTTTCCCATGTCACTTGAGTTTCCAACATTGGAACTCATGAAGCAATTAGAGTTGCTAGAGTTTGAGCCCATGGAGGTGAGATATGCAGAGTTGATGGAGCTGCAGGAGGTCAGAAATCAAGCATCCCAAGCAATGGAAAAGGATCAAGCTTTGATCAAAAAGACCTTTGATAGGAAGGCCAAGGATAGATCTTTTCAGGTTGGAGATCTAGTGTTGAAATGGGATGTGGATAGAGAAAAACCGGGAAGGCATTCAAAATTTGATGCCATTTGGAGTGGCTTATACATGGTCACGAAGTGCAAGAATAGCAATGCTTTCCAATTGGCCTCATTGGATGGTGAAGAACCGTAGATTCAGTCAATGGAATCTATCTCAAGCATTGCTTCTAGAGGGAAATTTACCACCTTGTAATATTAGATTAGATTTTCATTCCTCCAAGTGCTTTGCACATTGTTTTCTTGTAGGTTAGTTTTGCTTTCCTAAGTGCTTGGCACATACTTGTTGTCCCTGGAGATGTTTTGCAGTCCTTACTTCCATCATGTGATATTCCATCTTCCTCCTTGCACATTCTAAGTCAGTTGAGGTTCTAAATAGAATATTTGATGACTCCATGCCCAATGGACTGCTTCAGGCAACTGGTATTTTCATCTAGCAGGCAGATGACCCCTCTGAGTCGCCAAAATTGTTATCCAAAATGGTGCCCCAACTCGTTTTTGTGGCTAACTCCTTGTGTTCTTGCCTCTCTTGTGCCTCAGTCTACATTTTTTGATTTTCAAGCACTCAAGGATTTCTGGAAATGGCACCATCAGATAGAGCTCTCTCTCAGCTTTCCAGAAAGGTAAAGTTTGCCTCCTAACTCCTTATATTTTTCAAGTTATGGCTCAGCGGAGTTTTTGTGGAAAATTTTCCCATTTGAGGCCCGCAGCCAATAGGAAGATGCCACGTGGCAGAGGAGTTCGGGGGTCGGAGGAAAATTGGAAATTTAGCAAAAATTTTTGCTGAAAAACTAAAAGGTAAAGGTTCTCCCACACCCATGTCAACGAACCAAATGATGCCACGTGTCCCAAGTGGCGGGCGCTGGAGAAAATGGGAAATTTTCCCAAAGTATAAAAAGGTCAAATTTTCAAAGAAAAACCCGCGGAGAAGAAAGGAGAGAGAATTACGTGATGAATCAGATCTTTCCATGTGGCATCTGACTAGTGGAGCACGGGGAATTTTTGAAAAAAATTCCAAAGACAAAAAAAGAGGTAAAATTTGAAAAAAAATCCCGCCGATCCGTTTTTGGGTCGTTTTTGCCCTAAATCTTCAAACAATCATATCTTTTGATCCAGAGCTTAGATTTTTGTGTTCTTTATATCATTGGAAATCTGTTGAAATTATCTATATGATTCCATGGTCAATTTCTAATTTTGGTTCAGTTTGGAGAGAGAAAATTCAAAAATTGTTCTGGTACGTGTCCATGACCGTAAATGACATTTCAACAACCAAATTTAATACAAAATGGGTTGCATTCTTCTCCAATATGGTCAAAAATTATAGGGTATGGGGTTTTAAGGTCCTCCATGTTGTTTTAATGCATTTTCCATCAATGAGGAATGGGCTCCCACATTTTTACATTTTCTCTCCTAGGCTCGACCCATGCATCAGAAAAGCTAGATTTGGCTCATTTCTTCATGGTTGAACACTTTTTGGCATAGAAAATTCTTCTTTCACCTCCAACCCAAGTGATAGTTGTAATAATCAGACCTTTTCAAGTATTGTAGCAAGTTTATACCTCTTCGAGGGTGGAATGCAAGAGATTTTTACATGGAATTGACAAGGCAAACTCGTGAATGCTTTCAGTCCTCTGTTTGTATTGTTTTACTTCATTTTAAGACCTCTAATTACATCTATCAGCGTGTGTATGTTTTCCTTGTTGCATTTCATGAATTTGTGTCTATTTACATGGCAAAAATGTTTCACCACTCCTTTGGTGCATCACCATCTTTAGTTTAGTTTCATTTTTGCATTTTTATCCCTATCTCCTCGCAATTTAGAGTAGGATTAGGATCTCGAACCTCGTAGTTGTGCAAAATATAGATCTAAATCGAGGAGTTTGAGGAACCAGCCTCTAATCTAGAGATTCCTCTCTCATTTTCACAAGTCCCACACTTGGAGAGAGGTTTCCATGTTGTGCAATCACACTAGATGCCTAAAACATCAATTCGTAACCTTGATTTGCATCTAAAGGGTCGCTTGATTTGCAACAACACTGGTTAGGCATGGATTGAGTTATGTTGGTTTAGGCATGGATAAGTTAGGTGATAGGCATGGATTGAGTCAGGTTGGTGTAGGCATGGTGGAGTCAAAGTTGGTTAGGCATGGATTGAGTCGGGTGATAGGCATGGATGAGTTAGGTTATAGGCATGGATTGAGTCAGTTGGTTTAGGCATGGATCGAGTCGGGGTTGGATCAGCATGGATGTTCATTTCAATATTTTTATAACAAATGGAAATGTAAATGTATGAGATGGTGTAAAATGTGGAAAATGTTGGTTATGTATGAAAATGTGAAATAATATAAGTGGTAAAATCTATGTGGTATATGGTTTAGATGTCGATGTTTTTATATGAACAGAAATCAAGTAAAGGTGGGAAAAAATGGTTAGGGTAAATAGTGATTGAGCTAACCTTCTAGGGCCCATGCCCTAGAAGTGTTGCCTATATAGTCCAAGTGAAAAGGACTGCATTAGTGCAATTCACAGACCCCGCATGTTGATCAAATTTCTAGTTTGACATTTTAGACATCCAATGTGATTTCACAACATTGAATCTTTTCCCCAAGTGTGGGACTTGTAAAAATGGGAAAATAATCTCCAGGTTAGAGGTTGGTTCCTCAACTCCTCTTATCAAGTATATGCATGAAATTTTCAGAGGCTTAAATTCCTAATTCCTACTCTAAATTCCAAGGGGACAGAGATAGAGAATGCAAGAAAAATGAGACTAATGCTGATAAGGTGATGCACCAAGGGAGTAGTAGACACCTGCTACTGTAAAACATACACAGTCCAAGAGGAAATACAGCACAAAACATGCACAAATTTCCAAAATGTGATGAGAGGTTAGGAAAACAATGATAAACATATGAAAGGATTGAGAAAACTTTTAATCACAGAGCATATATTATCATTCCATGTCCAACACAGTGCATTACAATGACCAAGAGGCAAAAGAGGTGTTGTATTTGCATGGAAAGGTAAAATTTTCCATAAAATTTTCCAAGAAGAAAAAAAAAGGGAAGTTGCAGAGCTAAAAGAGTGTCTCTCTTTTTCAAAAATGAGCCCATTCTGGCTTTTACAATGCAAGAAACAAGCAAAGGAGAGAGAAACACAGAAAACATGAGAGGATCTTCAATCACCAACCAAAAATGCAATAAAATAGCATGGACATCCTTAAAGGTCCATTCCCTGACAATTTTCACCATACTGGGAGAGAATACGAGCCATTCTTCATTGAAAATGGTGGTTGAAACGTCATTTCTATTGATTTCCACGTGTCAGAGGCATTTTCTAATTTTATCTCTCCAAAATCCATCAAAATACAAAAATGATCCTCGAAATCATGTAGATAATTTCACCAGCTTTTCATTGATATAAAGAACGTGAAAAACCGAGCTCTGGATCGAAAGTTATGGTCATTTGAAAATTTAGGGCAAAACAGGGCCAAAACGGATGCGAAAAATTTGAAATTTTCCCACCTTTTGCATTTGGGAAAATTTTCCCAAAAATCTCCACGCTCCACCACTCCTGGTGCCACATGGCACATTCTGATTGGATGCGGGCCTTCTGCATGCTTCATTTTCCACTGTTTTGGCCATTGGAAAATTTTCCAAAATTCTCCGCCGAGCCGATGACCTGAGGACATGTGGCAAGATGTGATTCGCCGTGGGCATCTTCTCTTAAATTTTCCATCACTGTTGACCATTTTTCTGACTTGGACACATGGAAAAACCCCATTGATGCGGGCTTTCTCTGCCATTTTTCCCTGCAGGCCTATCTTGCATTTTTTACCGCCACATGGACACGTGGCATGATTTGATTGGCTCGGGTTTTGGGGGGCGGACTCTCCCTTTCAATATTTCCTTTGACTTTTCTTTGGGAAAAATTCCCAACTTTCCCCCGCATTCCACCAGTCTTGGGACACGTGGCAAACTCCCATTGGATGCAGGCCTTGGGGGAAAACATTTCTCTTTGCACTAACCTTTGGGAAAATTCCCAATTTCTCCCCACTGGCCGAAGCTCCGACGCCCTGAGACATGTGGCATCATCTTATTCACTCATGGGCCTCGGGCCAAAATTTCTCCTTTCCTCTCACCAAAACACTTCACCAAATTTTCAATTTTATCTCTTCCTCCACCACTCCTTTGGCCTAAGGACACGTGGCACAATGTGGTGGATGCGGGCCTGTCAGTCGGTCAAAATTTTGTTTGTGTCAACCCTTAGGAAAATTTCCTACTTCCTTCCCCTTGGACACATGGTGAGCTCCCATTGGACGGCGTGCCATCGGGCTGAAAAATTCCTTCTGAAACCTTGCCAAACATTTCGTAAAATTTCCAAGTTTACCTCCTCGTCCGCCACTTCGAGGACATGTGGCATCAGCTTATTGGCTCGGGCTTTTTAGGGGAAAATTTCCCACAAAAGCTCCACCGAGCCATAACTTCAAAAATACATGGAGTTAGGAAGAAAACTTTACCTTTCTGGAAATTTGAGAAAAATCTCTATCTAATGGTGCCATTTCTAGAAGGTCTTTAGTGCCTGAAAAGAAAAAAATTATGACTGAGGCACAAGAGAGGGAAGAATGAAGGGAGTTAGCCACAAAATGAGCAAGGGGCTCATTTTGGATAACAATTTTGGTGACTCAGAGGGGTCATCTGCCTACTAGATGAAGTTACCAGTTTCTTGAAGAAATCCATTGGGCATGGGGTCATCAAATTTTCTGCTAGGTACCCCAACTGATTAGAACACTACAAAGAGGAAGATGGAGGGTAGAACACCATCTGATTGGAGCAAGGCCTGCAAAACACATTTCCTGGAATAGCAAGCTTGTGCCAAAGCACTTAGGGAAAGCAATGTTAAACTACAACAAAACAATGTGCATAAGCACTTGAAGGAATGAAAACCTAAGCTAATATGTACAAGGTGGAGAGTTTCTTTCAAAGCAAAGTAATGCATCGATGGATTCCATTGACTGAATCTACAACTCTTCACCATCCAATGTAGACAATCGAAGGCATTGCTTTCCTTACATGTTGTGACCATGTATGGGCCACTCCAAATGGCATCAAATTTTGAATGCCTCCCTAGTTTTGCTCTATCTAAATCCCATTTTAACACTAGATCTCCAACTTGGAAAGATCTAGCCTTGGCCTTTCTATCAAAGGTCTTCTTGATCAAAACATGATCCTTCTCCATTGTTTAGGACACCTGATTTCTGATTTCTTGGAGCTCCATCAATTCTACATATCTAACCTCCATGGGCCCAAACTCCAACAACTCCAACTGTTTCATGAGTTCTAATGTTGGCAACTCAAGTGACATAGGAAAATTGTCTCTCTTCCATAAACAACCTTGAATGGAGAGTTACCTGTAGATCTCTTGGGAGATATCCTATCATCCCATAAGGTTGATTTCAACTTAGTATGCCAGACCTCTAATTTTCATCAAGAGTCCTCCTAATGATCCTTAACAAGTTCTTGTTTGTAGATTCAGCTTGGCCATTACCCTGAGGGTAATAATTTGATGAAGTGCTCAGGTAGATCCCATTCTTGACAGCCCATTCAGTTACCTTGGACCCAATGAATGCCAATGCATTATCTAATATTATTTTAGCAGTATGTCAAATCTGGTTGTTATTCCCTCATAGAAGTCCAGGATGCTAGATTCATTTGCTTCCTTGAGTGCTATTGCTTCAGTCCACTTGGTGAAGTAATCTATTGCTGTTAGAATCCATTTATGCCCTTGGCTTGAATTTGGATTAATGACTCCAATGAAGTCCAAACCCCATTGCATGAATGGTTGGTCAACTGAAATTGGATGCAATGGAAGGGCAGCTAGCCTCTCCTTACCTCGTGAAGAATGCACAATCCTCGCACTTCTTGATCCATGCATAACAATCACTAAAAATCTTGGGCCAATAATAGCCAGCCCTCATTCTCTTTCAGAGTCTGTCACTCTTGGTGCAAAATGACCACCACTGATCCACCATGGAACTCTTCCAACACCCCGTGAATCTGATTTGTACCAATGCATCTCAAGAAGCACTCCATTCACATCCCTTTTGAACAAAACACCATCAACAAGGGCATATGAGATAGCTTGCAATCAAGTGTCTTTTTTTGGTCTTATTCATCTCTAGAGGGCATAGACCTATGTTTAGGAATTGCATTATGTCTTGGGTCCAGCAAGGAGTGAGGACACCATCATTTTATTCTTGAGTGCTTCCTTGCTCATGGCTATCTTGCAACGTGAAAACAACCTCCTTCTTATTGCATTCTTCCTTGGATTTATTCAAGACCAGCTAGTCACACAATCCTTTTCCTCGACCAACTTGGTGAATTTGATCTCAATGTCATAATCCATGACACGAGTAATCCAACCTCGCTCTTTTTTCATTTAGGTCTTTGTTGAGGAGGATTTCTTTAACACCCACATGAGAAACCAATAGTTGAACCTTGTTGTTTGAAACTAGATGCTTGAATTTCTTCAATCTCCGATTATTGCAAGAACCTCGCTTCTCAATGAAAGAATACCTCACCTCATAGTCCTTCAAAGCTTTGGCTGAAGAAAGCAATTGGCTTCTCATCATTGTCTTTTTCTGCTGTACCAAGATTGCAGAAATAGTATCATCACCCCCAAATGCATAGAGGATGAAATCCTTGGAGAAATCTAGGTTAATGAGAGTTGGGGCTTGTGAGATGGCTTCTTTGATTGCTCCAAAACTTTCTTTTCCTTCTACTATCCATTTGAAAGCTATGCTTTTCTTTAACATCTTGGTGATAGGATTGACTAGGGCTGCAAAATTTGGGACAAACCTCCAAACAAAATTTATCCTCCCCAAGAAACTTTGAAGGGCCTTCTTGTGGCTTGGCAATGGTAGTGCTCTTATGGCTTCAACTCTTTTTAGATCAATTGCTAACCCTTGTTTGGAGACAATGTGGCCAAGGATTTTTCCTTCATGGGCTAGAAAAATACACTTTTTAGGATTCAAGGATACCCCAAATCTTTTGCACCTTTGGAACACTTGTCTCAAGTGAAAGAGATGGTCTACTACATTTTTTGAAAAAATAGTGATATCATCAAGATATATCAGCACCATGTTGTTAATCAAATCCTTGAATGCCATGTCCATTTCCTTTTGGAAATTAGCTCTAGCGTTGGACATCCCAAATGGAATTTTCATGTATGCATAAATTCCCCATTTGGTTATAAATGTTGTCTTGAACTGATCTTCTTCTTTCACCATAATCTGATTGTACCCCGAATAGCCATCAAGTAATGAAAACCTCTTAGAGCCGGCAACAACTTGTAAAATCTACTCCATAGAAGGACGTGGATAATGATCCTCGAGAGATACTCTATTCAAATCTCTCAAGTCAACACACAATCTGATTTCTCCACTCTTCTTCCTAACTAGAACCAAGTTGGCTACCTAACTAGAATGCTTGATAGGGAATATGATACTTAACTCTATCAACTTATTCAATTCTTTTCTCATGAGAGGCTCCATGTGTGGATTGACTGGCCTTTGTTTTTTCCTGATGGGTTTAGCACTCGGGTCCAATTCAATGGTGTTTTGATCTAACTCAGGATTGAAACCTTTCAAATCTTCATAGCTCTAAGCAAACACATCAAGGAATTCTTGACAAAGTTGTATGAACTCATACCTTTCTTGTTCAGTTGTCATCTTACCAATTTGGAGTGATTTTCCTTCTTCCACCATGATGGACACTGAATCTTCTCCCTTGACTTGGATGTTTTCTTTCTCCTTCCTAAACTGATCATTAGGATTGAAAATGGACTCCAAAGTGACAAGTCCCTTTGGTAGTTTCTTGGTTCTCAGCTGTACCACTTGATCACCATACTGTTGTTCTAACTTTTCTTGATTTTTAGCTAAGAACTCAGCCTCTTCTTGTAAGAAATGGATGATTTGTTGATCATTTTCAAACACTTGCCAACTTACATTGTTGTCTGGCACCGAAGGCCTCACAATCACATGGATGTTTGGTTGTACCTTGTATTTTTGGATGCTTTCAACAACATCAAAGGCTGTTCCAACTACTGCAAGCCTATCAGTAGCTTGATTCTCTTTTCTAGGAATAGATTTGATTCTAAAGCCCTCAAAATATTCAATGAGGTCCCACACCCTATTTTTGTATCACTTGAGTAGATCATTCTTGGCAGCATGCTGCCCCTTAACTTGGTTGAAAATCAACTCATGGTCACTGAAGACTTGCAAGTTCTTTATTCCTCTCTTGATTCACCAATGCAATCCTTGTATCAAAGCTTCATATTCAAAGTGTTATTAGAGCATGCAAACTAAAATCTAAAAGCTGAATAATTCTTAACTCCTTAAGGTGAAACAAGCATAGCTCCCCTCCCGCACCTTGTCTACTTCTTGTTCCATCAAAAAACAACTGCCATACCTCATTGTCATCCTCGTGGTTTGGCTTGGTGATGCTAGGAATAGGCTGATTTTCTTCATACATGCAATAAACTCCTAGCTCAGATTCTTCTATTTCTTGATAAGGATCAAAATCATGCACCTTGCTTGCCCATTTGTCAAGAGTCTGATCTAGGATGCTTCCAACCTTGGTGTCAGCTTCATCAGTGCTTGGATAATCTTCTTGATCAAACGCTGAACAATTGGTATTGATTTGGCTTGGACTTTGAGGCTCAATGTGAAAGTTTGTAATAGGTTCAAATCTGATTGTGTCCTTGGTTCCATATCTTATTCTAAACAACATGTGTGACCAATCGTAGATAAGTACCCTCCAATCTTGGCTGTTAAATCTCTTGACAAACATAGGGCAAATAGTTGTGGAAGGTCTATTACCGAGACATCTTGTAAAACAACAACGTTGGGGCATGTGTGCAAGGTGATACTCAATTTTTTAATCACTCCAATGGCTGTTACTACTATCCCATCCAATTGCACTACCCCTTTGGATATGACTTCATATTGAAGCCCCAACTAATCAGCTATTTGCTTGGGCATTACTGAACTACTTTCCCTGGAATCAATCATGCAATTGTGTACTAATTGGTTTCCAATGATCAACGAAACATAGAATGGAGGTGGCTTCAACATTTTACCTTGCAATCCTCTGTGATTCCCCTCAGATTGGGCAGCATTTGTGAGTACCTTCTCTTACATTTGGACCTGCTGAGTTGGAGTTGACCAGTCCTTCATGGCAGCTTGTAGTAAATCTCTTTGGCCTGGGATGGATAGTGACTCCCACATTGATATGTTCACATTTTTCATCTTCATCTGATCAATGATGTTGAATGGAGATGAAGTATCTCTCTTTTGTCCCTTGGCCTGCACATTCATTCCTTGCACATGGGCAGCAAACAAATAGCATTTGAATTAGCCTAGAGCCGTTTTTTAGCAGTCCTTACGTGTTTGGAACTACATTTTTTTGCCAATAATTTGTGGAATGGTAGAAGGTTGTGGATTACTTGGAGCCAATGGTTGTTCTTCACCCAAATTTCTCCTTTTTTGACCTTGTGTTGGCTGCAACACTTTGGGAGATTGTTTGATTCATGCCATAGAAATCTTCTTCCCGCCAAAGTTACAAGTGTGGTATCATTTGGAGCTGATTGTTGCTAGGATGTTTCTTGTTGGTTATTTCCTCGACTCTCCTCACCCTCCACACTAGTTTTTGTTACCATAAAGGTTTGATTTAGAGCACCATTGAAGCACATAGATTGGTTGTGAGGTTCATTGCATGGGAAACACCAATCATACTCTTGAGCCATGTTGTTTTGCACTGGCACTATTGCTTTAGAGGTAGATGTAGCATTGGGATTATAGGGCTGAAATGGTCTATTGGTAGGAGGTCTTGCTTGATTTAAATTTACAGCTAGATTGGGTGGTCTTTGAGGCTGGTATGGCTACCTGTTAGGCTTGAGGTTGGAAAGAAGGTCTAAAACCTTGGGCTTGCTACCTCTTGAGTGTAACCAGCTCATTACCTAAATTTTGCAATTGCTTCATGACTTCTTGAAGTTCATTTGAGGCACTAGAAGATGAAGTAGAAGCTTCACTTGAATTCTGATTTCTAGGAGTGGGAATAGGAGCTAAAATAGGCACTTGACTAGTGCTTAGACTCTCTAAATTTGGATACAATGGCATTGGAGGCCTAGGAGCTAGCTTGCAAGCTTGAATCAAATAATTTTCACTCTAATGGCAATGCTATATAAAGCAGCGAGGGATAGTTGTGCCTCCCATGGATTGAATTAACATAGAAACATCGAATTTAAAGCTTTAAGGTAATATAGAAAAGCACCTTCATGTTGGCCTTACTCGCCATTGGAATTATCTACCAATTCCTCGAAACCTAAAGTTGAAGTTAGTCAACCGCTCATTGGGATATCTCTTGATGGTTGTCAATTGTTCTAAAAGGGAAAAGTTATCTCCTTTTCTCCAAACTCGCTCATGGACGGCTATACATAGCTGGTTCCAATTTTGGATAGAACCTAAGGCAAGACTCCTAAACCATTGCAAAGCCTTTCCTTTGAATGAAGATGCCAAAGTAGTTTGACAGCAACTTGCATCTCATCAATCTCATGGATTGCACAAATATTAGCAATATCTTTGACATGATCACCAGGAGTGGTCTGATTCTCTCCAGTAAAGTATGGAATGTTCTTCAGTGCTATGATTGGGATTGGATTTTGTGCATTGAGAGAAAGTGGGCTGCTGCCAGTGAAATCAACATATGGGTTCTGTTGTGCCATTCTGATTAGCCTTAGAACCCTCGTTGATTGGATGAAAGGTCTACCAGGTGGAGGAGTTGATAGAGTTCTGTTTGGTGGAGATGGAGACCTTTGAATTCTCCTCCCTCTTTGCCTTCTTCTTGGAGATAATTGTAGATACTCAAATAGCACCTCTTCTTCCCCAACTCTTAACCTTGTGGTGATTCTTCTCATGAGTTTTCGTGCTGCACTGCTAAAACCAGATGATTCTTCTTCCTTGGAGTCGCCAGATGTGTAATTCAGGGCTCTTTTAAGCAAGAAATTTACAAAAAATGCACATCTATTTTTTTGCAAATGAAAATGAAGACCTCTAAGGTTCCACCGAGTGTGCCAAACCGTTAGTGCAATTCAAGAAAGATCCCTAGATGTTGATCAAATTTCTAGTTTGACATTTTGGACATCCAATGTGATTGCACAACATTGAATTTTTTTCCCCAAGTGTGGGACTCGTAAAAATGGGAAAAGAATCTCCAAGTTAGAGGTTGGTTCCTCAATTCCTATTATCAGGTATATGCATGAAATTTGTAGAGGCTTAAATTCCTAATTCCTACTCTAAATTCCAAGGGGACAGAGATAGAGAATGCAAGAAAATGAGACTAATGCTGATAAGGTGATGCACCAAGGGAGTAGTAGACACCTACTACTGCAAAACATACACAATCCAGGAGGAAATATAGCACAAAACATGCACAAATTGCCAAAATGTGATGAGAGGTTAGGAAAACAATGATAAACATATGAAAGGATTGAGAAAACTTTTAATCACAGAGCATATATTATCATTCCAGGTCTAACACAATGCATTACAATGACCAAGAGGCAAAAGAGGTGTTGTATTTGCATGGAAAGGTAAAAATTTCCACAAATTTTTCAAAAAGAAAAAAAGGGAAGTTGCAGAGCTAAAAGAGTGTCTCTTTTTAAAAAATGAGCCCATTCTGGCTTTTACAATGCAAGAAACGAGCCCAGGAGAGAGAAATGTGGGAAAACGTGAGAGGAGCTTCAACCACTCGACCAAAAATGCAATAAAATAGCATGGGCATCCTTAAAGGTCCATTCCCGACATTTTTCACCATGCTGGGAGAGAATGTGAGCCATTCTTCATTAAAAATGGTGGTTGAAACGTCATTTCTGTTGATTTCCATGTGCCAGAGGAGTTTTCCAATTTTCTCTCTCTAAACTCCATCAAAATACAAAAATGATCCTGAAATCATGTAGAGAATTTCACTAGCTTTCCGTTGATATAAAGAACGTGAAAAAACGAGATTTGGATCGAAAGTTATGTTCATTTGATAATTTAGGGCAAAACATGGCCAAAACGGGATGGCAGGCCGAAAATTTGAAATTTTCCCACTTTTTACATTCGGGAAAATTTTCCCAAAAATATCCAAGCTTTGCCACCTCTCGCTACCACGTGGTACATTCGATTAGACACGGGCCTTCGTGCTTCATTTTCCATTGTTTTGGCCATTGGAAAATTTTCCAAAAATTCTCCACCGGGCCGATGACCTAAGGACATGTGGCAAGATGTGATTCGCCGTGGGCATCTTCTCTTAAATTTTCCGTCGTTGTTGACCATTTTTTCTGATTTGGACACATGGAAGAACCCCATTGGATGTGGGCTTTCTCTGCCATTTTTCCCTGTGGGCCTGTCTTGCATTTTTTACTGCCACATGGACACGTGGCATGATTTGATTGGCTCAAGTTTTGGGGGCAGACTCTCCCTTTCAATATTTCCTTTGAATTTGCTTTGAAAAAATTCCCAACTTTTCCCCATGTTCCACCAGTCTTGGGACACATGGCGAACTCCCATTGGACACAGGGCCTTGGGAAAACATTTCTCTTTGCACTAACCTTTGGGAAAATTTCCCAATTTCTCCCCGACGGCCGAAGCTCCGACGCCCCTTGAGACACATGGCGTCATCTTATTCACTCACGGGCCTGCGGGCCAAAATTTCTCCTTTCCTCTCGCCAAAACACTTCACCAAATTTTCAATTTTATCTCTACCCTCCACCACTCCTTTGGCCTAAGGACACGTGGCACAATGTGATTGGATGCGGGCCTGGCGTCAAAAATTTTGTTTGTGTCAACCCTTAGGAAAATTTCCTAATTCCTTCCCCTTGGACACGTGGCAAGCTCCCATTGGATGGCGGGCCATCAGGCTGAAAATTCCTTCTGAAACCTTGATAAACATTTGGTAAAATTTCCAGGTTTACCTCCTCCATCTCGCCACTTCGAGGACACATGGCGTCATCTTATTGGCTCAGGCTTTTCAGGGGAAAATTTCCCACAAAAGCTCCACCGAGCCATAACTTCAAAAATACATGGAGTTAGGAAGAAAACTTTACCTTTCTGGAAAGCTAAGAAAAATCTCTATCCAATGGTGCCATTTCGTAAGGTCTTATTGACTAAAAAGCAAAAAAATTATGACTAAGGCACAAGAGAGGGAGAATGAAGGGAGTTAGCCACAAAATGAGCAAGGGCTCATTTTGGATAACAGGACCTTAGACCGATGTAGTTCTCCCATAAGCTAGGAAAGAATATGAGAAGATAGAAGAATAGGTAGTGAGTTTGATAGTTAGGTTGGATTCAAGGTCATAGGTATGATTAGGTCAAGGTCGATTAGGTTAGGTTAGGTCGATAAGTAGTGTTGATTCCAGTCATAGGTATAATTAGGTAATGTTTGGGTTGGAAATAGGTAGATAGGTGTGTCTTTGTTAGGTCGATTGAGGTGGGAGAATAAAATCCCAAAAGACCGGTGTCGAGGTTCTAGTCCTATATAGGAAGATCAAAAGGTAATGAAGAAGCGAAAAGACAAGAGGGGGCAAGAAAGCCACCCGATTGGGCAAGGATCAAACGTATGAAACACATATACAGATAGGCTAGTGAATGTAAGACCCTAAAGACATTACATGATTGATTACTCTAAAGGTGAAGGATAGTCACAGAGTCACCAAATGTTGTAGTTTTAGCAGGTCCCTTGAGGCGTAGTGAAAAGACAATAGGTAAGGAGGTGAAGGTAATTGGCTCATAAAATGGGAAATAGAATCCTGGGCAATAGAGCCAAGATCACAATAGGCAAGTCAATGATGAAAAAGGTTACTTTTCTTTTTCTTCTTTTTTTAGATAGATTGATCGATGCGGGAAGTCTATATGGGATGAATATATGTCTCCTTGAGGTCTTCACGAAGTTGATCGATGCGGGAAGCTTCTGATTTTTTATTTTTGAGAAAATAGTCCTCGTTTTGGAAAGACTATGTAGAGAGTTGCATGCTTTTTATAGTTTTCCTTTGAGGGAGCAATCTACTTATAGCGACAATTAAAGGCGGAAGATGTCCTTTTGAGGGATTCATCTTTTATATTGGAAGTTTGACTCAAGGAGTTGATCCCTTATATTGGAAGATGTCCTTCTAAGGAATTCATCTCTTTTTTTGTTATTTTTGTTTTTTGTTTTTAGATTTTAAGTCATGGACGAGACTATAATGAAGCATTTGGTTCTTGTTGAGAAGGAAAGGGTGAATGACCATGGGATCTCATCTAAAATAAGATGAAAATTATCCATGAGAATCATGCCATGTGTAGAGCCATGGTGCACATATTTAAGATAAGGCAAAAGGGTGACGGGTAATCACATGATTCTTGTTTAGTCATTGGAGATGAGGTGTGGAAAAGGAAAATGGTGCTCAAGGGATGAGCATGAACTAGATAAATAGTGATGTAGGACTAGAATTCAACAAAGAGAATGGTCAAAGATGCAAGGCATTGAGGGGCTGAGTTCGGAGCTTACCATCGGTGAAGACAAACGATAAGCACCGATCCATAGTCATGGGTCACGATGTATGGTCCAAGCCAATTAGGAGCAAATTTGCCCCGTTTTCTTTTTTCTGCTTTGGTTATGTGTTGATTTTCCTTGAGGACGAGGTCACCAACCTTGAAGGTGCATTCATGGACACATTTGTCATAGGCACGCTTGATGCATTTTTGGTAGACTTGGAGATGGTCGAGGGCATGAAGATGGCGTTCATCTAATAACTCCGGCTTTGCTAAACATTCTTGGAAAAATTCATCATCGGTAAGAATATCTTAAAGAGAGATGTGAAGAGACGGGATCTCGGACTTCAAGAGGCAAAATAGCCTTAGTACCGTAGACCCAGAGAAAAGGGAGTAGAACGGTGGAGGTGTAAATACCAAGACAAAGATGCCCAAAGAGCGAAAGGAATGTGTGTATGCCAATCCTTCCCAAAGATCATTAACCACTTTCATGAGAATTTTGTTTAGGTTTTGTTGGTGGAATCGGTCCGCCATTGGTTTGTGGGTAATACGGTGAGGAGAAGCTAAGCTAGATGAATCTTGAAGGTGTCACAAATTTTTCAGAGAGTTTTGTTTTTGAATTGTTTTCCATTATCGGTGATAAGGTGATGTGGAACACCGAAGCAACAAATAATGTGATGATTGATGAACTCACATATTTTCTCAGCATATAACACCAAATAACACAATATTCTAGAATAATGATCTCAATATGCAATTAGAATAGCTTCGCCACTTCGAGGGGGCAACCTCCAAACCATACAATAATACTCAAATGCTCCAATGATGATGAACTACTACCTACAATCCCCTATATATACTATTCATATGTTATGGCCATCACCAAGGCCAACCTACTAAGCATGAGAAAGTATAAATGATATAATAAAATGATATGGTAAGCCACAAGTTGGCTACTCATATCCTAATACAAGCAATAGGTTAAGGGCGTAGCATGCCCTTCCCCTTCAAAGAAACATTGTCCCCAATGTTGAGAAGCTCTGGGTGTGCTGTCAGGAATGTCATATCTTCCCATGTTACATCTTCATTGTCCATATTCTTCCACTTGATCAGGTACTCAGAAATAACCCGTGTCCTCAATCTTTTAGTGCGTGTTTGAAGGATGCATTCAGGTTCCAAGATGACCCTCCCCTCCTCATCGAGCTTGTAACACTATTTTGGGCTGATACTCTATCCAATTACTTTCTTCGTCAAGAAACATGAAAGACTCGGATGTATTCTCGTGGATTGTGGAAGTTCTAATTTGTATGCTACAAGCACCAATCTTCTCGCAATACTTGATAGGGGCCATAATACTTTGGTGAAAGTTTGTTATCCTTTTGTTTGTTTCAAAGACATTTGCTTATATGGTCAGAACCACACAAAACCCAATCACCGACTTCAAAATGCCTTTCCATGTGATGTTGATCACCTGCGTTGCTTCATGTGGTTTTTGTGCCATGACCAAGTTCTCTCGAGACTAGAGAGGACCTCTTTGCTGATACTGAATGTGTTCTTCTACTGCTCTAACCCATGGTTTTCCTCTCAATGATGATGTGATGGATGGTGGATGGTACCCATAGAGTGCCAAAAAGGAGACATTTTAGATGAAGTATGGAAGGAAGTGTTATACCACCATTCTGCAAGTGGAAACCATTGGACCCATCTTGCTTGTTTATCTGACGTAAAGCAATGAAGATATCCCTCCAAACACTTATTTACAACTTTTGTTTTCCCATCAGATTGGGGATGATAAGAAGAGCTACGAGCTAACTGAGTACCCAAACATGAGAATAAATCAGTCCAAAAATTACTAGTAAATATAGGGTCTCGATCACTTACTATAATCTTTGGTGTCCCATGAAGCTTCTGAACTGTGTCCATGAAGGTGTTGCTACCGTGCTTGCAACAAATGGGTGTGCCAAGGCACAAAAATGAGCATATTTGGTGAGTCTATCCACCACAACCATGATGACATTTTTTCCTTAGATTTAGGCAATCCTGTGATAAAGTCCATGGAAACCTCTTCCCACCACTGGCTAGGAATAGATAGAGGTTGTAGAAGACCCGGGATCGAACTGTTTCACCCTTATTTTTCTGACAAACCATGCATTCTGCCACAAATTTTTGGACATCCCCTTTGAGCCCTTCCCAGAAGAAATCTTGTTTGACTCGATGATAAGTTTTCAAGAATCCAGAGTGCCCCCTACTGGAGAAGAGTGAAGCTCAGATAGAATCCTATTTTTAAGAGTGGAGTTCTTACATAGGTATAATCTATCTTTATACCATAAAGCATCCCCTTTCAATACAAATTTTTCAGACATGCTTGGATCATTCTAGAGATGATGAATGAGGTTTTGTGTGGTTGGGTCATTTCTCCATTCAGACCTTGCCTCATCTATCCAATCTTCCTGTAATATGGATATGGCACATAACAAGGTCTGCAGTTGAGTCATCTTTCCGCGATAGAGCATCCGCAACTACATTCTCCTTCCCTTTCTTATAGATAATCTCAAAATCATATCCCAACATCTTGGAGACCCATTTTTGTTGTTCTTCAGATGATAAATGCTGCTCCAAGAAGTATTTTAGACTATCATGATCTGTCTTCACTTTAAAGTGTCTTCCTATGAGATATGGTCTCCATTGCTTTTCGCATGAAGTATGGCTAGCATTTCCTTCTCATAAGTCGGCTTGGAAAGATTCTTACCTTTGAATTGATGGCTCAAAAAGGAAATAGGATGGCCTTCTTGCATGAGAACTACCCCATACCCACCCTTGATGCATCACATTCAACAATGAATGTTTTGGAAAAATCTGGAGTAGCCAAGACTGGAGTGGTGCACATGGCCTCCTTTAGTTTCTCAAATGCTTTGGTTGCATCCTCACTCCAATGGAAGGAATCCTTCTTTAATAAAGTTGTGAGAGGTGCAGCTATGCTTCCATAATGCCTTACAAATCTTTGGTAATAACCTGTAAGCCCCAAAAATCCTCGTAGATTCTTTAGGGTTTTTGGAACCTTCCACTCCATCATGGCTTTGATCTTATTAGGATCCACTTTAACCCCTTCATGAGAGACAATGTGACCCAAATATTCAACCTCCTTGAGTCCAAAAGAACACTTAGAGGGCTTTGCATAAAGTTGATGTTGCTCAAGGGTTTCCAAAACATTATTTACATGATGCAAATGTTCCTCCCATGTTTTGCTATAAATTAATATATCATCAAAAACACTAAGACAAACTTCCGCAGGAATGACTTAAAAATAGAATTCATCAAACTTTGAAATGTAGAAGGTGCATTTGTGAGTCCAAAAGGCATTACCAGGAATTCATAATGGCCTTCATGTGTCCGAAAGGTGGTTTTATGAACATCCTCATCCTTGATTCTGATTTGGTGGTATCCCGAACGAAGATCAAGCTTTGTAAAATAAACAACACCATGCAACTCATCAAGCAAATCATCAATAACAGGAATAGGAAACTTATCTTTGATTGTGTACTTATTAAGTTCCCTATAATCAGGACACATGTGCCACATGTCATCTTTCTTCCGTACCATCACTACTGGAGAAGAATAAGCACTCTGACTATGGCGGATGATTCCTGCTTCCAACATCTCTTGTACAATCTTCTCGATTTCACTCTTTTGCACATATGGGTACCTATAAGGTCTGATGTTAGGTGGTTGACTTCCTGGTAATAACTAAATAGCATGATCATGATCTCTCTTTGGAGGTAAGCCCTTTGGTATATTTTCAAATACAACAGAGTGTGCATCCAACACTGCTTGCATATCTGATGGTATAATGTCCTTAGAATGATGAGCCTCCAATGAAAAGAGTTGTGCCACAAATCCCTCTGCACCCTTTTTTAGCATTTTGTGCATCTGATGAGAACTTACTATTTGTGGAGACTTTTCTCTTAAGCCTCTTAGCTCAAAATTCCTTCCTTCAGAGTGAAATCGCATGAACAAGTTGAAGTTCATCTCAATGGTTCCCAAAGTGGTAAGCCATTAAACCCCTAACACAATGTTTGCTCCTCCCATAGAAATGGCATACATGGGACTATTTAGTATGTAATCTCCCATGGTAAGCTTAATGTTATGGCATTTTTCAGAACAAGTAACAATACCTCCATCAACAATCATTACTTGACATTCAGGAGCTGGATAAATGAAACAGCTTTTAAAGCATCGCTAACTTATGATTGATAAAGTTGTGTACTTTCCGAATCAATCAACACCGTGACCCTCTATTTTTTAGGAATCCAACCACCTTTAGGGTTTTGGGGGTGCTAATACCTGAAATTGCATGGCATGAGATCATTGGCCGAGGATCTCCCGACTCCTCCTCTGGCTCAACCAAGACCTCTGACTCTGCATCTTCATTATTCTCTTCATCTTCACTAGGCCCATCAATGTAGAACAACTTCTTTTCAGCACATTTATGTCCGGGTCCAAATTTATCACACAGCTTAAAACATAACCCTTTTTTCTTTTTTTCTTCAATTTGTTGAGGTGTCAATCTAACTGGCCGAGGGAGTGTTGGGGCCAAGGTGTTGTGATCTCTAGTAAAAGTGAAATGTTGTCTCCTACTTGAAAAAATTTCTCCTCTGCCCTTCTTGCCATAATCATAGAATCAGAAACCTTATGAGGATTAAACATACGCACCTCATGCTCAATGTGATCCTTAAGACCCCAAGAAATAGGTCATTCAGATTCTCTTCAGTAATATTTTCCACCCAGAGAAAGGTTTTGGAAGTGATGAATGTAATCCTTAATGATCCTGTCTGCCTCAACTTTGCTAATTGGCTGAAGTAATTATCTGACACACTAGAACTGTAGTGTAATTGCAACTCTTCAGTGAAGACTGTCCATGTAACATTAAGACCACTCTTCTACCTTTGAGCACATAACCATCGATACCATATGAATTGGTCAGGTTCGAGATACAAAGATGCCATGGTCACCTTTTTGTCCTGATGGAATCTGATGTAGTTCAAAGAAATTATCCATTTGGTTGATCCAATTGAGTGGATCCTTTCCATCAAACTTGCGCATCTCCACTTTTGGAAACATAGTACGGCCTTGCAGAGTGCTCGTATTTGGATTATGCACACTCGAAGATCCACTCTAGCTCATGTGTCTATTATGTTGACCTGAGGATCCACCTTGATTGACATAAGTATGATTACCCATCATATGTGTACTGAATTTTTGCATGAAATCCTCCAATCTATGTCCAATCCTATCCACATCTTCTTTGCTGGCCACCCTAGATTCGAGGTCTCTCAGGTTAAACTCAAGTTGGCTTACTTTATGGTCTGTCGAAGTAAACCCTAACCCTGAGGAATCTGTAGTTATATCTTCTATCTCCAACTCCTCAACTACTATCTCATCCTTTTCTGGTGTTTTACCTGGAGTGATGGGATTCTTTTTTCCCCTTGTGGAAGGCCCCGCCATGATGCCCCAAAATAGTAGGATGTAGGGATCACGGTCAAATTTTAGGGTTTTGGATTTCGATAAGAATTCAGCCAAATATAAAAAAACTTAAAGAACAAACCCCAAATAAATTTTGTTTTTCTTTCCGAAAATGTAACGAATTTGAAAAAATTCCACAATTTGCACCCTAGGGAGTGATTTTATGAAAAACCCTAAATTTGTAATAACTTTTGCAAAATAAATCAAAAAAGTCTAAAATTTTTAAGGAACCTTACTTGAAATGTTTTCACAACTCTGGTAAAAATATCTCCCACCAATTCACTTTTTTTCGAAATATATGGGAAACAAAAATTAGGTTTTTTGCCCTAATTTTGGCCCAGATCAGCAACTCTGATACCACTTGTAATGAAATTACTTGTATAATTCAGATCATGAGTAGAAATATAACACCAAATAACACAATATTCTAGAATAATGATCTCAATATGCAATTAGAATAGCTTCGCCACTTCGAGGGGGCAACCTCCAAACCATACAATAATACTCAAATGCTCCAATGATGATGAATTACTACCTACAATCCCCTATATATACTATTCATAATTATGATCCGTGGAATTTATTTGTGGATCGCAGAACGCTTTGAGTGGTCAAACACCATGATTGTAACATTTGTACTCTTAAAGTTTGACACGATAAACACCATTGACTTGGTTTACTACCAGTTGAGAATCACCAAAGATATTAATGGACTTAACCTCTAAGGCATAGGCAGTTATGAGACCCAATACGAGTGCTTCATATTTAGTGATATTGTTGGTGCATTTGAAGTCGAGTTTAAATGATAAAGGCATGGGTTCACCATCAAGAGGAATGAGGATAATTCCTACACCACCCCCACGCTGACATTTGGAACCGTCAAAGAATAAGGTCATTTGGTAAGGGTCATCATCCAAAGAGAGGTTAGCAATGGATTCGTCGCTGAAATCAAAGTTTGAAGATTGATTCCCAGACAGAGGCATGCAATGAGCTGGTCGTGCAATGGCTGGGCCTTGATAGATTTTTGGTGGATGAATTTGAGGTCTAGGTCAGCAAGAAGCATGAGCCAACATACAGCACGTTGATTTTTGTAAGGTTTAGCATACATGAAGTGTAAGGGTTTATTGTTGGTCACAACATAGGTTTTATGGTTGAGTAGGTAATGGAAAATTTTGGTGGCAACAAAAACTAAAGCTAAGCAAAGTTTTTCAGGGTGAGTGTATCAGGTTTCATAGTCCAGAAGGGTACAACTTATGTAATAAACCGCTTGCTCCCTATGTTGTTCATCACGATGAGCGAGCATAGCCCCTAAAGAGTGATCGTAGCAGAGATGTATAGGTAGAAGGGTTAGTCATCTTTAGGTGGAATGAGTACGGGTGGTTGGAGAAGATATTGTTTTAAGGCCTCAAAAGCATTGTGGCAGTCGTCATCCCATTTGAAAGAGACATCCTTTTTGAGAAGGTGATGAAATGGTTGACAATGGTCAGATAATTGTGAAATGAAACGGCGAATGGACTACAATTTACCTTGCAGGTTACGGAATTGTTTAAGGTTAATGGGCAGAGGAATTTCCAGAATGGCCTTGACTTGAGTAGGTCAACTTCTATACCACGGAGAGAAACAATAAATCCCAAGAGATTTCCTAAGAGAACCACGAAGATGCACTTTTTATGTTCGAGGCAGATGTAATATTTAATGAGGCTATCAAACATGGTTTTGAGGACAGTGTGATACTCAATGTGATGTTTAGATTTGGCCAAGAGATCATCCACGTAATACGTAATCTTCCAATATACGATGCATGATATCATGGAAGATGTAAGTCATAAGACGCTGATATGTAGCACCGGTGTTTTTAAGGCCAAAAGGCATGAATCCATAGCAGAAGGTCCCCAAGGGTAATGAATGCAATTTTGTGTTGATCCTTTAGTGTAAGTAAAATTTGGTTATAACTCGAGAAGCCATAAATAAGTGATAGCATCTCATGGCGGTGGTAAGGTCAACTAACCGGTCAATACTGCAAAGGAAAATCATCTTTTGGGAAAGCAAGGTTGAGATCACGAAATTGGTGCAAATGTGAAGTCCCCCTATTGCCTTAGTGATAGGGATGATGTTAGAAATTCATTGGGGGTAATCGATGGGTAAGATGAAGTAAACTGAGAGAAGGCATTGAAGTTCTTCTTTACTTTCCTCAACTTTTTCTTTACGAGTTTTGCATCGGGAATGATTACAATATTGTGGACCATGATAGTGGGATCAATGTAAGGCATCTCAGCATAGGACCAAGTGAAAGCATGGCTATGATTTTTAAGAAAAGAAGTTAGGGCTTCTTGTTCAAAGATATCAGAGATTGGCCAATCTTGAGAATGTGGGGGTCATCCGAGTGTGGATTTTGACTTCGATAGTCGATTCATTCAACATTTTTACATCTTAGAAGGTAACAATGGTGAATATAAGAGTCTTCAGCACCAAGGTAGGTGAGTATGGACTCATCATCCTGACATTGAACAACATTAATAAAAGGAGTATCATCACCTATCATATCAGGATACAAGAAAGGAAGAGAGGAAGGAGCCTCGCCATCACGGTGATAGGTTAGATTCCCAAGGAAGTAGTATTTATGAAAAAAAAAAAGGTAGGAGGGATAGATTCAGGATCCATCAACTCCGTTGGTGAAGGTGGTGAAGGTGGGGTAGGTGAAGAAGGTGGAGAGGGGTCAATGTCTTCAATGAGTTCAATACGGGGCTTTTTGGTAGGTAGTTCAAGAAACTGATTCCACTACGATCATTGTGTTTACACGTGGTACATGAAATAATGGTGTGATGACCTTTCTCATAAAGGCTAAAGACGAAACCCTTCTAGGCACAGCGGTGTAGGAAAGTGTGAGCAAAGCGGTGGTTGGTAAGCGAATGAAGGTCAGCCAAAAAAGGTCAAGTTTGTGATGGTGGTTTGGGTGTGTAAGTGGAAATGTCAAGTCCCCCATAGGTAAGATAGGTACGGAGGTGGGGAGGACCATAAAGTAGATGCTTACCTATGTAGTGATCATAGTGAGGATGTTGGTGAAGGTTTCCATACTCTTGAGGAGTAAGGAATGTATTGACATTGTACAGGCGATACTCGCCCATAGTGAGGCATTGAAGAACACCTTCCAAGGGATCAATGGTTGATATATTGGTGGCTGGAATGGAGGAAGCATTAGAATTTAGATCGGTGGAGGAGTTAGTTAGTTAGGAAGCTGATGTGTGACTGGTAGAAGCGGTAGTAGTGTTGGGAATAGAATATTTGGGTGAAGGTGAGGTTACAACAGCACTGGTGGATGGGGTCGTGTGTGAAGAAGATGTAGGCAGGGAGGTAGATGCCTTAACAGGTATAAGGACATCATTGGGTTGGTAAAGCATGTTGCAGGTTTTGAAAGGTGATGGGTCAGCTAGAATGGTATAGGAATGTCCTTCATGTTCAAACTTTACACATCGGTGCAAAGTAGAAGGAACACAACCCATGACACGAATCTAGGGTTTTCGAGCAAAAATTGTATTGAAACTCCCCTTCCAACACGTAGAACAACTCGGGAACAGATGGGGACCCACACGAATGTGGAGGATGATAGTGTCGAGTGTAGAGGTAATAGCATCATTGAATGAATGCAACATGACTGGATGTTTATGCATGTAGTTTTTAGGTATGTGCATTTGTTTGAATGTGTGAGAGGAGATGATGTTAATGCTAGTGCCCCCATCAATCATAACACATCATACGCATATATTATCGATATGGATGGAGATGAAAAGTGTAGGATCTGGGTCATCGGTTTGGTGGGGGACAATTTCGTCATCCGAGAAACTAAGGATAGCAACTTGGTGAACAAGTGGAGGTGATGAGGTAGATGGCAATTTGGTGAGAGAAGCGACATGATGAGGTGTGATAATAGATGCTACAGGTGTGGGGTCATTAGGTAAAACCTTAATAGATTGAAGGACCTCCATAAGAGCTTGACGATGTGACTTCAAGGTTTGGATGAGATCGTATAAGGACATTTTGAGGGGAGATTGGTGTAGTTGTTTGAGCATGGTGCGATGTGTGACACCATTAGAAATGGGGTATACAGGTCCACAGATAGTTATCTTAGGTGTGGGTGCAGATGGTATATAGGGTATAGGATTGGTTGGTGGGTTAGCGATCTTTTCTTTGCCCTTCTTTGCACATGTGGTGATGTGTACCATGTTGATTTGAGGGGAGTTGGAAAATGGAGAATGCGTAGGGTGAGTAGTATAATGACACGACGGGAAAAAACCTATTGGAGGAGAAAAACCCTGTGAGGTGAGTTGGGTGCAATGACATTTAGGTGCTGGCGTGGCAAGTTCTCTAATGTGAACCATGTTAATTTCAAATTTTGGGGGTGGCTCTAGGAGCTGTGAGGGTGGAGGTTGTGGTATAGGTGAATAAGGTGACGAGGGTGAAATAGGCTCATCATCCAGGAGGTCATCGTCATCAAAATTGGGGTCAAAAGGACATAATTGAATGAGGGCAGCCTTTAGACCCTTATAGTTCTCAACATCATGTCCTGGCACATGATGGTAAGTGCAAATTTTAGTATCATCAAACCCTTCTAGTTTAGGTTTAAGAGGGTCATAAGGTCTAAGAGGAGGGAGGGTGATAACAGAGCTTTCTAGGAGGTTAGCCAAGATGGTGGCATATGATCCTACTAGCGGATCACAATGCGAAGTGAAAGTAGGTTTGGTTGGAAGATTGGGTAGTTGTGGTGGTAGTTGAGGTGATGCAGTCTTGGATTTGGGTTGTACTTTCTTTGGTGTAGGTGCAGCAATAGGAAGAGGGGTAGGTTTAACCACCTCTTTGGAAATTACCGGTTTTTTTTATTTTTGGTGTTTTTTCTTAGGTAGAGGTGTAGGGGGAGCATGTGATGTAGATGGCAAGGTAGATGGTGGGAGAGGAAAAGTGACCCAAGGGGACAACTGAGGTGCCACGGTAGGTGTTGGTCGAGGTCGAGAGGGAGGGACAGGTGAGGTGGAAGAAAATGTCATAGGTAGTGAAGTAGGTATAGAAGGTAATGGTGGTATAGGAGGCAAAGAAGTTATAGATGGTGATGAAGGATGCAAGGTTCACCTAGGTAGAGCTGCAGGTTATGGTAAGGGGGTCAAGGGAATTTTATGTTTACCCCTGGAGAGATTAGATTTCATTAAGGTAGAGGGGTGAGGTTCCAAGATGGATGGTAAGGGTGAAGGTGATAAAGGTGTAGTTAGTGAGGTCGGTGCATGCTTTGATTAGAAGGTTGAGTTTTTCATTTAGGTTGAGGGATTGGTTCCATAGGTATATGGGAAGATGTGGTCAAGTGTATCTTGATAGGAGGATGTGCAAGGTTTGACATGGGTGTGACCCCGAGAACACTAGTGGGTTTAGATATGAGAGATGATGTTGGAACATGTTGGCTAGTAGGTAGAGAGGCAAGTATAGATTGGGATGATGTAGTAGATGTATCGAGAGTTATGTTCATGTGCAGCTTGGGTTGTTGAAACTTATTTGGATAAATGGTAGAGGTATCGGTGGAAGATGATTTTATTTGGGTCGATACCGAGAGTAACAGATGCCCCCAAAGTGAAGCCCTATCAACATAGTCCAGGTGGTTGGCAAAACATGAGAATGGCACTATGGTAGATGAGGCAAATGTGAAGTGAGTGGGTATTCCCGTAAAATGTGTCTGAGAAATAGGGAATTCACTATATTTGGCCTTTGTAGGTAAGAGATTCAAAAGTAGGTCTGCAGGATCTTGGGTAGCTAGCAAAGAATGGTCACCGAGCGGTAACGGCAAATCTATTGGATCCTGAATAGGTAGAGAAGATGATGGGCACTCCTCTATGGGTGGAGGAGGTACAATTGGTAGTGGCTCACTAGGTAGGGAAGCTGAAGGGGAAATGATATCGGTGCTAATGAGAGACTCCTCTGCAAGTGTACGGGGAGGTGAAGGGCTTTCCTCTATGGGTAGAGGAAGATAAAGTAGGTTCCTGTGTGGGTAGAGGATTTTGGGCTAGGATTTCCTTGATGGAGGGGATGGGAGATATTTGGGAATCAAGTGGTAACTCAAGTAAAGATAACATGTACCTCTCATGTATTACTTTCGTTGTGTGAGGAATCACCAGTTTGATCATTAGATGGGGAATGGTTAGGGAATGGTTTCTTGAATATATGAAGGTTTTGATTAGCAGGTGCATTTGGGTTATCCAGGACTAACTCGCCACTCTCGAGCATTCCCTGAACAATATTTTTAAAGGTGATACAATTGCTTTCATTGTGACCATTTACATGGTGATAGTTATAGTAGTCATTTTCCTTGTACCAACCTGGTATGGGGCGAGAGGGATCAAAACCAGTATGTGGTTTGATATGAGGAAGGGTGATGGCATTAGCTTTAATAAGCTTTTCTAAAACAGATGAATATGGCTCCCCAATTGAGGTGTATTTCTTTTGTTCACATCTGAATTGGAAGATTTGGACTAGTGAAGATTTGATGAAGGTTTAGCATGATTGGATGGATGAGTAACGCTAGCCTTAAGTACCACTGCGTTGGCAGTTCCCTTGGCTTTGGAATAACTTGTCTGAGGTTTCGAGGAAGAGGAAGTATCGTGTGATTTAAATGAGGAGTTTTTGTTTCATAATTGTATCTTCTTCTCTTCAATGGCATGAATTTTGAGCTTACATGCCATGGTGAAATCCTCATCGAATGTCTAGAAGGTTTGCACCTATAAGGTAGGTGATATATGTCTAATCTGCAGACTCATGTGAAGAGCTATATGAGTTCAATTTGTGGTAATTTTAAGGTGAGTTGGTTGATTAGACTACGCCAATGAGTGACAAAATATGTGATAGATTCATCATCATATTGACGCATGGAATAAAGATCAGTCATGGTAACCTTCTTGACGATGTTAATCAAAAAATGATCCAAGAAGGCTTGGGCTATTTGGTTGAATGAGAAAATGGAATGTCTAGGTAATCCACTATACCAATCCAATGCTCGACCAATTAGGGACATGGGAAAGGTTCGTAAAAGCAAAGCATCATCATGGGAAATTAAGTAACACCCATGTTTGAAAGATCACAAATGTTGTTGTGGGTCTTCCTTATTATTAAAGTGGTTAAACTTAGGCATCTCCCAGTGTATGAGATATGGGAGAATGGGAATGGATGGGTGAATAGGTTCATTACAAATATTGTCATAGGTGAGAGAATTGCAGGAGCTGAAATAGATGCTTCTAATGTTTGCATCTTTTCCATCATTAACTTGATAAAGTCATTGTTAGGTTGTGAAGATTGGGTACCCCCCAGAGTAAAAAGAGGTTGTTGTTGGACATATGAAGAATATGACATTCCAAAGTATGGTGGTGTTGAATAAGTAGGTGATAATTGAGAGATAGACGTAGAGGGTATCTACCGGACTAAATGACCAATGAAACAAGGGGCAGCTAGTAGTAGGTATGTGAGGGTGGGACACTCGTAGTGACCCTGGTAGAGATGGGAGGTAGAGATTGGGGAATCGAAAGGACAACATTTTGAAATGGGGTAGAGGTTATCGACACCAAGGGTGGTAGCATTGGGACTGGTATATATGAGATAATAGGTGTAGATGATGTTATGTTTTGGGTGGTGGATGAAGGTGTGGTGGAGACTGCGGGTGAAATAGAGGTGGTGAATGTGGCAGTCAAAGTTGGCATGGGACCTAGCCGTGACACAACTGGGGATAAAACGGGTGAGGTCACCATGGTAGGAGGTAGACCCGAGGCAGAAGTGTTTATTAGGGATGGAGATAAGGATATGGGCATGCCATAGATCAATTGACCTGAGGCATCTCAAGTGGAGGCATGGGTGAGGTAGTGGCTCAAAGTAACGGGATTCGATCCGGAGTTGTGCAAACTCTGTCACCTGTAGGAATGGTGATAGGTTGATTAGGATCCATAGATGATGAGATGGAAAGTGGCGAAGGACTAGGTGATGAAGGGCTAGGTGGGAGCAGTAGTCGACTAGTGTAAAATATGAGGGTGCTTTCTTGACTACAGGTTAGCACCATGTGGATAGGAACTGATTTGGTGAGACTGTATTATGTTTGAATGGCACATGAACACAACAGAACTAGGAAAACAGTCAATGATGAATGAATTAGGTTGGTGGTGAGCTGTAAAATAGCATAGGGTGACCAATGCCGGTTTAGGTAAACCGATGTTGATTAGGCTTAACCGGTGCTGGTCACTGTGAAAAACCAATAGTCTGTTAAATGATAGTCCCAGAGTGACAATTTTTACACAAGATGAGACGTAAGGTGACTGTGATTGAAGTAACGACAATATGGAAGGTGATAGGATCCTTTTACAACTCAAAAAGTGAAATAGGTGTCTTTTGGATAGGTATCCAAGAAGACTTCAGGCTGACACCGGTTGGGTTAAACTGATGCCAATTAAAGTTAACCGTAGCTAGTTACTATGAAATTGAAACAGAGAATAAGAAAGATGGTTGTGATTTAAAAATCTAGTGTTGAATCAAACCTAGAAGTCTGAGAATGATGTAGATGTGGTCCAGGCACACTCAGACGAAGTTAGAATACACCGACTATGATTGGGAGTGTGCAAGGAAAGACAAAAATAATGATCGAAAGCTCTCACCTCAAAACACAAATCAAGCAGAACACTAAGAAAGAACATTCCTAGAGTTCCTATTCTATTACGTTTGTTCAGCTTATGCTATTTGTATGGACTGATTGTTATGAACAGAACAATAGAATTTCTTGGTGAGGAAGGATTCCTACGAAGAAATAATTCTAAAGGGTGAGGTTTCAAGAATGTTATGGCGGGGCGGGCTTCGCTCTGAAGTATGACTCGACAGAGCAACGAGCTGGGTGCCCACTATACCATGATCGTGTGATCACCTACAACTTCTTCTAGGTAGGATGTTGTTTAAGAATGTATGTATTTTGAATTTTTGTGTGGTTTGGTAAGAATCAGAGAAAGAGAAAAGGATAGAAGTGCTTTTCTATGATTCATTTGTCAACCATCAGCTGGTCATGACCTCCAGCATATAGGTTGCCCTTAATTAATGTGAGCTAATGAGTTAAATCAGAATGCAGTGCACTTGTTTTAAACCCAAATCGAAAGTATGATATTCGATGACAGAAATAGATGAACAAGAAGAGGGATGCTCTTTCACTAAAATGTAGAAAGCAAGAATAAGAAGGTTCTTTTAAATACACCAAAAAGAAATGTGTCTTTCAGAGAATAGAAAGAAGAGAATGTTACAAGGAGAAAGTATTAATGTGAATGCTATTAGAAGGGAAAAAAACACACACAATTTTTCACCTAGGAATGAAGAAAGATGCAAGGAACCCCGAATGGGTCCCACTGGGCATGCCAAAATGTTTCACCATATCTCTTAGTTTTTTTAGAATGACTTGACAAAATAGATAAGGTAAAGGTGGTAAGAGGAATACCTGGTTTGAGATGGTTGAAAGTTGTATGTGCGCGTATCTGAATTCTGAATCAAAGTGATTGTGAGACCTTCCTTTTGGCTAGGAGGAACTACATATATAAAAATCAAAATAGGACCACCAAAGAGAGTTAAACAATATATGCAAAGAACTGCGCCAAGCATATGCTAGATCCTGGAAGTGCGATACTTCCTAGATGGTTGTCGATCCACCGTTTAAAACAATTCAATACTGAAATAAAGTAAATATTGTCCTATGTAGTTTAATATGATTTAGGTATCTCATACAAAAACACAATAGGCTAGATCTAATCTAACATGTTAGGCTAGAAGGAGATCTAGAGGTCAATTAGGTTCGTTATAGGTGAATGCGAGCTAACAGGCTAGGTTAGATACAAATATAAACGTCAAATAGGTGTCAAGTAGGTATATGTCGAAACTTGAGGTTGTTGTTCGGAAGAAAATCAGGCAACACAGAGACCAACCATGGTTTTATGAGACCGATGATAGTTTCTCGTAACGGCGATGATCGAGAGATGAACCAATGAGCGGTTAAGTCGGGGCTGGTGGAATCACACGATTTTAGATTTTTGGGTGAAAGTGGGGTGGGTAGTAGATGGGAATTGATCACAAAGGGGTGTAGATATGTTACGAAGGTCTGAGACTACTGAGGAGGTCAAAATATGAAATTGGGCCAAGTATTAGGATGATCGAGTATGGAAGGTGGCTACAATTGAGAGAGGGAATGGAGAGAGGAAAAGAATAAATTCATTTTACCATAAAGACTACGGTGATGATAAGAAAGCGAAGCAGATGGAAGGAGGATACTTACTCTTTTGTGAGGTATAGGTCTGAAGAATAATGAATAAGTTCTACGTTAGAGGGTTTGGGAAGAAAGTTTCACTTTGTTGTGCAGTGTATTTGGTTGCCTTTTTTATCCCAAATCAATATTCATTCTGTTGTCACATCTAAAGAGATCGAACTCGAGATCAGAATTTTTCTCACAAAAACAAACCGTATTACAAAGTCAGTAGATGGGGCTAAATAGGCCATTTGGTCCATTCTAGTATAACCGGCATTGGTTTAGGGGAACCGACATCATTTTAGGGTAAACCGATGTCGGTTTGGGCAAGATATCTCGAGAGTTGTTAAAAAGTTTCCTAAGAATTTGTGCTGCCATTTGATGAGGGTCTCTTATTTTTCTTGGGGCAAAAACCAACCTTAGGAGGCTTTTAATGTGAGGTGAGGGGATGGGTCTAATGTTAGGTTTTATTTAGGTTATTGGTTTAGGGTTTAGGTTAATGGGTCAAATGATGGGGGTGGTTAGGTGAGGTGCATTTAATAAAGGAAAATATATTAAATAGATGTGTGAGGGTAGTGAATTAATTTAATGTAAATAATTAAATCAATATACGTGTGGGTAAAGGTCATTAACTTAATTAAATTAATATGTATGGAGATAAATGGAATTAATTTAATTAAATTAAAATGTGTGGGGTGCGGGAGGTAGGTGCTTAAGGTGTTGAGGATGAGGAAGTGATTATAGGGATGTGGTAGGGGACCAAGGTGATTACGACATGATTTTGGTGTCTATAATTGGTAGCCCAACAATGAAATCCATGGAAATGGTGTCCCACTTCCATTTTGGTATAGCATGAGGATAAAGAAGGCTGTTGGATGTTGATGCTCATATTTAACTCTCTGGAACTCTAAACATCACAACACAAACCGGGCCACGTCTCTATGAATTCCTCTCCGGTGATACAACTATCACAAGATGGTGTGCATCTTCTTCACCCTGGGATGGGCTAAATAGGGTGCATGATGTGCCTCTACCAAAATGTCCTACCTCAAGCCTCCATCTATGGGAACATATATCCTACCTCGTGCCGAGAAGACCATCTACCTCTAATGAAAAACTATAAAATTTTCCCTCGAGGGGTCTTTGTGACACAATCTTTGCTCAAACTACAATGTAGATGTTGTCAAGAGGAATCATTGTAGGATCCTCTCCGTAAATATATCCTCACTAAAGTGGCCATAGCCACATGTCTCCATCTGCTGCAAGCATCTACTACCACATTCTCCTTCCCCTTCACATGCTATATCTCCATGTCATACTCACAAAGTAACTCCATCCAACGCCGCTAACGAGCGTTGAGATTGGGTTGCATGAAGAGGTGGTGAAGACTCAAATGATCTGTCCTAAGTGTGAATCTCCTACCAAGAAGAAAGTGCCTTCATCTAACCAAAGCATGCACAACTGCCACAAGCTCAAGATCATGGGTTGGATAATTAATCTTGTGATCTTTAAGTTTGCGAGACTCAAAATCCACTACTCTACCATCCTGCATCAACACACCTCCAAGGATTACCAACGAAGCATCTTTGTAAACAAGGAACTCACCCTGTGGATCCAGCACTATAAGAATAGGTGTTGTGGTGAGGCACTCCTTTAGTGTCCTGAAGGCCTACTCACATCTATCTGACCAAACAAACTTCTTCCCTTTCCTTTGAAGGAAAGTGATAGGGTGTGTAATCCAAGAGAAGTCTTGAACAAATCTCAGTAGTATCCTGCTAATCCCATGAAACTACACTCCTCGGTCACTATAGTGGGTGCTGGCCAATCCATAATGGCTCTAATATTGGAAGGATCGAATGTGATACCTTCCCCAGAAATTATATGTCCCAAGTACTACACCTCTATCTGAAATAATGCACACTTCTCCAATTTCCCATAAAGCTATTGCTCTCAAAGACACTGAAGAACACGTCGAAGGTGTCCTCATGCTCCTCACGTGTAAGTGAGTATATCAAAATTTCATCTAGGAATATGAGCATGAAGCGATCTAATAAGGTCTTGAATAACCATTCCTTAAACTCATGAACACGTGGGGCATTAGTCAAACCTAAAGGCACCATTGTGAACTCATGGTGCCTATATCTCATGTAGAAGGTGGTCTTATGAATGTCCCGCCTTTCAAATCCTTAGCTTATGGTACCCTAACTTAAGATCAATCTTAGAGAAAACTGTGGCTCCCTTCATCTGATCAAAAAGTCATCAATACGTAGAATGGGATAATGATTCTTGATTGTTACCTTATTCGGTGGCCAGTAATCAATACACAACTACAAGGATCCATCCTTCTTCTTCACAAAGATCTCAGTGCACCCCAAGGGGATACACTAGGATAGATAAGGCCTTTCTCCAAAAGACCCTCAAGCTGTAACTTGAGCTCACAGAGCTTTGGGGTGGTCATCCGATAAGGTGCTCGTGAGATAGGCTCTGCTCCAAGAACTAGATCTATATGAAAATCAATCTCACATGGGGGTGGTAACCCTAGTAGCTCCCCTAGAAATACATCAACATACTCTTTCAAGATGGGATGATCATCCAGCGATGGTCCATAAGACCTATCCTCCGATGCATCACCGACTATAACAACATACATCTGACAACCCCATCACACACACTGCTTAAGCTGCATAGCAGAGATGGTGTGAATGGAAAGGGTCTTCGACCCTGAAATCACTGACTCAACTCCCAAATTATCTCGCACAAGATATAGTCTTATGATAACAATCCATCCTAGCTTGTGTGCGAGATAACCAATCCATACCCAAAATGACTCCATATGAGCCCAAAGGAAGGATACAGAGATCTAAAGTAGTGGTGAAAGGTCTCAAATCCACTACACACTCCTTGACTAAGGAGTCTATAGAGATCTTGGCTCCAAAATCCATCTTGACATCCCAATTAAGACCCTACCTAACTACCACTAGCCTACATCGCTCTACTAAATATGGTGCAATGAAAGCATCAAAAGAACCAGAATCAAACAATACAAAGGTATAAATACCACCAATGATACATGTGGTCTCAATGACTATGCTTTGATGCTCTTCCTGGCGGTTCTCAATCATTGCATAAATCCTGTGGCTATGTCCCATGTCACCAATAGTCAGCTCTAAAATTTGTGCCTTACCCTTTTTGTTAGGATTCTGTGGGAAATATCTCCAAAAGTGTCCAGTAACTCCACAACCAAAACATCCTCCTGAACCTCCCAATGAGTAGCACCTCCAGTAGGTGCCCTACAAGCCTATGGTGTGGATCTTGATGATCCAACTATGGTCTGCTAAGGTATCTGCTGGTGAGCTCCCACTGACTAAGCTCTAGGTCTACCCTATGTCCTAATGAGACCCTTAGGAGGAGGCCCTATACTCCAACCTCTCTATACATCAACTCTCTGTGGAGGTCTATGAATTAGGCGGGTGAGTTGTTGTTGTTGTTGTGGCCTAAAGGATGATTTGTATTGTACCTAGCCACCATAAGGAAGGGCTGCGACCCCCTTGATCTATCATCCCGCATCTCTCGTGTATGTGGCTCCGACTTGGTCTCTAGCCTTTGTTGGGTCTTTCCCAAGTCTCCTTTCCAATATAGGCCTTCGATAGCCTCGGCTAATGTCTATGGGTAGTGGATCCACACAAAGCACCTCGATATCTAAATTCAGGCCCGGATGAACTTGTGAATCTGCACCTTCTCATCCTGCATATACTCTACATACTAGATTAGGTCCAAAAATTTACTCTCATATCTCATTAGCTACAGAAAGAGATTCTGTCGGAGGTCATGGAATTCGTTGATCCTCTCTGTATGAACCTCCATGACAAATACTTTCTCCTAAATCTCTCCTCAAATATCTCCCAGGTCATTGTCTTAGAATCTATATGGAGCTTCTGCTACTCTATCCTCCACCATACTCCTGCTCCATCCCTCAGTAGATGGATCACAACACGAGCTTTCATGTTTCTAGAACAAGGAAAAATCTTGAAGCAACCGCTCAAGCTCACTAGCTAGGCCTCTTCCTAAAATCCACCATATTAGCTAAGTAGTGTGAGGGACAAAGCTTCAAGATCTCCCTAATGTGATTTGTTCTATGGTTTGATGGCCTCTAGGTCTCTCTACACACTCATCCCTAAGCCTAGGGCTTTGAGACCTCTCTCTATGCTTTGGAACTCTGTCACCCTATCCCCTAGGTGGTGACTCTGCTCTGGCTAACTCCACATGGGATTTCTCTCCTCTATGCTCCTCACTAGGTTGAGGAGATGCCTGACCCTCAATGGAAGGGGCTCTGTCATGACTAGCTGCATGTCCTCCTCCTAATCCTCCGCGTAGAGTGGCATTGACATCCTGAAGGGTCTGCAAGATCTGGGGTAGGATAGCTACTACACCCGATCGGATGGTCATGGTGGTGGACATAATTCTAGGACTCTATGAATGTTTCTCTCACTCCATCTATGCCTCCTGCATAGACCAAAGTGAGAGTTAGTTCATTTTTCTAAGTTTTATTCAATTCTCCATCTTTACTACAATATACAATTTCTAAACTAATTTATTTTCTAGATTAAAAGTGTGTTAGGTTTAAGTTTTATGTCCCAAGTTTTCTATTGTGCCCAATGGTCCAATATTTTGAACCACTACTCGATACCAAGTGTGATACCCATTAAAATTACCCACTTGAGACCCAAGAAACAACCTAGGATTTGCTTAGGAAAATTATGGAATAAACTATTTTTTATTAGAAGTGTCTACAACCATGTTGCAAGACAATAGATGACACTATCGGAGTTCAGAACAAGTCTAAAATTTCTAGAATATACTTTTCATTTATTAACAATTTTCATAGGCCACATGGTCCAAATTTCAAGGTTAGAAGTTTCAGTCAGATTCAGGGGTTAAAATATCACCATACCCACTCTCTAACAGGCTCAGAGTTTCAACTTGATTTTTCTCATACTTAATGCATTCAAAATTTCCCAAAATTATTTCCATTAGATAGGAAATTTTCTCACCTTTCCAATGATATAAATAATTCCTCCTAACTCCTTGTAAAACTCAAGATATGGACTGGCGGAGCTTAGGGGACAAATTTTCCCTAAGGGGACACGTGTCGAGTGGGCAAGAAAAGCAATTTTGGGTTGGCGGGTCGTGGGGCGGCGTTTGGAATTTTTTCTTGTGTGGGAGAAAATTCCCATTTGCACCCGTTCCTTTGTGGGTCCTTCAAGGACATGTGTCAGTCCTAATCCAAAGCGGGAGAGGGTGAGGGGAGGGCAAAGCGGCGGAAGAGTTTGGGGTATTTCGCCCAAGAGGAAGAGGAAACAATATAATGCCCACACACCCATGGGTATGCTAGGACACATGTCACTCAATAGGCCATCACGGGAATGAAGGAGAGGGAAAAGTGTGGCAGTGGGAGTGATTGGAACATTTCTCCAAAGGGGAGGATGAAAGGGTAAAAGCGCGTGCGGGACCACGCATCGTGGAAGGAGGTTTTCCCAAGGCGGGGCGGGAGTGTGGGGCCGCGAAGGAACACAAAAAAAAGGGTTCCAAAATAAAATTTTAAAAGAACAAAAAGGGTGTGAGGGTTCTGCCCCCTCGCCTATCACCCCATGTTGACACGTGGTAGCCGATGATTGGTCGCGGGGTGGCGGGAGAAAAAAAAATTCCCAAAATTTAAAAGCCCCAAAGCCAAAAATTATGCCGTGCCTTTGCCGCTGCCCATGATGACACTTGGTAGCCTCTTATTGGCTATGGGATGTCAGAGAAAAGTTCAAAATCTTTCCCAAGAAAATTTTTCAAAAAAATTCTAAGGATTTTTAACAGAAATTTTAGACCCACGGACTGACACTGGGAAAATTTGGGACAATGTAGGAAAACTTCAGAGGGTCATAACTTGAGCTAGAAAGCTTAGTTTTGGGAAAACGAGGACTTTCTGAAAATATCTCAATGCCCTCTTTGCATAGGAATCATAAATTTTACTTTTTGGTAAATTTTGAGGGGTAAATTTTGTGAAAACGATCTGTAGGATTTTAAATAGGAAACTGGTAAATTTTAACTTATTAATTTGATTCAATTTGATCTCCTTCTTCACTCAACATGCCAAACAGACATGGATGATTAATATAGGAAGGATTTAAAGTGTTTTAGGAAGGTATATTTTCTTGTTTGATTTGTAATTCACATTTTCCCGACAAATGAAAGATAATGGTGGGAAAGGAATTGGGTTCAATTTTGCAATGGTTAAATTGTTTTTTTAAGTTTTCTTTGTCAATTTGAGTTCATTGATGTCTTAGCATGCTAAATTATATCATTTCCAAGTTGATTATCAGGTGCAGGTCTGAACTGTATATTTTGATTGAATTTATTTGCCAGTATTAATTTTTTTATAACAGAAATCCATTTCCTTTAAAATTGTATATCAATTTTATGATTCAAGTGTGGCATTTCATTTCTAAACTAATCCATTACATTTAGTTGTTTATAAAAAAATCATTTCAAAGCTAATTTGCAAGGTCTGATTTCCAATTTAATATATTTCCAAAAGAGACAAAGCAATATACTTCCTTCATACGTATTTCTTTCTTTTACAATTTCATCCACTTCAAGTGGGAAAGGTTACAAATGAAGTATATTTCACAAGGGACTATCAAAACTGTATTTTCCTTTGCTCGAACAGCAACATGCAAGTTTCCTTTTTCTTCAAGTTGATCACAACAAAAGTGGGGGAAAGGCAACACTCTCCACCCAACCAAGAAATCTAATGAAAGGAGAATCCTTCCTTCATCATTGGCCCCCAAGCCCCAAATCAAAATACAATAAGAGGTGTAATTCAACCCATGGCAACAACTAGCTTCCACAACACACAACATTCTTTCAACATGCATAATTCATTTATAAAAAAACATTCCACACAAAAATAGTAGTTCATAACGCATTTAAAGATATTTCAAAATATATCTCAAGCTTGATCATGCAAGCAAAAGGAGCAAGGTATGTGGGGAAGCTGTTTATGCCTCCCGATTGGGAATTTGGCATCCACCAATAAAAATTCACCTCACATATCCTTATGCCCCCACATGATTTCCTTATGCCCCCACAAAGTAAGAAATGCTAGTTATTTCTTTTCCATGGTGGATCCTAAACCCAAAATCCCTCCACAAAATTATGATGCCAATGGCATTCCCTTATGCCCCCACATGGATTCCCCATATCCTTCTCCTACACCATCCCTAAGGCATTCTACCCAACCAGCCAACAAATAAATCAAAACATGCACCATTCACACAACACAACAAGAAAATAACAACATAAAAGGAGAGTTAAATTCCTACCTCTCCATGGTTACTTTTGTTTCCAACAGCAAGCTTTCAAAGCCCAAAATACAGTCCCAAAACAGCAATCTCCAAGCATGCAAATTTTCTCCAAACTCCTTCCAAAAGCAAGAGCTCCAACACAAGAAAAGCGTGCCCCAAAGAAGTTACAAAATGATTCAACAACCCAAAACAAGTAAAGAGTTTGAATTATATAGAAGAGGGAAGAGAAGAGGATGATGTGGATCCATGTAGGATGCCACATCACACATCCTCAAATTCAAACACAAAAGACAAAATTTCATTCTCCCAAGCACAATAAAGAGGTGGGTGAAAATATGACAAATTACTTGCACACTCTAAAAGCCCACACCCCAAAGGACTAAAAATTAATAAAATGTAAGAAGAGTACAATCAAAGCTTGCAACATGATTAATAAAATTTGTTATAAAAGTCTAAAATCACCTCTCCAACCATAAGTATGGTTATTAAATTAAATTTAGAGGTATGGGACAAGTTTTAATTGTCCCACAAACCTCCAAAAATAGCCCCCAAGGACAAATTCGAATTTCCATGGAGGTGGAGTGTTTCATACTCCAAAATCTGACTTACACAACTCTTACACAATTATTACACATCCCTTACATAATTAATACAAAGAGCCAACAACTTCCATTATTACTTTCCCATATCCCAATTTGATTTATTTAAATTTTAACCATATGATTTCTCACATTAATCTACCACATTTTAATTAATTAAAAGAAAGGGACACATCACTAATAAAATACATACAACAATAATAAAATGAAACACATTAATAAAATACACAAACCCATGGTCACATATAAAGGTAATCCCCCCCATGGGAATCCCTAACAAAACAACACACATACACAAAACAAGTTTCCATGGAGACCTTGTTGAATTCACCTATAATTCCATTGTGGTTTGTCTCCAATCCCCGATGTTTGTTGTGATTTTTAACCCGCAAAACACAAATACCTCCTTCGGCCTCATAGCCATATAACATCCAACATTTTATAAATATAATCACAAAATCATCTAAATATGTGAATCACAACAACATAAAAGTAATTTAACATAATCACTTACAATTTATATCAACACATTAAAGTAACAATTATATCATCATCCTAAAATATCTATTTTCTAGATCTACTCATAATATCCAAAATCACATGTTCAAAAAACCTCCATAAAATATCCATGTCAAATAGTATATCACCATCCACATATGAGTGTCTCTAATAATCATCATGTATCATATCTAAATCAAGATCAACAATAATCTATGATCAAATGTCTAACATCATACTAAATCAAAGCATAATAAGTCTATAACATAATCAATAGTATCATAATAAGCATCAAAAGGTGTCAAAGGAAAGTGGGCGGTACATTCACCATCGGGAGGAATGAGGATAATACAAGCCCCACCCCCACGCCGACACTTAGAGCCATCGAAGAAGAGTGTCATTTAGTAAGCGGGTTCATCTAAAGAGAGGGTAGCTATGGATTTGTCCGGGAAATTGAAGTTAGAAGGTTGATTCCGGGAAGGTGGACATATGCTAGTTGGTCGGTGATATCTTTTCCTTTGATAGAATTTTGATGAAGGAATTTGAGGTTGAGGTCGGTAAGAAGCATAAGCCAACGTGTGGCATGCTTTGATGTTGATAGGGTTTGGTGTACATATAGTGAAATGGGTCAATATTAGTAATGACGAAAGTTTTCTAATTAAGTAGGTAATGGCGAGTTTGGTGGTGAAAAAAACTAAGGATAAGAAGATTTTTTCGGTGTGGGTATATCTAGTTTCATAGTCCATAAGGGTATATCTTATGTAATAAACTACTTGCTCTCGATGTTAGTCATTGTGATGAGCAAGCATGGAACCTAAATAATGGTTAGTGGCGAAATATATCGGTAAAAGGGCTGGTCATCCTTAGGAGTAATGAGCATTAGTTGTTGAAGGAGGTATTGTTTTAAGGATTTGAAGGCTTTATGGAATTCATCATCCCATGTGAATGACAAGTCCTTCTTGAGAAGATGATGGAATGGTTGACAACGGTCAGAAAGCTACAAGATAAAATGACAAATAGATTACAACTTACCTTGTAGGATTTGAAGTTGATAGAGATTAGTGGGTGGAGGAATTTCCATAATTGCCTTCACTTTAGTAGGATCAACTTCTATGCCCTAGAAAAAGCGATGAAACCTAGGAGTTTTCTGGAAATTACCACAAAGATGCACTTCTTTGGTTGAAGACGCACATAATACTTGATGAGAAGGTCAAAGATGACTTTAAGGACGGGTAGGTGTTCGGTTTGATGTTTGGATTTGGCAAGCAGATCATCTACATAATCTTCCAATATGTGATGCATGATGTCATGGAAGATGTAAGTTATGGCTCATTGATATGTAGCACCAGCATTTTGAGGCCAAAAGGCATGACTTGATAGCAGAAATTCCCCAAGGGGTGATGAAGGTAGTCTTGTGTTGATCCTCTAGAGCTAGTAATATTTGATTGTAGCAGAAACCATCCATGAGTGATAGCATTTCATGGCCAATGGTGAGATCAACTACTTGGTCAATGCCTTTTAGGGGGAAATCATCTTTGGGACAAGCTAGGTTGAGTTCATGGAAGTTTGTGCAAATGTGGAGTCCCCCTGTCACCTTTGTGATAAGAACAATGTTATAAATCCACTTGGGATAGTCAATGGGTAAGATAAAGGAACCGAGAGAAGGCGTTGAAGCTTTTCTTTGATTTAGAAGAGCAATGCGAGGATGCATTTTACGTAGATTTTTTTGATGGGTTTGGCATCGGGAATGGTTACGATATTGTGGACCATGATTTTGGGTCAATACTAGGGCATATCAGCATAAGACCAGGAAAACACGTTGATATGGTCCTGAAGGAAAGAGGTAAAGGCTTCTGCTCAAGACCGTCTAAGTATTGGCCTATCTTTAGAATGTGTGGGTCATCGTGAGTGTGAATTTTGATTTTGATGGTCAACTAATTCAACATGGTTTGTGTCTTAGAAGGTAACGATTGATGAATATAATAATATTCCACACCAAGGTAAGTGAGGATGGATTCATCATCCTAACACTGGACAACATTAATAGAAGGTGTATCGTCATTGATCATGTCAAAATATAGGAATGGGAGAGAAGAAGGAGCTTCACCACCACGTTGATAGGTCATAGGTCCCAGGGAAATGGTGTTTACAAAAACAAAAGTTAGGAGGAATAGATTTGGGATCTATGGATTCCGTGGGTGAAAATGGTAATGTGGGTGAATGAGGTGGGGAAGGTTTTCCATCCTGGATGAGGTCGACATGAACTTTCTTGGAAGGTGGTGCATCAAAATAATGCCACTACGGTCATTATTTTTAAAAGAGGTATAGGAAATGACGGTATGGCGGCCCTGTTCGTAAAAATCGAAGCCAAATCCTTTCTATGTGCACCATGGAGGAAAGTGTGAGCAAAGCGGAAGTTAGTGAGGGAGTGTAAGTTAGATGAAAATGGTTTAGTTCGGGATGGAGGTTAGAGTTTATAGGTAGCCATATCAAGTCCCCCATACGTTATAGGTGGAAGGGTAATGGCACCAACCTTAAGAAGCTTTTCAAAAACATAAGCATAAGGTTCTCATATTGAAGTGTACTTTTGATGTTCTTATCTCGAACTAAAAAATTAGACATGAGAGAGATTAGAAGGAGGTTTGGCTGGGTTTTATTGATTAGGGGGGGATGCCTTGAGAACTATGGCATTGGTAGATCCTTTAGGTTTTGAATAGTTGTTTTGGGGTTTCAAGGATGAAGAAGCGTCATTTGATTTTAACATGATGTTCTTGTTATGAAGATGAATTTTCTTCTCTTCAATAGCACGAATTTCCAATTTTCATGCCATGGTGAATGCCTCATCAAAAATGCAAAAGGTCTACACCTACAGGGTTAGTGAGATGTGTCTAGCACAAGCCCGATTAAACAACTCTATGAGTTCAGTTTGACATGATTGAAATGTGAGCTAGTTAATTAGGCTCCACCAGCAAGTGACAAAGTCAGCGATAAACTCATCGTCGTATTGTCATGTGAAATAAAGATCAGTCATGGTGACCTTAACAATGTTGATTGAGAAGTGGTCTAAGAAGGCATGGGCTACTTGATTAAACGAGTAGATGGAGTGTCTTAGTAGCCCATTGTACCTCATCAATGCGAGTCTGTTAGAGACATAAGGAAGGTTCATAGGATTAAAGTATCATCATGGGTGATCGAGATAACACTCATGTTTGAAATACCGCAAATGTTGTTGTGTGTCTTCTTTACTATTAAAATAATTGAATTTTGGCATTTCCTAATGTACATGGTATGGGTGAATAGGGATGGATGCATGAATGGGCTCATTACAGATTTCATCATAGGTGAGAGAATTTTGTGAGCTAGAAACCGATGCTTCTAGCGTTTGCATCATTTCCATCATTAATTTGATGAGGTCATTGACAAGTTGTGATGGAAGGGCTCCTCCTATGGTGTAGGAGGGCTAGTACCAAACATGTGATGTGGATGGTATTCCGGTGTATGGTGATGCTGAATAGGTAGGTATAGAATAGGGGACCGACATAGAGGGCATATATATCAAATGGGTGACGGACAAGATAGGGGGGTTGTTGATAGTATGTGTATGTAGGTGGGACAAGTCGTAGTGACTCTAGTAGTGATTTAGGCAGAGATTACGAGGATGGAGAGGAAGATATTATGTAATGGAGTAGGGGTCACCGACACCATGGGTGGTTGTGTTGTAATTGGTATCTATGAGACAATGCACGCGAGATGAGGTTATGGTCTAGGTGGTTGATGAGGGGACAACAGATACTACGGGTGTGACTGATACTGTAGATGCAATGGTCATAGCGGGTATGGGGCCTAACTATGAAACTACTGGGGGTAAATCAGTGAAGGTAGCACCGCATTAGTAGGGGATGATGTAAAAGTGGGAATAAGGGTAGGAGAGATAGATATAGGCATTCCATATATCAACTAACCTAAGGAGTCCCGAGGTGGAAGAGTGGGAAAGGTAGAAATGTAAGGCCACAAGATTCTGATCAAGGAGTCGTGTAAATTCGTCATCACTGTGGTAATTGTGGTAGGTAGGGTTGGGTCCATGGGTGACAGAACAAAGGGTGGTGAAGGACTAGGTGAGAGTGGTTGACGAATTACGTGGAATATAAGAGCGTTAGCTTGATTGTGAGTCAACACCATGTGAATGAACATATATCATGTGATGTTGTATCCTGCAAATGACACAGAGAGCAATGGAAATGAAGAAAATAGGTGTTTTATAGGTGTATTTGGGCAAAGTATCAACTGAGATTTAGCATAGGGTAACCGACAATGGTTAAGGATGACCAATCTTGGTTCGGGGGTAACCGGCATTAGTTCTTGTGAGACAAGAACATTTTTACCAAATGAGGCAAAGACTAGTGACGATCAAATGAACAAGTTGTATGATGACTGTTTATCAAATCATAGAGAGTACAGAGACTCACAGGAACTTTGATAGTGTTGAAAATGAAATAAGTGTTCTTTGGGAAATTTAACCCAAAAAAATAGAAAACCAATGTCGAGCTTAAGAAAAACCGATGTTGGTCAATGGGGACTAATGCCGGTGGATAAACTAATGTCGATTCATTGTGAAAATTTGTAACGAACCATTACACTAAAACCTCGAGGCGTTAGTGAAATCCACACATGAGGATCATAACATCCCACCACACTTCGTAGCTGACCCCAAGCTAGATTTGCACCCGTATAGTGGGACCTCGCCCTACCCTATACGAGCCCCGGGTGAACACCGCAATGCTGATGTAGCTACCCGTGTCGATACTCAAACCTAGGTGGTCGCTCTAATACTAAATGTAACAAACCATTACACCAAAACCTCGAGGCGTTAGTGAAATCCACACATGAGGATTATAACAAAATTAGAAAAATGTAAAAAAATAGATTGTTGTGAATTTGAGTTAGATACATAATCAACCCAGAGGTTTGGAGATGATGCAATCAAGTCCTGACACACTCAAAAGAAGTCATAATACTCCAACTATGATTATGGAGTGTGTAAGGAAAAAGAATGGAAAATGGAGAAATGTATCCTCACACCTCAAAATGCACGTCAATCAAACACTAAAAACATGTACCTAACAATTGATTTTTAATGTATTGAGCTTATGCTATTTAGAAGAATGACTCATGAATTTAGAGTAGAGTTTTTGGTGAGGAAGGATTCCTACAAAGAAGGATATCTAAAAGGAGAGGTTTCAGGTTATGTTAGGGGGTAGGCCAACTCTGCGAGGTAATGAATCGACATAAGTAACAAAATGGGGAGTACCTACTAATCCTCCGATCGTGTGACCACCGATAGGTGTTCCCATGTAACATTTTTTTAAGAAAGACATGTACATTTCAATTTTGTGAAGTTTGGTAAAGAGAGAGAGAGAGAATGTGCTTTCTACGATTCTTTGTGTCAATCATCACTGGGAATGACTTCCAAAGATATAGGTTTCCCTCATTTTAATGTGAGATAAATGTAGTAAATCAAAATGTAATGCAACCAATTTTAAGCCCAAATCAAAAAAATTATGTTCAATGAAGCAAATGATGAATAGGAGAGGGTATGCTCTTTCACTAAATGTAGAAAGAAAGAAAAAGAATGATTCTTTTAAATGCACCAAGAGAAATGTTTCTTTTAGAGCAATTAGAAAGAAGAGAGGATTACCTAGAGAAGAAGATTAATGTGTAAGCCTTTTAAAGGGAAACAAACACACAACTTTCACCTAGGAATGAATAAAATGCAATAGAACCCCTAATGGGTCCCACCGAGCATGCCAAAATGTTTCACTATTTTCTTTACATTATTGAGATGAAACAGATAAGGGTAAGGGCCAAGGAGGAATACTTGTTTATGTTGGTCGAGTTGATGGTTGTTACACACATTCTGAATTCTCAATCCAATGCTGACTATGAGAGCTTCCTTTTGGCTGGGAGGAACTACCTGAAATAGAAAACAAGACCACAAAAGAAGAGTTAAATAATATATGACAGTGGACTGCCTAGCATGTGTTAGATCCGGGAAGTGTGATACTCCCTAGATGGTTGTCAATCCACTGTTTAAAAAAACTTAAAGCGAGAGATAAGAAAATTCCTACCGTAGTTGATATGATTTAGGTATTTCATTCCAGCACAATAAACAAATCTAACATAACATGCTAGGCTATAGTTAGATCCTAAGGGTAGGTAAGTGTCAAGGTACTGGGACTAGTCAAGGTTAGGTTTTGGGTTGTTTAGGTCACTTGGTAGAAGGTTATTTGGTTATGTTATTGGAAAAAGGTATAAAACATAGAGATCGATGTCGTTCAGATTTAACCAAAAATGGTTTAGGAGAGACTGACAATGGTCATGGGTAACCGGTGTCGGTATAGTCGGGTGACAGTAATTCAATAAAAACCTTATTGCAGAGTCTGGGTGAGGTTAGATAGAGCTAAAGGAGGGGATGGCGAGGTCTGTGGGAATGTTGAGAACACTCAGAGAGGTGGAAGGGCCAGGATAGGTGATCTAGTAAAAGGGTGGGTGAGGTTTGAGTTTGTCAAGAAAGTAGACTATGAAGGAATGGGAATATTAATGGAAGAATGATAAAAAAATGATAACAACTCTATGGACAAAATAAGAATGGAAATGATTAGTGATAAACACACTTACCAATGTTGCAGGTCTAATGATTGGGTGGTGGTGATGATCGGTTGGTGAGATGGAGCTTGGTGCAATAGTGATGCTTCCCAGAATGTCACCGTGAGTACAAATGCTTCTAGATCTATCTTGGTGCTTTGGTTGTGCATGGTCAGGCATGTCCTGGGTGCATGAAAAGACTCGGTTTTGCTTGTATGTAGCTCTCTTCTCATCTCTTTGATCTCATAATGTGCCAACCCAAAAACAAGGTTGCTTAAGGTAAAAAAATGGTAGCGATAGTGGTTTTGGGTTGTGGCATTGATTTAGGGGTGATGGGCGTCGGTTAAAGCGGGATTCCCTAGGTTTATTAAAAATGGTAGATCTCACATCTTTTGGATTAGGTTCATTCCTTTTTCCCCATATCTAAATGGATGTTACCTTTTTATGAGAGGGAAAGTGGTTAGAGGGATAGTAGGCATTGATTTTTAGGTTTAAACTAAGTCTTAGCTCATTAAGGTAAGTGGGACCAAGTCTTAGTTAGCTATGGAAACATGTCAAGAATAGGCCTAGGGTGAGGTGGCTAGATGAGGTTGAAGGGTGAGATGGAAATTACCTTAATTAAAATAATTAAGTAATGAATATTGTGAGGATGGGTATTAATTAAGTTAATTAAATTAATATTAATGTGAGGTGGAAGGGGCCATGGTTAGGTGAATATGTTTGAGTTGGTTATTTGACGGGGGACCAAGGGGAGTGAGACCCAATTTTGGTGTCTACAATAAGCATGAAGCCTATAATATTTTCAATTGGGGACATAGGAGCAGCACTCGTATACCTTTATCTTAAGCTAGAGAATAATAAGTTCACATTCCCAAGGCCGCCTAAGGGAAAGCATACAGTGGAGAACGTGTCAGCCCTAAATCCCACAAAAACTATAGAGGTAGATGATGAAGAGTAAGATGAAGATAGTGGCGGCTTAGATCATAGAAGCTGGAGGCAGCCCACAAATAGAGTGGAGACTAAGCGTGCGTACAAAACCTCGTGCACGGGAAGAAGATGAAGACTTGGACATAGAAGTAGTCCATGGAGAGCATCACTTTAAAAGGGTATTCAGAATAACAAGGATCAAAAGCATGGGAACCCCACGACTTGTGAGGAGATCATCATGAATCTCTCCTCGAAAGAAGCGAGTTGAGAAGAAAAGGAGAAATCTAAAGCTAAATGAGGAGGTAGAGGAGTCTGCAGAAAGTGGGCATAACACCCTATACAACCAAAAGATGTGGAGGAACCCAAGGATGAAGATCTAAAGGATGAAGAAGAGGTAGTAAAGGTGGTAGAAGAAACAAAACATGATATTTCTTAGAACATCAAAGATCTGACTCCAAATCTTAATGCTCAAATTCCTAAGGGTCCAAGAATAAAGAGAGCAAGTGGGGAGTATGTTGTACTAAGTATGGGCTATGCTAAGGACACAAGTAAAATTGTCCGCACCCATTTCCATAGTACAATGGTCCTTAAGGGGTTGTATGGATGGGATTTGATGGGCCCAGACGTAGCCACTACTCACGCGAGGAAAAACTATCCTGGTCTATGCAAACTCACATGGACAAGCCTGATTTTTATATATGTGAGGAGTCATACGTGTCCTAAAGAATGAAGAAGGCACCGCAGAGAAGGCACAAGACTATAAATCCTACTCTCATGTCCGATGAGTAGTTAAGGTATCTATAGAAGTGGCGTAGAGGAACATAGATAAGGTTGCCACTATTAGAGTGTTATGAGAAGATAACAAGGCCAAAGTTGTAGAAATAGTGTGTCTATAAGGAGAAAAGGACTTGGAGTAGAAAATGAATGAGGCCTTCATCAGTATGGCAAAAGAAATTGTGACCATGTCCTGAAAGCAAGACCGCACTTGGAATCTAAGGTACCTGAAAGGTTTCCTTCAACTATGCATTATGTGCGTACCCTAGTAGATTTGGTGCTTGAGGATGGACCGATTCACATGCCAACGCCAAAGGACCCTGAACAGGAAGTGGAGAGAGCAAGGGCCTTAGTGGTTAGAAATATTTCATCTTACAAAGCCTTGCTCCAGAATTTGCAAGAAGAGATGAAGAAAGCAAACCAAGCATTGAACATTTGTGCAACTCCAGAATTAGTAATCGGATAAGAACTATATTGGAGGACAATGAAGTTTTGAAAGAAATGAAGGATGAGACTTTAGGGAATGCAAAGAGATTGGCATTAGTGAAGCAAAAGCACGAAGACCTTGCAGCAGCACAACATCCGCATAAGGAAAGGTTGGATGAGCTTGGAAAGCTCATAGCACAAAAGATGGATCTTTTGGAGGGACAAATGTCTGCTATGGCTAACATTGTCATAGTATTGCAGAATGAAAAGGGAGAGATGACCTAGGACGAGTTAGAGGGCATCGCTACAGATGTCCCAGATAAGACCAAGAATGCGCTAGATGATTGGCAAGCTTTGGAAGCTGAAATTAAGGAAGAATATCCATATTTGATTCTCCTAGTGGAAGAGGAGGGTGTTGGAGAGTAAAATCTATTCTTTGTACAGTAATTCATTATTTATATTCTTCCATTCTTATTCTTTAAAGCATCAGGAGGAAACCATTTTTCAGGGTGACAATGTATTTTAGTGTGGGGTAATGTTGAGTAGACAAAGTATAACACTAAGGAGAAGGTACAGAGAAGATTCGTGCGTGGTAGCAAGGTAGATTTGAAGGCACGGAAGGATAGGGAAGGAAGCGCGTGCAAAAGACAGATTGAATCGGGAGTTATCCATTTTTATTGTTATGGGCTATTTTTGGAGATAGCATACAGAGCACACAATGGGATGGAGACTTGCATGACACACAAATGCTATTTTGGGAAGAGCATCTACTAAAGTGCCATGCATGAGTTTGAATTAATAATATAATTACTACTGCTAGTTAACTATAAGAGATCTATTATTAGCACACTTGCATGTGTGCATGTTATTGTAAAGGCGCATGACTATTTTCAGCATGTGACCTATTTTTGTAAGTGCATAAGTGGTGAAGGGAAAGTCCCCACCCTTATAAATATGTAGTAATCTATGTAGATTATGAGTGTTGTGTATGAGCTATTGTGGAGTTATGCTGCCATATCTGATGCGCGCATAAACTTATGATATTATTTATTGTAAGAATCTTCTATGTTTATTGTGTTTTAATATAATGGAGTGTGTTGGGTGAATAATGGTGTTAAACATGACTGAAACTAGTTTTTACATGGTTGAATTCATTATATCTATCGCTTAATTCACTATTCTTTTAGATCTAGATCTGGAATATGCTCTGTGGAATATTTATGTTGTTTGTGGATATGAATACATTACATCTTCATCATGTTCACATCTTGTACAAGAAACTCTAAGGAGGGGCTTAGTACCTTTTCGTGCTTCGGGTGAGTGCTCAAAGCATAGACTAGGTGATGTACCAATGCGCTTAGGTGGTTCATGGTAAATTTTATTCTCAATCGAAACACCACTCATAATCTTACACAAGATTGTTTTGGATAGGAACCAAAGCTTAGGATGAGCTAAACTGCATTGGGATTATATGGTGAAAAGGTCTAGCAAAAGGAAACTAGTTTTGATTTTGATTTGTAGCTTGAGCTTCGGAGTTTCTTTGATGGGTAAGAGGGCTTATTTGCTTGGTATTGAGGCTGATAGGGTTTGAAACGTTGATCTTGTTGCCTATTAATGGGTACCAACTCATTCCCAAGGTTTTGAAATTGCTTCATTACTTCTTGAAGATCAATTTAGGTGCTTGAGGATGTGGATATCTTGCTAGAACTCTAATTTCTTGGGGTTGGGATAGGATCTAACTTAGATGTTTGATGGGAATTTAGTTTTCCAATCTCTAGGTAAATGGGAATTAGGGGTCTAGGGCAAGTTTTATAGCTTGGATGAGACTATTTTCAGCCCTAATAGAAATTTCATAAGCACCAAGAAATGTTACACCCACCATAGACTGAATCATGACAACAACATCAGAATTTAAATCTCTTAAAAAGTAAATAAAAACACCTTCTAGAGTTGGTCCTACTAAGACTAGAATTCTATCCCAAGTCTTCTGTAATCTGAAATTGAAGTTCGCCATGAGCTCATTGGGTTCCCTCTTAATAGTTAGTTTTTCTATTAAGGAGAGATTATCAGCTTTCCCTCCAAAATGATTACAAAGGGTTGTTCCTAGGTGATTTCAATTAGTGGTTGATGCTACTGCCAAAATCCTGAACCACTGCAAAGCTCTTCCCCTTAATGAAGAAGCTAATAGATTAATAGCCACATCCTTCTCAACAATTTGATGAATAACACAAACATTGGTAATGTATTTTATATGGTCAGCTAGATTGGTATGGTTTTCCCTAGTGAAGAAAGGAATACTCTTAAGTGTAGATGTTGGAATGGGATTTTGGGCATTAAAAACAAGAGGACTACTACCAATAAAGTTAACAAATCCTATATTTACTTCTTGTTCCATTAAAATAGGTTTGATAACTCTATTAGATTGCAACAAAGTTCTACCATGTGGTGGTGTGGAAAGAGTTATATTTAGAGGTGAAGGTGACCTTTAAATTGTTCTTCCTTTTCCTCTCGTCTAAAGTGATAATTACAGGTACTCAAAAACTCTTTTTGTTGTTATAGACCTTTTCTGGATCCTTCTCATGAACTTGAGGCACTTTGACTACTGAAACCAGTAGATATGTTGTTTGTCGCCACCAGATGTGTTATTGCAAAGCCTCAAAAGGCTAAAATTTCACCAAGATACACACCCAAACTTGGAAAAAATGGAAATATTAACTTCTTGTCCCATCCAACATGCCAAAAATGTTATGTCAAATAAGTACCACCATATGACTTGTGTAATATGTATCCCTACTTTTTGGCTAACATGGGATGATCTCACAAGTGTGGGACTTGTATAAATGAGATCAACCTCCAAAGAAGGTTGGTTCCTCTACCTATTCCTAATGCTAAGTTACTCCTAAGGAAGGAAATGTAGTTATCTACTCTTATTCTAATAATCCAAGGGACCAGGGAGAGAGAAATTACATAAAATGGGAAATCCTAAGCTAAGGAGGTGATAACACCAAGAAGAGGGTGGAGAGACACTCTCAAATGAGGAAAAGGAAGAAAAATGAGAAAGGAGAGGACAAACATAAGTATCACAGTCCCAAGCTCATTTAAACTACCATTTTGAAGACACAACAGACTTAAATCCTGCTAAGAGAACAAAATATGCACATAATACCCAAAAATGCAATGAAAGGCATGAACTTTGCAACAAAACATGAGATAGGACAGGTTAGTAGCCAACAAAATAAGTATCTTATAGCTTTAAAATAATGCATGATAAAATACGGTGAAGGAAAAGGAAAGTTTCGCCATGTAGAATCTCAAATATGAAGTTTGAAACCCATATATGCATACGCATCACTTGAGAAAGAGTGCACAAGCATTATAAGAATGTCCAACCCTTGCAAAAAAGTTGATCCTTTTAATATATATAAAATGGGAAGATAGAAGAGGGAAAGATGGGAGGAGAAGATCATATTTTATCTTTTTATTAATGATGATCTTTTTTTCGACACACGGTATGTCAAGCCTCAACCAACATCAATTATGCATTAAAACATCATGGGTACCCTGTCAGACTCATCTCTTATGTCCTTTTTCTTGTAGAAGAAGGTAAGAACCCATATTTAATCAAATTGAGTGGTTGAGCTACAAGTTACTACACATTACTATCCAGATTGAATTTTTCCTTCTTTTCACCTCTCAAATGCCACCAAAATATGATTTTACTGATGCCAAATTGAAGGGATCGAGGAGACCTTTCTAGTGATATAATATTGTCAAATTTAGAGCTCGGAGTTGAAATATATGGTTGCTTGAAGTTTTACATGTCGGGATTCATAGGAATATGACACGTGCAAATGCTTGATTGGTTTAGGGATCGGTCTTTGCTAGCATGTGCTTGCTGCTCCTTTTTCCATGTGTTAATCCTTTATTGGTTTGTAGTATCGGGCTCCACTTCCATTCACTTTGGATACACTTACTTTATGAAAATATGGGACAATAAGAGTTTACCCCATTTTTCACACCGACACGCCATCCTTAAACTTTTTCATTCTTGTATGAAACATATACCAATGAGAGATTCCACACTTATTTTAATTTTGTACCTTTTAAAGCCTTCTTATAATTGTGAGCCAATAAAATGTTTCCATGTTGCTTCACATGTCAAACTTCTCCTTGATCTCCACCGACAAGTATAAAGTGTGAGATAATGAGGAGAATCCATGTAGCTTTCATGTGTCAACCCTTTTTCATTTCTAGCTCTAACATTTATGAAACATCAGCCAATGGGATCATTCCATGCCCATGTATTGTGTCATATTATTAATAGCCTCACCTAACAATTTGAAGTGTGAGCCAATGGGAATGCTCCACATCTTTGGGCTTGTCATACTTTTTCGAGTTTCCTTTAGCCTTCCCATTTGTCGGACCTATGAAATGAGGGTTGGGAAATAATGGATAATATATGTGGACCAATCCCGCATAGAAATCACAATAGTAGAAAATAATATGCAGAAAGATATTATAGATCTAAAATAAAAGTGTAGAAAAATAATAGAATACAACACAAAGACAATATTTAATGTGGTTCACCAAATTTGGGCTACATCCATTAAGAATCACTTGCTCATTATATTACAATCAACTTCTTTCTCTCAATACAATACCTAGATCTCGTTGAGAGCTATGATCAACAAAATCTCCCGAATTCACATTCGAACTCACACACATCTATAATGATACGTCTACCCTATTAAAATCCCAAAAACACATCAATAGCCAAATGTTTAAGTATTTTTACAATACCGTGGTTACCAAAACCATGGGCCGAAATCACCCCATAAACCTATGGGTCAAAAATCCTGCCCATATGAGAAGAGCACGTTTCTTGAGATATTGGGCACATTTTTGAGGCCAACTATGGAGAGTGTACAATAATTTTAGTGTACATTCTTCAACACTTCCACACATGAAAATAGACTCCACAACATAACAATGAGAGCTAATGAAATGTATCCATTTAGCTCCTTGCATCATGATTTCTAAGTCTAGGGAACTTAGAAAATTTTGTGCTTTGTCACATGTCCCTACTTTGACATTGTTGACTTTAGTGGGCCCGAAAATATATTAAATTTGGTTAAATTAGGGGACTTCATGTCCACTAGAGCTCATCACCTTCGGAATTACTAGAATGCTTTTGCGTATCCCGCTCGGCCTGTTCATCCATGCCACCACATCTTTGGTCTTTGATTGTTTGTGGATTTTTTTTGTTGTGTGGGTTTCCTTTCTTCCCACAGGATTAATTAAACACGTTTAAGTTTTAGACCAAAACTCCTTTGTTTCACATCTTTTAAACATATAACCCACCAATTAATTAAACATTCTTAACTCCACGGGTTTTCAAATTCCAATGGCTAGAGAATTATGGCAATGGAATTTGATGACCATTGAACATCCAAACCGAAAAAATGGCTAAGTCCATTTTTAGACTCAGTAAAGCCAAAAGTAACCCCAGGGGATTTTGGATAGCAATTTATAACACCATAATGTTGTAGTATATCAAATTTTCTTGTTCATTAATCTATACAAGCACAATAAGATATATTTGTCATACTTTGTAGTAAATGATGATCATGCAAAGGAGATGACATAGGATAGGAGCCACCAAGTAAAGGAATATTGTTCATGTTTAGCACAAGGTTGTACAAATAATATATCAGATCTAAGCATACATGAAATAAAAGTAGATATTCTACGGAAGAAATATATAAAACAAGAGATATAAATCAACACCAAAATTAACTTGGTTCACCCAGTGTAGTGGGCTACATCCACCAAGAAACAATTCAATCTATTATCCAAAGCTTACGGAAGATATACAATGAATATTTACAATCTTCCACACCTCTCATCTTTGTATAGTGCTTTCTTTCTCTCAAGCTTCTCCTTCTCCAAGAATTCTCTCTCACAATAATCATCAATTCTTACAATCCTTACTTCTAAACCCTAGATTTCATGTTTATATAGACATATACAAACTTAGGGCAATTAGCCATGTAATTATAATCAAAATATCTACTTTAATACTAAAAATAGATCTAATTCGTGTGAGTTAAATAAAACACTCACACATAGGTATTCAATGTCGGTTAGCCCTAACCGATGTCGTTCCCTCCTCCGACCGATGTCGGTCATAGGTGACTAATGTTAGTCCCTCCATAACCGATGTCAAGTTACTAGGTTTTCTGCAATTTTAATATAACATGCTAATCTAAAGTAATTGAGCTCTACAACTCAACAATCTCCCACTTGGAGATAAATTACTGCACTATATTGTTATGAAATAAGGGATAAATATGTGGAATATCCCTCACGAATCGCAAGAGTAGAGACTAATATGTAGAAAACATTACAAATCTTAAATAAAAGTGCAGAATAATAAAAGAAAAACACAAAGAGACAGTATTTAACGTGGTTCACCCAATTTGGGCTATGTCCACCAAGAATCACTTGCTCATATTTTATTACAATCCACCACTCTCTCAATACAATACCTAGATCTATTTAGAGCTACGCTAAAAAAAAACTCTACATAATTCACACCTAAATTAAGACACATCTTCAATGCTACATTATCCAACTATATGCACAAAACCACATAAGTAGACAACTTCTTTAGCATTTTTATAAAAACGTGGGTATCAAAACCATGGGCCAAAACCATCCCATAAACCTATGGGTCAAAAATCTCACTCATATGAGAAAAGCACAATTTTTGAGGCCAAAAAAAAATCTCAACAGCCTACGCCCTTGAACCCCGCTTAGGGCCCGGCCCGGCCCCAAACCCTGGTGAGACAAGCGTGGAAAGTGTACGAGTCCTCAACACTTTCACACATGAAAACAGGCTCCACAACCTAACAATCTCCCACTTGGAGACTAGTTTTACCCTTGAGAAATCTTTTCAACCCTTCACTAATTTCCTGAAGACCAACCAAAGATGAGCACAACTTCAGTTTTTCCCTTGTGACCACCTTGGTCATCATGTCTGCAGGATTCTTCTTGGTATGAATCTTCTCAACTTCAACTTCTCTTCCTCAAAAGTTACCCCGATGAAATGGTACCTTAACTATATATACTTTGTCCTCGATTGGAAAACAAAGTTCTTAGCTAGGTGTATAACACTCGACTATCACTATGCATATTTTCTTCCTCCTACTTATGCCCCAACTCCTCAAAAAAAAAAAAATTGTAATGAAATCATTTATTTGCTTGCCTCTGTGGCAGTAACATACTCACCTTCATGGTTGACAAAGCCACCAACTTCTATAGTCGTGAAATCTAGCTCACTTTTATCCCACCTATAGTGTAAACATAACCTGTCGGAGTTCCTCTTCTTACTGTCTACACTTCCAACCATATCTAAATCTACATAACCACAAAAGTTGTGTCGATCCACTATAGCACAAAACTGTCCCCATGGTCCCTCTCAAATATTGAAGGATCCACTTTACTGCCTACCAATGATCTCTACCTAGATCACTCATAAATATACTCACCACTCCCATTGCATGGGAAATATCAGGCCTGGTGCACACCATGACATACACCAAACTTCCAACCACTGATGAGTAAGGTACCTTGGACATCTGGTTTCTCTCCTGCTCTATCTTGGGACACTGCTCCTTTGATAACTTGAAATGGCTGCCAAAGGATTCCCAACCGGTTTAGCATCTTGCATATTAAACCTCTCAAGGCCTTCTTAATGTACTCTTCACGAGATAAAATCAGCTTTTGTTCCTTCCTATCCCAAGATATCCTTATACCAAGGATTTTTTTGGCTGCCCCCAAATCCTTCATAGCAAAGGATTCACTTAGCTACTTCTTGATTAATTTTATTTCCTACATGTTTTAACCTACAAGCAACATGTCATCCACATGCAGACACAGGATAATATAACTTCCATCCTCAAATTTCTTTGTATACACGCAATGGTCAGAATGGCATCTAATATAACCTTTCTCCATCATGAAGCAATCAGATTTCTTATACCATTGAAGTGGAGCTTTTTCAAGCCATATAAGCTCTTTTTCAATTTGCACACCATCTCCTTTTTACCTTTGACCTCATAGCCCTCTAGTTACTGCATATATAGATCCTCCTCCAAATCACCATGGAGAAATGTAGTCTTTACATCAAGCTACTCTAAGTGCAAGTCTTTTGTTGTAACTATTCCAAGAATAGTTCTAATAGAAGTCATTTTTACTACAGAGAAAAAATCTCATCAAAATCTATACCTTTTTTTTGTGCAAACCCCTTGACCACCAACCGGGCCTTGTATCTTTTCTTTCCTCATTCTTCCTCTTTGACTTTGAACACCCACTTGTTTTGTAATGCTCTTTTGCCTTGGTAGCTTCACCAAATCCCATGTCTAGTTCTCCATGAGAGCCTGATGCTCCTCATCCATGGCTTGCTCCCACTTCTTCCTAGCATCTACCTGCATTGCTTTATCAAATCTCTCTAGCTCTCCATTGTCAATGAGTAATAAATAATAAAGAGAAGGAGAAAAACTTTTAGGTTCTCTTATTACCCTAGAAGACCTCCTCAATATAAGATTTTTGGGTTCTATTGAGGAGGTTCCGAAAGCGATTCATATGTCACTTTCCCATCTAGAAGATCCTCTACCACCGCATATTCTTTCTTGGATTCTTCCTATTTTCCTAGAATCGTTGCTTATACATGAATTTCTCATTAAATACCATAACCCTAGATCGAATTATTTTCTTTTCCTTAATACTCCAACATTTATTTCCAAAGTCATCACCACCATAACCAATGAAAGTACATTTTTCTTATTTGTCCTCTAGATTGGTCATATCATCCTTATTTTGTATAACAAACACCTCACATCCAAAGACTCTAAGAAATTAATAATCAACTTTCTTACCATACCAAGCCTCCTCGGGTATGCCTCCATCCAAGGAACTTGAGGGTCCTCTGTTTATCATGTGCACATCTATGCTCACCGCTTCTACCCAAAAAGAAAGAGGCGAGTCCTGCATGTAACCTCATTCTCTTAGCACATTCCATTATTGTTAAGTTCATACTTTCTCGACACCCCATTCTACTACTGGAGTTCTTAGAACCATCATTATCTGGCGGATTCCATTCTTATAACAAATAATCATAAAATTCATTTTCGCAATACTCCCCTCCATTATCTAATGTAAGACATTTTAGCTTAAGACATGTTTCATTCTCAACCAAGGATTTCCATTTAACAAAAGTGTCAAATACATCATATTTGTTTCAAATACAATAAACCTAAAATTTCCTTATTACATCATCAATAAAATTAACATAATAACTTGAACCCCCAAGAGATGATACCTGAACCGGACCCCACACATCAAAATGCACCAGCTCTAACTTACTCTCTTTCTTTATAGGTCCAACCTTGAGAAACATTACTCGCTTTTGTTTCCCATATATGCAATCCTCACATAACTCCAAACATGTTTTTGTATATATGAGAAAATCCTTCTTTATGATCTCCATGCCCTTATGGCTCATATGACCGAGCCTATAGTGCCATAATGTTGTATCTACTTCTGAAGCCACAAGATTACAAACATTAGTGTTATAAGTGGTTAAATACAAGGTTCCAACCTTATTACCTCTTGCCACCACAAGAACACCCTTGGTAACCTTCCAAGAGTTTGTTGTAAATATCACAGTACAACCATCACTTCCCAAAATGGCCTGTCGATATCAAATTCCATTTTAAGGTAGGCACATGTTTGACATCCTTCAATAGCCATGTATTCCCATCTACGCATCTTAACCCGAACAGAGCCTTTTCCAACTATACTACAAGGCTCATCATCACCAAGAAAACATGACCAAAATTCCCTTTGAAAATAATCAACAAAATAATGTCTATGTGGAGTATCATGGAAAGAATACCTCGAATCTAAAACACAAGATTCAACAATATTGTGTAAAGAAAGAATCAAAACATCGACATACATTACTCGTTGCCACATTTTCCTCCTTTTTTTCTTCTGTTTTTTCTTTTTGTGTTGAATATCCCAAAAGTCCTTCTTTGCATGCCGAGAATTTCCACAGTGCCAAGCATACTATCTTGCTTTTGTACTTTGACCTTGCCCGATCCTTCAATTTTCCTGACTTCCTCTATTCTTTTTCTCCCTCTAGTTTCCACTTTGTAAAAGCATTCCCAAGTAGAAGCTTCCCCAAAGATTTTTATTCACATTTCCTCACTTAGAATCACCCCTACAACATCTTCAAACTTCAAATTTGAGTGAGCTAGAACCGAGTTGCTTACCACCATCACAGGCTATTCCAACTCTTAGGTAAAGAGCACATAATTAATAAATCCCTAAATTCTTCATCAAATTATATTGTAATTGAAGCTAGCATATTTACAACCATATTAAAATCATTTAAGATGATCTTCTCTATGAATCATTATCGGACATCTTCATATTAAACAAAATTTTCATTAAAAATATCTTGTTAGAGGCGAGAGGGTTTTTCATACAACTTCCCTAATGCATCCATCAATTCTTTTGTAGTATTTTCCTTTGAAACATTAAATAATACCAAAGATGTAAGACACAAATGATTTTTCCAAGTGCCTTCCTATCTAGCAAAGCACATTTCACATTCATCATACTCGAGGGTTTGTTCACCTTTTCAAACAACGAAATATAAAGATCCTTCTGATAAAGGTAATCTTCCATCCGCATCTTCCAAAGATTGAAATTCTACCCATTGAATTTATCAACCCTTGATCTTCCATCATCTACCATAGCTCCCACTCAAGCTAAAAACTTTCCCTACGATTCAACACTTTAATAAACCAAACTAGGCTCGATACCAATTGTTAGCAAATAAGGGATAAATATGCAGAATAATCCCTCATAGAATCGTAACAATAGAAACTACTATGCATAGAATATTACAAATCTGAAATAAAAGTGCGAGAATAATAAAAGAACACAAAGAGACAAGTATTTAACATGGTTCACCTTTGACTTAGGCTACATCCACCAAGAATAACTTGCTCATATTTTATTACAAGCCACTTTGCTCTCTCAATCTGATACCCATATCTGTTTAGAGCTATGCTTACCAAAATCGGCAGAATTCACTCCCGAATTTAGACACATCTGCAATGCTACATTATCCTACCATATGTACAAAACCACATAAGTAGAAAACTACTTTAGCAGTTTTTAAAAATTGTGGGTATCAAAACCATGGGCCAAAACCATCCCATAAACCTATGGGTCAAAAATCCCGCCCATATGAGAAAAACACAATTTTCGAGGCCAATTTTTTTCTCAAGGGTTACACCCTAAAACCCCAGCAAGAAAATTATGGAAAGTGTACAGTCCTCAACATTTTCACACATGAAAATAGGCTTCACAACCTAACATATACCTATACAATGTCATTCTTGGATCCTTTCCTTAGCTTTGTTTCTTCATATTCAAGTCTCAAACTTGAAGACCAACATAAGTGGAGTGTAGCTCTAAATTATCTTTTACTAATGGCTTCTGTTAATGCAAAATCACGGCACCACTGGACGCACATCGAGGCTTCTAGGTTGATGTTCGAGCATCCGGTGTGATTGCACAACATGGAAACCTCTCTCTCAGCGTGGGGACTTGTGAAGGCGAGAGAGGAATCTCCAGAGAAGGTGGTTCTGCTCCTAAACTACCTGCCACAAGCTATTCCGGTGCAGGCAAGCTAATCTAATCCTAATCTAACAGTGCCAAGGAGGAGAGAGAGAGAGAGAGAGAGAAAAAAAGCAGCAAAAGCCTACACTAAAACGGTGATACACCAGAGAAGGAGAATGTTGAACATCTATTAAAACTGCCATGGGACAAAGAGAGGTGAGCCATTGGGAAGGATGGACAGGAGCATCACAAACCCAAGGATAGATTTCACACAGAAAATGTCCCAAAACTCCATGAACACAGCTCCGAACCTGCAATGAACATTCAAACATGCACAGACACCTGCAATGAAGAGAGGCAAGAAGAAGACAAGCAAAAACGAGAGAGGATGGACAGATGCATCACAGAACACATTTTGTTGCTCCAGAGGTTTGCACAGAACATCATTCCATTAATGGTAAAAGGCAGGAACGCCATTACAGAGAAAGGGAGGAGGTTCGAACTCCATTTTCAACCCTAGAGAAGAAAAGAAGGGAGGGCAGAGCAGAAAGAATGAACAACTTTTTTAAAATGAGCCAAATCTGGCTTTTTCATTGCATGGGTCGAGCCGGGGGGGAGAAAATGTACAAAGGCATGGGAGCCCATTCTTCTTATTGCGGAGTCCATTAAAACGGCATGGGAGACCTTACAAACCCATACCCTATCTCTTTGACCCATTTGTGAGGAGAATGCGACCCATTACGCATTAATTTGGCATTGAAATGTCACGGCCATGCACACGCGTCGAGCCGTTTCTCAATTTTCTCTCTTCATACTGCACCAAAACTCGAGAGGTTGATCCCAGAATCATGTAGATAATTTCATAAGCTTTCCGTTGATATAAAGAATGTGGAAATCTGAGCTCTGGATCAAAAGATATGGTGATCTGAAGATTTAGGGCTGAGCAGAGACCAAAACGGATTTAAAAATATTTCCCGCGCTCTGCCACTTGGATGACACGTGGCATGCTTTGATTGGTCGCGTGATTCTCTCTCCTCTGCCTTTTCGGCGGGCTATCTTTTGAATTTTCTAGGTGGGCCCTAGCTAGGACACGCGACATTATCCCATTGGTTCGGATCGGTGCTCGAAAATTCACCCTTTTGACTTTTTGACTTTTCTCCTATGAGGACACGTGTCATGATCTGGTTGGTCGATGGGTCTGCCGGCTCTTTCGCGCCCTTGGCGTCTTTTCATCCCGAATGTCCCAAACGCTTAGTGGTCCTTGTCTTGATTTCGGCCGAACAGGGCAGTTCGCGTCCATTTGTCCCGAGATGTCCCAATTGCCTTGGACTACCTCGACCTTTTTTTTCGCGAGTTCGGTGGTTCGCGCCTTCGCGGCCCAGATGTCCCAATCACTTTTTGACTGCCTATGCTCATTTCGGCCGATCCGGCCGGTTCGAGTCTTTTTGTTCCAAACGTCCCGAGCAACACTTAGCCAATTTTTCCTCCTCTTTCTACCGTTTGGATCGGCTTTTCGCGCCCGCGCGTACTCTGCCCGATTGTCCCAAATGCAATTTGGGCCGCCTAGAGGCTTTTCGGCCGATCCGCGCCTTTTCGTCCCACTTGTCCCAAATGCTACCTTGAGTAGGACTTAGCCAATTTTCATACTTTTTCCTGGATCAACCTATTTGCCTTTCTACAACCTTTTTTTGCATGTTATCGAAATTTACCCTGGGGGTGAAATTTTGACAACGATTTAGCGACTCAGCGGGGCATCATCGCTGCTTAGATGAAAAGACCATTACTGAAGCAATCCATTGGGCATGAAGTCACAAGTAATAGCCCGAAACCGATCTCGAACTTGAAAATCTCCCTCGAGCCACTTGAAACCCAGGACATGGAGTTGTTCTCACCAAAAGCCTTTGAAAGGAAGCTGCAAGAGCAAAACCAGTAACAGCAAAAACTATGTACAAAACTAAAAATCATACATGTCCCAAATGGAACATGCGAGTGTGCATAAGCACTTCTTCTGCTTGAAAGCAAACCTACCTACTTTACTCTAAGCTGGAAGCAAAGGCAAGCTAAACAAACCCCTGCATTTGGTTGTGAGAAATAGCTTCCTTTCTTCAAAATTGGCAACCATGCAATTGATTTGGCTTGATCATGGCTATTTGGATGGATGGAAAATCAACAAGAAGCTGGTCTTCTATCCAAATCATCAAGGTATCAATGAAAAATCCAATACCTCTTTTAGTTGTTCTGCATTTGGATTGGAGAGGTATGGCGGCTGATCCTTGGTACTTTGTAGTTCATCCTCATGCTCGAAGCGAGCATAAGCGGTTGTGGCTTCTCCTTTGGCTCCAGTGAAGCCAAATACCGATTGGGCAAGGTCCGATCCGTTGAGTATGCCCATAGCTCGATTTTCTACTCCCATAATGGAGTCTTCTTGTAGACCCCCACTGAATGGATGATGTGGAAGAAATGGTGGGATTCTTCTATCCTTTCTCTTCCTCTAATGAAGAGCATGGAAGATAAAAATCTTCCAATCTTGATCCCAAAGAGCTGCTGTAAGATGCAGGCTGCTGCAAATGAAAGCTCTCCTTCATGGCAGCAGGCTCTGGTGTTTGGAATGTGGATGATGAAAGAGAGAATGGTGAAAACTCAACCGGTTCTTCTCCATCAAAATAGTCCTCCAAATCGATAGGTAAAGCGCCTCATTGCTGTCCCTCTGCAAATGTTCAACTTCCTCCATGGTGTTCTCTTGATCTGCAACTTGACCACCATGGTTTCCTTCACTCTCAATATTGAGTTTGAGAGATCAAACTCCTCTTGATCTTAGAACTTGAGAGAGATGAAGTGGAAAGAAGAAGCTGAAGGTTCTCCTGTAGCTTTGATTTGTGCTCGAGCTCTTGGATCTACAACTTTCTCCTCCATGACTAGATAGTGCTCCTCTTCTTTTGGATTTGGAGCATCTTCTCCTTCCTCCAATGTTTGAAGAGAATCTTGCTCTTGATTGAACTCCTCCTCCAAAGCATGAAGTTTGTCAAGTCAAACTCTTCAATTTTTGTTGCTCAGAGGACAAGTTGGGACTGCAGAGATCTTCTTCTCCAACAAAATCAGTCCTCACCACCACTTGTTCAACCTCGGCCTCTTACTGAAAGGCTTAACCATCAAGGGATCTTTATCATCCCAAATCTAAGAGCCCAACTCTTCAAACCTGTCTTTCACTTCTTTTCTTTTTGGCTCTTCCTCTTGTTGTCCTTGATGACTGATTTTTCAATTTCTTCTTTCCCACATGGAATTGGGAATGCAAGAGGGGATAGGTTGAAACTCAACCGATTTGACAATTTTTGTGGTGGTGGAGGCGGTGAAACTTCTTGTTTCTTTGGAGGAGGGGTATTTGTTAGCTCTTGTGGAGGGATGACTTTGGAAGGGAAAAGAAAAGAAGAATCGAGATGGGGTGGAAGACTAGGGGATGGAGGGATGGATTCAATACATGGGACAGCAGATGAGGAGTTTAAATGAGATGATGCTGCTTGAGTAATGGAAAGAGAAAAACCAGATGATGGTGTAGAACTTACCCATTGACAAGGTTGTTCAACAACAAGTCTGTAGGCCTCTATTTCTGTTGTCCATTGTGCAAGCAAAGGCAGCATTGCAATCATGAAGTCAAGCTTCTCCTGAGGGCTGTAATGCCTTGGAAAAGGTCCCACCCATGGACAGGGTGCTCCATAACCGATTCCAAAAGCTTTCATTTGTGCTTGAGCCCTGGACTGCACCATCCCCACCTCCATCTTTTGGATTTTCTCCAACAGACCAGCATCTTGGATCTGATTGTCTTCATTGTATGCATACTCTTGCTCTTGGAAAGCTCCATAGCCATGGCGACTTTCTGCTGCTTTGTTCATATGGGTATGCATACTGATCTTGAATCTGCTCAAAATGCTGATTTGGAGGATTTGTAAAACGTGTTGGAGGTGGAATATATTGCTGTTGTTGATGTGAAATCCATGATGGAAATGAAGTCATGATTGCACAACCTCATGGAATGGGAAAGAATGAAAGAGATGGAAAGAAGGATGAATGGAAAATGAATGAAAATGAATGGAAAGGAAGGTCTGCAACTTCAGAGATGGGTTGTTGACCAGATGGAGTCGCCAGATGTGTTTGCAAGTGCCTCCAAAGGCTGAAATCTTCACAGGAACACATCAACCTGCAAAAGATGAAGTGAAAGACCTCTAAGGTCCCACCGGCGTGCAAAAGCGTTAGTGCAAAATCACAGCACCTGGACGCACATCGGGTTCTAGGTTGATGTTCGGGCATCCAGTGTGATTGCACAACATGGAAACCTCTCCAGCGTGGGGACTTGTGGCGAGAGAGGAATCTCAGAGAGAAGGCTGGTTCTGCTCCTAAACTACCGCCACAAGCTATTCCGGTGCGAGGCAAGCTAATCTAATCCTAATCTAACCGTGCGAGGAGAGAGAGAGAGAGAGAGAGAAAGGAAAAAAAAAAGTAAAAGCCTACACTAAAACGGTGATACACGAGAGAAGGAGAATGTTGAACATCTATTAAAACTGCCATGGGACAAAGAGAGGTGAGCCATTGGGAAGGATGGACAGGAGCATCACAAACCCAAGGATAGATTTCACACAGAAAATGTCCCAAAACTCCATGAACACAGCTCCGAACCTGCAATTAACATTCAAACATGCATAGACACTGCAATGAAGAGAGGCAAGAAGAAGCCAAGCAAAAGCGAGAGAGGATGGACGGATGCATCACAGAACATGTTTTGTTGCTCCAGAGGTTTGCAGAACATCATTCCATTAATGGTAAAAGGCGAGAACGCCATTATAGAGAAAGGGAGGAGGTCGAACTCCATTTTCAACCCTAGAGAAGAAAAGAAGGGAGGGCAGAGCAGAAAGAATGAACAACTTTTTTAAAATGAGCCAAATCTGGCTTTTTCATTGCATGGGTCGAGCCCAGGGGACAGAAAATGTACAAAGGCATGGGAGCCCATTCTTCTTGACTGCAGGTCCATTAAAACAGCATGGGAGACCTTACAAACCCATACCCTATCTCTTTGACCCATTTGTGAGGAGAATGCGACCCATTCTTGCATTAATTTGGCCGCTGAAATGTCACTTCTGGCCGTGCACACGCGTCAGAGCCGTTTCTCGATTTTCTCTCTTCAGACTACACCAAAACTCGAGGTTGATCCCAGAATCATGTAGAGAATTTCATAAGCTTTCCGTTGATATAAAGAACGTGGAAATCCGAGCTCTGGATCAAAAGATATGGCGATCTGAAGATTTAGGGCACGGAGCAGACCAAAACGGATTTTGAAATATTTCCCGCGCTCTGCCACTTGGATGACACGTGGCATGCTCTGATTGGTCACGCGATTCTCTCTCCTCTACCTTTTCGGCGGGCTGTCTTTTGAATTTTCCATGTGGGCCCTAGCTAGGACACGTGGCATTATCCCATTGGTTCGGATCGGTGCTCGAAAACTCACCCCTTTGACTTTTTGACTTTTCTCCTGTGAGGACACGTGTCATGATCTGGTTGGTCGACGGGTCTGCCGGCTCTTTCGCGCCCTTCGCGTCTTTTTGTCCCGGATGTCCCAAACGCTTAGTGCTCCTTGTGCTGATTTCGGCCGAACCGGCCGGTTCGCGTCCATTTGTCCCAAATGTCCCAGTTGCCTTGCCTTGACTCTTTTGCCTCGACCTTTTCGCCGGTTCGGGCGGTTCGCGCCTTCACGGCCCAGATGTCCCAATCACTTTTTGACTGCCTGTGCTCATTTCGGCCGATCCGGCCGGTTCGGGTCTTTTTGTTCCAAACGTCGAGCAACACTTAGCCAATTTTTCCTCCTCTTTCGGCCGGATCGGCTTTTCGCGCCCGCGCCGCGCACTTAACTGATTGTCCCAAATGCAATTTGGGCCGCCTAGAGGCTTTTCGGCCGATCCGCACCTTTTCGTCCCTCTTGTCCCAAATGCTACCTTGAGTAGGACTTAGCCAGCCAATTTTCATACTTTTTCTGGATCAACCTATTTGCCTTCTCTGACCTTTTTTTTGCATGTTATCGAAATTTACCCAGGGGTGAAATTTTGACAACGGCTTCATTAACATATCTGTAGGGTTTTCACTCGTATGATTCTTCTCCAATTTCATCTGCCCTTCCTCCAATACATGTCGTATGAAGTGATACCTCAATGAATGTGTTTCATTCTAGAATGAAACTCCAGGAGTTATTTACCAAATGAATTACACTTTACTATCATTGAACAATTTTCAATCACCTTACTCCTTTCCCAACTCTTCCTTGAACCTACTCATCCATATTATCTTTTTCCAGCCTCTATAGCTACTGACATACTCTACCTCTGTGTAGTAGACAAAGCCACAACCGTCTGCGATCTTAAAATCCAACTAATTATCATCCCACCTATTGTGAAAATCAACATAGCCACATACGAAATATCCAAACATCCATAGCATAATTGCATCCTAGATGTCCCTCTCAAATACATGAGAGTCCATTGGACTACTCTCAATGCTCTTTACTTGGATTATCCATAAATCTACTCACAAATCCCACTTCTTGTGCAATGTCTGGTCTAGTACAAACCATAGCATACATGAGACTCCCAACTATTGAAGCATATGGTACTCATGTCATGTATTTGACCTCCTCATGTGATGAAGGACACTGATATTTTCTCAATTTGAAGAGTCCAAAGTCGTAAGTGTACTCACCGAGTTTTGAATCTTACATGTTAAACCTTTCCAACACCTTATTGATATAAGCTTCCTAAGACATGCAATCTATTTTTCTTCTTGTATGTGTATATTTTCATGCCAAGGATTAATTTTGCAGCTCTAAATCCTTCATAGCAAATGTGTGAGCCAGCTTTCCCTTAAGCTCATCAATTTCCTACATACTAGATCCTACAATAAGCATATCATCCACATATAGTAACAAAGTAATATAACTCTCATTTTTAAGATTCTTCAAATAAACACAATGATCATATTCACATCTCAAGTAACCATGCTCATGCATGAAACTATCAAACCTCATGTACCATTGCCTTGGAGCTTGTTTGAGCCCATATAGACTCTTTTTCAACCTACACACTAATTTCTCCTTACCCTTGACTTCATACCCAAGCGGTTATTGCATATAAATATCTTCATCCAAATCACCATGAAGGAAATCCGTCTTGACATCTAGTTGCTCTAAATGAAAATCATGTCACGTAACTAAAATCAATACAGTACGAATAGATTTCATCTTTATAACGGAGAAAATATTTCACCAAAGTCAATACACTGCTTTCTCTACAACTTCTTTTACTACAAGTCTTGCCTTGTACCCTTTCTATCCACCCTCTTCTTCCTTGATCCTGTAAACCCACTTGTTTTGCAATGTCCTCTTACCTACTGACAACTTAACTAAATCCCAAATCTGGTTATGTTCTAAGGATTCCATCTCCTCATCCATGCCATGCTCCCACTACACGTGAGTCTTATCCTACATTGCTTCTTCAAAAAAAAAAAAAAATTCACCACTATCGATCAATAATAAATAAGATAGAGAAGGTGTAAATCTTTCTAGAGGTTTACTTACCCTTTTTGACCTTCTCAAAGGAGTTTAGGGTACCAAAGGCTCATTCTGGACCTCTTAGACATTTGTTTCCAATTCTTACGGTGACCGAGCGCCGGTCACCTATAACCGACATCAGTTTTGCTAAGCTGATTCTAGTTTGGCTATCTGTAATCGAAATCGGGTTTAGGTGACCGATGTCGTTTAGGGGTCAACAGAAACCCGATTCTTGTGTAACCCTGAAGGTATGACTTTTTAATCTGAAATTTCATTTTCATTCATAAAATTCTCAACCGGTTCATCCTTGGGTACCAAAATTTGATTCATGTACATTCTCTTTTCATTCCATTAACTTTTATGACTCCTAATGGTTTTAGAATTATCTAAATCCTAAAAATGGAATCCAAAATCACTAGATCCATAACCAATGAAAGTGCATCTCTTGGATTTTGCATCCAACTTTTTCCTATTTTCCTTATCAATATGTACAAAAGCTTCGAACAAAAAAATTAAGAAAATAAAGATATACCTCTTTTCCGGTCCAAGATTCCTCGATATTCCTCCATCTAATGAACTTGAAGGCCCATGGTTAATCAAATAAATCATTGTATCAACTACTTCTACCCAAAATTGTAAGGGCAATCAAACATGTATCCTCATAATTCTAGCACGTTTCATGATTGTCGTATTCATTCTTTACGGAACACCATTCTCTTGTAGTGTTCTTGGAACCATCCTTTCTTTACGTATTCCATCTATTAAACAATAGTCATTTAAAGTCTTTCTATAGTATTCACCACTATTGTCATATCTAAGGAACTTTAACTTTGAATTTGATTCATTCCCAACAAGGGCTTACCACCTTTTAAAAGTATCAAAAACATCATATTTATTTTGAATACAATAAACCCATACCTTTCTTGTAGCATCATCATGAAAGTAACATAATAATGGGATCCTCCATGAGAAGATTCTTGGGCTGGTCCCCACACATTTGAATGTACAAGCTCCAATTTCTACTCCTTCTAAGTTGTCCCAACTTTGATAAATCTCACTCTCTTTTTCTTTCCAAAGACACAATGCTTGCATAAATTAAGATCTAAATCTTTCAAATATGATAACTTACCCTTATCCTTTAAGATATGCATTCATGTTTTACTCATATGGCCTAACCGATTATGCCACATGCATGCATCTAAATCTGAAGTAGATAACACAGAAAAAGAATCAATAACATATGTAGATAAATAGAACATTCTTACCTCTTACCACAACAAAGGCACCCTTGGTGACTTTCTAAGAGTCTGTTGTGAACATAACCATGCAACCATCTTCACTTAGTTTCCTGAAATAAGATTCCTCTTAAGGCTTAGCACATGCCTCACATATTTCAATACCCATGTATTTCCATTCTGCGATTTTAGATGAACTTCCCTTTACCAATAATATCTGCAGGGTTCATCATCACCCAAAAACATGACCAAAATTTCCCTAGACATAATTTATGAAATAACCCTTATTAGGGGTTGCATGGAAAGAAGCTTCTGAATCTAAAACCCATGATTCTATTATATTATCTAAAGAAAAATAAGATCATCTTGCATTACCTATCTCTACGATATTTTCCTCTTTATTTGATTTTTTACGTATGCAGGTGTTGGCTCTCTTTATCCTTTGACTAATAATATTTCTTTGCATGTCATTTCTTTCCACATTTCCAATAGGTAATTCTCTTACCTCTGGATTTAGATCTACCATCCCTTGACTTTGATTTCTCATTATTCTTACTCTTTGATCTCTCCTTCTACACCGCCTCTACTTTCTACATTTAAAGAATTCCCGGATGATAATTCCTCTGTACTTTTCATGTGAATTTCTTCATTTAAGATTATATCAACCACATCATCAAACTTCAAAATATTATTAGAAGATATTGTATTACTAACAATCATTACCAATTTATCCCATCTATCGGGTAAAGAACATAAGAAGAAAAGTTCTTTCAATTCATCGTCAAACCGAATATCAACCGGTTTTAAGCTGATTTACAATATATTGGAAATCACTCAAATGACTAGATGCATATCCACCTTCATGCATCTTATAACTAAATAGTTTCTTCATCAAATAAACTTTATTTAAAACACTAGGTTTTTCATATAAATTAGCAAGAGATTTCATTAAATCTAACATAGAAGTAAACACGTAATATTAGAAGACACGATGATATCAAGCTCAATATTATAGATCCCAAAGCCTTTCTGTCAAGAATCTTCCATTCTTCATCAGTCATCTTCGTAGGTCTAGAATGTTCATCCAATGGTAAATACAAATTTCTTTGATACAAATAATCTTCAATCTTCATCTTTCATAATTGATAATTTTGGCCATCAAACTTCTCTACCTTGTATTTGTTTTCTTCTGCCATTGTTGTATCTCCCACTCAATTAGAAAACCTTTGTGAGTAAAGCCAACACACAAAACCCTCAAACAAAGCTCGATACTAGTTTTTTGAGGTTTAGCACAAGGTTGTATAGATAATATATCGATCTAAGCATACGTGCGATAAAAGTGGATATTCTACGGAAGAAATATACAAAACAAGAGATATAAATCAACACCAAATTTAATGTGGTTCACTCAGTGTGAGCTACATCCACCAAGAAACAAGCCAATCTATTATCCAAATTTTTCATAACATATACAATCTTCCACACCTCTCATGATGTACAATACTTTCATTACTGTCAAGCTTTTCCTTCTTCTCCAAGAATTCTCTCTCTCACAATTATTCTCACAATAATCATCAATTCTTACAATTCTTACTTCTAAACCTTAGCTTTCATGCTTATATAGACATATACAAACTTAGGGCACTTATCCATGTAATTACAATCAATATATCTATTTTAATACTAAAAATAGATATAATTCCCGTGAGTTAAATAAAATACTCACACACATGTAACCGACACCGGTTAGCCCTAACCGATGTCAGTTCCTCCTTGCACGATCAATGTTGGTCATAGGTGGTGATGTCGGATTCTTGTCTTTTCCTACAATTTAATATAACATGCTAATCTAAAGTAATTGATCTTCACAACTCAACAAATAATTTGCGATAGGTTTAACATGTTGAGAATTTCTCTTGCAAAAAATTTCTAAGAAATTATCTATTATGAATTCCTCATGAAGACCAAATGGATATTCTCTATCCCGATTTAGAAATATCAACATTAGAGTGGCATAACGAGAAGGCGGTGGTTCTTGGTCCCAAGTGCCACGAGTCCTAGGATCAAATCGTAGATTGATTGTCGATTAAATGAGTAATAGTTTGAAAGACCATATATTCAACTACAGAGATCTCTTTAAGGAAACACAAAGTTATGGATTCATAAGTGAAGGAAAAGAAGCTTTTAGTGGACCAAAATCCTCCTAGTGGGGAGGTGTGATTTGGAGATAAAATTTGTGGGAAAATTTTCCTAAATTTCCCAATATCATTGCATTATGGTAGATGGATTTGAGAACTTTTTGGCACCTATTGGAGCATGCAAAACGGATATTGTATGCTCTAGATACGATCCACATAATAACAAGGTGTTTGCGGGACAAAGCATAGCACATGTGACACTGATGATTGGAAAGCGTTGGTGAAAGTAAAAAATGGTTCATCGTAATGTCACGAAGCGAAAAAAGAAAGTGTTTTTGAACCTCCTCTCTTTGACAGGCGTAGAAAAAGGTTTGCAATAGAGGGGTCCACTCTTGTTTTGGAGGGGGATCCGATCTCCATAGTATTCCGATTAAATCATCGAGTTGATGATCGATTTGATGAATGACCGAGCCGAGCTCACAAACCAAGCTACTCGGTGATCCAATGATCGAGTTAGAACCGAGTTGCAGAGCGAGCTAGGAATTGAACTACATGGGTGATCTCTTGATGAGTTAATCGGCGAGTTGGTGTGAGTTCTTTGGGAGCTCAAGGTGAGCTACTCTACACCGGTTGGCCCTGACGTGGCGTTAACAAACCAAACCACCTCACCCACGAGAAAAATATAGAGATAAGTGTGAACAAAGTCACGAATAACCACGAAGTTTCGGGCTTAATATTGCCCTTAACAACTTTACCCCCACTACATGTGGGATTATTTCCACTAAAATAATTAAGCCCGGGGACTCGGACGGGTGACTCGATTGGGCAAACCAACTCGATGTGGACTTGGCGGAAGAAGCGAGAAATGTGGTGAGTTAGCGGGTTCAACAGCGATCAAGTGTGGGGTCAATGAGGACGTGGCAAAAATCGACTCGGTGGTCCATAATGATGTGGATGGGTTGTGGCGGCGGCGAGCCTAGGTGGATAGCGATCAACAAAAAAGAAGTAACAAGGATGGGGCGGGATTTGACCCCGCACCCATCACTTCCAAAGTGGGTGGCCAAACCAACTCACCCTGACTCGGTGAGTACGTTATGAGATGGCCGATAAGGCCCTTAATAGGGATTTTGGGGCAAGGTGGTGTATATAAACCCCTATTTCAAACACAATCTCTTCTCAACTAGCCAAGAGCAAAGCAAAGTAGAGAGGAGTGAGCAATATTAAGGGAGCCTTAGGAAATTATCTAAGGCATTAAAGACCTTTTTAAGGCACTTGTACTTTTAAGTTAATTAATTTAACTCAACATCATTATAAAGGCCATTTGACGCCTTAGTCTTATCGTGCGGGACTAAAGCTCGATCGTTGAGCCAAAGGATATTATAAAAACTTTGAAGAAGCATACTAGAGCTTTGATTCTCTATGTTGGGCATGTTCAACCAAGTTCGTGTTCTTAGAGGACATGGAGAGGAATCAATTACTGAGATCGCGACATTATCTAACTTAGCTCTGTGTAGAGACCGGAGGTCGTGCGATAGGAGGAGTCAAGCCTAGAAGTTGTTTGAGAATACTTAGCATGAGCTTCTAAGACCATTATGGGTTCTTTCGGACCGATTGGCACCGGACTCAAGTTGTACGAGAACACTCATTATAGTATTGTAAGTTTCTATCTACTTATGATTGGAACTTTATAATGAATTGGTTTAACTATTAACAAACCCGAGAGGCAGACAATTGCCAAACTCCGTTATTAACTCTATGAGGTGTCATTTATTTCTCTTGCATTGAATTTTCTTAAATTTGATTTATTTTCAAGGTAAAATCATAATTAAAATAATTTTCCTATAAGGATCCGTTGATCGAGAAATTTTTTTAACCAATTTATGGATCATGTTGTTTGGACATTATTCGGACTCTTGCTTTAGTTTGTGTCTTGTCTCACGATTTGTGCATTTGGCTCATTATCTTTTCATCAACAATCTTCTAGCTACATGTTTCCATATCCTTCTATAGAATTCACATTGTTCTGCTACTTTGTTTAGAAAATACATGTGTATAAGATTTCCTTTTTACCATGTTTGAGGGAAATTGTGTCCTTTCTATCAATAAATAATCTTCTACTTCTTTCTATCATGCGTTTCTTAGTCATCTTTCACTGGGGGCATGCTCACTCCTTCCTAGTTTTTCATTGGCTTGTTTTCATCATCTTATTGAACCTATCCCTCTTGGAATTGATCCGACTTAGCCTATTCTTGTATACATATGCACGGGATTCACCCTTGTATATTACCATCTATCATTGGGGGCCTCTTAGCACTTAGTTTTTCTTGTACGTACTTTCTAAAAACTCTAAAAATATTTAAAAAATTGGTAAAACCTTCATAAATCCAAAAACATTCAAAATATTCAACAATACAAAAATGTTCACAAAACCCTTGAATACCCTAAACATTTAAAATCACAAAATCAAAAACAATGAAAAACTCAAAAACACTAAAAATTGGAAACTATCATACAAAACATCCTATTTCAGTGCTTACTTGTTCTAGCGCATGACATGCGAGATCATCTTGTGATCTTCCTTCATCGACAAAGTTGGTTTGCTTGTTATGTTTGTCTTCTGGCATATATCTTTTGTCGAGGTAGTTTCATAGTGCACGTTGCTTTTCATAGGACTTCTATATCCTTCATCTACTCCTTTGCATGTATCCTTGCTTGGGGCATCATTTTAACCCTTTTCATATAGCTCGAACATGTGGGTACTGAAGCTAGATAACAAAAACATTGGTATAATTTTCTTGAACATTACTTGTTTGAGTGTGTTTATTTGTTGGTCTACTTGTTTATTTACTTTCTCGTATTGCATTGCTTATGTATTTTGCTTTGAGTCAATCCTTTAACATTGCACAAAAAATTGTATTATGGCTCTTCATGTCATTTTACCCTTTTGTTGTATGTTTAAATCAAATAAAAGGTACTTCTAAGCTAGGATGGTGCGTACGCTATGCTATGATCTTCCCTTCTATCATCTATCCTATCTTCCATTCTAACTGAATTTCTACATATCATTCTCCATTTCTTTTGCGTCTTCCTCTGAGACACAGTTATCACTGTGACTCGTTCCTTCCCTCCATCCTCCCTTGTTTCCTCCACTTGAGGCATGAGCTCCTACTCAATCCATCAATTTGAACTATGGCCAACCAAACCAAGTTTGAATCCTTTCATTCTTTATGACCCTTTTTCCAATAGATCTGTTAAGACAAGCATTTATTACAATTGATAATAATGACCATGTGACATTGCTTGACAAAAGAGTTTGTCTTGGTATTATGTAGGGATCGTTGTTCGCATCTCCTTTATACTGATCATATTCGAATATTGTCACATGTCTCACCGCCGCATTGAGTTTTTAATGTCGTTGTGGCTATTTCTCCCTTCTTTTGAGCGTCAATCGACCTCTTATATCACCCCATCGACACTTTGGAGGTGGCATCATCATCCATCCTACTATTTTTCTTCTACTCAATAAAAATGTCTAAATCGTCTACTATATTTGAAATGGTGTAAACTGCGCTTACACCACATCAAAGAGGGGTATATGTAGACACATAAATCTGACTACACAGTTTTAATACTAAAATTACACTAATTATCTTTTTTCTCGTCATTTCGTTATAATTAGTGGTTTTTTGCTAATTAGCTAACATTCCCTTTCGTCTTGGTCAATTAACGACACTTTGTTAATTAACTAGTCTCATACTTCATCATCGATGTCAATTAACGTTGTTTCGTTAGTTATAATCCTCTTTTAATTAATTAACCATTATTAATTAATTAAGCCTTTAAATCTTGTATTTAATCAATAAACCTTCTTATTGGTTAAATCCCCCTTTCAAACCCTTCAAATTCTACTAATTTCCTTCTAAATAATCTCCAAATGGCTTTTATAAGCTTAATTTGGCCTATTAATTGATCCTAGTTGATTAATTAAATCACCCATGATTCCCATGAGTCGTTAATATCTTATTAATCTATTCTAATCATACTTATTCATTTCTAATTATACTTAACCTTTATCACACATTAATCAAGTTTCAAGTTTCTCCAAAGCTGGAAAGCTATATAAAGAACCTAGTATACCATGTCTTAACTTACACCATGTACTTGCAAGACATTTACATTTGAGAAGAACATTTCATGTTTGAAAGCTTATTGAAGTGAAGGGCCCTTGGTTCAATGGTGAAGTTGTTTGGCTTTGATATAGCTCACTAGGGATCAAGTCTTCTTTGAGTGCAAGGCTTGGAGGTACCGACTTGGAGAGTCAAAACGGTTAAGGTCAGGATCGTGCCCTGGGTGACTTTGACGGCATGGATGCCCCTTACTCGTAGTTGCTTAAGCTGAAGGTGATCACTAATTTAGTTGTACGCTTACTCGTAATTGTAAATCCGCTATATACTTCCTCCAAAATATGAGCAGAGATGCCGACAATCTATGTAATCTAGTGCCCAATGAGTGCGTGCCCAATGAATGCACTACTCATCAAAAAAATAAAAATAAAAACTTATTTGAAGCAAGTAAATATCAATGCACACTAATCAAACCACCGCCCTTTCACTTAACTAACATGGATATATTGATTTATTGCCTTTATGAACTAAAGTAGGTAGGTATTTATATTAAACAAGAGTAGGTATTTATATTGGACAATAGTATCTAGTATCCACATCAAAGTTATAGGCAGACACGGGGCCCCTGTTTATTTCTTATCCAGCATTGAATCCTGCTAAAAGATTCCTAACTCTAATAACAAGTTAACAATCAATCTCTATAACGTGAGGAGTCGGAACCCACCTTACAAAAACAAAAAACAAAAATTGCAAAATATCCCTGGCAACAACATGGATTCTGAATCTGAGTGATACGATGATGTATGGAAGTGTCCATTTATACGTTAACACGTCCCTGTCCTCTGTCAAGCTGCATCTCTCTGTAGTTCTAGTTATTTTTCTGTACAGATTCACAATGACACCATGGAATTTTATATTTTTCCATGTTAAGGTGGCTCGACCTCTTGGAAATTAGATTACTTAAACGATGACCTCATTAATCCATTCCTCCACGATTCAAATGAAACCCAAAAATAATGAATGGCCACATTTGTCTTCAATGAAAAATTTACATATATGCAGTCCAATCAATCAAATCCCAGTAAAAACAATCAACACTCACAGAAATCAGAATAGTATTGAATGAATGGTATCAGAGCCAGTGGTCATCTGAATCTAATTTGAGTGCCATTTCAGGATCATCATCTATAACACCTACTTGAGATTGATGAGGGTCTAGTTTTTATAGTTGACAGTCTGATATTGGCTCAAAACACAATCCCAAGAGATGGAAGTTTCTGTTCCCTGGAAAGAGAGGATCAACAGGAAGCCACTCCATGTCTTGTGATAAAATTGAAAGCCACAGAGCAAGGGCTCAGATGTGTAGAAATGCAGAGCCACTCCCCTACTGCAGAGCAAATTAAAGGGAATATGCAGCCAGAGGAGCTGTAAACTCCGAGTAAACGGATGATGGCATCTCTTGAAGTTGAAACCATGCCAGAACACTACTAGTGTTAGTGTTAGTGTTAGTATCAAACTTGAAACATTGTAATTGCCAAATCTGAATTCTTTGGGTATGCTTGTTATCCACCACCCTTCCAACCAGTATTAGGTGGCCCCTGTACTCTACAAGGGAGGGAGTTGCAATTGAACAAGGCAGGGCTGCGCCAAGCTCAGTCCAAGCACCATTTTGTGGATCAAAAATCACCACTCCATATGGCATCTCTGTGATGCAATAGAAGCAACCATTGCACCAAACTCCTGGATCACACCCAAATTTTGCATGGGGCAATGGGTTGCCAGCCATTCTCCAGTAACCACACCTTGAATCATAGACCTCAGTATAGAGCCTGTATACTCTAGAGTTTATCATGGAAGACATGACACTGTGCTCTTCTCCTGCCACTATGATTTTGTAGGAAAAACCATCTTCTTCCTTGTGCAGTGTCATGCTAGTCTTGTGTATGAGCTGAACTCTGGACATGGGTGGCAGTTGCTTCACTGCCTTCTTCATTGGACTGCAGACTGATAAGACCCTGCAGTCTGCAACGAGGTTCCCCAGGCATAATATGTTGCCTGCTGCAGTAAGAATGGATGAACGAGGGATTGCAGGGTTTGGTATCCTGTGCCAGCGATTCATTTGGAAGTCAAAAGCACATGAAAATTTACCAGTTGTGCAGAGGAAAAACCATGGCTGTTTGGCATGTCCAATCTGGAATTTGCTCCTGTAGTATGTGTCTGATTGAAGCAGAGATTTCCATTTTGTGCACACACTTCTGAACTGCACTTTGCTGGCCACAGGTAGCCATAGCAAAATCCTTTCTATTACATCTTCAGGAAGCTGACTCCAAAAGCTCTCCAGCTCTGGTTGGCAGACTGAGATCACCTGGTTCTCAAAACAGCAGACTATGTTAGTCTTAGTAGGACTAGGGGTGTTGGGCTTGGGCTTGGCCTTGCTTGTCTGCATTTTGAGACTCTGGATTGAAAGGCAACAATTGTTATTAGTGTTGCCTTGAATCTTATTCTTGCACCTCTGCCATTCTACTGATGATGCCTTAAAATGAGGTTAATCACCCTAATCTTGGTTTTTCTTGTGGCTCTACAATCCTACTTTTACGCCATGAAATCTTGGGCAATGCTAATCATGAGAGCTTGAATCTTGGACACTTTTGACTATATTCTCCCTATAACACTTCTAGTTACACGTCCATCAAACATAGGAATCCTAGTCACACTTCCATCAAATACTGTATCTTTTTGCTTAGAATCTTGATTACACTTATACTCTACTCTACACCCCCTCAACACTGAGTAGAAAATGTCATATCATCCAACTTTTACTGTTAGCGCTATTTTGTAAGATGAAGTTCCACCAAAAATAAAAACAAAATCAATTATCACTAAACTCCTGCACATTGGACAGTAGCATGACCTAACCAACTATTGTATTATGGAATGCCAAGAAGAAGGTTACATGGATGGATGGATTTTAGGGAGGGGAGTGGATTTCAAAATGAGTTTAGTCAATGCAGAGAGAGTGATGGATTCAAACACCAAACCACCCAGAATGTTGAGAAGTGTATTACTATTCATACAGCAAGCCCAACAAGTAACTTGGATTCACACACCATTCTTCTCAACCGCAAGTGACCAGAATAAAATTAATTAAAACCACCTACCGAACGTTCACAAAGCATGCCTTCAGGGAATAACAACACCACTCTGTCCGTCTGGCAGCGGCTGTAAAAAGAATCCAAACCAGTGAGGCAGTCATAGCCTAGATATGATTGGAGCCAACCCCTCAAATTTATAACAATTACCACCCTGCTACTGAAGTGGCAGATCCAATTATTGTCTCCTGCCCAGGGAAAATAGTATTTCCAATTAATTAATAAGGGTATGTGCCTTTCATGTGAAATGTATTGACAATCCGAGTTATGAACTCTTAGAACATAAAGAGATATTTCCTTTCCTCTAACTAAAAATACAAAATAGATTGAAGAGAATATTCCGATTTTATTAGCTACAATATTTCAACAAATACCAATAAAGAGGTGTTTTTCTTTTAATTGAAATTGCTAAATTCTTTTATGGTGGACAAGATATATAATTCTATAAAATTTAAAAATCTATGGACCACATAGAAAAACATGGAATGTGGACATTGAAAGACTTATTAAAAATATTTAATGTATAGAAAGCATGCAAGTGGAGCAGCAGCAATGGATTCATGTCCTGCACCTGCACCTGCACCTGCACCATTGTCTCATGGGGTCCACACACTACCATGTCTCATTATGCCACCACTCATGTGCTTTATAAAGTACAAATATGCAAATAAAAATCAGATTTTCTGGAATCTAAATACGGTCTGCCATCACCTTTCTTTACCTCTAAATATGATAAATCCAAAAGGAGAACCGTCCATTTCTATAGCTACCAATTTTTTAAAATTGTTTTTTTCCAATTACAACCTGAATTTTATTGTTAAATTTACAAGGATTTTTCCATTTTTATTGAATATATGTTTTATTGTTTACGAATAATCATAATAAGGATGTACCAACAATATATTTCAAATCGGATTTTATAAATGAATGAGTGATTAACATATAAAATATAAGAGTTCAGTTTTGAGATTTTTTTCTTTACAAAAATTTATATAGTTGAAATTTTCTCCCTGCAATTGGTAATGGCTAAGTATAATAATAGACTTGTTTACGTTTTTATTATTGGAACCTGTCTTTATATTAATAATACAAAAGAATTACAAAGCGGGTGATCGAAAACTCAAGGACTAAAATTAAAATGCTACGAAGGCAAGAGAAATGTCAAAAATAGCAACCACAACAGTACAAAATCACATAGCTAAAGAACTAGGCCCATGAGGCAGTAGCACTAGGCGGTGGATGAACCCCCAGATTGGGTCCTACATGGTTGGTGAAAGAATATTAAGTAAAACTATGAAAGACAACACGAGTTGTACTTACAACTTTTAAGAAGATCTACAAAATATTTTTTTATCTTAATAATGATTATGAACTCTAAGAAAAATGTCTCATTTAAATTTGTTTTTATCATAATAATTATTTTCAAAATTAAAATGACTTATAAATATATAAAATCTATTATTTAATTTCGTTTTAAAATTTAATTATAATAATATCAAATTTTCTTTTATTAAAGTTGAAATACATACACAAAATTAATAAAATTTATCAATCCTTCGTTTGAAAATATTTACAAATCTTTCTTATTAATTATTTTTTATTAAAAAGATCATTTAAGATGATGGGAACTAGATAAAATAAAAGAAAAAACTCATTCCTATTTTATAAAGAAATATTCTTTTAATTCCATAATCCGGCATCCTTAGAAGAAAGTTTTACAAAAACCTATACCCACGTCACAAACAACAAAAAGAAAAGGGCAAAAAAAAAAACTCTCCAATGTTATATTTTTATCGCCATCAGATATTGATGGCAAATAAATGTGTAGGGCCTCTCTCGTACATTCCCCAAAGTTGAGTGACTCTAATGGTTGAACACGGCAAAAATAATTTATTGATGCCAATTTGACCTCACCACTTTATGCTTATAAGAAATCAAATAAAGCATCGAACTTGTATACCTAGTTTGTTTTGATATTTTTCAAAGATCCCAATATAAAATTGAAGATTCTAAGCATTTCAACATTAAGGTCCCTTGATGTGATAGGGCAGGTTCATCATTACACTGATTGCGGCTTATTATAAAGGTGTCACTATGTACTTGGTGGAGGCCAATGCCATTTGCAAGCAAACCCAAACCTCTTTATATTCTTTAGTTAAAGTCTAACATACAACCCATGAGAAATAGATGTGTGTTACATCATTATTATGGTGGTGGTAATTGTTGCAAAAAAATATCGTATTTATGTTATTTTTACAATTTCATTTAAGTTAAGGATTTAGGTGTTTTATGTTGGAAAAGTTGCGGAACAAAGAAACTTAGTGTTCGTAGGAATATAGTGTTATGTGGAATTAGAAGATGATAGTACGGTCGAGGAAGATGATAGTGCATCGTAAAGCTTGCAAAATCCATGCAACAAAAGTAAATTTCGTAGATAAAAAGCTATGAAACATGAAAAGGGTCGCGTTGCACCGCAAAGCATGAAAAAAAGCTAAAGCGCAACAAAGGTTGAAAAGTTGCGAAACAAATAGTCCACGATTCAAAGGAAAATGCCCGAACAAAAAGACTATACAAAACTCGGTATACTCCGCGAGAGGAAGAAAGACAAGACCCATGAGATAGTGAAAAGTATTGCGAGTTAGCGGTTGATTGCGAGAATGAGACGTAACTCGAAATGGAGCCATAGATCATCTAATATTTATCAAGCTAAACAGAAGGTTGTGGGAGGTAAAGTGTGGTCGTGGATCAAGAAAAGAAAGCAAACAAGTCCATGAGATCATCTAGAAGATGATGAGAGCCGCGAAAGACCATGGAAATATTATAAATTTGTGGAAGACAGAGGGAAGATAGCGGATCATCGAAATCATGTGGAACTCAACAAAGTCGCACCTAATCCAAACCAGGCGCCCAACCACTCCAACAACCAGATTTTAATGTTGAATGACGTTGTACTCCTACACTAGAGATTTTATAGTGTGCTGATGGACAATGTCGAGGCACCCATACCTCAATCTACTAAATCATTGGCATTTGGTCCTTCGTGGCCAACTCTCTTTGTTGGTGTGATATGATTTTCTACCTCTCTCTTCTCTTCTACTCTATAAAAATTAACTTAGTTATCATTGTAGAAATCTCTCTCTCGACTATAAAATCACCATGTCGAAATGGTGGCTGAGCTTTCACGAGTTGCAGACCTTTGATCTAGTCACATGTAATGCGATCAACACCCTTCCCTAGTAATGTATTGGATTGTGTATATCTTTGATCAATATAATCTTATTATTGTGGCTCGTATCATCCCTTTACTTGACTTTATTGTGTCTCTTACCTCTATGTTGATTTCTGACATATTGTGTGTGGGTTATACTTGCATGTTTTCATTTCTCTGTGTCTAAAATGTGTGGAATGGAATGGTTCGCGCAGTGTTGATTTGTGGCATGTATCTGCCCTCTCATCCCATGTTTTCTTTCTTATTCTTCCCCTCACAGAGTGAGATCCTCTCTCAAATCTGGCGCCATCACCATGCCCTTAGCTTAATTTGATTTCATGTAATCCTCCTCTCCCTTTTCCCCCTACAAATCAATAGCTTAGCTTAGGAGTAGTGTTAGTGTTAGAATAGATAGGTTGAGGAATTTGGCCTTCTCACAGAGGTTTGTACCAAGGAGAAAGATCCCACACCTTGGGGACATTCTCATGTTTCACTGAGGTGTTGGATTTGGCAGATTCAACAAGGGTGCAATGTCCAACGTCAACAATTTTTGGCATGCCCGGTGGGACTAGTTTGATGAAATTTACATCATCTTCACTAAGATTGGTGTGTTTCTTGGTGATATATAGCCTTTAGAGGCTTCATTCCAACACATTTGGCGACTCCACTGATCCACCAACCCATTTCTCTCATTCGCATACCATTTCCATTCATCCTTTTCCTTCTCATGAAGTTATGTATTCATGTATTCATGAAGTCATTTCTTAATTGGGACCCTCATTTTCAAGAAAATATCATTCCCCTCCACGTCTTTTTTTCCAAAACTCTGCTCCAAATCAGTTTTATGAGCCCTATCATGATGAATATGCCTATGATCTAACCCCACTAATCCATATGGTTATCTTATTAACCATGATGTTTTTCAAGAATAGGGATATGTAGATAATGGAGGTTGTTTCACATTTGATGATGATTTCTAGATGCGAGTCCGAATATGGAGGTGAGCATGTAAAAGATTAGGGTGGCGTGTGAAATCAAGGAAGCTAAACTTGGTTTTAGGGATCTCTCTTTCCATGGAGTGATCCTCAACCATGTTGGTTTAGTCCCCAACAAAGATTTTAAATTATGGTTGAATCCTTAGATTAGATACCGAGTAATTTGATTCAATGATAGCTTATAAATCTAGTTGTAGGGAACCCTGTCAATGGGGAAATCTTGCACTACCATCATTTAGATCTCCCATTTCTTCTTTTCAATATACTTCATCTCATCCATAACGTTAAATACCTAGCTTCAAAGCTTCTCCTACTAGTAATTCTCATTTACAAGAGGATATTACACCTCCATTTCTTCCCTTCCTCCTCACCTTCAATTTTCTACACATTTTCCCTCATCCCCACTTGCATCAAATTCATCTTCTCCACCTTTCCCATGTTCTCTACCATCTCTTCCTAGAACTATTCCATTTCCCTATTGGAGTTATTGTCTTCCCCATCAAAAGGAGAGTGTCGAGCCTATAACACCTACCACCCTTCATCACTCCTCTTCACCTTCTCCACCTTCCACATGTTCTCTCCCCCATATTTGTTTTTGCTCTCTTTCCTTCCAAATCCTCATCTCCTCCATGTGTTTCTCTGGTTCCTCCACTTTCTCTATATTTTTCTCTTCCTCCTCACCTCAATTTTTTTCCCTTTTTCCTTCCATGCATCCTTTTCCCTAAGCTTCCCTTCCATTCCACGAGAGAAGAAGAAAATGTTGACTAAGAGGCTCCAAACATGAGTGTTTCTATGGAGGAAGAAGATAATGAACAAAATGTTGCTAATTTTACTAGGGCTGCACTCCTAATCACACGAGATGAGGAAATAAAAAATGATGATTAGATTGAGCTTCATGTTGAGGAGAACAATGAGCCCAATGTTGAATTATATTTGGTCATTATGGAGGAAAAAAATGAAGATAAGTTTGAAAAACTTGCAAGCCCTCCCAAAATGAGGAAAATCTACATGATAGCTCTATTCATGGAATGGAATGCAAAAGAGATGGGAAATTCAAAAGAATCAATCCATCATTTTTGAGATTTGGATGTCCAATCATATATCTAGCTAGATCAGAGCCAAAAACAAAGTTGTCACCAATCATATTCAATACATATCATGAGGGAGATCTTCAATGTACCCAAGGTCAACCCAAGCACTTATTTAAATTAAATGTAAAGTGAATTGAATAGTTGTTTGTTCTTTTTAGGATGATACTTTGAGTAAAAAGTGAGTGCAAACCATTTTTCACTTCCACCACTTGATCTAGTTACAAAATTGATCTCATGGCCGCATTTTGTAAGGAAGGGAAGTTACTTTTCCCAGCTAGTATATGGATTTGTTTAGCTTTCTTTGCTTTTGGTTAGAGTAGGAGTAGTTTAGGTTTTATTTTTGTAAAACAAGTTCTTTGCACACTCTACATGTCTCCATTTGGATCATGTATGATTTCTCTTTTGTACATATTTTTGTGAGCCTCTTTGTATTTTTTTATAATGAAATTACTTAGATAGGTATGAATATCAGCAGGAAAAGAACACCAAAGAACACCAATATATATATAGAAATGATCACAATATGAAATTAGAATAACTTAACCACTTGAAGGAAACCTCCAAAGCATACAAGAAGACTCAAGTGATTAATATGATGATAACATTGTAGTACCTATCTCTTATATATACTCTACTATATTATCCAAATCCCTAAGGATGACCCACTAAGAATATGAAAGCATAAATAAATATGATATGACATGATAAAAGATTATGTTAGCCACAAGTCAGCTATCCATATCTTGATATATGACCTAGGGTTAAGGGCATAACATGCCCCTCCCCTTCAAAGAAATATTGTCCTTAATGTTGATAATTTTTGGATGTCACTTCACAGAAGTGTAGTCCTCAATATTGATGATCTTTGGATGTTGGTACAATAAATATTCCTCCTTCCATGTTGTCGTTGCATCATCTTGATTCTTGCACCTGATTAAATACTCAATAATTACTCTCCTCTTCCCCATCTGCATTTGAATAATTTCCTCATGTTCCAAACCAATTTGGCCTTCTTTATCCAACACAGGTAACTCTATTTGGGCTAAAACATTTTGTGCAATGACATTCCAAAATCCAAAAATGTGTCAGGTATGTGAAAGTAGAAAAATCTCTTTGAGATGAGAGAGCTTCAATTTTGCAAAAAAATATTCTTACCATCCACTTGAACTTCCTTTATATTATTTTTCCAATGGGTGCACTCTTCAAATGGAAATATTGAAGCTTCCCTCTTTAGATCCACACTATCTAAACTCTTATCCTCTATTTTTCTTCAACTTGATCCTCTTCCTCTCCTTCTTCATCTTCTTCCTCTTCCTCTTCCTCTTCTCCTTCTCCTTCTTATTTTTCTTCTTCTTCTCCATATCATTCTTCTTCTCATTCTTCCTCTTCCTCTCCTTCTCCTCCTTCATCTCCTTCTCCTCCTTCCACTCCTAATTCTTCTTTATTCTACCTAGCTCATAATACTTGCTCCACTTCCTCCTAAGACCAATATGAACACTCTTGATTCAATTGAGAGACCCACCTCTTTGTTAGACCATCAAGCCAAAATGAAAACCAAAACCATGTCCATATAGATGAAAAATAAATATTCTTAAATTCGACCCACCATTCTCTAACATCCACCTCACCCTTTCCATAGAAAATCATCCCCATGATGCACAAAAATTAGGGTTTCTAGAATAAAATCCTTTAATCAAGATTTAAGTGTCCAATTTATGAATTATTTTGGCCTTAATTCAGAAAGTACAGAGAATAAACCCCCTTTTATTTTTCTAGAGCTTTCAAAAATGTAAATAACTTTGAAAATTTCCAAAAATTGTGGCTTGTGGAGCAAATTTAGGAAAATACCTAAAATGGCGATAACTCTTTAAAAATACGTCAAAAACTCCTTATATTTTCTGAGAATATTACTTGATATGTTCCATGACTTCTACAAAAAAATTGGCTTAGAAATTCAAATATTTTCACAAGATATGGTCGAAACAAAAAATTTGGGTTTTTGACCTAATTTTTGCTAAGATCGTAACTCTAATACCACTTGTAATTAAATTTGTTAGATAGACTTGAATATCAGCAACAATAGAACACCAAGCAAAACCAAAATATATAGATGATCATAATATGTAAGTATGAATACTTAGCCACTTCGAGGGGCAACCTCCAAACCATACAAGCATACTAAGTGCTCAATATGATGAAAACATCCCACTCTCTAACTCTTATATATACTCTACTATATTATCCAAATGTCTAAGGCCGATCCACCAAAAATATAAAATAATAAATAAATATTATATGACATGGTAAGAGATTATGTAAGCTATAGATTGGCTATCCATATCCCAATATATGACCTAAGGTTAAGGGCATAGCGGTGTGCATAGTCCAAATCATTCACCTTTGTGAGTAGAGAATCAAAGACGTTTAGGGTGGTTTCCAGTGCGGTGTTCTTGTATTCATTTTTATGTACTGTTAATACAACCTTCTAATATCATGCACACCAACCTATCACTCAGCAGGAGCTGGGCATTCACCTAAGGCATGCGGGGCGCTGAGCCCCTCCTTTATGAGAGAATTGTGAGAAGACCTTGCCATTGATAGAAAATTAGAAGTAGAAAAGTGAATGTTCATGCAATCGTTCGAAAAGCTATTACATCTATGTACCCATGTAAATAACAAGAGAAACATCATATAAAGAACATATTTGATTCATAACATGAAGAAGAGACACTAGGGTTTGCACCCATGAACCAGCTATTTAGAATATAGTCATATATTCATATTGATCATAGTATCAGTAACCACATTACATTCAAAAATGGGCATAATAGATCATACATAAAAAAGACTTTAGACTTATCTCCTTAAGATCCTCCCTGGTGTGATATTTTAACTAATCCCTCCTAGTTCATCCCTTATTAATGCCATACAAAGGCCTATTACATCCATTATACCCCTTAGCACTAATGCTCTAAATCCTAGCCTTACTGCAACATCATACTCTTGATGCATTCCCTTATGATCTCACACCTACAATTTGATGACTTCTTCTCCATTTAGGTGTGTCTTTCTTGCTTTAGAGCATCTTTATAAATAGGTTTAGCACCCATCACCATGCCTTCCTTTAGGAGAAAATCGATTGCCAAGTGCCCATGTGGTCCTCTAATGGAGCATGCTTATTATGTTATGATCTCTTCACTTTCTGCAATGATGTCTTTTAGGAACCTTCCATGCATGGAATATTCTTTCCTTAACCACCAAGCCTCCAGGATGTCACCTTATCCACTCAACACGCCTAGTCGGGTCATGTTTTTCCTCAAGTGCCTTTAGAACGTTGAATATGGCTAAGTCCTTAGACCCTGTGCATTGCCTTGCGCGCACGCCCTAGTTTTCCTAAACCCTTCTTAAACCATTGTCCTACGCACTTTTCCCCAATTACCCTTCTTCTTCTTGGCCTCATGTGTGCACGCACCCTTTGACACTTAGCCAATATTTTGAGGCCCAACATCACCCCACACTAAGCTTGTTCTTTGTCCTTGGAAACATACTGATCCTCCAAAGAATAAAGAATGGTGGGACTTAGACAGTTTGAATAAAGAATGAAGGAATGAAGAATGAGAAATGGAAGAATGAAGAATGAAGAATGTTGTTATTGCTGTAAAAGGAGTGGGAACTCCTTCCTCATTTTTTCCTTGATTTTATCCCAGGAATTTACTTCACCCTATGCCTGTTGGAGTAGGTCACCCACTAAAGCGCTCACCTCTTCAAAACCCAGTTCATCTCCCTTAACATTCAACATATCAACAATTCCCTCCAGCTACTTGCTAAGGTCGTTAACGACATCCATTATTCACGTGACACGGGGTACAATTCCTTGAACCTATTTTTTACCGAACCTCTCAAGGTTTCGATTGCTTCCATTTTATTTTCAACCTCAGCCAGAATCTTATCCCGCTTTGCCTGTTTCTCTTTTTATTTTCTGGGAATTATTTCAGATCCGCCTCATGTGTAACAACTAATATAATTGCTACTCTGTCCCTATCAATGTAGTTATCATACATGACCTGCCATGCGTGCGGTGGTGCAGCAACGGTAAGGAGTTTGGAATATCGTGTCATCGTCTTCCTAATATTTAGCTTCTCTTCTTCCTTCGATGTGCCAAAATATTTTTGTATATTCTAAAGTGAGTGATCACCTCTCTATGGTAAAGATATGCGTTAAGTATTCTCGAGCATTGCAAGGTTGACTCGTACTTCTGTTTAGGTGGTGCTAGGTCTAGGTGTTTTAGGATAATGGCATCCGTGATCATTTCAATCTTCTTTTATACCTCGCGTGCCTTTTCCTTCTCCTCCCTTAGTTCATGCCTTAAGCTGTGCACTCATCGATTCTTCTGCCTTGAGATCCTTTCTCTTCTTAATGAGTTCCTCCTCCTTCTTCTCTAGTTCTTCCTCTAGGAACTTGACCATGTCATTCCTCTTGAAGAGTCTCACCTCAACCTCAACCAATACCTTGTTGATGGCGTTGCAGATTTTCTCATCAGATAACTATTGAGCGCTTATCAAGGAGTTCACCCCCTTAGTCTCTAAGATCTTCATCAGTGCTCCTTGGTTTACCTCAAACTTGGGCTCATCGACATGGGACTCAAAATCCCAAGATAAAATCTTCCTTGTTTGAGGGTACGCGCCTTCTTCATCGAATGAAAACCATGCAAGGAGTTGGTTTATAGGCACGGTTCCTTGGAAGTGCACTTGTAGTACCGTATTTGGATCGTTGATATAGCCCATTCCATGCTCCTGTGCCAATACCACGCTCTTTCCCTATATGTGTGCTTCTTTAGGAAAGCTTACTGCTAAGATGGGATCTCTACCCATGCTCCCATACTCTTTTCCTACGATTTCCTACTCTATTTCTTTGAGTATCTCATCAGCATTGTGCTCCACTTTCTGCTCCACCAAATCCTTTATTATGCCCGCTACTTCTCTTTCTGTGGCATCTTCTATATGTTCCTTAGTGAGGCTTAGGAACCTCGATACTTAGTATTCACCTCCTCACTCTCCCCTTTTCCTTGAGTGCATTCCTCTTCCCCATCTCTCTCTTCATTTCCCTTATCCTCGGAGTCATGCACATCGTACATAGGATGGTTCGAGCCTCTTCATGCTCATCATCGTCTCTCTCGTTGTTAGAGTAGGTATTTACCTTAGCTCATGTTGACCTAGGTACTTTATTTACCTTTATTGTATTTATCCTCACCCAATTATGTGTTTGGATATTTCTTCTATCTTATTTAGATATTATGAGATATTATCTAGTTGTTAGGTATAGTTCTTTCCTTGATCTATGTAGCACTCGACTTGTTCTTTCCTTGATATATTGTATTGATTAGATCCTTGATGTCTAGTTCTCTCCTAAATCTATGGTCTTGACTAGTTCTTTCCATGATTTATGGCTTGATCTACGACCTTGATTGGTTCTTAGATTGTTATTCCTTTCCTATATAAGCAAGGCCCATTCTCATTGTATTTCATTGAGTTCCATAATAATATATGATATTGTTGCTCATTTATTTGCAAAGGTTTTGTGTAAAGTTATTAAGGTGAATTGCTTTCATCTTATAGATTTTGGTGTTTGATTAACATCTCTGTTCTTGGCTTAGTATGATCTAGTTATCATTCCTTTTATGGTATCAGAGCAGGATATTTCTATTGACATCCATCTATAAGTTTTATTTTGTAAATAAATTCTTTGTATATTCATATATTTGGGATTTTTTGTAGTTTGCTTATGTGTGTGGTTTTATGTAAAACAAAGGCTTCCATTGGACCCGAAAGGTGGGAAAACTCTAATATCGACTGCAAACTTGATCATTTCGGAGGCGGTTGGTTTTATGATTTTTTGTTGTTGTAGAGGCATGTGTAGGTTCACCTCGAAACTCATGTTAATCAAAACATAACCCGAGTAAATAAATTTCTGGATTTGTTATAGTTGTTGGAGATCCATTTAAATCCTTAGCCCCTGGTCATATGGTATGGTCATATGAGAGCTTAAAGCTTGTGATAAATAGCAGAGCATAATATTGAAACGTTTGTATCTTTTGATTGGTAAATTGGTTTTGAGTGCCGGTTTTTGTAAAAGTGATTTTTTTTCGTGCTCTTTCCATTGGAAATATTTATTTTAAGAATTTTACTATAATTATAAAGTGCCATATTGTAAAATGCACTCATTATAAAGTGCCAAATATGGAGGAGTGTTGTAATAAATTATGGACGTAATTTCAGCTGAGACCGACATCCTAAACTTAAACTTTTGGGAGTTGCATTCTTATATCTATCATGGATTCTGAGAATGATATGCTTTTTTCTGAAGTGTGTGGACTTCAAGAGGATATTGTAAATTTTTTGGAAGAAAATAGATGCTCAAGAAGCAAAATTATCTTCTACAATCACTCATCGACGATAAAGATACACTAATACACTCCTTGCGGTAAAAACTTGCTAGCCTACAACATTGCCATCATATTGTGGAAAATCATATCCATACTCCTAGTCAACTTGCGGTTGTTTCGAGACCCACCTTATTTTCCACCCACCTAAGCTATGCTTATGAGAGGTTGTTAGTGTAGGTTATTATTTATCCTTTTATTTATTTATCGGGATAATTATTACACTTTTGTTAGCCCTACACTTGTTGGGTTAGCTTACTTAGGTGTACTAGTTGTGTGGAGATAACTTACTAGTTGTGTTGAGTTAGCTTTTTAGTTATGTGGAGTTAGCTTACTAGTCTTTTGGACTTCACTTAACTACCAAGATCGATTAGTGGAAGTTCTTCACCATTGATTTTAAGTAGTAGTTTCACTTCCCTCCTCCTATATTTACATCTTTCTTATTGAATAATTCAAGTCATTGTATTGTAATGTATTGAGCATTATGGATAATGATGGATTTCCATATATGGTATTTTAGCTCTTCTATTTTGCAAATCTAATGTGGTGTGCTATTATAATCTAAGATCACATCTTGGCACAATCTTCTTATCATTCCTTTCATGGTATCTTTTGCTCTTCTATAGGCTTAGGAGCATCAAGAGTAGACCAAGCTCAAAGATTGACAGATCAATGTCAATTGTTTTTGAGTTTTTTGATCGAGCAGTGGATTTAGACCACAGTACACACCAAACTTCTTCAGCATTATATGATTTTTTTGAGTCAAGTTTCTTGGGATGCTTTGCAGCGGGTTTTAACTCTCTTTACTTTATTGTTACTAGTTTTGGGTACCTTGCGTTGTCCCTTTTTCCTAGTTATTGTACATGAGTACCTCATCAGACCTAGTTTCTGGGACTCATACTGTGGACATGCCACTTCTATTTTGGCCCCTAGATTCACTTGAGGGGGGTGTTAGAGTAGGTATTTACCTTAGCTCATGTTCACCTAGGTACTTTATTTACCTTTATTGTATTTATCCTCACCCACTTATGTGTGTGGATATTTATTTTATCTTATTTAGATATTAGGAGATATAATCTAGTTGTTAGGTACGAGTTCTTTACTTGATCTATGGTATTGACTAGTTCTTTCCTTGATCTATGGTATCAAATAGATCCTTAATGTCTAGTTCTCTCCTAAATCTATAGTCTTGACTTAGTTCTTTCCATGATTTATGGCTTGATCTATGACCTTGGTGGTTCTTAGATTGCTATTCCTTGTCTATATAAGTAAATCCCATTCTCTTTATATTTCATTGAGTTCCATAATAATAAATGATATTGTTGCTCATTTGTTTGCAAAGGTTTTATATAAAGTTATTCTAGAAAATTACTTTCATATTATAGATCGTGGTGTTTGATTAACATCTGTGTTCTTGGCTTGAGTACGATCCGGTTATCATTCCTTTTATTCACCTCTCTAGGCCTCTAGGCTCTCTGTTTCTTACGAGTCAACCTTCTCTACTACCTTCTAGCTTCTTCCTAACTGGTGATTCCAAGTATAGGAGACTCTTCCTTTTCTTCTTCTTCTTCTATAGGTGACTCCTTCCTTGGTGATTCTTCTTATGCAGGAGGCTCTTCTTGCTCTGGTGCCTCCTCTTTAGGTGTCTTTTATTTTCCTTAACGGGGACTTCTTCCGCCGTGCATATGTACTTGGCTTTCCGCACTGGCTCGGTGTGCACCCACAAATTGTGTTGTCTACACACTTGGTGCTTTCTTCTCTGGTGCCTCTTCCCTCTCCCTCTTTCTTGGCGCGACCTTCTTTCTTCCGATGGGGTCTTCTAGGATGGAGACATCATTCTCCAAGTAGGAACCCTTCTCATACTTGGGCCTAATCGTAGGTATACCCTTGTTGTGGTCCTTCCAGCAATTGGTAGCGTCACAAGTTTCATCATGTGCACCTCATGGGAGACATAATTCTCCACATAAGCATGCTTCTTAGGGTATACCAGCTTCCTTCATAGGTTGCGGTGGTCCTGGTCTACCTCACTGAGGTCGAACCTTAGTCTTTTTTTCTTCTTTAAAGAGATTGAACCTTCTTGAAAGTATTTTATGGTGAAAGAGAAAGACAATTTGCACCATGGACTCTTGGTCCCATCTATCAATGTGAATCTACTAATGCTAGTATACAACAAACTCAGCCTCTCCTTGCACTAGCACTGAAAATTATTTAGATATCCTTCATTCCGCCCGAACGCGTTGTGCATCCTCTTGTACCATTTCTCCAGGCACACCTTGTGGGTGGTGTCATGGTGTCACAAGTGTATTTTTCAAATATTTTTATGGGGGAAGGGTCTTCATCTGGATACTCCCATACAAAATTCTCTGGCCCATCAAGCACTCCAATCTTTGAGAAGATGATCGTGAGGAGGACATTGCGAAACATGATCTTCTCTCCTTCGTGCACGGCATTGATAATTTCCTCTACAATGAAAGCCTACAGGTTATAGATGGTTCCTTCTGAAATCCTCGGCACACATTCAACCAAGCCTTGTTTATCTGTGTCCACATCTCTTGTCCATTCAACTTGGATACCAAGTGCGTGGCCATCCTCATCATTGGGTCGGAGATATCGAAGTAGCATGATCCCTTCTTATAATCACAAGCACAGACTATTTTCTTAATATCTTCCTTGTCCTTCAGGTCATCATCCTGTGGCTCTCCTTCACAGACAAAACTAGTAAACTTAGAAATTAGTTGAGGGGTTATGTGCATTCTATAGCCTATAAAGTAGAAGTGGTCCTCATGCACGCGTGACATCAACCATTGGTATAGTTGCTTGGGATTTCCAAAGTAGGGAAACTCATAAAGTTGTAGAAACCCAACCTTTTCCAACTTTACCTTCACCTCATTATCTATCGGTGAACCAGTTCTAATGTCATCTCCTTCTCTATGGTGCTTATGCGATGGTTGTAATTACTCATGGCCATCTTCCTTATATGGGATACCTATTCCTTTCAAGCAACACTCCATCCGAGTATTGCATCTTTGCATAACACTCCTTGTTAAAACTAGTGGTAGCGGTCAGTTTCTTCCCTTTGCCTTTTCCCTTATTTGGTGAGACGATTGCCTTCTTTGGTTCCATTTTCTTATCGGGTTAAAAACCAATTTCTTCCTTGCTCCTCTTTATTTATCTACTCAAATATGTGGCTCAACTTCATGAATAATCCATTTACTCCCGTGCCCTAGCTGCAGAACCCTAACCTAGACAACCCTTCCATAAGACGGTGTACTCTTCTGAACCCTTCTTCCCTACGTCCATGTACTCCTTCCACTCTGGTTCGCAAATCACACTAGTCACACACTTATATTTTGGAATTCCCTCCTTTTCAAAAATATTTATTCACAAATTCCCTAGTTTGCAAGAGCTCTTCAATATCGTAATAGTAAGGTAAACAATAATGTGCCCAACCTTCTATTTATAGCTTTTTATTCTCTCTCGTAGTAAATGTTATGCTGCCTACCAACTTACTTAGCATTCAATGCAGATTTTTCAACTAAATCTGATCTTAAGCACTCTTACCCAATCACCCAATCCCGCATGAAAAATCCTTATAACCATCAGTGCACAAAAATCCTTCTTGGCCAAGACTCTTACGTGTACGTGTTTGCAACACCGAAGGAACTTCTTCTATCCTTAACTTGATTTTTTCCTCGCTTACCTCATGTTGTTCTGTGCTTCTCATCCTTTGTATGTGGTATTTTTAAAGCTATCCTGAAACCAAAATTCCTTATCGACCTTTTCTACGCACACTCTTCCACACTACGCACTTTTCATCCTTCAATCTGGGCCATCAAAACACAACTACTACTAACTTATATTTTACTTCTCATTACTCCACCCCACATAAAAATATATGCATGGTCCTTTGTGCATACAAAATTTTGAAAATAATAAGTGGGTTGGCGCGCACAAGGCACTCAAAACAACAACACAAAGAAAGGAACAAGCAACGAGAAAGGGAAACACAAGGAAAATAAATGCATAAAAGGAAATCCTAGGCTAAATGGCAATACTACTTATTTACAAACACAAGGAAGACTTATTTATAGTAGGGATTCATCTACTCCCATTGAAATGGCCTGGTAACCATGTTCCATCAAGCACTTGTAACTGAAAAACACCTGAATCAAGGATGTATAAGATGATATATGGCCCTAACTAATGGAATTTCAGTTTCCTAGGATGGCGTAGAAACTTGGAATCATATAGAAAAACCATCTACCCAACCTCAAATTGTTTGTTTTTAATATGGTGATCATGCCATGCTTTCTGTCATTCCTTTTAGTCTTCTAACTCCATCTAGCAAGTGATTTCTTTTCGCCTAGATGCATCAACTTCTTGATACACTCTTGAATTGCTTGTTCATCAGCTAACCCTCCTACACGCACTATACACATTGATGGAAGCATAAATTCAACCAAGAGGAAAGCCTCCATGCCAAACACCAACTAAAATGGTGTGGCTTTATTGAATCTCTTGTAGTTTTCTCTGTATGCCCATAAAATGGATGATACCTTGTCATCCTAATCTTGTCTTCCCACATCACAAATTTTTGTCAACGTGTGACTCAAAATTTTTTCAAACACCTCAACAGTTCCATTACCTTGTGGGTGATATGGGGTAGTCTTATGATGGGCCACCATGAACTCTGCCAACAAAATCCTGACTCTTTCATTCAAAAAATGTGTACCCCTATCACTGGTCAAGCTTAAAAGACATCCATACCGCTTAGTATGTTCTCCCATAAGAATATAGCAGGTTGTCATGTTGCCTCCACCCACCTTGTTAAGTAATCCATGTAAGTGATGATATAACATGATCCCATCCATCATGCGACATGAGAAATTGGTCCTACAAAGTCAATGGACCAATTTTTAAATGGTTCTGCCTCTGCTATAGGTCTCAGGGGAATCTCATCTCTTTTTCCTAGCCTGCCAAGGTGCTAACAATGGTCACATGCCTTGAAAAATTCAATGTAATCCTGGTAGATACTTTCCCACCAAAGTCCGGTGAGAAGAATATTCTACCGTAGCATTCCCTACATAGTTCACTCTTGCAATCCCACCATGTGCTTCTTCCATGATTGCAACGTGCTCATATTCTAACACACATCGACGCAAAACCTCATCACGGAATAACTTGTATAAGTCCCACTAATTAGCATGTAGGGCATGACGCATATAGCTAATTGTTTCCTTTCTAAAGCTTTCATTCCTTTCGTGCACCACACCCGTTTTGAGAAACAAAACAATATATTATAAGTCAAAGGGTGCATGCCACAACCTAAATAATTGTGCATCTCGACATAACATTCTCAATGCAATCTTTGCATGTCCTCCCCGAGTTACTCTTTCCTGGTCTTATAATAATCGTAAACTCAAATTTCTGAAACAACGGGACCCATGGAGATATGCTCCCTTGCAAAATGAGTTTTGTTACCAAGTACTTCTAGGCCATGTGATTTGTGTAAAATATGAAAGGTGTTGCCAGCAGATATATTGCCTAAAATTATGCAACGCGTAGATCATTGATAATGCTTTGCACTCAGTAGTGGTATAGTTTTTCTTGTTGGTGTCAACTTCCTACTTGTAAAACAAAGGGGTGATCAACAATCCCTTCACCAGGTTGTGCTAGCACTACTCCAATGGCTGTCCCTATGGCATTAACATGCATATGGAAAGGTTTATCCTAAAAGGAAATTGTAATATGGGCGCAGTGACAAATATCTCCTTCAAAGTGTCAAACGACGTTTGTTGCGCCTCTCCCCAATGAAAAGTAATCTTGTGTTTTAGTAACTTTTCCAATGATGTGAAAATCTTGGCATATCCCTTGATAAAATTATGGTAGTATTCCATTTCCCAAGGAATATACGCATTGCACTTTGATTGGTAGGCTCCCTAACCCCACAAAAAAAAAAACTTTATGGGATCCACCAAGTAACCCTTCCTTACATATAATGTGCCCCAAAGAAAGTCCCAAATGGAGTAGCAAAAACACAATTCTTAATGTTGAGGGATATCCTTAACTTTCGATATCTCTCAAACATCAGTCTCAAATTGTCACAATGGTCTTTCACTAGTCAATACACTATCCAACCATCAAGGTAGACTTGTAGAAAATTGTGGATAAAATCCTGAAATTCCTAGACCACTATGCATGAGAACACATCAGGCACATTATTCATTCCAAAAGGCATGAATGTATAGGGAAAAATTCCCCATTCAGTGGTGAAAGTTGTCTTCTCCTAGTCTTCTTTAGCAATTATAACTTGATGGTATCCTAAGAACCCTTTTGTGAAGGAATAGATTTTACACCCAGTCACTCCTTCTAGGATTTCTTCGGTAAAAGGGGTTGAAAAGGATCAATTACACTTACCACATTCAAGTCCCTATAGTCAACATAGATCCTTATCCTTCCATCCTTTTTAATGTTGATGACCATGGCGCTTACCCATTCTAACTCCTCCACAGCTTTAATGATGTCTGAAGCGATCATTTTGTCTATTTCCTCCTTGAACCTTTATGCAAGGATTTAGATTCATTCGATAGGGCCTTTTCCAAATCGTGTGTGCACCCTCTTTCAACTCAATTTTCATCTCCCACAAGGAGTGGTGGACAACTTTAAGTTCATGGTACCCATGCAAAAATAAATCTTGAAACTCACACAATAGATCAATGATCTTTGAGACTTCCTTCTCCAACCAATAGTCTCTAATAGTGGCCTCTTTAGGTTTAGCCTCCAAGCCAATGTTAACCTTATTTGTTTTTAGGGGTTCATGGTATGTGTGCACTTTCTCATCAGCAATATCAATAACTTCACACATGCCATTAGTATGGTTAGCATCCAAACTCTCCATCTCTTTGCCATATATCACGTAGACCATATTTCCCTTTTCTTTCTCCATACACGCACACTCAAGATACACTTCTTATGAATCTTCCTCATCAAGGCGCGGTTCCAAACCAGGCTCACCCAATAACTCGATATCCTATCTTATTCCATGGCACAATCTCCCATCATTAGGTGCTTAACAACCTACAACGTTATATCCAGCGATGGTTTATTACTTCGATACTTGAAATATTGAAGAAGGTAAGTGTTAGCTCTCGCCAATTTATTTTTCGATGGCGCATCTCGGAGTGAATATACCATACACGCGTATAGCCTTGTAAGGTAGAATACAACTTATGTACCCATAAAGAAGGTGGTAAGGCCTCCATGCCTCCCATCCATGCTTTCTCACATGCTTGGACGTGAAACAATGAGGGTTCTTTCCCATGGTAGTCTTGTATTGCATTGGGTGCATTACTTTGGGAGAACCTTACAAAGAACATGATTCTCACCTCGTGACACTCTAGAATGCTATCATGATGAGTCTCCCACTAGCATGTTGCTGTCCTAAGTGAGTTATAGTCGACCATTCCTCTTCTTTCGACCTCATTTTTCCATTGATCCTCTATTTCTCATAAGAAGTCATCGGTGGTTGGTCCATCTAGAGTAACTTGGCCTTGGCCGACGTACCTTCATTACTCTTGTCATGAGATCCTCTTAGCTATTGACCAATTAACTTAACTCAACGTCTCACGCACCAATTTTCACATGCCACACTAGTTGTATTGCTCATGGACTCGAGTATATTCAAATTGAATAAATTCCTTTGTAGGGTGAATTACCTCAGGGTCCCCGATAGAGCGCACATAGATCCTATCAATAACTTCTCCTAAGGGCTCAGTATATGGTGCTGATTTTCCATCAGTTAAGGGGATGATGACCCACTCCTCCTTGTTTTCAAAACTTATGTATCCCTTATTGAACCTTAGGTCAGTATTATTCTTGTAACACTAGGGGTGCCCAAGTAACACTAGAATGTTGTACGCCTTGGCTAGCACAAAGAATTCAAAGTCTCCAATGACATTCACCCCTTGAATAGTGATAACAACGTCCTTCAAGACACCAATGGGAATTTCCTTTGTCTTGTTAGCCATATACAACACATTTGAAGATGGATGTAATGGAGGCCTTCTTATCTCGATGCCATGCATCTTGAGTGACAACATTGATTCTACGTACCCGTATCAATCAAAATATTGCTCAGAATCCATCCATCTATAACAACATTCAAGGTAATATCCTTGTCATAATCAAGGTTGTGGGGAGGAAGGTTGGCATGCAGAACCTACCTCTCACGCCCTTCTCAGCATGCAATACCTTATCTTGTAACCATTATCCTAATAAGGGAATGATATTCTCTTGCCTCAATAGCTTGCATACTTCTCTAACCCCATCTAGATTCTTCAGTGGAGCCTCAACATTATTCATTTTCTCTAACTTCCTTGACTGCTCTTTCAGGCATTGGATCTCTCCTTGTAGGATTCAAATCACATCCATGGTCTCTTGATACACTTCTTTCTGATGAATAGGGTCCAAATATTTTCCATGTACCACCTCTTCTCTAATAACCAATGGTATTTTCCTTGGTACTTCCTCGCATGCGTAGCCTTAGCTCACGTCATAACTAGTACCGGTTCTAGTTTTGACTCACACACCACCCTTAACATCCATTGTGAATCAACCTTCCTCATGCTTACCATCCCGACACCTTTGTATTTCTAGTGCTACTTTCTCATGTGATCAAATAACTCTAGACATTCCTCATACTTGTGCTTCTTTCAACACCACGAGCATTGTAGCAGATCAAGGAATTCTCACTTGTAGTGCTCCGCGGATCCATAGTTGTAACATGTCCCACATGAGAACTCACTTCTTCCTCCTCTGTGATTACCATGACCATGAAATCCTCCTCGCAAGCTTCTCCCATGCACTCCTCCATCCGTGCATCCTTCATATGATGCCCCTAGCCCTTAGAATTGTTCACAAGGCTGGTCCGGCACACACCAATATCAATGGCATCATGTATGTAGTCAATTAGTACGTAATCCTTTGTGTCGTGAGTAGTAGAGGTGTCAAAATTGCAAAAGAAGCAAGACACATCTTACGGATCATGTGCTTTGTAGTAGTGGGAATCTACTTGCATCATGATCTCCATGGAAAATTTCATAGTCCACTGTCATGGCGCATACTGACTCTTCTAGGAAACTATCATTTGTATGCGCCTCTACCTTATAATCCGTACACCATAGAACACCTTTGTGAGTCTCATGCGCCGCGTTCATAGATAGGTTCTCCATCTACTTCACCATTATAACAATCTAATCCTCAAGGAAAGGGCTAACATCAGTATCCATACTTCTGAAAGCCTCAGTGCGTAGGGTAGCCTCCAAGGCCTCACGTAGGTCTGTGAAAGTCTGTGTGAAAGCACTCTTCTAAACGGTGTTATCAATCCTCTAACAAACCACTGAGCATTATAAGAGGGGTGAATATCATAGGATATATTTAATAAGAGAGTCTTGAAACATGCATCGTACTCCCACACAATCTCTGCCATTCCTTGCTAAATCTCCTTTAGCGCTGCTGATGCTCTTCTATTCAAACTCAAGGATATGAAACTCAGCCAAGAAGGCATTCCGTAGCGTGGTGTAATCCACCAATATCTGATGGGAGTCATAATTTTGGTACCAACTATGTGTACGCCCTTGTAACGTCATTGCAAACTGACTTGCCTTTCAATCTAGGGTAGTGATCCCCTTAGCAAGCCATAACAAATCACGTTTTAAACATCTTATGTAACAACCTCAACACCTTTGTAGTCGGTAGGTGTAAAGGAATTTCAAAAATACTTACCGAGGTGGTTGAGGTCCTTTTCCACGTGAACTAGAACCTTGATTCCCTTCGGTGTAACCTCCACCACTAGATCCACTAGATCCACTAGGCCCTGTCCCTCATGAACCACTAGATCCTCTAGATCCGCTAGGTCCTCTAGCTCTGACTCCACTAGATCCACCTCATGTAGCTGAAAATGGGCCTCGAAGTGGTCATGCCTAGTTTTCCCAATGTTCTCTTGAACTATGTGCTAACTATATTTGATGTTGCACCACTACCGGATGTGTGTTCTATGCCACTCCCATGACATGATACCCAAGCTCTATGTACTCTCAATTTTCCCAAATGTCATTCCAGACAACATTCCTCTAAACATAGGGAATGATTGTGTAGCTATAGATGTACCAAATGAGAAATTATATCTCTTAGGTGCATATTGGTCACTCCCACCGATACCAAATCAGTAGTAATACTTATCTCTTGGTTTAGAAAACCAAGCACCGGGGAGTTAGTCATAAGGGGATTTAAATGCACACCGACAAATCTCCTTTCTCCAAGTGATGAAATCTCATCAGAAGCTGAAGGGATCTCTCTTCCACGCTTGCCAAGATGGGGTAGCAAAACTACTCAGGCTCTACATCCTCCACGTGAACCTCAATTCCTTCCCACAATGTCTACATCCATAAATCCATCACTCCCCTGCAACCTCACATTGTCTAGCCAATTCCCTTTGACACACTTCACTATACTTGAGTCATCTCTCATCTCTTTCTTTTTTAGCTGTAATTTCTACCATCTTCCTGAGAAATGCCCTCTAGCCCTAGCTTCCTCACCTAGTGCTCAAAGAAGAGTAGCCAACCATAGGGAATGCTTCCAAACTTAGTGTAATGAGTAGGATATTCATGGCTAAAGGGATAACATACAAAAATGATCCTCTAGGTTCCTTTAAGAACTCAAAATCAGCAACCTCAGAACAAGTATACATAAAAATAACATATTCCAAGGTATAACTGGTCAACACTCTCTTCCACCAATGATAAAAAAAACATGTCCAAGTCAGATCACCATCCTGCAACCTCGATATTCATCTTGGGTCCAAACGCAAGATCTATAGTACCATCTTGATCTTGATACATACACGAAAAGCCATTCATACAACTCTATTGGAAGCAACAAAATAAGGTCTCATACAACTCATGATACAAGTGTTCTTACGCCCATTTACGTGCATCAAACTCATGTCGATTACTAAATTTGAGAAAACTCATCCTCTGTGCTCTTAAACAATGATTTGACAAAGGTGTCAAGGTCAAGAACTCTATCATGACACATCATTCTCACAATAGCATCATTCTCATAATCCCATGTGTGTCATCCTATCACCCGGTGGGCGATGGGAGATCACCGAGGAACACGTGGGTGGTGAACCCCTCTCTTTATGTGAGCATTGTGAGAATACCTTGCCATTGATAGAAAATTAGATGCGAGAAAAGTGAATTTTCATGCACTCATTTCGAAAGCATCGAATACACTATTACATCTATATACCCATCTAAATAACAAGAGAAACATCATATAAAGAAAAATCTGATTCATAACATGAAGAAGAGACACCAGGGTTTGCACCCATGAACCAAATATTCATAATAGAGTCATATATTCATCTTGATCATAGTATTAGTAACCACATTACATTCAAAAAGGGGAATAACAGATCATACATAACAAAATACTTCAAACTTATCTCCTTTAGATCCTTCCCGGTGTGATATTCTAACTAAGAATCTGTTGTAAATATCTCCCCAGGTAGATATAGACAAGTAGAAGAATATGGAAATCAAAGAAACTCAGAGCTCGATATTTATTGCATCACCAATGGTGAAGGCACGGGTAAAGGGTGCACAACAAAGAGTGTCAACACGAAAATGGATGCGCCCAAGGCATAGGTAAGAGGCACACGACAAAATTTGTCGACATGAAAATGGATGCACCCATGGCACGGAGTAAAGGCGCACATCGAGGATGTCGACATGAAAATGGATGCGCCAAGGCGCAGGCTAAGGGCGCACATCAGAGGATGTCGACACAAATATAGATGCGCCTATGGCACAGGTAGAAGGTGTTAACATGAAAATGGATGCGCCCATGGCATAGGTAAAGGGCACACATAAGAGGATGTCGACATGAAAATGGATGTACCAAGGCACAAAGCTAATGGCACACATCGGAGGATGTTGACACAAATATAGATGCGCCTTTATGGCGTAGGTAGAAGGTGTTAACATGAAAATGGATGTGCCCATGACACAGGTAAAAGGCGCACATTAGAAGGTGTTAACACGAAAATGGATGTGCCAAGGCATAGGTAAAAGGTGCACATCAGAAGGTGTTAACACAAAAATGGATGCACCAAGGCGTAGGTAAGAGGCGCACGACAAAAGTTGTCGACATGAAAATGGATGCACCCATGGCGCAGGTAAAAGGCACACGATAGAAGGTGTCAACACGAAAATGGATGCACCCATGGCACAGGTAAAAGGCGCATGACAGAAGGTGTCGACACGAAAATGGATGCGCCCATGGCGCAGTAAGAGGTGCACGACAAGAGGTGTCGATATGCAAAATGTCGCGCCCTTGGTGCACGTAAGAGGCGCACTGACAAGAGGTGTCGACATGTAAAAGTTGCGCCCTTAGCGCGAGTAAAGAGGCACACATCGAGGATGTCGACACAAATATGGATGTGCCGATGGCGCGAGTAAGAGGATGTTGACACACACATGGATGTGCCTAGCGCATCTTCGGGAGGCGAAACATTCTCGAGCAATGACAGAAGACCTCGACGCGAGATATTTAGATGGCCATAACTTTTCACAGGGAGCTCAGATTCACGCAAGGTTGGAATTTTCGGAAAGCTTACAAGGTCCTTTGTCCAACTACGATTGGATATATTTAATTGGGTGGGAACAAGTTCTTAAAAATGCAAAATACAGTTCACCACTTTTTGGGTTTGTTAGGGTTCTCACCTACCACCATAATGAGATGAATTAAATGCAACCTAGAGGTGGTTGGGGTAGATTTGGAATCTCTCTCTCTTTTTTCTCTCATTCTTCCAATAAATTGTAAGGAGGGGCTTCTTTCTAAAGGTTAGACATTCTTGTTTTGCCCCTCCCTTCTTCTCTTTGGCAGGTGAATTTGTGGAGTTCAAACCTCCCATCTAAAACTATAATGCAACTTTGCCTCTTGGCATTTTGTGGTGTATTGTATCAATCTTTGGAGAAAATAATGCATGTCTGTGGATGATTCTCAACCCTCTCTATGTTTATTTGTGTCCACCTGATCTTTCACTACAAACCTGGTTATCTGTGCATGATCTTGCATTGCATTTTAATGGTCTGTGTTTATTGGCAAGACAAGTGTTCTTCATTCCTCGGTACATCACCTTTGTTAGTTTAGGTTTTATTTTTATGAATCTTCTTACCCTATCTCCTCGGAAATTTAGATTAGGTTTTTTGAGTAAACCCTCTACATTTTATGTGTGCATCTGAACAAAGGAATAGGAGCCGGCCTTCATCCGGAGAGCTTTTCCGATTTCGCAAGGTCCCACACTTGGGAAAAGCTCCATGTTATGTAATCACACCGAGAGTCTCAACCCATATTTTAAGGACATTCGTGGGTGTCTTTGTGATTCACCATCAACAAGAACTCCTAGTTCATCCCTTATTAACGCCATATAGAGGCCTATTCCATCCATTGTACCCCTTAATACTAATTCTCTAAATCTTAGCCTTCTCATGCGGAATCATACTCTTGATGCATTCCTTTATGATCTTGCACTTGCTATCTGTCGAATTCTTCTCCATTTAGGCGTGTCTTTCTTGCTCTAGAGAATCTCTATAAATAGGTTTAACACCCACCACCATGCCTTCCTTCAGGAGTATATCGCTTGCCAAGTGTCCATGTGGTCCTCCAATGGAGCATGCTTATTTTGTTCCGAGCTCTCCACTTTCTATAATGATGTCTTTCGGGAACCTTCCATGTGTGGAATATTCTTTCCTTGACCACCAAGCCTCCAAGTTGTCACCTTATCCATTTAGCACACCTAGTCAGGTCACGTTTTTCCTCAAGAGGCTTTAGAACGATAAATATGGCTAAGTTCTTAGACCCTATGCATTTCCTTATGAGTGCGCCCTAGTTTCTTCTAAACCCTTCTTAAACCCTTATCCTGCACACTTTTCCCCATGCACCCTTCTTATTCCTAGCCTTGCACGTGAACACACCCTTTGATACTTAGCCAATATTTTTTAGGTCCAACAATTCTCTCAAATCTTCAAAGATGAATTTCAAACCAATGCTAGGTTTGGTGATTCGTGAAGATTCAGGGTGAGTTTTAAAAGTTTGGGATCAATTTTCAAGATATATGTTTGAATCCATACCCAATGGATATGTGAGGCTACTATTCATTTCATATAGCAATAAGATATTCCTGAAAGTCACCAAAATATTGTATAAAATAAGACCCATGTTATTTTGATAATTTCATTCAAGTTAAGGACTTAGGCACTTTTTATTTGAAAAGATGTGGAACAAATAAAATTAGTGTTATGTAGAAATTTAGAATGCACTTTTCTACTGAGAATAAGAAGATGATAATGCATCGTGGATTTCACAAAATCTAAGTAAAAAAGTAAAGTCCATAGATAAAAATTTGTGAAACATGAAAAAGGTTCACACACATGACTGCGAAGTAGGAGAAATAAAGTTAAAACATGACAAAGGTTGAAAATACACCAAACAAATAGTCCACTATTTAATGGAAAATGCCACGAAACAAAAAATAATACGGGGTAAGTGCATCAAGTTGGGGGGCCAAAAGGAGGTGTTAAGTGGACACATTTTTATGAAAAATAAAAAACTTCAAATTGTACGATTTTTTTGAAATAGTTACACTCAAAATTGGAAGATGTTGTGTAAACATGAATTGTAGCATTTTGAGTCTAGTTTCTAAGCTACTAAATTTTATTGAAAATGGATAAGTTTAAGTGGGTCAAATAACTAAAATACCAACAAGTGCTCCTATTTTTGTTAAAAAACATAATAGAGTGACTTTCATGCCCCCACCATTTTTTGAGCACCATTTAGTAGTTTTGAAAAACCCTTTAGTAGAAAGATAGCTAGGAGCATCTAGTTTGTGCTAGATTTTTTTAATATATTTTTAGCAAATATAATTTTTTTAATGATTTTCTAGTACAAAAAATTTATGTTTTGAAAAATAACGGAGCTCCAAATGTGCCCCCCCTAACTACCTCAAAAAATATCGAAAATTAATTTTTTTTGAATATGTATAGAATTAGGCCTAGTTTGTGCTAGTATAATTTTTTTCAATTTCAATGACCCAAAAAAAAGATACACAATGAAAGATAGACATATTTAAACTTCAAAAATAGCTATAAAAAGGAATAGTTAGAAAATAAATAATATGGAAACCTTATATTAGTCATAAAATTTGAAAAATTATATTTTTAGAAAGAAGAAACTCTGCTCTATGTCGTGGTATAATTGTTTTTAAATGAATCGATTGTTTTATGTTGATTTATCATGGAGGAAGTGGTATTTTTAAATTTTCTTGTAAAAACATGATGTTTTTGTGTTTGTGTAGGTCCATGCCTTAGGCTTGGGGATCCAAACCAGATCCCAAGCCTTGAGGCATGACTTAGATAAAGTGAAAATGAAAATGCGTACGTCTTTATATAACGCTTACACGTTATAACGCATGTGTTCTTTACATTATAAATTTAAATTATTATTAGTTTTATTTTATTATTTCTTATAATTTAAATTTATTTTAGTAAATATAAGAAATTAGGGTCACTCTGCACCTTATGGAACTAGTCTCACAACTTCATTAGTCACGGTTTAGGAGATAGTTTTTAGTATAATCAGTCGACATAGGTAGTTTTCAGGATTTCAACATTCAGCCTAAATATTTTAGCATTTAAATTCTACAATTAAAAACCTAAACCCTAAACCTTAAACCCTAAACCCGAGGCCCTAAACCTAAACCATAAACCCTAAACCATGATCCCTAAACCCTAAAACCTAAACCATAAACCTTAAACCCTAAATCCTAAGCCCTAAACCCTAATCCTTAAATATTTAGCCCTTACCCATGATCCTTAAACCCTAAACCCTAAACCATAAACCATGAGCCTTAAATGTTAAACCCTAAACCCTAAAAACTAAATCCTAAACCCTAAACCCTAACCCATAAACCCTAAACCCTAAACCATAAACATTGAATCCTAAACCCTAAATCCATGAGCCCTAAGCCCTAAACCATAAACCCTAAATCCTAAACACTAAACCCTAAACCCTGAAATCTATGACCTAAAGCGTTAACCCTCAACTATGAGACCTAAACCCTAAACTATAAACCCTAAAACCTAAAACCAAAATAATAAATCCTAAACCCCAAACCCTAAACACTAACTCATAAACCCTAACACCTAAACCTAAACCCTTAACCCTAAACCCTAAACCCTAGATCCTAGACCCTAAACCCTAAGCCCTAAGGCCTAAGCCCTAAACACTAAATCTAGAGCTCTAAGCTCTAACCCCTAAACCTTAAACTAGTAACTCCGAACCTCGAACCTTAAACCATTGTTGGGCCTCAAATTATTGGTTAAGTAAAAGAAGGCACGTGGGCACGTGAGACCTATATAAAGAAGGGTGCGTGGGGTGAAGGCGCACAAGACAAGGTTTTAGAAGGGTTTAACAGAACTTAAGTTGTGCGTGCAAGTCAAAGGAAGGGGTTTCATGACTTAGCCATATTCAACATCCTAGGAAGCACATGAGAAAAGTGTGACCCCCGGTGAGCATACAGAGTGGATAAGGTGCCACACAGAAACTCGATGTTCAAGGAAGGAATATTCCATGCGATGGAAGGATCCAAGAAGAAATCATTGTAGAAAGTGGAGAGCTTAGATGGGAAGAAGCATGCTCCATTGAAGGACCACATGGACACTTGGAAACCAATCTACTACTTCAAGAAGACATGACGGTGAATGTAAAAGCTATATATAGAGGCTCGGGTTAAAGGAAGGGATAAATATTTGGGAAGAGGGCGTCAAGAGAGATATCGAGAGAGGCATAGAAGAAGAAGATGAGAGTTGAAGATATGCAGAAATAGCAATGGGTTCTAGGGATTATCATTAGGAGGCTATAAGAGAGATGATTTATCTAGAGGGATGGGTTTATGAACATCTTTGTAATCTAAAAGCATAGTTTAGGATTTTGACGTATAAGTCATATATACATTAAGACATTTGGTATGTAATGGCCTCAAGGAATGTACTGTGGTTACTGAGAGTAATATGAATATATGGATTTATTTTAAAATATATGCATTGTTCATGGGTATAAACCCTAGTGCCTTTTCTCTGTATTATCAGATCTATTATCTATTTAATATTTCCTTGTTATCTAAATAGATGCATTTATATAGTAACTCATCCTAAGACCATCAAAATGAATGCATGGTTCTTTCCTTCTTACATCTAAGATTCTATCAGTAGGGGATGTATTCTCACAAAAATCACATAAAGGAGGGGCTTGGTGCCCACGCGTTCCTCGAGTGATCACCCAGTTCCTACTAGGTGATAGGCCAACACACATGGGATTAGTCTGTTGTTCTAAGGGCATAAAAATGACTACATATTGGTTACGTTGTCGGGACCTATTTTTGAAGTTGTAAGAAATGACATACATCTTGGTCCCTGTGATGTGTGATGACTGAACATTTGACCTTGGAAAGTGTTGAAGCATGGTTCAAGAGCATAGAGGATGAGTTTTCTCAAAGATTTAACACTGGACCTAAGTTCAATGCACATAGATGGGTAGAAGAGAACTTGTACCATGAGTTGTACGAGACATTCTTCTACTATTTTCTAGTAAAACTATATGAATGTCTTTCAACATATGCATCTAGATCAAATTGGTACTATAGATCACGTGTATGGACCCAAGATGATTACTAGAGGCTGCAGATATGACTTAGACATGTGTTTTTGATCACTGGTGGAAAGGAGTCTTGACCAGTTATACTCTAGAATATGCTATTTCTACATATTCTTTCCCAGAGGTTCGTTGAGTTTAAGTTTCTGAGGGAGCCCAAAGGATAATTTTTACATGCTATCCCTTTGGCTATGAAGATCTTGATCATTACCCTAAGTTTAGAGACATTCCCTATGGCCGGTTAAGCTTCTCTAAGCTCTGGGTGAGGAAGCCGGGATGAAGGAAGATGGCGGACATTGCGAATGAAAGGGAAAGATAAGAAAGGTGACTCAAGTATAGTGAATCTTATGAAATGGAGATGGCTAGACAATGCAAGGTTGTAAGTGTGATGGATCTATAGAGGTAGAAGTTACGGAAAGGATTTGAGGTTCACACAGAGGACATGGAACTCGAGAGTGCTGTGCTTTAGCCCATCTTGGCAAGCATGAGAGATAATCCCCTTCAACTTCTGATGAGAGTTTATCACATGGAGAAAGGAGATCCATCGATGTGCATCTGAACCCACTTGGTGACTAACCCCTGGCACTTGGTTTTCTAGATCAAGGAAGAAGCATTGCTAATCTAGTTGATATCGGTGGAAGTAATCGATCTACGCCTAGGAGATATAATTTATAATTTAGAACATCCATGGATGCACAAACCATTCCGGTATTTGGAGGAATTTTCATATAAGACGCAAATACACAAGGTTTGGGTATCGTGTCTGGAAGTGGCACGAGACACAGTAAGCAGTAGCGAGACAATATCACAAACCATCAACACACAGTTCGGTGGACATTGGGGACACTAGGTGCGACCACTTCAAGCCATTTTCTAGCTACAGGAGGTGGATATGGTGGTATAGGAGCTAGAGGACCTGGTGGACCTAGTGGATCTGGAGGATCTAGTGGGTTAGGAGGAACAAGACCTGGTGGGTCTAGTGGATCTGGTGGCGAGAGAAAACACGGGAGGAAACCAAGGTTACGGGTCGGGTGAACAAGGGCCTCACCACCTCCATAAGTATTATTTGATATGTATCTACATTTTCTAGACTACAAAGGTATTAAGGATGCTGCAATGCATGTGCACAAGTGTGAATTACTATGGCATGTGAAGGGGATCACTACCCCTGGAGAAAAAGTAATTCAATTTGTAATGACATTACAAGGATGCGCGTATAGTTGGTACCACAAGTATGACCCCCAATAGATGGTCATGGATTACACTACATTGAAGAATTCCTTGCTAGCAGAGTTCTATATTCTTGAGTTCGAGCAAAAGAACATCAATGCTCGAAGGAGATATCAATAAGGAATGACAGAGAGTGTGCATGAGTATGACACATGATTCAAAAATATCTTGTCACAAATATCCTATGACATTCACCCTTCTTAACATGCTCAATAGTTTTTTGGGGGATTGATAATGTTGTTTAGAAGGGTACTATCACACAAGACTTTCATAGACCCATGTGATGCCTTGGAAGCTGCCCTATGCATTGAGGTGTTGGGAGTGTTGATCTTGGTGTTAGCCCTTTTTGGAGGCTCAAATTATTGCAATGGACAAGCGGTTGGAGAATCTACCTATAAATTCGGTGCATGAGGTTCGTAGTTGGTTTTGGTGCACATATTGTGAAGTGGGGGAATGCAAAGGATAGTTTCCTTGAAAGTTGCTTTATGCACCATGGCGGTAGAATGTGAGATTTTCTATGGGGATCTTGATATAAATAGGTGTACTCTACTACAATGCACAATGCATAAGAATGTTTCTTGCTATTACAATATCTATACCTCTACGACCCATGATACCAAGGATTGCAGGATGATTGACCATATTCATGATGCTATTGATCTTGGTGTGCGCTAGACTAGCCTTGCAAGTAGTTCTAAGGATGATGATCACCACTATGAAGGGCACATAGATGGAGGAGTGTGTGGAAGAGGATTTCGTAGAGGATTTTGTGGTCATAGTAACCATGGTGGAGGAAGAAGTGAGTTCCCATGAGGAACTGTTATAACTATGGGTCTACAGAGCATTATAAGTGTGAGTGTCCTGATCTATTGTAGTGCTCATGGTGTGGAAAAAAACATAAGTATGAGGAGTGCCCTGAGTTGTTTGAGCACATGAGCCAATAACACTGGAAATACAAAGGCACTGGGATGGTGAGTATAAAGAAGGCCGACCCTCAATGGATGCCAAGAGTGGCACGTGAGTCAGGATTAGAACCTGTACTAGCGACAATGCGAGAAGAGGTTGCGTGCACAAGAGAGATGCCAAGATAGAAATTTATTGTTAGGGAAGAAGTGGTACATGGGAAGTATCCATACCCTACTCATCATAAGGAAGTGTATCAAGAGACTATGGATGTGATTTAGAGTTTGCAAGGGGAAATCCAATGTCTAAAGGAGTGCTCAAGGCAATTGGAGCAAAGGAAGAATCTTTGAGGCTCCATGCAGAAGGATCTGGATGAGATGAGGGAAGTGTGCAAAATTTTAAGGAAAGATAATATCATTCCTTTCTAGGATAATTGCTAAGGGAGAATGTACCACATGCCGGAAGAGAGTGTGAAAGGAAGGTTCTACATGCTAATCTTCCTCCTCACATCCTTGACTATGATAAAGAGATTACATAAAATGCAGTTGTTGATGGGTGACTTCTAAGTAATATCCTCATCAAAACAGGAGTGGAGGTCAATGTTATCACATTGGATGCATGGCATCAAATGGGAAGGCCCACATTACATCCATATTTGAATGTGCTATATATGGCGAACAAGACAAAGGTAATACCCATTGGAGTTTTGAAAGATGCGGTTATCACTATTCAAGGGGCCAAGTTCATCGGGGAATTTGAAGTCTTGGCGCTTTCCAAGGCGGATAATTTCCCGTGAATTACTTGGGCACCCTTGTTATTATAAGAACAATGCCGACCTACAATTTAACAAGGGGTATATTAGTTTTGAGAACAAGGAAGAAAGGGTGATCGTCCCTTAACAAATGGGAATTTAGTGCCCTATAGTGAGCCCTTAGGAGAGAAAGTCCTTCACAAAATCTATGTGTGCTCCAACAGATAACTTGACATAATTCATCCTACGAAGGATTATCCGGTTTGAAGATGCCCGATCAATGAGTGATACAAATAGCATAACATGTGACAATTGGGTGCATGGGACTTATGAATTGATTGGGAAACAATTGAGAGGATCTGTAATAAGGGTGATGAAGGTGTGCTTAGTCAAGTACCTAGGAAGAAAGAAGCTACCAAGTTACTCTAGAGGGGAAAGCTCTAATGATTTCTTACAAGAAATGGAGGCTCAGTGGAAAAATGAGGATGAAAGGAGAAGTATGCTCAGTTATAACTTGCTCAAGACTGCAGCGTGATGGTGGGAAACACATTGTGAGAGTCTCCTAGAGTGGCACGAGGTAAGAGTTACATTCTCTATAATATTATGTAGAAAGCAACACGCCCTTTGTTATCCAAGACTACCATAGCAAGGACCTGCCTCGTTCCATATCCAAGCTTATGAGAAGGCCTAGATGGAGGGAACAAAAGTGTTACCACCTTCATTATGGGTGCATAAGTTATATTCCACCTTACAGGGTTATGTGCATGCATGGTATATCCACTCGAGAGACACATCATCGGACAGGGGGAATTGACATGAGTTAATGGATGATCTTATTCAAGATTTTGAGTATCGAAGTATCAAACCATTAGTGGATAAGGCATTGTAAGTTTTCAATTTCCTTACAATGGGAGATAGTGCTATGGAAGAAGATAAGCTACTGGAGTTATTGGGTGAGCGTTGTTTGGAGACACGCCTCAATGAAGAAGAATCATAAGAAATACAACTTGAGTGCATGTGCATTGAAAAGGAAAAAGGAAAAATGGTCTATGTAGTAGATGGTGAAGAGATGGAAAGTTTAGATGTTAACCATTCTGAAGGTACGCATGAAGTCATGGATAGTGATGATGAGTGAGTAAGTTCCTACCATAATCCCTTGAAAACAAACAAGGTTAACTTTGGGATAGAGATAGAACCTAAGGAAGATATCATTGGGGACTATTGGTTGGAGAAAGAAGTTTCAAAAATCATTGATTTGTTACACTAGTTCCAAGATTTGTTCCCACACGGGTACCATGAACTCAAAGGTTTCCACCATTCCTTAGGGGAGATGAGAATAAAGTTGAAGGAAGGTGCGTGCCCAATTCGGAAGAGGCCTTATCGGATGAATCCAAAACTATGCATATGGGTCAAGGAGGAAATAGACAAGATGATAGTATCTAGTATCATTGAGGCTGTGGAGGAATTACAATGGATAGGCCCAATGGTCATCAATATCAAGAAGGATGGATGAATAATAATTTGTGTTGACTACAAGGACCTGAATGTAGTGTGTGTCATCAATCCTTTCCCAACCCCCTTTACTAAAGAAATTATGGAGGGAGTAGTTGGGAGTGAGGTATACTCTTTCATGGATGGTTTCTTAGGGTATCACCAAGTCAGGATTACAAAGGAAGACAAGAGAAATACAAATTTCACCACTGAGTGGGGAATATTTTCCTACACCGTCACGCCTTTTTGATTAAAGAATGCACCTAATGTGTTCTCGTGCACTGTGGTACAAGTATTATAGGAATTTATCCATAATTTTCTTCAAGTCTACCTGGATGACTGAATGGTGTATGGGCTAGTGAAGGACCATTGTGACAATTTGAGGCTGATGTTTGAGAGATGTCGGTAGTTGAGGATATCCCTTAACATTAAGAAATTTTTCTTTACTACTCCATTTGGAACCCTGTTAGGACATATTATATGTAAGGAAGGCTTACTAGTGGATCTCGCCAAAGTTGTAGTTATTATGAGACTGGGGGAGCCTACTAGTCAAAGCACATTACATGGATTTAGTGCGTATACGAGGATACTACAGGAAATTCATCAAAGAATATGCCAAGATCATTGCACCCTTAGAGGAATTGCTAAAGCACAAGAGTTCCTTTCATTGGGGAGAGGCACATCAAAAGGCATTTGACACTTTGAAGGATAAACTTGTCACTATGCCCATACTATGTTTTCCTTCTTAGAATAAGCCTTTTCATGTACATGTTGATAACTCAAGAACAACCATGGGAGTAGTACTAGTACAACCTTGTGAAGGGATTATTGATCACCCCTTGTGTTTTACAAGCAGGAAGTTGACACCAACATAACATGATTATACCACTACCGGCGCGATGCACTACCAATGATCTACATGCTACATAAGTTCGGGTAGTATTTGCAGCAACACATTTTTATACTATAAACATATTACATGGCACAAAAGTAATTGGTAAATAAGTCCATTTGCAAGGGCGCATATATCATTGGGTCCTATTATTTCAAGAGTTTGAGTTCATAGTGGTTGTAAAACTAGGAAAAGCAATTCGGGGCGACCACTTATCAAGGATTGACTCGGGGAGGATGCACAAAGCATTAAGGATACCATTCTAGATGCATAACTATTTAGGTTATGGCATGCACCCTTAGAATTGGTTATGGCACATGCCCTTAGACTTGAAAGATATTGTGGTATTTCTTAACATAAGTGTGGTGCCGCAGACAAGATGAAGGCTTTGGAGAGAAAATATTTAGCAACGCGCAGCGCGTCCTACAAGTTGATTAGTGGAGATCTGTATAAGTTAGGACATGATGATGTTCTATGCCAATGTGTATTTGAACACAAGTGCGTGGAAATTATGGAGGAAGCGCATGGTGGGATTGTAAGAGGACACTATGTAGGAAATGCTATTGCTTGGAAGATTCTAATGGCAGGATCTTATGGGAAACCATTTACAAGGATTGTATTGAATTTCACAAGGCCTATGACCATTTTCATTGCCTAGGAAAACCTAGAAAGAGGGATGAAATTACATTAAGGCCAATAGCCGGTGCATAGCCATTTGAAAAGTGGAATCATCTTTGTAGGACCAATTTCGCTAGCCACACGAAGGATTGGTTCATGGTATATCATTACTTGTATGCGATTACTTGTCAAGATTGATAGAGGCAGTGCCTACAAAGGATTGCACTACAAAAAAATCTGCTAGGTTCTTATGGGAAAACATAATCAAGGTATGGATGTCCTTTGAGCTTGACTAGTGATGGGGGTACACATTTTCTCAATGAAATGGTCAGGATTCTACTAGTAGAGTTTATGGTGGCCCATCACAAGACTATCCCCTATCATCCACAGGAAAATGGAACTATTGAGGAATTTAACAAGATACTAAGTCACACATTGACCAAGATTTGTGATGTCAGAAGATAGGATTGGGATGACAAAGTATTAGCCATTCTATGGGCATATAGGACAACCTACAAGAGGTTGAATAAGGCCACACCATTTTAGTTGGTGTTTGGCATGGAGGCTATCTTTCCAGTTGAATTCATGTTACCATCACTACGTATAGCATGTGCAGGAGGTTTAGATGATGAAAAGTTCTTGAGGAAAGGATTGAAAAATTGACGCAGTTAGACAAAAGGGGATCACTTGTTAGATGAAGTCAGAAGACTAAAAATATCAAAAAGGTATGGCATGATCATCATATAAAAAACATGTAGTTTGAGGTTGGGCGAGATGGTTCTATTTTATGATTCCAAGTATCTCGTGCCATCTTGGGAAGTTGAAAGTCCATTTTTGGGCCCTTACATCATCTCATACATCCTTGATTCAGGCACATGTTAGTTACAAGCGCTTTGGATGGGATGAAGTTACCTAGCCATTTCAATGGGAGTAGGTTGAAGCCCTACTATAGATTATATGTTTGCCATGGATAAATCATTTCTGCTCTTGGATTCATTAGGCTGAAATGTTGTTGCTTGCAAGAATCCATTTTCACTTCTGATAGGTGAGTTGTAATCTGGTAATGATGGTTGCAAACTTATCTCTTTTTAATTAATACATCCTTGGATCAATTCCATTGATCCAAGGTATGTTATAAATCTTCTTACTTGATCTGAATGGAAAACTAACATTCAGAGGTTGAGAGAAATAACCGACTGAACTTTGTATGTTTACAAATTCTTTATTATCTTGTAAGATCGTGTCTACATTATGTTGTATGTTTTGTGCTCGAGATCTTCTTGATTGATCTTAGTAGGATGCTTAATGGTGTTAAGTGAAAAGAGGCCTACGTTAGGACTATTGAGGAAAAAATAAAAAAAACTAAGTCCTAGACCTATGAAATCTATCCTAGCGGGATTTTAAACTAAGGTAAGAGTACCTATCTCCTATCTATGTCTGCTCTATTAGGATGGCATCCTAACCTAAGTTGCATATACTAAGTTGGGATGAGGGAAAAACCTAAGGTGATGCTAGATTATTTCTAACCTAATACCTAATACTATTTGGTTATGAATTATGATCTAACCTAAGATGACTATTTACCTATTGTAATGTTTATAACCTAAGGTAAATATTTTAAAACTAGCCTATGGTCTATCCTAAGCTAATGGTATCTATCCTAAACTAATGAAGTGTGGAAAGGGGACCTAAGGGTTGTATGGAAAGTGGGAAGCTAGGCGGTGGTTCCTAAGCTATTAATGTGATTTGATCTTGGGAATTAAGTGATAGTGTACTACCAGATTAGGTAGAGGCATGAAATTTGGAGGAATCCTACATGGAGGCATCACTAAGGTTTAGTGATGCATGTAAAATTTCAATTAGGTTTCGCCAATTTTGGATGGAGGTGGCAAGGAGAGATAGGAGGGAATTTGAGAGTAAATGGCATTAATGAGCCTCATTTTTGGTGAGAAAACCACCTTGGAAACAATGTGGGCAGATTTTTGGGGTTTGTTTGGTCTTGCATGCTTTGTAATTTTTACTTTGCATGGAGCTATCTGGTTCTTCAAACCAACAGTTTGATTTTCACTTTGTGGCTATTTTTGGTTTCCTGGTCTATTTTCGATTCAAGGAAAGTATATGAGACATTGGGGAAAGAGATTTTTGATTGTTGATCTTTTTGGAGGAGAAGAAGAGTTGGAAGCTTGGCTGGAAGTCTCCTTCGAATAGGCGTGAAGCACTATCAGGCATGATAGGCTCTATCCATTAATATTTCTTGCTTTTCTCTAAATGTTTCATTAAAACAAATCTACTCTCATGAGATAAATGTTTTTGGTTATTGTTCTAGTTATTTTCTCTCTTGTTGTAAGAATCTCTATGTTTTTGGTTTTGGGACCCTTGCATGATAATGTAGTTTTTGGGTGTTTTCTCTGAGTAAGTTTAAATGTGAAAATACATTTGGAACTATAGAGAATTTTGTGTTTTGATTAAAATATGCATTTTGGACTGTCTGCTCATAAAAGAGTTTAAGTAAATGGTTTTTGTTTTTAGCTTTGAACTGAAAGTCTCTTTGAAAGTAGAAAATAAGTGAATACTTTTCTCTGATGCATCTTTGAGTTTTAAAAGTTGTATTATTTCTCTTTTAGTCTGTCTGGGTTGATATTTCGACCCTTTTGCATGAACACGTATTTATATGAAGCAAGGAAATGATGTCTTGTTTCTTTATCTGTACTGGTAAAATGGCATTGTTCAGACTAGATGCCTTTGATGGTTTAGAAAGGTAGTTGAATACTCTTTTAAACTATATCTTGTTTTGTGAATATTTAGTACTTCTTTTTGGGACTGTATTGTATACTTTTCTCTACAGTATGAACTTGAACTTGTGTTAAAACAAAGATAACTGGAGGAATGTGGTTTATGGAATTGTATGCATCCTGAATTTCAACTTGTATAAGAACTGGGAAGTAATAACTTGATTTTTCTCTATACTGAACTTCACTGCTTCAAATTTTATATTTGACGGAGCTAGGTAAGTTATGGTATTTGATGTTACTGATACGGTTTGAGCTCGTAAGGAAAATAGAAGTAATGTTTGACATTAAACTTCGCGTTTGGTTTTGTATTCTCTATTTTAACTTTTGAAATAAATTGGGTTTTAAAAAGGGTTTTGGAATTCAATTTTTAAAACAGTGGTGATTAAGCTCTCGATTCAGATCCTTTCTGTTAAGTCTTCCTTTAAAAGTATGGAAGTCACGTTTGGTTAAATGGGTGAAGTTTTGTTTGTTTGAAATAAACTATTGATTGACTCTCTCCAAGTCATTAAGGTGAATACCTTCTAGGTCTATTCAACTTTCTTAAGTTTGATTCTCTATCCTTTTTGAACTTAGATGAGGTGATGTGAACTTACTCACTAGAACTAGAAACTTCTTTGTAGTTTGTTAATGCATCATGTTATGAGAAGACTGTGGAAAGTTAATGGGATTTGTTTGATGTGTAAGAAAATTTTGGGACTGATATTTTTGGTATGTTGAACAAAAAAACCATTCCTATTTGGTTACTCTCTTGATATCTGTTTATTTGTGTGGAATCAATGTCTTGTCAATTTCATGACCGTGAACAGCTGAGCCTGTCCCTTGGAAAGGAAAACTTACACCTTTCTTTGACTGATTGTTTTCAAGGGTAGAGTCTGTTTCTCTTTTGATGCATCTTTAGGTAACTGCTTCTGATGGTCTCCTCTCTATGCACACAATAGATAATATGACCCTTCTCTGGATGGATATGAGTAAGAAATAATCCTTTTGTAAATCTACTTGTTTGATGGAATGTATGGTTTTAAATCACTGACTGATATCTCCAATAATGTTGAATAATTCATAAGGGTTGCAAGTGAGTTGATAACTATTTTAATTCTCTTCCTTCTTGGATTGGATTGAGATCCTTGTTAGTAGTTGTTGTCTCTTAAATGATGAATCTCTTTATTGGCTTCCTTGTTTGATTCAGTTATGTACTTTTGAACCTGATTTCTATCTCTTAGAAGAATGGTGAGTTTGTGGATAGTATGTATTGATTCTTCTTCTTATTTATTTAAGTTGTAGGATGTTGACTCTCCTTTTCTGATGATGCATATGAGAATTTGGTTTAACCGAATGATAAAGGAAATTGTAAATTGTGTACCTTTCAATTTTTCTCCTTTATTTTTATAAAAACCTGTCATAGGTTTAGTTGAATCAATTACATTACTTTTATTAAGTAATTGATTAATAATATTATTAATTACTCCTCTACTTAAAAGGTATTTAATAATTGTTTCAGTTATTTAAAATGAAACATTGATGTTGGGAAATACTTATCTAGTATTGATAAGAGACCTAATCTAAGAACCTAGGTTACATTATTTGACCTAGAATTAGGCTGCCACATTTGAATTGTGAATCTCTTATTTATTTAAGTTGTTGGATGATTCATCTTAAAAATGTTACGATGCTAAAATGAACTTGACTGTACATGTTTTTGAAACTTGGTAAAGATGACTAGGAGGTCTTTGATTATGAAAGTAACTCTTTTTGTTTATATAGTAAAGTTAAATTCTATATTTCAAATTCAGAAAGAATTATGAAATAATTAAATGACAAGAGCTGTTGTTTGATATAAATAAGTAATTGTTTGGGACAATACTTATCGATATAATGTAGTAGTTTGCTGATTATATTATGATCTTTTCTTAAAAGTGAATTCAGACTTATTATTTGTACTTCTTTTATGGTTGTTATTACTTATGCTTATTTGTATGATACATTAATTGTTTCATTAAAGTAGAGTTGTTTTAATGGAACAATTAGTTGAATGCACTTTGTTTTAATGCTTAGTGCTTATCATGCTTAGTTCAATGAACTGACCCGTGCTAGCAATTTTTGCAGATGGACTTTGTAAGTGATAAAAGAAGGCAAAAATTTTTATGATGTATTGGTTGATTTAAAGTCTAGCTCTTTTGTAAAGAATTTTGATTCATTCATGAGTTGTATTGAAAAATAAAATTTGTATTCTTCTATGATCTTAATGTTGTTTGACATGAAGTATGCCTGAAATGCATAGTCTTGTAAAGTGTATATTTTTATCATGATGAATTGAAAAGTTTGGAGACTGACTTCAAATTGTTGTGTAAATTCTCTTGTACTTTTTATGAAGGAAATTGGAATGCTATCTTGTCGATATTCTTCATATCTATTTTTATACTTATTATGTTATCATTTAATAAGTTGGATGAAGGGAATAGTTCAATCTCCCTTACTAAGATGCAACTTGCTAAGTTTCATAAGATGTCGTTCTCTATCTAAACAATTATAGTATAATAATGGAATGTGTAATGGACATACAATTAAACTATAGGAATTGTGAAAGATAAAAAGGGTATGATAAACCCTAACACTTAATCATGTAGAGGAAGACTCTTCCTCTCTCAAAAGAATGTAAAACAAAAAGAATGGTGTTTATGATCGTTAATCATGTACTTCATTTTCTATGAAGTCTACTCTAGTTGAACCTATGTGGATGCTACACCTTCTTTGAATAGTTAAGTTACATTAAATTAACCTTATGATGTTTGTTGTCCTATTTTTGGATAACTACTTGTTATGCCAAAGTTAATGAACATAAAAGCAATCATGAGTTAATGAAGTTCTTAATATTAATCAAATCAAATATGGAAGAAGAACTTAAGGAATGTTGGATTTAGGGTTTTCAAGGGTTTGTATATTCGAATCTTAATCCAAATTTAATTAAGTGTTAATGACCTCCTAGGGGTATGTACATCGTGATGAAGTAGTTCTGACGGATGTTGGCACATGCCAATTGTAGGACTGTACCTTCGAGAAGACTAAGGACTTCTCGAGGATACAGTGTTGTAGTTGACATGTGGCAACACCCTTCCACATTTTTTCATCTAGATCTACACACATCTGGACTTGAACTTAGTTTCTCTCTAGGTCAAGTTAGTAGCATGATTTGAATAGGAAGTAGCTTTCTATGACTCAGGGTACCTAGGCACATTTGATCGACTTAGGTCGGTTGAGTATGCCCATATACCCTAAGTCATTATGAGCATCTCCCTATAACAAATTATGTCACTAACCTAGGTTAGGGTCAAACCTTGGGCAAGTGGACTGATAGAAGTTAGTAAAGACCATTCTAGATAATAGAAGAGTGAGGTGAAGGACGTATTCCAATTTGATGAATATGTCATCTAGGAATAGTAACATGAACAATATGTTGGAAATCTTTGGCCAAAGTATCACAAAGCTTGCTAGTTGTGTTGTCCTATGTCACCTAGTTTAAAGAAACGTGATGTCAGATGAATATTGGTAACAAATATTTAGATAGGTTCTTTAAACAGATCACTCAATTACTCCAGAATAGGGTAAGAAAACCAAGTATACATAGTATACATAAATTATTCCATACTTAAAGACAAACATGAGAGATTGGTTAGAAACCGAGTCATGAAATGAGAGATCGGTAGTTTACCAAGTCATTTACAACTGCATATGGTTATCTGTTATGAGATTGATTGGCATGGAATGTGTGTTCTAAATGATGTTTTATTTAGAACAGAGAACATTGTGTAAAAAATTTTTTTCCCTTGTTTCTAAAGTCTTAAAATGGGAATGTTACATCTTGGTATCAGAGCTAAAGGTTACAGCTCTTGGACCTATTGTGTCCATAATCTGATAAAACTTAAATTTTCTTGTTAACAAAAATGGTTAGAATAAGAGGAAATGTTGTAAATAATCCTCCACCTAAGGAAGGAGCAACAACTACCTAAAAACTTGATGAGATCCTTGTTGCCCTGTTGGACACAAGAGATCATTTGGTTGTACTTGAACAAAAAGTAATGGGAAATGAGGAGGAGGAAGAAGATGCTAGTAATAATAATTAGCCACCTCCTGAGGACAATGCCAATTTAGGTGTTGATAATAACAATGTGAACATACCTGATCAGCCGGAAAACAAAAAGGCTAGGCTGGCAATTGAACTCACTAATGATATAAAAAGGATAAGTCCACCTAAGTTTGATGGCACCACATTAGGTGATGGAGTTGAGAATTGGCTCAGTGAAATGGAGAAGTATTTGCAATAAGGAATTTCTCAAAAGAAACAAAGGTAATCTGGGGAGCATATCAGCTTTCCCATGAGGCATCTTCATGGTGGGATAGCCATAAGGCTGAGTTGAATATTGATGAAACTAATATCACTTGGGATCAATTTAAAGGTTACTTTAGGAAACGTTGGCTACCACAACTTTATTATGATAGAAAATGACTGAATTTCATAACTTAGCGCAAGGAAAGCTAACTGTAATTGAGTATTAGGAGCGGTTTACTAAACTCCTTAAGTATGTACCTCAGTATCAAACTGACGAGAAGTTTAGGATACAAAAATTCATCATGGGATTGAATCCCATTATAGGAGGAGAGGTGGATGTTCACAGCCCAACCACTATGGAAGGGGTTGTTGAAAATCCATAAGGTAGGAACATAAATTAAAGGCAATTTTTGCTCATAAGGAGGAAGTAAGGAAGAAAGTTCCAAACTCCTCTTCATCATCTTGCACCTAAGAAAGGACCATGGAAGAAGTTTGGTATGAAAAGTAAGTATTCAGTGATAATAATAAGAAAAGAACAAAAATAAGTCTATTGGAAATGCACGAAACAACTTTGTCAAGAATAATAATAATGACAAGAAGTCCTATGGAGGTCAGAATGATAACTCTAAGGCTGGAAATAAATATGAGCCTAAAAAGGACCTGTAGGAGGTTGTTATAACTATGGAAAAGATCATTATACAAATCAATGTCCTTTGAAAAAGGATGATCGTAATCAACAACACAAGATACATGTTGTAGTAGCTGACAAATAGGCTGAAAAACAAGTCACGCCCATAGAAGTTCCGGGTAAGTTATTTGGCATACCTGTAACTATTATTTTTGATATAGGAGCTATTGAATGTTTTATTTCTAGTAAATTAGCATCAAAACTAAAAAGAAAATCTAGAAAATAGATAAAACATGGACTGTACATTATGGAAACAATGTTGTTCATACAGTTAGTATGTGTCTTTTTGGAGCAATCCTTGACTTACCTAGTTTTTCCACTGAAGTTGATCTTTATGTTGCACCTTTGGGATCATATGATGTAATCATAGGTGTTAATTGGCTAGCTGATCATAAAGAAAAAGTGGATTGTTTTGAAAAACATATTAGTTGTTTAGATGACCTACAGAAAACAATAGAGATTCAGGGTGTGAAACATGAAATTTTAGTTAGGAAATTGTCAGCTATGCAACTTAAAAAGGCCAAAAATAAAGGTTGTACCTTATATGCAGTAAAAATTTAGAATCTATTGAGGAAAACAATGATTTCATGGATGGAACGTTATCCACTATTATGAAACTATAGAGATGTGTTCCTAAGAGTTACTAGGTCTTCCACCCAAAAGGGAATTTGACTTAACAATTGAGATCAATCGGGTATGAGCCTATTTCTAAGGCACCATATTGAATGAATACTATAGAATTAGTAGAGCTTAAGGCACAATTGTAAGAAATTTTATCTAAAGGTTTGATTAGACCAAGTGTTTCACCTTGGGGAGCACCGATAATTTTTGTGAAAAGAAAGATGGAACACTTAGATTGTTCATTGATTACAGAATGTTAAACAAAGCAACAATCAAGAATAGATATCCACTCCCTAGAATTGATGATCTATTTGATCAGATGCATGTGGAGCATCGGTATATTCTAAGATAGATATTTGATCTAGATATCATCAATTACGGATTAAGGATGAGGACATTCATAAAACAACTTTTAGAACAAGGTATGGACATTATGAGTTCATAGTTTTACCCTTTGGATTAACAAATGCACCGCAAAACTTTTATGAATTTGATGAACAATATTTTTCAAGAATACTTGGAAAATTTGTGCTTGTATTCTTAGACGACATTCTCATATATTCTAAAAGTATTGAGGAACACCATGAGCATTTGAAGATAGTTTTGGAAATTTTGAGAAAGAGACGGTTATATGGTAAGCTATCTAAATGTTCTTTCTATGACATAGAAGTGCACTATTTGGGTCATGTTATAAGTAAGAATGGAATTGTTGTAGATCCTTCTAAAATTGTAGCTATAATTGAGTGGCTTGCACCAAAGAATGTACATGAAGTTAGAAGCTTCATGGGTCTTGTTGGTTACTATAGAAAATTTGTAAAAGATTTTTCTAAAGTGGCTACACCAATAACTTCATTATTGCAAAAAGGATAAGAAGTTTGTTTGGAATGAGAAATGTGAATCTGCATTCAAACTTTGAAGGATCAGTTAACATCAACACCTATTTTAGCTGTACCAGACCCTAATGGAGACTTTATTGTTGTAATGGATGCATCCGAGGAAGGTCTTGGAGGTATTTTGTTACAAAATGATCATGTCATAGCTTATGAAAGTAGAAAAATAAAGTTACATGAGTTGAATTATGCTCCACATGATTTAGAGTTTGCCATTGTTCATGCACTACAAGTTTGGAGGCATTATCTGCTTGGTAAACCTTTTGAATTAAAAACTAATCATCTTGGGCTGAAGTATATTTTCACTCAGCCAAATCTAAATGCAAGACAACGAAGGTGGTTAGAGTTTTTGTCTCAATATGATTTTGACATAAATTACATTAAAGGTAAGGAAAATAAAGTAGTTGATTCTCTAAGTCGTAGGAAGCACATTTATGCTCTTATAATGTTGAGAAATCAGTTTAAGGATGAAGTAAAAAGTGTTATGGAATCTGATTCTTACTTTCAAGCAATTAAAAACAATGCTTGCTGCAGATCCAAATGATGTGAGATATAAAGGTTTTCACTTTGACAATGAAGGAATCTTAAGATTTGAAAACAAAGTATACATACCTTCGCTAAATGATTTAAGAAAGAAATTGTTAGAAGAATTTCACAATTCACCTTTCTATGGACACCCTGGTATTATAAAGATGCTTGCTGATATAAAACAACAATATTTCTGGAAAGGGATGAAAAAGGATGTTATTGATTTTGTGACACATTTTTTGGAATGTCAACATGTTAAAGCTAAACATATGCATCCATCTCTGTTTATCAGTATCCTCACAAAGATACCGCGTAGCAGACAAATGACAAGTAATAAGCATGGATTTTGTACAAGGGTTGCCTATGTCAAGAAATAAACATGATGTTATTTTGGTAGTTGTTGATAAACTAACAAAAGTAGCACATTTTATTGCTAGTAATCTGAAGGATGATTCTCCTATTTTGGCAAAGAGGTTTGTACATGAAATTTTTAGATTACATGGAGTACCTGAATTAATCATATCTGATAGAGATCCTAGAATGACTTCAAGGTTTTGGCAAACACTTAATGCAACTCTAGGAACTAAGTTGAATTTCAGTTCTATGTATCATCGGAAATGGATGGATAGACTGAAAGAGTTAATCAAGTTTTAGAGGATATGTTACGAATGTATTATATGGATCAGTAGTATAAATGGGAAGAGTACCTTCCACTAGTTGAGTTTGCATACAATAACACGTATCATGCCTCTCTTAAGATGGCACCTTTCGAAGCATTATACGAAAGAAAATGTAGAACCCCCGTTAGTTGGGACAACATTGAGGATAGAGAGGTAATTGGACTGAAATCCTTATAGAAATGAAACAAAAAGTTAAAATGATTTGTGAATACTTGAAAGAAGCAACAGATAGGCAAAATATTTATGATGAATTGAAGTAGGTTGATAGGAAATTTGAACTTGGTGAGAAGGTCTTTCTTCGGGTTAAACCAGAAAAAGAGTTCTATAAATTTTGGCAAGGCTGCCAAGTTATCACCTCATTATGTGGGACCTTTTAAAATAGTTGAAGTAATCAACCCCATAGCTTATAATTAGCATTACCTCCTACTTTGTCATGAATGCATGATGTTTTCCATATTTCTTTGCTTAAGAAATATGTTTCAAATTTATCACATGTATTAAATTAGAATTCCTTGTAGGTCCAAGACCTAGGAATAATCATGGTTAAACCCTTGCGAGTGCTAGAAACTCACCAGTTGCACTTAAGAAATCATGAATTAAGTCAATGTAAGGTCCAGTGGGACCAGTTTAATGAAGAAAGTGCAACCTGGGAAAATCTAGAAGATATGAAAACTACTTTTCCATATTTATTTGAATAGAATTGATTTTGATGACTGATAAAAATTTGTGATTTTATCTTTATATGACAATAAGTCTGCCAGTTTTGGGCAGATATCTATTTATTTTAAATAAACAACTATGTGAATGTTGATTTCTGGAACTTTAAAATTATGATATGTTACAAACATATGAAAAGAAAGTGAATAAATTGATTGTCCTTAATGCAAATTGTCAAAATAAGATAATCATGGGATGATGATTATTTTTAGGAGGGAAGTATGTAACACCTTTGACAAACTGTTATATTTCTCTTTTGCATTGCAAGCGTTGACATGTGATTTTCTTGATGCAGTGTGTTCCTTTGATTGTTGAAGATCATGCTTGCCATGGATAAATCATTTCGCTCTTGGATTTGTTAGGCTGAAATGTTGTTGCTTGCAAGAATCCATTTTCACTTCTGATAGGTGAGTTGTAATATGGTAATGATGGTTGCAAACTTATCTCTTTTTAATTAATACATCCTTGGATCAATTCCATTGATCCAAGGTATGTTATAAATCTTCTTACCTGATCTGAATGGAAAACTGACATTCAGAGGTTGAGAGACATAATGGACTGAACTTTTGTATGTTTACAAATTCTTTATTGTCTTGTAAGATTGTGCCTACATTCTATTGTATGTTTTGTGCTGGATATTCTTGATTGATCTCAGCAGGATGCTTAATGGCGTTAAGTGAAAAGAGGCTTGCATCAAGACTATTGAGGAAAAAAAAAAAACTAAGTCCTAGACCTATGAAATCTATCCTAGCGGGATTTTAAACTAAGGTAAGAGTACCTATCTCCTATCTATGTCCTCTATTGGGATGACATCCTAACCTAAGTTGCATATACTAAGTTGGGATGAGGGGGAAAACCTAAGGTGATGCTAGATTATTTCTAACCTAATACCTAATACTATTTGGTTATGAATTATGATCTAACCTAAGATGACTATTTACCTATTGTAATGTTTATAACCTAAGGTAAATATTTTTAAAACTAGCCTATGGTCTATCCTAAGCTAATGGTATCTATCCTAAACTAATGAAGTGTGGAAAGGGGACCTAAGGGTCATATGGCAAGTGGGAAGCTAGGTGGTGGTTCCTAAGCTATTAATGTGATTTGATCTTGGGAATTAAGTGACAAAGTGTACTGCCAGATTAGGCAGAGGCATGAAATTTGGAGGAAGCCTACGTGGAGGCATCACTAAGGTTTAGTGATGCATGCAAAAGTTCAATTAGGTCTCACCAATTTTGGATGGTGGTGGCAAGGAGAGATAGGTGGGAATTTGAGAGTAAATGGCATTAATGAGCCTCATTTTTGGCAAGAAAACCGCCTTGGAAACAATGTGGGTGGATTTGTTGGGGGTTGTTTGGTCTTGCATGCTTTGTGATTTTTTCTCTGCATGGAGCTATCTGGTTCTTCAAACTAGTAGTTTGATTTTCACTTTGTGGCTATTTTTGGTTTCCTTGGTCTATTTTCGATTCAAGGAAAGTATATGAGACATTGGGGAAAGAGATTTTTGATTTTTGATCTTGCTTGGAGGAGAAGAAGAGTTGGAATCTTGGCTGGAAGTCTCCTTCAAATTAGTAGAAGCACTATCAGGCATGATAGGCTCTATCCATTAAGATTTCTTGCTTTTCTCTAAATGTTTCATTAAAACAACTCTGCTCTCATGAGATAAATGTTTTCGGTTATTGTTCTGGTTATTTTCTCTCTTGTTGTAAGAATCTCGTGCTTTTGGTTTTGGGACCCTTGCATGATAATGCGGTTTTTGGGTGTTTTCTCTGAGTAAGTTTAAATGTGAAAATACATTTGGAACTGTAGAGACTTTAGTGTTTTGATTAAAATATGCATTCTAGACTATCTTGCTCGTAAAAGAGTTTAAGTAAATGGTTTTTGTTTTGAGCTTCGAACTGGAAGTCTCTTTGGAAAGTAGAAAATAAGTGAATACTTTTCTCTGATGCATCTTTGAGTTTTAAAAGTTGTATTATTTCTCTTTCGGTCTATCTGGGTTGATATTTCGACCCTTTTGCATGAACACGTATTTATATGAAGTAAGGAAATGATGTCTTGTTTCTTTATCTGTACTGGTAAAATGGCATTGTTTAGACTAGATGCCTTTGATGGTTTAGAAAGGTAGTTGAATACTCTTTTAAACTATATCTTATTTTGTGAAGATTTAGTACTTTTTTTGGACTGTATTGTATACTTTTCTCTACAAGTATGAACTCAAACTTGTGTTAAAACAAAGATAATGGAGGAATGTGGTTTATGGCATTGTATGCATCCTGAATTTCAACTTGTATAAGAACTGGGAAGTAATAACTTGCTTTTTCTCTGTACTAAACTTCACTGCTTCAAATTTTATATTTGATGAGTTGGGTAAGTTATGGTATTTGATGTTATTGATATGGTTTGAGCTCGTAAGGAAAATAGAAGTAATGTTTGACATTAAAATTTGTGTTTGGTTTTGTATTCTCTATTGGAAATTTTGAAAGAACTTCTGGGTTTTAAAAAGGGTTTTGGAATTCAATTTTAAAACCAGTGGTGATTAAGCTCTCGGTTCAGATCCTTTCTGTTAAGTCTTCCTTTAAAAGTATGGAAGTCGGGTTTGGTTAAATGGGTGAAGTTCTATTTGTTTGAAATAAATTGTTGATTGAATCTCTCCAAGTCGTTAAGGTGAATACCTTCTCAGGTCTGTTCGACCTTCTTAAGTTTGATTCTCTGTCCTTTTTGAACTTGAGACGAGGTGATGCAAACTTACTCGCCAGAACTAGAAACTTCTTTGTAGTTTGTTAATGCATCATGTTATGAGAAGACTATGGAAAGTTAATGGGATTCATTTGATGTGTAAGAAACTTTTGGGACTGATATTTTTGGTATGTTGAACAAAAAAACCATTCCTGTTTGGTTACTCTCTTGATATCTGTTTATTTGTGTGGAATCAATGTCTTGTCGATTTCACGATCGTGAATGGCTCTCATCCTGAAAGGAAAACTTACACCTTTCCCTGATTGAAAGGAAAACTTCATGTTTTCTTTGATGCCCTTCTCTCGATGGATATGCACACAATAAATAACCCTTCTCTGGATGGATATGAGTAAGAAATAATCCTTTTGTAAATCTACTTGTTTGATGGAATGTATGGTTTTAAATCACTGACTGATATCTCCAATAATGTTGAATAATTCATAAGGGTTGCAAGTGAGTTGATAACTGTTTTAATTCTCTTCCTTCTTGGATTGGATTGAGATCCCTGTTAGTAGTTGTTGTCTCTTAAATGATGAATCTCTTTATTGGCTTCCTTGTTTGATTTAGTTATGTACTTTCTGAACCTGATTTCTATCTCTTAGAAGAATGGTGAGTTTGTGGATAGTCTGTATTGATTCTTATTCTTATTTATTTAAGTTGTAGGATGTTGAATCTCCTTTTCTGATGATGCATATGAGAATTTGGTTTAACCGAATGATAAAGGAAATTGTAAACTGTGTACCTTTCAGTTCGTTCTCCTTTATTTTTATAAAAACCTGTCATAGGTTTAGTTGAATCAATTACATTACTTTTATTAAGTAATTGATTAATAACTATTATTAATTACTCCTCTACTTAAAAGGTATTTAATAATTATTTCAGTTATTTAAAATGAAACATTGTTGTTGGGAAATACTTATCTAGTATTGATAAGAGACCTAATCTAAGAACCTAGGTTACATTATTTGACCTAGAATTAGGTTGCCACATCTGAATTGTGAATCTCTTATTTATTTAAGTTGTTGGATGATTCATCTTAAAAACGTTATGATGCTAAAATGAACTTGATTATACATATATTTTCGGAAACTTGGTAAAGATGACAAGAAGGTCTTTGATTCTGAAAGTAACTCTTTTTTTTTTATATAGTAAAGTTAATTTTGTATTTCAAATTCAGAAAGAATTATGAAATAATTAAATGACAAGAGTTGTTGTTTGATATAAATAAGTAATTGTTTGGGACAATACTTATATGATATAATGCAGTAGTTTGCTGATTATATTATGATATTTTCTTAAAAGTGAATTCATACTTATTATTTGTACTTCTTTTATGTTGTTATTACTTATGCTTATTTGTATGATACATTAATTGTTTTATTAAAGTAGAGTTGTTTTAATGGAACAATTAGTTGAATGCACTTTGTTTTAATGCTTAGTGCTTATCATGCTTAGTTCAATGAACTGACCCATGCTAGCAATTTTTGTAGATGGACTTTGTAAGTGATAAAAAAGGCAAAAATTTTTTTATGATGTATTGGCTGATTTAAAGTCTAGATCTTTTGTAAAGAATTCCAATTCATTCATGAGTTGTATTGAACAAGAAAAGTTGTATTTTTTTATGATCTTAATGTTGATTGGCATGAAGTATGCCTAAAATGCATAGTCTTGTAAAGTGTATTTTTTATCATGATGAATTGAAAAGTTTGGAGACTGAATTAAATTTTGTGTAAATTCTCTTGTACTTTTTATGAAGAAATTGGAATGCTATCTTGTCAATATTCTTCATATCTATTTGTATACTTATTATTGTTATCATTTAATAAGTTAGATGAAGGGAATAGTTCAATCTCCCTTACTAAGATGCAACTTGCTAAGTTGTATAGATGTCATTCTTTATCTAAACAATTATAGTATAATAATGGAATGTGTAATGGACATACAATTAAACTATAGGAATTGTGAAAGATAAAAAGGGTATGATAACCCTAACACTTAATCATGTAGAGGAAGACTCTTCCTCTCTCAAAAGAATGTAAAACAAAAAGAATGGTGTTTATGATCGTTAATCATTGTACTTCATTTTCTATGAAGTCTACTCTAGCTGAACCTATGTGGATGCTACACCTTATTTGAATAGTTAAGTTACATTAAATTAACCTTATGATGTTTGTTATCTTATTTTATGATAATTGCTTGTTATGCCAAAGTTAATGAACATAAAAGTAATCATGAGTTAATGAAGTTCTTAATATTAATCAGATCAAATATGGAAGAACTTAAGGAATGTTGGATTTAGGGTTTTGTAAGGTTGCTGTAATTTGAATCTTAATCCAAATTTAATTAAGTGTTAATGACCTCCTAGGGGTATGTACATCATTGTGATGAAGGGTGATGATGTTGGCACACGCCAATGTAGGATGAACTCGAGAAGACTAAGGACTTCTCAAGGATATAGTGTGTTGCATTGACATGTGGCAACACCCTTTCGTATTTGGTCATATAGATCTACACACATATGGACTTGAACTTAGTTTCTCTCTAGGTCAAGTTAGTAAATTTTGATCCTTTATGCTTTTGCCCTAATTTTCCTTTCACTCTGCACTTTCGAAACATTTTCTACGCTTTTAATGGGTGAAATGAATTTTAATGGGGACTTCCTTTATGCTTTTGCCCTAATTTTCCTTTCACTCTGCACTTCCTGAAACATTTTCTACAGTTTTAATGGGTGAAATGAAGTTGTTTCTTCTATTTCCATGCCTTAATTCATTTGAAAAATAATTTTCCATGCCTCATTTGTGAAGAAACACCCATGCATGCCTTGTTTGTGCCCTAATTTTTCCAAATCTACGAGGCTATGCCGTGTTTTCCCTCTTTCTTGATCGTGAAAAATCAAATTTGTTTGTTTCATGCATATATGCCTTCAAAAACCCTTCCCCATGGTTGAAACTTGCATAAAATCAACTTCCCCTTATTTTTTGAGCAAAAATCCATCACCCACAAAGAGAAAATTGAATTCGGGCATCTCTGGCAAACTTTGTGTTTTTTGACAGTCGTACGGGTGTCATTTGACCGTCAAAATTAAGCTCAAAATTCTCCTCATACGTGGCCACTTCTGGTTGGACAAGGATCAACGGGTTTTTCTAAAAACTTAGTCATTTTGGGCTTTGGGAAAAAAATTCAAAATTCCCCGCAACTCCACGGGAGGACATTATCATCTTCTTATGCAAAGCGGAGTGGGAAGTCATGGCGGGAACTTAGGCATTTTTTGCCTTTTTGGTGAAGGGGAAAAAAGATGAGGAAAAGCCTGTGGGTCCGAATTGGAGTAGGAGGTGGACACGTGGTGGCGTGGTGGCAAAGTGGGGAAGTGTGGGCTGTGGAAGGAAAAGGGAACTTTTTCCCTTTTGGTCAAAACAACCTAAGGTGAAATTTTGAAGTGCGACCCGTGGCCAATCTCAAGTGGACGCGTGTCCATAAAAAGGTCAGAGGGAAGTGCGGGCCATGGAAGAAAATGGGGAATTTTTCCCTTTTTGGCAAAAAGAGTTAAGACAAAGAATTAAGCCGCGGGCCCGTGAATGAGCTACAGGGAGACATGTGGTAGGCATAACGGGTCGGCGAATCGGCAGAAAAAAATGGAAAATTTTTCCTTTGGCTAAAAATGGGAGCTAACATGAGAATTGAGCCTGCAGATTTTAGTGATAGAGAAAGTGAGACGTGGCAAGGGAGAAAATCGAGGCGCAGACCACGAGGTAAAAGATGAAAATTTTCCAAAATTCAAAACAGTCAAAATACGTAATCGGAGTGCGATCCCAATGGGACCCACCATGTGCCATGTGTCATCACCAAAATTCAAGGGTTGGGGGGTAAAAAAGGTCAATTTTTTCCATTTTTCCAAAAATGTCAAAAGGTTAAAAGGTGAGCCCGAATTGATTCCCAATCATATTTTGATATGTGAAGGGCCTAGATTGAAGGTAAAAAAGCAGATCAAGGGTAACTGTACATTTTCTATTTTGGCTGCCATTTTTGCTCTAGGAAAATTGGAATTACAAATTTTGCATCAAATTTCATCAAATTTTGGCGATTCCATATCGTTTCAGCCTTTTAAGATCATTGGAATCGGTTTCATGACTCAATTTACAGATTTGAGGTATTTTTGAGATAAATTTTACTCATGCCCATGTAAAACATGAAATGTCAAATTATAAAGTTGTAGAACCAAATTGGAAAAGGATAAGATGAAATGATGAGAGGATGAGGGGCTGCATGCCTTGAGGATGAAAAACATGCCTCCACAAAGGATAATGATCCAAATATTTGTAATGATTAGTCTTTTTAAACACCTGATAACTCTCGTTGTAAATTTGTTAAATGTCATTTTTAGTGAATCATGAGAAATTGTTGTAACAAACTTGATCCCTTGGCATATTATTTGCTTAGGAAAGAAGACTCCAATGTGGCAAGAGATATATAATGCATTTTTTGAGAAATGCAAAGAGGTCGGGAAGTTGAAAATCACAAGCAAATTTTGAGAGAAAGCTCATTTTCTGAGAAACCCACCAAAGAACCAGGTTAATTTCTCTTGTGTTGGATCTTCATGTATGTGAGTTGGTTACAAGTGTATAGCCATCACACAACTCTGAGATTATTTATGAAACTCTCCCCTGCTGATGAATCTAATAAGCTTTTGAGTTAATCTGTGTTTTTCTGGGCAATATGATGTTTGTTATCATTTTTAAATGCCTGCAAATAGTTTTCATAGTTCTTGTTGCAATCTTGCATTGAAAGTCTTTGGAAATCACACAAAATCTCCATTTCTTGTTGATAGTTTAGTGGCATTTGCAATCTCATATTCAGAAGAGCCTTCATCTGATAAAGAGATAAACAAATTTAAAATCACTTTACCTTCCTTGACTGCAGAGGTTGCTTGTAAGCCTTTGGGGGTACCTTAGGCGTGATTTGATCAAGGATTTTTTTGTTTAATTGGGTTATTTACTTCAAGATTTTGTGGTGATTGTGTGAAGAGTGCAACTTGGGCTTCCATTTATGCATCTTCTGGTTGAAAGAATATCTTGATTATTTGAAGCATTTTATCTGATAGTTGTTCAAGTATTGTAGAGGTTGTCAAAGGTCTGATATATCCAAGTTTGTCTTGTCAATGCCCCACCAAAAAATTCATTCAAACAAACTAATCCTACCCATACTACCCCTGCATTGCATTGTGTGTCAACAAAAGAATCTAACCCATCTACAAAAATGCACAAGGCAAATTAGGATTATACAATGTCTTCAGTAACCCTTGCCTTGCATTGAAAATATCTCCATAATCTGGGAGTGACAACTTGTGAAAGTCAGATTTGGAGTGTTGATCATATTTTCCCAAGGAATTTTCATACTATTTACATAAATTGAGGGGTGTCTTCATCTCCTTCACCATTTGGGGGTTACAATATAGGTTCTCTTACCTTGGTTGAAAGGCACAACCTAAAATAGTGAGGGTTAGATCAAATCCTTTCAAAGTGCTATCCATCTCTCCACAAACTGAAAGTGCTAGTTAGATCACGTCCTTGACTATAAAATGAAATATATCAAGATATATTTGCCATCAAGCTTCATGCCATATTTCGATGCTACTCGAGACTAAAAAGGAGAACAAATTTGAGTACAACACTTTTTGGCGCCACGCCGTGGGACATTATTCAAGTATTTGGTATTTCAGTCCCTGGTAATGCTTCTTGTGTGATTTATGTGTAATTACAAATCTGAGTATCATCTTCTAATCAGATTTATAAGATTGGAATGAAGAGTAGAGTTCTGAGTTTGATATTCTCTTAGTTCAATCTGATCCATGTGCATACATATTTGAGATATTTGAATGCATACCAAACCCTAGTAATGTCCCTTGCAAGTTTTGCATGCAAATACATTGTTGAAGCATCATTTTATAATCAGATTTGTAAGGATTGAGTGAAGACATAAGTTCTACCTGTAAATTTTACCAGTTTCCAGTAGTTGTTGCACTTCATTTGCATTTGTGGTTGATAAATTCAAAGGAAGAAAGGCCGATCTATAAATTTTGGCAAGATTTTAGTCTTTGAAAGATATTTGTGAGTATTTTAGTGCATTTGCACAACTAGGGTGAAAGTCCTTAGTGGTGACTCCATGTTGTTTTGATCTTGGTAAAGTACCAGTGTCTTAACATTTTTGTCATTTACTTTTGTGTTGCTAATCTCTGTAAAACTGGAAGGAAGAAGATATCTCTTCCTTAAAGACTCTGCTAAGAAGTTGTTTATAGATTCAAGAAACTCAGAGTTGGAAGGGAGAAGAGTTTGGAAAGTTGTTAAAGCTCAAACATCAGGCAAAGATATATCCATAGGTGAGAGAGATTAGCTTTTGGTAGAGGATTATCACTCTTCAAGTGATTCTGATTCAAGAAATCCTCTCATAAAATTGTTTGCCTCAGCTAGTGAAGGTCCTTCTAATGTACCTGATAAGTTCCTTCTTCAATTTACACCTGTGTGTTTCAATCCTAATAAAAATTTCCAAGAAAATCAACATTTAGAGAATACCAGTCTTGTGAATCACATTCTTGAGCCTCGAGGATCTTGCACTCCTCATCAGCTTGTTTCACCTCCAAGATCACCTCCACCAAACAATATGGCTTAGCCTAGACCTCCATTTTTTGTTAACACCTTTGGTCTAATAGACCTTAGAGGAATGAATGGTTACCCAAATGCTGTCCCACAAGATGTCAAAAATAGATTGCCAAAATTCCAAGGTAATAATGCAATAACTAGTGATTAGCATCTCAAATTAAGTTGTTCATTCATACATTAGAATAGGATGCTAGGGATTGGTACAAGGCTCTACCTGATAATTCTATTGATTCATGGACTAAAATGAAGAATGCATTTAGATTGCAATATGGTGACAAGACTGATCCTAGATTTCTCTTGTCTGAATTTGAAAATATCAAGAAGAACCCCAATGAATCAGTCCATGAATTTAACACAAGGTTTAATTTTTTTTGAGAAGGCTTCCTATTAATCTGAGGCCTTGTGATGAGTCTTGTTTAATCAAATATGCAGATGCATTTGATAAGAAGGAAACCTATTACTTAAGAGATAAGAACCCTACCAATCTGAGACAAGCTTTCACCATGGCACTTCAAATCGAAAAAAATAACAAGGCTGTTGGGAAACCTCTCAAGAGAGATCGTGTAAAACTAATAAACCCTGAAAAACCTCAAGCTAGCAAGGGTTTTTATTTATAAGAGGTTGTGAAAAATTTGGCAGGGGATGTCAAAGAAATCTCATATAAGTTGGCAAGAGCTGAGAAGGGAATTGGGTAGACTTCACAAGGTCAGCCAAGAGCACCAAACCATGACAGATTTTCCAATCATTCTAGAGGTGATCAAAGGGCAGATGATAGAGGGAAAGGGCCCATGGGGTCTGCAAATAGACATCCTCAAGCACGTGAAGGGAGAGTGTTACCTGATCCCTTAATTGCTAGGGTTGCTGCTATTGAAGAAGTTGCTTGATATTGATTGGTGTGATAGGTGTTTTTACCCCATCCTCCATGTGAAGTGGACCAGTAAAGAAGGTGAAGCTAATAATGATGATGGTACTGATGATGATATTTGCATGGTGGGATGTTCTTCAAGCTCACAAGGAGGAGCAACATCTACTAAAGTAATAAGTGCTAGGATTGCTGCAACTTTTTGGGATTGCATCAAATGGGTACAAGTCTTTCTTCCCCCTCATACTCTTGAAGTTGATGTAGTGCAAGATTTTGAAATTCCTAATAATGACTTTGAATACTTAAGAGCTTTGATGATTAAGAAGCATGATGGTGGTATTCCTTTAGAGGAAGACAGACAATTGTTGATGAATGTGTTATAGCTCAAGAGAAAGATTATAACACTTGAAGCAAAGTTGTTAAAGGCGTTGGGCCTCAAGCTAAACCTAAAACACCCTTTCTCACAAGCATTCCCAAAGAATTTCCTAGAGAGAAACACTTGTCAAAAGATTTGTTGTCCCAAGCAAAAATTACAGTCCTCCTCATACCCAAGCTGCCAAGAATCCCTTGCCATCAAATGATTATTCTTGTCTCCCTTCCAATGCTACTTTGCCAAAGAGTGTTCCCTTTGACATAGCCTAAGTATTGAGCCAAATCAAAGTGATTGTTACAATCATTGAGTTGCTTAGGATTCCCGAGCATAAGAAGAGAGCATTTGAGTACTTGGGGTTGAAAGAAGAGAAGACTACTCCAGGTAGAAATATAAATGTTGTTGAGACTCCTCCTCAAATCATTGCTGACCTTGAAACACCACCAGCAGTAGAAGATCTTGGAGAGACACCTGAGGTATATTTGGGGACATCCTTGGTTGATTCCCAATTGAATGTTGATCCATTCTTCACAACTTTGATCATAAAGGATAGGCTACTTCATAATTGTATGTTTGATTTCGGTGCATCATGTAATGTCATGCCTCTTGAATTCATGAATGAGTTGGATATCAAAGTGATAGTAGCCTATGGAAAATGTACTACCATGGACTCAAGAGAAGTTCTGGTTGTTGGTTGTGTGAAGGGTTTGGTAGTGCAACTTGCATCTTATCCTGGAAGGAATTTAAAATTGGATGTTGTAATTGTTGATTGCCCTACCACTTGGGGTATGTTATTGTCAAGAAATTAGGCTACAAGTGTTGGAGGGAGTGTTCAAATGGATATGTATTTTGCCACCATTCTCATTGAGGGCAGCCTTGTCAAGCTCTATGGAGAAAAGAAAATGTTGCATCTAATTGAGGACCCAAACAATGCTTCTTATGAAGTATTATTTGCTGATGTTGATGCTGATAATTTTATTGGTTTTGCTGATGGAAAAGAACACAAAATGGATCAGTCAAAGTGCCTTGAGTAGGTATGTTCTCCTTGGACCTTGCTATTTGATGGAGCTTGCTCCAAATTTGGAAATGGTGCTAGTGTAATTCTGATTTCTCCTAGCTTGGAAGAATTTGTTTTTTCCTTCAAGCTTAATTTTGAATGTACTAACAACATTGCTGAGTATGAAGCCTTGTTGTTGGGTCTGAGAATTGCATGGAAGTATGGTGTCAAGGACATCATTGCAAAGGAGATTCAGAGTTGGTTGTTAAACAAATAAGAAAACTATATGCTACAAAAAAATCAGTGGATGAAGCAATATAAGCATGCAGTTTGGGATCTAATTGAGATGTTTGATTCTTTCAATATTGTGCACCATGACAGAAGTTTGAATGCTACTATTGACAAGTTGGTAGTGTTGGGGTCAAGATTTGGAGTTTGCACTGTTTCACCTTATTGTGAGTACAATGTTGAAGTGTTAACTAGGATAGCTGTCCCTGACAGCATCAAGCATTGGCAAGTGTTTGATGATGATGCTCAGGTGAAAAGGTTCTTACAAAGTCAAGGTGAGTTTATAGATCAACATATTGATTGGGAATTAATGGTCTCGTATGACTAAAGGAAGAGAGACTTTTTTTGGAAAAGATATTATCCAATTGAAAAATAACACCATTCCTAGACGTCTTGTTGCTCTTGAGTCAAATTTTAACAATGATGATTGCATAATCAATAGAAACATGTCTGCCTCAAGGGATGTGGAAGAGCATGACTTGGGAACAAAGGACAAACCAAGAAAATTTTGGTTAGGCAGTAGTTTAAATAAGGAAGAAAAATAGTCCTACCTCTAATTGTTGAAACAATATCAAGACTGCCTTGCTGGTCATATTCAGAGTTGAAAGCATATAGAGAAGACTTGTTTCAACATGAGATCCCTCTTGAAACAAAAGCCAAACCATTCAGATAGAAGAAAAGGCTAATTAATCCACTCCTCTCCATGAAAATGCAAGATGAATTGAAGAAATTGAAGGAGGGAGGGATCATTCAGCCCACAAGGTATTCATCTTGGGTTGCAAACCTTGTGCCAGTCAGAAAGAAGAATGGAGATATTAGACTTTGTGTAGACTTCAAAAATTTGAATAGAGCTTCATTGAAAGACAATTATCCTTTACCAAACATGGAGAACATGCTACAGTTAGTGACTAGATCTAAATTGTTTTCCACCTTGGATGGTTTCTCTGGCTACAATCAGGTTGTTGTCAAGGAGTCAGAAAGATTTAAAACTACCTTTACCACTCCTTGGGGAACATATGTTTATGTGAGAATGCCTTTTGGTCTCATGAATGCTGGAGATACCTTCCAAAGAGCAATGGATGTTGCTTTTTCTGGTTATATAAATGACTTCATTGCAATTTATCAGGATGATGTGACTATATTTTCAAAGAGTAGAAAAGATCACTTGCAACATTTAGAAAGAATGTTGATCAGATGTAGAGAATTTGGAATCTCTCTCAATCCAAAGAAGTGTCACTTTGGGGTGCAAAAGGCCAAGCTACTTGGTCATATTGTTTCAAAGGTTGGTGTCATGATTGATCCTGAGAGAATAGAAGCAATCAACAGGGTGCCAATTCCAAGAATGAAGAAGGGCATCCAATATTTCTTTGGGAAAATCAATTTCATTAGAAGGTTTGTGTCCAATTTTTTTGAGTTGACTCTTCCTATCACATGCATGTTAAAGAAAGATCAAGTTATCAAATGGGAGGAGGCTGCTATTCAAGATTTTGAAGGGATCAAGGAAGCACTTAAACATGCACCTATCTTGGCAACTCGAATTACAAGAAGCCTTTCCAAATCTTCTCCTTTGCCTCTGAAAATACTATTGCATCTATTTTTCTCCAAAAGGATGAAGATGGGGCTGAGAGGCCTATTGCCTTCTTTAGCAAGGCTTTACAAGCTACTGAGTTGAAATATACAATCATGGAAAAACAAACATTTTCCTTGGTGAAAGCAACAAAGGTTTTCAGGCCTTATATCCTAAGTTCAAAAGTTGTTTCTTATGTTCCCCACACCATGGTAAAAGACATCTTATCAGAGATGGAGATCTCAAGTAAAATATGTAGATGGGTGAACAAACTGCAGGAGTATGATATGGACATCCAAACCACAAAGTTGATAAGAGGTTTGGGTCTTGCTAAGCTCATGGCTGAGAGCAACTTGCAAACTGTGGAAGTGAATGAGGTAGAGGAAGAAAGGGTAGATGTTTTTGGGAAATTGGTAAGTTCTGAGTGGTACAAGGACATAATATTTTACCTTAGACACCTTCTTGTCCTAATCATTTAAATAAAAATCAGAAAAGATCCCTCAAGCTAGCCTCTCAAAAATACATCATCACTGACTTTGGGCTGGCTTGGAAGAACCCTGAAGGTGTCCTCTTGAAATGTATAACTGAAGATGAAGCTCCCAAAGTAATTACTGATTTCCATGGGGGAGTTTGTGGAGGAAACTTTTCTAGAAGGGTTATAACACACAAAGTTTTGAGAGCTGGTTATTGGTGGCCTACTCTCTTCAAATATGCAACCATGCTAATTAGAAAATGTGAAAATCAGCAACATTTCTCTGGAAGCATGAAATCTTCAGGCTCCCTTCCTTTGCAGCCTGTATCAATTGAAGCTCCTTTCAAGCAATGGGGAATGGACTTCATTGGTGAGATTTTAAATCCTTTTAGTGCTGGCCATAAGTGGATTCTTATAGCCACAGATTACTTCACCAAGTGGGTAGAGGAAATCCCCACCAAGAAAGCAACACACCAAGTTGTTATGGACTTCTTGTTGAACAATATCATATGCAGATTTGGTGTGCCAATAAAAATTGTGGCTGATAATGCCATGTGTTTTAGAGATAAACCTTTGATGACAATGTGCAATGAGTATGGAACTAATGTAACTTATTGTTCAAACTATAATCCCTAAGGAAATGGACAAGCTGAGTCCAGAATAAGAATTTGTTGAAGATCATTAGAAGGACCTTGGATTTGAATAAGAAAAATGGGGTGAACAACTGAAATTTGTAGTTTGGGCTGATAGAATCACTACCAAGAGAGCTACTGGTAAGAGCCCGTTTGAGTTAGTGTATGGAACTCAAGCTCTGCTTCCCTTACATCTATAGTTATCTTCATTTTAGTTTGTTCAACAGCTTGAGGATCAAGAGGTCAGTCCATATGAAGCAAGGATCAATCAGATTATGGAGCTAGATGAAGAGAGAAGAGCATCCCATCAGAGGCATATCAGATTTAGAGAGAAGTTGAAAAGATTGTTTGACAAGAAGGTCACTCCTAGGGCCTTCAATATTGGAGATCTAGTTTTTTTGTGGGATAGCAAAAATGAGGATAAGGGAAAACATGGAAAATTTGATGCATTGTGGATGGGCCCTTACTCCATTGATATCAGAATTGGTGAGAATACCTTTTTCTCAAAGATTTAGATGGGGAATTTCTTGAAATTCCTGTTAATGGCAGGAATCTGAAGCATTTCTTGGATTAATCCCCAAATTTGAGGTATGCACCAGCTTGTACAATGTATAGTGTTTGGTTTTTCGCTCTATTTTTGGTGTTTTGTCGGTTTGTGGTTTGCCTTGCTATGTGGCAGCCATTTTTTTGTCAAGTTCTCAGTTGGTTTTGGTGATTTTTGGCTCATGACTCCGTTTGCCCAATGGATTATTTTGGCACTTGGTCTATGTTGTTCTTGTGGCACTCACTAGGAGTGCCCATCCCCGAGCAGGAGCCGATGTTGGTGTCCATTTTGATCCTCTATGCTTTTGCCCTAATTTTCCTTTCACTTTGCACTTCCCTGAAATGTTTTCTATAGTTTTAATGGGTGAAATGAAGTTTTTTCTTCTATTTTCATGCCTTAATTCATTTGAAAAATTATTTTCCATGCCTCATTTGTGAAGAAACACCCATGCATGCCTTGTTTGTGCCCTAATTTTTCCATATCTGTGGGCTATACCATGTTTACCCTCTTGCCTGATCGTGAAAAATCAAATTTTTTGTTTCATGCATATATGCCTTCAAAAACCCTTCCCCATGGTTGAAATTTGCATAAAATCAACTTACCATTGTTTTTTGAGAAAAAATCCATCACCCACAAAGAGAAAATTGAATTCGGGCATCTCTGGCAAACTCTGTGTTTTTTGACAGTCATACGGGTGTCATTTGACCATCAAAATTAAGCTCAAAATTCTCCTCATATGTGGCCGCTTCTGGGTGGACAAGGATCAACGGGTTTTTCGAGAAAAACTTAGTCATTTTTGGGCTTCGGGAAAAAAATTCAAAATTCCCCCGCAACTCCACGGGAGGACACGTGTCATGTTCTTATGCGAAGGCAGAGTGGGAAGCTGGCGGGGAACTTAGGAATTTTTTGCCTTTTTGGTGAAGGGGAAAAAAGATGAGGAAAAGCCTGCGGGTCCGAATTGGAGTAGGAGGTGGACATGTGGCGGCATGGTGGCAAAGTGGGGAAGTGCGGGCCGTGGAAGGAAAAGGGAACTTTTTCCCTTTTGGTAAAAAAGGCCTAAGGTGAAATTTTGAAGCGCAGCCCCATGGCCAATCTCAGGTGGATGTGTGTCCATAAAAATGTTAGAGGGAAGTGTGGGCCACGAGAATAAAATGGGGATTTTTCCCCTTTTTGGAAAAAAGAGTTAAGACAAAGAATTAAGCCGCGGGCCCGTGAATGAGCCATAGGAGACACGTGGCGAGTAGAGAGGGTCGGCGGACCGGCGGAAGAAAATGGGAAAATTTTCCTTTGGCTAAAAAAGGGAGTTAACATGAGAATTAAACCCCTAGATTTTAGCGATAGAGAAAGTGACACACGGCAAGGAGAAAATCGGAGGCATGGGCCCACGGGGAAAAATTTCCAAAATTCAAAAAGGGTCAAAATGCACAAAATTGGAGCGCAATCCCAATGGGACCCACCATGTGCCATGTGTCATCACCAAAATTCAAGGGCGGAGGGGCGGAGAAAAAGGTCATTTTTTTCCATTTTTCCAAAAATGTCAAAAGGTCAAAAGGTGAGCCCGAATTGATTCCCAATCATCTTTTGACACGTGGAGGGCCCAGATTGAAGGCGACAATGTAGATCAAGGGTAACTGTACATTTTCATTTTTGGCCACCATTTTTTGCTTCAAGAAACTTGGAATTGTGAATTTTGCATCAATTTTTTTCGATTCCATGTTGTTTTGACCTTCTAGGATCATTGGAATCGCTTTCATGACTCAATTTGCAGATTTGAGGTGTTTTTGAGATAAATTTTACTCATGCCATGTAAAACATGAAATGTCAAATTATAAAGTTGCAGAACCAAATTGGAAAAGGATAAGATGAAATGATGAGAGGATGAGGGGCATGCATGCCTTGAGGATGAAAAATGTGCCTCCACAAAGGATAATGATCTGAATATTTGTAATGATTCAGTCTTTAAACACTTGGCAACTCTCGTTGCAAATTTGTTAAATGTCATTTTCAGTGAATCATGAGAAATTGTTGTAACAAACTTGATCCCTTGGCATATTCTTTGCTTGGGAAATAAGGCTCCAATGTGGCAAGAGATATATAATGCATTTTGAGAAATGTAAAGAGGTTGGGAAGTTAAAAATCATGAGAAAAATTTGAGAGAAAACTCATTTTATGAGAAACCCACCAAATAACCAGGTTATTTTCTCTTGTGTTGGATCTTCATGTATGTGAGTTGGTTAACAAGTGTATAGCCATCACACAACTCTGAGATTGTTTATGAAACTCTCCCCTATTGATGAATCTAATAAGCTTTTGAGTTAATCTGTTTTTCTCGGGCAATATGATGTGTATTATCATTTTTAAATTCCTGAAATAGTTTTCATAATTCGTGTTGCAATCTTGCATTGAAAGTCTTTGGAAATCACATAGAATCTCCATTTCTTGTTGATAGTTTAGTGGCATTTGCAATCTCATATTTGAAGAGCCTTCATCTGATAAAGAGATAAACAAATTTAAAATCACTTTACCTTCCTTGATTGCAGAGGTTGCTTGTAAGCCTTTGGGGGTACCTTAGGCGTGATTTGATCAAGGATTTTTGTGTTTAATTGGGTTCTTTACTTCAAGATTTTGTGGTGAGTTCTCAAATATTGTGTGAAGAGTGCAACCTGGGCTTCCATTTATGCATCTTCTGGTTGAAAGAATATCCTGATTATTTGAAGCATTTTATCTAATAGTTGTTCAAGTATTGTAGAGGTTGTCAAAGGTCTGATATATCCAAGTTTTTCTTGTCAATGCCCCACCAAAAAATTCATTCAAACAAACTAATCCTACCCATACTACCCCCCGCATGCATTGTGTATCAAAAAAAAATCTAAGCCATCTACAAAAATGCACAAGGCGAATCAAGATTATACAATGTCTTCAATAATCCTTGCCTTGCCTTGAAAATATCTCCATAATTTGGGAGTGACAACTTGTGAAAGTCAGATTCGGAGTGTTGATCATATTTTCCCAACGCCTTTTCATACTATTTGCAAAAATAGAGGGTGTCTTCATCTCCGTCACCATTTGGGGGTTACAATATAGGTTCTCTTACCTTGGTTGAAAGGCACAAACTAAAATAGTGAGGGTTAGATCAAATCCTTTCAAAGTGCTATCCATCTCTCCACAAACCGAGTACCGGTTAGATCACGTCCTTGTCTAAAAAATGACATATATTAAGATCTATCTCCCTTCAAGCTTCATGCCATATTTTTGATGTCTGCTCATACCGAAAAGGAGAAAAAATTTGGGTACAAAAAGTAACATGATTTGAATAGGAAGTAGCTTTCATGACTCGGGGTAGCTAGGCACATTTGATCAACTTAGGTCAGTTGAGTATGCGCATATACCCTAAGTCATCGAGAGTGTCTCCTATAAAAATTATGTCACTAACCTAGGTTGGGGTAAAACCTTGGGCAAGTGGAATGACAAGAAGTCATAAAGACCATTCTAAATAACAAAAGAGTGAGGTAAAGGACGTATTCGATTTGAAAAATATTCTATCTAGGAATAGTAACATGAACTATATGTTGGAAACTTTGGCCAAAGTATCACAAGTTGTTGGTTGCGTTGTCCTTTGTCACCTAGTTTAAAGAAACATGATGTCGAGATGAATATTGGTAACAAATATTCATATAGGTTATTGAAATAGTTCACTCGAAGGTTCTGAAATAGGGTAAATAAAACCAAGTATATGTATTATACATAAAGTATTCCATACTTAAAGACAAACATGAGAGATCAGTAGTTTACTAAGTCATTTACAAACTGCATATGATTATCTTATGAGATTGATATGCATGGAATGTGTGTTCTAAATAATGTTTTATTTAGAACAGAGAACATTGTGTAATTTTTTTCCCTTGTTTCTAAAGTCTTAAAATGGGAATGTTACATTATTTTCTAAAGGTTGTACATGCTGAGAGGACCACACATCTATTTTGGGTAGAGTAGTATGAAGTGAATTATAAGCTAATAGTAAAATTTGTAAGGCAGAAATGGTGGATGAGAATGATTGGTGTTAGCATAAGGCTTTATAAAGATGTACAAAGAAGGAAAAACACAAGAACAACATGAGGTAGGTGAGGGAAAAAATCAGGTAAAGTACATAATAAGTGCCTTCCAGCGTCACAGTCATGTGCATAAGAGTCTTTGGATAGTAAGGATTTTTGCATGCCGAAGCTTGTAAAAATTTTTACACGCAGAATTGGACGCATGGGTAAGGGCACGTAAGATCAACTTTAGTGGAAAAATATGCATTTAATTCTAAGTACGTTAGTAGGTGGCATAACATTTATTGCTGGAAATGAGGAAAAATATATAAGTATGAGGTCAGGTAAATCATTATTTTATCTTGTGTTTACGAAGTGGAAGAGCTCTTCATAACTAGAGCACCCAAAGATATTTGCGTGAAGGAAGAAGAATCATAGAGATCTAAGTGTGTAACTAGGGTTGATCTGTAAACCAGAGTGGAAGGAGTACATAGGTGTGGGGAGAGTTATTTTGAAGTATGCCATCTTTTGGAAGGGTTTTCCTAGTTAGGGTTTGGTAGCTAGGGCATGGAGGTAGGAGGATTCTTTGTGGAGTTGAGCCTTAGATTTGAGTAGAGTAGTAGAGTAGAGCAAGGAGGCATTTAAGTTTTAACCCAAAAGTAGAATGACACCAAAGAAGGAAACCATCTCACCACGTAAACATAAAGGAAAGGGAAAGGAAAACAAACCTTTGCCATCGCTAGTTCCAATGAAGAGTGGTATACAAAAATGTAATACCTAGATGGAGTGTTGCTAGGAAAAGAGTGGGAATCACACTTGAGGAAGATGGCCGTAAGTGACTACAATCATCACACGAGCATTATAGAAAAAGAGATGACATTAGAATTGGTTCATCTAACTAAAAAGAGGACAACATAATGAATTCTGATCTACAGTGACAAAGTGAAGGTGAAGTTGGACACAAGTGAACAAGGCATGGATAAACGTATGTTGGAAGATATCCGAAGGCACCATTTACAACTTATCCACCTATATTGCAGATGCGATCATAAGCAAGCGTGTAGGAAGGAGAGAAATTATTGTTTGGAAAAATTCTCCTCACCATAATATTCTCGAGATTGGAGTGCTTGATGGGCCAAATAAGTTTGTTTCGAGTATCAAGAAGAAAATCCCTCACTCGCGAAAAGGTTTGAGAAATATACTTGTGAGACCATGACGGCCGCTCACAAGGTGCACTTGGAAAAATGGTACAAGTGGATGTGTGATGCATTCAGGGAAGAGTGGAGGATACTTGAGTAGTTTCCCACACTTATAGATAAAGAGGATGAGTTTTCTATATATCAGCACTACGGATCGAGAAGATTCACTTTGATAAATGGGACTAAGAGTCCATGGTGCAAGCTACCATTTTCTTTCACCGTGTAATACTTCCAAGCGGGGGTCAACCATTTTAAGGAGGCCAAGAGACTAAGGTTTGACCTTAGTGAGGTAGACCAGACCACCATAAGCTACGCAGAAAAGATCATATACCCAAAGAAGCACACATATGTGGAGAAATATGTCTCCCATGAAGTGCAGATGATGAAACCAATAATGTTGCCGATCACCGGAAGGGCTGCAACAAGGGTATATCTGTGCATAAGGCCAAATTTTGAGAAGGGCGCCTACCTAGATAATGATGTATCCATTCTAGAATACCCCACAAGGAGAAAGAAGTTTGTGCTAAATAAGAGGGAGAGAGAAGAGGTGTAGGAGAATAAGGAACCAAGTGTGCAGACAATGCAACTTTGTGGGTGCATCAAAAACAAGCGCTAAGCTAAGTACTTACATGCATAGAAAGAAGTCCCTAGTCAAGGAGAAGATCCCGAGAAGAAGAGGTGCAGAACAAGAGGGACCCCTCACAAGAGAAGAGTCTCCAAGGAAGAAGTCACCCACTAAATAAGGAAGCATAGGGAAGAATGGTGAGGAAGAAGTAAATGCTCAAGGAAAAGGGCTTAGCGAAGAAGCGAACACAAGAGATTAGAGGACCGCAAGCCTCACCAAGGAGCAGATAGAGGAGGCTACAAAGAGAGAAGTGGAAGGAATCATCAAAAATTTAGTGGAATAAGAAGTAGAGTGTAGCACAGATGAAGTGATGAGGGAGATTGATGAAGAAAGCATTGGAAAGGAGTATGGTAGCATGGGTGGAGATCCCAACCTAGTAGTGAGTTTTCTAAAGGTTGCGTGAATAGATGGGAAGAGCGTAGTGGTAGAAAAAGGGAAAGAAATGGGTTACATCAATGATCCAAGAAAGATGCTATGCACATGCTTCCAGAGCACCGTGGTAACAGAACAACTCATGGCCATGCCCTCCTTTGATGTAGAAGGCGGATACCCATGAACCAGGAAAATGCAATCTTGGGAATTTGAATCCCATGTCTATGAACTTGAGTTCAAGGTGAGCCAAGGGGCACTGATGATGGTGCTAGAGATGAAAGGATTAAATCCCTTGGTGAATTCTCAACAATTGTCAAATGAGCAAGTCTATAATGCACTCAATAAAATTTTAGTTGAGGTTGAGGCCAAAATATTTGGGAGGGATAATAGGGTGAGATTTCTAGAGGTGGAGTTGGAGAAGAAGTAGGAGGAGATTCTCGAGAAAAGAAAGGACCTAAAATAAGAATAACTAATCAATGCATAGTTAAGGCATGAATTGAAAGAGGAGAAGGAAAGGGTATGCATATTACACAAGAAAATTGAAATGATTATAGATGCTATTGTTTTAAAGCATCCCGACCAAAGCACTAACCAAACAAAATATGAATCAACCTTGCAGAGTTGTCTAGAGGACTCAACTTGTACCCTCACTATGGAAAGGCAACCACTCTCCTTAGAGTCCACAGAAGAAGTGCAGGTGCACCAAGAGAGATAAGACAAGTTGAAGTTTGTAGGGATTATGGATTAGTATACCAAAATCTTTCTTTGATGTAAAGGCTACCTTTAAATTTTTTGAAGCTACCTATGATAATTGTGTTGATAGAGATAGAGTAACAAAAATTTTAGTCATTACACACGAGACAAAAATAAAGGAGTTATAGGAGAAGAATAAGGGGGAAAAATTAGAGTAGGATAGGATCTTGGCCGAGGTAGAGAAGAAATTAGAGGCTATTGAGACCTTGCGAGGATCGATCAAAACCAGGTGAAGTAGTTATACCCCATAGATCACCTATAGGATGGTCACCCTCAAGGATTTGGCCAAACACCTGGAAGGAATTTTTGAAATGATGAGCGCCAAGGGAAAAGGGCTAAGCTTTGAGGAGCTAAGTGACCTAGTAAGTGACCTCTATCAACAAGCGCAGAGTGACGTCAATGCTTGGAAGAAGCTAGAGGAAAATATGGGGAAGGATTTCCCTCTCCTCGTCTAACAATTAACATGTTATCCTTTATTTCCCCATTATTTCTCCCAATTATTCATTCCTTCATTGTTTTTCTAACTATTTAGAGCCCACCATTCTTTATTCATTGAAGAGAATTGTTTCAAGGACGGAGAACATGCATAGTGTGGGGTGATGTTGGGCCTCATAATATTGGCTAAGTACAAGAAGGTGTGTGGGTGTGTGGGACCTATATGAAGAAGGGCACATAGGGAGAAGGTGCGTAGGATAGGATTTTAGAAGGGTTTAGTAGAACCTAAGGCACACACACAAGGAAAAGGAAGGGGTTTTATGACTTAGCCATATTCGGCATCCTAAGATGAACATGAGAAAAACATGACTTGAATGAGCATGCAGAGTGGATAAGGTGCCATCCTAGAAACTCAATGGTTAAGGAAGGAATATTCCATGTAATTGAATGATCCAGAAAAAAAACATTGCAAAAGTGGAGATCTTGGATGGGAAGAAACATGCTCCATTAAAGGACCCTATGGACACTTAACAATTGATCTACTACTTCAGGAAGGCATGACGGTGGGTGAAAAAGCTATATATAGAGATGCTTAAATTGAAGGAAGGGATGAATCTTTGGGAAAAGGGCATCAAGAGAGATATCAAGAGAGGAAGAGAAGAAGAAGAGGAGAAGTGAAGCTCTGTAGAAATAGTGATGGTTCTAGGGATTCTCATTAGGGAGGCTATAAGAGAGATGAATTATCTAGAGGGATGGGTCTATGAACCTCTTTGGAATCTAGAAATCATAGTTTAGGATTCTAATGTATAAGTCTTATCTGCATTAAGACATTTGGTCTATAATGGACTTGAGGAATGTAATGCGGTTACTCGAGAGTAATATGAATATATGGCTTTCTTTTAAAATATATGAAATGTTTACGGTATAAACCATAGTTAATTTTCTCTGTATTATCGATCTCAAGTTATCTATTTTATATTTCCTTGTTATCTAAATATATGCATTTATATAGTAACTCATCCTAAGACCCTCATAATGAATGCATGGTTCTTTTCCTGTTTGCATCTAAGATTACATTAGTAGGGGACGTATTCTCACCAAAATCATATAAAGGAGGGGCCTGGACACCTATGCGTTGCCTCAAGTGAGCGCACGATTCCCGATGGGTGATGGGTCGACACACATGGGATTAGACTATTTTTCTAAGGGCATACAAATGACTACAACCATAAACCATGAACCAAGAATCCTAAACCCTAAACCCTAATCCCTAAACCATAAAACCTAAACCTTAAGCCTTGAACCCTACACCCTAATCCTTGAGCACTAACACCTAAACCTTAAATCTTGAGCCATGAGTCATAAACCCTAAATATAGAGCCCCGATCTCTAACCCGAAATCCTAAACCTGTAACTTTGAATCCCGAGTCAAAACCTAAACCATGGACCCTAACCCGTAAACCCTAAACCCTGAGCCCTAAACCTTATGCCATAAATGTTAAATCCTAAATGTCCCAATCCCTAAACCATGAACCATGAACCATGAGCCCTAAATGCTAAACCCTAAACCCTAAACCCTAAACCCTAAATACTAAATCATAAACCCTAAACCTTGACCCCTAAACCCTAAACTCTAAACCCTAAGCACTAAATCCTAAACCATAAAACTTGAGACATAAACCCTAAACCCTAAACCCTAAACCTTAAAACCTAAACCCTAATCCCTAAACACTAAACCCTAAACCTGAGCTAAACACTATGACCTAAACCCTTAACCCTCAACCCTTAACCTTGAGACCTAAACCCTAAATTATAAACCCTAAACCCTAAAAAAAAAATAATAAACCTTAAACCCTAAACACTAAATCCTAAACCCTAAACCCTAAACCTTGAACCCTAAGCCCGATCCCTGAGTTGTAAACCCTAAACACTAAATCCAAAACCCTAAGCTCTAACCCCTAAACCTCATATATTTCTAGTAGGTCTCATGAGTGAGTTCATATTTTTGAATATCTTAGGACCATATTTCCTAGTCTTGTGCCTAGAACCATCATTAAGTCTACTTTTACAACTACCTTGTTTATGAGAGGTGGGAATTTCCCTCCAAAATATCAACAGATGAAAGACATCAAATTTTGATGAATCTCTTTGAATTTGTTCCTCCCAAACCGATGAACCCTTTTCATTTCAATACTCTTTGTCAATACTAATAAGAATGGGTAAGACACAAAACATTACAGTGAGGGAAATAGTTTGCATGAAATGGGAAAAATAAGATAGTTGTATTAGGTAACATTTATTTGTACCAAATTGTTCTTGGATATCTATAATTTACCTCCTTTAAAATATCAGTAGATGAAAGGCATAAAATTGTGTTGACTCCCTTAAATGTTCTTCCTACAAAGTAGATGAACCCTTTTTATTTGAATAACCTCTTTCAATACTTATAAGAATGGGTAAGATAGAACATTACATTGAGTGAGTGGGTGAGCCTAATCCACGAGCCTTAAACCCTGAGCCCTAAAACCTAACCCCTAACCCCTAAACCATAAAACCTGAGCCTAAAAACCTAAACCCTAAACCCTGAACCTTGACCTTTAAACCTTAAACCCTAATTCCTAAACCTTAAACCATAAATCCTAAACCGTAAATCATAAAACCTAAACCCTTAACCCTAAACATTAAACCCCGAGCCCTAAATCGTAAACCATTAGTGTTAAACCCTAAACCATATACCATAACCCTAAGCCCTAAACCCTAAAATATAAGCTATAAATCCTAAATCCTAAACCCTTAACCCTAAACCATGAAACCTAAACCCGATCCCTAAACCCTAAACCCTAAACCTTGAGCCCTAAACCCTAAACCTTAAGCCCTTAAACCTAAGCCCTAAGACCTAAGCCCTAAGTCAAAACCATAAATCTTGAACCCTCAAACATAAAACCTTAACCCTAAAAACTAAAACCTGAGCCCTAAACCCTAAACCCTAAACCCTAAACCCTCAAATCTCAACCCTAAACCCTCAACCTTGATCCCTACACCCTAAACCCTAAACCCGATTCCTAAACCCTAAACCCTAAACCTTGATCCCTAAATCTGAAACCTTGATCCTCGAGCCATAAACCCTAAACCCTAAGTCCTAAACCCTTAACCCTAAACCATAAACTCTAAACCCTAAACCCTAAACCTAAACAATGAGCCCTAAGCCTTGATCCCGAAACCCTAAACCCTAAAATCTAAACTATGAGCCTTAAAAACTAAACATTAAACCCTAAAATATAAACCTTAAGTCCTAAACCCTTAGCCCTAAACCCTAAATCCTAAGCCCTAAACCCTAAACCCTAAATCATAAAGCCTCACCCAAAGGAAAGTCCTAATAAGATCATTTAGTGTGTTTCAATGTGTAGGGAATAATGTCTAAGGTGATTGATCGGCTCATTTAGTTTTGATGAGAGACTACTTCCTCTGAAGGCCTAAAAAGGCATTTTTAGACATTATGTAGCTAATTGAACACCCTTTAAAACAAGGTAAAATGAGATAGTCATGTCATCGAGGTATCAAGGGCCATAATGTGTGAAGTATTAAGGCATCATTTGTCTCCATAAGAGACATGTGAAAAAAAAATGTATGAGAATCATGAATTTGATTCCATGAAAGGATGCTTTTAGAACTAGGAAATGTGAGGGGATGATCTTTATATGGAGCACCATGTTTCTAAGAATAAACAATCCTTTGAGTTCACTTGATGAAATTCACTTGGTACTATTCGTAAAAACTCATTCAACACCTAATAGTGTTATCACACCTTAAGGAGGAGGCACATTACAATCACCTCATTTTGGCAATAGGACATAAATCTCATTCAGGAACAATCCTCTATCTATAAAGTGAGGATCTCTTTTAGGAAGAATTAGACAATCATCATAGAGTTGATTCATGGTCACTAAAGTGAATTATGGACCAAATTTAAAAATTGGTACCAATTCAGCAAAGTGGTAGGGCCAAAATCCAATTTAGAAGGTCAAATAACCAAAAACCTAAAACAACATAACCCAAAACAAAGAATGACTATAATATGTATGCCTGAAAGTTTTAGGTCCTTTGCTGAAATCCTGAAAATGAGTAAGTACTGACTAGATTAGATTTTGAAAAACTATCTTGTAGATTGTAACTGTTGGAGCTACGCGACCACTTCCATTAGGTGTAGAGTGACCATAATTTCTTATATTTATTAAAATAAATTTAAAGTATAAGAAATAATAAAATATATCTTATACTTTTTTTTTGTAATTATAAGACACCAAAATACACATACATAGTCCATACTACACAAAATGCATATGCATTTTGACTTCTCTAAAATGCGTACGCGTTTTTCCTTCTCTAAAACACGTACACATTTTGGCTTCTTTAAAACGTGTATGCATTATAGGTTTGGTAATTACCAAACTAAAAAAATTAAAATGCGAGTGTGTTTCTTCCGATTTTGGGTTTTTGTCCACTTTTTGGCCCCCCAACTTTGTGCACTTACCCTACAACAAAATTAGTATCTGCGTTGATGATTATCTTTGCGGATGGACCATTAGAGTTGTGGTATACCTTAGGGAAGTGAGACGTATCCCCTAAGATAACCTACAAGTTTTATAAAAGCTAACACTTCTCTATGGTGTGAGGTAAGGGATAGAGGAAAAATAATACAAAGTGTAAAACTAACTAAGGTGATATGTAGAAACCAATCTTAAAAGACACAAAGATAGATCCTGGGAAATTGTCTTTAGAATAGTCGAAGAGCATTTAGCATGGTCTACTATTTTTAGAAGTATCTTGAATTATTAAAGGCCAAGGAAGTGTAAAACATAATAATATGTAGATGATAGATGCATATAGAAAACCCAAGGGCATATAACATGATAGATATTCAAAATTTATCTAAAAACTACTAGTAATAAAGGATGAAAGACATATACTATTGAGAGATAAAATGCATAGAACAAGAGCTCTTTATTCATAGAGAAAATAATACATAAGGCTGATTTGGCAAAGATTACAACTTTCTCTACAGTAGAGCCTTGCTAAGGCAAACAAACATAATAACTAAGGCTAGAATCCTTTTTCACAGCTCTGGTATGTTTCTCTTTTCTCTTTTCTCTATTCTATTTTCTCTCCTCTTTCCCTTTTTGATCAGAAAATTTATTTATAGATCACCTTGGCTCTTTATTCAATGTCAGGAATCAGATCTTCCACTTCCAAAGATAAAATTTTCTTACAAAATCCTTCATTTTCTAGGAAAGATATCAATTACTTGTCGATGATATTTATGATTACATTTAATTCATCCAACTTGCACTCCTTTAGTTGGTGATTATTATTCCATGCCATGTGGCGGTCCCACACTTGTTTGAGGGCATTTTTGGGGCTTTTTCTTCAATCCGTAACTAAGTGACATGTGGAGGTTGAATGATTGTTTGAGAATGTTCCTTTTCTCTCTTTATTTGAAATAGCCTTTAGGCGAAACATGGAGACCCTATGCATTTTTACTGTATATTTGACTATTTAATTTGTCAAGGTAGCTTTATCGAGCCTGAGACATATGGGTGGTGTGGTGTAAGTTTGAGAACATTTCTTTCTTTGCATCATACCCCAAGTGTGCCAAAGGGACACATGGATATCTTCCACATTCAGCTCCATACTTAGATGAATTTGGGCTCAAACAAACAAAAAAAAAGAATTAGGGCCGAGGTGACAAAAGATAGTGGGCATTAAAAGAGTCTCATACAAAAAGAACTCTATAGTTATGGTGACTCACCAAGGGACTCCGTGCCAGTCATGGAAGGATCCAAAAATCCTCTCTACCTCAAAATTCAAAATGTGGCTAACGAAATGCCACTAAGAGTTATTGCAAAGCAATCCAATATCTGAGCCATTCCACATCTGCAGGGTAAGTTCTTCGCTACAAGGCTTGGAAATATCGATCCAACTTAATTATCTCCTCATGAGAAAAAAGTTTTGAGATTCTAAACTACTTGCATGTAAAATGGAAATCTAACTACATGATTGGGTTTAGGATGGCTTCCACCTTGGTGATGTTGGAGATCTCTTTTAAAGAATGAAAGATAGTATTATCTTGTCATTTGGTGATCAAGAGCTATTGAATATAGTCATTTGATAGGATTGTAGAGTCATTGGGGAAGGGGAGGGGAAGCCTAATTGAACTAATTTTTTGATACTCTTCTTCTGCTCTTTGATCCCCTATTAGAGTTGGGTTAAGAGATTCTGGCATTTGATGGATGCTTTGTTACAACTCCAGATCTTGTTGATCTTTAAAGTAATCATCCACATGTCTCGTGATTACGGCACCTTGTAGGGCGGAGTTGAAAGAATCATAAAGTTTCTAAATCATTAGTAATGATTCAGGGACCTTGGCAGATACGATGCTCTGATGGTGGAGGCTGTGGTTTCCACATTTGAGCATAACCCTTGTGCATCAGATATAAATTTAAGTATGGGGGCTAGATTCATTTATGTGGTGGCAATTCGGTCACTACAAGAGGCATATAGATCCCTGCACCAATGTTACGATTTCCCTTTCGGGGTTGTTTTCCAAATTTAGGAGTCAAGTCCTTGACTGCATCCTGAGATGATTTCAACCTTGTTTGGAGGCTTCCATTCTCTACATCAATGGTGTGTAACTTTTCCTAGTGCGTAACCACCTCCACCTTTCTTGAATCAACCTCCTATTGGAGGGATAATTTCTCCTATGAGAGTGAATTGGCCGAGGCTTCAGACATGGTGAGTTTAGCTTCTAGAATCTTAGCTCTGCTTGAAGCCACAAGGACTTCTTGTGATGGAGCTTCCTTCAATTCCTTATAGAGTTTTTCGATCTCCTTTCCTTTTCCTTTAATCTCAGCTTGTTGGTTGGCCATGGTGGATTCTACCATACGAGAGGATAGATTGTACCTTTTGAGATGATTTCGAGCTTTAGGTAGTCTATTGTGACTACATCCATAGTTTTGTTAATTAGATCAACCTTATCCTAAGGCCATAAATCCGAGAGGTTGACCACTTACAGTAGTGATAGAATAGTCATCAGGATGCATCTACATGTGGGTTTGGATACTTGGGGGACTAACCACATGATGGTCAAGGAGCTTTATTGATGGTCATATAATGACCGCATCGATTCATCACTCATGCCGACATTTCCTTCTTATTTTGCTTCACCCTTCTGCTATCTTGGGATACCTTGGTGGTTTCATCTTGACTCAAAAATTATGAGGGAGAAGGGACAACCCCACCTACGAATGGGAACCCGGGTGATAGACCATATGGGATTGTAATAGGTGGTTGAGGTTGTGAAGTTACTAGAGTGAAGAAGGGCTGTCACCACACAGGGGGAGAAAGTTGGGATGGTGGAGGGAGGTTGAGGTAAAAGAGGCTCCGGGTGGAGGGAGAGTCTGAGATGGGGTCACTGATAAGGGGATACCCCTAAAGGGGAAAATGGTGGTGGAGGAGGAGATTGAAAGGGAGCCCCAAGAGGAGGGAGAGGGGGTGGAGATGTAGGGGTCTTGATCATATTTAAATTTTTGTGTGGGGTCTCAACATTGATTCCTCCACTAATCTCCTACCCCGAGGAACTAATGTCAAGCAACGGAGTGGGTGTCTAAACTGAAGGACCTTTATGAGAAGTGGAGGGTAGGGGATGTAATGGTAATTATTTTTAAGAGGGCCCAGAGGACTCGTAGTTGATCTTCGGGAAACTCCTTGATGATTGTCACTATGTTATCAATATTTGTGTTAGACCCATGATCCGCATCCAAAAAATCCTCCCATTGTTCATGGCTAGATACACCCTCAAAACTAAGGGTGGTTTTCCGATCTCCTGCCTATACTTCTAATAGGATTCAATTTTTATGTGCTCCAGTCCTTGTTATGCAGGGCTGCTTTAAGTCCTTTTGTCATTGTGAGGGTGGGATCATACCTATGCCGACTAGATGGAATGAATTCCAATCTAGAATTGGAATGTCGCTGAGCTTGATGAATATGTCCGGTGAATCTACTCGAGGGGACCTCCTGTCTTCAAAAAAATTCCTAGACTCGTGCTTGCAAGAGTCCATTTTTTTTTTTCGAACTAAAGTCGAGGCCGTCATCCCATCCGAGTCATACCTCCATGAGTCTTGAATTAGGTATAGCCGTAGGAAGAAAAATTTTGTGTGAGCATATGCTCCACCTTTATTTTAATCACATTATTTCCTCCCTTTCTCAAGGGGAGGTCAAAAAGTGCCTTTTTTTTTGACCGGAGCTGAATTCAACATCCAGAGTACCAGCTATCTGGTTATCTCAAGACCCACCACCCATGTTGTGAGGACCCTCGGGAGCATGAAGGATTCATCTTGAAAACCATGTAGCCAAATCATATAATGTCTTGCCCCAAAAAAATAATCACAAGGGTGTAGGGGATCTGCAAGGATGGACTGAATAGAGCTATTCATTCTGTTATTGACCCCTTCTAGGTCAAATTCATGTAGGAGGGGCTCCAAAAAGAGTTAAAAAAATTCATATACGTCTGAGCAGAGAGTACATGAGTCCAAGTGGACACTGGAATGATATTTTAGGGGTCTACCTCCACATCCCATAGTGTTAGAGTCATGTACTAGTTGAGGTACTGGGAATTATAGTTTCTGGGAACATGGCTAGCTACTTGCAAATAAACTTTGAAATTACTTTGGCAAATTCGAAGCATTACGTTTGCTCTTTCTTCACAAACCTCATTTGGAACAGGGCTATCATATGCCAATCATGGACATTCCTGTCTGAATCTTGTCTGAAAATGAATGTTAGCATGGAGTAGACATCTTGAAAATCCAACATTAGTGACTTCATGGGAATGGAGAATCTTGTGGCTCCGAACCTCCCGAATATGTCTACCTTAACTCCCTACTGATGAATGAATATTTGTTGTATAATTGAGACCGAGATGTTTTGGAGCTTGACCATGTTATAGAAACTAGCCACTTTGTCGTAGACTAGAGCCAACATGTCCGTAATATCTTGAGGTGTGATTATCACCTTTATGTTTCTACCTTGGATGACATTGGTGTCAGTGTTGAGATAGTTTGAGCAAATTTTTACGAGATATGGGTACGAGTGAATGAGAGGCACGATATATTGAGGAAGTGTTGTGCTCTAGATTCTTAAGTCAAAAGCCTCAAAATTTATTAGGTTAAGAAAATTGGTGTGGGTTTCATGTCTTAGAGCTTTGGGCTTATTACTGAGAATAGCATCAAATACATCGTCGACAAAGTTAGAAAACACGGAAGGGTCACTGCACCGTGATCCCCATCAAGGAACCTCAACCTTGGTTGAAGAGGGTGTGGGGAACAGGTTGCCCTGCATAAGACATGGATTGTGGTGTAGATCGGGAGTCACCATGGTAGTTTTCAGGACTAGGAGAAGGCTCTGATTCCTTTGTAATCGAAACTCGAGAGGCTGGTTGGAAAACTCTTAGCATTTGAAATGAATTTTTGGATGCTCCCAGTTGTCTTAAATAACCACCTTAACTTATGTAGAGTAATGGATCACGCATAGATATAGTCACATCATATAACGACCCTTTTTATTTAATGACCCTAAGCATTGAACTTTATGTTTTCGAGAGATTTTGTATCAATTATCAATATTTTTCCCCAAATATCTTAGAAAGATGTTGGATCATTAATTTTGGGGAAAATTAGGAAGATGCACTTCCTCCAAAACTTTAAAAAGAGGAAAGGGTGTTCTGTGAGGGACACATGTCCAAGACACTTATTGAAAGGGAAAAAAAAAGGAGCAAAAAGAATGAGGAAAAGAAAAAACTATACATATGATACAATACTTTAAACAAAGAGACTCAATGGAAAGGATTTAAGTGAATCCCATTTACTGGAATTACCAAGGGGTTGCCTTCCATGGTCTCAAGTTTGAAAGTGTTGCGCTACTTGCATGCACTAATTTTGAAGGGTCTTGTCCATAAGGGGTCAAACTTTATGTGATATCCAATCTTAGAATCCCTTACATCCCATTTCAAAACCATAATACGAACTTGTAATTTTTGTTTCGACGTCTTTTGATTGAACCAAGTTTTCACCACCTGTAAATGGTAGATCACAGATTCATGAGTAGCCTCCCACTTCTCTTAGAGCTCTACTAGCTCAACAAGTCTTACTTGCATTGCCCCATTTTCCTCTATCTCAATTTGTTTTAATAGTTGTAATGTAGGGATTTCTAGGGAAATCGACATCACAACACTTTTCCTGTAAACTATCTCATATGGTGAGGTTTTCAGGATCTATTTAGGTGTGATCTCGATCAACACATAAAGCTATATTGACATGTTCATGCCATAACATCTTATGCTCATTTCCCATATTTTTTATGAGCTGATGAAATTTTTGTTAGTGAATTATTTTAAACCATTCCCTCGTGGGTAATAATTGGATCATGTTTTTAGATAGATCCCATGCCTTACAACAAAGTTAGATACTTTGTCTCCCAAAAGTCCTTAAAATTATTTGATATAATAGTGTGGGGGGGTGTCCAAAGTTGGTAGTGATATCCTATAAGAGTCCTAGGATCACATTCTTAGTGGATTATTTTAGTGGAACTACTTCCGCCCATCAGGTGAAGTAATTAGTTGAGGCTAGGATCCATTTGTGCCCGGTGATCAAAGTTTGGTTGACCATACTGATGAAGTCTAAACCCCATTGTGTAAGTAGTTCCTAAATAAGGATGGTGTTAAGAGGTAACTCCACATTTCTCTAGAATACCATATAAACTTAACAAACCCTACATCTGTTTGTTTTTGCTTGACAGATTAGAAAACAAGCTTGGCCAAAAGTATCTTGCTTGTAGGATTTTTATAGTTGTGGTTTAGGTAGAAAAATGGCCTCCCAAGTTCCCATGGTGCAACTCACGTAAGAACCTTTTAGCTTCTTCATTCTCCAAGCACACTGAGTAGGATTTCGTTAAAGTTTTTTTTTTTAAAAGGAAATCATCAATCATGGTGAAATTGGATCCCTATTACATATAATACCTTCTCTTTTTTAAGGGGAAATGACTTGGGTATTTCCCTGTCTGCATGAAGCAGATCCTATCCAAGGCCCAACTATTAGAGTTGATTTCTTAGACATAAATTATCTTCTTGGGATCATCATTAGTCGAGAGGTATGGGGTGTTGTGTAAGATATTGGCATAGGCCCCTTCCCCATACTAGATTTATAGGATTTACCTCAATCTCGTATTTGAATATTTTAGTGACCCGATTAGCTCTTTTATCGTTATCTTACCCTCGTTATATATTCATTGATGCTGGAGTGTGTCACCATAACCTAGATTCTACTACGAGTGACGAGGCTCTTGAATTTCTTCAGACCCTTGACTATAGTGTAAGCTTGTCTTTATACAAAGTTATACCTAGTTTCATAGTCATGGAGAGTTTTTGAAAAGAATGCGACCATATATCTCTCTCATTTTTGTGTTAGCATGGATGCTATGTTGTGATTACTACCATATACATAAATGATGAAGTAATTTGAGAATTGTGGTTGCAGTTTCGAGGTGCAAGTGATAGCCCCTTTAATTACCTAAAATTCCTGATGACATTCAATGGTCCATTTGAAGTTAACATCCTTCTTGAGCATTAGTGTGATCGAGTGGATTCTGGGAAACTTTGAAATGAACTTGATGAAAAAATTGATCTTTCCTAAGAAATATTGGACCGCCTTCTTATTAACTGAGAAGGGTAGTCCCATGATGACTTCAACTATTTCTGGATCAATAGAGATTCCTTTCTTTGAAACAACGTGTCCTAGGATTTTTCCCTAAGGTACTTTGAAAACACATTTCCTTAGGTTTAGGGAGATCCCAATTTTTTGGCACTTCTTGAATACAGCTTCCAAGGAATCAAAATGATCCTCTGCTATCTTGGTAAATACCGTGAGATCATCTAGGTATATAAGAATTAGCTTATTGATTAGTGCTCTAAATGCGGCATCCATGGATTTTGAAAGGTAACTCCAACATTTGTGAGTCAAAATGGATTTTTTGCATATGTGAAGGTTCCCCATTTTGTCGTGAAAGTGGTCTTATGTTGGTCTCCTTCCACGAGCCATATCTGGTTATAGCCTAAAAAACCATCTAGCAAAGAGAATCTCTTTGATCCTAAATTTTTTTGTAATATCTACTCCATGGAGGGTAAGGGATAGTGATCATTTAAGGATGCTCTATTTAGGTCTCTGAAATCTACACAGAGCTGAATTTCACCTTTTTTATTCCTTATAAGAACTAGGATAGAGACCCATGTTGTGTGATTGATATGGAAGATTATTTTAGCCTCTAAAATATTTCTCGGTTCCTCGGCCATGAGAGGATTCTATTTTTGTGTTCACCGGCCGCTACTTCTAGTAATAGGGGATTAGTTCCTTCTTTGAGGTCAATGGTGTGTTGGATGATATGCTTATTGTAACCATGTAGGTTTTCATACTTCCAAGAAATCACTTTGTCATACTTATGGCATAGAGCCACAAGTATTTCCATTTCACTTTGAGTCACTAATCTCCTGACTTTTAGCTTCCTCCCATTAGTCACTCCTAGCTCAACGTAATCCTCCTTTACTAGTGTAAACCTCCTTCAATATAAATTAGCATCGTTAGAATCAAAAAGGATTTCTAGTGTTAGTAACCCTTTTGGAAGTTTGATCGTCTTCAACTGAATAATCTAATATCTATAAGATTCTTCAATTTTACATTGGAGCTGGTTCAAAACTGGTTAGACTACTAGAGGAAGTGTACAATCTTATCGTCATTGTTAAAAACCTACCAATGATCAATGTTATCGGGTATAAATGGGAAGATGATCAATTTTATTATACTCTAATTCATTATCAACTCTTGGATTGGGTTGAATTTTGACCCGATTAAAGCCATCTTATCGGTGTCCATATTTTTTCCTTGGGGAATAACCTTGATATTAAAGGACTCGACATATTTGATGAGATCCCACACCATGTGTCGATAGGATGTCATTCTTGGATTTTTAGTGGCGGCAGTATTCCTTACTTGTGTCACCACCAACTCTAAGTCGAAAAGACTCTAAACCGCTTGATTCCTTCCTTCAATCCATGGCTAAGCCATGTACTAAGGCTTCATACACTCCTTCATTACTAGTATAGGTGAACTAGAAGTGAAATACATGAAGTATCTTCTTTCCGCTTGGGGATGATAAGCATATCCCAACTCTTGAGCCATTCTTTATTTTAGCCCCATTGAAAGGTAGGGTCCATATCTAGGAATCCCTAATGGGATTACCTTCTCTTTATCCTCTTCTTTTACCACCTTTGGAATACTGGAGTCTTCGTTGAAGATGACATAATTTCCCAAACCAGTTGAGTCAAAGTTCCCAAAGGGATCACCTGGGGAAGATTAGATAAATGACTCGCCACTTTAAAAGTTACTATTAGTCCCAAAAATATTGGCTAAGGAAGGAAAGGTGCGTGGGCACGTGGACCTAGTTAAAGAAGGGTGTGCGGGTTGAAGGCATGTAGGAAGGGTTCTAGCATGGTTCTATAGAACACACGACACATGCATGCAAGGTAGGATAGGTTTTGGACTTAGCCACATTCGGCGCCCTAGGCAAAAGCACGTAAGAAAACCATGATTCTTGTGGATAAGGTGCCAACCCGACAAGCGTGGGATAAGAAAGGAATATTCCAGGCATGTGATGAAAGGTTCTATAAGACATCATTATAAAGAGTGGAGAGCTCAGATCTAAGAAGGCATGCTCCCATGGAGGACCACTTCGAAACTTGGTAACTGATCTATAACTTTTGAAAGGCATGGTGGAGGTTGTTAAGGCTATAAATGCAAGTGCCGATAGAAGAAGGTGGGCGTAGAAGAGAGAGTCAAGGGGAGGAGAAGAGTAGAAGAGAGGTGAAGCTCTACAAAAATATAATGGAGGGTCCTAAAGGTTAGGGATTAGGTGAATATAGGAATCATGACACATCTAGAGGATGGGTCTCGCATTCATTTTTGTAATGTGATGAACATAGTGTAAATCGATGCATGACTTAGCTCTGCATGGTTATATGAGGATCTGTTATGACCTCAAGGGATTATAATGTGGTTATTAAACATGTTAATATGAATATAAGGCTCATTATAAATCATATATGTGTTCAAGAGTATAATACTTATGCATTTCCTTTCGTATGAACCATTTCCTTATGTTGCTTGTTATTTCTCTTTTTGGATGCAATGAGATAACAACTCGTTCTAGGTTCTTAGAATGTTGCATGGTTCTTTTCTACTCATTTCCATTGGAATATCTATTATAAGATGATGTATTCTCACAAGACTCACATAAAGGAGAGACTTGGCACCCGTGCGTGCCTTGGGTGAGCACCCAGTGCCTTGGGTGATAGGTCGGCATGCATGGGATTAAACTATTGGTCTAAGGGTATAAAATATGACTACATCTTGGTTCCATTCTGAGACCTCTTTTCGAAGTTGTTTTGAGAAATGGCATGCATATTTGCCCCTATGATGCATGATGACAGAGCATTTGACCTTGGAAAGTGTTGAAGGATGGTTCGAACTCGAAGAACGAGTTTCCTCAAAGATTCAAAGATCTTTGGACCCAAGTTTGATGCACATAGATGGGTAAAAGAGAACATATACCATGATCTATATGAGACATTATTCTACTATTTCCTAGTAGAACTATATGAATGGCTTTCAGCATATGCATGATTGAGTGGTACTACTGAGATCACATGCATGGACCCAAAATGACTATCAAAGGTTGTATGATATAGATCTGACTTGGACGCATGTTGTTGATCATTGGTAGAAGAGAGTGTTGTCTAGTCATACTCTATAATATGCCATTTCTAGGTATTCTTTCCTCAGAAGTTGTTGAGTTTGAGTTTCTGAGGGAGCCCAAAGGATCATTTTTGTGTGCTATTCCTTTGGCTATGAAGATTTTGGTCATTACCTTAAGTTTGGAGGCATTTCCTATGACCGGATAAGCTTCTCTAAGTCATTGGGAGAGGAAGCTAGGGTGGAGGAAGATGGTAGACATTGCGGTTGAGAAGGAAAGGGAGGAGAGATGACTCAAGTATAGCGAAGCTTGTGAAAGGGAGATGACTAGATAATGTGAGGTTGCAAGTGTGATGGATCCATGGAGGCAGACGTTGTGGGAAGGAGTTAAGGTTCACGTAGAGGACATGGAACCTGAGCAGTCTATGCTACCCCATCTTGGCAAGTGTGAGATAGAATCCCCTTGACTTATGATGAGATTTTTCGCATGGAGAAATGAGAGCCATCGACGCACATCCGAACACTCCTGGAAATTAAACTTTGGTGCTTGGTTTTCCAAATCAAGGGAGAAGTTCTTTTAACCTAGTTGGTATTAGTGGGAGTAACCAATCTGTGCCTAGGAGATATTATTTCTCATTTGGAACATCCATGGATGTATAATCCATTCTTGTATTTAGAGGAATATTTTTACAAGGTGCAAGTACACAAGGATTGGATATTATGTTTGGGAGTGGCATGAGACATACAAATGGTGTGGGACAATATCAAAAACCATCAAAGCATAGCTCAGTGGGATGTTGGGAACACTAGGTGTGACCACTTCAAGCCCTTTACTAACTACATCAGGTGGATCTGGTGGGTCAAGAGGAACAAGACCTATTGGATCCAATGGATCTAGTAGAGGAGGAAACACCGAGAGAAACCACGGATATAGATCATGAGGACAAGGACCCCACCACATCCCTAAGTGTTTTTTGAGATGTATTTGTACTTGTAAGACTATAGGGTTATTAAATATTCTATAGAGAATGTTCACAAGTTTGAACTATTATGATGCGTAAAAGGAATCACTACCCAGAGCAGAAGGCAAGTCAATTTGCAACAACATTGCAAGGGTGCTCGCATAGTTGGTATAGAAGTATGACCCCCATCAGACGGTGGTAGACTACACCGCATTGAAGAATGCCTTCCTAGTAGATTTCCATATCCTTGAGTTTGAGCAGAAGAGAATTAGTGCTCGAACGAGATCCAAGAGAGGAATGGAAGAGAGTGTGTAGGAGTATGACATGTATTTTGAGACTCGCTTATCAAAATTATCCTACGACATTCAACCTTCTCAACATTCTCAATGGTTTTTTAGAGGATTGATAACACCATTTAGAAGGGCTCTGTCACATGTAACTTTCATAGACCCGTGCGAGACATTGGAAGTTACCCCGCACACCAAAGCTATTGGGAGTGTTGATACTGGTGTTAGTCCTTTTTTGGAGGCTCAAATTGCTGTATTGGCTAATAAGTTAGAGAAGATGTCTACAAACTCAATAGATGAGGTTCATAGTGGGATTTGGTGTATAGACTGTGAAGAGGAAGGACATGCAAAGGATATTTTCCCTCGAAACCGAAGACGTGCTATGGCGGTAGACTATGAGATTTGCCATGGGGATCATGATGCAAGTAGGTGCCCTCTACTACAACACACAATCTGTAAGAATGTTTCTTGCTATTGTAAGATTTGTACCTCTATGACCCATCATACCAAGGATTACAGACTAATTGATTAGATCCATGATGTTATTGATTTGGGTGTGCACTAGATTAGCCTTACAAGTAGTTCCAAGGATGATGATCGTCATTCGAAGGGCGCACCGATGAAGGAGTGTGTGAAAGAGTTTTTCATGGAGGATTTCTTTGTCATAATAACTATAGTGGAGTATGAAGTGAATTCCTACAAGGAACTTTTTATAATTGTGGATCTACAGAGCATTACAAATGTGATTATCCTAATGTATTATTTTGCTTATGGTGCGGAAAGAAACATAAGTAAGAAGAAATTCAAGAAATCTATGAGCATATAAACCAGTAGAAAGACAAAGGTGTTAGGATGATAAGCATCAAGAAGGATGATTCATAGTGGATGACAAGAGTGGTGCATGGGTTAGGGCTAGAACTGTACTTGGTGACAACATGAGTAGAGGCCACGTGTGCCAAGGAGATACCAAGGAAAAGGACACTAGTTTCAAGAGAGGAAGTACTGCATGGAAAGTATCTAGACCCCACTCATCAGAAGGAAGTGTATGAGGAGACTATGGATGTGATTCATAGTTTACAAGGGGAAATATAATATCTAAAGGAGTAATCGAGGTAGTTGGAGCAAAGGAAGAATGTTGAGGTTCCAAAGAATGACCGGGATGAGGTCAAGGAAGTATGTAAAATTTTAAGGCAAGAGAATGTTATCACCTTGCTAGGAGAATGGTTGAGAGATAAGGTACCACATGCTAGATTAGAGTGCAAAAGATAGGTATTGCATACAAACCTTCCTCCTCACAACCTTGATTATGACAAGGAGATTACTTTGAATGTGGTTATTGATGGATGGCTTCTGAGTAATATCCTCATCAACATGGGAGAAACAATCAACATTTTTACCTTATATTCTTGGCATCGATGGGAAGGCCCGCATTCTGACCATCTTCGAATGTGCTATATATGGAAAAAAAGACTAAGGAAATGCCCATTGAAGTTTTGAAGGATGCAATGATCACCATTTAAGGGGACAAGTTCACTAGAGACTTTGAAGTTTTGGTTCTCATTTGAGGTAGAAAACTTTCCAAAGCATTGCTTAGGTGCCCATGGTGTTATAAGAACAATTCGATCCGTGGTTTAACAAAGGGTATATCATCTTTGAAAATAATGAAGAAAGGGTGATCATTTATTTTCTAGATGGCAAGTCGAGTGCCCTATACAGAGCCCTTGGGAGAATAATTCCTTGATAGAATCTATGTGCATTCCATCAGAGATCCTGAGATAATTCATCCCATAGAAGGAGTCATCTAGTTTGAAGATGCTCATTCCATGAGTGATACCACTAGTGTGGCATGTGAAAATTGGGCACATGGGACCTATGAGTTGATTGGGAGACAATTGAGAGGATATGTAATAAGGGTAAAAAGGGTTCACTCTGTCAAGCACCTATAAGGGAGGAAGTTTCCAAGTTACTGCGGAGGAGCATACCTCGAAATTTTCTTGCAGAAAATGGAAGCTCAGTGGAAGAATGAGGATGAGATAAGAGGAATGCTTAGTTATAACCTACTTAGAACTACAACATTCTAGCGGGATACAAATCAGGAGAAACTCCTAGAGTGGCGCAAGGTAAGGATCACATTTTCAATAAGGTTCTTCAGAGCAACTTGTCATACAAAAATACCATGGTGAAGAGATCACTTCATTTCATATCCAAGCATGTGAGATGGGAAGCACAAAAGCATTACCACCTTCATTATGGGTACATAAATTTTATTCCACCTTACAAGGATGTGCGCATGCTTGGTATATTCATTTGGAGATGTGTCATCAAACAGGTAATTAACAGGAGTTAGCGGCTGATCTCATTCAAGATTTTGAGTATAGGAGTACCAAGCCATCAGTAGATAAGGTGTTGTAGGTGATCAAACACCTTACGATGGGAGATAGTGCTATGACAGAGGATAGGCTACTAGATTTACTAGGCAAGCCTTATTCGAGAGACATGCCTCAATGAAGAGGAATTAGAGGAAGTATAGCGTGACCACACGTGCATTGAAAAATAAAAAGGAAAGATGGTCTATGTAGTAGATAGAGAAGAAATGGAAACTTTGGATGTTAGCCATTTTGAAGGTACACATGAAGTCATAGTTAGTGCTGATGAGTGAGAACACTCCTACCATGAGCCCTTGAAAAAAAAAAAGGTTAACATTGGGATGGAGATAGAACCTAAGGAATCTATCCTCTGGGACTATTGGTTAGAAAAAGAAGTTTCAAAGGTCATTGATCTATTACGTGAGTTCCAGGACTTGTTTCCTTATGGGTGCCTTGAACTCAAAGGTGTTCACCATTCCTTAAGGGAGATGAAGATCAAGTTGAAGGAAGGTGCACACCTAATTCAGAAGAGGCCTTATTGGATGAATCCAAATTTGTGTGTATAGGTCAAGGAAGAAATAGAAAAAATGATAACATCTGGTATCATTGAGGCAGTGGAAGAATCAAAATGGATAAGCCCAATGGTCATCAATATCAAGAAGGATGGGAGGATAAGAATTTGTGTTGACTATAGTGATTTTAATGTAGTATGTGTCATCGATCCTTTTCCAACCCCCTTTACTAAAGAAATTTTGGAAGGAGTAATGGCCACAAATTTTGCTCTTTCATAGATGGGTTCTTAGGGTATCACCAAGTCAAGATTGCTACTTAGAGAAAGACAACTTTGTCCATTGAATGGGGAATTTTTCCTATATAGTTATGACTTTTAGATTGAAGTATGTGTCTCCGTGTTCTCGCGCATCATGGTACACACATTTTAGGACTTCATCCATAAGTTTCTTCAAGTTTACTTAGATGAATAGAATGTGTATGGATTGGTAAAAGACCATTGTGACAATTTGAGGCTGATGTTTGAGAGATGTCGGAAATTAAGGATATCCCTCAACATTAAGAAATGTTTATTTTTACTCCATTTGTAACCTTGTTAGGAAATATTATATGTAAAGAAGGCTTACTAGTGGATCCCTGCCAAAGTTGCGATTATTGTGGGATTAGGGAGCCTACTAGTCAAAGTGTAATGTGTGGATTCCTTAGGCATATGAGGTACTATAGAAAATTCATCAAGGGATATGCCAAGATCACCACACCCTTGGAGGAATTATTAAAAAAAAAAGAGTTCCTCTCACTTGGGGAGAGGTGCAACTGAAATTCATTTGACACTTTGAAGGAGAGGCTTGTCACACGGTGCCCATATTAAGTTTTCCTTCTTGGGATAAACCTTTCCATGTGCATGTTGATGCCTTAGGAACAAATATGGAATAAGTAATAGCACAAATTGGTGAGGGAATTATTGACCATACCTTGTGATTTGCAAGTAGAAAGTTGACACTAGAAGAAAAAAATTACACAACTATTGAGCGTGAAGCATTGTCTATGATCTATGCACTACACAAGTTTAGACAATATCTGTTGGTAACACCATTTATATTATACACGGACCACATGGAATTTAAGTAATTAGTTAACAAGCCCATTCTGTAAAGGAACATATGCCGTTGGGTCCTAATATTTCAAGAATTTGAGTTCACATTGGTCGTAAAACTAGGAAAGAACAATTTAGGACCTGACCACTTATCAAGTATAAACTCGGGGAGGATGTACAAAGCATTGAGGATACCATGCCAGATGCACAACTATTTAGGTTGTGGCACGTGCCCTCAGACTTGGAAGATATTGTAGTGTTCTTAAAAATAGGTGTGGCACCGAAAGGGATGAAGGCTCTAGAGAGAAAGAAATTAGCAATACGCGCCGCACCCTACATGTTGATTAGTGGAGACCTGTATAAGTTAGGTCATGATGAGGTTTTGCACCGATGTGTATTAGAACATGAGCGTGTGGAAATTATGGAAGAAGTGCATGGTGGGATTGTAGGAGGACACTATGTAGGAAATGATACAAGACTAAGATTTTATTGGTAGGGATTTAGTGAGAAACCATCTACAAAGATTATATTGATTTTTCAAGGTCCGTGACTATTTCCAACACCTTAGAAAACCTAGAAAGAGAGATGAAATTCCCTTGCGACCAATAGCCAGCACTAAATCAATTGAAAAATGGACAATCGACTTTGTGGGACAAATTTCACAAACCACGTGAAGGAATAGTTCGAAGTATATCATTACTTGCACTAATTACTTGACACATTGGGTAGAGGCAATGCCTATGAAGGATTTCACCACATCGACATCTACTAGATTTTTATGGGAGAACATAATCGAAGGTATGGTTTTCTGTAAGTTTAACAAGTGATATAGGTACACATTTTCTCAATGAAATGGTCAAGATTTTGTTAGCAAAATTTATGGTGGCCCATCACAAGACTAACCCTTATCACCCTCAAGAAAATGGAACTAATGAGGTAGTTAACAAGATACTAAGTTACACATTGACTAAGATCTGTGATGTTGGAAGACAAGATTGGGATGACAAAGTACTAACCATTCTATGGGCATACAAGACAACCTACAAGATGTCAAACAAGGACACACCATTTCAATTGGTTTTGGCATGGAATCTATTTTACCAATTGAATTCATGCTACCATCATTGTGTATAGTGTACGCAGGAGGGTTAGTTGATGAGAAAGCACTAGAAGAAAGGATTGATAAGTTGATGTAGTTAGATAAATGGTCATCACTTGCTAGATGGAGTCGAGAAAATAGAAAAAAAAAAGACAAAAAGAATGACATGATCCTCATATCAAGAACAAGAAGTTTGAGGTTGGATAGATGGTGTTGTTTTATAATTCCAAGTATTTGTGCCATTCTAAAAAGTTGAAAGTCCATTGGTTTGGACCTTACATCATATCGTACATTTTTGATTTAGGCACTTTCCAGTTACAAGTGTTGGATGGGATGAAATTACCAGGTCATTTTAACTAAAGTAGGCTGAAGCCATACTATAAATAAGTCTTCTCGATGTTTGTAATAAGGCAATATTACCAACTAGTATAGAATTTCCCTTTATGATTTTTCTTTTCTTGTGTTTCCCTTTCTTGTTGCTTGTTCCTTTATTTTGGTTTCATTTTTGTGCCTTGTGTGCCGGTAACCACATTATTTTTCTAGGGTTTTGTATGTATAGAGTACCACACATATTTTAGTGTGGGTGGAGTGATATAAAGTAGAGGACTGTAATGCGATAGTAGAAGTAATGGTGAATGCACGGGTTGAAGGATAAAAAGCATGTAAGGTTAAGAAGCACATAGAAGAGAGGTGGATGAGAATGGTTGGTGTCAAGAAGGATTTGCAAAAACACGTATAGAAAAGAGGGAAGAGCACGAAACAACATGAGGTAGGTGAGGGAAAAATTGGGTAAAGGACAGAAGAAGTGCCTTTGGCATTATTAACATGCACGTAAGAGTCTTGATCCGTTTGGATTTTTACGTGCGGAAGGTTGTCAATTTTTTTGTGAGGGATTAAGTGCTTGGGTAAAAGAACTTGAGGTCAATTTAAAGGAAAAATCCACATTTAGTGTTATGTATGGTGGTTGGTGGTATAACATTTATTGCTAGGAAGAAGGAAAACCTATAAATATAAGGTTGGGCAAGTCATTTGTTACCTTGAGATTACAAAGTGAAAGAAGCTCTTGGGAACTAGGGCATCTAGAGAGAAATTTGTGCAAAGAAATAAGAATCTGAGAAATTTGAGTGTGCGACTAGAGTAGATCTGCGAACCAGAAGGAAGGAGTACACAGTGTAAGGAAATGTTGTGAATAGCACCATCTTGTGGAAGGTTTTCCTGGTTAGGGTTTAGAAGCTAGGGAACGGAGAAAGAAGGATTCATTCCAGGAGTTGAAGCTTTGGAGCTGAATTCGGAGTGAAGCAGAGTAGTATAGTAGAGTTAGAAGTCTGTAGTTGATCCTGACATGAAGAATGACACCAAAGAAAACAACCATTTCACTAAAGAAAAAAAAGGACAAGGGAAAGGGAAAGTAAACCGCTACCATCACAAGATAAAATGAAGAATGGTATACAAAAATGTAGTACCGAGATGGGGTATTACTAGGAAAAGAGTGGGAGTCACACTTGCAAAATATGGACGTGAGTGATTATAACCATCGCAAGAGTATAACTGAGAAACAAATGGCATTAGAGTTGGTCTGTCCATTAACAAGAGGACGCCAGACAGAATGCCCATTTACAACAATGAGGTAAATGTAAAATTGGAGAAGTTTGGATTGTTGTAATCTGTATGAGCTGCCTTACTTTGGTAGGCCAAAGTGCCTTTATTAATGGCTGATGTCACACATGCATGAGGATCACTTTTATTTTGTGGGGCATAAGATACACATCACACCACAACTGATATCCAAGTTCATAGGCCTCATTTGTGAAGAAAATAACATAGATGATTATCTCGAGTGACAAGGAGGCTATCATGAGACTGTAGCTGAGATATGACTACAAAAGGGGTCGTGATACTTTGACATTGCCAAAATTCTACACCTAATTATGAGAATGGCCACACACCTTGTGACCAATCTCAATGATCGAGAATGATGGAAATAAATGAACAAGGCATGGCTAAATATATGCCATAAGATATTAGAAGGAACAATCTATAACTTGTCCACGTTCATCATAGCTGAAATCATAAGTAATGTGTAGGAGGGAGAAAAGATACTCTTTGGAAATATCCTCCTTACCATTGTCTTCTTAGAAATTGGAGTTCCCGATGGGCCATATAATTTATTTTGGGAGTATCCAGGAGAAGAGGATCCCTCACCTGCAAAAAGGTTTACAAAGTACACTTATGAAACCATGACGGCCGCTCACAAGGTGTGCTTGGAAAAGTGGTATAAGTGAATGCGTGACACATTCAGAGTAGAATGGAGGATCCCAGAGTAATTACCAATGCTTATGAATGGAGAGGAATAATTTATAGTGTACCAACACTTCTACATTGGTATATTTACATTGACAGATGGAAATATGAGTCCATGGTGCAAGCTACCCTTCTCTTTCACCACACAATACTTCTAAGTTGGAGTTAATCAATTCAAGGAGGCCAAGAGACTAAGGTTTGACCTTAGTGAGGTAGATATAGACCACTATAAGCTATGCCAAAATCTTGTTTACCCAAAGAAGTGCACATATGTGGAGAGATATGTCTCCCACGAGATACAAATGATGAAGCCTTTAACGTTGCCGATTATAAGAAGGACCACAAAAGGGTGTATTTGCGCATAAGGAATTTTTTTAAAAGGGTGCTTGCTTGGAAAATGATGTATCCATCCCTAAAGACCCTACAGGAAGGAAGACTGCCACACTTAGGAAGAGAGAAAGAGAAGAGGTCCAGAAGGCATGAAGTGTTCAAATCACACAAAATGTTAGCACATCGTAAGCAAGCGCTAAACCTAGTACTTATGCACAAAGAAATAAGTCTCCGGTCAAGGAAAAGACCCCAGAAGAAGAGGCATCAAAGCATGAAGATCCCCTCACCCATGAGGAATCACTAATGAAGACATCACCTGTCAAAGAAAAATAAAAAGAAGAATCTCATGTCTTGGAATTCCCAAGAAGAAAAATGCAAAAGTTGACTAATGAGGTAGATTCAGAAGAAATAGAAAGTCTAGATGCCTACATCAATGACAAGGATGATGATGATGATGAGCTAGAAGGAGGTGAAGACCATACAGTCTATGAGGTGCATGATTCTGAGGATGAAGGAGATGAGGAGTATAACAAAGAGGATGAGAACAAGAATTACGAATAAGAGGTGAGGATAAAGGCAAGGGGATGAGTTGAGAAATAAATACAAAGGATCAAAGGACCCAAATCCTCACAAAGGAATAGATAAAAGAGGTTGTGTAGAGAAAAGTGGCGGGAATTATCAAGAATGCGGTGGAATAAGAGGTCGGATGCATCATGGATGAGGTGCTGAAGGAAGTTGAGGAGGAAAGCATAGGAAAATAATATGGCAACATGGGGAGAGATCCTAGTTTAGTTGTAATATTTCCAATAGTCACACACATAGGGAGGAAGAGCACATAATTAGAAAAAGTTCAAGCAATGAGCTACATCAATGATCGAAACAAGGTGTTGTATGCGCACTTTCGGATCACCAATACCAATGGAATAAATATTGTGTAACGTCTTGGTCATGAATGTTACTATCATGAATTCCACCTTTCACATTGGAAATGTTGAGATGTGATTTGTCTTAGGAAGGTGCATTATTTTGACATTGAAAATTGTTGGTCCGAAAATCATCGGTTAGGCGGGTCCTTGGGAAATAGGCCAACAGAGTGTGTAGGGCATAGCCCTCTTTGAGACAGTAAAGACAAACTAGTTTATCGCAATCTATAAAACGAGGAATCTGTGTAAATCTACACTATTTTAACTTTAGGGGGTTTGGGATCTCTGTTAGTGCAAATTAGCAGACACCCGGATGTTTATCGATTTCTAGTTTAATAATGGAACATCCGGTGTGATTACACAACATTGAATATTTTCCCCAAGTGTGGGACTTGTAAAAATGGGAAAATAATCTCTAGATTAGAGGATTATTCCTTGACTCCTCTGATAAGATGTATTACTTGAAAATTGTAGAGGTTTAAACTCAAAATCCTACTCTAAATTCAAGGGGACTAGAGATAGAGAATGCAAAAAGAAATAAAACTAAGACTAATAAGGTGATACACCAAAGGAGTGGTGAACATTTACTTCTACAAATTGACATAGATTGGAAGAATGCAACAAAACATCATGCACAAACTGATAAAAATGTAATGAAAGATCAGAAATGAAGCAAACAACACAAGAAGAGGACTGAAACTCATTCACAGAGCTTGCATTGTCATTTTTAATATAAAAAATACATGCATTACAATAGTAGAGAGGCAGAAAACATGTTGTAGTCTGAAAGAGGTCTGATATTCCACAAAATCACTTTCTAGGGTGAAAGAGGGAGCCTATAAAACATAAAAATGTTCAACCTTTACAAAATGAGCCAAATCTAGCTTTTAACAAGGAAAATTTGGGCTCAGGAAGAAGAAACACGGGAAAACATGAAGGATGCTTCAACCACCAACCAAATTGCATTAAAACAACATGGGTTCCCTTGCAAGTTCATTCCTTGATGTTTTTGACCATGCTGGGAGAGAATGCAAGCCATACTTCATCAAAATGGTGGTTGAGATGTCAGTTCTGTTTCTTTTCCCCATGCCAGAGGTGTTTTCCATTTTCTCTCTCCAAAATTCACCAAAACACAAAATTTAACCCTCCATCATGTATATAATTTCACCAGCTTTCCAATGACACCAAGAATGTGAAAATCGAGCTCTGGATCAAAAGTTATGCCTTCGAAGATTTAGGGCAAAACTAGGGCAAAATTGAATTGGTGGGCGAAAATTTGAAATTTTCCCTCTTTTTTGACTTTGGGAAAATTTCCCCAAAAATATCTACCCCTGAAGTTCCAATGCCACATGGCACATCTTGATTAGATGCATGCCTTCCCCGATCATTTTACACCTTTTTCGGCCTTTGGAAAAATTTCTAAAAATTATGCACTTGGCCCGAAGCTTCGAGGACACGTGTCGTCTTCCTATTGGCTAGTAACCCTTTTCCTCCAAATTTTCCATCGCTGCCATCCACTCCCCAAATAGGACATGTGGCATGCTTCTATTGGCTCAAGCCATGAATTCTAAATTTCCTTTGTTGCACCTACCCTTAAGATTTTGCCAGCCACATGGACATGTAGCACCTTCTGATTGGTGCGGGCCATCGGGGGTGGGCTTTCATTCAATTATTTTCCATATTTTGGAAAAAGGGTAACTTTACCTCCACGCCTCCACCTCTCAATACTTTGAGGACACGTGGCAAGCTGTGATTCATTGGCGGGCCTTAGACCAAGATATTCCTTTGCGCCTTGACCTTGAAATTTTTCCAACCTCCTCCCGCTGCTTCGATCTCCGACAACTGCGAGGACACGTGGCCTCCTCCTATTGGCTGGTGGGCCTTCGTGCCAAAAAATTTCTTTGTGTGCCCTGTGAATACTTGGTAAAATTTATAAGTCACCCTTGCCAATCCACCATTCCACCGTTGACGTGGCGCGTTCTGATTCGCCGACGGACCTCCTATGGGAAAATTTCCCTCCAAATCTCCACCGAGCCATAACTTGCAAAATATAAGGAGTTAGAAGGAAAAATTTACCATTCAGAAAGATGAGAAGATTCTCTATATCTGAAACCATTTCTAGAAAGTTTTGAGTTCTTTGAAGATAAAAAATTTGATGAGACACAATGAAGGAAGGAATGAAGGGAGTTAGCCAAAAATAAGCAAGGGGCTTATTTTGGATAACAATTTTGGTGACTCAAAGGGGTCATCTCTCTTTGGATGAAGTTACCATTGTGTGAAGAAATCCATTGGGCATGGAGTCATAAAATTTCTTCATGGAGCTCTCAACTGATTAGAAAATTACAAGGAGGAAGATGAAAGAGTGGAACATCACTTGATCTAGAACATGGCTTGTAAAAGCGCATGTTCGGATAGCAAGCGTGCCAAAGCACTCTCGGGAAGTGGAAAACTAAGCTACAAAAAAACAATATGCACAAGCACTTAGAGGAAAGAAAATCTAAGCTAATATGTACAAGGTGGAGATTTCCCTTTTAGTAGCAATGCTTTAGATGGATTCCATTGACTGGAATTTGCATAGTTCTTCACTATCCAATGTAGACAATTGGAAGGCATTGTTCTTACACTTTGTGACCATGTAGGGTCCACTCCAAATGGCATCAAACTTTGAATGCCTTCCTGGATTTTCTTAGTCTGTATCCCATTTCAACACTAGATCTCTAACTTGGAAGGTTCTAGCCTTAGCCTTTCTATCAAAAGTTCTCTTGATCAAGGCTTGATCCTTCTCCATTGCTTGGGCTGCATGTTCTCTGATCTCTTGGAGCTCCATCAATTCTGCATATCTAACCTCCATGGGTTCAAACTCCAACAAATCCAATTGTTTCATGAGTTCCAATGTTGGCAACTCAAGTGACATGGGAAAAATTGCCTCTCTTCCATAAACAAGCTTGAATGGAGAGTTACCTGTGGACCTCTTGGGAGTTATCCTATCAGCCCACAAGGCTGATTTCAATTTGGTATGCCAAGTCCTCTGATTTTCATCAAGAGTCCTCTTGATGATCCTTAAAAATTCTTTTTGGTAGACTCAGCTTGGCAATTACCTTGAGGGTAATAATTTGATGAAGTGCTCAGATAAATCCCATTTTTGACAGCCCATTCAGTCACCTTTGATCCTATGAATGCCAAAGAATTATCTGATATTATAGTGGCAGGTATACCAAATCTGGTTACTATCCCCTCATAGAAGTCTAGAATGCTAGATTCATTTGCTTCCTTAAGTGCCACTGCCTCAGTCCATTTGGTGAAGTAATCTATGGCTGTTAGGATCCACTTGTGTCCTTGGCTTGAGTTTGGGTTAATGAATCCAATGAAGTCCAAACCCCATTGCATGAATGGCTGGTCAACTGAAATTGGGTGCAATGGAAGGGAAACTAATCTCTCCTTGCCTGTGAAGAAAGTGCAACTCTTGCACCTCTTGATCCATGCATAACAATCACTTTGAATACTTTGGGCCAATAATAGCCGACCTTCATGATCTTGAGGGATGTCACTCTTGGAGCAAAGCGACCTCTAGCTGTTCCACCATGGAACTCTTCTAGTGTTCTATCAATTTGGTTTGTTTCAATGCATCTTAGCAGCAATCCATTTACATCCTTCTTGAACAAAATACCATTGACAAGCACATATGGGACAACCTGCAATATGAAGTGTCTTCTCTTGGTTTTGTTCATCTCTGGAGGGCATAGAACTATTTATAGGAAGTGCACTATGTCTTGGGTCCAACAAGGAGTGAGAACACCATCATTCTCTTCTTGAACAATTCCTTGTTCTTGGTTGTTTTGCAACACCAAAACAACATCTTTCTCATTTCTTGCTTCCATTGATTTGCTTAAGACTAGCTGTTCACATAATCCCTTTCCTCTGACAAGCTTGGTGAATTTGATCTCAATGTCATACTCCATGACACGAGTAATCCACCCCGCACATTTTATTTAGATCTTTGTTGAGGAGGAAGTCTTTGACTCCCACATGAGAAACCAGCAGTTGGACCTTGTCATTTGAAACTATATGCTTAAATTTCTTCAAGCTCCTAATCACTACAAGAACTTGCGTGTCAATGAAAGAATATCTCACCTCATAGTCCTCCAGACTTTTGCTAAAGAAAGAAATTGGCTGCTCTGCATTTTCTTTGTTCTACTGTACTAAAATTGCAGAGATTGTATCATCACCTCCAAATGCATAAAGGATGAAATCCTTGGAGAAATATGGGTTAATGAGAGTTGGAGCTTGTGAAATGGCTTCTTTAATTTCCTCAAAACTTGCCTTACCTTCTGTTGTCCATTTGAAATCCATGCTTTTCTTCAACATCATGGTTATTGGCTTGACAAGGGCTACAAAATCTGGCACAAACCTTCGAACAAAATTGATCCTTCCCAAAAAATTTAAAGGGCCTTCTTATGACTTGGTAATGACAAGGATTTTATTTCTTTAACCCTCTTTGGATCAATTGCTAAGTCTTCTTTGAAAACAATGTGGCTAAGGAGCTTTCCTTCATGAGCTAGAAAAATAAATTTTTGGGATTCAAGGATACCCCAAATCTTCTACATATTTGGAACACTTCTCTCAAATGAAAGAGATGATATGCTGTACTTTTAGAAAATATAGTGATATCATCTAAGTATACCAGCACTACCTTGTTGATTAATCCCTTAAGCGCCATATCCATTGCCCTTTTGAAGGTAGCTCCAGCATTGGACAACCCAAATGGCATTTTTCTATATGCATAAGTCCCCCATTTGGTTGTAAATGCTGTTTTGAACTGATCCTCTTCTTTAACCATGATATGATTGTACCACTGAATAACCATCCAAAGAATGAAAACCTCTAAGAGCCAACAACAAGTTGTAAAATCTACTCCATAGAAGGAAGTGGGTAATGATCCTTGAGAGATGCTCTATTCAAATCTCTAAAGTCTACACACAATCTGATTTCTCCACTCTTCTTTCTAACTGGAACCAAGTTTGCTACCTAACTAGAATGCTTGATAGGAAATATGATACCGCCTCTATTAATTTATTCAATTTTTTTCTCACGAGAGCCTCCATGTGTGGATTTCTTGGCATTTGTTTCTACGATGGGTTTAGCATTTGGATCCAATTCAATTGTATGTTGAGCTAGCTTGGGATTGAAACCTCTCAAGTCCTCATAGCTCCAAGAAAATATATCAGGGAACTCTTGAAAAAGTTGCATAAACTCATACCTCTCTTGCTCGGTTGTCACTTTACCAATTTGAAGTGACTTACCTTCTCCAACCAAGATGGGCACTAAATCTTCTCCCTTGACTTGGATATTTTCCTTCTCCTTCCTAAATTGATCATTAGGATTAAAAATGGACTCCAAAGTGACAAGTCCCTTTGGCAATTTTTGGCTCTTAGCTATACCACCGATCACCATCTTGTTGTTCTAATTTTTCCTAATTTTTGGTGAGAACTCGAGTCTCTTCTTACGCAAGAAATTGATGATTTTTGATCATTTTCAAACACTTGCCAAGTTACATTGTTTGTCAGCACCGATGACCTTAAAATCACATGAATGCTTGGATGTACTTTATATTTCTTGATACTTTCAACAACATCAAAGGCTGCCCCAAATAATACAAGCCTGTCAACAGCATGGTTTTCTTTCATAGAGGTGGAATTGATGTTAAAGCCTTCAAACTCTTCAATGAGGTCCCACACCCTATATTTGTAACACTTGAGCAGATCATTCTTGGTAGCATACTATCCTCTAACTTGATTGAAAATAAGCTCACCTGTCACCAAAGACTTATAGGTTTTAAAACCCCTTTTGATTGACCAATGAAATCCTTGTATCGAGCTTCATATTCAGTAGTGTTGTTAGAACATGCAAACTAAAATCTAAAAGCTGAATAAGAATTAATGCCTTAAAGTGAAACAAACATAGCTCTCCCTCCTGATCCATCAAAGAATATCCGCCATACCTATTGGTCCGAAAATATATCGAGTGGGCGAGATCTATGGATAGACAGGCCAATAGTGTGCGAGGGCATAGCCCCTCTTTGAGACAACAAAATGAAACTAGTTTATTGTTATTCTACCATCAAGAATGTATGAAATTCCAACAATATTATTCCTTCAAGGGGGTTTGGGATCTCATCCTAGTAGAGTTAGTTTCGAGGAAGAACAAAAAGGAATGAAGGAATGGAAGAAAGATGGATCTGAAGGGAGAAAAGAAATGAATTCCAAAGTAGAAAGGTCGAGACGGTTTATGTTTTGGGCTGGTAAAATGAACCAAACTTACATAAAAAAATAAAGAAATATTGATAAACAAAATGACAAAAGTAGATATGAATCTAAATGAATAGACACAAAGATCCGACGTAAGAAATATCTCGATGCATATAACACATGATTTCAGCACAAAGTCTCAATATTTGTATTAATGTTTTCTTCATAAGAAAGCTCAAAGTATTTCTCTCCTCACTTCTATTTTTCATACAAGATGTCCACACACTTTTAAATACTACAAGTATCCAAGTATTTATAGAAGGAGAAGGAGAAAGAAGAAATCCAACAACTTATTTACAAAATATCTAAAAGTAAAATTTTGACTTTGGGGTAATTTGGTGGATGACAACATCCCATGATGCAACATGGATGATGTCATTGCATGTGCCAACATAATTTTAAATAATTTTACAAAAATGGGAATTATCCAAGGAGTAAGCCTATTCATAATCATCCCTTTGCTCGAATGGAGTGTCTTACTTCTTCTCTGGAGAGGCAACATGATACCGAGCTTGATACTCCATAAACTTGCTGATCATCTTCTAAATTTGATCATGATCGGGACCTTTTGTGTGGTCCTCGATGACTTGTCATCTCTCGTTCATCTCTAAGCCTATCAAGGAGCTTGAAGTATTCATTACCTACCTCTATTAAATACCTGATGAAATTGTGGTAAGCCAGAAGGTTGTTAATAGATTCTCGGTCAAAAGTGACCTCTGGCACCACGCCTTGTGATGTAATTACCTTGAAAAGCTGAATAGTATCATTTTCTTTTCTTAAGGTGAACAATGCGTTGAGAAACCCTAGAGACATCCTTAAGATGATCTACTCATTTTGATGTTTCAAATCCAAGGCTTCCTCCTTGATTTTATCTATATTTTCTAGGACAAACTCCATTTGGTCAACCTAATAGTCTAAAGCGACAAACACTTTGTTGTGTGCTCGCGGGTGATCAATGATGCCAAATTTTAACAAGTCATCGGTCGGAGTAGTCGATCATTTTCTAGAATGTCTCATGTTGCAACCTGGCATGGTCCAACTCTTCGGAGATAGGTCTTACTATCACCTAAAGTTCATTGTTTACCTTATCTATACCTTGGTAGAGGCCTGTGAACTTTGTGATTACTTCCTCACTATCTCTGAGGATCTTCTTTCTTTAGGAGGACACTGCTACACCTTGTTCACCAATCTTGGCATATTCATTTATCTTCTCCTGACTAAGGACTTCAGGAGTTTTGGTGGTAGCTATAGGAGGTGCATTGCCCATTCTTTACAGAGCTTGGAGAAGATGTTCGTTTTGTTCCTTGAACATTCTCTTCTTCTCCTTTTCTTCTTGCAATTTCTTGTAAAGGGCATCCATGGCTGACAAGGCCTCTCCTTGCAGGATCTCTGATGATGTTCCCATTGTGACCTAGGTCACTATAAAATCTATAGGAGACATATCTTCTTTCTTCTTTATGGGATCTGGGGATGCTATCTCCATAACCCTTTCACCTGAAACACTTTTTGAAAAGAGAGTTATCATTTTTTTCTTCTTTGGTCCTTTAGCTGATGATGAGAGAGGTCCATGGGTGTAATGGGGACTTTCCTCTTGTGTTGGCTTAGGTGGTTTGAGATCTAGCTTGGACTTATGGGAGTGGGACCGAGAAGACGAAAAATAAACAGGGTGGAAGGAAGAACAACTACCATGGACACAGGAAGTGTGTTGAAACACTTGGTGGTGGCAGATGGAGAAAGGGGCCGATACACCAATTCTCATGGGAATAGGAGTCACTACAAGAGAGGAGTCCATGGGGGTGGAAGGGATCTGCAAGATAAGGGAAGAAATGTTGGGGACAAATCCGTAAGGGAAGAGAAGATGGAGGAAGAGGGAATGGGAACAAAAGAAGACATAGATAAGACACAACCAAAGGAGTGGTTATTTGAGTGACATGAGGAGGGGAAGGAGGAGCAAGAGAGGGAATGGTTGGTACTTCACCAGTTATAGTAGATGTGACAACATCCTGAGTGGATGTGTCTGTTGGAGCACTTACTACTGCTTCTTATTTTCTTGGGGACACTAAGTCCACAACTTGCTCTTCTACGGTAGTAGGAGGGCTTTTAGGAGCTTTCTCTTGAGTAGTGCTTGCCTCTCCCACTTTATCTTTTCCTTTGCCTTTAGGAAAGTGTTTTGGCCTAGTGGGTGCATTTCCTAGGGGAGATGTGATAAAATCTACCCCAAGATAGATGATACCATTTTTCTTACACCAATGTTTGGTGTTACAGTAGGTTGAACCCTTTCTTGGATGGTCTAGGGTGCTTTCTTCCTATCAATATCCATGAATGGTCAATCAACCCCTTCCATGTCTAGGTAAACCTGATCAGTTTCTAGGAAATCCTTTGGGATGATGGCTACGCCATATTGAATGATCTCCACCAAGGCCAACTGGGAGTGATCCTTTCACCTAAGTTTGACTTCATGATTTAAGTCAATGTAGATATCCTCGATCTGAGGAACGTGGATAGGATCGATATTTTTCCCTAGAAGGCAACCATGAGAATCGAAGGTATGCCTTGCAGGGAAATTATGCTTCAAATTAAGAAATTCAAGCTCTACATACATCTCCTGAGCTTTACTTTATGAGAGTCACGTGTACTTGCCTCATCGTGAGGGGAAATGGAGTTCCTCCCTTCTTCCTCTTCATACACTTCTCGTGATATGTGATAAGCTTCCTTGACAGCTCCCGAAGGATTAGTTTAGGCCCCGCATATCTCAAAAATCTTGTGGGTTCTCCCAAGAAGTTGATAGCTATGAGATAGGTAAAGGTGGGGAATTTGCGTAAAAAACACTCCCCACTTCCTTGTGGTGGTGATCATGCTTTTGATTATCTGACCATGAGTCATGTTGGGCCTCAAGAGGTAGACGATGCCATAGAAGAAGACATCATTGATCTTGCTGAACTGAGTTATGTTGTTCTCAAGCCTCAACTCTAGATAGTATTCGTATATTTTGACCTGGGGCCATACCCCATACTTATTCAACCCTAGGTAGTCTCTCTCTGAGGCAGCTGCATATACTACATAGGAGTTCATATAGAACCTCCCAGTTGTTGAAAGTCATTGAAGTTATTCCGAGATTGTATCATTGATAATTTTTGCAGAGCCAAAATGCTGATCGGGCACATTTTTATTCATTGTTTCCAAATACCTGAGCATCCACTTGTGAAAGTAATGGGTATCAGGGATCCCATGTACTCTTCTTAATAAGGTGATCATGTCACTCAGCTCTTCTGATAAATCACTGTGATGAATGACTTGGGGCCACCTGCTCACCACCTTTTTATTCTTGAGGTATACCTCATTCATCATCTACATGCACTTGTCCTCATTATCGGTCCAAGTCTTCATGCAGTCTTCTTGACTTACTACCACAAAATGCCTGTGGTGGGGGATGCCCAAGATAGTTTCAAAGTGTCGGGCTGTGAGGTTGATTATCACCTTGCCCTCCTCATTTTTGACACATCTTGTGTCCTTGTTGTAATAACGACCCACCAACATGATGAATTCATTATTAATCGTGCTCATTGGGATCCCTGCAGTGAAGTGTAGACCACTTCCAACCAATTTATCCATCCACAGGATGCTTGTGACCTTCTTGGTTTTGGCCCAAAAGTCATCCATGTCTATATGCCCAAGTTCTGAATCTCTGATATCGAGATCACACTGTGAAGCGAGTTAGGCATCCCGACCTTTGGTATCTATACTTCATTTTCTCGCTCCGTTAATTTGGCTTTGCCTTTAGACTTGGTTGGCTTATTACTCGATGAAGACATAAGTGCACTTGAGGATTGTTGTTGCTCTACAAGAAGAATTAGAGAGTTTGAACATAGAAGGGCCATGTTAGCCATCAAGTTGTCTATAAAATCTTTCTGAGAATGAAAAATTACCAACTTATGAGCCTCAGGCGCAGGCGCATCCTTACCGCAGTCAGCGGGGTTTTAAAAAGAAAGGTGCACTTTTAGGGAGCGTTGCATGGGGAAAGTAGTGCCAAAAGGGGCATGGGGTGTGGAAAGGCTACAAACAATATTCAGATGTTGATGTCAAGGAATATGGACTTGCACCATAGGAAGTGCTTTAACCGGGCACGATTTTGTTTGGTGCGCAAGGTCTTAGGGTGCGCCATATGGCAGATGTGGCGATGATCTTTGTATGAGGGTGAGGTGCACCAAGTGCATTTGCAGAATGTGTAACACATAGGTCAAGTGTGCCAAAGGGCTTGGTTGGTGTGACGTGGAAAGGGTTTACACAACATGCAGTGTTGTTGTAGTTGTTTTGGTGCCAGCGCTTATGCCTTAGGAATTTTGTAGTTTATAGGGCGCGAGGAGGGCTTATGCTATGTGGTTGTATTATGTGCTTAATGGCGCAACTGTTTTTGATGCAACATAGAGAAATAGTGCACCAAATGGGTGTGACTATGTTTAGTGTAACAGGAGTTTGTAATGCGCCATAGTGAAAATAGTTTCACTATGTGGGCCGATTTCCCTTTTTCTTGATTTTTACTCTTTTGGCTCAGATTTTGATGTCCAGGAGGGAAAAACTAACAAGGAAAGGAGTGAAGGAAAAATGGGCATGAGTTATTTATGAGGCTGAGCCTCCCAAATTTGTAGATCTAGAAGAAAAGGAAAAGGAGAGTTTGCAGGTGGGTACTTGGGTTTGTAAATGGCATTATCCTTTCCTTCTAAATTCATTTTTATTATTCAATAATCCTAATACCTATAGCCCAACATCCATAAAAATAACAAAGATGGTAGAAACCGCTTACTCGGTATAAATAATGATGAAGGGATTAGGTGGGATCCTAGATCATGAAAAATGGCACGCGCGGGCTGATGAGAGTAGCTGACATGCACATAGGAATAACTTTTCACATTTTTTCAATTGTGAAAATGACACGTCGGGTGCACCTATATATAGAAAAAGGTGAATTTATTATGCCACCAAATTTTTATTTTGGCACACTGGGAGACATGTCGACATGGAGGAGATTGCACCTAGGCATGGGTTTGGATGTGTCGACAAGATGATGGTTGCGCCTAGGCGCACTTTTAGGAGGCGCAACATTTAGAGTGCTGACACTCTAGGAAGTGTGCCAAAGGTAAAGATGGGTGCATTTTTGTAAGATGTTGCATCAATGGTTCTTGCACCCAACCCAAAAAGGTTGAAAATGACCAAGTTTTTAAAAGTTTATTTTCGGAAGGGAGTTCTAGGCCATTCTGAACTTCAATAGACCCTAACAAATGGACCGAAACAAATTTTTGTCTGGTTACCTCGCAAAATTTCCCTTGTCAAATTTTGGGGATAACAACTGGCTCTTTCTCGGGGACTATATTTGAGTGAAGCTTAAGGGTAGAGAATCCTATATTTTCATGTGCCTATCCATTGGGTTACGGGGTCAAAAACAAGGGCGATGAAAAGAAAGGAAAACAAAACATATAGAAAGCAAACACATGACAAAAACAAACACACAACTAAAGCAAATCAGACAAAGAAGAGAGCAAGCTCTACTTCCTAAATATTTTGAGATGTTTCCCACTATAGGAAGTGAGAGTTTAGTTCCATCTAAATATGAGAGATAGTAGCTATTCTCTCCATTTAGTTGTCTGATCTTGAATGGCCCTCTCTAAAGAGAATCAAATTTCCCATGCATGCCCTTTGGTTCTCTTCCCTTGTCCCATAGGAGGACAAGATCTCCCACTGGAAATATCTTTTCTTGGACTTTTATCAAACAATATTTTGACTTTATTCGATGTTCGATGATCCTGTTGACCACCTGTTATCCAAAATGAACCCCTTCTCATTTTTTGTGGCTAACTCCTCTCATTTTTTCCTCTCTTGTGCCTCAGTCATAATATTTTTCTTTTCAAGCACTCAAAACCTTCTAGAAATGACACCATTGGATAGAGCTCTTTCTCATCTTTCCAGAAAGGTAAAGTTTTCCTCCTAACTCCATGTATTTTTGAAGTTATGGCTCGGCGGAGTTTTTTGGAAAAATTTCCCCTGAAAGGCTTGCGGCCAATGAGATGCCACCACGTGGGACCTAGAGTGGCAGAGCATGGGGAAATTTTGGAAAATTTTCCAAATGACCAAAAAGGTGCAAAAATTTGAATTTTTGCCCGCCAACCCAATTTGGCCTTGTTTTGCCCTAAAACTTCAAATGGCCATATCTTTTGATCCAGAGCTTAGTTTTTCACGTTATTTATATAAATGGAAAGTTGGTGAAATTATCTACAAGATTCTAGGGTCATTTTTGCATTTTGATGGATTTTGGAGAGATAAAATTGAAAAACACCTCTGGCACGTGGTCATGGACAGAAATGACGTTTCAACCACCGTTTTTAATGAAGAATGGCTTGCATTCTCTCCCAGCATGGCTAAAAATGTTAGGGGATGGGTCTGTAAGGATGCCCATGCTATTTTGAATGTGTTTTGGTCAATGGTTGAATCCCTTCCATGTTTTCCCACGTTTTCTCTTCCGGGCTCGCCCCCTTGCACCGTAAAGCCGATTTGGCTCATTTTCAAAGGGTTGAACATTTTTTGTGTATATGCAGTCCCCTTTCTCACCTTGGAAGTGATTTTGGTGGACTATCAAACCTTTTCTAAGAGCTACAACTTTATTTTCCTCTCTGTGTTGTAATGCAAGTGATTTTGATGATTAAAATAACAATACAACCTCTGTGATTAGTTTTCATCCTCTTCCTGTGTTGTTTGGTTAATTTATGATCCTTCATTACAATTATCAGTTTGTGCATGAGGTTCTTTGTTACATTTTTATGGACTGTGTCAATCTGCAGAAGTAAAAAATGGTCACCAATCCTTTGGTGCATCACCTATTAGCATTAGTTTTAGCTTTTTTACATTCTCTATCTCTGTCTCCTTTGGAATTTAGGGTAGGTTTAGGAATATAGACCTCGCAACTTGTAAGTGATAAATCGATTAGAGGAATTGAGGAACCACCTCTAAACTCGGAGATTCTTTTCTCATTTTGCAAGTCCCACACTTGGGGAAAGGATTCAATGTTGTGCAATCACACTGGATGCTAGTAATATCAAACTAGAAATATGATCAACATCCAGGGGTGCTGCTGATTTGCAACAATAGTTTTGGCATGCTCGGTGGGACCTTAGAGGTCTTCATCTTCATTGCAACAAAATTGATGCACATTTTTTGCAAGTTTCTTTCTTTAAAAGAGCTATAAATTGCACATATAGCGACTCTAAGGAAGAAGAATCAGCTGGTTTTAGCAGTGTAGACCTGAAAACTCATGAGAAGAATCAACACAAGGTCAAGAGCTGGAGAGGAAGAGGTGTTGTTTGAATATCTACAATTATCTCCAAGAATAAGGTAAAGTGGGAGGAGAATCCAAAGGTCCCCATCTCCACCAAACAGAACTCTCTCAACTCCTACACTTGGTAGGCCTTTCATTCAATCAACAAGGGTTCTAAGGCCAATCAAAATGGCACAAAACAACCCCTATGTCAATTTCACTGGCAGTGATCCACTTGCTCTCAATGCACAAAATCCAATCCCAATTGCAGATTAAAGAACATTCCATACTTCACTCGGAGAAAATCAGACCTCACCGGTGATCATGTTAAGGATATTGCTAACATTTGTGTGAATCCATGAGATCAATGAGATGCAAGTTCTTCACAAACCGTTGGCTGCATCTTCATTCAAAGGGAAAGCTTTGTAATGGTTCAGGAGTCTTGCCTCATGTTCTATTCAAAATTGGAATCAACTATGTATAGCCCTCCATGAGTAGTTTGGGGAAAAGGGAGACAACTTGTCCCTTTTGGAGCAGTTGACAACCATCAAGAGAGCTCCCAATGAGCAACTGACTGATTTTAATTTTAAATTTCAAAGGACTTGGGAGAGAATTCCAGTGGTAGTTAGGCCAACAGCAGAAGGTGTTTTTCTTTATTACCTTAAAGCTTTAAATTCTGATATTTCTATGTTAATTCAGTCCATGGGAGGCACAAATATCCCCATTGCTTATAGCATTTCCATTAGAGCTGAAAATTGTTTGATTCAAGCTGGCAAGCTAGCTCCTAGGCCTCCAATGCCATTATTTCCAAGTTTAGAGAGCCCAAGTACTAGCCAAGTGCCTAATTTAGCTTCTATTCCCACTCCTAGAAATCAGAATTCAAGTGAAGCTTCCACTTCATCTTCTAGTGCCTCAAATGAACTTCAAGAAGTCATGAAGCAATTGCAAAATCTAGGTAATGAGCTGGTTACACTCAAAAGGCAAGCAAGCTCAAGGTTTTAGACCTTCCTTCCAGCCTCAAGCTCAGCCTAATAGGTAGCCATATCAACCTCATAGACCACCCAATCCAGCTGTAAATCAGAACCAAGCAAGGCCTCCTACCAATAGACCATTTCAGCCCTATAATCCCAATGCTACATCTGCATCTAAAGCATTAGTGCCAGTATAAAACAATATAGCTCAAGAGTATGATTGGTGTTTCTCATGAAACGAACCTCATAACCAATCCATGTGCTTCAACAGTGCCTTAAACCAAGCATTAATGGTGACAACAATCGGTGTGGAGGGTGAAGGTAGTCAAGGAAATAACCAAAGCAACAAGAAACATTCCAACAAAGAATCAGCTCCAAATGATACCACACTTGTAAACCGAGAAAGCAAAATATTTTTGTGGCATGAACTAGATAGTTTTCCAAAGTGTTGTAGCCAACACAAGGTCAAAGAGGAGAAATTTGGGTGAAGAACAACCATTGGCCCCAAGTAATTCATGACCTTCTGTCACTCCACAAACTATTGGCAAACAAAATGCAATCCCAAGCACGCAAGTATTGCCTAAAACAGCCCCTAGGCCAACCTAAATGCTAGTTGTTACTGCCCATGTGCAAGGAATGAATGTGCAGGCCAAGGGACAGCAGAGGGATACTTCATTTCCATTCATTATCATTGATCGATGAAGAAGACAAATATAAACATATCAATGTGGGAATCACTATTTATCCTGTGCCAAAGAGATTTGCTACAAGCTACCATGAAGGACTCGGCCAACTTCAAATCAGCAAGTCCAAATGCAAGAGAAGGTGCTCACAAATGCTGCCCAACGAGGGGAATCATGGAGGAAAGTAAGGTAAAATATTGGTGCCCCTCCATTCTATGTTTCATTGATCATTGGAAATCAATTAGTACACAATTGCATGATTGATTCTAGGGCAAGTAGTTCAAGAATGCCCAAACAAAGAGCTGATCGGGCTTGGGAATTCAAGATGAAACTATATCCAAAGGGGTAGTGCAATTGGATGGGACAAGCAAGAATAAATAGTCGAGGTGATTAAAAACTTGAGTCTTACCTTGCATGCATGCCCCAACGTGGTTGTTTTACAAGATGTCTCAGTAATAGACCTTCCACCACTCTTTGCCCTATGTTTGTCAAGGGATTTCATAGCCAAGATAAGATCGAGGTTACTTATCGCTGATTGGTCACACATGTTGTTCAGAACAAGATATGGAACCAAAGCCACAATCAGGTCTGAACCTATTGCAAACTTTCACATTGAGCCTTACACTCCAAGTCAGATTAATGCCAATTGTTCAACGTTTGATCAAGAAGATCATCCAAGCACTGATGAAGCTAACACCAAGGTAGGAAGCATCCTAGATCTAACTCTTGATGAATGGGCAAGAAAGGTGCATGCTTTTGATCCTTATCAAGAAATAGAAGAATCTGAGTTGGGAGTCTATTGCATACATGAAGAAAATCAGCCTATTCCTAGCATCACCAAGCCAAACCACAAAGATGACAATGAGGTATGGCAGTTGTTTTTTGATGGATCAAGGAGTAGACAAGGTGCAGGAGGGGGATCCATGCTGGTTTCACCTCAAGGAGTTAAGTATTATTTAGCTTTTAGATTTCAGTTTGCATGCTCTAATAACACTGCTGAATATGAAGCCTTGGTGCAAGGACTGCATTGGGAAATCAAGAGAGGAATAAAGAACTTGCAAGTCTTTGGTGACAGTGAGTTGATTGTCAACCAAGTCAAGGGGCAACATGCTATCAAGAATGATCTACTCAAGTGCTACAAGAACAGGGTGTGGGACCTCATTGAATATTTTGAGGGTTTTGGCATCAAATCCATTCCTAGGAAAGAGAACCAAGCCGCTGATAGGCTTGCAGCAGTTGGGGCAGCCTTTGACGTTGTGGAGAGCATTCAAAAAGAAAAGGTACAGCCAAACATCCATGTGATTGTGAGGCCTTCAGTGCCAGATAACAATGTAAGTTGGCAAGTGTTTGAAAATGATCAGCAAATCATCCATTTTTCAGAAGAAGAGGCTGAATTCTCAGCCAAAAATTAGGAAAAGTTAGAGCAACAGTATGGTGACCAAGTGGTGCAGCTGAGAACCAACAAACTACCAAAGGGACTTATTACTTTGGAGTCCATTTTCAATCCTAATGATCAGTTTAGGAAGGAGAAAGAAAACATCCAAGTGAAGGGAGAAGATTCAGTGTCCATCTTAGTAGAAAGAGGCAAATCACTCCAAATTGGTAAGATGACAACTGAGCAAGAAAGGTATGAGTTCATACAACTTTGTCAAGAATTCCCTGATGTGTTTTCTTGGAGCTATGAATATTTGAAAGGTTTTAATCCCAAGTTATGTCAACACACCATTGAATTGGATCCAAATACTAAGCCCATCAGAAGAAACAAAGGCTAGTCAACCCCCACATGGAGCCTCTCATGAGAAAAGAATTCAATAAGTTGATAGAATCAAGAATCATATTCCCTATCAATCATTCTAGTTAGGTTGCCAACTTGGTTCCAAATGTAAAGAAGAGTGGGGAAATCAGATTGTGTGTTGACTTCAGAGATTTGAATAGAGCATCTCTCAAGGATCATTATCCACTTCCTTCCATGGAGTAGATTTTACAAGTTGTTGCTAGCTCCGAGAGGTTTTCACTACTTGATGGCTATTCAGGGTATAATCAGATTATGGTGAAGGAAGAAGATCAGTTCAAGATAGCCTTTACAACTAAATGGGGAACTTATGCATACAGGAAAATGCCATTTGGGTTGTCCAACACTGGAGCTACCTTCCAAAGAGCAATGGACATGGCATTCAAAGGTTTGATTAACAACATTGTACTGATATATCTTGATGATATCACTATTTTTTCAAAAATATAGTAGACTACCTCTTTCATTTGAGACAAGTGTTCCAAAGGTGTAGAAGATTTGGAGTCTCCTTGAATCCTAAAAAGTGTGTTTTTCTAGCCCATGAAGGAAAGCTCCTTGGCCACATTGTCTCCAAAGAAGGATTAGCAATTGATCCAGAAAGAGTCGAAGCCATAAGAGCACTACCATTGCCAAGCCATAAGAAGGTCCTTCAAAGTTTCTTGGGAAGAATAAATTTTGTTCGGAGGTTTGTCCCAAATTTTGCAGCCCTTGTCAGACCTATCACCAAGATGCTAAAGAAAAGCATGGATTTCAAATGGATAGCAGAAGGAAAGGAAAGTTTTGAAGCAATCAAAGAAGCCATCTCTCAAGCCCCAACTCTCATCAACCCGGATTTCTCCAAGGATTTCATCCTCTATGTGTTTGGAGGTGATGATACTATTTTTGCAATTTTGGTACAGCAGAATAAAGACAATGATGAACATCCAATTACTTTCTTCAGCCAAATCCTAGAGGACTATGAGGTGAGATATTCTTTCATTGAGAAGCATGTTCTTGTAGTAATCAGGAGCTTGAAGAAATTCAAGCATCTAGTTTCAAACAATAAGGTCCAATTGCTGGTTTCTCATGCGGGGGTTAAAGACTTCCTCCTCAACAAAGACTTGAATGAAAAAAGGGCAGGTTGGATTACTCGTGTCATGGAGTATGACATTGAGATCAAAGTCACCAAGTTGGTAAGAGGAAAAGGATTGTGTGAGCAGCTGATCTTGAGCAAACAAGAGGAATCATGCATTGAGAAAGAGACTATTTTGGCGTTGCAAGACAACCATGAGCAAGGAAGCACTCAAGAGGAAAATAATGGTGTCCCCACTCCTTGCTGGACCCAAAGTATAATGCACTTCCTAAGCATAGGCCTATACCCTCCAGAGATGAACAAGACCCAAAGAAGACACTTCAGATTGCATGCTGTCCCATATGCCCTTGTTGATGGTGTTTTATTCAAAAGAGATGTGAATGGAGTACTGCTAAGATGCATTGGTACAAATCAGATTCATAAGGTGCTAGAAGAGTTCCATGGTGGACCAGCTGGTGGTCATTTTTCACCAAGAGTGATAGCTCTAAAGATCATGAGGGCTGGTTATTATTGGCCCAAGATTTTCAATGATTTTTATGCATGGATTAAGAGGTGCAAGAATTGTGCATTTTTCATAGGTAAAGAGAGGCTAGCTGCCCTCCCATTGCATCCAATTTTAGTTGACCAACCATTCATGCAATGGGGTTTAGACTTCATTGGAGTTATTAATCCCAATTCGAGCCAAGGGCACAAGTGGATTTTAACAGCCACATATTACTTCACCAAATGGACTGAAGCAGTAGCACTCAAGGAAGTAAATGAATCTAGCATCCTAGACTTCTATGAGGGAATAGTAACCAAATTTGGCATACCAGCTACAATAATATCAGATAATGCATTGGCATTCATTGGATCCAAGGTGACTGAATGGGCTGTCAAGAACGGGATCTACCTAAGTACTTCATCAAACTATTACCCCCAGGGTAATGGCCAGGCTGAATCTATAAACAAGAACTTGTTGAGGATCATTAGGAGGACTCTTGATGAGAATCAGAGGTCTTGGCATACCAAATTGAAATCAGCCTTATGGGCTGATAGGATAACTCCTAAAAGATCTACAGGTAACTCTCCATTCAAGCTTGTTTATGGAAGAGAGGCAATTTTGCCCATATCACTTGAGTTTCCAACATTGGAACTCATGAAACAGTTGGAGTTGTTGGAGTTTGAGCCCATGGAAGTCAGATATGCAGAATTGATGGAGCTCTAAGAAATCAGAAATCAGGCATCCCAAGCAATGGAGAAGGATCAAGCTTTGATAAAGAAGACCTTTGATAGAAAGGCCAAGAATAGATCCTTCCAAGTTGGAGATCTAGTGTTAAAATGGGATGCGGATAGAGAAAAACCGGGAAGGCATTCAAAATTTGATGCCATTTGGAGTGGCCCATACATGGTCACAAAGTGTAAGGACAACAATGCTTTCCAGTTGTCTTCATTGGATGGCAAAGAACTGCAGATTCTAGTTAATGGAATCCATCTGAATCATTGCTACTGAAGGTAATGCTTCACCCTATACATATTAGTTTAGGTTTTTCATTCCTCCAAGTGCTTGTGCACATTGTTTTTTGTAGATTAGTTTTTCTTTCCCTAAGTGCTTTGGGGACAAGCTTGTTGCCTCCCGGAGATGTGTTTTGTGCCTTGCTCCATCAGGTGATATTCCATCTTCCTCCTTGTAGTGTTCTAGTCAGTTGGGGTATCAAATAGAGAATTCAATGACTCCATACCCAATGGATTTCTTCAGGCAACTGGTAACTTCATCCAGCAGGTAGATGACCCCTCTGAGTCGCCAAAATTGTTATCCAAAATGTGCCCCTGCTCATTTTTTGTGGCTAACTTCTCTCATTATTTCCTCTCTTGTGCCTCAGTCATAATATTTTTATTTTCAGGCACTCAAAACCTTCTGGAAATGACACCATTGGATAGAGCTCTTTCTCAGCTTTCCATAAAGGTAAAGTTTTCCTCCTAACTCCATGTATTTTTGAAGTTATGGCTCGGCAGAGTTTTTTGGAAAAATTTCTCCTGAAAGGCCCGCGGCCAATGAGATGCCACCACATGGCACCTAGAGTGGTGGAGCATGGGGAAATTTTGGAAAATTTTCCAAATGACCAAAAAGGTGCAAAAATTTGAATTTTTGCCCGCCAACCCGATTTGGCCCTGTTTTTCCCTAAAACTTCAAATGGCCATATCTTTCGATCCAGAGCTCGGTTTTTCACGTTGTTTATATCAATGGAAAGCTGGTGAAATTATCTACAAGATTCCAAGGTATTTTTGCATTTTTTTGGATTTTGTAGAGATAAAATTGAAAAATGTGTCTCGCACGTGGTCATGGATAGAAATGATGTTTCAACCACTATTTTTAATGAAGAATGGCTCACATTCTCTCCAATCATGGCTAAAAATGTCGGGGATGGGTTTTTAAGGATGCCCATGCTGTTTTGAATGCATTTTGGTCAATGGTTGAATCCCTTCCATGTTTTCTCCGTTTCTCTCCCCGGGCTTGTCCCTCAGACCGTAAAAGCCAGATTTGGCTCATTTTCAAAGGGTTGAACATTTTTGTGTATTGCAGGTCCCCTTTCTCACCTTGGAAGTGATTTTGGTGGAATATCAAACCTTTTCTAAGAGCTAAAACTTTATTTTGCCTCTCAGGTGTTGTAATGCAAGTGATTTTGATGATTAAAATAACAATACAACCTCTGTGATTAGTTTTCATCCTCTACCTGTGTTGTTTGGTTAATTTATGATCCTTCATTACAATTATCAGTTTGTGCATGAGGTTCTTTGTTGCATTTTTATGGACTGTGTCAATCTGTAGAAGTAAAAAATGCTCACCACTCCTTTGGTGCATCACCTATTAGCATTAGTTTTAGCTTTTTGCATTCTCTATCTCCTGTCTCCTTTGGAATTTAGGGTAGGGTTAGGAGTATAGACCTCTGCTGACTTGTAAGTGATAACTATGACGAGAGGAATTGAGGAACCCGACCTCTAAACTAGAGATTCTTTTCTCATTTTGCAAGTCCTACACTTGGGGAAAGGATTCAATGTTGTGCAATCACACCTTTGGATGCTAGTAATATCAAACTAGAAATAAAGTCCTACCTTTTTGGTCATTTGGAAATTTTTCCAAAATTTCCCCACACTCCACCACTCTAGGTGCCACGTGGTGGCATATCATTGGCCGTGGGCCTTTCAGGGGAAAATTTTTCCAAAAAACTCCGACGAGCCATAACTTCAAAAATACATGGAGTTAGGAGAAAAACTTTACCTTTCGGAAATTTGAGAAAGAGATCTATCCAATGGTGTCATTTCTAGAAGGTTTTGAGTGCTTGAAAAGAAAAATATTATGACCGAGGCACAAGAGAGGAAAAAATGAGAGGAGTTAGCCACAAAAATGAGCATGGGCACATTTTAGATAACAATAACTATGTCTAGCACTTGATTTGGGATGGAGTGCTCAAATTAAGTCAATTCCCCATTTCCTAAATGGTTCATCAATAATGATAGAATTGAGGGGAAAAATAACCAATTTTGGTTTACCAACAAACTATTGGGAGAGTTCACATTTTGCTACCCAGGTGGCTATATCCTGAAATAGCGTTGGCCAATAGTACCTAGCCCGAATGATCTTATGTGCTATCACAGAAGAGGAAAAGTGACCACCGCAGGCTGAATCATGAAAAATTTCTAGTAACTTCACCTGATGTGGCTTGTCAACACATCGCAAGAAGATGCTATCAATCCCGCACTTGTATAAACCGTCATCCCATATGACATATCTGGTTGCCCTAAGATTTACTGTCTGCTTCTCCTTTGAAGTTAGATGGGTTGAACACTCACCGTAAGTGAAAATGAAAGTGATGTCAGAATACTACTCGCCACTTGGTTCAGTAAGCAAATAGAACCATAGGTAGAGAATTGACTTTCTTCAGTTTATCCTGCGCTCCGTTGATGCAATCAACTTTCTCTTCAGGATCCCCTAAATCTTTATTTTCAGCCATGAGTTGACATAGACCTCTACCCCTTACCAAATTGGTTGGTTTGATGTCCAGATAATACTCTTGGACCTTTGTGATCCAATTCCCTTGTAAGCTTCCTAACTCCTGTTGAGTGAGGATAGACTTAACTATCGTGTGTCGCTTGAACCAAAGATCGCCGGAGTTTAGGATGTAGTACTTGGAAGTTTTTGACTTCTTTGACTACCGTGAAGGCATGTTTTTCTAACTAAGACATCTTCAATTCATGAAGCTTGAGAGGGGAGCTCATGAACTCTATTGGGATTCAACATCCTCAGATTTCTTACGCATTAAGATGTTAGATACAAAGTATGCGTGGACGCATAACTTTACATGATGAAATCTTTGGAGAAGTCAGGGCACACGTAATGGTGTATGAGCAACTGAGGATTTTATATCCTCGAATGACATCTTTCATTCTTCACTCCACCAAAATTTTGTGACCCCTTCATCATATTTGATATGTGACAAGTCTTTTCAGCGAAGTCTGGAATAAAGCGTCTGAGAAAATTCACCTTTTCGAAGAAGGAGTGAACATCAGTCTTGCTTGTGGGCAAGGTAAGAATTTGAATAGCCTTGAATCTTTCAATGTCTATTTTTGTTCCTTCCTTGCTAACAATGTGTCCCAACAAATTTCCTTGGTGACCCCGAAAAACAAACCTCTTGGATTTAGGTAAATCCCATGTTCTCGCATCTAATCAATACTTGCTCCAAATGATCACAGTGATCACTTCACTTTTTAGAGAACATAGTTAAGTCATCCAGATAAATCATGATGACATTCCCAAAGATACCTTTGAATGCAAAGTCCATAGCTCACCGAAAGGTGGCACGGCATTGGTCAAGCCAAAAATCATCCTACTATAGGTGAATGTGCCCTAGGGAGTAGTGAACACTTTTTGAATTGGTATTTAGGTGAGACTCGAATCGATTATATCCCAAAAAACCATCGAGCATGGACAACATCTCTCGAACTAGTTTGCTGCTGCGTAATCTGATCCATTATGGGCAGTGGATAAATGTCCTTCAGGGATGCCTAGTTTAGGTTGCGAAAATCTACGCATATGCGTATTTTTCCATTCTTCTTTCACACGGGAACAATGTTTGCGACCCAGGTATTATGATGGATAGGAAAGATAATTCTCACATCCAACATCTTCTATATTTCCACCTGGATGGTGCCTGAGATCTTAGGATTGTAGAGCCTCTGTTTCTGGTAAAAGGGTTTGACATCGTCCTTTAACAGGATGTCATGCTAAACGTCCTTATGCTTGAAAGACTTTAGATTGGCACAAGACCATGCCAATACGTCCATATATTTCTTTAACAGCTTGACAAATTTCCACTTTTCCTCGGGTGTACAACACTTCCCGATGTTCACAAACTGTGGATCCTCTATAGAGCCTAGATTAATAGATTCGGTCTCTGGAGAAGATCTAGGGTCATTCTGTCACTTTTTCTTGATGAAGTGGTCATGCTTGTCAAATAATCATTCTAGGGAGACTAAACCTTTCAGAATTTTGTTCCACTTAAGTTGACAGATACCTCCACCTTCTATTGATTCATTTGCTTGACCAGTGATGGACTCATGACATACTAAAGTAGATCCTTTGAAATGAAGCTCATTGAAATTGTATACTTTCTCTAGGAATGCAATAAGCTAATTGTCATCATTGAATACCTACCAGTGGTGAGAATTGTGTGGCACACTTGGGTGAAATACTACCTCAATGGTATATGTGTCTTTTTTCAGCCCTGGGTGAGGGAGCATAAGTGAGGCAGAGATGGCCAATGAATCGACCATGTTATTTTGGGCTTGTGGGATTACTTTGATTGAGGTGTCAAAATCCTCAATGCTATCCCATACTGTGTTGCGGTAGTGCCTGAGTCTATCATTTTTTACTTGGTATACTCCCTTTACCTGATTGACAATTAGTTTGGTGTCACCTTGTACTTTTAGGTTCTTGATTCCTCTTTCCTTTGTAGCTTACATGCCGAGTAACAAATATTCATACTCAACAAAGTATTGTTTGTATTTAAAAACTACAATTTGAAAGAAAGGAAAATCTCCTCTTTAGGAGATATCAGATAGCTCCAAAGACCACATCCACTTGTTGCACAACTACCATCAAACTACAACATCCATATCTTGTTAAGGTCTTCCTCCCGGATGAGAATGTCCATTCCATCGACTTAGTGGATAAGAAGTAGTTCCCCATCTCGATGATTCGGAGAGAATCGGGCCTTGGGGTCATGATTTGGTGACCAGTACTTCTTTTGTGATTCGGGCTCCAAGGTTTGCATTACTCCTTTGATGGGGATTTTGGATTTGGACCAGTCCATATAAATCTCTCCATCGAATTCCCTACAAAAACTTCTCCCTAGTAAAATTCCATATCTTTGCTGGAATAGTAGCAACGAGGATGGTCATCTTTACCCTTTTCTCTAGGAATGCTACAAATGCGAATTGTGCGTCTTTGATCTGACCAATTAATGGAGCCTGTTTAGTTTCCATGGAGTAACATCTATCAAAATTCTTGGTAAGAGTGAGGCCCAAAGCATGGGCGACCTTTACCGGCATGAAATTATTGGAAGCTCCAGAATCAATTATGTAATTACTTAGCTTGTGACCATTGATCAGGAGGGAGAGATAAAAAGGTTCAATTTTTCCGACATGGAAGTCGAGGCAACATTTATGTGAGATGTAGGAGGAGTGGAAAGGATTCCTTTCAGGGGAGATAGGAGAGGGGATGAAAACTTGACTTTAGATATATTGATCAATCTTATAAGATGCTCAGTGGTTAGATCGAAGATATTCAACCTCATACATTTGAATCTTGGTCTTTTTAGCGTGATCAACTATGTCGAATGTGACCAAGGGTTGTGTTGATGAAGGAATGAGTCCCTCATTTTGCGATGGTAGGGGAGGGTTGGCCTTTATGGAAACCGGAGAAGGCTGATTTGGAGGAGAGATAGAAGGAAAAGATTTCTTCACAAAAGGTTTAATAGGAGGTTGAGAAGGAAGAGGATTACCTCTTTTAGTAATTTTGGGGGTTTGTTTGACACAACCTTCTCCTTCTATATCCCGACATCAACTTCTCGCTTCTTTTCCTTGTGAGCAGGTGAAAACAACATATGACTGTCCACTTACATACCCTTGGGTACCTTCTTCTTCATCGATTCCTCATCTTCAAATTCCATATACTTGATCTTAGATTCACCAATCAGCTTAATGACATCTTGATCATCTTCACCTTGTGACGAAGGTTCTTCATAAATTTTCTCATCCTCTTCAATCTCGACCAGGGAATTCACCTGGAGGGGCCTCAAGTGCTAACCATGGAGTAGCAGAGGTAAACATGACCTTTTTGAGGCATTATTGGGAGTGAAGTTCCTCCGTGGGATATCCCGGTACTTGAGCTAATTACTTCTTTAATGCGAGCAAGTCATTTTCCATCTTCTAGAATGCTAGATCTGATGAAGTGGCTTGAGAAGGAGTCAAAGCCTTTGGTTTGGACAGCTCTCGTTTTAACTCGCTAGATATAAATAGGTTATCCTCTATCCGAATGGCCGCAGCTTGAGCGAGGACCAAGGTGGTGATTTATTCTTGTAAGAGTAAGAAACTTACTGTTGAACTCATGATGTTCATAAAGAAACAATTTTGATTTTTTGGTGTTGGCAACATGGCAAAGCGGCACACGGTTAATCAGCGAATTGAAACGGGTGATAAAATCACTCATGGTTTCATTGGACTCTTTCTTCAAGTGAGTAATCTTTGATAGTAATGTAGATGTGTCTTCTGAAGGCTTATACCTATCTTCAAATGTAGTTCATAATGTAGCCCAACTGGTGATAGATCTGGCTGGTAAGTGTTGGAACCACTATGCTTTAGGTCCTTGCAAGGTCCCTAGAAAGAGGCGTACCGACACATCTTCATGGGTCACATCTAGGATGCTGCATGACATAATGAATGTAGATATATGTGAATCCATGCTTTGATTTCCACTCCCATCAAATCTTGGGAAATTCTTACAGTTCCCATGAGGGAGTGCGTGAAGTGGATGTGGTAATGCAAGAGGACCCATAGCGTTTCCCCATGGTACTGCCATTTGAAAATTTGGAAAGAGGAAACAGCTGGGAGTGCGGTTCCGCTTAGTAATAGGGCATTGCAAATTGACATGGAAGCTCCCTGTGAAAACCGATTCTTTCATGGAGGCGAGACACTTCTTGCTGACCGATCAGTTGAACTCAATGATGATAAACGTGTTGGTGTAATACTGAAATTGTGCCTCTGAAGAAGATAAAAAATAGGATCAACTTGTCCATGAGCTCTTCTCGCTATAGGTAAATGGTTCACCCGCTTGCCATGTATATCCGCTCGGATCAGCAATAATGTGGAGCAAATTTATAATAATATTTTTGCTTGTACTTGCTGATTTTCTGATTTTTATGGAAAAATAAGTAGCATGCACTTTTCTAAATATCCAAATTTATCCCTTTTTTAAACAAATGATCACATTTTAATGACAAGGATTAGTAGAGATAAAACGTGGGATGATTTATTTAAGCTGATTTTTAGATCTTAGATTTGATTTTTGCAACGGTTTGAAAATATTTGTAAAAATATCAAGATGTCGATCTACAGAAATATATGAGTTTTTATAAAAACTCGGTGAAATAAAGGTTTCTAATCTGGTCCAAATCTATAGATCTGCTAAGAAGAGTTTCACTTTGGGTCGTTTTTGCAAAAAATTCAGATTTTAACAAAGGGTTAAAATTTTCAAACCGGTAGTGAATTTGACAGCTTTTTTTTCTTAGTTCAATCCCCAGCAGAGTTGCCAAAAGCTGTTGGTCTCGAAAATCTGAGTGGGCAGATCTATGGATAGATAGGCCAACAAAGGCACAAGGCATAGCCCTCTTTAAGACAATAAAGTGAAACTAGTTTATTACTATTCTACCAGTGAGGAATCTATGCAAGTCTAATAATATTTCGCCTTCGGGGGTTTGGGATCTCATCCCAAGAGAGTTAGTTCTAAGGAAGAACAAAAAGGAATGGAAGAAAGATGGATACGAAGGGAGAAAAGAAATGAATTCCAAAGTAGAAATGTCGAGGGTTTATGTTTTGGGCTGGTAGTAAATAGAGCCAAACTTACTCACATAAAAAATAAGTAGTAATACTTGATAAACAAAATGACAAAAGTAGATATGAATCTAACAAAATAGACACACAGATCTGAAGTAAGAAAGATCGACGCATATAACACATGAATTCAACACAAAGTCTCAATATTTGTATTAATATTTTCTTACATTACAAGAAATCTCAAATTATTTCTCTCCTCACTTCTATTTTTCATACAAGATGTCCACACACTTTTGAATATTACAAGTATCCAAGTATTTATAGAAGAAGAAGGAGAAAGAAGAAAAAAGGAGCCAACAACTTATTTACAAAATATCTAAAAGTCAAATGTTGACTTTGGGGTAATTTGGTGGATGATAACATCCCATGATGCAACATGGATGATGTCATCGCATGTGCCAACATACTTTTAAATAATTTTACAAAAAAATGGGATTTATCCTAAGAAGGAAGCCTATTCATCATCATCCCTTTGCTCAAATGGAGTGTCTTGCTTTTCTCTAGAGAGGTGATATGATACTTAGCTCGATACTCCAAAACTTGCTGATCATCTTCAAGTTGATCATGATCGGGACCTTTGTGTGGTCCCCGATGACTTCGCAAGTCTCTTGTTCATCTCAAAGCCTATCGGGAGCTTGAATTATTCATTTTCTACCTCTATTAAATACCGATGAAATCATGGCAAGCCACAAGGTTGTTAATATATTCTCGGTCAAAAGTGACCTCGGCACCACACCTTGTGATGCAATTCCTTGAAAAGTTGAAGTGTATCGTTTTCTTCTCTTAAGGTGAACTATGCGTTAAGCAACCTGGAGACATCCTTAAGATGATCTACTCCATTTGATGTTTCACGTCCAGGGCTTCCTCCTTGATTTTATCTATATTTTCTAGGAAAAACTCCATTTGGTCAACCCGATAGTCTAAAGTGACAAGCACTTTGTTGTGTGCTTGTGGGTGATCAATGATGCCGAATTTTAACAAGTCATCAGTCGGGTAGTCAATCATTTTTTGGAATGTCTCGTGTTGCAACCTAGCATGGTCCAACTCTTCGAGGTAGGTCTTGCTATCACCTAGAGTTCATTGTTTGCCTTATCTATACCTTGGTAGAGGCCTGTGAACTTTGTGATTACTTCCTCACTATCTCCGAGGATCTGATCTCTCCAGAGGACACTACCGCACCTTATTCGCCAATATTTACATATTCATTTATCCTCTCCGACTAAGGACTTTAGGAGTTTCAAAGTGGTAGCTATAGGAGGTGCATTTCCCATTCTTTTGAGAGATTAGAGAAGATGTTTGTTTTGTTCCTTTAACATTCTCTTATTCTCCCTTTCTTCTTTGCAATTTCTTGCAAAGGGAATCCATGGTGACAAGGCCTCTCCTTGTAGACTCTCTCGATGATTTTCCCATTGTGACCTAGGTCACCGTAAAATCTATAGGAGACAGATCTTATTTCTTCTTTATGGGATCTGGGTAGGCTATCTCCATAACCCTTTGCCTAAAACACTTTTGAAAAACGAGTTATCACTTTTGCTTCTTTAGTCCTTTAGCCGGGATGCCGAGAGAAGTCCATGGGTGTAATGGGAATTTCCTCTTATCTTGGCTTAGGTGGTTTGAGATCCACTTGGACTAATGGGAGTGGGACCAGAGGATGAAGAAGTAATAGGGGTAGAAGGAAGAACAACTATAGTCGACACGTGGAAGTGTGTCAAAACACTTGGTGGCAGCATGGAGAAAAGGGTCACACACACACACGGTCACGGGAATAGGAGTCACTACAAGAGAGGAGACCATGGGGGTGGAAGGGATCGTGAGATGAGGGAAGAAATGATGGGGGACAAATCTAAAAGGGAAGAGAAGATGGAGGAAGAGGGAGGGGGAACAAGAAGACAGAGGAGAAGACAAAACCAAAGGAGTGGTTGTTTGAGTGACATGAGGAGGGGAAGGAGGAGTGAGAGAGGGAACAGTTTGTACCTCACCAGTTGTAGATGTGACAACATCCTAAGTGGATGTGTCCATTGGAGTAGTTACCACTTCTTCTTTCTGGGGACAAGTAAGTCCACAACTTGCTCTTCTGTGGTAGTAGGAGGGATTTTAAGAGCTTTCTCTTGAGCAGTGCTTGCCTCTCCCACTTTATCTTTTCCTTTTCCTTTAGGAAAGTGTTTTGGCCTAGTGGGTGCATTGCCCAGGGGAGATGTGATAAAATCTACCCCAAGATAGATGATACCATTTTTCTTACACCAATGTTCAGTGTGTTGTAGAGTAGGTTGAACCCTTTCTTGGATGGTCTGGGGTACTTTGTTCCTATCAATATCTGTGAATGGCCAATCATCCCCTTCCATGTCTAGGTAAACCTGATCAATTTCCTGATGAGTTTCTAGAAAATCCTTTGGGATGATGACTACACCATATTGAATGATCTCCATCAGGGCCAGCCGGGAGTGATCCTTTCACCTGAGTTCGACTTCATGATTTAAGTCGATGTAGATATCCTCGATCGAGGAACATGGATAGGATTGATATTTTTTCCCTAGAAGGCAACCATAAGGATTGAAGGTTGGCCTTGCTTGATAAATTATGCTTCAAATTAAGCAATTCAAGCTCTACATACATCTGCCGAGCTTTAATTTGTGTGAGGAACATGTCTTCGCCTTTTGTGAGGGGGAATGGATTTCCTCCCTTCTTCCTCTTCATACACTTCTTGTGATAGGTGATAAGCTGCCTTGACAACCTGAATTATTAGTTTAGGCCCCGTATATCTCAGAAATCTTGTGGGTTCTCCCAAGAAGTTGGCAGCTCTGAGATAGGTAAAGGTGGAGAATTGCGTAAACAATGCTCCCCACTTCCTTGTGGTGGTGATCATGCTTTTTCTTGTCTGACCATGAGTCATGTTGGGCCTCAAGAGGCTAGACGATGCCATAGAAGAAGACATCATTGATCTTGTTGAACTGAGCTATGCTATTCTCAAGCCTCAACTCTTGATAGTATTCATATATTTTGACCTGGGGCCATACCCCATACTGATTCAACCCTGGGTAGTCTCTCTCTAAGGTAGCTGCATATACTACATAGGAGTTCATATAGAACCTCCCAGTTATTAAAAGTCATTGAAGTTGTTCTGAGATTGTATCACTGATAATTTTGGCCCAGCCAAAATGCTGATTGGGCACATTTTTATTCATTGTTTCCAAATACCTGAGCATCCACTTGTGAAAGTAATGGGCATTAGGGAGCCCATGTACTCTTCTTAAGAAGGTGATCATGTCACTCAGCTCTTCTGAAAATTCACTACGATGAATGACTTGGGGCCACCTACTCGCCACCTTTTTATTGTTGAGGTATACCTCGTTCTTCATCTGCATGCACTTGTCCTTAATATCGGTCCAAGTCTTCATGCAGTCTTCTTGACTTACTGCAACAAAATTCCTGTGGTGGGGGATTCCCAAGATAGTTTCAAAGTGTCAGTTTGTGAGGATGATTATCACCTTTTCCTCATCATTTTTGACACATCTTGTGTCCTTGTTGTAACAATGGCCTACCAACATGATGAATTCATTATTAATTGCTCTCACCGGGAGCCATGTAGCGAAGTCCGAGCCACTTTGCTAACCAATTTATCCATCCATAGGATGCCTGTTACCTTCTTGGTTTTAGCCCAAAAGTTGTCCATGTCTATATTCCCAAGTTCTAAATCTCTAATATCGAGATACACTCCGCAAGAGAGTCAGGCATCCTGACCTTTTGGTATCTATACTTCATTTCCTGCTCTGTCAATTTGGCTTTGCCTTTGGACTTGGTTGGCTTCTTACTCGATGAAGACATAAGTGCACTTGAGGATTCTATTGCCCCGCAAGAAGAATTAGAGATTTTGAACATAGAAGGGCCATGTTATCCATCAATTTGTCCGTAAAAGATTTGCGCAGAATGAAAAATTACCAACTTATGAGCCCTCGGGCGCAAGGCACATCCTTACTAAAGCTACGAGTGCTGGGGTTTTGAAAAGCAAGGCACACTTTTAGGGAGTGTGGCATGGGGGAAAGTAGTGCCAAAAGTGGGGTGGGGCGTGAAAAGGCTATACACAAAATTCAGATGTTGATGTCAAGGAATATGTGCTTGTGCCATAGGAAGTGCTTTAATTGGGCACAATTTTGTTTGGTGTAGCAAGGTCTCAGGGTGCGCCATTGGCGCAGATGTGGTAGATGCTACATGAGGGTGAGGTGTGCCAAGTGCATTTATAGAAGGTGTAACACATAGGTCAAGTGCACCAAGGGGCTTGGTTGGCATGGCGTGGAAAGGGTTTACACAACATGCAGTGTTGTTGTAGTTGTTTTGGCGCCAATGCTTACACCTTAGGAATTTTATAGTTTATAGGGTGCGAGGAGGGCTTATGCTACGTGGTCCTATTATGCATCAATTGCGTGACTATTTTTGATGTAATATAGAGAAATAGTGCGCCAAAGGGGTGCGACTGTGTGTAGTGCAACATGAGTTTGCAATGCACCATAGTGAAAATAGTTTCACTATGTCGGCCGATTTCCCTTTTCTTGATTTTTACTCTTTTGGCTCAGATTTTGATGTCTAGGAGGGAAAAACTAACAAGGCAAGGAGTGAAGGACAAATGGGCATGAGTTATTTATGAGGCTGAGCCTCTCCAGATTTGTAGATCTAGAAGAAAAGGAAAAGGAGAGTTTGAGGTGGGTACTTGGGTTTGTAAATGGCATTATCCTTTCCTTCTAAATTCATTTTATTATTCAACAATCCTAATACCTAGCCCAACATCCATAAAAATAACAAGGATGGTAGAAACCACTTACTTGGTATAAATAACGATGAAGGGATGAGGTGGGATCCACTATCACAACAAATGGAGCGCATGGGATGACGAGAGCAACTGACATGCATAGAGGAATAACTTTTCACGTTTCTTCAATTGTGAAAATGATAGGTCGGGTGCACCTATATATAGAAAAATGTGCATTTATTGTGCCACCATATTTTTCTTTTGGCGCACTGGGAGAGATGTCGACATGGAGGAGATTGCGCCTAGGCGTGGGTTTGGATGTGTCAACAGGATGATGGCTGCACCTAGGCACACTTTTGGGAGGCACAACATTTGGAGTGCTGACACTCCAGGAAGTGCACCAAAGGCAAAGATGGGCGTAGTTTTGTAAGATGTTGCATCAATGGTTCTTGCGCCCAACCCAAAAAGGTTGAAAATGACCAAGTTCTTAAAAGTTGATTTTTGGGAAGGGAGTTCTAGGCCATTCAGAACATCAATAGACCCTAATAGGGGACCAATTTTTTTTTTTGGTGCAGTTACCTACAAAATTGCCCTTGTCAATTTTACAAGATAACAATACCTCATTGTCATCTTTATGGCCTGGCTTGCTTGATCGATGCTAGGAATAGGCTGATTTTCTTCATGTATTCAATAGACTCCTAACTCAGATTCTTCTATTTCGTGGTAGGGGTCAAAAGCATGCACCTTGCTTTCCCATTCATCAAGAGTCAAATCTGGGATGCTTCTAACCTTTGTATCGCTTCATTTGTGATTGGATAATCTTCTTCATCAAATCTTTGAGCAGTTGGCATTGATTGGGCTTGGAGTATGAGGCTCAATGTGAAAATTTACAATAGGTTTAGATCTGATTGTGGCCTTAGTCTCATATCTTGTTCTAAACAACATGTGTGACTAATCAGTAGATAAGTAGCCTCTAATTTTAACTGTGAAATCCCTTAACAAACATAGGGCAAAGAGTGGTGGCAAATCTATCACTGACACATCTTGAAAAATAGTAACATTAGGGCATGCATGCAAAGTAAGGCTCATATCTTTAATTATTCCCATTGTTGTTACTGTTGTCCCATCCAGTTTCACTACCCATTTGGATATGACTTCATATTGTAGGCCCAGCTGATCAACTATTTTCTTGGGCATTACATAACTACTTGCCCTTGAATCAATCATGCAATTGTGTACTAGTTTATTCTCTATGATCAATGAAACATAGAAATGAGGGGGCTTCACAACTTTACCTTGCTGTCCTCCATGATTCCCTTCAGGTTGAGAAACATTTGTGAGTACCTTCTCCTACATATGGACTTTCTGATTTGAATTTGACCAATTCTTCATGGCAGCTTGTAGGAGATCTCTTTGGCCTGGGATGGATAGTGATTCCCACATTGATATATTCACATTTTTCTTCTTCATCTGATCAATGATGTTGAATGGGGATGAAACATCTCTTTACCGCCTCTTGGCTTGCATATTTTTCTCTTCCACTTGGGAAGCAACAACTGACATTTGAGCTGGTCTAGAAGGTGGCTTGGGTTGTCCTTGCATGTTTGGAACTGCATTTTTCTTGCCAACACCTTGGGGAGTGATGGAAGGTTGTGGATCACCTGGAGCCAATGACTTCCCTTCACTAATATTTCTCTTTTTGACCTTGTGTTGGCTGCCACACTCTAAGACATTGCTTGATTCATGCCACAAAAATCCTCAGCTTGCCAATTCACTAGTGTAGTCTCATTTGGAGTTACATTTTGCTGAGATGTTCCTTGTTGTTGGCTTGTTTCTTGGCTCACCTCACCCTCTATGCCAGTTGTTGTCACCATCAAGGCTTGGTTCAAAGCACCATTGAAACACATAGGCGTGTGTAGACACCAAATTCGTGTCTCACGACCCCTTGTGACCCGCATCTCATTTCGCAACCTAACCTCATTACCTAAACCTTACACAAGTATTTATTAATTGCCTTGTAATTGATAAATCTACACCACCTTACCTACCACCTCACTTTGCCACTTCATCATGACCTAGCCCTAACCCTAAAACTAACCTAATTAGGACCCATGACTTGGTCTAGACTCACATCCATAACTAATGCCTCCTTACTCGCACCCAAAGCGGACCTTCTAGCCACTTGACCAAGCCCGCAACTGATCTCTCGGGAGAAAAGCAGGGAAGGTGGGCTATTTTACTAAAAATAGCCTACTTTTTCCTAACCGATGCCGGTTCCTACTCGACCGCCGTCGGTTACGCAACCGCCATCGGTTCCCTGTAAATGGGCTTCCCAAACCAAAACAACGGATCGGAATTTCATTTTGGAGATCAGTCGAAGGATTTTTAGCCAAAGGAGAGTCCAAAGCGATCAGCAGAGTCCAGAACTTCACTCGACCAAGCAGAGACGAGTAAAGAAACCAGAAGAGTTGGCAGCAAAGGAGATCAACTTGCACCTTCATCAAAAAAACCAGTAAGTTATATCTTGCATGTCCTCCATTATAACATTTCTTGTGCTTTTGGAATTGTAATCTTCCCAAATCCGTTCCTGAACCCATTATCTAACGAACCATTGCCTCTAACCATCATTCCTTAGCTTCTAACCATCCCATTTCTCAATACTATCCAAAAACCAGCCATTACAAACACCACAACCAGCCCAGAAGATCCTAGAACCAACCGGTATCGGTTATCAGTGACCGCCATCGGTTATAGATAACCGGCATCGGTTCCTTTGATCAAAACCAAGAAAAGCTTGACCTTTTCCCTACCTAGTTCCACGAAACAATTTAATTAGTACTCTCTGGTATTTTGTGTTAATTCATATTAGGGGAAGGCCGACCACCTTCGAAAGGAAGTTTCATACTTCTGGACCCAAGGCTTGAGTTCCCTCATTTATTATCTAATCAAAATCTTGTGGTCTTGTGTTCTTATTTGCGAGGTAGTCCTTCCAAGACAAAAGGAGTTCTTCGCAGATCGGCTGATCTTTCTCTACGGTATGCGCACATCATCTCGACATTCTACGGGTATTCCTCCTAACCCTAACCTTATCTGTTTCTATAAGGAGCAAAGCATTTCAGTGAAACATTTTGCTTGCCGGTGGGACCCATTTTGGGTTTTTCTTTATTTCATACTTGCTTTGTTATTATAGGGAGCATACTTGCTGTTTTCTTCTTCTAGAGATATTCACGGGGTATTTTATTATTACGGTAAAAGAACTTGCTTTGTTTTTGCATCTTGCATTAGTAAAAGTCATCTCTTTTGCTTCATCGAATATCACTTTCGAGTTGGGTTTTAAAACACATGCATTACATTCTGCTATTGTTTTCAATTCTAGTGAACATAGATTAAGTAGCAGTGTGCACACGTGGGGGTGATATCCATGGTATTGACAGGAAATTAACCTTAGTTTCTTTGCACAACACATCTTGAATCACTTCACAATTAACACAACATCTCAAACATCCCCCTTTTCCGCGGTATTTCCTCCCATGATTGAAGTAACCTTATAAGCCAAAACAAACTTGATATTTCCCCTAAGTCTTGTTGTTTAGGATTACGACATCATTCTACGTCTAAAGGCATAAGCCCACAATAATTAAAATTAACCCTAAGGTTAATCTCGCATTTGCGTTTGCCTCTTGCTTGTTTTCAAATCTGTTTTCTCTGTCATACTTTGTCTTCGTGATCAATAAGTTGCTAAACTACTCAACGTTGCTAAAAATCAAATTAGCAACCCCTTTGTATTTTCTTATTCTAGATTTTGACACCGGCATCGGTTAAGGGACCGGCGTCGTTTTCCTGTGACCGACACCGGTTACCAAACCGATATCGATTCTTGTCTCTCTCACCCACGACAAACCAGTGCAACTTGCTAAATTCACCATTACGAGGTTGTTTTTGTCCTTGATAGATTGAAACTTTCTGTGTGTTACAGTCATGGTTGTCATCACTCGGAAGCAAGCCGCCGCCATGGTTTCACGCTTGCGCTTGCTCTTTCTTTGCACTGAATCACCCCCTTCACATTCTATAGGAAACCCTACGGACACCGGTGAGATCCCCAAATTCTGTGGGAGACAAGGACTTTGCCAAATTTCTAGATGCTAATCCCAGTATTTTGTCACAATACTATTTGTCTCATACCCACGACCGTGCTTTGATGGTCGGCTCCTTATGGGCATGCCTATTAGTATAGCTGCTCATTTAGCTCCTACTCCTCCGATAACAATACCTTACTTCCCGCATCACTAGCCCCGTCTCCCAATCCGGCGGTAGCGAGAGAGGTTCATACGACCCGATTAGCTTTCCTTTTGTTAATCTTGGACCCCACGTATCGCCACCACCAAGCCCCCTATCTCGTCTCTCTTTCGAGACCACTCCATTCATGACTTACTCTCTGCCACCTATTCAAATGAGCTTTCCTTCTCAAGCTCCGCCTACCTTTTCATTCCCATACACGTATCCGATAACCTCAACACCTTATATGGGACATCCCTTACGTGGCACCATCACCTCATCCAACCACCAGATTTCATCAAGCAAATGATGGACAAAATGCAAAACACGGAGGCTTCCGTTTGGGAAGTCGTAGCGCTTGACATACGAGCAAGTTTGTCGGGAGCCCATTCACCCTCTGTCCCCCTTCATTCATATCCTCCTCAATGGGAGTTGCCAAAGTTTACTCGTTTTAATAGTAAAGAGGATCCTCAACAACACTTGCGATCATTTAGACATGCTTGTTATTTGATTGCCCATGATGATGCCTTGTTACTCCGCACCTTTCCCATGTCCTTATCAGGGCCTGCCTTGGAGTGGTACAGTGCTTTAACCCAGCACTCAATCTTCTCTTTTAACCAACTAGCCCAATCTTTCTTGGATCATTTCTCCATTAACATTGCCAAGAAAGTATCTATCACTGACCTCTATGCCATCCGACAATTCGAAGACGAATCTATCGCAGATTTCGTTGGACGATGGCGGGGCCTTATCAACCAACTTACGTATGCCTTGCCTCAAACCGAACTTATCAAACTCTTTACGCGGGCATGCGCTAAGCACATCTCCCCTACCCTCCAAATTCAAACTTTCCGTACATTCGACGAGGCCTTTACTATGGCTCGAAAATTAGAAATTCGAGCCTTAGAGGAAGAGAAATTGCGGTTGCGCAACAAGAACTCCACTTTCCGAACTCCTGATTCTACCGATAAACCAAATACCACCACTCCTCACGCGTCGACCTCTTCTAAATCAAAGGAGCTGTGTCACGCGGTGATGGTCAAATCCCAACCACCATCGATACTCCACCAAAACCACCTATAAATACAAAGTGAGCCCACAATTACACTCCCTTGGGAGAAACTTATGGCATCATCCTAGAGAAATTGCTCAAAGTGGGGCTATCACCTTGCCCCTGTAAAACCTCACTCTGGGTTTGACTCCACCCTTGCAATACCTTCACAGTACAAAGAAAATGACTTTTGTAACTTTCACCGCGTAAAGGACATAGTCATGAAAAGCGCAAGATGTTGAAAAACATAGTGCGGGAAATGGTTGATCTGGGGATATAACACTCGATAATCCTAACGCCTGCTAACCGAAATCTGAAAATTTTCAACAAGCCATTCCCGAATCACTCGTCCAGCAAGAAGACAGCGTAAACCAAGATATCTTAGGCGAGGAGAGTGTTCATGAGATCCATGCGATGTTGATACCCGGCCCAAAAGCCTCTATCGAGAAAATTTTGAATCAAGCCTCTTCACTAACACAGGAGCCCGAACCTCCTTTACCACCATCAAGCCAAAGCGAAATCATTCCTTTACCCATAGAAGAGTTAGCTGCCCAGGCTTCCCTTCCCATTAATGAGTCTTCTTACACCACATCCCTACAAAACTGCGAGCGGATGTTGTCTAATCTATCCATTTCCCAGACGTCTCCTTCTACCACTCTTGCCGCACAAGAGGAAGGTACACCACTCCTTTTGACATCCTTAGATGAGAAATCTCTCGCACCGACATCGTTAAATTCTTTAGCCATGAGCATGGACCCCCTCAGCCGCCCATACGCCTATTGGTCCCTCATCACCTAAATCTTTTCAACAACCGTCGACCTCTTAGCATCTCTTGATACGGTGCCTCATCCGCCTCTGTGTCACACCCATGATGGATTGGAATTACAACTCACTTTTCCTCTGTACCAAAATTACAAATTACACAGGATTTGTCATTCCACAGAAGATAGACAGGCCCTATGGGAACGTTTGAGTACTCCTGTTTCTACTCAAATGCAAATGACTGATCCCGATGTCTCCACCATCTACCCGAAGTGCTTACAGAAGCTTAAAATGCCCCTGTTCTCGCCTTCACCCCCCTCACCTCTACCAAATTCCCCGTCCACTTCTATCAACTTAACCAGATCTTCCCCTACGCTTGGGACCTCACCAATGCCCAGTCTAACACACCCGCCTAAGCGACTCGATTTATCCCAAAATAAACCCGCCCCGCCACCTAGGAGACAAACGCAATCCGGGCCTCTATCAAAACCCTCATCTTCACACCCACCTTCCATATTGGGACCTCATCCCTCCACCTTACATCAATATATCATACCTCCTTTGTTTTCTGCAAAACAACCTACGCCTTTTACACCTATCGAGAGATCAAAGGGTATCACAACATCGTTACCCGTGTATCCGGTCCACCTATCAACCCTAAACCCATCCCATCATCAAAGGATTTATTTTACTGTCACTCCCCTTTCTCGTGGTTGTTTCCGCTACCATGCCATCGTAGCCTCATCATCATCTAACCAATTTGAACGTAACGTAACCAAGAAACCACGTTTAGTGAAAAACATGTGTCGGCACCCTCGACTAAACCACCACCCATACGAACTAAACACGCCCAAACATTACCACAACCCACACAATCAATACCCTCATCTTCTTGATTTTGACCCACTCAAAGGATCCTACGCCAAAATCCTTGCTATGTTGGTGGAGAATGCGACCATCTCTCTACCCCCACTTCGACCTTATGACCCGTCTAAGCCCCGACCTGTGGATTATGATGAGTCTAAAATCTGCGCCTATCACCGCACACCTGGACATGATGTAGAAGGATGCAAAGCTCTAAAAACCATCCTTCGCCAGTCACCTCTTCCGGATCGAAAGATTAAGAAAAACAACTTACGCGAGGAGAGACCTCTAGCGTCGATTCCCTCTACTATACCATGTCCCCGCCTCACCAAGATCGATCATTATTACAACCCCACCTCTTGAAGACCATGAATTATCCCAACCATCTTCTTCATCTCAGTCTCTACGAGATTAATATGATTAGTGTCGCTACTCGAGACGGAAAAACAATGGGAAGGCGAAAAAACACACTGCGGCATCTCTTTCTCCTTGACCATCCCGATTACACCACCACCTAAAGTGGTTATTCGCGGACCCGCCTATCCGTCTCTAATGGAGTTGCCCACGAACCATGATCAAACGGCTTCATGATCGCCCGTAAAAATGACACTATATGATCTCATTCGGACTTGAATCTCATCGACAAGATCTCGTTGAGATCCTTGAGGATAGAGGTTTTCCCAATGAAACCCTACCCGTGGCCTCCATTCTAACACCCAATCACGTTGCCTCTCTCACCAAACAATCCATCTCCCCCACCATACGTCTCAAAACAACAAGCGCTGCGGTTAGTTTCTCGGAAGATGAAATTATCGACTTTGAGTACGAGAAGACCACGACCTGCCCTTTTCATTTCCGCTTACGTCCGAGACATTCGAGTACGTCGGGTTATGATTGACGGGGGCGCTAGCCTAAACATCATCTCTTCAAAAGCCTTCCAACAAATGAACATCCCTTCTAGTTGCATGTGTGCCAACCCCATCATGTTGCGGTCATTCAATGATGCTATTACTTCTACCTTAGGCACCGTGATCCTCAACATTCGCGTAGGCCCACGTACTTTGCCCGAACTCTTCTATGTCCTTGAAGGAGAGTTCCAATATAATATATTGCTAGGTCGTCCTTGGATCCGGGCCATGGGATGCGTCCCCTCAACATTACATCGATGTATAAAATTTGAGTACGAGGGGAAGTCCTACCTTTGTAAAAGCTGATCCTCCCCCTTCAAAACTTGCGATATGTTATACCGCCCAAACGATGTGCTTATACCAATTAAGACACCCATACATTCAACCCAACCATCCTCTTCAATATACCTCAACCGTCCACCTCATTGCACTCTGTTGTGAAACCACCGTCACACAAACCACTTCTCTTCCCATGACTAACATCCCAACCTCCGACCCCTTAGTAGACGTTTTTCATCGCCTTACGCTGGGGGAGTATCGCCTATATAACGTTAGTTCTTTCCCTACCCCGCAGGAGTACGGACAATTACATGCACACCCCACCTACGACCGTCGCGTGGGGGAGATAATCTCTTACGGACCACCCCATTGTCGCACTAACCTAACATACGGGGGTGTTGACGCATCCTCCATTACCCCTGAACCTCCTCTTGGTGTGGTTCCCTTCCAATCCGATTTTCAATACTTGACAAATCGTCGTTTTGCCCTCACCTTCTTGACTCGCTGTGCGTGGAAAGGCTTTGGTTTTGGCCTTTACGAACAAGGCCGACATACTCTCATCCCCATCACCACACGCAAACATAATGATCGCAGTGGTCTTGGTTTTTCCGAAACACCTACGCAAGAGACACCTCCTGTCAGCTGTATCCTGGAAGAAGAGGATGTCGCCCCTACCAAACCATCATCACCCACTTTGCCATCATCTCCCACAGAATCGATGGACCCTGAATCTATCCCTCCTAACTTTTTTTTTTCATAAATGCTATCTTCATAGGTCCTCTCACTTATCAACGTGATAATGAGGACCCATCTTCTCTTCCCCTTCTGTATCCAGACATGATCGAAGAGGATTCACCTTTGATTAATGTTGTTGAATGCCAGGATGACGACTCCATCCTCACTTACCTAGGCGCGGATGATTCTTATATTCAACGTGCCTTACCATCTGAAACTCAAACCATGCTGAATGAATCTACTATAGAAATCAACATCCACACGGAGGAAGATCCTCACATAGTGAAGATTGGACAATCCCTTAACACATCAGAACAAGCCGCCTTTACTACCTTTCTCTGTGCTCGCAACCAAGCGTTCGCATGGTCTTACGCTGACATGCCAGGAATTGATCCTACCATTGCCGTCCATAACATCACCCTAAACCCCGATTCCAAACCAGTCAAACAGAAATTGAGAAAAATGCATCCACGCATTGCTCTCTTGGTCAAAGAGGAACTCAACGACTCCTTCTGTTTCCTTCATTACGCCTATTGACTATCCTCAATGGATTTCTAACATCGCACATCACGAAAGCGGCGGGGGGACTTCGGATATGCACGGATTTCGGGATCTTAACCTCGCTTGCCCTAAGGATGACTTCCCCCTCCCAAGTATTGATCAACTTGTTGATCTCACTGAGTCATGAAATGCTTTCTCTCATGGATGGCTTTTCGAGTTCTGACCAAATTTTGGTTGCCTACCCGATCAACACAAAAGCGCCTTCATAACTCCTTGGGAACTTTACATTTACCGTGTAATGCCGTTTGGCCTTAAGAATCTTTGGTGCGACCTATCGGCGGGCTATGACCTACATTTTCCATGACATTTTGCACACTATCCTCGAAGATTACGTTGATGATCTTCAGGGCAAGTCTAAACATCGCAGTGAACATCTCGATGTTTTAACCATTATTTTTGATGCTTTGTTACAATATTACGTAAGTCTTGACCAAAGAAATGTGTCTTTGGTGTCCTTTAGGGAAACTTAAGGCTTTATCGTCTCTTTACGTGGCATTGAGGTCGATCCATCTAAAGTAAAAGCTATCCTAGAAATGCCCCCACCCAAAAACCTTAAACAATTGCGTAGTTTGCAGGGTAAACTTCAATCCATCCGGCGTTTCATTTCCCAACTCTCGGATCGATGTCACCCTTTTCATCACCTTCTAAAAAGGACGTTGCCTTTGATGGAGTGAGGAGTGTCACCAAGCCTTGAAGCTCTCAAAACATATCTCTTGCACCACTGTGCTTATCCCACCCCAAGACGACCGTCCTTTCTACCTTTATCTTTCCGCCACCGACCATGCTATAGGAGCTATGCTCGCCCATCGAGACCGACACGCCGAGAGCAGGCCGTTTACTATATAAGTCGTACCCTCGTGGATTACGAGACTAGGTATACACATGTAGAAAAATTGTGCCTGGCCCTATCATTCGTCGCCACCAAACTCCGACATTACCTCCTGAATCACAAAACTTTCGTCATCACCAACACAGACCCCATTCATTATATGTACGCCAAACCACACCTAAACCAACGCATCGCTCGATGGCTCATGCTCCTCGCCGACCTCGACCTTGAGTTTATACAACAGAAATCAATCAAAGGACAAACTCTTGCAGATCAACTTGCGGAGGCCCCTCTACCTAGGGAACAATTTACCAATTTTACCTTCCCCGACGAACTCATCGCCACTCTTTCGCTCGGAGAAGTGTCGTATCAAATGACCCTCTTCTTCGATGGATCTAAGTGCCAGCGCGGCGGAGGAGCCGGCATTGTTCTCATCCCTCTTGACGCTGAACCTATGCCTCTTTCATTCCGACTTGATTTCCCTTGCACTAATAATACAGCGGAATACGAGGCCCTTGTTCTAGGTCTCCAAGTTGCGTTACACTTAGGTATCAAATCTATCAACATTTTTGGCGACTCTCAATTGGTAGTCAATCAAGTTACGGGCATCTACCAATGTAAAAACGAGGAACTTCAGAAGTACAAACACCACGTGGAGTCACTTCTAGCCTTATTTACTCACTATGCTATACAAACCATTCCCCGCTCCACTAACAAATTTGCGGATACTATGGCTTGCTTAGCCTCGCAAATTCCCGCCGCGCCAACTGACTCTGAATTATTCGTCGTGGTCCAACAACTTTTTGCCCCATCTATTCAACCCCGGTAGTTTGTATGATAAATCTTGTATCTACTAATTCACGGGATACAGGTACCACCAATTTCATGACTACCTTACAATCTCTGTCCTCCACACTGATCTTACTAGTAGCGTGCAAACGTGCTTTTCTTAAAAGTGTTTCGCGTTATGTTGTCATGGGGGGACTCCTCTATAAACGTGGCTTTGATGGCATCCTCCTTCGCTGTCTAACCGGCGCAGAAATCACTCATACCATCCAACAGGTCCATGACGGTATTTGTGGTGGACATTTTAGCGGCCTTGCCGTGGCTAAACGAATCCTTCGCCTAGGTTATTATTGGCCTACTCTCAATAACGACTGCTACGAATATGTTAAGCGCTGTGTCATGTGTCAACAACATGCCAATCTTCAACATACTCCTAGCCCGCTACAGTCGCACGAGATCTTTGGCCTTTCTCACTGATGGGGTTTAGACCTTATTGGTGAGATTCACCCGACCTCTTCACAACGTCACCGTTGGATACTCACAGCGACCGAATATTACACAAAATGGGTGGAGGCCGTTCCACTCATTTCAATCAAAAAAGAAAAAATTGTCGAATTCATTAACCATCACATTATCTGTCGTTTTGGTATTCCTCATCGCCTAATAACAGATAATGGTAAATCTTTCAAAAATAAGTTGTTACAAGACCTTTGTGACAACTTTGGTATCAAACTTAGCTTCTCATCGCCTTACTATCCGCAGGCCAATGGTCAGGCTGAATCTTCTAATAAAACTCTAACCAAAATCCTCATGAAAGTCGTCAATGAATCTGGAAGAAATTGGCACGATCACATTCCCTTTGCCCTTTGGGCTTATCGTACTAGCATTCGTACTTCCACTAATGCCACACCTTTTTCATTGGTATATGGTACCGAGGCTGTTTTGCCTCTCGAAATACAAATACCCTCCCTTAGAATATCTCTTCAAGATATTCTCACCAACGATGATTTCCGCCAAGAGCGGTTAGCCCAATTAGAGCTTCTTGTGACGGCGTCTTACGGCTCTCGATCACCTCCAAATCTATCAACAACGCATCAAGCGTGCTTATGATAAGCGACTTCATGAGCGTACCTTTAAGGTTGGTGATCTTGTCCTCAAAGAGAATCAACATGTAACCAAACTAGAAAAGAGCAAACGTGGAAAATTTGCTCCCAATTGGATTGGGCCTTATATAATCACTCACACCTATGGATCAGGCACTTATCGTTTAGCTTCGCTTAATGGTAAACCTGAGCCTGAACCCCTTAATGCCTTGCATCTTCGACCATTCTACTGTTGAATCTAGTGTTATATCACTTCTTATCCACCTACTGCTCGTCCCTTGAGCTCACATACCACCACATACACTTGTCTCTTACATCTCGAAATAAAATCAAGCTCACCCCTCACCTCCCCTTACGATGCCTTCCCCTTCTTAGTCTAGTCCATGACTTCAAAGTATTAAAATAAGCCGTATTCTTATGGGATTTTCTTGAGTCAAACTTCCTACTAAACTAGATGCTTCACGCCAAAAGAACATCTAGTTATCTAAAATTAAATATAGACTGCTCCCTCGAAGGACAGCTATATGCCAAACTATTGCTGCTACTATAAATAGACTGCTCCCCTGAAGGACAGCTATGCACTAAAATCATCGCTGCTACTATAAATGATTGCTCCCCGAAGGACGGCTATACACGGTCAGCCTTTATCGAAGCTTCTCGCATTGATCGGCTTCGTGAAGACCTCAAGAATAAAACAATCAATATCCCTTGCAGACTTCCGCATCGATCGGTCTACATTGATAAAATAAAAGCCTCATACAAAAGAAATTTTTGGGTCATGGACTTGTCTATTTAGGGTAGGTTCTCTTTCGTTATAACAAGTTCTTTATACCTCAGCTATATCATCCACATCACCTCACCATTTGTTTCCACTCAAGGGACGTAACGTACACCTGATATATTGTGATCATACAACTCTTTTCAACTATGGACTTCTCGTCTATACACGGCACTTAGGGCTTCAGGCTCGTTCTACGTTGAGTGGTTTGTTTAGCTCTTTTCACCTATGGAGCACTCTTTCCGCTTTGCCTTGCATCTAGAATTGTGTGTTGATCTTAATCAGGACACTATTCCCTACTACTTTGGTATGCTAACCTTTGCTTTACCTATACCTACACCAACAACATTATCCTACCAGCACCAACACCATTACCCTACTAACATCAAATTTTTTTTTTTTTTTTTTTTAACCAAACGACAAATTGCCTAAACCATACCAAATTGCCCAAATTCACCCCTCCCTGATCCTAAGGGAGAACTACATCGGTCTGAGGCCCTTCCTTGCTTTGTGCAATGGGCTATGTAGGCAGCACTTAGGAGACATGGGGTCTCCCAAGGTTAGCTCGACCATCCCCTACCATAACCTATCTTGTGTGGTGAATATAAATATTTTTGTGTATTTTATTTTAATCACATTTCTCTTTATCCTTTTTTCGAAACACCAAAACATTCAAAACACAACCATTCTTATTATTATCATCACTCAAATCAACATACATATTTATTTTTATTTAGATGTTAAATAAATACATCTTCTCTATCATCGACACGCAGGTCGGCATCCTTATTCTTATACCTCGCTAACATATACTCAGACCATCACAACTCATCCCGAACTAGGTGATGATCGTGATCGTCGACCCCTCTCGCCGGGCCTCTCTGTCCTCAAAGGTACCGCGGCTATTGGTACCGCCAGCGATCGCCGATCTCTCTGTAACATATGAATACGCCCTCTCGCATGGAGAACTCCGCCTCTAGTCTCGCCGCCCGTGACTCATGACCACTAACAATCCTCTTGTCTCATTCACCTGCGTTTGGAGCTGCTGAACCAAACGCTGCAGACGATCCCTCTCTGCTGTGATCACCACTGTGTCAGGGCGCTCGCGTACACCTCGCAGTTCTGCTACCCACCATAATCTATAGGCCTCTGTCATTCCTACATCCATTACCCTGCGATCGGCTGCTATCTCCTCAGGCCCTTCTGGAGGTGTTGGCCGGGGTGGTGAGAATGCTGCCTCGGCATCGATCCTCATATATGGTCTATAAGCTTTGTGGTATGTCTGCACATATCAAATTGTCGCGCACGCGATCTATGGAATCCTCTCATATTCACTGCACTATGCCCCGCGATCCACCTCAATCGCTCTACACCTCTCAACTCCTCAGCTATGTTCTCGGTTACCATATAGTTCCCGTAGGGCCTCCAACAGATATCCGCAACTGTCACTCTCTCCCATACCTGCCTATAATACTCAATGTCACCCGGCACGGCCTGAGATCTTGCCTCTTGTTCTGTCTGGACCCATCGTCGGAATCCCAACCTCTGTACTCCGGTCTCTCCTGCCTGTATAGATCGGCCTATTGGTCGCACACAAACAATGTGCTCATAGGCCCAACAGTGTAATAAGTATGAGCAATCCAACGTTGTCCTGTGACTTCGCCTACAAGCCCATAAACCCCTGTATAGCTCGCCAAATATGCGGTGCCCATGCAAATGTAACGTTCCTTTCTATCATCTCCCAGGATAACACACATCAATGCCTTTGGAAATTTTCCCCCTTAGCCCTCGGTAATGCATAATACCCTCCTGCTATCATTAATATCACTTTGCTAACCTTGTCTCCTCGGGTGTCTTTGCATACATTACCCCATATGTAAGCGATAAACCTCATTGTGTCAAATCTCGTGCGTATGGACCAAAAATCTACATTGTTATCGCTCCCAGTGCGTGCTAGGTAGTGCGATATCTTGGCTCTCTGTAATAGGGAGTCTCAAAATCGAAACACATCTTCCGATATTCTTTTGTCATCTCACTGTTGGCGGATAAAGGTATTTGTCTCGGGATTCCATCTCTCAATCAGCGCTGTAACATACCATGGTTACGTGCGATTCGTGAATAATAGCGGATTCACTTAACCCCAAACGATTTATCAATGTCCATTCATTGGTGTTACATCCGCTCGGATTCGCGACAACGTATTGACACACTATCATTCATCCTCGGCTCTGTCTCTCTGCTGCGTACACCAAAACAACAAACAACCATTCAACCCGTTAGGGTCTTTTTCAAACATGCGGAAATTTCTCCGATGCTTGCATTACGGTTATACATAACCGATATCGGTTGCATAACCGATCGGTTATCCCTAACCGCCACCGGTCAGTCCTTTGTCGATTTTATACACCTTCCTTAAAAACAACCACCTACGACAATAATTTGCTCGTTTCTTCGTTTTTATACATATAAACATACCTGAAACCCCTGATTGCCTACCCGGTAACACTTACCTCACCTGCAACCCTTGTTATCATGTTTTCTTTCTCATATTTACCCACCTATTCTACCCCATCTTCTTCACAAAACCATGCAGAAATCAAATCACAACCAAAACGTTTACCTCTTGGGTTGCAGTAGCTTGCGGTGGCCCTTGTCTTCTCTCTTGTCCCTGCCTGCTGGATGTTTCTCCTCGTCCTGCCATTATCACCACCTTTTTTCAAACCTGCCTTGCTATCTTCTGAATCTCAGATCACAATTCCCTTTTCTTGTCTCTTCTCTCCTTATCACTCAGATTTCTCATGCAAAAACCTGTCGCAGTCGTCAAAACGCGTCGCGTTCGCGCTTTTAACCTCTTGCATGGCTCTAAAATTAAAACTTCAGTTGCCACCCTAGCTTTTTTATTTTTAGAAAAGCCCATACCTAAATAACCGGTATCGGTTACTTAACCGATATCGGTCTGTTAGCTACCGACATCGGTTACCTAACCGATACCGGTTACACACCCTCCTTTTTGAAACAGGGTTCTTTTCTTCATTTCTCATCTAAATTTTTGTCGCGCCCGCCTCTTTGCCTGCATAAACAACACAATTTACCACATTTTGTTCATCCACCACATATAACATTACATTTTCATTAAACATCATTTATACCAATACACAACCCTCAACTACAAATATCAAAAAACTATCAATCTATACATCATTCGGATCCAACTCATCAGTTACATATATCACACTGTCACAAAACCACCAATTTATCACATAACCTGTCATTCATATATACGCACAAAAACATCAGCATCATCTATCTATCAACATGTCAATTAAACTCATCACACATTCTATATATTACCAAACCATTAACAAACTATTTCAACACATTTTAAAAACAGCATGTGGATCAAAACATCATCTATATATATATATACAAATTTTCAACAATACAATGTGCCCTACATCGGGGCCTCTGTGATCACATAATATACCAAAGCCGGCACGCAGGCCGCAATACCTACCACAAATCTCGACTCGGCTCGCAGGCCGGTCTCTCATATCAAAAATATACTCGGCTCGCAGGCCGGTATCAAATGTACAACCCGTACTCGGCTCGCAGGCCGGTATATAATAAATAAATAAATCAAAACAATAAATAAATGTAGGCACGCAGGCCTCTATCAATACAACCGGTTCGCAGACCGGTGCCCGTGTCCCTATACAAAACCACGTCGGGGATCTCTCAGCTTTCCCCACCGCCCTCGGCACCTCTCCCCGCTGGTCCCTGTGGCGCCTCTCGCCTCCTGCCTGTCACAGACACGCCAGCTGTGGCTGCCCCTCCCTGAGATCTCTGGCTGCGCGAGGTCTCTGCTCTATGAGCTGCATATGCCTGATAATCGACTCCGGTACTATCAAGAATATCCTGATAATAACGGGCCTCTGCTCTAACCTCCATATAGCGATCTCGCGCCCTTTCAAGAGGCGGGGTGGTCCCTGGCACCCAACACCACTATCCCCGAGCTGCACTGCACTTTGTTTTTGTGGGTGGCATTGGTTGGTGGAGGTCTTGCCTTTGTACTGTGCACTGCACTGTGGCCGTGGTGGTATCGGGCTGTGGGTGTGCTCTTCTTTGATGGCGGTGCCACAGCCTGTGCCTGCACTGTGCATGTGTTGCTTTCTTTGGTGGTGGTCTTACTACTTGTGCACTGTGCACACAGCTGGGCTAGCTGCCCCTGTAAAACCCCTATACGTGCACGTGCGGCGTGACCTATTTATCCTGTAATATGCACTGCACTTGCCCGGAGCTAATCTCTCTCTGCGGTCCACATTGCCCAGTCAGGCTGCTTGTGGCGGTACTATCCTCATTTGCTCTCTGCCTCGCCCACCATACCATCTCTTGCCGTGCACCGGCATCATCCACACCCTGCTTTGGTCTCTCGCTACCGGTCACGGATCCCGAGGGGTGGTCTTGGTAGTGGGGCCTCTACATCATCCCTCTGTCTTGAGGGGAAGGAGGTGGCTCATCTGTGGCGGCCCCATCTGCTGCGTACCCTCTAAGGGTATCCGCTCGTACTCTCCCGGCCTCCATCCTGCTATCCAGAATGTATACTGGATCAGGCGCAGCTGTATGCGGGCTCCTCTGCCAGGCTGATGACCTCTGTAGGGTCTCCATATAATGTCTACTGCGGTAAGGCCCTCTAGCATATGTCTATAGTAGGCCACATCCCGACCTGCAACAACTGCTCGTGGCTGGCCCACTGACCCCCAACCACCTCAAAGCCATATCGGTATACGATCTCGTGGTCTGCAGGCTCTTTGGGGTAGCCCTCTTTGGCACGATGCATACGATGTGCTCGTATGCCCAACAGTGCAACAAAAAGGTCGAACAAATACCAAATCGCCTCCTCCGGCGATAACCCCATAACTCCCTGTATAATTGCACCAGATATACTGGTGCCCATGCAAAACAGGTGTGCTCCTCCACCATCTCCAGTAGCACCCCCATCAATGCCCGTGGGAAGCGGCCTCCTCTCGAATCCGGAGAGCGAAGCGGGTGACCCTATCATCATCAACATGGCAAGCCGTGTCTCGTATCTGTGTGCGCGGTACATGTCCCCATATCAATGCTCGCGCTATGATATGTGAAAAGCGCAGTGCATCCCCAAAACTTGCAGTATATGCTATCCATGGCGATCTCTGAATCCACAGGCGGCCTCTCCCTCGATCGGTAGCGCAGGATGCGATACACATCCTCTAATGTGACGGTCATCTCCCCGGTCGGCAGATGGAACACATTGGCCGCCGGATCCCATCTCTCGATGAGGGCGACCATCAGGCTGTGATCTCTGTCGATCGCTCTGTATCTCTGGACCCCGCCAAGCCCCACCTCGCGCATGATGGCCCAATGCGCCGCAGATATGTGTGGCCTCATCCGACTCAATAGTGGAGGCATCTATCACGCATCGTCAAGCTGGCTTTGGCGTGCTGCAAAATCAGCCCACATCCTTAGACCCACTCGTTATAATAACATCTACTTTACCATCTACCCCCCTTTTTTTGTAACACCCAAAATCTAACCCCACCCCAACACGCTACCTTACCCACCCGAAACCCAACCTAAAAAACCCTAAACCCCATCCTAAATCCAACCCATACCCCGGGTCTCTACCTACCACCCATTGACTCAACCCAACCCCACACAACCCACCCCACCAAGCCACCCTACCCACTTTCAAACCCTATCAACCCAACACACTAAACCCTCAACCCCTAACCCTATCCCCACCCACTCACCCAAACTCAACCCAACCCACTCACCCAAAACCCACCCAACCACCCAAAACCCAACCCACACCCCACACCCCTAAAACCCAACCCACACCCCACACCCCTAAAACCCTAAACCCCTAACCCTATCCCCTTCCCCACCCACAACCCAAAACAAACAAACCAAACCCACAACCCAAAACAAACAAACCAAACCCAACCCAAAACCCAATCCCACACCCAAACCCAATCCCACACCCAAAACCCAACCCAAAACAAACAAACCATCCCCAACCCAACCCCACACCCACCCCCAACCCAACCCAACCCCTACATAAACCCACAACCGGCGCCGGTCGATACATCACCGACGCCGGTCACAAACAATTGTACCCTTCCCTAAACTTTAGCGACCGATGCCGGTCGCTTAGTGACCGACATCGGTCACTGTTCTATCCCGGAGCCGAACCCCCGCGCGGCCCCCAAACTCATTTTTTTACCTATTTCTACCCATCTACCCACCCAAAAACCCTAAAAACTTACCCACCTACCCACCTTAGCCTATCTAACCTATCTACCCTCTCCCTTTCTCAAATTACCCCTATTTACTCATTCTTTCCTACAAAATACAAATTCCTACCCAAATCTCAAAAAACACCATAAATCAACCAAATCAACAAATTAAAGAGTTTAGAACCTACCGGTACGACGACACGTCGTCGTGGTGGGATGGGTGGTGGCGGTCCAGCTGGTCCAGCCCCTCCAGCTCCTCCTGCCTGTGCCATGGCTCCAATCACGATTCTTTGGGTCCCCGGTCAATCACCTGCTGCCTCCTCAACTATTCGGGCCCACTATCAACTCTCTCCGCCAATCAAATAGCTCCACCTCACTCAATACCCCTCCAAATCAACTCTCCACGTCAGACAAGTCAAAATTTGGATTACAAAAAACAAAAGTGACAATGACAGGCCGTATATTTCTTTTTATAGGTTTTTCGTCTTAAACCGATGTCGGTTTCCTTTTGCCCTAGGAAACCGGTATCGGTCCCTTAACCGATATCGGTCATGCTGAATCGACGTCGGTTTGATACCTCTTTTACCCCATTCTTTGCCGTTCCTTACTCCTTGCCTCTTTTTCACCAATATCGCCTCTGTCCACCTTTGTTGCACAACATTTGTTCCCTGGTCCGGCCCGACCCAAGGCCTCGCCCTACCAATTGGCCCGACCCAAGGCCTCAACCTACCTATTTGGCCCGACCCAAGGCCTCACCCTACCACTTGGCCCGACCCAAGGCCTCGCCCTACCTATTTGGCCCGACCCAAGGCCTCGCCCTACCTATTTGGCCCGACCCAAGGCCTCAACCTACCTATTTGGCCCGACCCAAGGCCTCGCCTACCTATTTGGCCCGACCCAAGGCCTCAACCTACCTATTTGGCCGACCCAAGGCCTCGCCCTACCTATTTGGCCCGGCCGAGGCCTCGAGGCCTACCTACTGTTGGCCCGACCCAAGGCCTCGCCCCACTTATTTGGCCTGACCCAAGGCCTCGCCCTACCTATTTGGCCCGACCCAAGGCCTCGCCCTACCCACTTGGCCCGACCTAAGGCCTCAACCTACCACTTGGCCCGACCCAAGGTCTCGCCCTACCTATTTGGCCCGACCCAAGGCCTCGCCCTACCTATTTGGCCCGACCAACGTTTTATTTTATCCATCCATCCTGTACCTTGTGTTCAATCGAGCTCACTTGTTCGTGTTTTAGCATGATTAGGGTCCTTGACTTGATCTGTCGACCAACTTTGCCTAGACCTAGACCGTGACGTTTATCTCAACCAAACCAACCATTTGGTACTGCCGAACATGCCTAAACGTTCCTGTACCTTACCTGTTATATACCCTGGAGCTACTTCCTATGCCTTGGATACCAGGATTATATCACCCTTGTTTGGATAAACTATCGACCTTTGCCTATACATTGCTGGTTTGCTCGTCAAATCATGTACCCTAGTCGCATCTTATTGCATTTCAACATAAATGCGCTTCCTTGGACCTACACCATCACCTTATCATCCTCTCTACCACATATACCCTTTATCAACCCTATCCACGATTTCCCGTTCACTCAATGCGTGATAGATTTGAGGGGATTACCTATATCTTTAACATGAGAAACCACTTCATATTATTGTCCGCGCAGCTTTACAAGACAAGCTACACGACAATAAGGGGCTAATGTAGACACCAAATTCGTGTCTCACGACCCCTTGTGACCCGCATCTCATTTCGCAACCTAACCTCATTACCTAAACCTTACACAAGTATTTATTAATTGCCTTGTAATTGATAAATCTACACCACCTTACCTACCACCTCACTTTGCCACTTCATCATGACCTAGCCCTAACCCTAAAACTAACCTAATTAGGACCCATGACTTGGTCTAGACTCACATCCATAACTAATGCCTCCTTACTCGCACCCAAAGCGGACCTTCTAGCCACTTGACCAAGCCATGGCTGATCTCTTGGGAGAAAGCGGGGAAGGTGGGCTATTTTACTAAAAATAGCCTACTTTTTCCTAACCGATGCGGTTCTACTCGACCGCATCATCGGTTACGCAACCGCCATCGGTTCCTCGTAAATGGGCTTCCCAAACCAAAACAACGGATCGGAATTTCATTTTGGAGATCGGTCGAAGGATTTTTAGCCAAAGGAGAGTCAAAGCGATCGGCAGAGTCGAACTTCACTCGACCAAGCGAGAGGCAGTAAAGAAGCGGAAGAGTTGGCGTGAGGAGATCAACTTGCACCTTCATCAAAAAAACCAGTAAGTTATATCTTGCATGTCCTCCATTATAACATTTCTTGTGCTTTTGGAATTGTAATCTTCCCAAATCCGTTCCTGAACCCATTATCTAACGTACCATTGCCTCTAACCATCATTCCTTAGCTTCTAACCATCCCATTTCTCAATACTATCCAAAAACCAGCCATTACAAACACCACAACCAGCCCAGAAGATCCTAGAACCAACCGGTATCGGTTATCAGTGACCGCCATCGGTTATAGATAACCGGCATCGGTTCCTTTGATCAAAACCAAGAAAAACAGCCTTTTCCCTACCTAGTTCCACGAAACAATTTAATTAGTACTCTACAGTATTTTGTGTTAATTCATATTAGCAGGGGAACTGACCACCTTCGAAAGGAAGTTTCATACTTCCTGGACCCAAGGCAGTTCCCTCATTTATTATCTAATCAAAATCTTGTGGTCTTGTGTTCTTATTTGCAGGTAGTCCTTCCAAGACAAAAAGGAGTTCTTCGCAGTCAGCCTGATCTTTCTCTACGGTACGCGCACATCATCTCGACATTCTACAGGTATTCCTCCTAACCCTAACCTTATCTGTTTCTATAAGGAACGAAGCATTTCCGAGTGAAAGCAGAGTGGTTGTGGGGTTCATTACATGGGAAACACCACTCATATTATTGAGCCATATTATTTTGCACTAGTACTAAAGCTTTAGAGGTAGATGCAACATTGGGATATATAGGGCTGAAATGGTTTATTGGCATGAGGACTTTTTATTTTGATTTGCAGCTGGATTGGGTGGCCTATTAGGATGAGCTTGAGGCTGATAAGAAGGTTTAAAACTCTGGACTGCTGCCTTTTGAGTGTAACCAACTCATTTCCTAAATTTTGCAATTGTTTCTTGACTTCTTGAAGCTCATTTGAGGAACTAGAGGATGAAGTAGAAGTCTCATTTGAACTTTGATTTCTAGGAGTGGGAATAGGAGCTATAGTAGGTGTTTGGCTGGTGCTTGGATTTTCTAAGTTTGGATACAAGGGCATGAGAGGCCTGGGAGCTAGCTTACCAGCTTGAATTAAACAATTTTCAGCCCTAATGGCAATGCTATAAGTAGCAAGTATAGTTGCACCTCCCATGGATTGAATTAACATAGAAATATTAGAATTCAAAGCTTTAAGATAGTATAAGAAAGCACCTTCAGCTGTTGGCCTTACTGCCACTGGAATTCTATCCCAAGTCCTTTGAAATCTGAAGTTGAAGTCTATCAGTTGCTCATTGGGGGCTCTCTTGATGGTTGTTAGTTGTTCTAATAGAGACAAGTTATCTCCCTTTTCTCCAAACTGCTCATGGAGAGCTATGCATAATTGATTCCAATTTTGGATAGAACCAACCCTAAGGCTTCTAAACCATTGTAATGCTTTCCCTTTTAATGAAGATGCAAGCAAATTGACAAAAATTTGCATCTCAACAATCTCATGGATTGCACAAACATTAACAATGTCTTTAACATGATCACCGGGAGTGGTCTGATTTTCTCAAGTGAAATATGGAATGTTTTTCAATGTTGTAACTAGAACTGGATTTTGTGCATTGAGAGAAAGTGGGCTGCTGTCAGTGAAGTTGACATAAGGGTTTTGTTGTGCCATTTTGATTGGCTTGAGAACCCTTGTTGATTGAGTGAAAGGTCTAGAAGGTGGAGGAGTTGATAGAGTTCTATTTGGTGGAGATGGAGACCTTTGAATCCTCCTTCCTCTATGCCCTCTTCTAGGAGATAGTTGTAGATACTCAGACAACCCTTCTTCTCTGGCTCTTGATCTTGTGTTGATTCTTCTCATGAATCTTCAGACTTGACTACTGAAACCAGTTGATTTTCTCTTTGGAGTCACCAGATGTGCAAATCAGGGCTCTTTTCAAGCAAGAAATTTGCAACAAATGCACATCAACTTTGTTGTAATGAAGGTGAAGACCTCTAAGGTCCCACCGGGCATGCCAAAACTGTTAGTGCAAATCAGCAGCACCCCTGGATGTTTATCAGATTTCTAGTTTGATAATGGAACATCCAGTGTGATTACACAACATTGAATATTTTCCCCAAGTGTGGGACTTGTAAAAATGAGAAAAGAATCTCCAGATTAGAGGATTATTGCTCAACTCCTCTGATAAGATGTATTACTTGAAAATTGTAGAGGTTTAAACTCAAAATCCTACTCTAAATTCCAAGGGGACAGAGATAGAGAATGCAAAAAGAAATAAAACTAAGACTAATAAGGTGATACACCAAAGGAGTGGTGAAAATTTACTTCTAAAAATTGACATAGATTGGAAGAATGCAAAAAAATATCATGCACAAACTGATAAAAATGTAATGAAAGATCAGAAATGAAGCAAACAACACAAGAAGAGGACTGAAACTCATTCACAGAGCTTGCATTGTCATTTTTAATATAAAAATACGTGCATTACAATACTAGAGAGGCATAAAACAAGTTGTAGTCCTGAAAGAGGTCTGATATTCCACAAAATCACTTTCTAGGGTGAAAGAGGGAGCCTATAAAACATAAAAATGTTCAACCTTTACAAAATGAGCCAAATCGGCTTTTAACAAGGAAAATTTGGGCTCAAGAAGAAGAAAGCGCGGGAAAACATGAAGAATGCTTCAACCACAAACCAAATTGCATTAAAACAACATGGGTTCCCTTGCAAGTTCATTCCTTGATGTTTTTGATCATGCTGGGAGAGAATGCAAGCCATACTTCATCAAAATGGTGGTTGAGATGTCAGTTCTGTTTCTTTTCCCCATGCTAGAGGTGTTTTCCATTTTTCTCTCTCCAAACTTCACCAAAACACAAAATTTAACCCTCCATCGTGTAGATAATTTTACCATCTTTCCAATGACACCAAGAATGTGAAAATATGAGCTCTGGATCAAAATTTATGCCCTTTTGAAGATTTAGGGCAAAACTAGGGCAAAATTGAATTGGTGGGCCGAAAATTTGAAATTTTCCCTCTTTTTTGACTTTGGGAAAATTTCCCCAAAAATATCTACCCCTGAAGTTCCAATGCCACGTGGCACATCTTGATTAGATGCATGCCTTCCCCGATCATTTTATGCCTTTTTCGGCCTTTGGAAAAATTTCTAAAATTCTGCATAGCGGCCAAGCTTCGAGGACACGTGTCATCTTCCTATTGGCTGACGGCCCTTTACTTCCAAATTTTCCATCACTGCCAACCACTCCCCAAATAGGACATGTGGCATGCTTTTATTGGCTCGAGCCATGAATTCTAAATTTTCTTTATTACTTTGCCCTTAAGATTTTGCCACCACATGGACATGTGGCACCTTCCCGATTAGTGCGGGCCATCGGGGGTGGGAAATGAATTCCAAGATGGAAAGGTCAGAAGGTTTATGCTTTGGGTGGTAGTAAATAGAGCCAAACTTACTTGCATAAACAATTAAAGCAATATTGATGAACATATGACAATAGTAGGAATGAATCCAATAGAATAAAAACATAGATCTAACTAAGAAAGATCTCGATACAAATAACACACACATTAAGCACAAAGTCTAAATATATGTATTAATATTTCTTCTATTACAAGAAAGCACAAAGTCTTTCTCTCCTCACTTCTCTTTTCATACAAAAATGTCACCCTTGAATACAACAAGTATTCAAGTATTTATAGAAGGAGAGGAGGAAAGAAGACAAAAGCAAACCAACAACTACTTACAAAATATCTTACAAGATATTTACAAAATATCTAAAAAGTCAAAAGTTGACTTTGGGCAAGTTTTTGGATGACAACATCCCATGGTGCAACATGGATGATGTCATCATAAATGCCAACATGCTTTTAAATATTTTACAAAAATGATCAAAGCATACACAAGAGGAGAAACTACTCCTCATCATCTCTTTGCTCAAACTTGGTGTCTTGCTTTTGATCAGGAGAGTCGATGTGACACTGCGCTCGATATTCCATAAACTTGCTGATCATCGCTTGAAGTTGATCATGATCTGGACCTTTAAAATGGTTGTCAATGACTTTGTAAGTTTCTTTCTCATTCTTGAGCTTGTCAGGTAACTCGGTGAAAGTTTTCACATGCATCGATAAAAAAGCCAATGAAGTCATGGCAGGCCAAGAGGTTATTGATTGACTCTCGGTCGAAAGTGACCTCTAGTGCCAAACCTTGAGTGATGATAGCCTTGAAGCACTGGAATGTATCATCTGCTTCTCTCAAGTTATACGATTCATTGAGCATCCCTGGAGACATTTTTGTAACTATCTGCTCCATGTTGTATCATGCATCAGGGCTTCATCTTTGATTTTATCTATTCTCTCCAGGATATATTCCATTTGATCAACTTGGTAATCTAAAGTGATGAGAGCTTTGTTATGTGCATGTGGGTGATCGATAACACCGACCTTCAATAGGTCATCAGCTGAGCAGTTAACCATGGTTTGGAATGTTTCATGTTGTAACTTGGCATTATCAACTCTTCGAGAGAGGAACTGCTCTTTACTTGTAGCTCCTTATTTGCTTGGGTTATATCCTGATAGAGCACTGTGAATTTCCCAATCATTTCTTGACCATCTCTGAGGATTCACTCGATCTAGGATGATACTGCTGTGCCTTGTTCACCAATCTTAACATATTCATTTATTTTATCTTTGAGAACTTGAATGGGTTGTGGCCAGTCACAGGAGGAGCGTTGCCCATTTTCTGCAATGCTTGGAGGAGATGTTTGTTTTGTTCCTTGAGTATTCTCTTCTCCTCTTTTGCTTCTTGGAGCTTCTTGTAGAGAGCATCCACTGCAGACAAGGCTTCCCTTGTAGGCTTTCAGATGAGGTCCCCATTGTGACTTGAGTCACTGTGAAGTCTGTGGGAGACAGATCCTTCTTTTTCTTGGTGGGATCGGGTAAGCTATCTCCATGACTCTCTCCCCGAAGTGCTTTTAGAAAAGTGAGTTATCACTTTCTGCTTCTTGGTCCCTTCTTTGGAATGATGGAGAAATCCATGGGTGTGATGGGAACCTTTCTCTTATGTTGGCCCAGATGGTCAGAAATCCAACTAGGACTTATGGGAGTGGGAGTAGAGGAAATAGAAGAAGAAACGGGAGTGAGAGGGGAGAAACTATAGAGGCCTCAGGGAAGAATGTTGAAACACTCGGTGGTGGCATTGACAAGGAGTCAATGCACTGCTGCTTGTGGGGCTGGAGTTACTACGGGAGAGAGAAAGGACATGGAAATGGAAGGGATCTACAATTGGATGGAGGGAACACTGGGTGATAGATCCACGAGAGAGGAGAAGATGGAAGAGGTGGGAGATGGAAGGGAGGAAGGGAGAGGAGAAGACACATCCATAGGAATAGATGCTTGAATGACAGGAGGAGGAGAAGAAATGGAAGAAGGAACACTGGGTACCTCTGTAGTTGTAGTTGTGATAACATCCTAGGTGGATGTATCCATTGAAACCTTTGTTGTTTCTTCTTTACCTGGAGACACCAGGTCGACTACTTGCTTCTCAGAAGTAGAAGGAAGGCCTTCAGGAGTTTCTTCTTGTTTACTTGATTCACCCTCCTTGTCTTTTCCTTTTCCTTTCGGCACATGGGCTAGTCTTGGAGGTGCTCTACCTGAAGGAGAAGTAGTGAAATCAACTCGAGGTAGGTGAGACCATTCTGTTTGCACCAATGTTTGGTGTGCTACAATGTGGGCTTAACCCTTTCTGAATGGTTTTGGCGCTTTGGCTCTGTCGATCTCTGTGAATGGCCAATCATCCCCATCTGTGTCAAGGTAAACCTGATCAATTTCTTGATCAGTCTCTTGGAATTCCTTTGGGATGATGGCTATGCCATAGTGGATGATCTCCTCAGAGCCAGTCGGGAGTGATCCTTTCACTGATGTCTATCTCATGTGTCAGGTCGATCCAAATGTCCTCGATCTCGGGAACATGGATGGGATCAATTTTTTCCTTTGGGAGGAAACTCCGGCAGTCGAAAGGTTGGCCTTGCTAGGAAGTTGTGCTTCAAATTTAGTAGCTCTAGCTCAGCATACATCTCTCGTGCTTTGGTAAGTGTGGGGTAGGTGTATCGGCCAACTGTAAGGGGGAATGGAGTTCCTCCTTTCTTTCTTTTCATGCACTTCTCATGGTAAGTGATTAGCTGCCTTGATAATTCTAGCAGGATCAGCTTTGGCCCTAAACCTTGGTAGCTTCGTTGGTTCTCCCTTGAAATTCACAGCTCTGAGGTATGTGAATGTGGGGAATTGTGTGAACAATGCTCCCCATTTCTTTGTAGTAGCAATCACACTTGGGCTGGTCGACCGTGTCTCATGTTTGGCCTCAGCAAGTAGATTACCTCATAGAAGAAGGCATCATTAATTTTAGAGAACTGGGAGATGTTGGCCTCGAGCTTTAGCTCTAGGTAGAACTCATATATCTTGACTTGGGGCCATACCCCATTTGAGCTAACCCTTGTGAAATCCCTTGCTTGATGTGCACACATATCAACGTAGGAATTCATGTAGAACTTCCCAGTTGTTAGAACTTGTTGAAGCTGCTTTGGGAGATGGTGTCACTGATGATTTCACCCCAACCAAAATGTTGATCAGGTGCATTCTTGTTCATGGTCTCTAGTACCTCAGCATCCATTTGTGGAAATAATGGGCATCAGGGAGCCCAAATACTCTGTTTAAGAAGGTGATTGTATCACTCAACTCTTCATTGAAGTCACTACGGTGGATGGTTTGTGGCCATCTGCTCACCAGCTTCTTGTTCTTTAGATAAAGCTCGTTCATCATCTGCATGCATTTATCCTCATTATCATCCCAGGCCTTCTTGCAGTCTTCGAGACTTATTTCTACATATTACTCCTGTGATGAGGAATGCCCAGGATCATTTCAAAGTGATGAGTTGTGAGGTCGATGATTGTTTTGTTCTTTGTCTTTGACACATCTAGTGTCTTTGTTATAGCACCAAGAAACCAACATGATGAACTCATTATTTACGACACTTACTGGAAGCCCAGCTGCAAAGTGCAATCCACTGCCCACTAATTTGTTCATCCATGGGCCACTACTTGCTTTAGTTGGTCCTTGCCCAAAAATCATCCATGTCAATATGACCTAGCTCAAGAGTCTCTGATGTCGAGGTTGCACTCTGCATATGAGTCAGGCATTCTGACTCTCTGATACTTATACTTCATCTCTTGTTATTTGCTTAGCTTAGCTTTAGCTTTAGCTTTAGTTGGTTTCTTGCTTGATGAAGACATGTGTGAGCTCAAGGATGGATGTTGTTGTTCTGTAAGAAGAATCAAGGAGGTCCAACATAGAAGAGCCATGTCAACCGTCATGTTATTCATAATGAAAGCTTGCAGAATGAAGAATGAGCAATTATAAGGCTTAGGGCGCAAGGCGCAGGTTCATAACATGTTGTAGAGGCTTAAAATTGTTGGGTGCACTTTGGGAAGATGTTGACATGAAAAAAGTTGTGCTAATGTTGACATGAGAAAAGTTGCGCCAAGTTTAGAAAGGGCACAATTTTGAGAGGTGTTGCATGAAAATTTTCAGCGCCAAGGATAAAGCATGGGGCATGGATTTGCAACATGCAACATGTTATGTTGATGTTAAGGAGTTGCGCCTGCGCCTTAGGAAAAATCTGCTTTGGTGGCACTAAAAAAGTTTGTGTTGCATGGGTTTAGAGTGCGCCAAGGCGCAACTTTGAAATATGTTGCAAGAAAAAATAGTGTGCCAAGGGAAAAAGTGTGTGGTGCGGTTTTGAAGCACACAACATCTTATGTTGATGTTGTGCAGATTGCACCCTTACCCCACAAAAGCTGCTAAGTGTTATTTCAACTGGGTGCGGGTTAAGGTTATGTTACAAGAGGGTAAAGTGTGCCAAGGCACAATTTTGGAAGATGTTGCAGGAAGGAAGGATGTGCCATGATTTTAATCGAGTTTATAATTTTGGCTTATTTTCTTGATTTTCTTTCTCTTCTCTCTTTTGGATTTTTTAGATGGTAAAGAGAGGGTTTGTTTTGGCAAAGGAAGCAAGGTAGGGAAAGATGGGTTTTGGTTTCTTAGAGCGGGGGTCTTCAGATTTGTAGATCGGAAGGAGAGGAAAAAGGGCTTCAGCTGGTTTGATAATTTGTTAGGTGTGTTTCTTTTAATTTTTATCTTTTACCAACCTAATACCTAATACAAAAACAAAAAAAAAAAAAAGGAGAGGAGCCACTTACTATGGATTTATAAAAAGGAAGAAGATGACGTGGGGTCCACAAGCTCGAAAAATGGCATGCGGGGGTGACAAGGATGGCTGACAGTGCATAGAGAAAACACTTTTCACAATTTTCAATTCATGAAAATGACAGGTGTCAGTGCATATTTATAGAAAAATTGGCATTTATTACTTCACCAACTTCTTTTGGCGTGACTTTTAGAGTGTCGACATGAGGAAAAGTGTGCCTTAGCGCAAATTTATTGATGTCGACACAACATTTCAGTGCCTAAGCACACATTTTTATGATGCGCACATTTTTGATGTTGACATGATATTTCCAGTGCACCGAAAGGATTTTAAAGGGGCAATTTTGTGATGTTGACATAAATTTGAGTGTGCCGAGATTTTTAAGAGGGTGCAAATTTCTTGATGTCGACATGAAGAATTTTTGCCTTGTTTAAAAAAGGCACATTTTTCAGATTGTTGACACACGACATTTTGATACGAAGGAAGAAGATTAACAAAAATGGCTAAGTTCAAAAATAACTTGATTTTGAAAGGGAGTTTTAGGCCATTTTGAACATTATCAAACTTCTTTAGGGGCCAAAATGGAAATTTTGGTATGGTTACCTACAAATTGCCCTTGTCAATTTTGTAGGATAACAGTTGGCTCTTTCTGGGGACTATCTTTAAGTGAAACTTAAGGGTAGAGAATCCTAGATTTTCATGTGCCTATCCATTGGGTTATAGAGAGTCAAAAACAAGGGTGACCAAAAAGGAAAGAAAGGAAAAAAAGAAAGAAAACACACAAAAAGCAAACACACAATGAAAGCAAAAGAAAACTATACAAAGAAGAGAGCAAGCTCTACTTCTGAAGATCTTAGGTGCTTTGCCCGCTATAGGGAAGCGGGAGCTCGGTTCCATCTAGATATGAGAGATAGAAACTATTCTCTCCATTGAGCTACTTGATCTTGTATGGCCCTCTCAAAGAGAGTCAAACTTCCCATGCATACCTTTCGGTTCTCTTCGTTTGTCCCACTAGAAGAACAAGATCTCCCACTTGGAAATCTCTCTGCTTAGCTTTCTTGTCAAACAACCTCTTAACTTGATTCTGATGTTCAGTGATCTTTTCGACCACTTTCACTCACTTTTCTTCAAGTTCCATCAGGTACATAATCCTCTTTTCAAGAGAATTCTGAAAAGTTTCATCTTCAATTTCTCGAGCTAAGCGCGAGCTAGGAAGTTCTGCGGAGATAGGGATTTCAGCATCGATCCCATATAACACCTGGAAAGGTGACATGCGAGAGACCTCTTTGGAGTGATATGATCACCCACAAAGCATCATATAATGATTTGTGCCAGGACCATTGGTTTTCATCAACTAGCTTCCGTATGATAGTCACCAAGTTCTTGTTGTTGGATTCCCTGACCATTTCCTTGAGGATAATAATCAGAAGCATGAGCCAAGGTTATTCCATATCCATAACAAAAACCAATTACTTCCATGAAGAGAAGTTGGAAGCGTTATCAACAATGATTTTGTGTGGAATGCCAAATCTCACAATAATATTCTCTTTGATGAAGTTGCAAACAACTTCAGAAGTGGCATGCTTGACAGGTATGGCCTCCACCCATTTTGTGAAGTAATCCATTGTTGTTAGGACGTAACTATGTCTAGCACTCGATTGAGGATTGAGTGCTCAATGAAATCAATTCCCCATTTCTGAATGGTTCATCGATGATGATGGGCTGAGGGGAAATGCAGCCAACTTTGGTTTGCCAACGAACTATTGGCAAAGTTCACATTTGCTACCAGGTGGCTATATCTTGAAATAGCGTCGGCCAGTAGTACCTAGCCCGAATGATTTTATGTGTTATCACGGATGAGGAGAAGTGACCACCACAGGCTGAGTCATGAAAACTCTCCAACAATTTTACCTCTTTGTGGCTTATCAACACATCGTAGAAAAATGCCATCAATTCCATGTTTGTACAATCCATCATCCCATATGACATATCTTGTGGCTCTGAGCTTCACCATTCACTTTTCCTTTGTGGTTAGGTGAGTTGGGCACTCTCCATAGGTGAGAAAGAATGTGATGTCAGAATACCATTCATCGTTGGTTGTGAAAAATAGAACCATGGGCAAAGAATCCACTTTCTCCAGTTCATTTTGTTCTCCATCAATGTGATCAACTTTCTCTTAGGTACCTCTGAGTCTTTATTTTCAGCCATTAGCTGACACAGGCCTTTACCTCTTACCAACTTGGTTGGTTTGATGTCTAGATCATATTCTTGGACCTTTTGCGATCCAATTCCCTCGTAAGCTCCTAACTCCTGTTGAGTCAGGATAGACTTAACAACCGTGTCAGGAACCAACACTATTGTATGAGAATTCAGAATATAGTAGCGGAAATTTTTTTACTTTTACCATGGAAAAGGCATGCTTTTCCAATTGTGACATCTTCAGTTCATGAGGCTTAAGAGGAGAGCTCATGAAAGCAATCGGGGATTCAATATCTTGGAGTTCTTTTGCATCAAGATAGTTGATACAGTATGTGCAGATGCATAACTGTACATGATGAAGTCTTTGCTGAAGTCAGGACACACCAGAATAGGAGCATGAGTGACGGAGGTTTTTATGTCTTCGAATGATGTCCTGCCTTCCTCACTCCATGGAATGTTTGGGACCCTTTCATCATATTAGATATATGATGAGTCTTCTCAGCAAAATCAGGAACAAAGCATCTAAGAAAATTTACCTTTCCGAAGAAAGAGTGAACACCAGTCTTGCTTGTAGGAAAAGTAAGGCTCTGAATAGCCTTGACCCTTTCGACATCTATCTTAGTTCCTTCTCTATTGATGACATGTCCTAGCAGCTTTCCTTTGGTGACCCCAAAAACTAACTTCTTGGGATTTAGTGAAATTTTGTGCTCTCGGCATCTGATCAAGACTTGTTCCAAATGATCGCAGTGATCACTTCATCTTTTGGAGAACACGGTCAGGTCATCTAGGTAAACTACGATGACTTTTCCCATCATACCTTTGAATGCAAAGTCCATTGCTCGTTGGAAGGTGGCACCAGCGTTGATCAAACCGAATGACATTCTGCTTTGTAGGTGAAGGTACCCCAAGGAGTGGTGAATGTTGTTTTGAACTGATCTTCAGGCGTGACTTGAATTTGATTGTAACCTGAAAAACCATCAAGCATAGACAACATTTCTGAACCGAGTTACTACTGTAGCACTTGATCCATTATCGGCAGTGGATAGTTATCTTTTAAGGATGACTGGTTCAAGTTGTGAAAGTCACGCATATGCGTATCTCACCATTCTTCTTTCACACAGGCACAATATTTGTAACCCAGGTACTGTGATGAATTGGAAAAATAATTCTTGCATCCAACATCTTCTGAATTTCAGCTTGGATGGTACCTGAGATTTTGGGGTTGTAATGCCTTTGCTTTTGATGGAAAGGCTTGACGTCATCCTTGAGCGGAATGTCGTGCCGAATGTCCTTTGGCTTGAAAGACTTTAGATCAGCATAAGACCATGCTAATACATCCATGTACTTTTTTCAGCAACTTAACGAATTTTCACTTTTCCTCGGGCGTACAACACTTCCCGATATTCATGGAATGAGGATGTTCCGCAGTACCCAGATTGATGGATTCAGTTTCGGAGAAGAGGAAGGATCATCCTGTCACTTTTTCTTGACAAAATGGTCATGATTATCAAATAATCATTCTAAGGAAACCAAACCTTTTGGAATCTTATTTCCTTTGAGTTGTATCATTGTTTCTTTTTCAGATTCATGTGCTTGACCGGTGAGAGACTCACGACACGTAGAAGTTGATCCATCGAAATGAAGTTCTTTGAAATTGTCAGCTTTCTCAAAAAAGTGATAAGTTGGTTGTCATCATTGAACACTTGCCAGTGTTGTGAATTATCTGGCACACTTGGGTGAAAAACCACCTCAATGGTATATGTATCTATTTTTAACCCTAGGTGAGGGAGCATGAGAGAGGCTGAGATGGCCAATGAATCAGCCATGTCATTTTGAGCTCGTGGAACTACTTTGATTGAGAAAGTGTCAAACTCTTTGATGTTATCCCATATTGCATTGCGGTAGTGTCTGAGCCGGTCATTCTTTACTTGATATATCCCTTTTACCTGATTGACAATTAGCTCAACATCACCTTGCACTTTTAGATTCTTGATTCCTTTCTCTTTTGCAGCTTGCATGCCAAGTAACAAGGATTCATACTCGGTAGTATTATTTGTATTGAAGAACTGTAACTTGAAAGAAAAAGGAAAATCTCCTCTTCAGGAGATATTAGAACAGCCCCAACACCGCATCCACTTGTTGCACAACTGCCATCAAACTGCAATGTCCATACTTTGTTGAGATCCTCTTTTGGATGAGAACATCCATTTATCTGAGTCGGTGGATAGGAAGTAGTTCCCCATCCCTGATGATTCGAAAAGAATCTGAGCCTTAGGGTCATCAGAGTTGGTGACTAGATATTTCTTTTGTGATTGGTTCAATGTCTGCATCACCCCTTTGACAGGAATCTTGGCTTTGGACTAGTCCATATGAATTTCCCCACCAACTTCTTTACAAAAGCTCCTCCCTAGCAATATCTTGTATGTTCTTTGGAATATCAGCTACGAGAATAGTCATTTTTACCCTTTTCTCAGGAAATGTTGTGAATGCAAACTGTGCATCCTTGATCTGACCAATCAATGGTACTTGTTTGGTTTCCATGGAGTAGCATCTGCCAAAAGGTTTAGTAAGTGTGAGGCCCAAAGCATGGGTGACCTTTGCTGGCATAACATTATCAGAAGCTCTAGAATCAATTATATAGTTGCTTAGTTTATGACCATTGATCAGGAGAGATAGGTAAAAAGGTTCAATTTTTCTTGATGTGGAAGTCGAGGCAATGTTTACGTGAGACGTAGGAGGAGTGGGAAGAATTCCTTTTGGGGAAATGGGAGGAGGAGGATGTAGCTTGGCTTTGGATATACTTAGTTAATCTTATAAGCTGCTCTGGGTTGGACTGAAGGTACTCAACTTCAGACATCTGGATCTTGGTCTTTTTGGCGTGATCAATTATATCGAATGTGACCAAGGGTTGTGCTAATGAAGGAATGAGTCCTTCATTTCACATTTGTGGAGGAGGATTACTGGTCTTTATGGGATTGGAGGAAGGCTGAATTGGAGGAGAAATAGGAGGAAAATATTTCTTTACAAAAGGTTTAATAGGAGGTTGAGTAGGAAGGGGATTACCTCTTTTAGCGATCGTTGGAGGAGGAGTTACCACAACCTTTTCCTTTTGTTTTTCAGCAGCAACCTTTGCTTCTTTTCCTTGTGAGTGAGTGAAAACTGCGTATGATTGTCCACTCGCATACCCTTGGGTACCCTCTTCTTCATCAGATTCCTCATCTTCAAATTCCATATACCCAATAGTAGAGTCGTTCCAGTCGGTTCACGACATCTTGATCATCTTCACCTTGCGATGAAGGTTCTTCGTAATTTGGATCATCTTCTTTGATTTCAACCAAAGCATTAACCGGAGGGGCTTCAATTGCTAACCTTGGAGAAGCAGTAGGAAAATGTGGCCTTTGGGGGCATTGTTGGGAGTGAAGTTCCTCGTGGGATATCTCGGTACAGGAGTAGTAGATGATGTTTGAGCCAATTGCTTCTTTAATGAGAGCAAGTCATTTGCCATCTTTTGGAATGTTGGATCTGATGAGGTAGCCTGAGAAGAAGTTGAAGCCTTTGATTTTGATGGCTCTCATCTTAACTCACTGGATATAAGAAGGTTGTCTTCTATCGAATGGCCATAGCTTGAGCGAAAGGACCAAGGTGGGTATTTGTTCTGTAAAAGTAAGAAACTTACTTTTGAACTCATGGCATTCAAGAAGAAACACTTTTGATTCTCTAATGTTGGCATCATGGCAAGTGGCACATGGTTGATCAGTGAATTGAATCGGGTGATAAAATCATGCATGGTTTCATTGGCCTCCTTCTTCATGTGAGTGATTTGTGATAATAACATGAATGTGTCTTCTGAAGGTTTGTATCTATCTTCAAATGCAGTCTGCAATGTGGCCCAATTGGTGATGGATCTGGTTGGTAAATGTTGGAACCATTCTGATGCAGGCCCTTGCAAGGTCTCCAGAAAGAGACGTGCGATCGATCGTCTTCATGAGTCACGTCAGAATCTTTGCATGACATAATAAATGTAGCTATATATGTGTGTATGTGCTTTGATTTCCGCTCCCATCAAATTTTGGGAAATTCTTGTGATTTCATTTTGGGGAGGGTGACTTGGATGTGGTAGTGCTAGAGGACCCATGGCATTTCCCCATGGTACAGGTAGATTTTTGCCATTTGAAAAGTAGGAAAAAGAACATGAGTAGGGAGTGTGGTTCCACTTAGCAAAAGAGCACTGCAAGTTGATGTCGAGGCACCTGTGAAATCGGCTCTTTCGTGGAGGTGAGGCACTTCTTGCTTGATCGATCCATTGAACTTAGTGATGTGAATCGTGCTGGAGTGATATTGAAATTGTGCCTTGAAGTAGATCAAAAATTGGATCAACTTCCCCACGAGCTCTCTTCTGTTATGAGTAAATGGTTCACCCACTAGTGTACCCATTTAGATCTGCTAACAATTAAGAGTAGATTTACAACAATCTTTTTGTTTATACTTGCTGATTTTCTGATTTTTTGGCAAAAATCAGCAGCATGTACTTTTTCAATATTTAATTTTACCCTTTTTAACAACCGATTGTGGTTTTTGACAAAGATTAATAAGGATAAAAAGTGGGTTAATTTAGAAAGCTGATTTTTGGATCTTTGACCTGAATTTTGCAAGGTTTTGAAAATAACATAAAATATCAGAATCTCAGATCTATTAAAATATACAAGTTTTTGTAAAAACTCAGTGAACTAAAAGCTCTATCTGGTCAGATCTATGGATTTGTATAAGGAAATTTTCAGTTTTGATCACTTATGCTAAAAATTTTAATTTTTAACAAAGAGTTAAAATTTGCAATCTGGTAGTGATTTTTATAGTTTTTAGTTATTTCCTTAGTTTGATCCCAGTAGAGTCACCAAAAAACTGTTGGTGAAAAAATTTGTCGGTTAGGCAGGTCATGGGGAAACAGGCCAACAGTGTGCAGGGCATAGCCCCTCTTTGAGACAACAAAGTGAAACTGGTTTATTGCTAATCTATCAAGTAGGAATCATGTGCAAATCTACACTATTCTAACTTTAGGGGGTTTGGGATCTCATCCCAGTAGAGGTAGTTCAACTATGAACAAAAGGTAGGAGAGGAAGGAATGGAGGAGGGTAGATCTGAAGGAAGAAAAGAAATGAATTCCAAGATGGAAAGGTCAGAAGGTTTATGCTTTGGGCTGGTAGTAAACAGAGCCAAACTTACTTGCATAAACAATTAAAGCAATACTGATGAACATATGACAATAGTAGGAATGAATCAATAGAATAAAAACATAGATCTAACTTAAGAAAGATCTGATGTGCAAATAACACACACATTAAGCACAAAGTCTAAATATGTATTAATATTTCTTTTGTTACAAGAAAACACAAAGTCTTTCTCTCCTCACTTCTCTTTTCATACAAAAATGTCACACCTTGAATACAACAAGTATTCAAGTATTTATAGAAGGAGAAGAGAAAGAAGACAAAAGAAAACCAACCACTATTTACAAAATATCTTACAAGATATTTACAAAATATCTAAAAAGTCAAAAGTTGACTTTGGGCAAGTTTTTGGATGACAACATCCCATGGTGCAACATGGATGATGTCATCATAAATGCCAACATGCTTTTTAAATATTTTACAAAAATGATCAAAGCATACACAAGAGGAGAAACTACTCCTCATCATCTCTTTGTTCAAACTTGGTGTCTTGCTTTTGATCAGGAGAGTCGATGTGACACTGCGCTCGATATTCCATAAACTTGTTGATCATTGCTTGAAGTTGATCATGATCTGGACCTTTAAAATGGTTGCCAATGACTTCACAAGTTTCTTTCTCATTCTTGAGCTTGTCAGGTAACTCGTGAAAGTTTTGCATGCATCGATCAAAAAGCCAATGAAGTCATGCGCAAGGCCAAGAGGTTATTGATTGACTCTCGGTGAAAGTGACCTCTGGTGCCAAACCTTGAGTGATGATAGCCTTGAAGCACTGGAATGTATCATTTGCTTCCCTCAAGTTATACGATTCACTGAGCATCCCTGGAGACATTTTTGTAACTATCTGCTCCATGTTGTATCGTGCATCAGGGCTTCATCTTTGATTTTATCTATCTCTCTAGGATATATTCCATTTGATCAACCTGGTAATCTAAAGCGATGAGAGCTTTGTTATGTGCACGTGGGTGATCGATAATGCCGACCTTCAATAGGTCATTAGCTGAGTAGTCAACCATGGTTTGGAAATGTTTCATGTTGCAACCTGGCATTATCAACTCTTCGGAGAGGGAACCTACTACTGCTTGTAGCTCCTTATTTGCTTGGGTTATATCTGATAGAGCACTGTGAATTTCCCAATCATTTCTTGACCATCTCTGAGGATCGCTCGATCCAGGATGATATTGCTATGCCTTGTTCACCAATCTTAACATATTCATTTATTTTATCTTGACTGAGAACTTGAATGGGTTGGCGGTAGTCACAGGAGGAGCGTTGCCCATTTTCTACAATGCTTGGAGGAGATGTTTGTTTTGTTCCTTGAGTATTCTCTTCTCCTCTTTTGCTTCTTGGAGCTTCTTGCAGAGAGCATCCACTACAGACAAGGCTTCCCTTAGCAGGCTTTTGAGATGAGGTCCCCATTGTGACTTGAGTCACTGTGAAGTCTGTGGGAGACAGATCCTTCTTTTTCTTGGTGGGGTCAGGTAAGCTATCTCCATGACTCTCTCCCCCGAAGTGCTTTTAGAAAAGTGAGTTATCACTTTTATGCTTCTTGGGTCCCTTCTTTGGAATGATGGAGAAATCCATGGGTGTGATGGGAACCTTTCTCTTATGCTGGCCCAGATGGTAGAAATCCAACTAGGACTTATGGGAGTGGGAGTAGAGGAAATAGAAGAAGAAATGGGAGTGAGAGGGGGAGCAACTATAGAGGCCTCAGGGAAGTATGTTGAAACACTCGGTGGTGGCATTGACAAGGAGTCATGCGCACTTCGCTTACTTGTGGGGCTGGAGTTACTACAGGAGAAGAGAAGGACATGGAAATGGAAGGGATCTATAATTGGATGGAGGGAATACTATGGGTGATAGATCCATGAGAGAGGAGAAGATGGAAGAGGTGGGAGATGGAAGGGAGGAAGGGAGAGGAGAAGACACATCCATAGGAATAGATGCTTGAATGATAGGAGGAGGAGAAGAAATGGAAGAAGGAATGTTGGGTACCTCTGTAGTTGTAGTTGTGATAACATCTGGGTGGATGTATCCATTGAAACCTCTGTTGTTTCTTCTTCTTTACCTGGAGACACCAGGTCGACTACTTGCTTCTCAGAAGTAGAAGGAAGGCCTTTAGGAGTTTCTTCTTGTTTACTTGATTCACCCTCCTTGTCTTTTCCTTTTCCTTTTGGCACATGGGCGGTCTTGGAGGTGCTCTACCTGAAGGAGAAGTAGTGAAATCAACTCGAGGTAGGTGAGACCATTCTATTTGCACCAATGTTTGGTGTCATTGCAACATGGGCTTAACCCTTTCTGAATGGTTTTCGGTGCTTTGGCTCTGTCGATCTCCATGAATGGCCAATCATCCCCATCTATGTCAAGGTAAACCTGATCAATTTCTTGATCAGTCTCTTGGAATTCCTTTGGGACGATGGCTACGCCATAGTGGATGATCTCCTCCAGAGCCAGTCGGGAGTGATCCTTTCACCTGATGTCTATCTCATGTGTCAGGTCGATCCAAATGTCCTCGATCTCGGGAACATGGATGGGATCAATTTTTTCCTTTGGGAGGTAACTCCGTAGTCGAAGGTCGGCCTTGCTTTGGGAAGTTGTGCTTCAAATTTAGTAGCTCTAGCTCAGCATACATCTCCCGTGCTTTGGTAAGTGTGGGGCAGGTGTATCGGCCAACTGTAAGGGGGAATGGGGTTCCTCCTTTCTTTCTTTCATGCACTTCTCATGATAAGTGATTAGTTGCCTTGATAATTCCAGAGAGGATCAGCTTTGGCCCTGCAAACCTTGGTAGCTTCGTTGGTTCTCCCTCGAAATTCACAGCTCTGAGGTATGTGAATGTGGGGAATTGTGTGAACAATGCTCCCCATTTCTTTGTAGTAGCAATCACACTCGGGTTGGTCGACCGTGTCTCATGTTTGGCCTCAGCAAGCAGATTACCTCATAGAAGAAGGCATCATTAATTTTAGAGAACTGGGAGATGCTTTGGCCTCGAGCTTTAGCTCTAGGTAGAACTCATATATCTTGACTTGGGGCCATACCCCATTTGAGCTAACCTTGTGAAATCCCTTTGATGATGCAGCATATACAATGTAGGAATTCATGTAGAACTTCCCAGTTGTTAGAACTTGTTGAAGCTGCTGGGAGATGGTGTCATTGATGATTTCACCCTCAGCCAAAATGTTGATCAGGTGCATTCTTGCTCATGGTCTCTAGTACCTCAAGCATCCATTTGTGGAAATAATGGGCATCAGGGAGCCCAAATACTCTATTTAAGAAGGTGATTGTATCACTCAACTCTTCATTGAAGTCACTACGGTGGATGGTTTGTGGCCATCTGCTCATCAGCTTCTTGTTCTTTAGATAAAGCTTGTTCATCATCTGCATGCATTTATCCTCATTATCGTCCCAGGCCTTCTTGCAGTCTTCGAGACTTATTTCTACATATTTCTGTGATGAGGAATGCCCAGGATCAGTTCAAAGTGATGAGTTGTGAGGTCGATGATGTCTTTTGTTCTTTGTCTTTGACACATCTAGTGTCTTTGTTATAGCACGAGAAACCAACATGATGAACTCATTATTTATGGCACTTACTGGGAAGCCCAGCTGCAAAGTGCAATCCATTGCCCACTAATTTGTTCATCCATGGGCCACTGCTTGCTTTCCTGGTTGGTCCTTGCCCAAAAGTCATCCATGTCAATATGACCTAGCTCAGAGTCTCTGATGTCAAGGCTGCACTCTGCATATGAGTCAGGCATTCTGACTCTCTGATACTTATACTTCATCTCTTGTTCCGACTACTTAGCTTTAGCTTTAGCTTTAGTTGGTTTCTTGCTTGATGAAGACATGTGTGAGCTCAAGGATGGATGTTGTTGTTCTACAAGAAGAATCAAGGAGGTCCAACATAGAAGAGCCATGTCAACCATCATGTTATTCATAATGAAAGCTTGCAGAATGAAGAATGAGCAATTATAAGGCTTAGGGCGCAAGGCGTAGGTCACACTGACATGATAGAGGACTTTTTAAAATTGCTAGGCACACTTTGGAAGATGTTGACATGAAAAAATTTGCACCAATGTTGACATGAGAAAAAGTTGCGCCAAGTTTAGAAAGGGCACAATTTTGAGAGGTGTTGCATGACAAAATTAGCGCAAAGGGTAAAGCACGGGGCGCGGATTTGTAGCATGCAACATGTTATGTTGATGTTAAGGAAGTTGCACTGTGCCTTAGGAAAAATCTTTACTTTGGTTGAGGCTTGAAAAAAGTTTGTGTTGCATGGGTTTAGAGTGCGCCAAGGTGCAACTTTGAAATATGTTGCAAGAAAAATCAGTGCGCCAAGGGAAAAAGTGTGGCATGGTTTTGAAGCACACAACATCTTATGTTGATGTTGTGGAAGTGGTGCTGTGCCCCACAAAAGCTCTAAGTGTTATTTCAACTGGGTGTGGGTTAAGGTTATGTTACAAGAGGGTAAAGTGTGCCAAGGCACAATTTTGGGAGATGTTGTAAGGAAGGACAATGTGCCATGATTTTAATTAGTTTTAATAATTTGGCTTATTTTCTTGATTTCTCTTCCTCTCTCTTTTGGATTTTTCAGATGGTAAAGAGAGGGTTTTTTGGAAAGGAAGTAGGTAGGAAAGATGGGTTTTTGGTTTCTTCAGAGGTAGGGGTCTTCCAGATTTGTAGATCTGGAAGGAGAGGCAAAAGGGCTTTCAGTTGGTTTGATAATTTGTTAGGTGTGTTTCTTTAGATTTTATCTTTTTACACCAACCCTAATACCTAACACAACAAAAAAAAAAAAACAACAAGGAGAGGAGCCACTTACCCGGATTTATAAAAGATGAAGAATGACGTGGGGTCCACAAGCTCAAAAAAATGGCATGCGGGGGTGACAAGGATGGCTGACAGGTGCAGAGAAAACACTTTTCACAATTTTCAATTCGTGAAAATGATAGGTGTCGGGTGCATATTTATAGAAAAATTGGCATTTATTACCTCACCAACCACCTTTGGTGCACTTTTCAGAGCATCGACATGTGAAAAAGTGCCTTAGCGCAATTTTATTGACACACAACATTTTAGCACCTTAGCTTAGCACATTTTAGATGTCAAAACAACATTTCTAGCGCAAAGGGTATTTAAAGGGGCACAATGTTTTGGATGTTGACATAACAATTTCTACACCTAAGGATTTTAAAGTGGGTGCAAATTTTGGTATGTCGACACGAGAATTCTTGTGCCTAGTTCAAAAAGGGCCATTTTTGGGATTGTTGACACACAAAAAACTGATGCCCAAGGAAGAAGCTGAAAAATGGCTAAGTTCATAAATAACTTGATTTTTGCAATGGATAAGTTATTACTATTCAGAATTCATGCTTGTTGTAATTCTGTTACTTGGAAGTGAAGCCATTCTACTTTGTGAATTATAAGTTGTAAATTTGTACCATTGTTTTCACATCTTCCATATGTTAACAACACACCTTGAATCAATTCCATTGATCCAAGGTATGCTTCGGTTCTTCTTTATTGTCATCTTGTTAATTGACATGCGTTGAATGAAACATATTATGGAACCGAGTTGTGTTTTGTTGTAAATTTTGAAGAACCTAGCTTCAGGTGTCCTTACTTGGCATCATGCTGCAAACTATAAGTTTGGACCTCCTTTATTAATGTTTTATAACAATGATCAACGTGAGGAGATTAAGGATCTGTTATGGGCTGATAAGGAAAATGCCTTAACCTTGGTCAGAATGCTTGTTGCTATTTAGTTCTGACCCAAACTCTAATGTTTTTCCTATTGGATTTTTTACCTAAGGTAATAATACTTACCTAGGACCTATTACTAAACTATTACGGTTGACGCCTAAAACTATGTTGCAGTGCCCTACCCTATATGGATTCTAACCTAAGGGGGGGTTATGACCTAACCTAAGATGGTATGTTATTTGGTTATGAGTTTTGAACTAACCTAAGAACTAAGATGGAAACCTAACCAATGCTAAGGTGACCTAAAATATTACTAATCCTAAAGGGGACCTATGGGTTACATGGTAAATGGAAGGTTGGTGGTGGTGGTTTCTAAGGTATTAATGAGAATTAAATCTCAATCCTTACATCTTAATTTTCCAAGTTTGGTGGAGGAAAGGAAGGTAGGTAGGATGCCTAGCTGACATCATTACTAAATTTAAAATGCATGTTAAATTTTGAAATCAACTTCGCCAAATTTGAAGTGGCGGTGGCATAAGAAAAGAGAGGGAATTTACATTCAATGCATTCAATGGCATTGATTTTGGTGAAGAAACCACCTAGGAAAGAGGAGAAGGGGGTTTTGTGGAAGTTGTTGGTCATTCTATTTTTTTTACTCTGCATATGGTTTTGTTTCTTCAAACCGTAAAGTCTATTTTGTTCAATCCATAGTGATCTTGAGCTTCCATGAACTGCATTTGAACTGTGGAAACATGGAGGTAGTTGGGAGATTTGGTTGTTGAAATTGTTTTGGAAAGAAGAGATTTTTGGGAGGCTTGGCTGAAGATATTCTACAAATCAAAAGACAACACTATCAGGCATGATATGCTCTTCTTATTAAATAGTTCTACTTTTTATTAAACGTCTTCATTAAAAAAAAATTCTCTTGAAACAAATGATTTTGTGGAAATGCCTTGGTGTATTTTTGACCCGATCTTCTTCGTGAGTTTGTTGTTTGGAAAATATGCAAAATGGTAATTTTCTTGATGCATATTTGAGTAAATCCATTTATCTTATTGAAACTAGAATGTTGCTTAAGTAAATGCGGACTTCTGATTTTAAGTGCAAAATGGATTAGAGAAAATCGTTCGATAAAGAATTGAAATGGGTTTGTTTTCTTCTTAAAAGGAAAGTATAAAATGTTTTTTCCTTTGCTGAAACTTGTTATTTCTGTTAAGCTAAGCCAAAACGACTGTTTGGACTTCGATTTTAAGTGCAAAATGGATTAGAGAAAATCATTCGATAAAGAATTGAAATGGGTTTGTTTTCTTCTTAAAAGGAAAGTATAAAATGTTTTTTCCTTTTTTGAAACTTGTTATTTCGTTAAGCTAAGCGAACGACTGTTTGGATTCTATGTTTTATGGATTTACATTTGTTGAATGTAATAGAAATGATTTTATTATTTCTGAGCCTTGCTTGTTTGCGTGGTGAATATTTGTTAGAATGCCTTGAAAGAATATAACCTTTGCATTCTTGAAGTTGCTTTGGGTTATGTCACTTCAGTTTGATCCTTCACTATCATGGTAGTTAGGAGCCTCTGTCTTATGGAATCAAACTTGTTAAAAATAACAATAAAGGAGTCTTACCTCGCATTGTGCTTTGTATGGGTAACGTCTGTGAATTATTGTGTACCTATTGAAACATTTGGTAGAAGTTCCTATTATGGAAGAATGCTTTGTTAGAAAATTGTTAAGAAACTAAAGAATGACATACAAACCTTCAAGAAGAAGGATTGGTTACAGATTAATCTACATGAAAACCATAATTCATTTATGACTAGAAACCATAATGATTAAAGAGATTAGAAAATCAATAGTGTTACTGAGATGACATGTCGCAACACCCTTCCGAATCGATCATCTAGGTTTACATAAAACTTAGACTTGAATTTGTTACACTCTAGGCTAGTTTAAGGACATGATTTGGTATAGGGAATGACTCCCGATGAATAAAGGTAACTAGACACATGTAATCGGCCTAGGTTGATTGATTATGTCTATGTACCCTTAATTACTCGCGAGTGGTCCTCTATACCAATCTATGTTACTAACTCGAGTTATGGCTAATCCTTGGACAAGAGAACTAACAGGAGTCAGTGAAGACCATTCTAGATAATGGATTAAGTGGGGTTGAAGGATATATTTCGTTGATGAGTATGCCATCTAGGAATATGATCATGCAAACCATGTGAAAATATTTGGCGTGAGTATCATAAGTTTCTAGTTTGTTGTCCCTACGTCACCTAGTTTAAGATGCGCAGGATATGAGATGAATATCCGTAAAAATATTCGAGATAGGCCTCTTAAACATAACACATTAATACCCTAAAAAGGGTAAAACAAGAAATTATACTTAGTATACTATACATTGAATTAACATGAAGGATCGGTAAGAAACCGAGTCATGAAATGAGAGATCACTAAAACTCGAGTCATGAAATGAGAGATCAGCAGTTCATCGAGTCATTATAGTTGCATATGGTTATCTATTATGAGATCAAATGGCATGGAATGTGTGTTCCATATTATGAATATGAGAACAAAGAACATTAATCTAAATGGAATGTGTGTTGTAAATAATAATTATTTAGAGAAAAGAACATTATTCAATTTTTTTCCCCTTGTTTCTAAAGTATTAAATGGGAATGTTACATCTTGGTATCAGATCCGAAGGTTATGACTCTTGGACCTATTGTGTCCATAATCTAATAAAACTTAAATTTTCTTGTTAAACAAAAAATTGTTAGAATAAGAGGAAATGCTGCAAACAACCCGCCACCGGGTGGAGAAACAGCTAGTGCCCAAAAACTCAATGAGATCCTCACTTCCCTGTTGGAAATGAGAGATCACCTAGCTGTATTGGAACAAAAATTAATGGGAAATGAGGAGAAGGAAGAAGATGTTGATAATGATGATTAGCCACCTCCTGTGGACAACACCAATGGAGGGAATCTGGGTGTTGATAATAGTAATGTAAACATACCTAATCAACCTAAAAATAAAAAGGCAAGATTAGCAGCTAAACTCACCAATGATATAAAAAGAATAATTCCTCCTAATTTTGATGGAACTACACTTGGGGATGGGGCTGAGAATTGGCTCAGTGAAATGGAGAATTAATTTGCAATAAAAAACTTCTCTGAGGAAACAAAAGCAATATGGGGAGCGTATCAAATTTCCCATGAGGAATCTTCATGGTGGGATAGCTGTAAGGATGAGTTGAATATTTTAGAAGCATACATAAGTTAAAAAATTTTATGATTAAAAAATGACTAAATTTTAGAACTTATCCTAGGGAAAGTTAAGCTGTAATGTGAGTCCGGGAAAGGTTTAATAAGCTCCTTAAGTACGTGCCTTAGTATCAAACTAATGAGAAGTTCAGGATACAAAAATTAATTATGGGATTAAATCCCATTATAAGAGGCAAGGTGGATGTTCACAGTCCAACCACTATAAAAGGGGTTGTTGAAATATCCGTAAGGAAAGAACAAAAATTAAGAGAAATCTCTGCTCATAAGGAGAAAATTAGAAGGATTGTTCCAAACTCTTCTTCATCTCTTGCACCTAAAAAGGGACCCTGGAAGAGGTTTGTCATGAAAAGTAAATTTTCCACTAATAACAATAAGAAAACAATGAAAACCAAACTTGTTGCTAGTATGCGGAACAATTTTTCTAGAATAATAATAATGGATAGAAGTCCTATGGAAGATAGAATGATAACTTCAAGGATGGAAATAAATTTGAGCCTAGGAAGGGGCCTATTGGAGGTTGTTTTAATTGTGGCAAGGACCATTACACGAGTCATTGTCCTTTGAAGAAGCATGGACGCAATTAGCAACATAGGATACACGCTGTGGTAGTGGTGACAAACAAGTCACACCCATAGAAGTTCCAAGTAAGTTATTCGGTATATATACTGTGACTTTAATTTTTGATAATCGGAGCTACCGAATGTTTTTTTCTACTAAGTTAGGATCAAAATTAAAAATAAAAGTGAGAAAATGGATAAATTTTGGTGTGCATTACAGAAATAATGTTGTTCATACGGTTAGTATGTGTCTTTTTGGAGCGAGTCATTCACTTACCTAGTTTTTCCATAGAATCGACCTTTATGTTGCTCCTTTTGGGTCTTATGACGTAATCATAGGTGTTAAATGGATAGCTAAGTATAAAGAAAAGTTTGATTGCTTTGAAAACTAGATTAGTCGTGTAGATGATCTATAGAAAACAACAATCATTCAAGGTGCAACACATGATATTTCAGTTAGGAAGTTATCAACAATACAACTCAAAACAGCCAAAAACAAAGGCTACACCTTGTATGCAGTAAATATTTCTAAAACTACAGAAGAAGGTAATGATTTTATGGAAATATATCCTTTGTTATGAAATTTCAAGGATGTATTTCGGAAGAGTTACCGGGTCTTCCACCCAAACGGGAGTTTGACTTCACGATTGAGATCAAACCAAGAATCGAGCCTATATCTAAGGCACCTTATAGAATGAATACCATTGAATTGGTAGAGCTTAAGGCTCAGTTGCAGGAAATTTTTTCAAAAGGTTTGATAAGACCAAGTGTCTCACCTTGGGGAGCACCAGTAATTTTTGTGAAAAAGAAGGATGACACACTTAGATTTTGCATTGATTACAGAATGTTGAACAAGGAAAATTTTAAGAATCGATATCCGCTTCCTAGAGTTGATGATCTATTTGATCAGATGCATGGAGCATCGGTGTATTCTAAAATAGATCTTTGATCGAGATATCATCAGTTGAGAATAAAGGATGAGAACCTCCATAAAACAAATTTTAGAACAAGGTATGGGCATTATGAATTCATAGTTTTACCTTTTGGGTTGAAAAATGCACTTGCCGCTTTTATGAATTTGATGAATAATATTTTTCAAGAATACTTGGACAAGTTTGTGCTTGTATTCTTGGATGATATTCTCATATACTCTAAGAGCATTGAAGAACATCATGAGCATTTGAAGATAGTCTTAGAGATCTTGAGAAAGAGAAAGTTGTATGGTAAGTTGTCTAAATGTTCTTTCTATGACATGGAAGTGCACTATTTGGGAAATTTAATAAGCAAGAATGGAATAGTTTTTGATCCTTCAAAGATCATAGCTATAACTGAGTGACCCACACCCAATAACGTGCATGAAGTTAGAAGCTTCATGGGTCTTGTTGATTACTACAGAAAGTTTGTTAAAGACTTTAAGCTTTCGCACCAATAACTTCATTACGAAGAAAGATAAGGTTTTTTTGGAATTACAAATGTGAATCTTATTTTAAGATTCTAAAGGATCGATTAAATACAACACCTATTTTGACTGTGCACAGATCCAAATGGGGACTTTATTATTGTAACAAATGCATCGGGGAGGGTCCGGAGGTATTCTCGTTGTAGGATGATCATGTCATAGCTTATGAAAGTAGAAAACTCAAGTTAAATGAAAGGCATTATGCTCCACATGACCGAGAGCCGGTTGTCATTGTTCATACACTTCAAATACTGAGAGGCATTACCTTCTCGGTAAGCCTTTGTAACTAAAATATGATCATCTTGGGTTGAAGTATATTTTTACTCAACCAAACCTGAATGCAAGACAATGAAGATGGTTATAATTTCTATATCAGTATGATTTTGATATAAGTTATATTAAAAGCAAGGAAAATAGAGTAGCATATGCTCTAATTCATAGGAAGCACATTTATGCTCTTATAACATTGAGAACTCAATTTAAGGATGAGGTGAAAAGTGTCATGGAATCGATTCTTATTTTCTGCAAGTAAAGACAACACTTGCTGTAAATCCAAATGATGTGAGATATAAAGGTTTTCATTTTGATAATGAAGAAATTTTGCGGTTTGAAAATAGGGTATACATACCTTTGGCAAATGAGTTAAGAAAGAAATTATTAGTTGAATTTCACAACTCACCTTTTTCTTGAAACCTTGGCATTACAAAGATGCTTGCTGATAAAAAATAATAATATTTCTAGAAAGGGATGAAAAAAAAAGATGTGAGGGAAATTGTGACACACTTTGTTTAGAATGTCAACGTGTTAAAGTAGAACATATGCATCCAACCGGTTTACTCTACCCTCACAACATTTTTTAGTACAACCTGGCAAGTGATAAATATGGATTTTGTTCGGGGATTACCTATGTCAAAGAATAAACATGATGTTATTTTGGTTGTTGTTGATAAAATAAAAAAGTAACACACTTCATTGTTGGTAATCTAAAGGATGATTCAAATGTGTTAGCACGAAGATTTGTGCATGAGATTTTCAGGTTACATGGAGTACCTGAATTAATCATATCAGATAGAGATCCAAGAATGAAATCAAGATTTTGGCAAACACTTAATGTGGCTTTGAGAACTAAGCTAAATTTTAGTTCTACGTATCATCCGGAAATGGATGGATAGACTAAAAGAGTTAATCAAGTTTTAGAGGATATGTTACAAATGTATTGCATGGATCAATAGTATAAATGGGAGGAGTACCTTCCATTAGTAGAGTTTTCTTATAATAACATGTATCACGCCTCTCTAAAAATGGCACCTTTCGAAGCATTATACGGAAGGAAATGCAGAACCCCTATTAGTTGGGACAACATTAAGGATAGAGAGGTAATTGGGCCAGAAATCCTTACAGAAATGGAACAACAAGTTAAAATGATTCGTGAATGCTTGAAGGAAGCTACGATAGGAAAAAGAGTTATGCAGACTTAAAGTGGGTGGATAGGAAATTTGAACTTGGTGAGAAGGTCTTTCTTCGGGTTAAGCTAAAAAAGAGTTCTATAAATTTTGGCAAGGCTACCAAGTTATCACCTTGTTATGTGGGACCCTTTGAAATTGTTGAAGTAATCAACCCTGTAGCTTATCATTTAGCTCTACCTCCTACTTTATCACGAATGCATGATGTTTTCCATATTTCTTTTCTTAAGAAATACATTTCAGATTTATCACATGTGCTGAATTGAAATTTCCTTACAGCTCCAAGACCTAGGAATAATCATGGTTAAGCTTATTAGAGTGCCGAAACTTGCTAGTTGCACTTAAGAAATCATGAAATAAATCAATGTAAGGTCCATTGGGACTAGTGTAACAAAGAAAGTGCAACCCGGGAAAATATAAAAGATACGAGATATGATTTTCCATACTTGTTTGATCAGAATTGATTCTAAAAAATTGATAAAATCTAAAAATTTATTCATATTTTGATGTTAAATCTACAAACTTGAAAGCAGTTACTAAACTATTTGACAATTGTTTTAAATATTGTTTTGAAAACTTGAATTTTTCAAATTTAGTTTTGTTATGAACATATGAATGGAAGGACAATAATTAAGTTTTGTCCTAAAAATTTAATGGTTTAATTAAGTTAATCATCGGACGATGATTCTTTTAAGGAGGAAGGTATGTAACGTCTTGGTCATGATTGTTACTATGATGACTTCCACCTTTGACATTGCAAACATTGACATGTGATTTGTCTTAGGAAGGTGTATTCTTTTGACGTTGAAAATCATGTTTGCAATGGATAAGTTATTACTATTCAAAATTCATGCTTGTTGTAATTTTGTTACTTGGAAGTGAAGCCATTCTGCTTTTTGAATTATAAGTTGTAAATTTGTACCGTTGTTTTCACATATTCCATATGTTAACAACACACCTTGAATCAATTCCATTGATCCAAGGTATGCTTGATTCTTCTTATTGTCATCTTGTTAATTGACATGCTGAATGAAACATATTATGGAACCGAGCTGTGTTTTGTTGTAAATTGTGAAGAACCTAGCTTCAGGTGTCCTTACTCAGCAATCATGCTAAAACTGTAAGTTTGGAACTCCTTTATTAATGTTTTGTAACATTGATCAACATGAGGAGATTAAGGATTTTTATGGGCTAATAAGGCAAATGCCTTAACCTTGGTCAGAATGCTTGTTGCTATTTGGATCTGACCCAAACTATAATGTTTTCCCTATTGGATTTTTGACCTAAGGTAATAATACTTACCTAGGACCTATTATTAAACTATTATGGTTGATGCCTAAAACTATGTTGCAGTGCCCTACCCTATATGGATTCTAACCTAAGGGGGTTATGACCTAACCTAAGATGGTATGTTATTTGGTTGTGAGTTTTGAACTAACCTAAGAACTAAGATGGAAACCTAACCAATGCTAAGGTGACCTAAACTATTACTAAGCCTAAAGGGGACCTATGGGTTACATGGAAAATGGAAGGTTGGTGGTGGTGGTTTCTAAGGTATTAATGAGAATTAAATCTCAGTCCTTACATCTTAATTTTCCAAGTTTGGCAGAGGCAAGGAAGGTAGGTAGGATGCCTAGCTGACATCATTGCTAAATTTAAAATGCATGTTAAATTTTGAAATCAACTTCGCCAAATTTGAAGTGGCGGTGGCATAAGAAAAGAGAGGGAATTTAAATTCAATGCATTCAATGGAATTTATTTCGATAAAGAAACCGCCTAGGAAAGAGGAGAAGGGGGTTTTGTGGAAGTTGTTGGTCATTCTAGTTTTTTTGCTTTGCATGTGATTTTGGTTCTTCGATCCAACAAGTCTATTTTCTTCGATCTATAGTGATCTTGAGCATCCACAAACTGTTTCTGAACCTATGGAAACATGGAGGTAGTTGGGAGAGTTGGTTGTTGAAATTGTTTTGGAAAGAAGATATTTTTGGGAGGCTCGGCTAAAGATCTTCTGCAAATCAAAAGAGAACACTATCAGGCATGATAGGCTCTTCTTATTAAATAGTTATACTTTTTATTAAACGTCTTCATTAAAAGAACTCTTATCTTTGAAACAAATGATTTTGTGGAAATGCCTTGGTGTATTTTTGGCTGTGATCTTCTACTTGAGTTTGTTGTTTGGAAAAGATGCAAAATGGGCATTTTCTTGATGCATATTTGAGTAAATTGTGTTTACCTTATTGAAACCTGGAATTTTTCTTGAGTTGTATGGACTTCGATTTTATGCGCAAAATGGATTAGGGAAAAATCATTTGATAAAGAATTGAAATGGGTTTGTTTTCTTCTAAAAAGGAAAGTATAAAATGTTTTGTCCTTTGCTGAAACTTGTTATTTCTATTAAGCTAAGCTGGAACGACTATTTGGATTCTACGTTTTGCGGATTTACATTTGTTGAATGTAATAGAAATGATTTTATTACTTCTGAGCCTTGCTCATTTGCGTGGTGAATCTCTATTAGACTTCCTTGAAAGAAGATAACCTTTACATTCTTGAAGTTGCTTCGGGTTATGTCACTTCAGTTTGATCCTTCGTTGTCATGGTAGTTGGGAGCCTCTGTCTTATGGAATCGAACTTGTTGAAAATAACAATAAAGGAGTCTTACCTCATGTTGTGCTTGGTATGGGTAACATCTATGAATTATTGTGTACCTGTTGAAACATTTGGTAGAATTTCCTGTTGTGGAAGAATGTTGTTACGAAATTGTTCTCCCTTTCTCAAATTAGATAAATTTTGATTTAATTTTCTTCTGGAACTGTTTGAAGGCATTTTGGGGTTTACTCACTTGTGCATTATAATAAAATTGGTTACTTAAGGAATAACTTACCTTAAACGAACTAGATAAAAGTTCAATTTTGATTATTTAAGGAAATGAGTTGATGTTGTTTTTGGTTTTCTCCTTTTTGTTGAGTTGATTTCGAGTTTCTAAATTCAGAGGTTAAACCTCCTTGTTGTCCCTCATTGTGTTCGAACCAGGTTAGGTTCTATCCCTTCTTACCAAATGGTTCTTTTCATTAGTTGGGGGATCCATGTCAACTTGACGGTAATCTTGTTTTTGTATCATGCATAGGAGGACTAAGCTTTACTTGTAGTGTGGAAGCTATCAACGTGAGAGGAATTTTATTGTTCAGTTGTTGTTGTGCTTTTTGGTAATAATGCTGAATCTATTTACCCAAAATTCCTCCCCTCTCTAGCATAGCTAATACACAGTTGTATCTATTCCTTCATATGTTGAATGGACCTTATTCTTCTTGGGTATTCAACTTACATGTTGCTTAGTCTATGTCAATCCAAATAGTTCTCTGACTTCAGTGTTTGGTCAGAAGTTAAAGGATTGTTTGGTGAAGTCTGTATTGGTTCTTTTATGCTGATATGCACTTTTATTCTTGGAAAGGAATATTTTGATCCCCTCTCTTTCCGAGTAGGGTATTCATTGTTGTTATTTCTTCAAAATCAAGAAATTTTACATTTTGTTTTCTCTCTCTGAGTTGTTGAATACAATGTTGTTTTTGTTGAATTCGAAGGATGACAAAGGTTGTTTCAATTGCATTTGTTCACTTTCCCTCTTTTGCATTAAACCTAGTTGAATCTGAGTGAGTAATAGAAGGAAAGGAATTATTGTTTAGGAATGTAGTTGATCCATCATAAATCCCTTTCTTAAAGATGGAATGAATGTAACACCCCTCAATCCCTCATTCTCTTTTTCGTAAAATGAATTGAAGCATTAAAATAATTAGAGAGTTACGCGACAGCTAGTACCACTATGTTGTCTTGTGTATTGTGGACACGTATGCATAGCCAAAGGGTATGCATACGCATGCACAATTATACACGTGACATCGCAATGGCTCTTTTGTCATGTAGTCGCAAGCTAATTAAGATTGGAATTCCTTCTACATGTTGGTACACTACCTTGTTGTTATAGATGATGGTTTTATTAATCATCTCAGATGGCCATGAGGTCATGCTGGGTGTTGTAAAATATCTTTTGGTTAGAGAAGATGAAATTTCATTGTGGGATGCATAACTGGCATCTGTCCCTTCATGATTATTATTATTATTATTATTATTGTTTTACTATTGGCATGTTGGATGAGTTTAAGTTGCAAAAATATGGTTGGAACTTATACACAACTTCTATACTTTAGTCATTATGAGGAAATGATGATATTGTGTAAAGTGCTAAATTGTATATTGAGTGTGGTTTCTTGCATGACCGTTATAGAGAGTTTGATAAATTATTACATTAAGTGGTATGGGATAAATGTTTTATTAATTTTTAGTGAGCTTGGTTATGAAGTCGTCGTAATTACCACCTTCGACCTATCCGAATATCCTCCTCCATGCAAACTCTGTTATAATAAACTTCTATAAGTTTATGTACTTAATTGAATAACGTTTTAAGTTATAATGAGGTATTCAATTATTAAATAATTGAGAGGCTATGGGATAGTTGTTTTGATTAATATTACCTATAATTCGAAAATGAAATCAAGTATTTCGGGTATCTTTATTAATTGGAAAGGCCATGCAAGAGACTTAAGGGTCTATAAGTCGAATGACTACATTGAAGACCCACCAAGTATAAATTAATACAATTTATAATTTTTCTACCAGGCTTGGTTAATCACCAACCTTGAATTTGATGAGGGTGTTCACCTTGAGAAATAGATAGTTATATGCCTATCCATTCAAGCGGTTAAATTTGAAAGAAGAATATAAGTTTTCTAAAAATTACATCATTTGTGGAGGAGAAGTTGGAGGCCGGCACTGATGGTTGGTTGGTTATTAATGGCATTGATTATATTTAATGCACCCTTAAATGTGGAGATAAGCTTTGGAAGGGGTGAAGCTTCTTGAAGAAGCTATCAAACCTGTTGGAAATCTGTTTTTATTTTTGTTCTTTCATGTAAACTGCGAACTCTTCTTCTTCCTTTGAAAATTCAACTGTTGGAACCAAATTTGCATACAGTTTTTGAAAGGTAGTTCGTTGGAAATTTTAGAAGATAAAAGGGCATTGGTAATCGCTCCTCGTTGGTGAAGAATAGTTGTTGAGACTGTGAGGTGAAAGGATTTCAGTTTTATCAGGCATGGATTGCTCTCTCCCCCTCTTAATACCTTATTCAATCTTCTTTGAGTAGATAGTATCTGCTGCAACATTTTCTTTGGTTGAACTATGCATTTGCGGAAGATTATTATTGGGTACTATATGTTCTTGTAAAATTATGAGTGAATGTGTTTAAGTCTTCAAAGAATAGTGGTTTTTAACTGTCATTTTGGGTGTTGTTTTACTGCATAAATATGGCTGTTACTACTGTGTGTTTTTGTATTATTGGATAGTGCAAACCCTTCTATCTAGAGTTATATTACTCTCTATTTTTGAATATTGATTCATTAGCTCTGGGTGTTACCCAGATGCCTGAAATATTTATGCGATTAAGGAAAATACCTTAAGAGGTATGCATAGTAATTTTAGTATTATGGAGTTAATACATGCTTCCAAGTATAGCTAAAACTGTGTTTAATGTTGGATTGTTTTGTTTTGGAGGGTTTGATGATAATTAGTAATATCGGGAACACCAATGGCTAAAATGTTATTACTGAGTTGAAATCATGAAGATTTAATCACTTTGTCCTTGGTCTTAAAACTAGGCACAACCATAAACATTTTGTTTTATGAATTTATTAGGGTCGCTATGACCATCTGTCTAGGATAATAATGAGATTTTGGGATTGCCAGGGCTCAGTGGAAATAAAATAATAAGAATTTTGAAGGCCTGAAACCTTATCCTCAATGACGTTAAAAAGGATGCACCGTAATTTTTAATACTATGGAATTAATACTTATTTCTTAGTATAACTAAATCCGTGTTTAGTTTTGGGTTAATTTCCTTCTGGAAATTGGGGGTCGCTTTCATGATAGATAACCCAACGACAATTTTAATTAAGAACCCGTAAGGGAATTTGCTGATTGGACGTTCTTGATTGAACACTTTCATCCAGACAGTCTGGGTGCATAATATGATCGATACCACATATATGTTATAGGGATTTAACTGGTAAAATGAAGTGCATGTTTGAGCATGAGTGATTGCCTTGTGGACTCTAAATTCTGTATATGTTGTTTAGCTATATCATATCGGCTACTTCCTGGCAATTCAATTACGCCTGTAATAAGTTGTTTCCCTGAGATTGCTGATTGATATCAATGTTAGCTGGGATGAGTTTTGGTTAAACAAGAAGGTTGCAGGTTATTTGAAGGATCTCAATGCAGCAAAAGTGATTAAAAATTACTTTATTAACGTCTACCTGGAAATTGGGTACCTTACTGTCTTATGCTGAGTTTAGTGGATTCTATATCTGGGTAAAATAAGGATTCCTTATTAAAATATATTTAATTTGGAATATGGAACAATAATAAAAATACTTTGCAAGAGTATATCAGCCATGCCTGAAAGGCTATATATATATATATTTAAAATAAATATCGACCTATTTTAGTAAGAGATGTCTGGCGTGAAGTATGAAGGAGGATGAACATTTTTAGGATTGTTGTTCGGAATAACCTTTCCTAGTGAATCTCCACTACATGTATTGAGTAGCACGATGAGATCAGTCCCTATGGACACCATGAATAATAACTTAAGGACATAAGGATGTAATAGCACGATTGCACGTTCTTAGAAGTTTTGTACCTTGGCTCAATTTTATTAAGTCAATAGCTTCTATTAATTATGCCATATTCCCTTATTAGAAAATGAGATCATGAGGTAATCAAACCTCATCAATTTCATTTCTTTTGTTTCAGTGAACATTAGTTCTAGTTTAAGGTTGAGATACCTTCTTGCTACTTCTATACCTACTTACATCTCGAGTCTTATCTAGGCTGAACTCGTTATACTATTTTTGTATTATATATGCAAATGTTTTATTTATCCACTCTTGTTTGTTTCTGATTAGTGAAACTACTACCAATAATTGGTTTAGACTTGTAATTTACCATGTTGTTGAAAATGGAATAAATGCTATGAATGCTTTAATCCTATGTTGTTATGTAATCTAATCCTATGAATTCCTTTTATTGAGGCATTTAAAATCTATGGCAGTGAATAGTTTTCTGTTGGATGAAAAGGAATTATTCTAACATATGTTGATTGATGTCTTGCATTAGTGTGTTTGTTACTATGATAGTAATGTTGCAGCCTATCATTTAATTAAATATCATATTGCATAAGTTATTAGGTGGGGAAAAGGGCTATTCATGCCAGTCATGTTGGACTGACCATGTGTAATTTTGTACATCACTTTTCAGTGCAGGGAAAAAGGAACTTTGTGGCAAAGTCTGGAAGATGCAATTTGTATTTTCCTTAGAATGCGTGAGTGATTGGATTGTATTGAAACTGAAATCTCAGTCATGATATATTGTGAATATGATGGCTATGGAGCTTATGATATAAGACAAAAGTCGATGTATAGAAAAGATCTTTGTTTTATCTAGAGGAAATAATCTTATTTCAATCTATGATCAAGGTTGATTAGACACTTGTTCCCTTTATCTTATTCTTTAATTGATATGATGCAGTTCAAAGATCTTTACAGATCAACTATTTGAATAAATATAAGTGATGATTATATGATTTTCGATTGGATGTATGAGCTATTTTGTATTATAGTTTACAATAAATTTAATACTTGGAAATACTATTGGTTATTTTAACCACTGTCGTTAAGCTACAAAATATGTAGTTATTATGGACTGTTTGCCCAATAAAACTGTTGAGAAAATATTTTATTATGTTGCTCATTAACAAGGAGGTAAATAAAGAAATAATTCAGATTATTTCAAGTACTATTGAAAGTAGGATGGCCTGACAGCGTAGACAATGATGCATGCAATATTGTTGCATATCATCAGAATATAACCGAAAGTGCTATTTTCTTAAATCATGTTGGGTATAATCGATGAAGTGGACTTATACCAAAGGGGTCTTAATAACTTGACCCATTAGTTTGACTGGAAAGATATGAGTATGTGTTGGTAGTATGTATGGATACCCTGCAACACTCTAATCTCAACTACTGTGAATTCAAAAAATAATAATAGAGAAAATTATTAAAGAAATAAAAAGGTAACTATCAATAATTTCAGCAGTTTGATAATATGATAATCTTCTAAGTAATGAATCATATCTATTACCTTGAAAGGTAATGAAATATAATCCCACTAAAATGATTTATGATCTCAAGGATTAACCATTGTCAATAATGGTGGAAACCTACTCTTCTTGGACTGAGATGTGAAGCCATGTAAGAAAATAGTAATGGAACAAGTAGAATGATCGAAATGTGGAAAAGATAAATGGCAACATTTTAATCCTTTTATGGTAGAACTGTGATGTCAAGTAGGCCATCTATATCTATTGAGTATTCAAGTAAAAGAGGATACGACCCTGAATAATCAAGTACTACGGTACGTTGATACCTCTATGAAGGATTAGGGTCCACACTTACTAAGTTGGTAAGGACTCAATATCCAAACCCTAATCTTAGTCAATTCTACTATTGTCCCTAATGAGGATTAGTAAATGATCACTACTAAAGGAATCAAAGACCTTATGTAAAAAGGCTAAAATAAGAAAGGATGAATGGGCGAGTAGTGCCTCCAATCTAACATCTCATATCTCCAAACCTAGTTTACTTAATGGATATATATTAAAATATGTACACTCTCTTGATTAAGCTGCCACTAAGAAAAGTGAATTGCTTATGCTTAATTGTTTACTGGCATAAATAGTCTATGGTACTTGATAAAAGGCATGAATCATACCTTAATACTTAGCCTTATGCAAGTACATATCCCAAGAATGTGAAATAAAGAAATATGGGCTCAATTTATTAAGTCGGGATAGTATTTAAACTATAATACCGATCATAGACTTTGATAGTATCATTTTTCATTTATGGTTAACTTGGGCAAGAGATCTTGAAAGGTAATTTAAGTGTTTGAAGATTAAAGGTCCGAGAATCAACCTTAGTCTAGACCTTAGGTACGACCCATTCGTGGAGAAGGTGTCGTAAGGCCTAGGCTGTTTTATAATGATTTAAAAATTACCTTAAAAACAAAATAAAGGTTATGAATCCATATAACTGAATAAGTGATTAAGGTGAAATGAAAATTTCCTAATGACGAGTGTGCTGTCATGGAATTGAGCATGGTATACATGACTCAGAAACTTTGCGCAAAGTGGTGTAAGCTGCTGATTACACTGTTGAGATTTCACTATGATCTAAGTTGTGAGATTCCTGTGGATTTCATAGGTGGAATCCCAGGTAGGCACTTAGATAGGACTAAGCTGTGAGATTCCTATGGATTTCATAGGTGGAACCTAGGTAGACACTTAGAAGTCTTCACTTATATCTTTATCATATTCTGATAAAGGAGAACCAAGGATACATTTATGTATGAGCTCATACAGAGCATAGAGGGAGAATGAATAGGTTCAGTAATCTCTCATACAGCTGCACATGGTTCATGACAGTTATTAGAATTGGATTGCATTAAGATTTATGTTGGATTTAAATATATGGGTATTTAAATCGAGAAGCATAAAGCAAAAAAAAAAATTGGATGTGAAGTGAAGTAACAAAATGTGGATGTTACAATGAAATTGGTTTTTAGTATGGTATGAAGAGTATGTTTGTGCTGCGAATTATAATTCATTACTTCTTTAGATAATTCTATTTTAATAACTGTTTGAGTTCAAAATCTTCTTGAACATTTTTTAAACCAAAAATGAACTATAGGTATCTATAGTATGAAGCAGATAAGTAATTGAAATGGACTATTACTTATTTGTTGTAATTTTTCTTATGAAATTACTGATTGAAGAGTGCTGATTTGATCTTGAGTCTTACTTGATGTAATGTGGCTACCCCTTCAGTTATTTCCTTTATGATTCTTATTCCTCTATGAGATATCTATTTGAAGTGCTTAAATGTTTCATAAAAGTAAAGTTCTTTTTATGAGACAGTTAGTCAAAAGCACATCATTTTAATGTTTAGTGCTTATCATGCTCAGTTCGACGAACTAACCCATGCTAGCAATTTTTTCAGATGGATTCGTAAGTGAAAAAAGAAGACAAGTTATTTTATGATGCTTCCTGTGTTTACTTAAAGGCTGCATTTTTAATGAGGAATTATTATTCTTTTGAGATGTACTTGAAAAAGGGAAAAGTTGTAAATTATACTTGAATTTATCAATGTAGAATGACATGAAAGATGTCTGAAATGTTTAGACCTGTAAAATATGTATTTTTATCAATGAAAAAGGATTGAGTGTTATTGATATTTGATGTGTCATTATATTTTGGGCATACTGTAAAGGGGATCATAAACTTATTCTTATTCTCTCGTAAACCTATCTGTTTTGAATCATTTCAGTTGTACTCAAATGAAATAGAGAGAGAGGGAGTTGATACTCTATTCTTCTCTTAAATGCAACTTCTAAGTTGGCATGTATAGATGAATATTCAACTAGGTCAATATGGATTAATAATTGACACTAATAGAAGAGTAAAGTTACATATGGTTTATGTATAAGTGAATTGTTGCAATGGACCCTAACTAACATATGCTAAAGGAAAGACAATTAGTCTTCAGAATAAATATTTCGTTATGATCTTGTTGGGTATCATACTCAAGGGATATTTAGAAAGAGGGAATCTATACCTCTTCTTAGTAAACCTTAATCCTAAAATAAGGTAACTGAAAATGAAAATATATATACATGAAATAGACTTCATCTTAATGAATTCTATTATAAAGAAATCAAAATCTAAATTCAGCCATGGATAAATTTGGTCAAGTTAAGTAAGTTAGTCTTACTATTGTTAAGCTGGTTTGGAATGTTAGTTTGAAACTTAAAGTTAAGAAACTAAAGAATGACATACAAACCTTCAAGAAGAAGGATTGGTTGCAGATTAATCTACATGACAACCATAAGTAATTTATGACTAGAACCCATAATAATGGAAGAGATTAGAAAACCAACGGTGTTGCAACCGACATGTCAAAACACCCTTCTGAATCGGATCATCTAGGTTTACATAAACTCGGGCTTGACTTGGTTACACTCTAGGTCAGTTTAAGGACATGATTTGATATAGGGAAGGACTCTTGATGATTGAAGGTAACTCGACACATGCAATTGACCTAGGTTAATTGAGTATGTCTATGTACCCTTAGTCACTGCGAGTGGTCCTCTATACCAATCTATGTTGCTAACCTGAGTTATGGTTAAACCTTGGACAAGAGGACTAATAGGAGTTAGTGAAGACCATTCTAGATAACATATGAATTGGGGGTGAAGGATGTATTCCATTGATGAGTATGCCATCTAGGAATATGATCATGCAAAGCATGTGAAAATATTTGGCCAAAGTATTGCAAGCTGCTAGTTACGTTGTCCTACGTCACCTAGTTTAAGATGCAGGATATCAGATGAATATTAGTAACAAATATTTAGATAGGCCTCTTAAACAAAACACTTCAATACCCTAAAAGGGTAAAAGAACCAAGTATACTTAGTATACAATACATTGAATTAACATGAAGGATCGGTAAGAAACTGAGTCATGAAATGAGAGATCGATGAAACTCTGAGTCATGAAATGAGAGATCAACAGTTCATCGAGTCATTACAACTACATATGGTTATATGTTATGAGATCGAATGGCATGAAATGTGTGTTCCATATTATGAATATGAGAATAGAGAATATTAATCTAAATGGAATGTGTGTTCTAAATAATAATTATTTACAAGAGAGAACATTATTCAATATTTTTTATTTTTTTCTCTTGTTTCTAAAGTCTTAAATGGGAATGTTACATCTTGGCCATGGCTTCATTTGATGAGGAAGGTGCATACCCTTGAATGAGGAAAATTCTATTATGGGAATTTGAGTCCCACACTGATGAGCCTGGGTTTGAGATAAGCCAAGGAGCATTGATGAAAGTGACAGAAACAAAAATAATAAACCCATTGGTGAATTCTCAACAATTATCCGATGAAAAAAATGCAACTCACTCAACAAATTTTCAGTTGAGGTTGAAGCAAGACTCTTTAGAAGAAATGATAGGATGAAGTTCTTAAAGGTAGAGTTGGAGAAAAAGGAGGAGGAGCTCCTTAAGAAAAGAAAGGACATAAAACAAGAGGAGATAATTAGCACTCGATAAGGCGTGAGTTAAAATATGAGAAGGCAAGGGTGTACGAGGAATAGAAGAAAATAGAGATGATCAAGGATTTCATCACTTGAAGCATCCAGACTCAACACTACCCATGCAAAAATATGGATCAGCCTTACATAGTGCCTAGAGGAATTGACCCACATACTCACTTTGAAGAGGTATCCACTTTCCTTAGAATCTGCAGAAGAGGCATTGGCATGCCAAGAAAAATAAAATAAGATGAAGGTTGAGGAAATTATTACTCAAGACAACAAGATCATCTCGATGTAAAAGTCACCGCACAAGTTGCTAAGGATGCCTACGATAACCGTGTGGATAGGGATAGAGTGGAAAGTATCTTGGTTTCCACCCGTGAGACATAACTCAAGGATTTCAAGAAAATAATAAGAGGAACAAGGCTAAGTGAGACAAAATCCTAGCTGAAGTGGAAAATAAATCAAAGGCCATTGAGACCTTTTGGGGCTCAATTAAGAACTGAATAAAATAATTGTACCCCCAAATCACTCGGAGGATGGATGCGCTCAAGGATTTGGGAAAACAACTAGAGGAGATCATGGAGATAATGAGTGCCAAGGGAGAAGGGATAATATTTGAGGAGGTAAGTTCCCTAGATAATCGAATGAGGTCAATGCTCGGGAAAGTTAGAAGAAAAATTAGGGAAGGATTTCCCTCTCCTCTTCCAGAAATAAATAAGTTCCCCATTCTTTCATTCTTTTCCCCATTTCTTCATTCCTTTATTCTTCCATTCCAACCATTTGTAAAGATCCGCCATTATTTATTCCTTGAAGAGTGTTTCTGAGGACAGAGAATAGGCATAGTGTGGGGTGATGTTGGGACCCAAAATATTGGCTAAGGATGAGAAAGTGCATGAGCATGTGAGACCTAGTTAAAGAAGGGTGCACAAGTTGAAGATGCATAAGGAAGGATTCTAGTAGGGTTCTCAGTAGAACACACAAGTGCGCACACGTAAGGCATGAATTTTTTTAGACTTAGTCACATTTATCATCTCAGGAAGCACACGAGAAAAACATGACCCTTGTCGATAAGGTGCTAGCCTAGTGAATGTGGGACAAAAAGGGAATATTCTAGGCATGCGATGGAAGGTTACAGAATACATCATTGCAAAGAGTGGAGAGCTCGGATCTGAGAAGGCATGCTCCCATAGAGGACCACTTTGACACTTGGCAACCGATCTATAACTTCAAAAAGGCATGGTGGTGGTTGTTAAGGCTATAAATGCAAGCACCCGATAGAAGGTGGGTCTAGAAGAGAGATTCAAGGGGAGGAGAAGAGTAGAAGAGAGGCAAAGCTCTATAGAAATATAATAGAGGGTCATAAAGGTTAGGGATTAGGTGAATATAGGAATCATGGCACATTTAGAGGGATGGGTCTGCATTCATTTTTGTAATGTGATGAACATAGTGTAGTTCTGATGCATGACTTGGATCTACATGGTTATATGAGGATCTGTTATGACCTCAAGGGATTGTAATGTGGTTATTGAACCTATTAATATGAATATAAGGCTCAGTTATAAATCATGTGTGTTCAGGAGTATAATACTTATGTATTTCCTTTCTATATGAACCATTTCCTTATGTTTCTTGTTATTTCTCTTTTCTGGATGTAATGAGATAATAACTCGTTCTAGGTTCTTAGAATGTTGCATGGTTATTTTCTACTCATTTCCATTTGAATATCTGTTATAAGATGATGCATTCTCACAAGAATCATAGAGAGGAGAGACTCAAGACCTACGCATGCCTCATGTGAGTGCTCAACATCGGTTGGGTGATAGGACGATGTGCATGGGATTAGAATATTGGTCTAAGTATATAAAATATGACTATAGTTACCATCCTCTAAATATGATTCTTCTCTTGGGTGATCATGGTGTGGGAAGCCTCAAATCCCGAGACCTCTTGGTCATTATATGTTCCTTGGTAGGGGTTCTAATAATACAAATCAAGAGACATGTACCCTCCTATATTAGTTGTGAAATCATGGGAGAGACATAGTCGAAGAATGGTAGAAAATAAGTCCAAACTGATTAGAATGAATAGTAAAGGTGGAACATAGTCCAAAGAATGATGTAAAATCAGTCAAAACCATTCCATAGGACCGGTTATGTTCAGCTCTTTTGCATCTTGCTAGACATACTTGGGATAGGAGCAACCATCTCTATTATCATTTTTTTGAAGGCACTGTTGTAATTAAATTGAACTAAGTTGGAATGAGCTACCTCATTTGTAAATTTGAATTCCTCTCCTTATACCCGGAGAAAAGCATGTGCTCTGGTGTGATCTTCACTTCTTGCTCCAGGACATCCCTTGAATCTAAGCAATAAAGGCCACATTATTAACTCCCGTGGACCGGTAAGGTCCGAGGTGTTAACATCATATCCCTCCCTTTCTATTTATTCGACTATCATTTGCTGTAAATTTCCTTGGGGACAATCTCTTGGCATGTGAGGAATATTACAAGGGAAGCACCATGCATTGGGATCTTCTACCAAATTGTTTTGTCGGGTACCATTTCTCTTCCACTATTGGGTGGGATGGTTTGAAGTGGTGTTAACACTAGTATGAGGTTGTTAGATGATTGAAAAGATGGTGAAATTTGTGCATTATGATGTTGTGAGGGATAGGTAGGCCTACCACACTGATAGCCTTGATAATTTTTTCTTGGGTAAGTGATTTGATTCCTTTTAAGATTTACTATCTCATTAGAGAAGCTTCTAAGGATATTTTTGAGTTCTTCCATATTAGGAGAAGAAGAAGAAGAAGATGATGTAGTGGGAATATGTTCTAGATGAGAGGATGGGTAATTATATAGGGATGTAGGGGCTTTGATAGATCTCAAAACTTGTGCTTTTGGAAGGGGAGCTATTTCAGGGTATATTCGCAAAGGGACTCTTTGGGAAAACTTACCAACATCTATTAAATTTTTATCATCTTAGATCACAATATCATATGCTTGTGGAAAAGAGTCCCCTCCCAACAATTGAATCATCACAAAAATATCCAAATTCAGATCCTTTAGAAAAAAATAATAGCCATACCTGCAGGAGGCCTTGCTAGAACAAGAATCATTTGCCATGTTTTGTGAAATCTAGTGTTAAAATTGGTCACGAGTTGTTGAGGACCCTCATTGATGTTGATAAGCTGCTGTAGGAGTGAGGATATATCCCCTCTCTCGCTAAATATTTCTACCAAGACGTTTCCCGATCGGTCCAAGTACCAAGAGAATTAGGGGTTAGGACTCGATACCAATCCCAAGCCTTCCCCTTAAGGGAAGCAACTAGTAACTACAAGGAGATGTCTTCTTCGATAATATAATGTACCATGCATATCTCTGCTACATCCAAGAGGTATCCCTCCAGATATTTGAAGTCTTCTCCAATGAATTTGGGAAGCACCTTTAGCACATTTTCTGAAATAGGATTCCACACCACCAGGGGGTTGGTAAGATGAGTAGACTCCCTTGATTCCATGAAACAAACTATCTCAGAGGTTAAGCTTATAGCTGGGCCATTAAAATAGTTCTGAGGATTCTATTTGACTGTAAGAAATGCCTACCTAGTGGAGGTGTTGAGAGAGTCCGGTTTGGAGGAGACAAAGACCTCTGAATCTGTCTACCTCTTTATTGTGCACGAAGATAATGTAGATATTAAAATGCACCTTATTCTCTAGTTATCGATCTTGTTTGCATTCATCTCATAAAATAAAGAGGACCAACCTTTGTACTGCTGAAATCAATAGATTTTCAATGGTGAAATCTTCAAATGTGTAGTTGTTTGTGTCCCACTTCGGGCATGCCAGAAAATGTTAATGATTATCTTTATAGATGGACTATCGAGTCATGGGATACCTTAGGGAAGTGGGAAGTGCCCCCTAAGATAACCTCAAGGTTTTATAGAAGCTGAATCTTATCTATGGTGTGAGGTAAGGGTTAAAGGAAAAATAAAACAAAGTGCAAAACTAATTAAGATGATACACCAAAATTGATCTTAAAAGACACAGAGATATATGCTAGAAAGCTGTCTTTAGAATAGTCAAGAGTGTTTAAAATGGTTTACTATTTTTTATAAGTATCTTGAATGATCAAAGACCAAGGAAGTGTAGAACATAATAATATATAGATGATAGATGTTGTGTACACTTATTATTTTCCTAGGTTATATTTGAAAGCAAGAAACTGCCACCTACAATAGTTCCCTAACCTAGCTAGAAACAAGAAGAAAGTACCATCAAGATGAAGAAATGAACAAGGCCTACATTAGCATCATAACTTTGAAATAATGAAACTAAGCATAATGCAAATCAAGAACTCTATTTTTCTAATTTCCTAATTAAATTAAGTGGACCTATGTAGTCCAATGGAAATAAACAATATTGCTTGCTTTGATCCTTCATGGATGCTTGGGTGTGAGGCCTAGCTCTTCAAGATGGATGATGGAGGGGCTTGAGAATGGCAAAAGGCTTTTAGTGCAAGACTATGTGCTTTCCTTTGCTTTCTCAAGGGAATTAGGTGTAGGTATAAAGGTAGGAGGAGGGCTCTTTATATAGCCCAAAGGATAAAGGATTCAACACATCCTCATGAATGTGGGATAAAGGGAGATGTAGAGTTAGTTATGGATAAGGGGGGTTTAGATGGGGTTGAGTTAGCTTTAGGAGGGTTTAGTTTGTCCTCAAGTGGCTCATGTGGATAAAGGGGGTGTATTAATTAATCAAGATGATTAATTAAATACATGTGTAAGATTTTATAAGCTTTTAGATGGATATTAGTGTGATTTAGACCATTAGGAGGGAATTAAACCAATTAAATAGTGATTTATTGATTTAATGAGAAGGGAGGCTAATTAATTAATAATAATTAATTAGACTAGATAGAAGGTGTTAATTAACGAAGGATCGTTAATTAGGGTACATGTTGGATAGGAAACTTAATTAATTAGTGTAATGTAATCAATTAACAACAATGGAAGAGAAGATGAGTGTTATTGACAATATGTCATCAATTTGTGGGAAAGGAGATAATTAGCGCAATTTAAGTATTTAAATTGCTTAGGTGTAATTATAGGTGTCTACATTTGCCCCTCTTTGGGGTGGCATAAGTGACATCACTTCAAAGATAGTAGATGGAAGAAAATTTTGAAGGGATAGAAGAAAAATTAGTAGGAGGGATATATGCCCCTCGAGTGTCGATGGGATGATGGAAGAAGTCGATTGACAATAAAAAAATATGAGAGATAGGCAAAAGAATGGGAAGAGGCAGGATGCCCCGATGAGAGAGAAAATTAGGGGTGAAAGGGAAGTGACGTAGAAGAAACATGGACGAGGGGAGAGAAGAGCTAAGCCTCTAGCCGTGAGTTATTTGGAACCAATTCAATTCATCATATTGCCATAGAACTACATCATTAGTCCTTATTAAAAATATAAGCATACGAAAAAGGTAGAATGACATGAAAAGCCATACTACGAACAATTGTCCATTGTTGAAAATACCAACTCCATGAAATATACATTAATGCAATGCAATACGAGAAGGAAACAAGCTCATGCGCAACAGGGGAAAACAAGTACGAACACACATATCCAACCCAACAACGGTCAACACAGTTGTACAAATGCTTTGTTATCAGTGTTGAAGAGATCCACAAGTTCATGATTGATGATAAGGGTTAAAAATGATGCCCCGAACAAGGATACATGCAAGGGGAAATGACAATGGACATGGGATCCATGAAAAGCATTTGTGCACAACGAAACAACACCAGGAAACAAAAGTGCCTCGGAGTACAGACGAAGCAAGCAGCTAGCTTTAGGAATGGTTGTGAATCTGGTGATCCATGAGTCATATTAATTGGGGAAGATGTGAGACAAACCAACTGGATATGGAGAAAATACCATGCGCAAGACACAAGTTTCAGCCGTAATGAGCAAGTTACCATTTTTGTAGGATTTTTTTACTTTTTAGGATTTTTGTGAAATTTTGCCTTGTTTTTGGGTTTTTGATATATATAGTGTTTTTATTATTTGTGTTTTTGAACCGTGGTGAATAGTCAAAGAAAGTAGAACAAGAAAATGAAGGGCCTAGGGGTGACAGAAAGTGCCCTAGGTGGCATAAAGGAGAAATAAAGGACAAATAATGTCCTTGTTAAGTGGAAAATTTAAGAAAAAATAATTATTTGAAAAATAATTATTAACGAGAGTGGGAAGAAGAATACAAATTTCTAGGAAGCAATAAAATTTCCCTCGAGAGAAGAATGGGGTATTGGACAACAAAATTTCCCCAATACGGTGAAAAAGAAGGGAAAAATAATTATTTAATAAAAATAATTATTTCACGGTGAACAGAGGAGAAAACGGTGATCAAAACGGGCCTCCGGCTTCCGAACATTGAAAAACAGGTTAATATACCCCCAAGGGGGTAAAAACATCGTGACCAATTCATTGTAACTAATCATTTGTTAAAAAAATTTATTGTGAGGCTCTGATATTCAGGAGAAATATGGTGATCGCACGAGACCGTTTGAGGTGCGCGGATGCAGTCCAGGGGTACTAGCGAAAGACGTGGATGATGACCCCTTTGCGAGTATCAAAAATTTCTTTGTAATTTTGTCATTAATACCAAAAATTAGGTCTTTAGGAGTAGAAAAACACGTAGGTGCACCTGCGCATAGAGTACAGGTGTGGGATAGGGCGCGCAGGTGCCATTTTGGGGGCACAGGTGCCAATTCAATGCACACATATACACATACAAAAATCACACACACATACATGCACACGCGCACACACTGGGAAAGGGGCACACATGTAAAAAGCGTGGCGCAGGCATGGAGGAACTGGTGCACACACACAGAAGCACACGTGTTCACACGCAGACACCAATTTGGTGGTGCACATGCCAAAAAAAGGGTGTGCGTTTCTTGAAAGAGGGCACACGCACCAAAAATTACATGCACGTAAGTGTAGGTGCCAAAAAATGGCACACACACCCAAAAGGGCACGCAAGCACCCTAGACAGGCAGAAAAAGATAGGAAAGTGTCCAAAAACATGACACTTAGAAGAATTTTTAGGATTTTTGGGTTAACCCTAAAAGATGAGATAGATTTTTAGAGGAAATGCTAGAAACTAATGAGTGGCGTGTTATTTTGTAGAGACGACTACTAGTTTTACAGATGTGGGAGTGTCACTCCTGGATTGTCGAGTTAGAGGGTAGTATGCACCGACACGACCGCCGAGTTATGGTGATATTACTTGAGGTAGTGGGGCTAGGCCCCGTGGCTTGGATGCCATCTATTGTATTGGATCATGGCCTCCTGACTGTGCTAGCTGAGTGATGGCATAGCGAGAGTCAGTGCTTTAGGTTTCCCACAGGGAGATGACAGTGACCATAGAGGATGTGTGGCGGATTCTCGCACGTGCCCATGATGGGTACATTGATCGAGTATAGTTCGGATGTAGGGCTGATTAGAGCAAGCGTGTAGTGCTCTATTTGGTGTCGATGACATCCCACATGATGGGATGACCATAGCTTTACATGAGTGCATCTCGACCCGACATTGCATCGGGGACCTCTCTATATCATGGCACTTATCAGTGGGTTCCTACTCACTGATAAGACAGGGACTTCATTCCTGAGAGGATTACTGCCATTGGTTCATGGAATTTATAGTGGTGAGAGATATTGTTGGGGGCAGTGTATACTAGCCCATTTATACTGGGACTTGCACTTGATCACATACCATGGTCAGAAGACTATGGGGCCAACATCATTATTACAGATATGGTCATGGGATCATATTATCGGGGGCCCTGTAGGCCCTTTTTGAGTGTGAGATCCTAAGTAGCCATCATACATGGCTTGGATAGCAGCCGGTGGAGATGTACGTGGCCATCTTGGTAGCTTATTCAGATATAGGCGGGAGTTCGACGAGCTAGCAGCGATAGATGTCATTTGGTGTCCATACAGGCACTTCTAGTTGCCAGAGGATGCCACAGAGCTTAGCATGTGCCTAGTGGAGCACTTTCTTATTGGTAGCCACAGTTACATCATAGAGTTGTATCGTGTTGATAGGTTCCCAGTGGCAGCTCAACAGCAGTACGAGGCCCCCCAACCGAGATATCTAGCATGCACACGGGGACTTAGAGAGGCGAGATCATGGGGCGCGCAGATTGTAGCATCCCGAGCTAGGGCTAGTTTCACATAGGTGGTCCCCCAGGTATGGGACTTATTACGACAGGTGAGAGACCCAGGGACTACAACTGATTATGCAGCATGGTATGCGATAGTGTTACCCCGATGTCTTACTATTCCAAAGGTAGCTTGGGTAGCAGGTATTCACCCACCCATAGAGGTATGGCATGGGGTAGAGTGCAGGGCTAGAGTAGTGGCACTAGGGCTAGACCCAGAGGATCCATTTGATGGTATCCCACATGATGGATAGGGTGCCCCACAGGCATAGGGACCGAGGCTGTAGGGCCCAAAGATCAAGCAACTATTAAACCACCTAGAGGTAGGGTTTTTGAGTAGGGATAGTCCTCTAAAGCACCTTAGGGACCAGCCCCGAGGGGCACATAGCCCCCAACCAAAGGTGGCGTAGAAAACCACAAGTATAAGCACAGTACAATAGCTCATAGGCCATGAGAGAGACGCAACCAGAGCAAAGAGAGATGAGGCTCAAGGCTAGTGCATGACAGTTGTAGCATAGTGTGATGAGGCTCGAGCCCACATTGTGACTTTATTATCAGGGTGAGATCAGGCTTGGGCCCAGGCTGGCCCAGGAGATGATAGTAGTGCATGGTGGAGCTAGATCCGAGAGTCGGTAACACGTGGGCGTAGATATTGAGCCTCCTACATCAGTCCCAGTCACAGGTGCGCATGGTCGTTGCACAGAGAGACCATGTGTATGTCTATTCACAAGATTTTATTAGCACAGAGGGACTAGGCCCATGCCGAGCTGTAGGTGATGACCATAGAGAGAGATTGAGAGGTCTGTTATCTCTAGATAGACCGAGGAAGAGTGGGCTGAGTTATAGGTGAGTGAGATACTACCCTTCAGGAAGCGCTCACCTCGGTGATGCAGATTTGATACGTGATGCCACTAGGCTTGGTGGTGAGGCCCTTTTCTATAGGACTACATATTATAGAGTGGTGCCGCCAGAGTAGTGAGTGGCACTACCACAACTATCAGGGTCGAGTGCATCAGGCTCTCGATCATGGAGATCCGGTCAATCAACCAAATTAGTTAGACAACCTCTACCAGCAGCAGCAAGTGAGACCAACGTCATCCAAGCTTCCGGTGTTACGGCATCTAGAGGACAGATCGGGAGCCACGGGCGGCGAGAGCGTGGTTGATAGCCACATTTGTATAGATTATTTTGTATGTATGCCTCTTATGAAGGCTGATTTTTGATGTACAGTGATGTTATACATGTATTTTTATGATGCCTCATGATGAAGGCTTGATTCTTTTAGATACATGCCCCTTTTTTATGGCATTGTGTATCGATGATGTATTGTATTGAGAGTTTATCTAGACATTGTATGTATGTACAGACATTTTTGATGTATCACCTTTGTACACCTCAGCTGAAGGCATTTTTGATATAGAGCATAGATTTGTATCCATTTTTGATATAGATGTATATTTGACACACATGTATATATATATGAGGATTACTTTGTTTTGGCTCAGATACACATGGCTATGAGATGATGTATGTCTTTGTTTTCGATACATGCATATAGATGGTTCTTGCTTTGTCTTTAAACTCATGGGGAACTAATGGACGAAGAGACATGAATCATATTTAATATCTTGAGTGGGCATGCTGCCTATATTGGATTCGACGCATGTTATTTTCTTGATTCAACACTTATGGATGTTGTTATGATGTTATCAGATTTTAGATTTTGCATGTAAATTATCCTGATGTTTGATGTATATACATGTGCTTGTTTAGAATGTTAAATGATAGATCCGTAAATGATATCAAATGTATTTATCATGTGTTACTGTGATGTATATGAATCGGATGATATGATGATATAGGTGCAGGGGGATAGATATTTGATTATGCACAACCCTCTTGCCCCCATTGATGATAAGATATGTGATGATTAGCTTAACATACATGCATGATGTAAAACTTAGCATTTTTCTTTATATATGATGCATAGATGATGTTAGATGTGATGATAATAATAGTAATGTGATGCTAATGCTAAAAACAAAGCACATGCAAGAAACATAACCAAATGATAACAAATAATAACAAAAATTAATGTAATACACCATGATTCACCATGTGTTTTTAACATGCAAAAAGACAATACAATATGCACACCAATAATAAATCAAATCTAAGAAAGAAAAGATAAATCTTGACAAAGTATGCCCAAGCAAAATACAACTCAAAAGAAAGCATGCGAAACACTATACAAGCAAAAAGCAAAGCAAGGAAATAAGACAATGCACGTAAATGTTTTGTAAGATATGTTTTTATGCTCCAATTTTCTATTGTTTAGGTTTTTGCGAAACAATGTTCTCGTTGTTTTTGTGTTTTGTGAAACAATTTTCTATTATTTTTTATGTTTGTGAAACAATTTTCTATTGTTTTGGTGTTTTTTGAAACAATTTTCTATTGTTTTTGATGTTTGTGAAATAATTTTCTATTGTTTTGGTGTTTTCTAACGGTTTTCCAAAGCTATGTGTAGGTAACCAAGAAAGCATGGATGCCCCCAGCGTTAGATGGGGAATATACAAGGAAAAAGCCACATGTTTATGAATAAGAAGGTGAATTCATTGGATTTCCCCAGCGTAAGATGGGAGATAGCGAAAGAGCATACCCCTCACAAATGAATAGAAGAAGGCAAAGCTAGATCAAGGCTGGACAAGATGGTGTGCATAGGGAATCTCAAAGGCAGAGCTAAGTCTAGGCCAAAGAACACTACCCTCCTAATGCAGGATGCTTGTGAACAACGAACCCTCTTGAGGTGCCGAAAACCATTTTTCACCCAAGGACTTGTCCAAAGTGCCACAATTATGTGGTTTTCACTAGTGGATGACCTATTTTCTCTTTTTCTTTTCTTAATTTTCTTGATTTTTTTTTTTTTTTTTTACACACCATGTTCAAGCATAGAACCACTTAAGATTCATGGTGTTCATGGGCTCTCGGAGCTCATCACCATTGAGGCGAGCCAATTTGTATGCCCTTGTGTTGTACTTGCCACTATAACATATGGTCCCAACCAATGTGGTTTGCACTTTCCTTTCTTTTCTCGCTCTATTCTGGTGTTGAACTGGTTCTCCTTCATGACTAAATCACCAACCTCAAACTGACGAGGGATGATTCTCTTGTTATATTTTCTGGATACTCTGTGTTGATATACTTTCAGGTGATTAAGAGTGCTAATGCGCTTCTCATCTAGTAGCTCTAACTCAACCAATCTTGCTACTCGACAATCTTCATCCTTATATAGATAGTCCCGAAGAGAAATCCTCAGGGACGAAAGTTTGATTTCTAAAGGGATGATAGATTCTATCCCAAACACTAGGGAATATGGTGTCACAACCATAGGAGTGTGAATGGATGTTCAGTAAGCCCAAAGGGTGGGATGGATTTGTAGGTGCGGTTTCAAACTGTTTCATCGACCATCTTCTCCATTATCCTTACTAAAGTCTTTTTGTTCCCTTAGCTTGTCCATTACCCGAGGGTAATATGGCATGGATCATTTAATCTGATTTGAAATCGTTGGCAAAGACATTTCATATTTTGTTCTTAAATGACTTCCCATTATCTATAATAATGGCTATAGGAATACCATATCGGCAAATAATGTGATTCATGATTAATTTAGAAATATGTGCTCCTGTGACATAAGTTAAAGGGATAGCCTCCACCCATTTTAAAAAATATTTTGTGGCTGTGATGATATGCGTATGACCATTAGATGAGGTAGGAGTAAGTTTCCCTACTAGATCGAGTCCCCACTTGGAGAATGGCCATGGGGTAGTGATTGGCTACAATGGTGTGATAGAGCATGGATGAAATTTCCATACTTTTGGAAAAGCAAACATTTTCTAACATAATTACAACAATCGGTTTCCATGGTAGGCCAATAATAACCTACTCTCAATAGGTTCTTAGCTAAGACCATTCCGTTTGTATGTGCTCCACATACTTTTGGTTCGTGCACTTCCTTGATTGCTTGAATTGACTCCGTCACATCCAGACAACGTAATAAATTCCCATCATAGCCACGATGATAAAGTGTACCTCCTAAAAGGGTGTAATGGGCTATCTGGTGAATCAAGTTTTGCTTTTCAGAATGGGAGATATTGGGAGGGAATGTGTTTTCCTTAAGATAGGTGAAGATGGGTTTGTACCACGGGAATGGAGACCAACAACTTCACAAGCCAAGCAAGATTCTCGCATGTCATATGCGGGCTGGCATATATTTTCTACAAAAAATGGCATATCATTATTCCCTGGCGGAATACGAAGCATAGACCCTACCGTTGTCATGGCATCCACTTTGATCTGATTCTACACTCTTGGGATTTTGTCAATGGTGATGTGCAAAAATACTCCTTTAGAGTTTCTAATAACTTTGTAAGGTATGTGCTTGTCATCCTTAACCTTATATTCATCATTAACCTATTTGATGATTAAGCTGTGAATCACCTACAACCTTAACATGATGAAAATTCCACTTGATGGCTAGATTCATTCCTACAATAAGTGTTAGGAATATCTATGTTGAGTGTGAACATAGAATATTATAAGTGATTATATTATCTAGGATAATATAATATGTGTTGTAATAATTAATTACATTATTGTAAATGTAATTATGAGTGGGTGAGTAAATATTGTTATGAGTTGTTGAGTAAACAAATCATTAACAATATTAGTTTTGTGAGAAAACAAAATCTCACGTATAATAGCATGGAGTTGTTTTAGGAGTTATGTGTGGAGATATTTATGGAGATTATATCTCCTTAAATATAGGAACAACATCTCCTATTTAAATGGATATGTATTGAGCAAGAATAAAGAGTAAGATTTCGAATTTTCTTTATGCAATTATGATATTAACTTTTCATTTGGTAACAGAGCAGGTTTGATGCAAGAAATTTCAGTGCTTTCATGATCAGATCCGTCTCAAAGAATATATTATATTTTTCGTTTCCAGATGTGGGTTTTTCTATAATTTTGTGTGCAGAATCACGTGCTGGTCAAGAAACTACAGAAGAAATTTCAGAAGAACCCAGAATGTAGTTTGGAAGAAATACGGATTTTACTATGCAGCTATCAAATTAAGCACATCAATTCTTCTACTGAAAGTTTTCTCCAATTTTCAATAATGTTGAATTGTTAATACAAGTTCTTGACTTGCTTGGAGGTTAAAAGGTATTCAATATAAAATTTTAAAGTACTTGATTCAATTTTGTATTTTTATCAAAAGTATTGTACAAAATAATGGAGAAACTAAATCTGATTGAAAAGTTTGAAGGACAAGATTTCCATACATGGCAACTACAGATGCAATTACATTTAATAGAAAAGGATCTATGGGATGTGGTGAAGTCTAATTCAACTCCACCCACTGGAGGAAATGAATTGGCAAAATGGAATGCAAAATATCAGAGAGCATTGGGTACCATTGGTCTGGGCTTATCAAAAGCCTATCTACATCATGTGGATTTCACAAAATCTGCAAAAGAAATTTGGGAGTCTCTTAACAAATTGTTTGGTTCTGAAGCTGAAATGGCAAAGACTACATTGAAGCAACGCTTGTACGGGTTGAAAATGGAAGAGAACTCAAAAATGGCAGATCATATAAGTAAGTTTCGTTCTTTGCTAAATCAACTAGCTGGAATTAAAGAACATGTAAAAGATGATGATGCTAAAGCTATTCTTCTTAATAACATGCCTAAGAGTTACTCAAATATTGTATTTACTTTGAGTAAAATTACTATTAGTCTAGAAGGAGTGATTTCTACATTGTTAGAACAAAGCAATCATGAAGAACATGAAGAAGTACTATATGTAGGAAACAAACCGAGCTCCTCATCTAAGAAGGAAAAACATAAACCAAAGAAGGTTCCTTCACATGGAAAAATAAAATGCTTTTATCAGTAATGAGATTGGGCATGTAATATCGAATCAAAAGAGAGCTCAGGATCTTCTTGATGACAAGATAGATGAAAGCCCTTCTAGCTGAAGTAGAAACTGATTGGGAAGTCTACTTGATGAAGAACTTTCATGTCCTAGTGATGAGGATTTCTATGGTAGACTCTTTTCTTGTTGGAGGAAGGAGGCAATGGAGGAAGGAGGAAAATCAGCTTCCTCTCGTCATTCACCAACGATAAGTCGCAGATGTGTGGTGATATTTTATTTCAGCTTATGTGGTGTGTTTATACACAAGGGGTGAAACTAGTTTCATGTTTTGATTTTAATGTGTTCACATAGACTAACAACAGCTCTTCCGAGTGTCTATTTGGTGTGGAAGAAGCAAACCGCATGACTCATACGAGGGGAAAATCATCTACGACGGTCCTCTCGATCAACGATCGACGGTCCTACTTCCATACTTCGATGGAAGGTACTTCGGTGGAAGGTGATCAGTCGATGAAGATGTTCATACGACAAGGATGATCATTAGCAGCAAGATCCAGATAGCAAGATCCAGTAGCAATGAATACTCCGACAAGGTTGATGTTTCCAGAGCTCTTACCCCATGTTCACACTAAGGGGGCGAATGTTAGGAATATCTATGTTGTAGTGTGAACATAGAATATTATGTAAGTGATTATATTATCTAGATAATATAATATGTGTTGTAATAATTAATTACATTATTGTAGAAATGTAATTATGAGTGGGTGAGTAAATATTGTTATGATTTGTTGAGTAAACAAATCATTAACAATATTAGTTTTCATGAGAAAACAAAATCTCACGTATAATAGCATGGAGTTGTTTTAGGAGTTATGTGTGGAGATATTTATGGAGATTATATCTCCTTAAATATAGGAACAACATCTCCTATTTAAATGGATATGTATTGAGCAAGAATAAAGAGTAAGATTTCGAATTTTCTTTATGCAATTATGATATTAACTTTTCAATAAGTGCTTCATATTCTACAATGTTGTTTGTGCAAGGGAAGGCTGTGTGGGAAGCCTATGGTATAGGATTTCCGAAGGAGTAATGAGGACTACTCCTGCACCTCAACCATGAAACGTAAATGATGCATCAAAATGTATCTTGCCACACGAAATATTCTTCAATGTAGAACAAGGAGGCATCTAGAAGATCCAAACTCAAAGGTTCTGTGCTTTGCAAGGGTGCTTCCGCTAGCTGGTTTGCAAGTACTTGTCCTTTAATTGATTTTTGATAAACAAATTCTATGTCAAACTCACTAAGTAGAATGATCTAATTAGCCATTCTTCCCATGAGGGTAGGTTTGGACAACAAATACTTGAGTGGGTCGACCTTGGATATGAGCTTGGTCTTAGTATTTAGCAGGTAATGATGAAATTTCTAAAAGGTAAAGCAATGGCCAAGCAAGCCTTTTTAATCTAAGGATAATTGAGCTCATAGGCAATGAGGGTGCGACTCAAATAATACACTACTTTCTCCTTATGGCTAAGGTCATATTGGGTGAGCAACACACCAATAACATATTGTGTAGCGGAAATATAGAGCAAGAGTGATTCTCCCAGTGGGAGGCATGAGGACAGGTGGATTAGCCAGGTACTATTTAAGCAAAGCAAAGGCTTGTTGTTGCTCAGGTCCCTAGAGGAAAGTGACGTCATTTTAAGTAAATGGGTGAATGAGTGACATTTATTTGCAAGCTAGGAGATGAAGTGGTGAATGGCTTCAATTTTTCCTGTAAGCTATGTAGTTGCTTGATATTCTCGGAGTGGATTTAGTGATAGCGAGACACTTTAGCGAGGTCTACCTCAATACCTTGTCTTGACATAATTAAGCCCAATAGTTTCTGGATGTCACTCCAAAGAAACTTCTTTGGATTTATCCTAACTTTGTATTCACGCAGTGTTCAAAGATATCTTAGTAAAATGATTGGATGATCCTCTCTTGTTTTGGAATTTCCCGGGATGTCATCTACGTATTCTTCCATGATGTCATGAATCGTATAATGAAAAATCACTATCATGGCCCATTGATAATTTGCTCCTACATTTTAAGGCTAAATGGCATCACTTGATAGCGAGAAGGTGCCCCAAGGAGTTGTAAAAGTTGTTTTGTGTTGGTCCTCCTTGGTGATCTTAATTTGATTATAACTTGAAAAGACATCCATGAGTGATAGCATTCTCGTATCCTATGGTTGAGTCAACAATCATGTCAATGTTGGGTAAGAAAGTCATCTTTAGAGCAAGCTTTATTGATGTCCCTAAAATCCATGTAGATTCAAATACCGATAGGTTTCTTACGAACAGAACGATTTTCGATATCCATTCGAATAATCAATTGTCCGATGAATCCCATTGCAAGTAATCTTTACAACTCTTCCTTAACCAATAAGGCCACTCTTGGGTGAATATTTAAGAGCTTATGTTTGATGGGCTTAAGCGTGCTGCATGCACAACTAGGTTGTGCACGAACAAATTTGGATCTAAGTGGGCATGTCTTTGTAAGACCATGCAAACACATAAATAAACTCTCGTAGCAACATAGTGAATGTATTTTGTTCTCTAGCTAAGAGTGATGCCCCCAATTTTACAATATTGGGATCTTCTTGATCCACAATATTGACATCAATGGTTTCTTCGACTAAAATTTTTGATAAATCCTCCATACACGTAGGATGAAGAGGCGGAGTTGAGATCTTCATCCAAGAATGTCTCCATGAGATTTTCATCCTTGGCATGGTCACTTTGTTTGTCCTTTGATTTTCTTATTTGTTTGTTAGCCGGTGCCTTAAAGAGGTTTTCACTGTGCAACTTGGAATTTGATTTTTGCTGAGGCTTTTCTTTAGAACTTTTTCCCTCGCTTTTCTTTAGATTTTGTTGACCATGATGTTCAACCTCACTAAATTAGGTGTAGGTGTTTAAGTCGATAAATAAACCTTTCTTGTGATCTCCAATGGGAATTGTACCCCTTATGCCCATGAAATCTGCAATAGCCTTGTCGTTCTCAAATAAATCTAGTGGCACGTGACGTTGTTGGTCCCATTCAACAAGGGAAGGGTATACAAGGTCAAGGGTTGGTTCTTGTGGGGGTTAAGGTTAGGAAATATTTGTTCATGAAAAGGTTCGTGGAGGCCGGATCCTCATATTGACTACAATGGGAATCCATATCATTTGTCTAGATAGTCGAACTATCCTCATGCTCGAGAACAAGTCACATTTTGATTGTTGGGGTGTTCTCCATAAGGACAAATCCCAATGCCATATCTTTCTATTTTGAAATGTGGAAGAGGGACTGGTTCTCTTTGTCCTTGTTCATTCCTCCCACACCCTAGGCCTTTGTAGCCCATGGAGTACATCATTCTGCTAGATTTTTCCTATTATGGGGTTCGATAACAAGATGGCTAAGTGTCCTCAGGGACCCAAGTAGTAGGTGGATCAAGGAGTTTCTCCTCAGCTAACAAGCCTCTAGGTAGGAATAACCCAATAGTGTGTTCCTCTCTAGGTCTCCTGAAGTGGTAGTTGGGTTGACCTCTAGTCTTGGGCAACAAAGAGAGATCTGACACCAAGAGCACTTATTGTACATTATACTCCCCACAGACATAGTCCAGGATTTTCATCTCCCATGAATCAAATGGAGATGTTGAAGTAGAAGCCCCATGAGTGCAAGAACTAAGAGAATCTGAATCCACCTAGGATTCCATGGCCTCAAACTAAAGAGGGATAACTATATCTGTGGAGGGACATGCGTATGTAACATTTCGTGTAAAGCTATTGAGAGCTCTATAATGAGAAAAGGGATCTGAATATCCTAGTATCATAACCATATGTCCCTCATGCTTCAACTTGATGCATTGATGAAATGTTGATGACATAGCTTTGCGTGGCATGAATCCATGGTCGCCCTAGAATTTCCAAGTCTAGGACGTGAAACTTTGTCCGATGATAAGTGGGACCCACCTTCATGGGTAGCATGATGGTCCTTCTTTGACTCTCTTTCCACATTGTCATATGTGCTGATAGTGATAATATGGGACTCAAGATCTTCTTCCATATGTACCAATTTTTGACCAACTTAAGCGTGTAGATGTTTAACCCAAAACCATTATCCACAAGCACCCATTTGATTTTCCTACGGGTGACAACTACCTCAATGTATAAGGGAAGATTATGTGTAGGATTCTCGGTAGGGATCTCCCTATGGTTGAAAGTGAGATGTTCACTTGGTGCGATGTTTTCCACCGTGGCTTGAAGGTGTGCAGGATCAACTTCTAAAGGTACTCCCGACCCCTAAAGAGTTTGATACAGAATGTCCTTATGCACATTGGATATCTTGAGAAGATCTAAGATTGAAATCTTAGCAGATGTCTTCTCAAGTTGTTCTAAAAGGTTATATTTACCGGTTTGCGGGGTCAACGGAGAGGGTTCCGAGAATCATGAGGCGGTCACACCTTATTACCACAGTGCAGTCCTTTCCCTTGATCCGGATAGTATTGACATGGTCAGCAGGAGAGTGAATACATATGATAAGAGAATCGTAATGATTGTTATCTCTTTTGGTATATAAGTAATTCACAGATTTATAGGTCTGGGATGACTCTCCCTGATCTAGCTTTGTCTTTTCCAACTTATCATGCTTGGGGAATGGTTCTTTATAAATCCCCATTTTCTTGTTAGGTGTTTGTGTTTTGCCAGGGTTATCCACCTCTATCTCCCCATTGTCAATGAGGTCCTGAATATAGTGGCAAAGCCATAGAAATTTGTCTATCTTATGTCCTTTAACACGATGCATTTTACAATATTCATGCTCCTTATACCATGAAGGTTTTGGAGTGTTGTCATCAAATGGTTGTGTTGTAGGATAGGTCATCATGTGGGCCGCATCCAACTATTTTAGTATGAATGACAACGGTTCATTGAGAGAGGTGAATGGTCTTTCCTTTGGTGGTGGTTGAATTGGGCCCTAGGTCAGTTTAAAAGGTTGACCAATTTGGACCATTTGAACATGTTTGGAATCAGTGATTCCGTCTCCCACCACATTTTAATTTTTGTTAAAGATCTTCAGATTTTCAGCGGGTTTGACATTTTGGTTGTCTTTAGATTGATTTTTGAGGTGCCTTTGGAAATGAGATCCTTTTCTATCGAATCCCTTTCTCGATAACTTCCTCAATAGTACAAACATAATGCATTTGGAGGTGGGAGGCTATATCTAGGGTGAGATTGGGAACACAAATACTTACAAGATGCTTTCGGGAAAGCACAAGGGAAGCGACTAGCTATCCCTCTCCACCATTGGACGAAGCTAACAAAGGTCTCATTTGGGCATTGCTTGGTGCCCTGAAGTTGACCATGGTGACGTCACTATCTATCTTATATGAGAAGTGACACACAAATATTTTTGCCAATTCTAGCCGGTGAAAATTTACCCTCATGGTAAGTGTGTAAACCATTCCAATGCTTGTCCTCCAGGAATTTTGGGAAAAGTCCGATCGGTGTAATTATCACTATAAGACACCTCTTGACACACCATGTAAAAGTCTTTAACATGATCCTTGGGTCTCCTTTTCCTTTGTATTTGTCGAACTTAGGCATATCAAACTTCTTTGGAAAGGGTTGAATGGTCATTGTCTTGTCAAAAGGATAAGGGCATAATTCTTCATATTTATATTTCCTGATGCTCCCTATATTGCTCTCTTGTAAGCTTTCAAGCGTCACTTTCATGGACTACACCTCTTGTGTGAGAAATTTTTCTTTAGTGCGAGAAGTAGGGATGTGAACATGATGATACCCAGTGTCTTCTTCTCCTTGGTTTTCCCTATGGATTTCATTGATCTTAACCTTAGGCCTTAACTTTTAAACATTTTTGTTTGTGTATTTACGTACATGGGAAGTAAGCAAAGATAGTTATCAGATTAGGTTACTGATTCGTTGTTGGAGTGTGGCTTGGTTTATTGTTTCTTCTTCTAAAGGTTCCTCATCTTCATATTATGGAGGTTCTTCACCGTCTCATGTTCTATCTTGTTTCTTCTTGGCACTTTGATAAAGGGAATTTTAAGCTCGACTACTTTATCATTTTCTATTTAAGAGGTAGAAGCTTATCCATGCATTAAAATATCTTCCCTATTGATAAGGGGATGCTCTTCCTTAGTATCGTTATTCACATGTAGCATTGTTTCGTTCTCGGTGGGAAATTTGGCCCCTAATTCCATGACCTGTGCTAACACTCTATCTTTGTTTCTGAGAAGAAACTTGTCTAGTAGAGTGGGGTTGAAATCAAAGTCTACATGTGGTGATTCTAATTCATTTCCACTATGATCGACCATATCTTCTATTTCCTTTTCCATAGAAAATAGCGGTCCTAGGTCATGTTCAATAAAGGGGTTCGACCCTTGTATGTTAGAGGTTTCCCAAGCTTGCGCTTGTTGTTCCTCATATGTCTGTTTCTTTAACCCTAGACATGTTTTAGGAGCCATGTTTTCATGATAGTTTCACTAGGGTAAGTTGTAAATGTGTTCAAAGCTTAGTGATCACCCCTAAGTGAAATGCAAGATGTACTTGTTAAGAGTATGAATAAGTCAACAATGTGAGAATACCAATGTGATAGAGTGATAAATCACCCGTGATACAAGTGTTTGGTATTGAAACCTGATCAAATGAAGTACCTCCTAGACTACATTTCAAAGAGTAGTTTACGTCACAAGATGAGTAACAAGATGTCTTTACTTATGCCAAGTTCAAGGGAATGAACAAAACGTAAGTAAATACAAGAATTCAATGTGACCTCCCAACCAAGATATATGATGAGCGAGCTCAAACTCGATTAAGACCTATATCTCAAAAAGTTCCAATTACAATTTGTGAATGACACAACAATATCACCAAGATATGTTAACCCACTTTGTGAGAAAGTGAAGTATTGATATCAAAATGTTATTGATATAACATGCACAAATGGTAACACCTAGCACTCTTTGAAATCAAGGTAATAATAGAACCGAACTAAAAATCTCAAAGTATAGCTAGGAATAGTTAAAAATGTGTGCAACGTAACCTTACAATATAGGTATTTATGTCAAGTTTACAAGAAACAAGATGTAAATATTGAAATTGTAGTGATACGATACAAACAAGCTAACTCTTCTAAGGAAGTTTACTATGATGAACCATGCCTAACTACAATGATGATCTTGACATGGGTATCAAGATCATAATGGCTACCAATGACGTGAATACACCTTCGCACACTTTAGACATTTAACTTACCCAGCCACAAACATGGATGGGCGTAAACAAACATAAAAGTGAGAGAAACAATCGATTGGTAACACAAAGGTAGTCACCCTTATTTTGATCAACAAAGTGTCAAAAGAATGTGAAGGAAACAAATCAAAAAAGGATGAAAAATGTTGGCTTCACTTCGGCAGAGTTTTGCCTCACCCTAAGGCAAGTAAAAACTAGGCGAAAGTAACGCGTCACATGTTTCTCAATGAAAATATGGTTCACAACTCAACACTATTTTAGAATGGTCAAAGTGGGCTCCTGGCCAAAGTATATCTTCCTAGGTGGTTCTCTCGTCCTAGGTGCTACAAAGATTATCCACGAGTGGGATGATTTACCCAAAAAGTCGTAATGACTAGTTTGGGAGTATCTCAACTTTTCCCCCTTCAAGCACAGTGGGCAATAAATGCGTCCAAATGTGTACTTAAAAGGGTCATGTAGGGAAAACTTGTAACTCTATCTCACAAAGGATTTACTAGTCAGATAAGTAGTGCAGAGCACTTCCCGTTTCATCCACAAGGTTCCCTCTTGCGTGGACTACTTTGGGGTTCTTGGAACCACCCCCATTGTTGTAGCTTAAGGTGTTATGCCAAAGGGGTTATGTTCTAGTTGAGTGGAGAGGGACGTACCCTTTTCTGAAACCTGTAATATAGTGTTTTGAATATGTTGTTTGTTTTATCTTTTTAATTAGATGTGGTTTTCTCAAACACCATTTGGAAACCTGTATAACAACTGTATTAGTAGTTTTCTGAATTTTGTTTCGATTCCTTCGTTCTTTTAAAAGATTTTTATCCTATATGATGATGATTAGTAGTTTTCCATCAAAAGAGAAGGCATCATTTCTAATTCTCCAGATCATCCAAGGATGTAAGAGAAGAGCATACGTGATGTCCTCACAAATCCCAAAAGATAACCAAATGGAACAACACTTTAATTCAACAATGTCAATTTAACCAATTCCAAATCAAATACTCTTAACAATCTCAAATCATCAAAAGAATTTAAGAATCATTTCTGATTCCCAAGATTGCACCAATGGATGTAAGGGAAGAGCATACGCAATCTTAATCCTTTAAGGAAACAATGCAAAAATATTATCTAATCTACTACAAACATATAAAAACAACCTGCAAATACAAATATATGATTAGATAAACCTGCAAGAATGTTAGCACATCAACACTTTACATTCAAAAAATACAAAAGGAAGCATGTGCCCCTTTTTCAGTGCCTGCGCATGGGTTAGGGCGTATGCACCACCAAAGTTTGTTTTCACTACACAACATTCCTGCACCACCCGACAGAGATGTGTGCAACCGAAAACCATGTCTACACCACTAAAACAGTACCTACACCACTCTATGGAATTTTTAGATCTATTAAATGCCTGCGCCACCTTTTTGAGAGATGTGTGTGCCCTTAAAATAGCATATGCGCTACTCTGAGAAAAATAGATAGAATACCCATATTACCAGAAAAATATACCTGCGCCACTAAAACGCATGTGCACCCTAGTTAGGGCATGTGTGCTGATCTGACAGGTTTTAGTATGTAGTGAAGGTATAAAGATACAAAATGACGTGTGCACCGGGTTAGTGCACCTATGCGTTGGTTAGGGTATGTGCGCCAGGGTTAGTGCGCATGCGCCAGGGGTCGATAGACAGAATGACAGATTTTAACGACGCCTATTCCACAGAGAGATGTGTGCACCTCAAAACCATGCTAGCACCCTAAAATTGTGTATGTAACCCAAAAATTGCGTCTGCGCCCGAAAGTTGTGTCTCGCACACACACACCGTAACTCGAGTACGCTGAAAAAAACATAGAAAACTTCACAATATCTCTAAATTTTGACAAGTTAGTTTAAAAATGGCAATAACCCATTAAAATTAAGGCTATGAACATGAAGTTACACATATCAAATGAGAAAAATTTCCAAGAAAATGGACATTAATTACTACATGTGCATATCAAAAAGTTAGCCAAAACAAAGAAACTTAAACTAAAATGCCATGGGACTAAGTGTCCCACCGGGCATGCCAAATGTGTACACTTATTCTTTTCCTAGGTTAGATTGAAAGCAAGAAACTACCACCTAAAATAGTTCCCTAACCTAGCTAGAAACAAGAAGAAAGTACCATCAAGATGAAGAAATGAACAAGGCCTACATTAGCATCATAACTTTGAAATAATGAAATCAAGCATAATGCAAATCAAGAACTCTATTCTTCTAATTGCCTAATTAAATTAAGTGGACCTATGTAGTCCAATGGCAATCAACAATATTGCTTGCTTTGATCCTTCATGGATGCTTGGGTGTGAGGCCTAGCTCTTCAAGATGGATGATGGAGGGGCTTGAGAATGGCAAAAGGATTTTAGTGCAAGACTATGTGCTTTCCTTTACTTTCTCAAGGGAATTAGGTGTAGGTGTAGAAGTAGGAGGAGGGATCTTTATATAGCCCAAAGGATAAAGGATTCAACACATCCTCATGAATGTGGGATAAAGGGAGATGTAGAGTTAGTTATGGATAAGGGGGTTTAGATGGGGTTGAGTTAGCTTTAGGAGGGTTTAGTTTGTCCTCAAGTGGCTCATGTGGATAAAGGGGGTGTATTAATTAATCAAGGTGATTAATTAAATATATGTACAAGATTTTATAAGCTTTTAGATGGATATTAGTGTGATTTAGACCATTAGGAAGGAATTAAACCAATTAAATAGTGATTTATTGATTTAATGATAAGGGAGGCTAATTAATTAATAATAATTAATTACACTAGATAGAAGGTGTTAATTAACAAAGGGTCATTAATTAGGGTACGTGTTGGATATGTGACTTAATTAATTAGCGTAATGTAATCAATTAACAACAATGGAAGAGAAGATGAGCGCTATTGACAATATGTCGTCAATTTGCTGGAAAGGAGAATTAGCACAGTTTAAGTATTTAACTTGCTTAGGTGTAATTATAGGTGTCTATAGATGCATATAGAAAATCTAAGGCCATATAACTTGATATATATTCAAAATTTATCTAAAAACTACCAACAATAAAGGATGAAAGAAAGACTATTGAGAGATAAAATGTAGATTACAATATCCCTTTATTCATAGAGAAAATAATACATAAGGCCAATTCAACACAAATTACAACTTTCTTCTACAACATAGCCTTGCTAAGGTTAGCAAACACAATAACTGATCCTAAAAACATTTTTTACAGCTCTTGTCTATTTCTCTTTTTTATTTCCTCTCTCTATTGTCTCTCTTTTATTTTCTCTCCCTCCTTCCCTCTTAGATCACAAAATTCCTTTATAGACCCCTTGAGATCTCACTTCAATGAATTAGATATTCCACCGCCAACATTCAATTTTCTTACAAAATCCTTCATTTTCTGGGCAAGATCTCAACTTCCTATCGGTGATATTTACGATTTCCTTTAATTCATCCAACTTGCACTCCTTTGGTTGGTGATGATTCTTCCCGCTACATGGTGGTTGGGCACTTTTTGAGGGCACTTCTTGGGGATTCGTATTCAAAATTGTGCCTAAGTGATGCATGTAGGTTGTATGCTTGTTTGAGAATGTTCCTTCTCTCTCTTCATTTAAAATTACACTCAGAAAAAAGTGGAGACTCTATGCATTTTTTGTATCTTTGAATATTTAATCTATTGGGGTAGCTTTATCGAGCACTCGAGACATGGGTGGTGTGGCGTACGTTTGAGAGCATTTATTTCTCCACATCATTCCCGAGCACACCAAGTGGAAACGTGGATATCTTCCACATTCAGCTCCATACTTAGCCAAATTTGGGCTCAAACAAACAAAAAAAAACTAGGGTCGGGGAAACAAAAGATAGTGGTTGATAAAAGAGTCTCATACAAAAATAACTCTACATACACCACATAAGAGTAATAAAGAAAAGACCACAACTAATGAAAATTATTACATAGCTAGCATTTGATTACAAATTAAGGTGGAACTCATAAATGGAGCCATAGATTGTCTAATGTTCACTAGGCTAAATAGAATGGATGCATAAGGTAAAGTGTGGTCGTGTGTGGGGAAAAGAAAGAAAAAAGTCCAGATCATCCAGAGAAGATGCTACAATTTTTGAAATACTATAGAAATATTATAAATTCATGGAAGATAAAAAATCATCTGAAATCTATAGAACTCAAAAATGTAATAAATGCCCCAATGATGATACAGGTCTCCTCGCAAGGTGTTCGGGATCCAGAAAGAGCTCTTCGGATATGCGTTAACATCCCACATACCCCACTTAGCCCCCGTGTCCTTTGTTTTCCCCTTTTTCCCTCTTTTCTTGCCCCTTTTGATCTTCAGTGACGAAACCGCCGCCGCAGGGCAGGCATGGCGGTCCCAGAACCGCGCCCGAACACCCTTTTCCGTAACGCGCGACGCGACCCGCGTGAAATATCACGTTTCACCAGCTTTTCTTTGCCGACTTGAGCATGCATTTATGTTTTTGGTCCCCTGGAATAGTGTTTTTCCTTTGTTTATTGTTTAGGAGTTCAATTTGGTTTTGATTCTTGGGTGTTTGAATTCCTATAAATGCATGGTTTGTGTACATGCAAATGGTCTGATTTTGGTCTGAATTTTGGCTGAGTTTGTGTGAAGAATTTGAGCTGGAGTTTTGATCACCATTTTTCCTTGTTAGAGTCTTCTGGTTTTTAGTATTTTGGTTAGCTTGCTTAGGATTGATAGCATAGTTTACTTCATACTTGGTTTAGCATTGCTCAGCTGTTGGTAAGCCACAGACCCATCTTGTGCAGGCAGTGTTGTTGCTCCATCCAATCCGGTTAGAAGCTTGCCTCTGAATTCCTTTTGCTGTAAATTTGTTTTACTGTGACTTAGAGTTCTTAGTTCAATTCATTGTATACCTGGTTAGCTTTATTCAGCTGTTGGTAAGCCACATATCCAACTTGTGCAAGCAGTGTCTTTATTTTGGAACAAAATAGCTTAGGAAGCCATTAAAGTTGCAGGTTTTCTCTTCGTATAGGATAGTCAAAGGTTCTGGTCGCTTCACGTTGCATGACTCGCAGTAAAATCCCGCTAGGAATCGCATAAGCCAAGCTCAGACTCTTGCGCTATCCCTCTCCTACTCGCATTCTCTCGGCCTCGCATTCGAGCTGTCCTTGTCCCAAAATCTACTCCTATCGGTGCTAGCATTACACGCTTTTCTCGGATCCAAGTGAACACGAAAGAACGAGAAGATCATACCGAGGGGACGAGATCACATACACCATCGGATTCGCCCACGCTCGCGAAGTCCGGTTTTAAATTTCAAAGTTCTAGTCAGATTTATATCAAATAGAGTAGTTAATCACTTTATTTCATTTCATTCTATTCTCGATATTGCCAGGGAAGCTATGGGGATTGATAGTTTCTGAGAAACTATGATTCACTCCTCACTTTCGAGGTAGGATCGAGAATCTGGCAGTAGATTAGACAGACAAAGCTATCATATTTATTTAGAATAATTCTACAAATTGCACAGGCAAATAACCACACTCGGTTATCTTGTCTGTTTTAAATTATTGTTTAGTTATTATTTCTAGATACGCTTAAAATAGTTTGTTTTCCTTAGAATTGTTAGAATATTTCTTATAAAGATAAAGGTTATATATGTTAGATTTATTTCACATAGTTAGAATTTATTTCATTACAGTTAGATTACATTTTGTTTTGTATGACAATCACGGGACCTCAAGAGCCCAGGGAATATATATTTGAGCCGATCGTGCCTCAACCAAGCCTAGCCACAACAATAGTTGACATAGACCAAAATCTCAGGATACAAGTATTCCGAACAACCGCAGATCTACAACTGATCAGCTCACAGTTAAGAGGATTAAACATAGAAGACGACCAAGCACATGCATTTTGGTCAAGTCAGCCAAACTACAGATTACCCTAGAAAATATCCACATGACTGTAGAAGGGCTCGAAAGAGAACAAACATTCGAGTGTGATCCTTTAGTTCCACAGCCAGACGCTGGAGACACCCTCGTAGATATAGATACCAGCTTAAGAATCCAGGTTGCAAGAACGCCTGTAAGGTATTCTGAGAAGATCACACAACTGTTGGTTCTAAACGTAGAAGCTGAAAAAGCATACGATTACTGGATACTAGGGATTAGAACTTGATCTCGCGTATGACCATAACAGGACCGCAACAACCAAGAGTCTATGGTTGTGATCCACAGGTCCCACAGCCCAACGAATCCACAAGTCAGTTAGATATAGACACTGGCCTACGCACACTAGTATTTCAGTCCACTCCACTTCCACCTATCATCATCGAACAACTGTCCTTACTAGATATAGCAGCTAACGAAGCTAGGGAATTCTGGACTAGGCCAGAAAATCATCCATAGAATCAACTATATCCGCCATATGACCTTATCAGGAGATATACACGAAACAATCCTAGGTCATTTTCCACGTATTCCGCAACCCATAGATCGAATCACGCCAGAGCTCGATATTGATTGGAGCCTTCGAGCAGTCATCCTCGCTGATCGATCTATCACACCAGTCCAAGTTAGAAGGGCCTTCTTAGCCTTAGATTCACAAATTCCACTAGTGCGTGTCAAAGACATTAGATTGCCTAACTAGTTTGTCTGCATATTCTACCCCCACCGGCTGTCTCGGCACGACCTCGGGAGGTCGGGTACGCGGAAGAGTTACTTGTTGATTCTCACGCTCGCCTGTCACTTTTCCGACGTACAAAATTGGTGAACCCGACGTGAATCAAACAATTATTTCACCTTCTCTTTGAGAAGTTTCATCTTCTCTCTTTCACCTTCGCTCTTTCCCATTATTCTGCGGGTATTCATATACCCCCCGAATATGTCGGGATTCGACGCATATGGCAGACCCCTCCTGGGTCTTGAGGCATACTACGCCCAACAGAATAGGGAATCATCACCCTCACTCTCAGTATGGGGTGACAACTATTCAACTAATCAGTTGTCAACTCAAACCCCAAGAACCAGATATAGTTTGTCTCTTCAAACCGAGGAGTTAGATCAACCCCCTCGAACCCAACAAACAGAACCTTCAGGTTCCAACAATATGACGTTTACAGGAGAATCTGGTTCATCTCCTCAAATGTTACTCAGACCACATATTAGTAGACAATCAGATCCATACCTGGTCTTAGACGATGGACAATCAATACCTTATCCTAGGAGTGAACAACGCTCCCGGGGTATGTACCCACCTATAGGAGGTTTACAAGCACAACCCGAGACCCATTTTCAAGAAAATACCTCTACAGGAAATATTCTTGGAGAAACTTGGCAAGATAGCAATCAGTTCATGACAGGCTATCACATGCCTATACAACACCAGGGTACACAACAAACGCCGCTCAGGCAAAGTACCGTGACTTCACCAAATGAAGTCATTTCAACGTTAGTAGAAAGAGTGAGAGGGTTAGAACTTGCTCAAGCAAATCAAAATTCTCCGTTCATGCAAACGGGGAGTTCCAATCCTCCATACCACTCTGGCCAAGTAGATCTCCTCACAGGAGTAGGCACGTTAGGCATGCCTCCTCAATTTCCTCAACAAGTGCCAACTAGACCCACTATCGCTAGCACTGTTCCTCCAGGTCTAGTACAGAGCAATCCATTCCTGGATAATACCCCTTCGTACTTAAACATGTATTCAAAATCACCACAAGGGGATATGTTCTCCTCTCCCGGCATGTTTGCTCCAACGCAGGGACCTCCTTATGCCCCTGCCAACGCGTACGTTATGCCATATCAACAACCCATTCCGCCATTGCTCCCGCAGCAACCACCATCAATGGTCGAAAGCTATGCAATAGGGACATATTCAGAATATCTAAAGGAACCCTTAGATTTCACCATACGAAGCGTCATGCTTCCAAGACCTCTCCCTGATTTGCCCAAGTTCAAGGGTGAGGGAGATCCAAACGCGCACATCAAAGCTTACGCTACAGCCATACGAGAATTACTCCCTTGGGATGGGGTTGTTGCTAAAATATTTCCCAAAACCTTGGAAGGCATCGCTCTCGATTGGTATTATAGAATACCTGAGGCTTCCATACATTCATTTAAACAACTCGTGTCAGAGTTCATCAAAGCCTTCGACATGAACAAACTACTGAGAACAGGAATCAGGGAATTCTTGCATATCAAACAAGAACACAATGAATCTGTCGCTCATTTCATCCAGAGGTGGCGTACAGTTCTTTATTCATCAGCAAGTGCTCCAAACATGGATCAGATGGAACTATGTGATTTATTCCTTCATTCTCTCAGCAGAGAAGTGAAGGAAGAAGTCCAGAAGTTCCCACTAAGGACTTATGATGAGGTACTTGAGAGCGCTCTGCGAATTGATCAAGCAGCAATAGATAGTGGTCGTAAGACTTACGGAGCAAATGGGAGGTTAATCACCTCCACTCAAAATACTACAACTACCACAAATGTCAATCAAGGACCCAAAATCCTTAACAAAAATCGTGGGGTAACAACGGATGGGGTAACCGACCAACCCAAGAGGGTAAATGTTGTTAATACTCCGTCACAAACAAACAATCAACGAAACAACAATTTTACCCCAACGGTCAATACAGTGGATTTTAATCATCCACAACAACAACAACAACGGCAAAATCCCATACAAGGGCCAAGCCAAAACTCATTTGGTTACCAAAACCAAAGTCAAAACCAAAAACAACAATTCCAAAACTTTGGTCCTAATAGGCAACAGTTTGATCGGAATTTTAGGCCACAATACACACCAAACCAACAAAACGGGAATTATAATCCCAATTCTTATTGTGGTTTCCATAAAATTCATGGTCACGACACTAGAACGTGCCGTGACTACAATAAATTTATGCAACGTTTTGCCGAAGAACAAAGACAGTTCTTCACAGACTTGTTTTTGGTAGATCCCATCTCATCATCACCAAATACTCTCGCAGGGGCAGTTTCCCCTCAGAATGCTCCCCTCAGGATCTTTAACGATCCGCTCCCAAATCATGATAGCAATAGGCTGAATCCAACCAGAACAAACAAAGGTGCAATAACGGGAAACAATGATCATGAAGCTTCGACTTCATTAAATCCACATACTTGTGCCTACGCTTGGGAGCTCAACCAAGACCTAAGATAGTTAGTTTGGTAGAATTAGACGCTGAACTACCTATCGAAGCTATAACAAGAACACGAGAGTATTTCTCTCAACCGAGCCCAAGTCATCTGCCAGAGATAGATAGGAGTCAACAAATAATTGAAAAACCCATCGGTGCCTATGATTTAATTAGTGACCTAACAAAGACCTTTTCACACATTTCATTCTTGGACTTGCTAAAGAACTCTCCCCCTCACAGAGCTGCTCTTTTAGAAGCATTAGGTCTAGGCCATCTAATTAACATCACTCCACCTCCTGAAACACAAGTAAATCACGTAGATTTTGATATCCATCCTCCGGGGCAGCCGGACAAGGATGTCGAATTCATCTTCGAAATAAGTAAAATGCCCACAGATGCTGAGATCGCACGCCGAGGTGACCCAGCCTTACACTTGCAAGTGTGGGTTTATAATAACTATGTAAAATGGGCAATGGTTGACGACGGGGCCGCAGTTAACATAGTCCCTTTCTCTTTCCTCCAAAAACTTGGATATGGAGAAACGAACTGTTCTACTACACGAAATACCTTGAGAGGCTATGATAGCCTTAAAGCCACTTCAATAGGAACTATAATACTGCCGGTCACCTTAGGGCCCAAAACCATCTTGACTGAATTCTATATTATAGATCGGGAAACTAACTATAATATGATCCTCGGCCGACCTTGGATACATCGAATGAAGGCAATCCCTTCCACGCTATTTCAAGAAGTAAGATTCTTGCATCTGGGAAAGGTATTCGTAGCCAAAGGCGATCCAAAACCTTTCGATTTGCACCTAGCTGATTTAAAGAAAAGACCAGGGGTGCACTCAGAATTTGAACTTCCAACAAACCAACTTAATAAACCCTCTGACCCAAAGCCAGAGGAAAAGTTGATACCTACGACGGATCTCGAAACTACCAGCATAGCCAAAACAACTCCAACACCTAAAGGTAAAACTAAAGAAACAGTATCATTAGGGACTACTGCGAAGATCGTTGAGTTGATAGAACAAGATTCACCAATGTTCTTACCATTCGATTCAGTAGGCATGGGATTTTCCCTAGGTGTTGGTTCCTTGCCAGCAGAAGATCTCTGTATGGTAGAAGTAGAGTGTGCAAACGCAGCAGATACCCCTACATCTATACTCCCGGCTAAGTATTGGACTCTCCATTTCGATGGAGCTAAATGCCGTTATGGAGCGGGGGCAGGTATAATTCTTACCTCGCCCGAGGAGAAGGTCCTCCCATTCTCTTTTAAGTTAAACTTTGAATGCACAAATAACGGCGCCGAGTACGAAGCTCTCCTCCTGGCCTTACCTTAGCCAAAAGAATTGGTATTGATAACATCGTAGTCCCTGAGACTCGCAATTAGTAACAAACCAAGTTTCTGAAATATATGAAACTAAAGCCGAACATTTACAACTCTACAAAAACGATGTAGATAGATTTAAGCAAGGCGTTTAACTTCATATCCATCAAGCGATCCCCGAGAGAAAAATCTTCTCGCCGATTCAATAAAGAACCTCAAGATCACGCTTCACTCCAAGCAATGAGCTAGAAGATACTCACTTCACAAGATCCATTCGTAACGAACTAACCATTAATAAAAACAATGACAAATCCTCTTTCAAACAAGTGAATCTACCGTCCTAGACCATGTTGGAAACGATGCGGCTACTTTGGATTACTTAAATGCCTATGCAGCACTACATCTCTCTTATCACACGCTAGATTTATCTCTCGATTCCGCATTCATCTTCCTACTTGAAATCCCGAACGGGTCTTCCTCACAAAGGGAACCTAACATATACGCAATAGAAAATGGGGATGATATAGATTTACCTCCAAAGACCACCCGAGTTCGAAGAGGGTAACGCCTCTTTAATCGAAGAAACAATCGATGTCAACATCGGAACGGAAGACGAGCCAAGAATCTTGAAACTAGGATCTTCGTTAACCCCTGAAGAAGTGGAAATACATACTCAAGTTCTCAAAGAACATCAAAAGGCATTTGCATTTAATTACAAAGAGATGACAGGAGTCGCACCCCACATTGCGGTGCACAACCTCGTCACTAGATCAGATGCAAAGCCAATTAAGCAAAAATCAAGACCTATGAAGCCCAAGGTAGCCCTCATGGTAAAAGAGGAGGTAATAAAACTCCTTCAGGTAGGATTTATCAAGCCAGTTGACTACTCCCAATGGGTATCTAATATCGTTCCCGTTCTCAAAAAAATGGAAAGATACGCATCTTGCATAGATTTTCGAGATATCAACAAAGCATGTCCTAAGGATGACTTCCCATTACCATCTATAGACGTTATTGTTGATGCAACAGCTGGTTTTGAACTCTTGTCTCTCATGGATGGATTCTCGGGATACAATCAAATCAGAATATCCGAGCAAGATCAAGCTAAAACCACCTTTATAACTCCTTGGGGAACCTATTGCTACGCTGTTATGCCATTCGGTCTCAAGAACGCCGGTGCTACGTACCAGCGGGCTATGACTTATATATTTCACGATTTAATTCATAAGATCATGGAATCCTACGTAGATGACTTGTTGGCTAAGGCCAAAAAGCGTTGTGACCATCCCGAAGTACTCCGCATCATTCTTTCACGTTTAATAGAATAATGAGTTACGCTAAATCCGAGAAATGTGTATTTGGTTAACAGAGGAAAACTCCTAGGTTACATCATATCATCACGAGGGATCGATGTTGATCCAACCAAAATTTGGGCTGTCCTCGAAATGGTCCCACCTCGAGTGAATCTGGAATCAGATCATTTCTCGGAAAGCTGGGTGCAATCCGGAGATTTATCCCGGATCTAAGCTTCTTCGTTCATCCAATCAACAATTTACTCAAGAAGGACTATAGCATTGATTGGACTGAAGATTGCAATGAGGCTTTTGACGCAGTTAAGCGTTTCCTGTTATCACCACCCACGCTAATGCCACCTAAGTTAGATCACCCGTTAATTCTATACTCACGGGCTACCGATGTCTCGCTGGCCTGTATGTTGGCCCAAGAAGACGATGACAAGAGAGAGCGTGCAATTTATTTCATTAGCCGAACATTGCTCGACTATGAAACACGCTATACACAAGCAGAGCGAGAATGTCTTGCCATAGTCTTTGCTACTAAACGTCTAAGACATTACATGCTGAATCAAGAAACAAAGGTCATGGTAAAGACAGACCATTTACGGACTTTTCTCACACAAGGGTCCTTGTCCAAAAAAGCTGGACGTTTTATAACCTTAATGGGAGAGTTCGAATTAACATTTGTAAACCAGAAGTCAGTTAAAGGACAAATCATCGCAGATTGGTTAGCTGACAACCCATTAGACGGAGGTGATTTAGTAGATTTAGACTTTCCAGATGAATGCGTATACTACATCGAAACTCGACCTGCTATCTCTGAGTGCCCTTGGTACACTGATATCATTAATTATATCATGGACCATACGTACCCGGAGGCAGTTACACCGCAACAAAGAAGGCGGTTACGCATAATCGTATCTAAATATGTCATCATAGAGCAGGTGCTCTATCGAAAAGCATTCGATGGAATGCTTCTAAGGTGTGTCGACACAGAAGAATCCAAGAAGATTCTCTATGAATCTCACAGCGGTATATGTGGAGGCCACTTCGGTGGCCATGCCACCGCTCGAAAAATACATCGAATGGGCTATTTCTGGCCCACTCTAGAACATGACGCGATAGAGTTTGCACGCAGGTGTCATAAGTGCCAAGAATTCTCTCACGAGATCCACATGCCAGCACAGGCTCTGCAACCAATCGCTACTCCATGGCCCTTTTCTACATGGGGCCTAGACTTAATAGGGAAATTCTCTCCCTCATCCACAGACGGCCACAATTTTATAATCACGGCCACTGAGTATTTTACCAAATGGGTAGAGGCTATGCCTCTTACTACCGTACCTGGCTCGGTGATCGCTAAGTTCATCTTGAATCAAATCATTTGTAGGTACGGTATCCCGCAAATCATTATCTCTGATAATGGAACTTCTTTCAAAAATGAAGAAGTTCGCGAACTATGCGGTAAGTTCAAAATAAGCCATCATACGGCTTCCTTGTATTATCCCCAAGCTAACGGACAGGCTGAAGCAACAAACAAAACGCTGAAAGCCATTCTCCTTAAAACAGTGAAAGAAAACAAGCGGGATTGGCATTTGAAGTTATATCCGGCCTTGTGGGCCCACCGAACCTCAATAAGAACACCAACGGGAGCAACTCCTTTCTCGCTAGTATTTGGGGCAGAAGCAGTTCTCCCGCTTGAGGTCGAAATACCTAGTCTCCGCATTTCACTACAAGGGATTCTGGATGAAGACGCTTACAGAGAAGCACGTCTCTCCCAACTAGAAAGCCTAGATGAAACTAGGTTAGATGCTGAACAGCGGCATAGAGCTTATGCTGACCGAATGTGCCGGCAGTATAACAAGAAGGTCTATGAACGCGACATATATGAAGGTGATCTAGTTCTAAGACTAGACAGCCGGATCGACAAGAAGACCGGCGAAGGAAGGAAATTCCGGCCCAAATGGTTGGGCCCATACCGAGTCATGAAGGACTACGGGAATGGTGCTTATCTCCTATGTACGTTAGAAGGTGAGGAATTTGGCGAAACAGTCAATTCCCTGCACCTCAAGCGTTTCTATGCATAAGCAGCAAGCGCTGCCTATATAACTATCTACATTGCATTTCCATATAGATTAGGATCATTTTGTCCACTTGTTCTTACACAAATCGTGATCAAGGAATCTATTCTCAAAGTAATTCATTACAAACTCATGATGTTGTTGGCACAAAACTTTCTAATCATACCTCTCCATCTTCGGTATCATCAAGTCATCTTGGAATCTTTTATCAAATAAAATCAAACATGACGAAGTCCTAACGGTAACCATACCAAGATCTGCAAGTTTGTTCTCGCTTTGATTTCTTCTTAGGATAGGTGTCTTGCCTATGGTCTGTTCTAGAAGCTTCATGGTGTCACATCTATCCCATATACACATCTCTTTGGAAACAAGCATATACTGACATTTTACTCAAAAAGACAAGTCAAAAAGTGATTAAACAGAAAATTTTATTTTTACACATTTCCTTGCCCCACCAACCTTCGGTGATGAGCTTGCGTCTCTTACTAGTGACGTAGGGTTGGGAAAGGATGGAAATGCCCTTACTCGCCTATGCCTTGCCCACGGTGATAAACCCACGCTTCTTACTAGTAGCATGGGGCAAAGTGTAGGGGGTCCTCTAGACAATGCAAAACGTTAAAAGGTCATAAACAAACTATTCAAACTTTGAGTCAAAAACGAATGAATCAGATGCTCAAAATTCCAAGAGAGTTAAAAATCCTAAAACCCAGATTTTGTCTACTATGTGGCCATCTACGGGTCTAAGTCTGGATAAACCGCAAAGCAAGTTGCATCCAAAACTATGAAGTCATTCAGGTAGAGTAAGCTTGTAGTTTTCAATTGGGTTCCACCAAAGCTTCGTCTGTCTTTCATCACTATCATTTCACCATATTTCATAACTTGCGCCCTTCTTGGCTCTTGGTGATGAGCCCTCGCATCTTACTAGTTGCGTGGAGTTAGGAGTGGGGCAAGTTAATCTATTCATCATACTGGTTATTTTCATCACTTTGCCAAAACAAACATGAGGTATCCAAATTGCTCACAGAAACTAAGATTTAAGATCACAATATATCTACAATATCATGTATCAGCATCATGAAACACAAAAAGAAAGCAAACATTTGCATCATCTGTTTTCCATTGCATACATTCTAGAAAGCATATAAAACATACATCGTAGTATACACGAGAAAGCTGGAAACAGAAAGGGAAAACACAAGTGACAAAGTTTTGATCCAAAACGAATGCATATATATAAATAATCAATGTTTATATACAATGCCATCATGCACTAGGCATGGTCAAAACGCTCAAAGAGCCCGTAATACACAAAAGAATCTATAATACAAAAAGTGCATAGGAGCCAAGTGGCCTCTCAACCCCTACGCGATCCCGCTGAAGGTGCGCGCCCTCGCCTAGGACTCCGGCTACGCCGGCGCTCTGAATGGACGGAGGGCTCAGGGTCCCGAGGAGCAGCCGTGGTCTCGCCACGAGAATGGCTCCTCATAAGACGCTCGGCTGTCCTATAGCCCGCCAACTCTGTACGGAGAGTCGACACCATCCTAGCCACGTGCCAAACGGGAGCGAAGACGTCAGTATGCCTGCCGGCTGCTGAGGGCTCCCCAGCATCTACAGATAGCTCCGCACGGGTCTTATCCATAGGGATCATCAGAGAATCAGTGCATACCCTACGGATTAGATCCCGCCACTCGTCGACGGTCTCTGCAAAACAAAGAAGAAAGACGAATTAGAAACTAGGCAAGAGGCTAAAATATACAAGATACAAATATAAGGAGAGATAGCAGTTGAAACAAGTCCTAAATCAAACTAACACTGAAAGGGAGAGAGGATGACTTACTCGGGTCACCGGGCCTCCAAGATGGGTCACTAGGGCCAGCGCCCGCTGCAGATGCCGCTGCCGACTGTGGAGCTGCTCCTGTGGCAGGGGCAACATGTCGCCCCACAACAGACTCGTCCTCTCCACCACGGCCCTGAGAGAGTGGCTCCTCTGAAACTAGAGTCTCTCTCTCTGCACTCTGCTCCTCCCTCTCTACCTGCATAATATCCTGAGTGTCATGCCACTCAGGATCGCTGTCATCCGTCTGCTCCTCTGACCCTCCCTCTGTGGACTCCTCAGAATCGGAGTCAATATCTATAGGGTCATCGCTACTATGAGCAGGACCCGCAGTAATCCAAAGTAAAGGTGCCCGAGGCGCACCAGCTCTCCCTCTGGCCCGAACAATCCCCCTGGCTGCAATAGGAATACCAGGAGTGACCACTGTCCAACCACGGCCTCTAGGCCCCCCTCTAGCCTCCCGGACTGATCTATAGACTGGTGCCACTAGAGGAAGCATGCCCACATATGGGAGGCCGAACTGCTGAGGGACCCTGCCGAAAGGATGTACCTCCACCCGTCCCACACGGTCAATAAGCTGCCCTGTGGTGGAGCAAGAGATCAATGTGAGAGCCTCCTCTCCCCAAATGCTGGCCATGAGCTGGTACGGTGTGGCCTCCATATCTCGCTGTGTGGTGAGGGAAGCTATCGGGCCGGTGAGGTGCTCTAAGCACCGACATGTCCGACCATCCGGCTGCCCTCACAGCCCCGGATCTCGCCACCTCCACGCCTCGCCATAGGGAATGAAGCGCCATACACCCAACTCATAACTAGAGTAGGGTGGCTCAAAGATCTGTCCCCGTAAAACGGACCACCCCGTATAAGTCATGATAAGTGGTCCCCAAAACATCGCGCCCTGTGCGTATATCCGACCATGCCCTCTATCTCGTGCAATGATGGGGGCCCAAGAAGATAACAATGTATCCCCTCCCTTGTCCCCGATCGGCCTCGAGGCAAGGATCCCCATGATGGCCTGTCGAAATACGGGGATGGGCAAAGAAGGAATGGATCTAACTCTCACTCCCTTCTTCGGCCCCGTGGAAATAGCTGCATCCCCCATATAACTCCGCCCACCGTGCAATCTCGTGCTCGACCCACTGTCTCTGGGGTGAGCCTCCTCCCGATGATCGGGACCCCTGTGATACGGTAAACATCCTCCAAAGTGATAGTCCACTCACCGCGGACCCGGCAATGGAAAGTGTTCCGATCGCATCCCAATAAGAAAATAAGTCACAAAGGATGTGACTCGATGGCGTAACATGGGGCACACGCGATATACGCAATATGCCGGCCCTCTGCAACGTGTCCTCCTCGTCTGGTGAAAGGGCATCCAATACCCCAGGCAACCAATCACACTCTCTCTCCCGGCTCCATCTAATGTACTCCTCCCTCGCCTGCATACACCCAAAAACACACAAAACAGAGCAAGTTAGTATCTAATCAATGCATGGAGAATCATAAAAACATAGAAATGCAAGAAAATATAAGTATAAGTCTCCAAAACAAGCTCTTTTGCATTCTGTGCAAAACCGCCGCCCTAAGCAGGGAGGCGGTTTTGTAACCGCCGCCTTAAAGGCAGCGGTCTCAGAAACCGAACCCCGATCGGTGGCGGCGGTCGTGTAACCGCCGCCCTGGCCAGGGCGGCGGTCGCGGTCCGAAACCCCGCGGGTTTTTAACCCTAAAAATCCAAAAAACGCAAAAATAGACCATTTTAGCTAAAAAAAGAGCCTACCCCAAGTAGGCGCCCCCTAGATGGACCTTTTGAACCAAACATTTTCAAAAATAACCCCCCCATTACAAATAATTTGCCATTTCAAATTTGAAGGGGGAAAAATGCAAAATTGAAGAAAACCAACCTGTGATCTCGCGGGGTGGCGTTCCGCACGTGGAGGCATGATCACGATCTCACTGCGGACGTTTTGACTATACTCACGCGAGAAACCGTCACCGTGGGTCCCAGAGCTCAAAATCGATCAAATCAACTCGCGCAAATGAATAGGAAAATGGGCCCACTTTCATATATATATTGTTCTATTTCGTCTTAAAATGACTTTTTCGCAGTTCGAGCGCTGACGGAGGTAAGTTCCTATCCCCGCACAAATGGTACGTCCTCTTTCCCTGTTATTTTAGCGTTTATTTTTCAAATTATTGTATCTATCTGCACTTGAGATCTCTTTTCATTTTGCAGGTAGCGGGAATTTTGGATGGCGCCATTTCGACACACGGACGTGTAAGGTATAACTTCTAAACTCCCCATTTCGGGATCGCCATACTGACCCACCGTTTTATGCCCTTTCATGGCTAAAACGCTTCTCCGAGGGGGCAATATGTACGTACCCAAAATTGTAAGGTACTGTACTGCGGAACGGTGTAATAAATGCCCCAATGATGATACAGGTCTCCTCGCAAGGTGTTCGGGATCCAGAAAGAGCTCTTCGGATATGCGTTAACATCCCGCATACCCCACTTAGCCCCCGTGTCCTTTGTTTTCCCCTTTTTCCCTCTTTTCTTGCCCCTTTTGATCTTCAGTGACGAAACCGCCGCCCAGTGGCGGAGCTCTGGTGACCGCCGCCCCGAACAGGCGGCGGCCCAGAACCGCCGCCCCGGCGCATTTTCCGTAAACGCGCATTTTTCGCCCTTTGACGCGACCCGCGTGAAATATCACGTTTCACCAGCTTTTCTTTGCCGACTTGAGCATGCATTAATGTTTTTGGTCCCCTGGAATAGTGTTTTTCCTTTGTTTATTGTTTAGGAGTTCAATTTGGTTTTGATTCTTGGGTGTTTGAATTCCTATAAATGCATGGTTTGTGTACATGCAAATGGTCTGATTTTGGTCTGAATTTTGGTTTGAGTTTGTGTGAAGAATTTGAGGTGGAGTTTTGATCACCATTTTTCCTTGTTAGAGTCTTCTGGTTTTTAGTATTTTGGTTAGCTTGCTTAGGATTGATAGCATAGTTTACTTCATACTTGGTTTAGCATTGCTCAGCTGTTGGTAAGCCATAGACCCATCTTGTGCAGGCAGTGTTGTTGCTCCATCCAATCCGGTTAGAAGCTTGCCTCTGAATTCCTTTTGCTGTAAATTTGTTTTACTGTGACTTAGAGTTCTTAGTTCAATTCATTGTATACCTGGTTAGCTTTATTCAGTTGTTGGTAAGCCACATATCCAACTTGTGCAAGCAGTGTCTTTATTTTGGAACAAAATAGCTTAGGAAGCCATTAAAGTTGCAGGTTTTGCTCTTCGTATAGGATAGTCAAAGGTTCTGGTCGCTTCACGTTGCATGACTCGCAGTAAAATCCCGCTAGGAATCGCATAAGCCAAGCTCTGTACTCTTGCGCTATCCCTCTCCTACTCGCATTCTCGGTCTGCATTCTGAGCTGTCCTTGTCCCAAAATCTACTCCTATCGGTGCTAGCATTACACGCTTTTCTGGATCCAAGTGAACACGAAAGAACGAGAAGATCATACTGAGGGGACGAGATCACATACACCATCGGATTCGCCACTGTTCTGCGAAGTCCAGGTTTTAAATTTCAAAGTTCTAGTCAGATTTATATCAAATAGAGTAGTTAATCGCTTTATTTCATTTCATTCTATTCTCGATATTGCCAGGGAAGCTGTGGGGATTGATAGTTTCTGAGAAACTATGATTCACTCCTCACTTCTGAGGTAGGATCGAGAATCTTGCAGGTAGATTAGACAGGCTATCATATTTATTTAGAATAATTCTACAAATTGCACAGGCAAATAACCACACTCGGTTATCTTGTCTGTTTTAAATTATTGTTTAGTTATTATTTCTAGATACGCTTAAAATAGTTTGTTTTCCTTAGAATTGTTAGAATATTTCTTATAAAGATAAAGGTTATATATGTTAGATTTATTTCACATAGTTAGAATTTATTTCATTACAGTTAGATTACATTTTGTTTTGTATGACAATCACGGGACCTCAAGAGCCCAAGGAATATATATTTGAGCCGATCGTGCCTCAACCAAGCCTAGCCACAGCAATAGTTGACATAGACCAAAATCTCAGGATACAAGTATTCCGAACAACCGCAGATCTACAATCGATCAGCCACGCTTAAGAGGATTAAACATAGAAGACGACCAAGCACATGCATTTTGGTCAAGTCAGCCAAACTACAGATTACCCTAGAAAATATCCACATGACTGTAGAAGGGCTCGAAAGAGAACAAACATTCGAGTGTGATCCTTTAGTTCCACAGCCAGACACTGGAGACACCCTCGTAGATATAGATACCAGCTTAAGAATCCAGGTTGCAAGAACGCCTGTAAGGTATTCTGAGAAGATCGCACAACTGTTGGTTCTAAACGTAGAAGCTGAAAAAGCGTACGATTACTGGATACTAGGGATTAGAACTTGATCTCGCGTATGACCATAACAGGACCGCAACAACCAAGAGTCTATGGTTGTGATCCACAGGTCCCACAGCCCAACGAATCCACAAGTCAGTTAGATATAGACACTGGCCTACGCACACTAGTATTTCAATCCACTCCACTTCCACCTATCATCGTCGAACAACTGTCCTTACTAGATATAGCGGCTAACGAAGCTAGGGAATTCTGGACTAGGCCAGAAAATCATCCATAGAATCAACTATATCCGCCATATGACCTTATCAGGAGATATACACGAAACAATCCCAGGTCATTTTCCACGTATTCCGCAACCCATAGATCGAATCACGCCAGAGCTCGATATTGATTGGAGCCTTCGAGCAGTCATCCTCGCTGATCGATCTATCACACCAGTCCAAGTTAGAAGGGCCTTCTTAGCCTTAGATTCACAAATTCCACTAGTGCGTGTCGAAGACATTAGATTTCCTAACTAGTTTGTCTGCATATTCTACCCCCACCGGCTGTCTCGGCACGACCTCGGGAGGTCGGAATGTAATGGTTTGAAAAATGTTGATATGTGGTATTATCTACCCTCTCATCTTGTGTTTGGTTTCCTATTATTCCCCTCATGTAAAGAGATCCCATTTTTGTTCTAATGCTAACAACATTCCCTTAGCTTAGTTTCATTTCATGCATTCCTCCTCATTTTTCCTGAGATCAAGTATCTTATCTTAGGAGTAGTGTTAGTGTTAGAATAGATAGGTTGAATAAGACAAAATTATCTAGAGGCATGTCCTAAGGAGAAAGGTCCCACACCTTAGGAAATTCCCATGTTTTGTTGAGGTGTTGAATCTAGTAGATTCAACAAGGGTGTAATCTTAGGCAACAACAATAATTAAGAGGCTAATGTTTTTAATATGTTAAAGAACCTAGGCTTAAATTTAAGATATTTTTAAACAATATTTTTTCCAAGTACTTAATTAAATTCAATAATTTGTTATACCTAATCTCATATCAAGAGTAAAACCAAACTTTAGTAAATAGTATAAAAGTAAAATATTATTCTCCAAAATGTGGACTTACGAGTGTTATCGATTTGGATTGAGTTATAATTATGTGGATAACCCCAAACAATAATGATTAATTTTTATAAAAATCAACTTAAAATGAAAGAGTTGTAGAAAGAAACTAATTTTATTGTAGTAAAAATATACAAAGATTGAAAAACTCCATAAGAGAGATGTATGCCAAGATATCTATCTCTTTATTAAAAAAGTTACTTAATAACTATACAATGAAGAATATGAAAAATTACTAAAAATAGAATATGAAGGGTTCTAGAAGGGGAATAATATGTCATCCTACGTGGAGATGATATGCATATAAGTTAGGATGGATTTGAAAATATAGAAGTGGAAAAATATGAAATTTATCCTATTATTGCTATTTTTAATGCTCCTTGTTGGGGTCATATCTCCGAGCCTATTGAGCTAATTTTTTAATTGTTGGATTAGTTGGAAAGATGAAGATTTTTTTGAAAAAATGATCTAAAAAAATAACACAATGACTATAATCGTATAATACAAAGCCTATAAATTCTTAGAATATCCCTAAAAATGAAGTATACTAAAAGTTGTCAAAACTTTCTAAAATAGTTTTAGAACTTTCCAAAACATATTTTTAGAAATTTTGTTTTGGATCAGTTATGTACATCCTTTTCTAATGTAGAGAAGTATGGGGTTAGGACTAGTCATTACGTCTCATATATTTTTGTTTCTATGTTAGGGTTTTTGTATTTTATATATTATTGTTTTATGATAAGGAGGACATAGATAGGTTATTGTAGGAAGAACATAGAGCCATAAACATATAAAATTATTCTAATTTTTGTGTAATATTTATTATGAAAATATGAAATTACCCTCTTTATGAAATTAAGCCATAAAACAATAATAAATCAACTACCCATACAAATTTCATGAAAAAACTTTACAGTTATAAATGAAATGGGTTAAATGTGTGTAGATATGGAAAGTTAAAAAAAAAAAAAGTTATGTTCAAGTGTAACGAACCCTATACACTACATGAAAAAACATAATAATTATGAAAAATGGGATTATATGTGTGTACATAGAGAAAGTGGTCTTGCATTAACAAATGCATTGTAATAACATAACACATTGCACTTTAAATATAAAATAGATGTAAATTGATAAATCAAACTCAATTGTACAAATAGAGTCTATATAGATTGTAAAAAATAATAAAATAATTAAAGTGCTGAAAAATTAAGGTCGGTAGGATAATACATTGGATCCCTGCAAATCTGAACATAGTTAGTGATATGGCTAGAAAATAGGTCCAGTTGACTAGGTGAATAAACTTAAAGCTCAAAGACTTTACAAATGAAATGACCATTTTTGAAATGAGTGTAATTGTAGACACCAAAAATATACACTCCATCATCCTTTTCCAAATCATTAATTAACTATAACAATATTTAATACAATGTACCCTCCTCTTAATTAATCATATGACATCCCACAAAAACCCTTTATCTCTATTCAATTAATCAATTAATTTGATTAATTAAATACATACCCCATACCACATACCACATCCCCATTTTTATTAAAATTTCATAACATGTACACCATTTAATCAAATTAATATATCCACCTATGAAAATTGTTACCTTAAATAACACCTAATTATCTAACCTAACCTAATCTTTTTCCTAACTATCCAAATATTCTTTCAAAACCATTTTTATCTTAGTCTCTAACTCCCTCATCTTGAAAAACCTATCATTATCATCTATAAACTTATTAAAATCATCCATAAACCTAGAAAAGGATAAGTCATAACATAATCTAGCCAAATTTAGTTTATTCCTTCATCATCATTGCCATCCTGAAACATTTCAAACAAATTAACAAAGTACCACCTCAAAATCCAAAACAAGAACCTTGACTTAGCAATATGTTCCAACCATTTACTAAATAAATCTAAATAGAGTCCAAAATCCTTAGTGATTTGGGTAAGTGGCTACGATTACTTAAAAGAGTTTTTAGTCTCTCTTTGGGGATTATCCACTGCATTTTTGAGTATGAGATTTTACTTGGTTATTATTGTGTGTCAAAGAGTTCATGCTATCATCTAGTAACATCCCAACCCTTATCGTAAATCTCTGAATTATTTCAAAACTCTTACTGACTCAGCATCTTATTAGTCCAATTGCAGGCTTCATCAACAAGTATATCATCGGTCTCAAGGTCAATAATTATTCACAACTTTATAACAAGATCTAGGTACTATTATGTGTTATTTTATGTATTTTACATCATTATTTAAGTCTATCTAGGGCCATAATTTTGAATTGATCGAGATAAACACCACAATTGATTAGTTTTTCATTATTCTCTAGAATCGCAATGATTGTTGCAACGATTACTGCAATTCCTACTATTATTTTACTTCTATAATTTTCATCGGTGTTAATTTAATTTGTTTAATCAAAAATTACAAATATTTTTATCCCTAAATATTTATCCAACATGGATTATTTAGATGAAATAGGTTGTCCAAGACATGAGATTACTCATATCAAGTCATTAAACTTTTGTCTGTCATCCATTATATTGGGAATAGTGCAACATCATACCTGATCTTGACTATGTGCTATTCACTATGCCCCTTTGGATCATTTACTGAGTATATTTGAGTCCACTAAGTGGATCTGTAATGTTGTAGAATTTTTTGGGAAGCATACTTTGAAGTCCTATGCATCGATTTGATCTTTCTTGGTTTGAAAATCAATAGGAAGATGAGTTGGAGGATTTGGACCCCGAGTTTGAATACGAGAATGAAAATGAATTTGAAGAATCAGATTGTGAATTTTAGTACCAATAGGACATTTAAGAGGAGTTTTTAGATTTATTTAAAGAAGAGTACACTGAACACAAGAATTCAAACTTGTCTAAAGAATAAGAATTGGAGTTCACAGAAGAAGATGATTTAAATTTCTTTGAGAATTAAGATTCAAATCTAGATTCTGAATTTGAGCCATAGTTTATACCTTTCATTACTCATTATATATTAGTTATATATATGTAATAAACTCATTAACTATCATCATATTATCGTGATTTGATTATCATATATCATGCTTCATTTTCAAAGCCACTTGATTGTGTAAAAGCGGGTTGACATCCTTGTGAGGGAGTCTTTTGACTTCTGGGGACTGACCTTTTCTAGGAAATGTGCCTCATATTTTACTACTAATATTTTGTTTAGTGTTTTTGATTTGTAGGTTTTCTCATAGGAAAGGAATCTACATCATTTCTTATACCAAGCTGCAACATCAATTCTTTGTCAGTCAAATCCAAAAGTATCACTAAAGCCCATCATTATGAAGTACGTAAGTATTATTTTATTTCTTATTTAATTTAAGTTGAAGAGGTAGGATTTATCATCAATGTCTTGGAACACTAGGTGGGACATTTATCCCTCATTTCATTATAAAAATAGTATCTATTTTTCATTTTTAGTTCTCTACATAGTTATTGCCAAATGATTTGGTCAATTTCCAATGATTCTTGTAATCTCCAATGATTTTTTTGAGTTCTTTTCATTGATTTATAGATTTTATGCTAATTTTTATTTTTTTTGTTCTCTGTTATTCCTGCTTTAACCTAGTTTTTCATGTTCTTTATTGCTTTATCTACTTTTTCTTCTTGGATTGTTTGCTTTAAAAGAAAAAAATTCTAATAAAAATATAGGAAGTGTTTATCACGGTGAGTCCTAAATCCATATCTTTTCTTTTAGTATTTCTTTCTTGTTTGATTGTCCTCATCGAAATCGAAATTTTGTTTTGGATTTTAAAATGAACAACTGCATACTTCTTTCTTCACATAGTTTTAATTAGGAAGGTAATTAATTGCATTCACTTTATTTCCCCCACACAAAACCAAATCACAATCAAACATAGTATGCATTCAAACATTCTCACCTAGGTGGATACCTACTTTGATTTGATCCCTAAGAGGAAAATCTGAATTGGTGTTACGATTGAGTATAATTACCCATCGATCAAGTATATTGACACAACACCCGACTCCCTTATCATAGCGGGACCATGAAGTGAGGGGGTAGGCCCCAATACCAATCCATATTAGTAGTAGTACAGAGTTGGGCCTCACGTACCTTTGAGTATATCAAGGAATCCACCCATAAACATACCTAAAACCAGCCATAGCTTGCCATTTCCTAGGACCTTTGTTAACCATTTTACACATTTCACTTTTTCATAATTAAATCAAGAAAATCTACAAAAAAATCAATTTTCTTGTTTTTTTTTCGGTTGCTTGTAATTAACCCATTTAGTTATTTTTTATTTTAGGTGATTTTTTGATTGTTTATTATGGTCAAAAAGACAATAAACCCATAATCAAAGTCTCGAAAACATGTTCACACCATTACCTACATCTTTGCAATAATAGATCCCATTATCTATTCCATTGTCTACACCGTTTCCTATACCCTTATCCACTACCGTATCTACACCATTATCTACTACATTCTCTACACCATTACAACAAAAAAATCCATTTCATCAACCAATCACATCTACTCCTCTATTTTCACATCAACAAGCTTGGAATGAAATAGAGGAACAATACAATGAAGAAATGTGACAACGTCTCTTACATTCTTCAAGTCAATTTTGTAGTCAAATATTCCATACATCGAACAAGAAGAAACTAAACAACTATATTCTCCACAACTCACAATCAAAATCTTTTGAGCCTAATTTCTTTGAAAGAGGAGACCTTGTTTTTGAAGAAATGTATTCAAACCCCATTTATCTCAACACTAATCTTTTAGCTAGGGGTGTTCAACTATAACCATTCAAACCTAAACCATATTCAAATATCCATGATTCTTCATTCAGGGTGTCACATCTTATTGATCCAAAATACTAACCTATCATTCAACAAATAAATTCATATCCACCTTTAAATCAACACGAAACATCGGGAAAGTTCTATCTTCCATTCCTATTCTTAGTCTTCATATGATCTCTTCTTAAGACACAACTTCCCAACAACATACATCATCACTTGAGCCTTCCATTGGTTCAATACCTCCACAAAACAATACTAGTGTTTCATTATCTACCCCTCCAACATCCTCAATTACCCAGACACCTCCAATGAGTTATTTTTACTACTTCTACTGTTGTATCTCAACTAGTTAGTAGCATTCAAAATATCACTATGTCCATTTTGACATCTATTCCTTTAATCAATACTAGTGCTATCACCACCACTCACCCTATTTCACAATACATACCACAACCATCACAACCATTAATCTCCATACCATAATCTATTCACATGTAAAACATTCCTCAACAAGCACCATCTTCCATTTCCTCCTCAATGTATTATCAATAACCACCTCCTTATTCAAAACCGTTTACCACTACATCTATCCCACATCCTTATCAATATATTCAAACCGTCACAACCTTTAGTGTCCCAACCTTCCTATAATATCTAACAACAAAATATCCCCTAACAACAAAATGTTCCTCAATAATACATTCCTCAATAAAACATCCCACAACAAAACATCCCACAGAAAAATATCCCACAACATAGTATTCCTTCTCAACAATACATTCCTAAACACAAAATTTAACTTATCATATTTCTCAAAAAAACACCCCACTACAAAATATTCCACTACAAAATATTCCTCAAAAAAAATTTCCTACTAAAAGTAGAATATCCCTCCTCAAAGACTAGATATACTCACAACCTAGTCATTTTTCATTCCACCTAGATCATCATGTAGCAACCAACACAAATTGATCCTTTTCAAGCTGTCATGAATAGCACATATAGCCTGGAATCCACCTCATCTCGCACCAAAAAAATTTCTCTCTTACTATCAAATCTGCAATGAACCTATTTACCCTTTAGTCCCATACAAAGCATATCCACCTCACTAGGAACTTCCAATTTTTTAAAAATTTTATAATAAGGAAGATCCTAAAAAACATATCCATGCCTTCTGTCATGCTTTTTATCTAATAGCTCATGATCGAGACCTCATGTTGAGGACTTTCCTAATGTACCTAGATAATCCTACTTTGGATTGGTATAATGACATTCCACAATATTCCATTTTCCCATTCACTCAAATCGCACAATTATTCTTAGATAAATTTTCCATAAATATAGCCCGCAAATCACTATTAATGACCTTTATGCTATCAAATAATTTGAGGATGAGTCCATTGCCAATTTTTTTTCCCACTAGAGGGGTATGATCAATAGACTATCCTTTTCATTACCACAAGATGAATTGATTGAAGTTTTCTTCTGATCATGCACCAAACATATTTCATTAAAATTACAAATTCAATCATTCTAGAGATTTGAAAATCTTATACCATGGCTTGTAAATTTGAACTATGAGCTCCATAATATGGTCGAGTTAAACTTCATCCTAAGAATCCATGAATTGAATTCCTGCTAAATTCATAATCTAATCTTGATAAACACAAATCATATGGTAATTCCATAGTAGTCAATTCCACTCATAAAGAAAAACCTACTACCAAACGTTCCTACCAAAAACGTAGCTATACACCCATAGGAGAGACTTATAGCCAAAATTTTGAAAAATTGCTTACTTTGTAAACATGATATCTTTCCCACCTATTTGACCTATTGACACATCTATATCTAAACCCTTTTGGTATCAAAATAATGACTATTGTAAATACCATAGGGTTAAGGGATATCACATGAAAGGTGTCATATACACGTTCTAGAATTTTCTTCAAGATTTCATTGACATGGGTGAGAACTTCATTAGATAACCCAAATGCACCCCTAAATTAAAATATTGACATATATAAATAAACTTTTCCTAGTCATGCCCCATCTACTAAGAAACCACAAACAAATGTTGTCCATTCTCATCATACTATCAACACGATTACCAAAAATTTATCACTGTTCCTCATTCCACATCAAAACATATCGACCCAATACCCACATCTATAGAATCAACATCAACATCCATTGAACTTAAAATTTCATCTACCAACTCCCATCTACTACCAACATTACTAAAACTATTCTACCATCCTTGTCACAAGTTACTACTGAATCCATCTCCCCACTAATCACATCCTCTAGTATAACTACACCTATGAATACATCTTCATTTACAAATATAACTATGATAACCTCTAAAAATTTATGACAAAAACACCTCTGCCTAAGGTAATTACAAATCACATTCTTCCTCCACCTACAAAACTAATTTTCCTACACTAGCCAATCCGAAACCTAAGAAATCCACAACTCATTTGGATATTATCAACCACATCATTCAAAATCCCCTTCCTTCATCAAAAACTACCTCTACATCCATACCTAGCTCATCCAAAACCACAAAAGGACCCCACAAACAAGGTGTTGTCCAAGTTTTCAAAAATCATTCCTATACCTTCCCTAAATCATATCGATTTTGGCCCTCAGCCTATTCTTCCACCTCCTCCTAGAAGGGTCATTTCCACTCCTAGTAACCACCCTATCATGTCAAGACCAAGAACTACTTACCAAGAATCTCAATTAGGCCCTCATCCTTCATCCCTCAGACCATCTAAAACTTCTCAACAACAAATAACCCAACAAACAGAAATAAACGATTTACTTCCACTAGAGGATAAGATATTAAAAACTTCATTACCATATGTATCCTTACCTAAGGGGAATTATGAAACTATTCTAGATGACCTCCTTCCAAAGTCACTTATCACATTTCCACCTCTTAAACCATCAAACCCATGCGGATGGAAACCTACATGGTATGAATTCAATGCCTCTTGTAATTACCATTAGACACGAGGTCATTCCATAAAAGAATGTAAGGCCTTTCACATGATTGATCTAAAACTTGGTAATATAGCCTTCCTTCCTTCTGAATCATATACCACATCATCATGTACATCTAAATCTAAAGATACCATGTCCAAGATATCTTCCCATCAAATTGATGTTGTACACATTACCACTCGCTCACAAAATTATGACACAGATCAATCCGAGCCTAAGAAAGATAAAAATTTCATGGCCATACCTCCAACTCCTAAGTTATCTGCTCCTTCGATAAGCCTAAAGTATCTATTTCCATAGCTCCCAAAATGACTAATCAAACAAAATCACCCAAATCCAAAGTTTCAATACTTACCACACCACCCTCATCATCCACCTCAATACAGAAGGTTGTTATTAAATAGTTACACCAAGCTCCCATCAAAATGTCACTTTATGAGTTGGTAAAAATGTTATCTTCCCATAAGCCAGCTATGATCAAAGTCCTTCAATCAATAATAGTGCTAAAAAATGACCCTTCATCCTTCAAAATTTTGTAGGGCCCTTAAAGCATCCACAACTATATCATTTGAGTCATCTTGAGATTCCCTCACTTAGGCCAAGAGGAACATGATTTACCACTCTTTATCACTTCTAAATCAATGATGTCCTCATTAGAAGGGTCATGATTGATGGGGGCATAACTATCAACATTATATCATCCATTACCTTCAATCAACTCAAACTATCCCCTTCTGTCGTTGGTCAAACTTTAGTGTTACTACGATCCTTCAACGACACCATCACACCCACATTAGGCACAATTATTCTACCACTTAAAGTTGTCACTAAAACCTTACATGAACTCTTTTACATTATAGAAGGAGATTTCCAATATAACATGTTGTTAGGACGCCCTTGGATACACACTATGTGGTGTGTTCCTTCTACACTCCATCGTTGTCTTAAATATGAACATGAAGGTCAAACATTTATAGTCCCCGTAGATCCAAATCCCTTTACCGATTGTTACATGACATATTGTCAAATGACATCCTTGTACCTAAATCCATATCATAATTGTCTGATGAAGCATCTACTAGCATGTCCATCCCATCCTCTAAATTACTAGATGATTCTTCCTTATTGGTAACATTGTACAACATCTTACACTAGGGGAATACCACCTTCTCATGCTCAATTCCATCCTTCACCTAAAACTTATGGTTTCCCTGACAAGAAACCCATGTATGAGCCTAATGTAGGGGATGTTATCCCTTATGGTCCCGTTTATCTTAAAACAAACCTTGTTTATGGGGACGTGATCATCCTTCATCTCATTCTATCAATCCACATCATGTTAAGCCTTTCACATTAGATTTCAAATCTTTATATAATCCTAGTTTCACTTACATGTACCTTCACCATTGTGCATGGAAAGGTTTTAGCCTTGGCCATTATGAACAGGGAACACATGACTTAATAGTCTAATGCTCCCTTAAAAATTATGAGAAATATGGCTTAGGCTATAAAAACCTTGCTTGTAACCCATCTAAACCCACTACATATGAACTAGAACTATCATCATCCACAAACCCTTAGAGATCCCATGGACATAGATGCAACCCCTAGAGATCCTATGGACATAGAAAAACTCCTAAATATCTATGGACATAGATGATGTTATATCCATCCCACCTAAATTTTTTTTTAGTAAATACCATATCTTTAGGACCGCTTACTTATCAATCTGATCATTCCATCAAAACCTTGCCTCTTATTTGGCTAGAAATGGTTGAAGAATATTTACCCACCATATATATCCTTTAATGTAATGATGACCAAGACATCCTTTCTCATATGGGAGATGAGGATCACTTCCTTCAAAAATCCCTACCATCTGATACACCAACTCTCCTCAATAAATCCACCATCGATGTAAACTTAGGAACCTCTCAGGATCCTTGCATAGTTAAGGTTGGTCAATCATTAAATCCATAAGAACTGAATGACTTTACCTCATTCTTATCAAAATATTATCAAATCTTTCACCTGGTCATATAGTGATATGCCTAGGAATTGATCCCAATATTGTTATACACAATATTGTCACATATCTAGATGTTAAGCTTGTTAAACAAAAATTCCATAAAATGCATCCATGTATAGCCTCCCTTATAAATAATAGTTACAATGTCTTTATCTACTAATTTCATCATACCCATTGATTATCCATAATGGATCTCTAACATTTTCCCATAACCAAAGCCTCTAGAAAGTTACAAATTTGCACAGACTTCACGGATCTTAATATTGCTTGTCCTAAAGATGATTTGCCTCTTCCAAATATAGATCAGCTCATTGACCTAACAAACCACCATGAAATTATCTCCCTTATGGATGGATTTTCTGGTTATAATCAAATTTTATCACCACCAGTTATCAACATAAAATATATTTCATCACCCCTTGGGGAACCTTTTTCTAATGTGTTATGCCATTCGGTCTTAAAAATGTAGGAGCTACTTATCAGCATGCCATGACCTACATTTTTCATGACCTCATTCACAAAACAATCAAAGATTATGTGATGACAAACTTTTAGGAAAGTCCAAACAATGCAAAGATCATCTTACCATCCTCGAATCAATCTTTACTCATCTCATTCAATATTGTCTTTGTCTTAATCCGCAAAATGTGTTTTTGGTGTCCTCACCTAGAAATTTTTTTAGGATTCATCATATCTATTTGAGGTATTGAAGTTGACCCAAGAAAAGGTTAAATCCATTATTGAAATGCCTCCTCCATCTAATCTTAAACAATTGTGAAGCCTTCAAGGTAAAATGTAGTCCATTTGACATTTTATATCACAACTTTCTGATCGTTATCAACTATTTCATCATCTTATCTGCAAGGATATAGACTTTCAATGGGATTCTGATTGTTAGAAATCCTTTGATGAAATTAAACAATATCTTCTATCACCACATGTGCTTACCCCATCTCGTGAGGGGGATCCATTTTACCTATACATATCGACTTCATAACCATGCTCTAGGAGCCATGATTTCTCACCATGATAATCAAGGTGTGAACAAGCCATATACTATATCAGCCACACACTCTATGAATATGAAACTCATTACAATGAAGTTGAAAAGCTATGTTGTGCTTTATACTTTTCCACTTCTAAGTTGCATCATTATCTTCTCAATCACAAAATTATTTCATTAGTAGATTCAATCCACACAAAACCATACACTTTAAACCATATCATAGCGACTGTATCACCCGATGGTTGATGTTTATGACTGAATTTTACGTCAATTTCATATCATAAAAATATATTAAGGGCCAGGATATTTTAGATCAACTTGTTGATGCTCCTGTTCCGAAAAATCAAATTCTTCATGAATATTTTCCAGATGAATCCATCAAGCAATGTCGATGAATATGAATTTATCCCTATCAAAATGACTCTCTTCTTTGATGGATCTAAATGCCAATAAGGGGAGGGCCGGTGTTGTCATTATACCTTCTTAGGGAATTCCTATTCCATTATCATTCAAACTTAACTTTAGAATGCACTAATAATATGGCAGAATATGAAGCTTTAATTATGGGCCTTACGAATTCTATTCTCCTAGGCATTCACATCTTATAAATACATGGAGATTCACAACCCATTATCAGTCAAGTCAAAGGAGAATATTAATGTAAAAATGAAATATTGCAAAAATACAAAGCCAACATTGAATTTCTCTTTGGTGCTTTTGATCACTACACTATTGAAACCATCCCAAGATCCTCTAAAAAATTTACAAATAAAATGGCCTTGTTAGGAGCTCTCATCCCATTAGAAATGGAATAATAAAAGAAAACACTAAAGTATCCATTGTCATTCAAATATTAGATTATCCCTCACATCAAAATGAATTCCCTCCTATCAACGCCATTGATAATGATCCAATTGATTTGTGGTATACTCAAATTTATGACTACCTTTCCGAATCTAAAATCCCATCCGACTTATCATGTAACACTAAAATAACATTTCTTCAATGTGTTACTTGTGTTGTTATTATAGGTGATATCCTTTGTAAATGTAGTTTTGATAGTATCTTGTTAAGGTGCCTTAAATCACATGAGATAACAAAAGTAATTGAATAAGTCCATGATGGAGTTTATGGAGGACATTTCAGTGGAAATTCCATCACCAAACGTGTCATATAGTTAGGTTACTAATGTCCTACTATCACCAAGGATTTTGTACATATTTCAAGAAATGTGTTAAATGTCAACTTCATTAAGATCTCATTCATGTTCCCAGTCAGGAATTACAACCTACTCATGACTTATGGCCTTTCTCTCAGTGGGGATTAGACCTCATTGGTACTATCAATCCTAAATCATCTCAACAACATCACTTTATTATAACAACTACTAAATATTTCACTAAATGGGTTGCAACCATTCCTTTAACCTCAACTAAATTGATACCTATTATCAACTTCATATATCAATACATTATATGCCATTTTGGCATCCCACATAAAATTATCTGAGATAATGGAAAATCATTTAAAAATAAAGAAGTTAAAAAATTTTGTGATACCTTTAACATCAAACTCATATTTTCATCACCATATTATCCCCAAGCAAATGGACAGGTTGAATCCTTTAATAATTTTATTTATAAAATACTTATGAAAATAGTAGACGATGCAAACACGAATTGGCATATCCAAATCCCGTTTTCCTTTTGGGCCTATCAAACTAGCATACGTACACCTATAGGAGCTACGCACTACTCACTCAGTCTACGAATCTAAAGTTGTCCTACCTCTCAAAGTTAAAATTCCATCACTTCATGTATCTCTCAAAGAATTCATACTAGATGAAGAATATCACCAAGACCACTAGCTTAACACAACTTAAAATTTTAGATGAAAATCATGTAATGTCTCTCTAACATCATCAAGTTTATAAAACATGTTAAACAAGCTTATAAAAACATATCAAAGAACATGACTTTAAAATTGGTGATCTTGTGCTTAAAGAAAATCAAAATGTTCACTCAATTAGAACAAAGTAAATGTGGAAATTTTACCCCTAATTGGATAGGTCCATACATTATCATGCACAAATATGGGTTAGAGCATATCATTGTGCTTATGTTGATAGTGAACCGAAAAGGAACTTTTAAATGCCTTGCAATTATGGCATTTCTATTTTTAAATGATTGATCATCATGACAATAGTTATATTTAAAATCTTTCTCTCCATCAAATCATCCATATTGTCATAGTAATGATTTGGAAGCATGTGGTTATCTGTCATTATCCTAGATGTACCTTAAAGATGAACACCACAAATCTGTTCATCACATATTTTTCACGGATAAGTTCCTCTTCTACGAGAACCCCTTAATCATTACACATTCACCTATAATGACATGACAAAAGGCATGTTATGGGCCGTCTTGTGTGTGTATTAGTGGTTTGCATTTAAAAAAATATTATAAAAAATATCAAAAATCAAAGAGTGATCCTTTGAAGGATGAATATTTAAAATATAAAATTGTTATCAAAAATATAAAAAGTAGATTGATCCCTCAAAGGACAACTACCATTCAAAATCATAGACTGATCCCTCGAAGGACGGCTATCTTGTAAAAGTTAAAAATTAAAAAATGTAGACCATACCCTCGAAGGATGGCTACCCATGTAAAAGGATTCCCGCATTAATAAACCTTTAAAATATCAATATCAAAAGCAATCAGAAAACTTCCCACCATAATAACAAACTTCCCACATTGATAAGTTTTCTTTAAAATAAAAAATGTAAAGTGGGGCATTTTCTTTATGAATTTTTGAAATGAGAACCCTTCTTCCCACATTAACCTACACATACAAAACCCTTTTCATGTTCTAGGAAGATATGTTTGCTTCAATTATCTCATTACTAAAAGACTATATGTAACTATCCATTGATAATCTCATTGAACTTTTGTTAAGTTTACAAGTGTAAGTGATTTCAATATTTCAAAACCCATCACGTATACACCAAATCCATAATACAGCAATCATTTCAATTGTACTCTATTTTATTTAGTCACATTTTTCATACAATTCATTTTAAGATCACATTTTGAGTCATCGATTAATTAAAGCATTCAACCACTTTCAATGACATTTTGTCAAACATATTTGTGAAACATATTATTTAACATTACATCTAACATATCTATTTGACATTAATACATTCAAATTAAAAAAAAACATGTAATACACATAAAAAATTAACACATGAGAATTAGGGAAAAAAATAATAGGTCAAAAACCTCATCATCATCACACACACACGCACACGCGCACACACACACACACACACACACACACACACACACACACATAAAAAAGTGCATATACATCATGATAATAATTATAATATATCATATCAATTTCATACAAAAATTGGATTCTATATGCCCTACATCAAAACTATCATCGGTATATATAATGAATCAAGTAAATGGAACTCTCTCGAGGAACTCGCTAGAAGGGACAATCTCGCCCTCTCCTCCCCGATCACCAACACCACCAATGGGTCCAACATATCCATTAACTCCTCCCTTGCTACCACCTCCCTCTCTAGTCTCTGAGGTGGGTGACCCACACTCACTGCACTAGTACTCGGGCCTTCCACCTTCACGGCTAAATAATCAACATATAATCTAGCATCTAGATAGTTAAGGTGTCACCATATAAATATAATATCTGTAACTATATCTCCGTAGTGTCACATAATGGGCCATAGAAACCATCCCTAGTACCGAAGGTGCTATCCTTGATCTACTAGCATGTGGTCTTGTTCCACTAGCCTCGACCTCTTTCCACTAGCATGTCCACTAGCCCGCGCTCTCTGAGTTATCACCACTAACTCCACACTAGAAATAGAAGACCTGGTAATCCCCAAGGCCTTCCTCATCCCATCTCTCTGCTACTGATATCGGTCTCTATCTATAATAGCCTGATCAAACTACACTCTGAGTCCATCACGCTCAATCACTAAACTATCTTGCTTAGATATCGGGCATCTCAAACACCTAAGAGATCATCTCTTTCTCTCTCTCTACATGTTGTATATCTCTCTCCCTCCACTATGGCCTTCTCGGTCATCACCACTGTAATAACCGTAGCGAAATAAATCATCATCCCTCCTCCTCATCACTATCATCATCATTGTCAAAAATTTAAATGAAATTCCGAGCATGTGCTCCTCCCTCCACTCGAGCACGAGACCTACCTCACTTGTTGTGGAACCTTAGTCCTATAAAAATTTCTCGGTTCTTAGGTCCACCATGTTGTATACTATGGGGTTAGCCCCATATCATCAAGAGGATAATATCTCCATCCTCATTAGGGCCCATAGCCCCCTGCTAGTCATCAATGTTCATATACCTTATAATAACAATCCTCGAGTCTTAGTATATTTTTCCTCTTGTATCTACTACACATGATCCTTAGACACATCTTGTATCAATCCAAATTTTCTCCGATATGATAAAAATGGAGTAAATCGTTCTCTCCTACTTTTTTAGCTTGAACTCATACATCCTATTATAAGCTTATCAAATCATCTGGGTATTCAGCCACCTAATTAAAAAAATAGGATGCTCATCACCAATCCTCCATGAAAACCCCACTAGTGGAGCGGTGAAAGTGTGCTCAAAACCCCAAACACGTAGAAGGAAGGACACATCAACCCCATACCTCTTGCGGGCCTTCCAAGTCCATAACTCCTAGAATGTTTTTGTAAGTAGGGTAGAACGCCACTCAAAAATTATACGATGTTCCATCATATCAGCCACAAAACTAGTCATCATCCATGGGAAATAGCCACCTCAAATTTAGCCATCATCATCATTGTCATACGAGTATAACCCTCTCTCTCAGCTGAATATAATCTATTATAAGAAAAATCCACCTCGACTCGTATTAAACATCCTCCACATCCTATCCTTACAATCTAGTCATCACATCATCCCTCTCCATCTCAGTAATAATATATATGCCCTCTCCATGGATAGGAATTCTTAGGATATGGTGTACATCCTCTAGAGTAATCGTAGTCTCCCAAAGTAGGTAGCCAAAAGTATAGGTGGAAGGATTCCACCACTCTAGAAATGCCAACATCAAATTATGGCATATGTGAATCCTCTTATAAGTCCTCATATTACCAAAACCCACTACCTCAATATACTCCCGGTCGTCATCTGTCATGTCATCCCTCACCTCATCTAAGACAGGTTGTATATGATCATGGATAGTTAACTTAGCATCCACTTGCGTAAAGAAAGAAAATACATATCAAAACATTATCATCTTCATCAAAAAAATATCGAAATATCATCTACAACATATCAAAAACATCTTTACATTAAAACATCAACATCAACATCAAATCAAAATCCCTAAAAATTACAATAACATTTAAAATATCAAAAATATCATTAACATCAACATCAACATCATTAAAAATATAAATACATCAAATTCGAACCACAAACACGATACAAAATTGAAAACATTTCTTAAAAATCATACTTTATCAATCAAAAATACAAATTGTCCATATTAACCACTAGTGATTCACTTCAATCATTAGAAATTTTATGAATTGAAAATGATTCTTGTGCATCAAAACTAGAGCATCCATATGCCCCTAACATGGTAAAAAATCCTAAAACTACTAAAAATCAACAAAAAAACACAAAACAAGTTAAAATCACCTACCTTAGCCATCATGGGTTCTCGATGTCCGCTAGATGAGGCCATGGTGTGTAGATGCAAAAGAAAGTAGATGCACTTATCTCGATTACAAATACAAGAAGTTGAAGTGGTATGTTGTGTCAATGTACAAGATAGAAGAAATATATGAGTTCTTTGTTTATGGATCTGGAGTGTGAAATTGAGTGGATATGGAACTATCGAGTATGTGTGGAAGTGTTGATTGATTTAGTACTTTATAAATGGTTCTATATGATATTGTGTTGGTGCTGCTCGTATCATTTGCATCTTTGTGATTTGACTATGACATGCTAGTATCTAAAACTCTAGGTATCACACATGTTTAAAACCCTATATGTGATGTGAAATATATTTAAACCCTAACCACAGGTAGGATACCCTACGTACATAACCTACATTAGAAATTTACTCCAAGAAATCCTCAAATCTATTCTCGTATGAAAATAGGTGAAGAAAATGTGATAATTCACTATAGTTCCATGTTTATTCACTAATTGGGGGTAGATTCAAGAAAAAATGATAAGTTGTTTAACCTATTAATCTTTGGGCTATGTGAAACCCGGGAAGAGACTGTTAACAACCCAAATGTGTTAAATAACACAAAGTTTACAAGGATATTACAACAAATACATATACATATCTTTACCATAATGATTTTCCACCTAATTTGTTATTACTAGCAAGAAGAATGATAAATTTGGGAAACTTTTGCTAGCAAATAGACTATTATGGCAAAGATGTTAATGATTTATAGGCTAATTTCTCTCAAGACAAGAAAGATAAACAAAAGGAAGTGTTGGAGCTCAAAATTACACCCGTCCTAAATCACAATAATCTAGGGATTTGAGGAAGCATGGGGCTTTCTCCATGTTATGGGACTCAAACTAAGATAGACCTCTAGAGAAGGCCAAATTCCTCTACTCACTTCTACTACTAAAATAATCCTGGGAATTGAAATGTAACTATCCTCTACTCTAACTTTCCAAGGGATTAGGGTGAGAAGGAGATGCATGAAACATAAAATAATTTATAGAAGGTGATAACACAAAAATAAGGGAAAAATACTTCAAAGAGAGAAAATGGGAGAAAACAATGATGAAGAGGGCTGAAATGATGGCCACTGATTCAAAACAACGTCTAGATGCCCACTTACACAATGAAAAATAGATAAATATTTTGATAAAACACACTCAACATACCCACGAATGGATGAAAAATCAAGAAAACATAATAAAATACCAGCTAATGTAGAAATGAGTAACAAAAATAGTGAGTTTATTGCTTAAAGATTATACATAGATCATTACAATGCAGGAAGAAGATGTAAAACATTCATAGAATCATGATCCAAGGCATGCAACTCTTAGAATACTTGTGCAACATTAAAATTATGCCCTTACATTCCCAAAGTATCCAACATTACAACTGAGCATCATTTTACAATATATAAAAAAGAAGAAGAAGAAAGAAGAAGAAAAGAGAGGGAAATTTGAATTCCTCCTTCCACTAACCAACCACCTTCATTAATTTCTTTGAAAATATCTGAGCATTTATGAAAATTCATTTCTCCACACCTTTTTCCTTGTTGAAGAAGCAACGATACCCATACTACATTAAATTTTGGTGGTTGCGTCCCTAGAGAAGTTATTTTGCGTGCTTGGGATGTTTTCCTTTGTTCTACCCACCTACCTCCATTTGCATTGAGAAATACAAACTTCATTACATGAGAAGGTTGAATTTTCTCTAATCATATAATATTTTAAACAATCAAATTATTGGATCAAAGGTTATATCCATTTTTATATCCACTTTGAAATTTATCATTTATGATTTTCCTTAAATACGTGGATTTATCTTTTAGTTCCATGTGGATTTTGACTTGTGTAGCTTTAGTTCTCTTGGCCACAAATTTTCAAGTCCCTCACATCTTTCACTTTGATATATAACTTTCTCTTTTCAACCACAGTTCAACCTATGTAGTGTTGACTCTTTTCCTCAAATCTATGGCTTCTTTAGTTTTTCTTTTACCCGCGGCTTGCTTAAATTCTCTGTGGCCTTGTTCCTTTGATCCACGACCCTCCAAAATTCCTAATGGCTCTCTCTAGACTTCAATGGCACTGAATATTGATCAATTTCTCAAGTCCACACTTATCTAAGTTGTTCAATTTTTACAAGGGTGTAAAAATGGAAAAAAATTTGGCAACTCACAGGGAACATCCGATTGTTAGATGATTTGATCAGTGGCCTTGAAGTATCCATTGGGCATGGATTTATCCTAAAAATTTGAGATCTAATCTGAACTTGAACTTGAATTTCCAGATCTGACATTAGTTTCCCTACATTTGATTTTTTGAGATGATTGCAACTGATCCTTGACATCTTGAACTTCTTCCTATAACGACCTAGAAATATGATGGAAATTGTGCACAAGAACACCTTCAAGAAACAATATTGTGTAAATCACTTAGGGAAAGAAAATAATAATAACAAAACAATGCACTCAAAGAACTTGGAGGAATTGAAAACTAATCTACTATGTACAAGATGCAATGAAATATCTTAATGAGAGGGTTTGAGATGAATCCCATTGACTAGGATTTGAAATACATTCCCATCAAGATCAGATAACTCAAATGAGTTAGCTTCCTTACAAGTGGTGATGATGTATGGTCCACTCTAGATTGCATCAAATTTGGAGTGTCTTCCTGGCTTATCTTGATCCGCATCCCATTTCAAGACTAGATCTCCAACTTTGAATGTTTGATTTCTATCTTTCCTATCAAACCACTATTTGGTTGACTTCTGATGTTGTTCCAACTTGATCATGGCAACATTTATTAACTCCTTTAGTTATGCCAACTCTACCATCCTGATCTCTCTTTGATCCACGCCTTCAAATTCAAGCTTCGAGCTAACTCAAGTGAAGGTAATTCCAGTGAAAAGGAATTCTATCTTTATTTCCATATACCATTTTGTAGGTAGAAGTGCCAATAAATTTCTTCGTTGTTATCCTATATTCCCAGAGATCATTTCTCACTTTTGTGTGCCACTACCTTTGATTAATGTCCATTTTCCTTTTCATCATCCTGATTAGATTCTTATTAGTAGACTTTGCCAATCCATTACCTTGGGGGTAATAATTGGAAGAAGTCTTAAGATAAATCCCGAGACCAAGAGCCCAATCAAAAATATTTGATCCTAAGAAAGCATTTGCATTGTCAGAAATAATAGTTTCATGGAATGCCAAACCTTGTAATGATTTCTTTAAGTATAGGATGATTGACTCAAGTGGATTCCTTTAATGGCGTGACTTTCGTCCATCCTGGTAAAATAATATATTTTTGTTAAAACCCATTTATGACCAACATTGGATGGTATATTTATCATACCAATGAATTCAAGACCCCATTATGTAAATGGTTGATCTTCCTGGATTGGATGAAGTGGGAGAGCCACCAATATTTTATTACCTATGAAGATAACACATTATTTACACTTTCTAACCCATCTCGTGATCATCCATAAATAATGTAGGCCAAAATTATCCCGATTTTATAATTTTTAGGGTTGTGGCTCTAGCAGAAAAATGTCCACATGAGAAACCATCATGGAAATCGGTAAGAAACTTGTCACATTGCTCACCGTCAATGTAGATGAGAAACACTCCATCAACATGTTAAAAAAAAACCTTTAACCAATGCATAAGGAATAGACCACAACCTCAGATGTCTTCTTTTTACTTTGTTTAAGCTAAGAGGGTATGCACCAAGACACAATAATTTGGTCATATTAGTAATTCAACTATGATCATATGCTTTGAATCTCCTTCATTCTATTGAGAATCAACATCATGAATAAATTCTTCATTCATGAGGAGGCCCCGAGAGAGGTTTCTTGGTGATCCTAAGAATCTAAAGCCAACTACTCACAAATTTCCCTTCCTCTTACCAACTTTGTGGCCTTGATAGCCACATCATATTCCATAATTTTAGTCACCCATCCAACTCATTTCTCGCTAATTTCTACTCCCATGATGAAGTCTCTGACACTAGGATGTGATACTAAAACTTTAATGTGGTTAGTAGCAATCATATTTTGAATTTCTTCAAGGCTCTCATGATGAAAAACACCTAATTTTCAATGTGGCTGTACTTGAGCTCATAATCCTTTAGTGTTTGACTAAAGAAGGCCATTGGATGCTAAAAATTTGATCATTCTTCGAATTAAAACCACGGCTATACTATATTCCTCCTCATAAACATATGAAATGAAATATTTGGCATAGTCGGGGTTGATCAATGTGGGGGAACGAGAAATTTATTATTTTATCTTATCGAAGCTATTTTCCCCCTTCATGGTCCACTTGAAAGATGAATCCTTCTTGAGCATGAGAGTAATAGGTCTTACTAAACCTACAAAGTTAGGAATGAAACACCTAATAAATTTGATTTTACCAAGGAGTTCTGTAAGGCCTTATTATGAGCGAGAAAGGAAAGAGCTGCAATGGCTGAAATTATTTTTGGATCAATGGTAATACCTTCCTTTGAAACAATATTCCCTAAAAGCTTACCTCTAGGGACTGCAAAGTTACATTTCTTGGGATTGAGAGACACACCAAATTCCTTGCATCTCTCAAATACTTTCTCCAGATGCTTCATATGATCTCGTGTCATGCTTTAAAAAGATATTAATGTTATCTAGGTAAACTAAGATGAATTCATTTATGTACCCCTTGAAAGTAATGTTCATTACTCTTTGGAAAGTGACACCCACGTTTGATAGGACAAAGGGAATTTTATGGTATGCATACATTCCCCATTTGGTGGTGAACGTGGTTTTATACTAGTCTTCTTATTTCACTTTGATCTCGATTAAACCTGAGTAACCATCAAACACGTAAAACCTTTCGGATGTTACTAATATCTTTAGGATCTGCTCCATAGAAGGTAAAACATAATGATCCTTTATAGATAATTTATTAAAATCCTGAAAATCCACAAAAATCTTAATTTTTTGAACCAAATTTTCCACCCAAGTAGAGTACTTGATAGGAAAAATTATCTTGGCCTTAATGATTTTGGACAATTCCTTTCTCATGAGGGGCTCAATCTTGGGGTTAATTGGCCTCTTCTTCTACTTAGTTGGTTCGACATTCGGATCTAGATCAATAAAATGCTGAACTATATTTGGATTAAATTATTTTAAATCTTCATTTTCCTAGAAAAATCTATCACTAAAATTTTGGCACAAGGAAACAAAACCTTGCTTTTTCAGCCTCATCACATACCTTCCCAAGGAGAATATTTTTGTGTGGAGCAATTGTAAATAGTTGAAAGTATTCTTTTTTACCGCCATATTCTTCTCATCACCTGTTAATTCATCGAATGAACTGAAAATCTATTCCAAGGTGATAAATCCCTTTGATAATTTGTTCATTTTTAGTTGAATTATTTGATCACCATTTACTTATTACAAATCAAATTATATTTTTGAAAAAATTCAGCTTCATTTTGTATAAATTGGACAATTTATTCATCATCACAAAAACTTTCTAGTTAGTCTGATTATTTGGAATTGAATTCCTAATCACCATATTGATATGTTTTACATTTCCCTTGATCAAATCCTCAATAAGTGATAATTAAGAACCAAGAGCCATCATTTGATCTAATTACTTGTTCATATTTCTAGGCACAACTTATAGGTTTAAAATATTAAAAATATCTAGTAGATCCCAAACTCTGTGTTTATAAGCCTTTAACAACTTGTTCTTTGTTGCACATTTACCTTTGACTTGGTGAATGACCAGTTCAATATCTCCAAAGATCTACATATCCTTGATCTTTCTTTTCTTAGCAATCAAAAGACTATGTAGTAATTCTCCGTACTCTTAAATTTTGTTAGATCATGCAAACTAAAATATGTGAGAAAATAATAACTTCTCATTCATTGGAGAAATTAGCACAACACCCGCCCTAGCTCCATTTCTGCTTCTAGAACCATAAAAAAACATCCACCATAGTCTAGAAGCATTTTCTTTTTCTTCTTGAATGGCATGGGTATAACAGATTCTTCTTGGAGAATGTAATAGGTACTAAGACTAGTCTCAAAGGTTTTGAGTTCTTCAACATAAGGATCAAATTTATGATCTCTCTCAGCCCATTCATCTAGCAATAAATCAAACATAGAAGGAGATATAGTTTTCTCATCTAAAAATAAACATTTTCATTCTCTTATTGTATTAGAAAATTTGATTATATGGGATTGAGATCATATGAATAAATATAATAGGAGAAGATGGGATCATCTTGTATGGTAAAATATGTACCATATCTAGTTCTCAGAAGCATGTGAGTCCAATTTGAAGACATGTAACGCCTACCTTGGCAAAAAAATTCTCTAGACAATAAAATGGAAAACATGGGAGGTAAGTCAATTAATAAAATGTTGTGGGTGATGGTAAGTCCTAGGAAGGAATGAAGGGTTGAATTAAGATATTGAATTACTCCTAACACACCCACAATTGACCCATCAAGTTCTGAGTACTCCTTGAGAGACAAGATTGCATTTGAGACCCAATATATCATCAATTTTCTTGGGCATTACAGAGGCACTAGCCCCTGAATCAATCATACAGTTATGAAACAAGTATTTTCCCACAATTAATGACATGTAGAATTATGGGGTTTTGAAAATTTTACTTACTTGGTCTTCTTTTTCTTGGCGTACATGAACCGCACCATGATTTTTTTGCTCCACTAGATCCACCTGAGGAAATTGCTTGATGGATTCACATAGGAGGTCACATTAAGATGGAATAGCCAACACATCCTACATTGTGAAATTTACATTTGTCTTCTTTAATTATTCAACAATGTTAAATGGAAGACCTATGGATTTCTTCATCTGCGGCATGTTATTTTATTTCATCTGTTGTTGGGATGATAAATTGTATTCTAAGTATTGAATGCATATAAGGATTGGGCATGCAGACATAGGGCACATAAGTGCACACAAAAGTGTAATGGAATAGGATGTGCCTAGGGAAGCATGAAGTCAGGACTTAGTTGTTTTCAGTATGAGGCTAAATATAGATGTTGAGTGTAGAGCATGTTTTGTTAAAAGACTTGGAAAACAAGGAAAGGATGATTCAAATGAGTGGATGATCAAGCGACATGCATAGTTTTGGGGCTATTAATAGGATTAAAACTACAATTATTATTAAATTATATATTATTAGTGAGCTTCCATGCTTTTATAATTATCTTATAGTGACGTATGGCTATTCTTAGCATGTATCCTATTTTGGAGATTACATGAGTAGTGAAGGACAAGTACCCACTACCTATAAATATGTATTGATTTACATGGTTTAGGGTGTAAGTTCTGTAATAGAGTTATGTTGTTAGTTCATGAGTGCATATGACTTATGGTGTCACCATCATGTATGTATTTAGCTTCTGTATTTTACAATAATTAATACAATGGATTTTTGTGGTTGGATATTGGTTTTTCACATAGATGTGAATGTTTTTTACATGGTAAACCTAATCTTGATTCTTGTATAAGTTATTATTGCATATGGTTATGATCTAGATCTGTTTATGGTTTATCACTAAATTCTTATTATGGATTTGAAATATATCTATGTATATCCTTATCATGCTAAATATTTGATAAAGATCCCATAAAAGCAGGGACACAGTACTTATGCGCACTTCAAGTGAGCACTTAGGATTTTCTTGGGTGATGTATCAGCGTGCCTTGGGAATTTGGTAAAATAAAAGACTAAATTTTGGTTCCATTATTGAGACCTATTTTCTAATTGTTTTCTAGGATGTTTCATGAAGAAGACGTGCGGTTTACTTTGGCCAACATTAAGGATTGCTTACAGAATTTAGAGGAAGAAAATTCTCACAGATTTAACATTGGACCTGAATTTGATGCACGCGCGTGCGTTGAATAAAATATTACCATGAAATTTATGAGACATTATTTTTTTGTTCTCCTATAGAACTATATGAGTGGCTGGTAGCATACACATAATTTTTTTTTTGGAATTATCAATAACTTGTTTGGATGGAGGAAGATTTTAGGAATTTACATGATGCTAATCTGATTCGGATATATATTGTAGATCATTAGTGGAGTGATGTTTTTAATAGCGATATTTTGGAATACATAGTTTCTACTTATTCATGTCTAGAGGTTGCCAAGTTTCAGTTCTTTCACGAACCCTTAGGATATTATTTGTGCGTTATCCCTTTAGTGATTAAGATCTTGATCATGATCCTAGATTTGGAACAACGTCCTATGGCTAGTTAAACCCCACCACGGGTGGGGGTAAGATCAGGTTTGGTGAATATGGAGGACATGGCGGAAGAAATATAGAGAGGAGAAAGGTGGATTAATTTTAATGAAGTTCTTAAGAAGGACTTAGAAAATCGCAGTGTGAAATTATGGAATGAATGGTATTGCGGAGAGAGATGGCTTGTGAATTATTTAAAGCTCACGTGGAAGACATCGAGCTAGAGCATCTAAAACACACCAATTTTGGTAAGCATGGTAGAGAACCCTCTTTAGTTTTAGATGAGAGTGCATCTAAGGAAATATTAATAACCATGTGCATGCATCTAATCCTACCTAGAGACCGAGCCCTTGTGATTGGTGTTCTTGTTCCTAAGAAAGTTATTGAGAATATTACTAGTATAGGTGCTTCAGTAGCGACAGGTAGATCTAATTTACACTTAAGTTCATGGTTAATCAGGTAACACATTCATTTATGTTGGTTCCAATTTCATCTTCTTTATTTTAGGGTCTAGTTTGAGGTATATTATTTTGGTGCATTATCAGCATAGAATGTGGGAAAATAGAACATTGGTATCACGTTTGGTAGTAGTAAAAATTCACGGACTATGGGAGAACAATTTAGTATAACTATTAGAACATAAGGAAACACATCCTATGGTGTTTCTCACTACAAGAGGTGGATTAGAAGGATTAGGTGGTTTAGGATGGTGGGAATGGTCCACACTAACCCCAAAAATTATATTTTGAGATGTCTCTTTGTCTCCCAGAATATAGAGGAATTGAAGATGCAACAGAGCACGTGCACATGTGTGAGATACTATGGCACACTAAGGGGATTATAGCTCTAGAGCATAAGGAAAGTCAATTTTCTACTAATTTGCAAGGATGCGTGCATAGTTGGTATAGGAAATATGATATGAACCAGACTTGTGTGGATATCTTGCTCTACATGATGATTTCTTAGTAGAGTTCCATTTACGAGTTTGAGAAGAAAATCATCAGTGCATATGAAGGACATAAAAAGGGCATGGTGAGAGTATAAGGGAGTATGATGCCCACTTTAAAACTTTATCACAAATTTTTCTTACGATATTCACGTGAATTAGCATACTCAATGGTTTTTTGGAGGTTTGATCACACTTTGCAGAAGGGAATTCTCACACAAGAATTATACTGAGACCCATGCGAGGTATTTGAGGCGTTCTGTGCACTGAGGTAGTTAGGATCATAGAAAATGGAGTTAGTACATATTTGGAGGCTCAGATTACAGTTATGGAAAAATAGTTGGAAAATTTTTCAGCTAATTCATCTCATGAGATGCGTAGTGGTATTTGGTACACAGATTGTGAAGTAGAAGGAAATACTAAGGATAACTTCCCTCATAAATTAGTGCATGATATGTTCTTTGGATTATGAGATTTGTCACTTCGATCATGATTCAAGTTGGTTCCCATTGTTTCCACATGTGATACGAGAAGAACATGTCATGTTATTTTAAGATTTACAGGTCTACTACTCATGATACAAAGAATTGTAGGTTGATTGATCAGATTCATGATGTCATTGATATTGGTGTATGTCAGACCAGTGTTGTAAACAATTCTAAGGAGAAAGGTGAGAATCATGATCATAGTTACAATGAAGGGTGCTTTGATGGTGGTGGTAGAGGTAGAGGTAGAGGTAGAGGTAGAGGCTACCATGGAGGATTCAAAGGCCAAGGTCACGGTGGTGGAAGAAGTGAGTTCCCCATAGAACATGTTATACATGTAGATCCCTTGATCATTATAAGTGTGAGTGCCCTCATAATATTATTTGCTCCTTTTGAAAAAATAAACACAATTGTGAAGAATGCCCAAATTTGTATGAGAACCTGAGAAAGAAGCACATCCAAGATAAGGGATAGGAATGGTTAGAGTACAAAACATTGTAGAAGATTAGTGGGCGCCAAAGATAACACACCGAACTCGGGATGTTACCCGTATTGGTCACTACATGCGTTGAGGCTTCATACACCGGGAAGTTCCAAAAGAAGCCTATTATTACAAAGGAGGAGGTATTACAAGAAAAGTATCCAGATCCTACTCATAAGAAATGTGTTTAGAAAGAAACCATGGAAGTTATTAGAAACTTGCAAGGTGAGATACAATGCTTAAAAGAGAAGTCATAGAAGTTGGAGTAGGAAAAATAATTTGAGATTCCTTAGAAGGATTTTGACAATTTGAAGGAATTTTGTAAGATGCTGCAATAAGAAAACATCATTCCTTTATTGGGGGAATGCTTAAGGGGGGAGACTCCACCCGTTGGTGTTGAGCATGAGAGAGAAATTTTACATGCTAACTTACCTCCTCACAGTCTTGATTATGACAAAGAGATCACTCTAAATGTTGTTGAGTAATATTTTTATTGATACAAGCTCAAAAGTGAATGTGCTCACTTTAGATGTTTGGAACAAGATGGGGAGGCCACCATTATATCCATCTTTGAATGTGTTGTATATGGAAAACATAACTAAAGACATGCCCATTAGAGTTCTGAAGGATGCCACTATTACTATACGGGATGGCACTTTTTGAAGAAGATAAATTTACGATGTTACTTGGGTTCCCTTGGTGTTATGTAAATAATGCTGATCATCACTTCAATAAGGGTTTATGTGCACACCATTAGAGACCCTGAAGTGCTAGAACCATCAAAGGAAGGAGTTATTTAATGGGATGATGCATAATCTATGAGTGATATAATAACCATTTTTGTGAAAATTGGGCACATGGGACTTATGAAATAATTGGGTGCAAGATGAAGAGTGTAGTTATATGTGTAAGTAGGCCACACTATGTTAGGCATTTGGGTAGTAACCAAGTACTAAGGTACACTGGTGAAGGAAACCATGAAGTATTTCTATGCACTATGGAGTCCTAGTAATTGGATCAAGTGGATAGAAGGCATATTCTAGTATATACCTTGCATGGGATAGCAACGAATTGGTCGATGGTATAGAGATATGGTATTTTAGAGTGGCGAGAAGTGAGAATCACATTCTTTGCTATATTTCTTTAGAGTAATGCACTAAAGACATGTAAATTCCATGGGAAGGATTCTGCTTCACATCACGTTCAATAATGTGAGAGACTCTAGATAGAGGGGTAAGAGGCCTTACCACCTTCACTATGGGTGCACAAGTTCTACTTCAATTTACGATGCTTTGTAAGTGCACATAATATGTAAATGCGAATTGAATAGATAAACAAGGAATTTGAAAGAACTCACTGCAGGTATGATTCATACCTTTGACTATTTTTCCACTAAACCTTTGGATAATGAGGAATTACAAGTTATGAAGTGCTTGACTATGGGAGATAGTGAAAAATTTGAGGAGATTATTCAGGAGTTACTAGGTGTGTTAGATCTAGAGGCATGTTTTGAAGAAGAAGAGACAAATGAAGAGTGGCTTGTGAGTGCTTTCCTAGAAAATTAAAAAGGTAGAATAGTCTACATGATTGATGATGAAGAAATGGATAATATAGATGTTGATCATATTATGGGTGTGCATGAGGTCTTAGATAGTGTAGAAGAGAAGGTGTGCATGTACCAAGAGCCTATGAAAATGAATAAAATTAACATTCAGATGGATGTAGAACCTAAGGAGGCCATCATTAGAGATTATTGGTTTAACTAAGAGGTTAAAAAAATCATTGAGCTCTTGGGTAACTTCCAAACACTTATTTCATATAGGATATCATGACTTGAAGGGGGTACATCACTTGTTGGGAAAAATGTGGATAGTGTTAAAGGATGGTACGCACCCAGTTAGGAAGAGGCCTTACAGATAAATCCTAATCTACACGTCAAGGTTAAGGGAGAAATTGATAATATGTTTAAATTTGGGATCATTGATCCCATTGACGAAGTCGAGTGGGTTAGCCCTATGGTGATAAGTATAAATAAATATGGAAGAATAAGAATTTGTGTGGATTATAGGGAGTTGAATACTGCTTGTGTAATAGATCCCTTTCCACACCTTTTATTGAAGAGATTCTGGAAAGTGTTTGGTTGCGAGATATAATCATTCACCGATGGATTTTATGGATATCATTAGGTGAGGATTGCTAAAGAGGATCAAGAGAAGATAAATTTCACCACTGAGTGGGGAAGTTTTGCATACAAAGTTATGCCTTTCAGATTAAAGAATGTGAATGTAATCTTTTTGTGTATTGTTTTTCAAGCATTCCAGGACTTCATTCATAAGTTTTTGTAGGTTTACTTGGATGATTGGATAATTTATGGCTAGTGAAATATTATTGTGATAATTTAAGACTTATGTTTGAGAGGTTCCAAAAATTGAGTATCTCATTAAACATTAAGAAGTGCATTTTTCTACACCCTTTGGAAATTTTCTAGGACATATTATCGTAAAGAAGGCTTGTTGGTCGATCCTCCTAAGGTGGCTATTATTTTTGGCTTAGAAGAACCTACTAACTAGAGAGAGGTGCAAAAGTTCTTTGGGCACAAAGGTTATTACAGGAATTTTATCAAAGGTTATGTTAGGATTTCCATGCCCTTGGAAGAATTATTGAAGAGTAAAGGCAAGTTCCATTTGGGTGAAGAAAAAAACATGTGTTTGAGACATTAAAGTAAAGTCTTACTAAAACTCCTATTATTTCCTTTCCTTCATGGAGAAATCCTTTTCATGTATATGTGGATGCCTCTATCATGATAATTGGTGTGGTATTAGTCAATATTGAAGAAGGTATTGTTGATCATCCTATTTGTTTTACAAGAAGAAAGTTAACCCCAGATGAACAAAATTATACAACTACAAAGTGTGAGGCCTTGTCCATGATTTACGCGCTACATAAGTTTAGAAAGTACTTATTGGCTACCCCATTTATATTCTATACATATCACATGGCATTTAAGTACTGGTGAATAGGCCCATTTTGCAGGGGTGCATATGTCATTGGATTCTGTTGTTTCAGGAATTCGACTATACGGTGGTCACTATGATAGGAAAGAGTAATTATAGACCAAATCATTTATCAAGGATTAATTAAGGCAAGGAAGTGCAAAGCATTGAGGATACAATTCCATCTACACAGCTATTCATATTGAACCGCATGCCCTATGACTTATGAGATGTTGTTATATTTTTGTGTACTTGGTGTGGAGCCCGAAGGGATGAATAGTTTAGAGAAGAAGAAAATTGCCCTACGTGTCATGCCTTATATGTTGATTAGAGGATACTTATACAAACTAGGTTGAGATGAATTTTTATGCCGATGTGTACTTGAGCATGAAAATGAACCTATTATGGAGGAATCTCATGGTGGGATTGCAGGTGGACATTATGTTGGGGATGCCACTACACGCGATATTTGTTTAGCTAGTTTGTGGTGGAAAAATACAAGGATTATAAAGAATATTGTAAGGCTTTTGACCATTTTCAATGCCTTGGAAAGCCTATGCACAGAGATGAAATGCCTTTGAGGCCTATTGCTAGTGTAGAACCTTTTAAAAAGTGGTAAATTGACTTTGTGGGTCTTATTTCCCCACCCACGCACAGGAGGACATTGTACTACATTATAAATTATACATATTATCTTAAAATTTGGGTAGAAGTGGCACATATAAAGAATTGCACGGTGGCTATAGAATTTTTTTATGTGGGAGAACATTATCCATAGGTATGGATGCCCATTGAGTTTGACAAGTGATAAGGGTACTCATTTCCTTAATGAGACAATCAGGATATTATTAGAAGAATTTATGGTGGTACACCATAAAACAACACCCTATCACCCATAGGAAAATGTAACTACTGAGGATTTCAATAAGATATTGGGACATAGATTGATGACGATTTATGATTTTGGAAGGAAAGACTAGGATGAAAAAATTTCTGCTGTACTTTGGGCATATAGGACAACATACAAGCGGTTGAACAAAATACACACCCTTTCAGTTGGTGTTTGGCACGGAGGATATTTTTCCCATGGATTTCATTTTACCTTCTATGCGTATTATGCATGTAGGAGGTTTGGATGATGAGAAATAAATCGAAGAGTGTATTGATAAACTAATGTAGTTGGATGAAAGTTGTGCCATTTCCCGATGGAGGAAGATATAAAAGGATAGGAAGAAGGCATGGCATTGTAGGAATATTAATGATACAAAGCTTGAAGTTGGAAAATGGTTCTTATTTATGAATTAAAGTTCTTACGCCACCTTGGTAAGCTCAAAGTGCATTGGTTGGGACCGTATGTTGTGACTTATATAATTGATTCTGTACTTATTCGACAAAGCTGGTGCTAGATGGGACATAATAACCTAGTTAGGAGTAGGTCTGAAGCCCTACTATAAACAAGTCTTCTTGGTGTTTGTAATAAGGTAGTATTTCCATTTAGATTAGATTTATTTTAATGCAATTATTTTATATGTGTTTCCTTTCATCGATTCTATGCTTTGTCAATTTAGTTTAGTGTTTTTTGTAATAAGCATGATTACGTTCCACAAACCGATTACTATCTATTGAATTAATGTGTAGATTACCACACATACTTTTAGTGTTGGTTGTAGTATATATAGGATAAATGGATTAATTTTAAATGTTATTTGAAAAATGGGTATGCATAGATAAATATTATTCATGTGCTTGAAGTAAAGATACGGATATATAAAGATTGCTCATGAATGAAAACCATGAATGGATGAATGGATATATAGTGTAACGTGAGGTAGGCTAAACATTGGAAACTACTTGGTGAAAGGCACAGTGGATAGGTAATTTGGCGCATGAAGGCATGTGAAAGGAGGTATACAGATGAGGAATAATAAGCACATAAGAAGGTTATGACTGGGGCATGGAAAATTGGCATGGAAAAGGAAAGAAACATCATTTAATGTTGAGTACAAAGTGGTAGGTGGAGAGAAATAAATGTAGAAAAATTTACAAACACTATAAAAGGTGGTGTTGTGATATCATTTTTACCTTGTGATTAAGAAGCATTCGAGTGAGTTGAAGAGCAAGCTAAGAGAAAGCTACATGAGAAGTGTGAAGAGCTATGATATGAAAATGAACCCAAAGAATTTGTGCACAAGATTTATTGACGCTCCATTAGAGAAAGTGTTTGAGAAAAACAAAGGCATGCAGGGAGGAGAATCAGTAGTTAGGGTTCAATTTTGAGCTAGGGCATGTGGATTTTGAGCTAGGGCACACATGGGTTTTGAGTTACAGATCTTGAATCAACTATAAAAACACACTTTTATAGTCATTATGGCACCTAAGTGAGCACCTGGAGTGGCTACAAGGGGTAGAAAATAGAAGGAAGTTGAAATAGAAGTTGAAGACACCCCCAAAATCTGATTTTTAGAGATGCAATATCTAGAAGGGGTTTTTATGGGCCACGATTAGGAGTCACACATTTGACACTACAAAGTAAGTGACTATAACCATATAAATAAGGACAAAAATATGAATTGGATAAGTTTTTGGTGGTAAAAATAAATATGAGAATAGAGAATGATATGGTTGTATATGATGACATAGGGAAAAATTATTGTCAAATGTAGGAGTTTTGTAACTTTATGAACTCCCTTATTTTGGAAAACCAGAAAAGTTGTATCAATGGTTGATGAGAAAAGTCCATGAGGACTTCTTTTAATTTGTTGGGTGATGAATGAGGCTTACCACACCCCTAATTGGGAGACTGATAGGATTAAGGAGTTTGGGCATCGAGGCCACCAGTGATCTCACTGATAAGGAGGGCATAAAAGCAACCAAGAAAGTGCTAGGTTACATTAAGGGAGGTTACAAATGGATATTACAAAGTTACATAAGTACCTTGTTATTAAGGAGGAAACACATCTCCTCACTAAGTTAAAAATCAAGAGCATTGGTCATAGGTAAACAAGGCATGGTTACACATTGCAAAGAAGATGACAAAAGGAGTAGTCTATAATTTTTCTAGTTTTATTGTTGAGACTATTGTTGAAGAGGCACATAAGGGAGAGAAGATAAGATTTGGCATGATATTTATTTCTATTGTATTTTTAGAAATTGGAGTGCCCGATGGTCCAAAAGTCAAAATTTGGAAATAACCAGAGGAGAATAAATATCTTATAGAGAGATTTACAAAGTATACCTATGATGGATCCATGAGTGGACCCTATAAGTAAAGAACAAAACTTTGGTATGAACACCTGTGTATTGTGTTTGAAGAAGAATGGATAATCCCTTAGGATCGTCCTTTTGTATTAGAAAAGTAGGTTCAATTTTCTGTGTATCAACCCTTTTACATAGGGTGTTTTGACATGAAGGATAGAAAGTGGATCCCTTGGTGCAAGCTCCCATATGCCTTCACTACGCACTAATTTTAGGTATTAGTACACAGGTTCTCAAATGCACGAAGGTTGTTCTTTAATGTAGAAAAAGTGGATTACTACTATCATACACTCTAGAAGACATATGTCTACCCAAGTAAGTCTGTGTATATTGAGAATTTGATTTTAGATGATATTCATATCAATTCTATGAGCTTAGCAATTGGGAAGGTTAGAGCAGCTAAGGTATATATCTACCTTAATACTAAATTGGAGAATGGGAAATATGTAGAGAATGAATTCAAGCTCCCTGAGTTTCCCAAGGGAAAACATACTGTGAGCACATTGTAGGATGAAGTGGAAAATTTCCCCATGATGAAGAAGAGGAGGAGGAACTAAGGGAAGATAGTGGTGGCTTGGAGCATGGAAGTAGGAAACAAACCACTATAGGGAGAAAAGAGTGTGTGAGACAACCCCTCCTTTGCAAAAATGAGATGAGGAAGTGGAAATGGAGACATACGCCGAGGACTAGAAGTACAGGAGAGTGTTGAGAAGAATAAGGACTTAAGGCACAAGGCCATCATAGCCACTCATGAGGTCACCAAGAAATTCTCCAATGAAGGTAGAACTAATGAAGAAAAGGTGCATGTATATCCGTACATAGAATGATGAGGGTGAGAAAGAAAAAGGACATAAGACTCTGGTCAATATTAAGGGTGTAGAGGAGCCCTGGAAGAATAATTGAGAATGATATAGATGAGTTGAAATAATAAGATATAGATAGTGGCACCGTCGAGATAAAGATAAATAAAGATAAGGGCAAACCATTTGGTGAGCGTGTTGATAAACAAACCGATGGAGGACTAGTGCTGGATTTGGCTATACACATTTGATTAGGTAGGCATGCTAGGAAGGAGAAGGATGAAGGAACATATGAGACTCCTATAGCCAGGTATATAAATGATCCTACCAAGATTATTCATGTAAGGTTCCAAAATAAATTGGAACTTAAGGAGCTATATGGCTGGGAGTTGATGGATTTTGAGATGGTGACCATGTGCACATGGAAGAAATTATCAAGGAGTATGAAGACCCATATGGATGATCCTAATTTTGATGTGTGATAAGAAACATGCATCTCATGAAGAATGAAGAAAGCACCACACTCACACCATATAACTATCAAGCCCACTCAGATGTTAGATGAGCAAGTAAGTAATGAACCTGGAAAAGGTATCTCGTAGAGGTTGTGCACACGAACATAGATAAACCGACAACTATTTGGGATTTATTAGAAGATAGAAAATATAAGGATAATGAGATCAAGCACCTGACAGAAGAGAAAGAGAAAGCTAATCTGAAAATGCTTAAAGTTATTGAAACGACATAATAGATTGGGGATGAGATCTTGAAGGTTAGACCACAGTATGAGGAAATGGTGGTTGTAGAGTTCCCTCTACTTTAAATTATTTATGAACATTAGTTCATATGGTGTTGGATGAGGGTCTAGTGCGCATGCCAAAACCTAAGGATGTTGTAGGATAGGCATAACATTCCAAGGTAACAATAGTGTGAAAAATTACTACTTATGAATCTATATTGTATACCTTGAAGGATGAATTGAAAAGGCAGATATGGCATTAAACATGTGCATAGATCCTGAAATCATAATCAGGACAAGGACTATGGAATAAGAGAATGAGGTCCTCAAAGTGGTGAAGAATGAGACACTTAGGCATGAGGAGAGGCTCACTTTGGTAGCGAGCAAAGCGGTGCAATGCGCTTACACAGATCCTAAGACCCTCACAAGGAAAAGATAAAGGAAATTAGAAAATTGATAGCACGGTGAATGGATGTCATGGATGGGATGGTCTCAATCTGGATAATGTTCTTAGAGTATTGCAGAATGAAGGTGAGAACATGACTTTGGATGAGCTAGATGGGGTACTTGCAGACATCCCAAAAAAAACTAATAAGGCACTAAGTGATTGGAATGAGCTTGAAGCAAAGATCAAAGATGAATATCCAAAGTTAATCCAATCTATAGAGGGATAGAGTGCCCAAGTATTCTCTTTTTGTATAATTATTATTTCATTCCTTATTCTTTATTCATGGAAGATAAATCATGGTTAACCATTGTTGGGGGCAGAAATGAAGCAAGTGTGGGGTAATGTTGGGTTGATAAACTACATCCTAAGTATTGAAGATGCATAAAGATCGGGCGCATAACATAGGGAACATAGGTACATGTGGAAGTATAATGGAACAAGGCATGCCTAGGGAAGCATGAAGTTAAGACTTAGTCATTTTCAGTATGAGGCTAAATATAGATGTTGAGTGCGGAGCATGTTTTGTTAGAAGACTTGGAAAGCACACAAAGGCTGATTTAGACAAGTGGAAGATCAAGCAACATGCATAGTTTTGGGGCTATTAATAGGATTATAACTGCAGTTATTATTAGATAATCTATTATTAGTGAGATTTCATGATTTTGTAATTATCTTGTAGTGGCACATGGCTATTCTTAACATGTAGCCTATTTTGGAGAGTGCATGAGTAGTGAAGGGAAATTCCCCACTACCTATAAATATGTATTGATTTACACAGTTTAGGGTGTCAGTTTTGTAATAGAGTTATGCTACTAGTTCATGAGTGTCAATGACTTATGGTGTCACCATGTATTTGGATTATGTGTTTTACAATAATTAATAAAATGGATCTTTGTGTTTGGATATTGGTTGTTGACATAGATGTGACTAGTTCTTACATGGTAAACCTAATATTTATTCTTGTATAAGTTATTATTGCATATGGTTATGATCTATATTTGTTTATGGTTTATAATTTCATTATTATTATTATTATGGATTTGGAATTTATCTATGTATGTTCTTATATGCTAACTCCTTTACAAAGCTCCCATAAAAGAGGGACTTGATACCCTTGCGTGCTTTGGGTGAGTGCTCGTGTTTTTCCTAGGTGATGTGCCAACGCACCTTGGGATATTTGGTAAAATAAAATACTATATCTACTATTGAGGGGTTTGAATACATGCAATTTTAGTCAGACAACAACATCCTTGTCAGGGACATACTTACTAGGAACCTCGACAATTTTTTTATCCAATCCAACCTATTTCTCCTTAGCCGTGGTATTCAATTTACCTATGAAATATGAAGGTTGTGAATCCATCATCCTTTTCTAGAATCTCTTTTATTAAAAATCCTAGTTTGAGGTCTTATAGAGCTACCTGCCACTTGATTAACCTCACCGAAATCCTCATCTCTAAAGAATATGAGACTAACATCAATGTTGGTCTCTTGGACTACTTCTGTGTTTGAACTAGGTGCTTCTAGAAGTTGATCTTGCTGACTGTAGGAACCTTAGACCATATAATCTTGAAGATGCATTACCCTTTCAAAACCTAATTGATTATGTGGCTGATTACATGGAAAACACCAATCGGTTTTGTGAGCCATGTTATTTTGTACGAAACTAATGTTTGGATTGAACTAGGATGAGGAAGTACTTGTGGAGGAGGAATTATTTTTCATTGGAGAGGAGAATTTTGGCCGTGCCATCTATGATTTTTTTGGTTTTGTGTATATATTTTATTATACTATTGATTTTTATATGGTTGATATCCCCGATTTGAAGACTACCCTAATTTTGATAATTTATATAGGATTGGGCTTGATTTTTTTCTAGGGATATAAATTTTTTGGTCACATTTCTAATAAAATATTTCATTTCTTCATCTTACTTTTGTTGTGTGTGAGTCTCGAGATGTGGAAGCAACATGTTGTTTTTTTTGCTCAGGGATAAGAGCAATAGAAGGTTGAGTGGATTGAAAAATTCGGGATAAAAGGGAATATATGGCCTAGGGGCTAATTTTCTAGCTTGTATTAAACTATTGTAAGCTCTAATTACTAGTACATAGGATCCTGGTAATGTCATCTCTCCCATAGATTAGATCATAATAGCTATATAATAATTTAAAGCCTTAAGGAAATAGAGAAATGCACCTTCAACAATCGTCCGAAAGGGATTGGAATTCTATCCCAAGTCCTTTGGAATCTAAAGTTAAAGTTCATTATTTGTTCATTTGGTTCCCTCTTGATTGTAGTCATATTTTCCAAAAGGGATAAATTATTGACTCTTTCTCAAAACCGATCACACAAGGTTGTGCACATTGCATTCCAATTTTGAATTAAGCCTACTATCAAACTTCTAAACCATTTGTAGACACTAAAAATACACACCCCTTATTTTTATTCAATCAAATTAATTAAATGCATCGATATTTCTATACCACACCCTTCATCTCTTAAATATATCAACAACTCATATCCTAAGTCATATACTATCCCCCATCTTCATTTAATCAATTGATATTTCATACTCTAAATCATACCTACCATTTAATCACATTACATTATTAAAACCATTTATCTTAAGTTCAATATTCCATAATATTTAATATTCATGAAATCCCTTATCACATCATTATTACACATGTAAAATCATGTTTTTAAGACCTAACCACTTAGATAAGTGATGCTTCCTAGAATCTATGTGAATAACCCTAGACGCCGGCACACCACTCATCCCGAGTTGAGCACTCACTTGAAGCGTGCACAGTACCATGCCCCTCTTTAGAGTTGTATGTGCATGATGTTAGTGTCATGAACATAAGACATAGTCAGATCCATAAATAAACATAAGCATTCCACAATGCATAATCCAGATCTAAATATTAGAGAATCATGAATTAAACAATAACTATAATAAGATTAACCATACATGAATCAATTTCAGTTATGTCAAACACCATTATCCATCCAATATCATTAATTACATTAAACACTGTAAAACACATAATCTTCTTACATTACAACGTACTACCATAAGTCATGTGCACATAAGATCCAACAACATAACTCTACAATAATTCACACACAATCTAAACTACATAGTTCAATACATATTTATAGAGGTGGGGAATTTCCCTTCACCACTTACACACTTCTCAAAATAGGTTGCATGTTGATAATAGCCATGCACCTTTACAATAACATGCACATATGTAAGTACACTAATAATAGATGTCCTATAGTTAACTAGAAGAAGTAATCCTATTCTTAACTACAACCATGCACGGAATTTATCAGCCACTCATTCCCAAAATACCATTATCATGTTGCGTAATTCTCCATCCCAATGTGTGCTTTGCACGCTATCTCCAAAAATGTCCTATATCCATAAAAATGGTTAAGTTTGAACTAAAATTTTCTAGAGTGCATTTCCTTTCTTATCATTCCATGCCTTCAAATGTGCCTTGTTCCCATGGACATATTCTTTTTGTGTCTTCTCCTTAGAAAAATATTGTCTTCTCAACATTACCCCACACTAAATTACATTTCCATCCCATAAATGGGAATTCCTTCTAGTGTTCCCAAAAAAATATATTAAGAATTGAAAGAATTAAAGAATCACTGTATAAAATAATGAATCTTTACTCTGCAACATCCTCTTCTTTAACTGGGAGGATCAACTCTGGATATTCATTCTTAATCTCATCCTCCAATGTCTTCCATTCATCTAGTGTTGCCCTTGTCTTCTCTAGAATATAGTTTGTCCCGAGTGATCTCTTCCTTCTCATTATGTAGTACCCGTAAAACATTGGCCATAAAAGACATTATTCCTTCCAAAAGATCCATCCTCTAATATCCGAGATTCTCGACCTCATCTATCCTCTCCTTATGTGGATCTTGGGCTACTACAAGGGCTTCACGCTTTTGTTTTACTAGTGCTAATATTTTTGCGCACCCTAAAGTCTCATCTTTCATTACTACTAGGACTTCATTATCTTCAACTAGAGTTCTGGTCCTTATCATTTCCTCTCGGTGCTACACACAAGTTTAGAGTGGGTCTACTTTCTTTAGCTCATCCTTTAAAGTTCTGAGTAGTGCCTCATACGCTAAAATTTTTCTTATCATAGAGGCTCTTGCTCTCTCTACTTATTGTTCAACATATTTTGGTGCAAGAATTCTAAGTGGTCCATCTTCTAGCACCAAATCAACCAAAGTGCGTACATAAAGCATAATATAAGGGAATGTTTTAGGTACCTTTATTTCTAGATGAGGCCTTGCTTTCAAAATGTAGTCACCAATCTCCCCGCCATGATAACAAAGTCCTCATTTTTATCCATTCTTGTTCCTTCTCTTCCTTTATGCATTATATTTATGCATTCTTATCTTTTTTATCCTCCATCGGTGCTTTAATGGTGGCACCCTTATCAATATTTCTCTGTGCCACCTCAATAGATATTATGATTAAGGCATTTGTAACCTTCTCATCAGACATAAGAGTGGGATTTATGGTCATGTGTTTTCTTTGTGGTGCCTTCTTTACTCTTCTTGAGACATAGGAATCCTTACATACATCAAAATCTGGTTCATCCATATGGGTCTACATGGACCAGGATAATTGTTTCCTTACATGTGTAGTGGCCATATCTAGATCCATCAGCTCCCATCCATATAATTCCTTAAGGTCCACTGTGCTCTGAAATTGGGCACGGATGATTTTTCTTGTGTCCTCAATATAGCCCATACTTGGCACAACATATTCTTCACTTCTCCTTGTTCTTGTCCCCTTAGGAACCTAAGCACTAAGGTTTGGAGTTGGCCCTTCTCCTATCTGAGTCAGAATCGCATGTTGTATTTATCGTACACAATTTCTTTTGCTTCTTTCACCCCTTCTTCTTCATCTCTCATTTCTTCATCTCAGGGCTCCTCCACATATTTTGGTTGAATTGGGGTTCTAGGTGCGCTCTCTTTGGACTTCTCTACCTAATAAATAAGCTTAAAATTTATTCTTCTCTTCTTCTCTAGGTGCTTCTTTTTTAGGGGAGAGTCGAGGTGATATTCGTACAAGCTATGTTGATCCTACGTCTTGGGTCTTATTTCTTATGAATACCCTCTTAAACCAGCACTCTTCTGTGGGACTGCATCCACATCCAAATACTCTTCTCCTTCTTGTGCCTGTGGTGGAGTATCTACATGCTCACCCTCCAATTTATATGTGGGATTCCTCCTTCCTATATGGTCCAAGCCTCTACTATCCTCATGTTATTCTTCCTCATCTATCTCTATGGTCATGGTAGGATTTGGAGTTGCCACATTCTCAATCGTGTTTTTTTGCCCTTAGGCGGCCCTAGTAGCATGAACTCATTCTCCACATACTTGTTATTCTCTAACCTAGGCTTGAGCTGAAGATAGATGAGCACAGATCCACTATCCCCAATAGCCAAACTTATTGGATTTATATTTATAACATTTAAAATGAGCCTCTCAATGTAGGAAGACCAACCTGGATAAACATATGTTTTTCTAAGAGTATGGTAGTCATAATCTATGTTGTCTATGTTTAAGTTCAACTAACATGTATCAATAAAACTATGTATTGAGGCCTGAAAGTAGTGTGATGTGAAGGCATAGGGAAGTTTGTACCATGGAATCCATTTCCCATCCTTCATTGCAAACCATGTGATATAGAAATGTTGATACACCCCGAAATGTACTACCTTTCCTACTACCGATGGTAACTCCTTTGGAATGCACCATTCCTTCTCAAATGTCACGTGAAGTCAATCATACCATAGTTCTGCCCTTTTCTTAAATGGGTCACTAATTGTTCCTTCACATAAGTATTTCTCAAACCTATCCACGAGGGACTTCTTCTTTGTGGGGTATTCCCAAATTTTGTTCTTTGGCACATTGGGTAGTCCAATTTCTTCAAAGATAAGAGATAATAGAATATCACCAAAAGTTATCTTCTCACTTGTATGCACTTCATCAGTAATATTTTCTATAATGTATCCAGCCAAGTTGTAGATTTATCCCTCTGATATTTTCCTCACAATGTGTAGCCACATGATATTTACTTGTGATTATCTTTCTTAGGCATTTAACTTAGTGAGTAGATGCACAAATTCTCGCACTACAAGATATTAATTTGATTTGTCTATGTCCATTTTGTGTGGACCCTTGGAGTATCCTAACTCCTTGCTGGTGGCTATAACAACTTCCTTATCAGTCAGATCACTCATAATATATGTCCTTGTGCCCTTCAATCTTATCAATGTAGTAATCATGGTTGTGATCCTTACCATCCATCTAGTAAAATAGAAGTCCTCATGGACTCTGCTCATAAGCCATTGGTATAAAGCTTTTGGTTTTCCAAAATATGGGAGTTCATATAACTGATAAACCCCTACCTTCTTAAGAAACTTCTCCCCAACATCATCATATACTAGCATATCGTCCATCGTGTGCTTTTTGGTCTTCTTGTTCAACAACACATCCAATTCTCCCCTATTGTCAATGGTGTAGTGGTTGTAATCACTTGCTTTACATCCGTGAATTTTGGAATATAAATCCCATTTGACTATCACTCCTTTTAGATATTACATCTCTAAAAATTTACTCTTAGGAGCAACTTCAACCTCAACTTCCACCTTTTTCTTCCCCTTCATACCTATTACATATGATTTCTTCGGTGCCATTATTAAAATCCCTCCTTTCGTCTTCTATGTCAAGTAAGCTCAAACCCTAGCTTGAAACTACGTACCCTAGCTCCTTCTCAATGCTTCTACTACACAAAAACCCTTCACTAATGGGGATGCAAGCCACTTCCGTGCACGAATCTACTCTTCACATATTATTTCGTAGCTCTCTACACCTCAACATGTTTCACTTGGCTTGGTCACACTTAGCTCACTCGAATAAATTTGATCAAAAAGGTAAAAATAAACCCGTATCACATCCTTATATAGATTTTTGAAAAGTTAGTGCATTTAATACTCCATCACCTACCACTAATCCTCTCATTAATCGACCATTTCCCCAACTTCTGCATGGTACACTTTCAAACCCCAACTATAACCTTCTAGCATGCCTTCCTACCTTCTGGCTATAAACCTCCTCCCATGCACTTTCATGCGCTAAAGTTCCTCACAACTGCACCTTCCCCTGGTAGTTTCCATGGCTAATGTTTACCTCATGTTATATTGTTCATTCATTTATTTCCATCTATGGTCTTCTTTATAAAAATTTCCTTTCTAACATATAATTTCCATACTTGAATAAAACCTCGTAATAGTTTTTTCTCATGTGTAACCATTTGTGAATTAAAAAAATACCACCCACACCAATGGTATGTGTAGTCCTATGCACATAATAATACTTTGTATTTTAATTAACATATATCATGTAAACATGCTTATTACAAAAAAACACCAAACTAAATTGAACAAATATAGCGATGAAGAAGTAAATACATTAAAAGAAATACAAAAAGTAAATCTATACTAAATGGAAATACTACCTTATTACAAAAACCAAGAATACTTATTTATAGTAGGGCTTCAACCTACTCCCGTTCAAGTAACTAGGTAATCGTATTTCATCAAACACCTCTAACTCGATAAGCGTATGATTCAAGTATGTGAGTAATATCATATGATCCCAACCAATGTACCTTAAGTTTTCCTAGATGGCACAGAAACTTGGAATCATAAAGGAGTACCATCTATCTGACCTCAAGCTTCGTTTCCCGATGTGTCTTTCATTGCATGCCTTCTATCTGGCCGTTTCCTACTTTTAAATCCAATGTGCTATGTTGTGCCTCTCATCCAACTGTATTAATTTGTCAATTATTTCTTCTAATGCCTACTCATTAGCTAGACCTCCAAAGACGCACAATACGTAAAGATGATAACATAAATTTAATTGGAAGAACTACTTTTGCACCAAAACCAACTGAAAGGTTGTGGAATTATTCACCCTCTTGTAGGTTTTCTATATGCCCAATGTACAACATAAAATTTATCATCCCAATTTTTCCTTCCAACATCACAAATATTTGTTAAAGTCTCGGCTCGATATCTTGTTGAAGGATTCAATAGTCCCATTTACTTGAGAGTGATAAGGAGTAGTCTTGTGGTATGCAACCATAAATTCATCCAAAAATATCCTAATTGTCTCATTCAAGAAGTGTGTGCCCCTATCACTTGTCAAGCTCAAAGTGGACATCCATACCTAGTGAGAATATTTTCCCATAAGAACCTCGGTTGCTCTAGCTATTGTACAATCCTTTATAGGTGCTACTTCTGCCCACCTTGTAAGATAATATGTGCAAGTGATGATATAGTGTGATCTAGTTCTATGTGTGGCTAAGGAAGTAACATTCCCATTTAAGACTTTAGAAACAAGGGAAGTTTCTTTTTTGATAAAGTTCTCTACTCTAAATAATTATTATTTAGAAAACACATTCCATTTAGATTAATGTTCTCTATTCTCATATTCATAATATGGAACACACATTCCATGCCATTCGATCTCATAACAGATAACCATATGCAGCTATAATGACTCTTGATGAATTGCTGATCTCTCATTTCATGACTGAGTTTCATTGATCTCTCATTTCATGACTCGGTTTCTTATCGATCCTTCATGTTAATTCAATGTATTATATACTAAGTATACTTGGTTCTTTTACCCTTTTTAAGGTATTGAAGTGTTCTATTTAAGAGGCCTATCTAAATATTTGTTACCAATATTCATCTGATATCCTATCTTAAACTAGGTGACGTAGGACAACGCAACCAACAGCTTGTGATACTTGGCCAAAGATTTTCACATGCTTTACATGATCATATTCCTAGACGACATACTCATCAATGGAATACTTCCTTCACCCCCACTTCATCTATTATCTATAATGGTATTCACTAACTCCTGTTAGTCCTCTTGTCCAAAGTTTTACCATAACCTAGGTTAGTGACATAGATTAGTATAAAGGACCACTCACGATGACTAAGGGTACATAGGCATACTCAATCGACCTAGGTCAATTACATGTGTCTAGTTACCTTCAATCATCAGGAGTCCTCCCCTATACAAAATCATGTTCCTAAACTGACCTAGAGTGTAACCAAGTCAAGTCCAAGTTTATGTAAACCTAGATGATCCGATTTGGAAGGGTGTTGTGACATCACTGCAACATTGTGTCCTCATGAAGATACATCTTCATGATGACACATTATTGCATTTGGCATGTACCAACATCCTATGGAATCACCTCATCTAGAAGTACATAACTAGCTAAGAGGTTAAATGCTTTCTTATCTTATTAATTTAAGATTTAGTTTCAACAACCCTACTAAATTTCTAACCTCTTGATCATTACGGTTGCTAGCCATAAATGACTTATAACTATCATGTGAATTAACTATAACCAATCTCTCTTCTTGGAGGTTTTTGTTTCATTCCATGGGTTCTTAATTAAGTTTTTAACTTATAATTCAAATCATTTACAACAGTAAGACTAACTTACTTGACTTAACCAAGTTTATCCATGACTGAATTTAGATTATGATTTCTTTATAATAGATTTCATTAAGGTGAAGTCCATTTCTTATATATATTTCCATTTTTAGTCATCTTATTTTAGGATTAAGGTTTACTAAGAGGAGGTATAAATTCCCTCTTTCTGAATATCCCTTGAGTATGATACCCAACAAGATCATAACAAAATATTTATTCTGAAGACTAATTGTCTTTCCTTTAACATATATTAGTTAGGGTCCATTGCAAAAATTCACTTATATAAGAATTCATATGTATTTTACTCTTCTATTTAATGTCAATTTATAAACCATATTGACCTAGTTGAGTGTTCATCTATGCATGCCAACTTAAAAGTTACATTTAAGAGAAGAGTAGAGTATCAATTCTCTTTTACTCTATTTCATTTGAGTCCAACTGAAATAATTCAAACAAATATGAATACAAGAGAATAAGAATAATTTTACAACCCCCTTGTAGTAAGCCCAAAATATAATGGCACATCAAGATCAATAACACTCAATCCCTTTTCCATTTATCAAACAAATACATATTTTACAGGTCTAAACATTTCAAACATCTTTCATGTCAATCAACATCAATAAGATTAAGTAAAATTTACAAATTTTTCCTTTTTCAATTACATCTCAAAAAGAATAATAATTCCTCATTAAAGATGTAGCTTTTACTAAACATAGGAAGCATCATAAAAGAACTTGTCTTCTTTTATCACTTACGGAATCCATCTACAAAAATTGCTAGCATGGGTCAGTTCATCGAACTGAGCATGATAAGAACTAATCATTAAAATGATGTGCTTTTGACTAATCTGTCTCATAAAAATAACTCTGCTTTTATGAAACATTAAAGCAATTAGATAGATACCTCATCACATTAAGTAAATATCATGATCAAATCAACACTCTTCAATCAAGTAATTTCTTAAGAAAAATTACAATAGATAAGTAATATTACATTCCATTTACTTATTTGTTTCATACTATAGATGCCTATAGCTCATTCTTGATTAATAGATGTTCAAGAATTTTATTGACTCACACAATACTTAAAATAGAATTATCTAAAGAAGCAATGAATCTCATTAAACATTACTAACATAATACTTCACAAAATGTCAAGGATCAAATTCATTCAGTCTAAACGGATGGAATTTAGAATGAACTAACAACATCCTACACAAGAATTTCCTTTATTCCAACATTTAACCAATTTCAAATTCACTTTCAATTTATTGATTCAAGGGGATGAGAAGTACATGTTTTCCATTTAAAACATCTCATTCCAGTTTAAGCCAACTCTAATCTAAACTTCATGTTCAACATCAACAGATTTTACAAGGTATGAATTCCATGTACTTCTCCTAAAGATAGTCACACATCGACTCCTTACCTTCTTAACAAGAAATTGAGAAGGAGAAGAAAAATAAAAGAAAGTAATTCATCCAACTATCTACTCTGAAATCCCCTTAACTAACCTAACCAAAATGGTCAGCTTCAAGCAAGGAGTAGTAATGACGAGAAATTAAATAGACAGAGAGATAACAATCAAAACTTCCTTTGAGCACAAGGTTAACAATAGTGAAATCCACAACTCAGAAAGGGAGAGAGAGAGAGAGAGTGAAATAGAAGTCAATAATAAAGATGAGGGAGGTTCTCATTACTTCATCCAAACACTAGACTAAAATATAAAAACTATAACATGTAAATTAGTTAACAATGGATATATTTCTCTCAACGTAAAATAGGGGCAACTTCAGTAGCTTACAAGCTACCACTAAAGTAATATTCAATAAATTCATTCTACAACTATACTAGAAGTATCAAGAAACAAATGAACTTCCAAATTCATCCAACATTGATAGATTTATACACTAAACAAAGCTTATTCATCCCAAATAGAAAATGATTAAGAGATTGCAGTCAAGTAAAAACATGTTCCCAATTCCATAGGAGTGAAAGAAATCATTTTCAGACATGGGGAAAGAAGTTTGACCAGATTCAAATACAATAGGGATCAATGAAATAAATTTTAATTCCCAATACATATACTCATTACTGAGTTCAAAAAGAGAAAAGAAAGTTGTACACTCCAGCTCAGTTCCTTCAAGGAGAAAAACTGAACTAATCTTAGTTCAAATAAGAAAGTCAAGCTCCACAAAAATCATCCATGGGTAAAATAACAAGTGTTACTAAAATTTCGTTTTCATAACGTATAGGTATGAAAGTAATGGTGTCATCACATCACACAAGTCGCAAAAAACTAACCCACATTTTCCACACTTTGTGCAAGGAAGAACGATTCAACTACATCCTTTCTTAACAATCCCACAAGGTTCATAAATTTAAAACATATTTAACTCAAGAATAATAAACATATCACTGTTTCCTTCAACAAGTTAAAATCCTCAAGAAAACAACAAATCCGAACACCCATTTCAACATAATCTTATCAGCATAGTGATAAAGTTCACACACACTTACAGTTTCAATAGAAAACATGATTTTCTTACTTTTCTCAGCAAAGAAAGATAACTCTAATCAAATCTTAAAACAAACTTGTTTTTCCTTAAACCATTTTAGCACAAGAGATCAAAAGTTCACACAACTTAAGTAATATTCTAGTTTCAAATAAGATAAACACGAGTTACTCAAACATGCATCAGAAAAATACCCATATTGAATCTTTTCCAAACAAGCAAACTCAAATAGAAGATCACAACAAAAACATACCAAGGAATTTCCACAAAACCATTCATTTCTAAGAGTAGATTTCTTTTAATGAAGATGTTTAATAAAAAGTAGAACTATTTAACAAGAAGAGCCTATCATGCCTGATAAAATTTCTTGTTGATTTGTAGAAGATCTCCAGCCGAGCTTCTCAAGAATCTCTTCTTTTCAAACAATGTTAATAGTCAAATATCCAGATTCCTCTACATTTCCACAGGTTTAGAAACAATCCGAAGATACCCAAGATTACAATGGGTTAAAAAACAAACTTACTAGTTTGAAGAACCTAAACTCTCATGCAAGAGAAAAACCAGAAAGATCAAAATGACCAACAACTTTCTCCAATTCCTCCTGCCTAACTCCTAGGCGGTTTCCTCCACTAAGCTTGAGGTTATTGAATGCATTGAATTTTATTTCCCCCTCTTTCCTTATGCCACCACCACTTCAAATTTGGTGAAGTAAAATTCAAAAATTCCCATTCATTTTAAATTTAGCAATGATGCCAACTAGGCATCCCACCATCTTTTATGCCTCCACCAATCTTGGTGAATTTAGGATGTAAGGAATGAAATCAATTCACATTAATAACTTAGAAACCACCGCACCAACCTTCCATTTGCCATGTAACCCATAGGTCCCCTTTCATCTTAGTAATAGTTTAGGTTACATTAGCATTGGTTAGGTTTTTCCACCTTAGTTCTTAGGTCATTAGGATTTATCTTAGGTTAGTTCAAGACTCATAGCCATATAATATACCTCCTTAGGTTAGGTCATAACCTCTTAGATTAGAATTCATATAGGGTAGGAAACCACAACATAGGTTTAGGTGTCAACCGAAATATTTTAGTAATAGGTCCTAGGTAAGTATTGTTACCTTAGGTTAAAAATCCAATTAGGATAATCATTACGATTTAGGTCAGTTCTAAATAGCACCACCCATTCTGACTAAGGTTAAGGTTTTTTCCTTATTAGTCCCTTAACAGATCCTCAATCTACTTATGCTGCTCCATGTTACAAAACATTAATGAAGGAAGTCCAAACTTAAAACTTGCAACATGATGCTAAGTAAGGATACCTGAAGCTAGGTCCTTCACAATTTACAACAAAACACTGCTCGATTCCATAATATGTTTCATTCAACATGTCAATTAACAAGATGAAAATAAAGAAACCAAAGCATACCTTGGATCAATGGAATTGATTCAAGGTGTGTTGTTAGCATATGGAAAATGTGAAAACAACAGTATAGATTTACAACTTATATTTCACATAGCATAATGGCTTTACTTCCAAGTAAACAAAATTACAGCAAGCATGAATTCTAAACAATAATAACTTATCCATTGCAAACATGATTTTTAACGTCAAAAGAATACACCTTCCTAAGAAAAATCACATGTCAATGTTTGTAATGTCAAAAGTGGAAGCCATCATAGTAATAGTCATGACCAAGACATTACATACCTTCCTCCTTAAAATAATCATCATCCCGATGATTAACTTAATCAAACCATTAAATTTTAGGAAAAACTTAATTATTGTCCTTCCATTCATATGTTCATAACATAACTAAATTTGAAAAATTCAAGTTTTCAAAATAGTATTTAAAATAGTTGTTAAATAGTTCAGTAACTACCCAAGTTTGGCAGATTTAACATCAAACATGAATAAATTTTTCAGATTTTATCAATTTTTAGAATCAATTTTGATTAAACAAGTATGGAAAAGTAGATCTCATATCTTCAAGATTTTCCCAGGTTACACTTTCTTCATTAAACTGGTCCCACTGGACCTTACATTGACTTATTTCATGATTTATTAAGTGCAACTGTGAGTTTCTAGCATTCGAATGGGCTTAACCATGATTATTCCTAGGTCTGGACCTACTAAGGTATTCCAATTCAACACATGTGATAAATTTAAAACATATTTCTTAAGAAAAGAAATATGGAAAACATCATGCATTCATGATAAAGCAGGAGGTAAAGCTAAATGATAAGATACATGGTTGATTACTTCAATAATTTCAAAGGGTCCCACATAATGAGGTGATAACTTGGCAGCCTTGTCAAAATTTATAGAACTCTTTTTTAGCTTAACCCGAAGAAAGACTTTCTCACAAGTTCAAATTTCCTATCAACCCGCTTTAAGAAGCTATCGAAACTTCCTTTAAGCATTCATGAATCATTTTAACTTGTTGTTCCATTTCTGTAAGGATTTCTGGCCTAATTACCTCTCTATCCTCAATGTTGTCCCAGCTAATAGGGGTTCTACATTTCCTTCCGTATAATGCTTCAAAAGGTGCCATTTTCAGAGAGGCATGATACATGTTATTATAAGAAAACTCAACTAATGGAAGGTACTCCTCCCATTTATATTGTTGATCCATGTAATACATTTGTAACATATCCTCTAAAACTTGATTAACTCTTTCAGTCTATCCATCCATTTCCGAGTGATACACAAAACTGAAATTTAGCTTAGTTCCTAGAGTTGCATTAAGCATTTTCCAAAATCTTGATGTCATTCTTGGATCTCTATCTGATATGATCAATTTAGGTACTCCATTTAACCTAAAATATCATGCACAAATCTTCTTGCTAACACAAGTGAATCATCCTTTAGATTACCAAGTAATAAAGTGTGCTACCTTTGTTAGTTTATCAACAACAACCAGAATAACATCATGTTTATTATTTGACATAGGAAACCCTTGAAAAAAATCCATAGTTATCACTTTCCATTTATACTATGGAATGTTGTGAGGGTACAGTAAACCTGGATTGGATGCATATGTTCTACTTTAACATGTTGACATTCTAAATAGTGTGTCACAATTTCCATCACATCTTTTTCATCCCTTTCAGAAATATTGTTGTTTTATATCAGCAAGCATCTTTGTAATGCCAGGGTGTCTAGAAAAAGGTGAGTTGTGAAATTCAACTAATAATTTCTTTCTTAACTCATTTGCCAAAGGTATGTATACCCTGTTTTCAAACCACAAAATTCCTTCATTGTCAAAATGAAAACCTTTATATCTCACATCATTTGGATTTACAACAAGTGTTATCTTTACTTGCTGAAAATAAGAATCATATTCCATGACACTTTTCACCTCATCTTTAAATTGAGTTCTCAATGTTATAAGAGCAGAAATGTGCTTCCTATGACTTAGAGCATCTGCTACTCTATTTTCCTTTCCTTTAATATAACTTATATCAAAATCATACTGAGATAGAAATTCTAACCATCTTCACTATCTTGCATTCAGGTTTGGTTGAGTAAAAATATACTTCAACCCAAGATGATCAATTTTTAGTTCAAAAGGCTTACCGAGAAGGTAATGCCTCCATATTTGAAGTGCATGAACAATGGCAGCAAGCTCTAGGTCATGTGGAGCATAATTCCATTCATGTAACTTGATTTTTCTACTTTCATAAGCTATGACATGATCATCCTACAACATAATACCTCTGAGACCCTCCCAAATGCATCCATTACAATAGTAAAGTCCCCATTTGGATCAGGTATAGTCAAAATAGGTGTTGTAGTTAACTGATCCTTTAGAATCTTAAAAGTAGATTCACATTTGTCATTCCAAACAAATTTCTTATCTTTCTTCTAGTAATGAAGTTATTGGTGTAGAAATCTTAGAAAATTCTTTAACAAACTTTCTATAGTAACCAACAAGACCCATGAAGCTTCTAACTTCATGCACGTTCAAAAGGAAGCCACTCGAGTTATAGCTACGATCTTTGAAGTATCAACAACTATTCCATTCTTTCTTATAACATGCCCCAAATAGTACTTCCATGTCATAGAAGGAACATTTAGACAACTTACCATACAAATTTTCTCTTTCTCAAGATTTCTATAAGACTATCTTCAAATGCTCATGATGTTCTTCAATGCTTTTAGAGTATATGAGAATATCATCCAAGAATACAAGCACAAACTTGTCCAAGTATTCTTGAAAAATATTATTCATCAAATTCATAAAAGTGGTAGGTGCATTTGTCAACCCAAAAGGTAAAACTGTGAATTCATAATGCCCATACCTTGTTCTAAAAGTTGTTTTATGTATGTCTTCATCCTTTATTCTCAATTGATGATATCCAGATTTAAGATCTATTTTGGAATACACCAATGCTCCATGCATCTGATCAAATAAATCATCAATTCTAGGAAGGATATTAGTTCTTAATAGTTTCCTTGTTCAACATTATGTAATCAATGCACAATCTAAGTGTGTCATCCTTCTTTTTCACAAAAATTACTAGTGCTCCCCAAGGTGAGACACTCGATCTTATCAAACCTTTTGAAAAAGTTCTGTAACCGAGCCTTAAGCTCTACCAATTCAATGGTAGTCATTCTATAAGGTGCCTTGGATATAGGCTTGGTTCTTGGTTTGATCTCAATCGTGAAGTCAAACTCCCATTTGGGTGGAAGACCAGTAACTCTTCCAGAAATACATCCCTAAAATTTTGTAACAAAGGATATTTTTCCATAAAATCATTACCTTCTTCTGTAGTTTCATAAATTTTTACTGCATACAAGATACAACCTTTGTTTTTGGCCTTTTTAAGTTGCATTGCTGACAACTTCCTAACTGAAATCTCATGTTTTACACCTGAATGATTGTTATTTTCTAAGATCATCTAAACAACTAATTTATTTTTCAAAACAATCAACCTTTGCTTTATGCTCAGCTAGCCAGTTAACACCTATGATTATGTCATAAGACCCCAAAGGAGCAACATAAAGGTCAACTTCTATGGAAAAACTAGGCAAGTCAAGGACTACTCCAAAAAGACACATACTAACCGTATGAACAACATTATTTCCATAATGCACAGTCCACAATTTATCCATTTTCTTAGCTTTTATTTTTAATTTCAAAGCTAACTTAGTAGAAATAAAACATTCAGTAGCTCCAGTATCAAAAATTATAGTCACAGGTATACCGAATAACTTACCCTAGAACTTCTATGGGTGTGACTTGACTTTTCAACTTGCTTGTCAGCTACCATAGTGTGTATCCTATGTTGTTGATTGTGGTCATCCTTCTTCAAAGGATAATGAATTCACATAATGATCCTTGCCACAATTAAAATAGCCTTCAACAATCCCCTTCCTAGGCTAAAATTTATTTCCAACCTTGAAGTTATCATTCTAGCTTCCGTAGGACTTCTTCCCATTATTATTATTCTTGACAAAGTTATTTCGCATACTAGACAACAAGTTTGTTTGTCACTGTTTTCTTATTGTTATCAGTGGAAAATTTACTTTTCATGCCAAACCTCTTCCAGGGTCCCTTTTTAGGTGTAAGAGATGAAGAAGAGTTTGGAACCTTCTTTCTAATTTCCTCTCTATGAGCAGAGATTGCTCTTAATTTTTGTTCTTGCCTTATGGATTTTTCAACAACCCCTTCCATAGTGGTTGGATGTGAACATCCACCTCACCTCCTATAATGGGATTTAATCCCATAATAAATTTTTTATCTTGAACTTCTCATCAGTTTGATACTGAGGCATGTACTTAAGGAGTTTAGTAAACCTTTCCCAGTACTCTATCACAGTTAACTTTCCCTAGGATAAGTTTTGAAATTCAGTCATTTTTTATCATAATAAAGTTGAGGCAGCCACCATTTCCTAAAATAACTTTTAAATTGATCCCAAGTTATGTCTTCTTTGAAAATATTCAACTCAGCCTTTCGATTGTCCCACCATGAAGATGCCTCATGGGAGAGTTGATACACTCCCCATATTGCTTTTGTTTCCTCAGAGAAGTTTCTTATAGCAAAGTACTTCTCCATTTCATTGAGCTAGTTCTCAGCCCCATCCCCAAGTGTAGTTCCATAAAACTTAGGAGGACTTATTCTTTTTATATCATTGGTGAGTTCCATTGCTAATCTTGCCTTTTTATTTTCAAGCTGATTAGGTATGTTTACATTACTATTATCAACACCCGAATTCCCTCCATTGGTGTTGTCCACAGGAGGTGGCTGATCATCATTATCAACATCTTCTTCCTCCTCCTCATTTCCCATTACTTGTTGTTCCAATACAACCAAATGATCCCTCGTGTCCAACAGGGAAGCAAGGATCTCATCAAGTTTTTGGGTAAGTAATGCTTCTCCACCCAGTGGTGGGTTGTTTGCAACATTTCCTCTTGTTCTAACCATTTTCTATTTAACAAGAAAATGTAATTTTATCAGATTATGGACACAATAGGTCCAAGAGCTGCAACCTTCAGCTCTGATACCAAGATGTAACATTCCCATTTAAGACTTTAGAAACAAGGGAATTTTTTTTTTTTAAATGATGTTCTCTACTCTAAATAATTATTATTTAGAACACACATTCCATTTAGATTAATGTTCTTTATTCTCATATTCATAATATGGAACACACATTCCATGCCATTTAATCTCATAATAGATAACCATATGTAGCTGTAATGACTCGATGAATTATGATCTCTCATTTCATGACTTGAGTTTCATCGATCTCTCATTTCATGACTCAGTTTCTTACCGATCCTTCATGTTAACTCAATGTATTGTATACTAAGTATACTTGGTTATTTTACCCTTTTGAGGTATTGAAGTGTTCTATTTAAGAGGCCTATCTAAATATTTGTTACCAATATTCATCTGAAATCCTGCTTCTTAAACTAGGTGACATAAGACAACGCAACCAACAACTTGCGATACTTTGGCCAAATATTTTCACATGCTTTGCATGATCATATTCCTAGATGGCATACTTGTCAATGGAATGCATCCTTTAGCCCACTTCATCTATTATCTAGAATGGTCTTCACTAACTCTGTCAGTCCTCTTGTCCAAGGTTTTACCATAACCCAGGTTAGCAACATAGATTAGTATAGAGGACCACTCACGATGATTAAGGGTACATAGACATACTCAATCGACCTAGGTTGATTGCATGTGTCTAGTTACCTTTAGTCATCGAGAGTCCTTCCCTATACAAAATCATGTTCCTAAACTGACCTAGAGTGTAACCAAGTCAAGTCCAAGTTTATGTAAACCTAGATGATCTCGATTCGAAGAGTGTTGTGACATGTCAGCTGCAACATTGTGTCCTCATGAAGATCCATATTCATGATACATTATTGCATTTGCATGTGTACCAACATCCCATGGAATCACCTCATCTAGAAGTACATAACCAGCTAAGAGGTTAAATGCTTTCTTATCTTATTAATTTAAGATTTAGTTTCAGCAGCCCTGTTGAATTCCTAACCTCTTGATCATTACGGTTGCTTGCTAAAGCCATAAATGACTTATAACTGCCATGTGAATTAACTTATAACCAATCCTCTTCTTGGAGGTTTGTGTTTCATTATTTGGGTTCTTAACTTAAGTTTCTGACTTATAATCCAAATCAGCTTACAACAGTAAGACTAACTTACTTAACTTAACCAAGTTTATCCATGACTAAATTTAGATTATGATTCCTTGATATTAGATTTCATTAAAATGAAGTCCATTTATATATATATTTCCATTTTCCAGTCATCTTATTATAGGATTAAGGTTTAGTAAGAGGAGGTATAAATTCCCTCTTTCTAAATATCCTTGAGTATGATACCCAACAAGATCATAATGAAATATTTATTCAAAGACTAATTGTCTTTCCTTTAACATATATTAGTTAGGGTCCATTGCAAAATTCACTTATACATAAATTCATATGTTTTTTTTTATTTAATGTCAATTTATAAACCATATTGACCTAGTTGAATATTCATCTATACATGCCAACTTAGAAGTTGCATTTAAGAGACAAGTAGAGTATCAATTCTCTTTTACTCTATTTCATTTGAGTCCAACTAAAATAATTCAAATAGATATGAATACAAGAGAATAAGAATAAGTTTACAACCCCCTTGTAGTAAGCCCAAAATATAATGGCACATCAAGATCAATAACACTCAATCCCTTTTCCATTTATCTAACAAGTACATATTTTACAGGTCTAGACATTCAAACATATTTCATGTCAATCCACATCAATAAGATTAAGTAAATTTTACAACTCTTTCCTTTTTCAATTACATCTCAAAAAGAATAATAATTCCTCATTAAAGATGTAGCCTTTTAGTAAACACATGAAGCACCATAAAAGAACTTGTCTTCTTTTATCACTTACAGAATCCATCTGCAAAAATTGCTAGCACGGGTCAGTTCATCAAACTAAGCATGATAAGCACTAATCATTAAAATGATGTGCTTTTGACTAACTGTCTCATAAAAAGAACTCTGCTTTTATGAAACATTAAGCAATTCAGATAGATACCTCATCACATTAAGTAAATATCATGATCAAATCAGCACTCTTCAATTAGTAATTTCTTAAGAAAAATTACAATAGATAAGTAATATTACATTCCATTTACTTATATGTTTCATACTATAGGATGCTATATGCTCATTCTTGATTAATCATCATAGTTCAAGAAGTTTATTGACTCACACAATTCTTAAATAGAATTATCTAAAGAAGCAATGAATCTCATTAAGCATTACTAACATAATACTTCACACAATGTCAAGGATCAAATTCATTCAGTCTAAATGGATGGAATTTAGAATGAACTAACAACATCCTACACAAGAATTTCCTTTATTCCAAAATTTAACCAATTTCAAATTCACTTTCAATTTATCAATTCAAGGGGATGAGAAGTACAAGTTTTCCATTTAAAACATCTCATTCCATTTTAAGCCAACTCTAATATAAACTTCATGTTCAGCATCAACAAATTTTATAAGGTATGAATTCCATGTACTTCTCCTAAAGATAGTTACACATTGACACCTTACATTCTTAACAAGAAATTGAGAAGGATAAGAAAAAGAAAAAAAAGTAATTCATCCAACTATCTACTCTGAAATCCCCTTGAGCTAAACTAACTGAAATTGATGACTTTAAGTAAGGAGCATTAATGAAGAGAAATTAAATAGAAAGAGAGATAACAATCAAAACTTCCTTTGAGCACAAGGTTAACAATAGTGAAATTCCACAACTTAGAAAGGAGAGAGAGAGAGAGAGAGAGTGGAATAGAATTCAATAATCAAGATGAGGGAGGTTCTCATTACTTCTTCCCAACACTAGACCGAAATATAAAAATTGTAACATGTAAATCAATTAACAATGGTATATTTCTCTCAACGCAAAACAGGGGCAGCCTCAATAGCTTACAAGCTACCACTAAAGGAATATTCAATAAATTCATTCTACAACTATACCAAAAGTATCAAACAAAAATTAACTTCCAAATTCATCCAATGTTGATAGCTTTATACACTACAAACAAAGCTTATTCATCCCAAATAGAAAATGATTAAGATATTAGTCAAGTAAAAACATGTTCCCAATTCCACAGGAGTGAAAGAAATTGTTTTTAGACACTGGGGGAAATAAGTTCAACTAGATTCAAATACAATAGGGATCAATGAAAGAAATTGTAATTCCCAACACATATACTCATTACTGAGTTCAAAAAGAGAAAAGAAAGCTATACACTCCAGCTCAGTTCCTTCAAGGGAGCAAAACTAAACTAATCGTAGTTCAAATAAGAAATTCAAGTTCCACAACAATCATCCATGGGTTACCAACAACAAGAGTTACTAACATTTCATTTCATAATGTATAGGTATGAAAGTAATCGACATCATCACAACATCATAGAAGAAACTAACCCACATTTTCCACACTTCGTGCAAGGAAGAATGATTCAACTACATCCTTTCTTAACAATCCCACAAGGTTCATAAATTTAAAACATATTTAACTCAAGAACAATAAACATATCATTGTTTCCTTCAACAAGTTCAAATCCTCAAGAAAACAACAAATCCAAACACCCATTTCAACATAATCTTATCAGCAGTGATAAAGTTTGCATACACTTACAGTTTCAATAGAAAACATCAATTTTCTTACCTTTTCTCAACAAAGAAAGATAACCCTGATCAAATTTTAAAACGAACTTTTTTTTCCTTAAACCATTTTAGTAAAAGAGATCAAAAGTTCACACAACTTAAGTAATATTCTAGTTTCAAATAAGATAAAAATGAGTTACTCAAACATGCATCAAGAAAAACACCCATATTGAATCTTTTCCAAAAACAAACTTAAACGAAAGATCACATAAAAAAATACCAAGGCATTTCCAAAAAACCATTCATTTCTAAGAGTAGAGTTATTTTAATGAAGACATTTAATAAAAATTAGAACTATTTAACAAGAAGAGCCTATCATGCCTGATAAAATTTCTTGTTATTTATAGAAGATCTCCAGCCGAGCTTCTCAATAATCTCTTCTTTTCAAACAATGTCAATGGTCAAATATCCCAGCTTCCTCTACATTTCCATAGGTTTAGAAACAGCTCAAAGATACCCAAGATTACAATGGGTTAGAAAAACAACTTGTTGGTTCAAAGAACCTAAACTCTCATTCGAGAAAAAACTAGAAAGATCCAAATGACCAACTTTCTCCAATTCCTCGTTTCTAACTCTTAGGCGGTTTCCTCCACTAAGCCTGAGGTTATTGAATGCATTGAATTTTATTCCCCCTCTTTCCTTACGCTACCACCACTTCAAATTTGGTGAACTAAAATTCAAAAATTGCCATTCATTTTAAATTTAGCAATGATGCTAGCTAAGCATCCCACCATATTTTTATGCCTCTGCCAATCTTGGTGAATTTAGGAGGTAAGGAATGAAATCAATTCAAATTAATAACTTAGAAACCACCACGACCAATCCTTCCATGTGCCACGTAAGCCATAGGTCCTCTTTCATCTTAGTAATAGTTTAGGTTACATTAGCATTGGTTAGGTTTTTCCACCTTAGTTCTTAGGTCATGAGGATTTATCTTAGGTTTGTTTAAGACTCATAGCCATATAATATACCACCTTAGGTTAGGTCATAACCTCTTGGATTAGAATTCATATAGGGTAGGAAACCACAACATAGGTTTAGGCATAAACCGAAATAGTTTAGAATTAGGTCCTAGGTAAGTATTGTTTCCTTAGGTTAAAAATCCAATTAGGATAATCATTACAATTTAGTTTAGTTACGAATAGTATCACCCATTTTGACTAGGGTTAACGTTTTTTCCTTATTAGTCCCTTAATAGATCCTTAGTCTACTTATGTTACTCTACATTACAAAACATTATGAAGGAAGTCCAAAATTACAATCCACAACATGATGCTAAGTAAGGATAAAGCTAGGTCCTTAACAATTTACAAGAAAACATTACTCGGTTGCATAATATGTTTCATTCATCAAGTCAATTAATGAGATGACAATAAAGGAACGAGAAAAGTATACCTTGGATCATTGGAATCGATTCAAGGTGTGTTGTTAGTATATGGAAAATGTTAAAAACAATACAATAGATTTACAACATATATTTCACATAGCATAATGCATTTGCTTCCAAGTAAACAGAATTACAATAAGCATGAATTCTGAATAGTAATAACTTATCTGTTGTAAACATGATTTTCAACATCAAAAGAGTACGCCTTCCTAAGAAAAATCACATGTCAACATTTGCAATGTCAAAAGTGGAAGTCATCATAGTAATAGTCATTACCAAGACATTACAATGAGCCTATTCCATGATATCTATGCACTCATGTTATAGTACACACAAACACAATAATTCATCTTGGCCTGGTTTGTATTAGTCACCACTAATCAATATGAAGGGTGAAATGCCTATTGAATGTTTTTTTCTTTTCTAAGGATTTCATTCCTTCTAACGCCATACATGTGCGTAAAAATACAACAATATCCTTTAATTTTGAAGGAGCATAATTTAACCTATATAACTGTGAATTCGACATTGTATCTTTAATTGTATGTGTGTCCTCTCTTGATTAAATTCTTGATAAGTGGTCTACACTAGAATTTCTTTTACTGGTTTTACCACAACTTTAAAGTCAAATTTTTGGAATAAGAGCACCCATCAACATATGTTCCCTTATAAAATGGGCTTATTTACCAAGTATTTTCACGCCATGTGATCTATATAAAATACAAAAGGTGTTGTAAGCAAGTACTATTTGAATTTATGTAGTGCATAGATCATAGACAAGGCCTTGTGCTCGTAGTTGTAAAAATGTTTTCTATAGGAGTCAAATTTCTACTAACAAAGTAGATATGATGATCTATAATACCTTCTCTAGACCGAGCTAACACCACACCAATGGTCGTGCTGAGGCATCCACATGTATGTGAATTGGTTGGTTCCATGAGGGAAAACATAGAATAAGAGTTGTATTAAGTCTCTCCTTCAATACCTCAAATGCACGTTGCTATGGTTCTCTCTAATAGAATGTTCATTTTCCTTTTAGTAACTCTTCTAGGGGCACATAAATATTAACATATCCTTTGATAAAGTTTTTGTAATACCTGTGTGGCCAAAGAATCCATGCACCTCACTCGACTAGTAGGCTCCTCTAGGCGACAATAAGTGCAACTTTAGTTAGACTCAACAAAAAATATTCCATGCAGAGTTCAAAAGTTTTAGCAAACACACACTTGTTGATGTTTAATGAGATTCTTAACTATCTACATATTTCAAACATTATTCAAAAATTTTCACAATGATCCTTAATAATCCCATACACCATCCAATCATCCATGTAAACCTACAAGAATTTATGAATAAAATCATGGAATGATTGAACAACTATGCACAAAAATATAACAAGCACATTTTTCAAATCAAAGAGCATCATAGTATATGCAAAACTTCCCTATTCCTTGGTGAAATTCATTTTCTCTTAATATTCCCTGTGTAATTCTAACATGATGATACCTAGAGAATCCATTTGTAAAAGAGTAAACTTCGTACCCTGCAACGCCTTCTAATATTTCCTTTATGAAATGTGTAGGAAAAGGATAATCACACATGCTGTAACATCTTTGACAAACTATTGAATTTTTCCTCTTTACATTGCAAACATTGACATGTGATATGTCTAAAGAAGGTGTATTCTTTTGACTATTGAAACTAATGTTTGCAATGGATAAATTATTTCTATACTTGGATTCATTTTGCTGTGATGATGTTTCTTACAAGGGATCCATTCTTCTTGAGTTGATTAGGTTGTAAACTGGTGATGTTGTTTGCAAATTTATCTTTCTATAAAATAAAAACCTTAGATCAATTGCATTGATCCAAGGTATGCTTCAATTCTTCTTTCCTGGTCTGTATGACAAACCAACATTCAAAAATTGAAAGTAATAAAGAACCAAGTCCTTGTATGTATACAATTTTATTGATCCTTCTTTGAAGTCCTTGCTTTGCACTTTGTTGTAAATTGTGAACTCATATCTTCTTGTTAATTTCTTTAGGACACTGAACGATGTAAGGAGGATGAGGACCTACTTCATGACTATTAAGGTAAAAACTTAGTCCTAGATCTTTAAGATCTATCCTAACTGGATTCTAACCTAAGGTAAACTAGACCTACCTTAGATCTATTCTAAATTATTCATGTTACACCCTAACCTAAGTTGTATACTTTATAGGTGTGGGGTTTTGAAATAACCTAAGGTAATAAAGGACCTATCTAGGACCTATTACCTAATACTAAACTACTATGGGACATGACTTAATCTATGATGGTATGACTTAATATAGAAAGACCTAAGGTAAATAATTTTTATCTAACCTAAGGTTGGATCCTAAACTAATGTTTATCTAACCTAAACTAATGTTAAGATGAAAGGGGACCTAAGGGGGTTGCATGGCTATTGGGAGGTGGTGGCGATGGTTTTGATGGAATTTAAGTGATTTGATTTGAATTTATAAAATTTGGTACTACTAGTTTTGGCAGAGGCATGGAAGATAGAGGGAATACCTAGCTGACATTATCACTAAAGTTAAGAGATGCATGTTTTAGTTGAATTTGAGTTTGCTAATTTTAGATGGCAGTGGTGTGGAGATTTAGGTAGGAGAGTTGAATGAAAGTGCATTAATGAGCATAGGTTTTGGCAAGAAAACCACCTTAGAAACCATGCAAGTAGATTTTTGGGAGGTTGTTTGGTCATTCATTCATGTCAATTTTTGCTCTGCATGGGGATATCTAGTTCTTCGAACCAACAATTTAGTTTTCAATATGTTGCTATTTTTGGCTCCTCTTGACTATTTTTGATCCAATGGAGGTATAAGAGGCATAAGAGAAAGAAGTTTTGGGTTGTTGACTTCAATTGGAGAAGAAGGAACTGTGGAAGCTCGGCTGGAAATATTCTTCGAATAAATAGAAGAACTATCAGACATGATAGGCTCTACCCATTAAGTTTCTCTACTTTTTACTAAATGTCTTCATAAAAACAACTCTGCTCTTGTGATCAATGGGTTTTTATTTTATCTTTCATTCTTTCTTGAAATTTCTCTATACTTTTATGAGGAGGAATCTTTGTTAGATAATGTGGAATGTGGGTCATTTCCTGTTAAGCTTAATGGTGAATCATACCTTAAATTTTGGTTGAGCCTTGAATAATGTCGAATATGTGTGAATCCTGCTTGTCTTCTCAAAAGGGTTTATGGAAATATATTGTTGCTAAAGGTTTTTGAACTGGGTTTGTCTGTTATGGTTGATAGGAGGTAAGAAATGTATTCTTCTCTATCACATCTTTGGTTTTTTGGAGTCTTGTTACTTCTGTTGGAACTGTGTTGATATGGAAGCTTGGATTAAATGTTATGCAGACTCAAAACTGTTTGAAAGCAACATTAAATGAGTAACTTCTTCTTGAACTTTACTGTGAAACTTTCATTGCTTTGAACCTTGTATTTCAATGGAAGCTGAGTTGAAAAAGGGTGTTTGGATTTACTGGTTTGTGGATTAAAATTCGTGTGGAAACAATAATGAAGGATTTATTTATTCTATTACTCCTTCAGTCAAAACTTAGTTGTTTAGATCTAGTTATTTCTATGGAAATTATGAGGTAATGGTTATTCAGATTTTAAGGTTTTGGAAATATCTTGTTTGAAGATAACAATGAACGAATTCTCTCTCTTCTGAACTTTATATGTATTTGGGTTTTTCCTTAAAACTCTGGAAGACTGGACTAATAGTTGGATAAATGAAGCTCTATTATATTTAAGTATTTTTTGAGAGAGTTGGTTTTGTCTGAGTTGATATTTGGTTCTATGCACATTAGCTCTACTCGAGCTTGCAAGATGTCGATCTCGTTGTCTTTCTTCACCTTCAAGTTAAATAATGATCATTTAGACTTATTTGTTTTTATCTGAGTAAACCTCTTAAGCTAACTTGCTAGTGTAAGTTTGTTGAAACCTTACTGTTGTGGTTTTGAAAAGATTTAATGAATGTATATACGGATTTTGGGTTGATGTTTCATGATCTAGGAATAACCAATAGGTTCAGTATGAAGGCTTTCTAGATTCTTCATTTTGTATAATCTTTGAGTATGTTGAAGGAATATAATGTCTTGACGACTTAGTAGATTTGTGTAGTTGAGTCTATCCATAGAAATGGAATGAAAGGAATTTTGATTATCTAATCATTTCTTTAGTTAACTTGTGCACCTGTAGCTAAGTCATGTCATCCTTATTTTGCACATTCTTTGAAATCAAACCTAGATGGATATTTTTGGTCTATCCAAAAGATAGGTTCTCTCACCTCTGTGAGGTTGCAAATGTGAGTCAATCTTATTGATTGTTTCTCTTTCATTTTGAAAGAATGATTAGGACTTGGTTCCTCTAACTGAAACTTTTGATGATTGGGAATGACTTTTGAAGGTTGTTATTTCATGTAAGTTGTTTAGAAAAATTCTAGTTAATACATCTCCTTCTTGATGTGGATAATGTACTACTGTCATTGTTATTGTATCATCTTTGAGAGAACCTTATTTTGAAATCTGACTTGCATAATGTAGTCACATAATTTAGACTAGTATCTTCTAATGCATGTCTCTATGTTTAAAAGAGTTCAAGGATTTGTGTTTGGGTCTGTACAGTCCTTTTATGACCTTCTTTACTTGTGAAAGAAAGTTGGAATCCTCTTCTAAACATGTTGATTGACTCCTCTCTCTTTTACCCTTTGAGGTAAAGTTTTCATTGTTGTTTTCTTTGGAGACTGTAGGAGATTATATTTTGCACTCTCTCTTCTTAGTTGTGAAATGATATTTCAATTTTTACCAAATTGGAAGGAAAGTTCTAATTTTCTTTCTCTCGTTTGTCCTTCCTCTCCTCTATTAATCTTGCTTATATATTGGATCAGTTTAGTTGGATTATTTTCAAGAATGCATTGAGTAGTTGTTGATATACTCATTCACTTGACTTGTATTGAAGGAATCAATATCTGTTATGGGTGATTAATGTTATAAGTTATATATTGAGTGAATAATTTCTAATTCTAATGTGTGGCCTAACTTGAGAACTTAGGCTATATCTTGGACTTTAAAATTAGGATATAGCATCTGAAATAGGAATTTCTTATTTTTTATGTTGTCGATGATTCATCCTAGAACCTTTCATGAAGTTGGAATTATCTTGGCTGTAGATGTCTTTTTATGAAAATGTATAATGTCAAGGTTGATGGTTCTTGCTTCTTAAAAGTAAAACTACTTTTGGAAAATATTGGAGTTAGTGTCTTTATTTCTAATTGAGATTGAATTACGTAAGAAATAAATAGTAAGTACCTTTAATAGAAGGAGATAAGTAATTAGGATGAAATGTTACTTATCTATTATAATTATTTATAAGAAAAAAATTGCTGAGGAGAGATGATTATACAATGATCATTTTAAATGTTATTTTGGTTGTTATATTGTTCTTCCTTTTATGATTGTTATTTCATATTATTTATCTATTTGTTGGCCTTGTTGTTTCATAAAAGTAGAGTTTGTTTTATGAAATAGTTAGTTAAAGGCATATTGTTTTACTTCTTAGTGTTTATCATACTCAGTTCAATGAACTGACCCATGCTAGCAATTTTTGTAGATGGACTTTGTAAGTGATAAAGGAAGGTAATACATTTTATGATGTATTGGTTACTTAAAGTCTAGATCTCTTATGAAGAAATATGATTCATTATTGAAATGTATTAAAAGAAGAAAAGTTGTATTCTTTATTGATCTTGATGTTGTTTGACATGAATATGTCTAAAATGTATGGTCTTGTAAAATGTGTATTTCACCATGATGAATTGAAAAGGATAAGAGTTACTTAAATTTGTGTGTCATTCTTCTTGAGCATTATTAGAAGGAAAGGTGTAATCTTCTCTTCATTTTTTCTCTTTCTTAACTATTTGGATCCTTATTTCAGTTGGCATTGAATGAATTGGATGGAAGGGATTTAATTACAATATTCCTTACTGAAATGCAACTTATTAAGTTGGCATGCTTAGTTAATCTTTCATCTAAGCCTCTTTGGATTAGTAAAAATATGTTAATGAAAATTATAACTTAACTAAGATGACTTGTGTAATGGAATAAGGATATAACAAATTTATAACACCTAACAAGAATGAGGAAGGTTCACTTCATCTTGAGTAATACCATGATAGGTAAACAACAAATGTATGGTATATGTGATCATTTATCAATTAGACTTCATCTCTATGAAGTCTATTATAATAGAACCTATTTTGGATCTTAAAAAGACTATGAATGGTTGAGTTATACTAAGTAAATCTTATGGAGGTTGTTGTTTCTATTTGATTAACCAAACTTTAATCAAAAGTTAATGAACCTAAAGCAATCATAGGTTTATATAGTACATTAACAACTCAATTAGGAAGATAATCTTAGGACCTAAAATAATTCAGGGTTCAAGCAGTGTAGCTGTAACCAAACATTAATTATGAAACATAAGAGAGTAATAATCCCTCATATGGGATATGTACACCAAGATGGGTAATTTCTGTCGGATGTTGGCACATGCCAACTATTCAATCAGACCTTTGTGAAGACTAGGGTCTTCAGATGATATGGTGTTGCAATTGACATGTTGCAACACCCTTTAGTATTGGATCATCTAGGTCTACATAAACTTGGACTTGATCTTAGTTTCAGTCTCACCAAATTAGTATTATGAGTTATCATAGGGAGTGACTCTCGATGGCTTAGGGTAACTAGACACATCTAATCGACTTAGGTTGATTAAGTATGCCTAGGTACCCTTAGTCATTGTGAATGGTTCCCTATCCTAATTTATGTTGCTAACTCCGGGTTTGGGTCAAACCTTGAACAAGTGAACTGACAGAAGTCAGTGAAGACCATTCTAGATAACAGATGAGTGGGGTGAAGGACGTATTCTGTTTGATGAGTATGTTGTCTAGGAATAGTAACATGAACAAGTATGTTGGAAATATTTGGCCAAAGTATCACAAGCTATTGGTTGTGTTGTCCTATGTCACCTAGTTTAAGAAATGGGATTTCAGATGAATATTGGTAAAAAAATATTCAGATAGGTTTCTTAAATAGAACACTCAATACCCAGAACAAGGTAAGAGAACTAGGAATACTTAGTATACACTTTGTATTCAACACTTTAAGTTAACATGAGAGATCGGTTAGAAACTGAGTCATGAAATGAGAGATCGGTAGTTCACCGATTCATTTACAGCTGCATATGGTTATTTTCTATGAGATTGATTGGCATGGAATGTGTGTTATAAATTATCATTATTTAGAACAAAGAACATTATGTATTCAAAAAAATTCCCCTTATTTCTAAAGTCTTAAAATGGGAATTTGTTACATCTTGGTATCGAGTGAAGGTTGCATTTATTGGAGCTATTGTGTCCATAATCTGATAAAACTTAAATTTTCTTGTTAACGAGAAAATAGTTAGAACAAGAGAAATTGCTGCAAATAACCCACCACTAGGTGGAGAAGCAAAGATGAATTGCCAAAAAACTCAATGAGATTCATGCTGCCATGTTGGACACATGAGAACATTTGGATGTACTTAAACAAAAATAATGGATAATGAGGAGGAAGAAGATTCTCGTAATAACAATCAGCCACCTCCTATGGACAACGCCAATGTGGAAAATTTAGGTGTTGATAACAATAATGTAAACTTACCCGATCACGAGGAAAATAAAAAGGCAAGTGATAAACTAAACTCACTAATGATATAAAAAGGATAAGTCCACCTAAGTTTGATGGCACCACATTAGGAGATGGAGCTGAGAATTGGTTTAGAGAAATGGATAAGTACTTTGTAATAAAGAACTTCTGAGGAAATAAAGGAAATACGAGGAGAATATCAGATTTCCCATGAAGCATCTTCATGGTGGGACAGCCGCAAGGATGAGTTAAACATTGATGAAACAAATATTACTTGGGATCAATTTAAAAGTTATTTTAGGCAATGATGGCTGCCAAAAATTTATTATGATAAAAAATGACTAAATTTCAGAACTTATCCCAAGGAAAATTAAGCGTAATAGAATCTTGGGATCGGTTTACTAAACTCCTTAAGTATGTAACTCAGTATCAAATTGATGAGAAGTTCAGGATATAGAAATTTATCATGGGATTAAATCCCATCATAGGAGGAGAGGTGGATGTTCATAGCCCAACCACTATGGAAGGGGTTGTTGAAAAATCCATAAGGCAGGAACATAAATTAAAGGCAATTTCTACTCATAAGGAGGAATTTAGAAAGAAAGTTCCAAACTCCTCTTCATCATCTCTCACACCTAGGAAGGGACCATGGAAAAATTTTGGTATGAAAAATAAGTTTTCAACAGATAATAATAAGAAAACAACAAATAAGTCTATTGCTAATATACGAAATAATTTTTTCAAGAACAATAATAATGAGACATAAGTCCTATAGAGGTCAGAATGATAACTTTAAAGCTGGAAATAAATTTGAGCCTAAAAAGGGACATGTAGGAGGTTGTTATAGTTGTGGAAAAGATCATTATGTAAATCAATGTCCTTTAAAGAAGGATGACTGTAATTAGTAGCACAAGATACAAGTTGCATAAAGAGTGATAAACATGTTGAAAAACAAGTCACACCCATAGAGGTTCCGGATAATTTATTTGGCATACCTGTAACTATTATTTTCAATACTGGAGATATTGAATGTTTTATTTCTACTAAATTAGCATCGAAATTAAAAATAAAATCTAGAAAAATGGATAAATCATGGGTTGTACATTATGGGAATAATGTTGTTCATACAGTTAGTATGTGTCTTTTTGGGGCGGAGTCCTTGATTTACCTATTTTTTCCATAGAAGTTGATCTTTATGTTGTTCCTTTGGGGTATTATGTTATAATCACAGTGTTAATTGGTTAGCTAAGCATAAAGAAAACATTGACTCTATTGAAAATCACATTAGTTGTTTAGATGACTTTCATAAAACAACATACATTCAGGGTGTAAAACCATAAAGACTCTTTTCAAGGCCACATATGCACTTTCTACTTGATTCACTCCTTTTATACTAGTCCCCAAACTAATTTCTTGACTACTAGTTGTACTAAATGCTGTAAAAGTAAGTGTTGATGGTGAATCGCTGCACCTTTGAATGTCACGCAACATGATGGGTTAAGACTCTCAGTACGATTGCATAACATGGAGCTTTTCCCAAGTGTGGGACCTTACGAAATCGGAAAAGCTCTCCGGATGAAGGCCGGTTCCTATTCCTCTGTTCAGATGCACACGTAGAAATGCAGAGGATTTACTCAAAAACCTAATCTAACTTGCCAAGGAGACAGGGTAAGAAAATGCATAAAATAAAACCTAAACTAACAAAGGTGATGCACCGAGGAATGAAGAACACTGTCTTGCCAATAAACACAAACCATAAAAAACGCAATGCAAGATCATGCCAGAGATAACCAGATTCATAGTGAAAGATCAGGAGGATGCAAATGAACACAGAGAGGGTTGAGAATCATCCATAGACATGCATTAATTTGCTCCAAAGATTGATACAACACACTACAAAATGCCAAGAGGCAAAGTTGCATTACGAGTTTTAGGTGGGAGGTTTGAACTCCATAAATTCACCGCCAAAGAGAAGAAGGAAGGGGCAAAACAAGAATGTCCAACCTTTAGAAAGAAGCCCCTTCTTACAATTTATAGGAATAATGAGAGAGGGAAGAGAGAGGAAATCCAAATCTACCCCAACCATCTCCGGGTTGCATTTAATTTATCTCATTATGGTGGTAGGTGAGAACTCTAGCAAACATAAAAAGTGGCGAACTGTATTTTGTATTTTTAAGAACTTGTTCCTACCCAATTAAAGATATATAGTCATAGTTGGATAGAGGACCTTGTAAGCTTTCTGAAAATTCCAACCTTGCGTGAATCTGAGCTCCCTATGAAAAGTTATGGCCATCTAAATATTTGGGTCAGGGTCTGCCTCCTGTCAGCGCTCAGAATGTTGCGCCTCTGAAGGTGCACCATAGGCACATCCATATCTGTGTCAACATCCTCTTACATGTGCCAAGGCATAACTTTTACCATGTCGACACTCTATGTCATGTGCCATTTACGTGCACCAAGGCACAACTTTTACCATATCGACACTCTGTGTCATGTGCCATTTACGTGCGCCAAGGCGCAACTTTTACCATGTCGACACTCTATGTCATGCACCATTTACGTGCGCCAAGGAAAAACTTTTACCATGTTGACACTCTATGTCATGCACCATTTACGTGTGCCAAGGCACAAATTTTACCATGTCGACACTCTGTGTCATGCGCCATTTACGTGCACCAAGGCGTAACTTTTACCATGTCGACACTCTATGTCATGCGCCATTTACGTGTGCCAAGGCATAAATTTTACCATGTCGACACTTTGTGTCATGCGCCATTTACGTGCGCCAAGGCACAACTTTTACCATGTCGACACTCTGTGTCATGCGCCATTTATGTGCGCCAAGGCACAACTTTTACCAATGCAATAAATTTTAGGGTCGAGTTTCTTTGATTTCCATATTCTTCGCTTGTCTATATTTACCCGAGGAGGGAAAAATATACAACAATTTGGTGACTCAACGGGATCACCTGCCTGCTAGGTAGAAGATCAGTGGCCTTTTAGCAATCCATTGGGCATGGAGTCATAAGCAATAACCCAAAAAACTGATCTGAACCTTGAAAACCTCCCTCTGAGCCACGTGCAGCCCATTGAACTTAGAGTCGTTCTCACCAAAATGCCATCGAAATGAACTGTGCAAGAGCAAAACCAGCAGCACCAAAACTATGTACAAAACTGAAAATCATACATGCTCCAAATGGAACATGCAGAGTGTGCACAAGCACTTCTTTTACTGAAAGCAAACCTACCTACTCTACTCTAACTGGAAACAAAGGTGAGCTAAACAAACCCTGCAACTGGTTGTGCAAAATAGCTTCCTTTCTTCAAAATTGGCAACCACGCAACTGATTTGGTACTGAACATGGCTGATTGGATGAGTGGAAAATCAACAAAAGCTGGTCTTCTACCCAAATCATCAAGGTATCAGTTGAAGGAAAATTCAATACCTCTTTTAGTTGTTCTACATTTGGATTGGAGAGGTATGACAGCTGATCCTTGGTTCTTTGTAGCTCATCCTCATGCTTAGAAGCAAGCATGACTGGTTGTGACTTCTCCTTTGGCTCCAATGAAGCCAAATACCTGATTGGGCAAGGTATGGTCCTTTGAGTATGCCCATTGCCCTAATTTTCAACTCCAAGAATGGAGTTCTCTTGTAGACCCTTTTGAATGGATGGTGTGGAAGCAATGGTAGAACCTTTCTGCCCTTTCTCTTCCTCCAATGAAGAACATGAAAGATTAAAATCTTCCAATCTTGGTTCCAAAGAGCTGCTATAAGATGCAGGCTGCTGCAAATGAATGCTCTCCTTCATGACAGCAGGCTCAAGTATTTGGAACGTGGATGATGAAAGAGAGAATGGTGGAAACTCAACCGGTTCTTCTTCATCAAAATAGTCCTCCAAATCTGACAGATAAACTATCTCATTGTTGTCCTGCTGCAAATGCTCAACTTCCTCCATGGTATCCTCTTGATCTGTAACTTGATCATCATGGTTTCTTTCATCCTCCAACATTGAGTTTGAGAAATCAAACTCTTCTTCAGCACTAGAACTTGAGAGAGATGAAGTAGAAAGAAGAACTGAAGGTTCTCTGTAGCTTGCTTTGTGTTCAAATCCTTGGATCTACAATTTTCTCCTCCACAACTAGAATGTGCTCCTATTCTTTTAGATTTGGAGAAGCTTCTTCCTCCTCTACTACTTGAAGGCAATCTTGCTCTTGATAAAACTCTTCTTCTAGCATGAATTTTGTCAAGTCAAACTCTTCATCTCTACCGCTCTAGAGGACAAGTTGGGACTGCAAGATCTTCTTCTGAGCTTTCTTCCTCTATGGCTGATTGTGCAACTTGAATTGAATTAGCATTCCCTTTAAATAGAGTGCCAACATGGGTGCTATCTTCTTTTTTCTCTTCTTCTTCTGCCACAAAATTAGTCCTAACCACCACTTGTTCTCCAACTCCAACCTCTTCTGAAGACTTAACCATCAAGGGGATCTTTTTCATCCCAAATTTAAGAGCCCAACTCTTGAGACTTCAAATTTCTTCATCCTTGTTTGGCTTTTCTTTTTGCTGTTGTTTTCCTTGACTAGAATTCTGATTTTTATCCTCCCAACATGGATTTGGGAATGCAAGAGGAGAAATGGATTGTAACTCAATTGATTTGGCAATTTTTGTGGTGGTGGAGGAGGTAGAAACTCTTGTTTCTTTGGAGGAGAGCGTATTTCTTTTAGTTCTTGTGGAGGGGATGACTGTTTGGAAGGAAAGGGGAAAGAAGAATTGAGATGTGGTGGGAGACTAGGGAATGGAGAAATGGAATTAACTCCTGGGGCAGCATTGACTAGATTTAGAATTTGAAATTCCAAATGAGATGATGCTGCTTGAGTAATGGGAAGAGAAAAACCAGATGATGGTGTAGAACTTACCCATTGACAAGGTTGTTCAACACCAAGTTTATAGGCCTCTATTTCTGTTGTCCATTGTGCAAGTTGGGGCAGTATCTCCATCATGAAGTCCAACTTCTCCTGAGGGCTGAAGTGTCTTGGAAAAGGGCCTCCCCATGGACAAGGAGTCCTACAACCAATTCTGAAAGCTTTCATTTGAGCTGTTGCTCTTGATTGCACCATCTTTGCCTCCATCTTTTGGATTTTTTCCACAAAATCTGCATCTTCCATTTGATTGTCTTCATTGCATGCATACCCTTGCTCTTGATGTGCTTCACAACCAAACTGACTTTGGCACTGCTGCTCATATGGGTAGATATGCTGATTTTGAATTTGATCAAAATGTTGATTTGGAGGATTTGTAAAACATGTTGGAGGTGTGATATATTGTTGTTGTTGAAAATGTGAATTCCATGATGGAAATGAAGTCATGATTGCACAACTTCATGGAATGGAAAATGATGAAAGAGATGGAAAGAAGGATGGATGGAAAACAGGTCTGTAATTCAGAGAATGAGTTATTTACCAGATGGAGTCGCCAGATGTGCTTTTGAATATGCCTCTAAAAGGCTAGATCTGCCAAGTTACACACCAAACTTGACAATATTGAAAATGGAATTTAAAACTTGAAGGACCCGGAAGATCTAGTTCTTCAATTCGGTTATTGGGTCTTGTTGTGTAGCTACTAATCCCCGAAAGGTATAGGTGAAACTCAGGTCATGCAAGGCAACTTACAAAACCTAAAATACACCATGTCGGAACTTGGGACATGCTCAACACCTGGGAAAACCTGAAATACACAAAACCATGAAATTTTGAAAATCAAAATCTCAAAAATCTAAGAATACCCTTTTGAAGATTACCCCCAGATCTATCCACTGGTGAAATTTTGACTTGGTTTTAGTAAGTTAAGCCCTTGAAAATTGATTTCAAAGTTCAGCCTAGAAGGTGAAAAATCTTAAATTGTAAAACCTACAATTTTTAGTCAAAATTTCTTGAAAATTCCTTCAAGTCTTGTGGAATGACCTCTTGGTCCCACCGGGTGTGCCAAAACTATTGATGGCAAATGCACACACCCCTGAATGTCTGCAACACGATGGGTTAAGACTCTTAGTACGATTGCATAACATGGAGCTTTTCCCAAGTGTGGGACCTTGCGAAATAGGAAAATATCTCCAGATGAAGGCCGGTTCCTATTCCTCTTTTCAGATGCACATGTAGAAATGCAGAGGATTTACTAAAAACCTAATCTAACTTGCCAAGGAGATAGGGTAAGAAAATGCATAAAATAAAACCTAAACTACAAAGGTGATGCACCGAGGAATGAAGAACACCTGTCTTGCCAATAAACACAAACCATAAAAAACATAATGCAAGATCATGCACAGATAACCAGATTCACAGTGAAAGATCAGGAGGATGTAAATGAACAAAGAGAGGGTTGAGAATCATCCACAAACATGCATTAATTTGCTCCAAAGATTGATACAATACACTACAAAATGCCAAGAGGCAAAGTTGCATTACAATTTTAGGTGGGAGGTTTGAACTCCACAAATTCACCTGCCAAAGAGAAGAAGGGAGGGGCAAAACAAGAATGTCCAACCTTTAGAAAGAAGCCCCTTATTACAATTTATAGGAAGAATGAGAGAGGGAAGAGAGAATAAATCCAAATCTACCCCAACCACCTCCAGGTTGCATTTAATTTATCTCATTATGGTGGTAGGTGAGAACTCTAGCAAACCCAAAAAGTGGCGAACTGTATTTTGAATTTTTAAGAACTTGTTCCCACCTAATTAAATATATCCAGTTACAGTTGGATAGAGGATCTTGTAAGCTTTCTGAAAAGTCCAACCTTGCGTGAATCCGAGCTCCCTGTGAAAAGTTATGGCCGTCTGAATATCTGGGTCAGGGTTTACTTCCTGTCAGTGCTTAGAATGTTGCGCCTCCTGAAGGTGCACCATAGGCACATCCATATCTGTGTCGACATCCTCTTACATGCACCAAGGCACAAATTTTACCATGTTGACACTCTGTGTCATGCACCATTTACGTGCGCCAAGGCACAACTTTTACCATGTCGACACTCTGTGTCATGCGCCATTTACATGCGCCAAGGTGCAACTTTTACCATGTTGACACTCTGTGTCATGCACCATTTACGTGTGCCAAGGTGCAAATTTTACCATGTCGACACTTTGTGTCATGCACCATTTACATGTGCCAAGGCGCAACTTTTACCATGTCGACACTCTGTGTCATACGCCATTTACGTGCACTAAGGCGCAACTTTTACCATGTCAACACTCTGTGTCATACGCCTTTACGTGCACCAAGGCATAAATTTTACCATGTCGACACTCTATGTCATGCACCATTTACATGTGCAAAGGCACAACTTTTACCATGTCGACACTCTGTGTCATGCGCCATTTACGTGCGCCAAGGCGTAACTTTTACCATGTCGACACTCTGTGTCATGCACCATTTATGTGTGCCAAGGCAAAACTTTTACCAACACAATAAATTTTAGGGTCTGAGTTTCTTTGATTTCCATATTCTTCTGCTTGTCTATATTTACCCGAGGAGGGAAAAATATACAACAGTAAGCACATGGGCTAGGTTTCTAGGTAGATTTAGATGCGTACCTCCGGCCCATGTCGTCTCTGCTAGCATGATCCCATATGAGGTTGAGGAGGGTTCCTTTCCATGCTTTCCCAAATGGGGGAGTTCAAGATGCTTTGGCTCCATGCCTTCTAAATGAGCTCTAAATCCTTCATGAGCCATCTCTCTCCTCAACACCATCCATTATGCAATATCACGTTGCTTCTCTATCTCCCTATCACGCACCTCATTTTACTTAAGACACCTTTCTTCCCTTTGCCTCTTTACTTCCATATCTATCATCCTTCACCAAACCTCGCTCCCGCCTCACGTGCGTGGTGGGGTTTAGCTAGCAAAAAAATCTTCCAAGTTCATGGTTACCATCAAGATATTGATCGCAATGGAATGCCTTGCAGATAATTTTCCCTGGGATAAAAAACGGAACTCAGCTACCTCCGAGAAAGAATAAGTGGAAATTGAGTACTTCAAAATATAGCTATTCAAAACACCATGGAACCAAGTATCCATATCATGCATCCAAATCATATTAGCATCATAGAGGGCATGAAATTATTCCTATATCCAGAGAAGTGTATGATATGTCTAATTCCTTTTAGATGCATCAGTAATCAGCCACTCGTACAAATCTATAGGAAAGATAGCAAATAATCTCTCATAAAAAAAGTTAAACAAATTCTGCTCCAACCACGCAGGTGTGTAAAAATTAGATCCGATGCTAAACCTCCAAACGTACTCTTCTTCCAAATATTTTATCCACTCCTCAACACTTGCTAAGGTCAACCTAAATACATCTTAATCACGAAACATCATGCAACAACTAAAGAAAGAGGTCTCGATAATAGAACCAATGATGCAACCTAGAATTTACTATAAATAACCCAAGTGCACTGGCACATCACTCATCCTAAGCTGAGGGATCACCCGAAGTGCACAAAGGTACTAGGCCCGTCTTTAGAGTTACTTGTGAAAGATGTTAGTGTGATGAAAATAAGACATATTTAGATCCATAAATAAACATAAGAATTTCACAATGCATAATCTAGATCTAGATCTTAAAGAATCATGAGTTAAACAATAACTATAATAAGATTAACCATACATGAATCAGTTTCAGTTATGTCTAACAACATTATCCAGCCAATATTATTCATTACATTAAAAATTTAAAACATAGAAGCTTCTTACATTACAATGTATTACCATAATTCATGCACGCATCGGATCCAACAACATAACTCTACAATAATTCATACACTCTAAACTACATAGTTCAATACATATTTATAGAGGCGAGGAATTTCTCTTCACCACTTACACACTTCTCAAAATAGATCACATGTTGATAATAGCCATGCACCTTTACAATAACATGCACACATGTAAGTGTGCTAATAATAGATGTCCTATAGTTAACTAGAATAAGTAATCATATTATTAACTATAATCATGCATGGCATTTATTTTACGCTCGTTCCCAAAATACCATTTTCTTGTTGCACAATTTTCCATCCCGATGTGTGCTCTACAAACTATTTCAAAATAGCCAATATCCATAAAAATGGATAAGTTCAAACCAAATTGTTCTTGTGCACATTTCCTTTCCTATCATTCCATGCCTTCAAATGCACCTTATTTCCCCATGCATATTATTTATGTGTCTTCTCCTTAAAAAATATTATATCTACTCCATAATAAGCTTAATCATTTTCTAAACCACCCAAATCAACCTAAATCTATTTCCTAAAATCCATTTAATACTATGTTTAACCTATTTCTAACTCCCTTATCTCGACAAACAAATCATTATCATTCACACACCTATCAAAATCATCTACAAACCTAAAATAGAAAAATTCAAACTTAATCAAAATCAAGTTATATCTAGCCTATTTTATCATCTCCTCTACCCTTACAACACGTCCCTAAACAGTCTAACAAATCCACCCCTCAAAATATAAACCAAAGACTGTATTTAGCAAACCTGCATGTTCCAACCATTTTCCCTCCAAAGCTAAAATAGACCGAGAATGCACAAAGATTGAGATAATCACCAGCGATTCTGTAATGGCCAACAATTACTTAAGAAATTTTTCCAACCTCTCTCCAGGATCCTCAACTTCAATTCATGAATTCTTGTTTTTATTTGGTTCCACAACTTCTTATGCATCATCATTCAACACTTGGGAAATAAAATCAACATCAAACATTATCATCTATCTTCATTGAGAATCTTGGAGCAATTTTGGATCACCTGTAATCAGCTCTTCACCACTCAATCTGCAGACTTCATCAGTCATCACAGATCACTCTTAGCGAGGTTTGAGGCTTCTTTTAGCTCCACATCAACCTCCAGGTACCTCTTACTTGTTTATTCATCTCTTTTACATCATCTCTGAACATTTAACATTATATAAAATCAATTTTTAATCATCAGATATTTGAATTTATCAGTTTATTACAAAGCACTAAAATCACCAATGATTTCCCCAATTGCCAGCGATTCCTATCTTTCTATAATTTCATCCATTTTTCATCAAGTATATTTTATCTATCATATCAAACTGGTTTCTTCTAACATATTCTTGAGTATGGATTACTTTTAGATGGAAATTGGTGGCCCCTCTCATGAAATCACTAACATTCACTCCTTGCCTATAATTCGTCATCCTTTCTACTAGGAGCAATATGACTTGTTGCATGATCTAACTCTATGTGCTATCCATTGTGCCCCATTGGATGAGTTAGAGAACATTTTCAAGTTCACTCAACAAATATGTGATGTTGTAGAAGGATATTGGGCTGCATATTTTGAGTATCAACACATCTGAATTGAACTTGTTTGGCTTGAGTACGAGGCCCGACAGTAGGATCCACATTTTGAGCTTGAGTTTGAGCCATAGTCTTCCTCTTCCCTCTCTCATCTATTTTCTATCTTATTTGTAATAAAATTATCATTTATCATCATATTATCTTGTATCAGTTATCATATATCATATATCTTTCAAATCCACTTGATTGTTTAAAAGCATTGACATCCTTGTAAGGAAGCCCATTGACTTCGAGGATTGGCCTTTGCTAGGAAATCCACCATTTATCTTACTGATCATATTCTATTTAGTGTATGTGATTTACAGGTTTCTTAGTGGAGAGGATCTTGTACCAACCTTTCATGGAGAGCAACATCAAACATTATCATCCATCATCTACATGTATCGTTAAACCCCACGTATTCTGAGGTTAGTTTATCCCTATTTTCTTGCTTTGTTAATTCAAGTTGTATAGGTAGGAATATTTCTAAACAACATTGCAAATACTTTCCTTTGAAAGATGAAGCTAAAATTTTCACCACCACATCCATCTCAGCAATTTCATGAATTGTACATTTATTTGCAATATCGTGAATGTGATCAGATGGAGTAGTATGATTCTCTCTTGTAAAAAATGGGATATTTTTCAACACTACTACTGGGATGGGATTTTGGGCATTTAGGGAAAGTGGAATTTTTCTTGTGAAGTTAAAAATGGATTTGGCAATCCATTTGGATGGGTCTAAGAACTCTTTTTGACTGTAAGAAGGGCCTTCTAGGTGGAGGTTCCGAAAGAGTTCTGTTTGGTGGAGATAAAGATATCTGAACTTGTCTTCCTCTTCTTCCTCTACTCGTAGATAGTTGTAAGTATTCAAATGTTCCTTCTTCTATTATTCTAAACCATGTTTTAATCCTTCTCATTAACTTAAACCACCGGTACTACTAGAACCAATTGATTTTATGAATGGAGTCATTAGATGTGTCGATGCAGAGCCTCCAAAGGCTAGAGTTTTACCAAGATACATATATAAACTTGATAAAACTAGAAATATTAATTTCTAACCCTTCCATTGGGCGTGCCTGAAGCTGCTGGAGCTCAAAACAACACCTTTCCTAAATCACAAGAATCTAGGGCATTAAGGCAACACATGTCTATCTCCAAGTTGTGGGAATCAAACTAAGATAGACCTTTGGAGAAGGATGACTTCCTCTACTCACTTCTACAGCTAAACTACTCATAGGAATTAAAATGCAACTATCTAAATCTAATCTAACTTTCCCAAGGACCGGGGTGAGAAGGAGATGCATGAAACATAAACCTAATCTAGAGAATACAATAACACAAAAAATAAGGGTAAAGATACTTCTGAAAGAGAGAAAATGGGAGAAAATAATGATGAAGAGGGCCAAAATGATGGCCATAGTTCAAAACAACATCTAGATTCCCACTTCCATGATGCACAATAGATACAAATTCTGAGAAAACACACACAAAATACCCATGAATGGATGAAAAGGAAAGGAGACACAATAAAATACCAACTAAGGTAGAAATGAGCCACAAAACCAGTGATTTTATTTCTTGAAGATTATGCATAGATCATTACAACAAAGGAAGAAGGTATGAAACATTCACATAATTGTGATGTAAGGCATACACATCTTAAAATACTTGTGTAACATTAAAATGATGCCCTCGCATTCCCAAAGTATCCAACATTACAACTGAGCATCATTTTACAATATACGAAAAAAACAAGAAGAAGAAATAAGAATAAACAAGAGGAAATTCAAATTCCTCCCACCAAACAACCACCTTCATTAATTTCTCTAAAAATATTTGAGCATTTATGAAAATCCTTTTCCCCATGTCATTTTCCTTGCTAAATATGGAATGGTGCCCATACTACATTAAATTACGTAGTTGCATCCCTGGAGAAGTTATTTTCGTGCTTGGGATGTTTTCCTTTGTTCCACCTATGTACCTCCATTTGTATTGAGAAATAAAAAATTCATTACATGAGGGGGTTGAATTTTCAACAATCATATCATTGGATCGAAGGTTTTATCCATTTTTGTATACGCGGGAAAAGTTATCATTTTCCTTTGATTTGCGGCTTTCTCTTTTAGTTACATGTGGATTTTTACTTCTATGGATTTATTTCTCATGGCCACGGGTTTTCAAGTTCCTCACGGATTTCCCTTTGATACACATATTTCTCTTTTCAATTTTGGATTCAACCTATGTAGCATGGAGTATTTTCCTCTAATCCTCGACTTCTTTAGTTTTGATTTTAGCCACAACTTGCTTAAAATATCCGATGCGTTGTTCCTTTGACCCGCGACCCTCCAAAATTCCCTAGGGCTCTCTTTAGAATTCGGTTGACTTGAATATTGATCAAGTTCTCAAGTCCACACTTATCTAAGTTGTTCAATTTTTACAAGGGTGTAAAAATGCACAATAGGAAGCTTATAAACTTGAATCCTAAGTTATAACAACTCAAATCTCAAGAGAATTAAAAAGCTTAATGGAGATTTCAATAAGGTATATATTTTAATGAAATTATTTATAGGAGTAGTCAAACTAACCATGATTAGTTCTTAGAATCCATTTAGAAAACAATCTAATGAATTCAAACAAAACTAAATAGTAAAAACCAATAAAGGATACAATTTACACAATTATTACACAATCCATAATTTAGACAAACAACAAGATGGTCTTACAAAAATCCCTTATTATATATTAGAACAACACATGAAATATGGTCAATACAATGATAATGAAATAATTTATAGAAAATATAGAGAAATAAGATCATGCAAACATTTTATGAATCAACTACTACAAGTGTGTATAAAAGCAGAAAGAACTACCTCATTACTAGATAATGACATTTACATTTAAAATGTCATATCCCACAATTTTTGTCGAAGGGTAAGTCATAATTAATTAATGATTTACGAAGGTAGGGGAGTGAACCCTATAACATATTTGAGTATACAGCTACCCACACACATGCATACCCCGTAAAGGATATACAAGGGTTTGTGTAATTGCATACACAACTTGCAACATCGCTCATTACCCGGTATTCATAAATCGCTTAGAATTTATGACATATTATTGTTTGTTTTATGATTTATATACTCACCTATATGGGTATGGTGATTTTTGTGCATGTATTACTATATAGTATTTCACCTTTAATGATTAATTATTGAGCACCTTGCCTCATTATTGTTGTTAAGGCAATTGGGTTTGTGTAGGGCTACAATACCTATCTTCTTTGTGGATAAAACTTTATTATAAATTTGAGATTGCTTTATGATTTATGATAGTTTTGGCATGGTAAATGTTATTAATAATAAGACATATTCTTGTTATGAATTTTATAAGTTGACTATGCAGAGCATATATGAATTGTTTGGTTTCTTTAACTATTTATAAGGATTGTTATTGATTCACTAACCATTAATGGATCTATACTTAGATGATAATACTTTAATACTATTTTAACTTCATCTCATTATTCATTAAAAAGTTCATGGATGTACCTTACATAAGGTATTTCTTTGGACTAATAGTTCCCATCCTTATGCAAGCTTAATCATTTTGTCAATAGAACTTCTATCCGAGTTGCTTGACAATGTAAAGGATTCTTAATCGCTTATAAAGGAGTTTAGAAATTTTTGTAAGATAAGTGATTGTCAATTTTATCTTATCATGAAAAACTATTGTTAATAATGTTGGCAAATATTCTTGACTACTGAGTCTTAGTAAAATTTCCACACGATGACAACAAGGTAAGCTTTGGTTTACGTTGGTCTATCGATTGTGCATTATATGATCTTTGACCCTATTGGGTTCATTGGATAGTTGATAGGTATTAGTATCCTATAAATTACAATTGGTAATATAAGATGAGTTTTGAAGGTTTGATTGATTAATGTAATTTAAAAATAGGTCGTTGTAGACCCATGCACTATGAAGACTCTTGTGTAATATAATTCTTGACCTAACAAAAATCTATTTAGGATATAATTGGTGGAGAGGTAAATGATAATATTGGGACTTAGTCAACATGAAAACATAGTTTACTAGACTCTTAAGCTCCATGTAGAGAATTTGACCAAACATTAGATTTTTGTTTGATTCCACCACGCAAGTCAAGGTGTTATTCTATATTTTAAACCCTACTAAGTTTAGAGGGTGATATTAAGAGCGGTGGTGTAGTTTTAACAACCACCAATGAGGCATTTACGCAAGTTTTAAATGCATTAAATGTGCATTCAAGCCCTGGAAATGGTGACGTAGACACCAAAATTGGGTCACACTCCCCTTATTCCCCTTTTGAATATCCAACTTAAACACATTCACCTAAGCATGACCTTTATACCCCACATTTATATAAATTTAATTATATACAATTAAATTAATACCCATCCTCACCCCATTATTAATTTAATTACTTTAATTAAATGGATGCCCACCTCACTTAGACACCTCACCATAGACCTATTCATAACATGTTTCCATAAATGAATGAGACTTAGTTCAACCCTAAAAATGAAAGCCTATTATTCCTCTAACTACCTTCCCACTCATAAAAACATAATGTCCATTCGGATCCATGGATAAATGAATGAACCTAGGGAATCCCACCTTAAGCGATGGCGGTCATCTCGAAACTAACGTCGATCAACCAGAATAGTCATTGGTTACCATTTATTCACCTTGGTAACCTTGTTTTTGAGTTGGCACATTCTGAGATCAAAGATACGAGAAGAGAACTAGATGCAAGAAGAACCAGAGCCTTTTCGTACCTACAGACATCCATATCTAACACTAGGAAAGATCCAAAGGTATTGTACTCATGGTGACATTCCAGAAACACCACTATGGCACCAAGATCCATCCCACCAAACAATCATCACCACCACATAGCCATTAAACACGAAACACCGGTAAGCACACTTTTTACTGCATCATCTATATCTACTTTAGTTTATTGGGTTCTTATTGTTGTTATCGGTTTCCTAATTTCATTCCCTTTTCCCCTACCATTTACTTGCTGTAAAACCAACCATTTCTCCACGCATACAATAAAAACCACCTACTCTTGACCTCTGCGCATATTTTTGAGTGTTCTAAGATCCCAACATACCTTGTTATGCCCTCTATCATCTTTGCCTAACCTCAGCTCAAACCCCACTAATAAATCCTATTGAATATTATCAACTGCCTCTACTAATGCTCGTTACCCATAACCATCGTTAGTTTTACCTAACCGTGATCGGTCATACCTCAACCGATGTCGGTCTCTATGTTTTCCAACACCTTTGTGTAAACCAATGACCACCCACCTACCAAAACAACCCAAACACCTTACCCAACCCCTGCTAAGAGCTTGTCGAGACCGTAGACCACCTAAACAACCTACAACTTGACCCAAACACCTTAACCTACATAGTTTTTAGTATTTAATTGGATTGATGTTGATAGTGATCTGAGGTACCCAAATTAGAATACTAGCACTAGATTTATTTATGTATGCATTTTAGTTATTTCATATTTGTTTTTAAAAATAGTGGATTGATAACCTTCTAAGAAGTATCACACTTCCGGATCTATCCCATGCTAGGTAGTCCACAAAGTCATATATTGTTTAACTCTTCTTTGGTGGTCTTGTTTTCTATTTTAGGTAGTTCCTCCCAACCAAAAGGAAGCTCTCACAGTTAGCATCGGATCAAGAAGTTAGAACACGTGCATCAACCTCCAAACCAACACAATAGGTATTCCTCCTTGGCCCATACCCTTATCTATTTCATCACATTCCAAAAGTGTAAAGAAAATAGTGAAACATTTTGGCATGACCCGGTGGGACCCATCTAGGATTCTTTGCATTTTTCTTCATTCCTAGGTAATGATGGTGTGTTTGTTTATTTTCTAAATGTATTCAAAATAAATATCTTTCCTGGTAATCCTTGTTATCCAAAATTCACCCCTCAGTAAATTTGATAACATGCATCGAGAATACTCAAGTCGTGCAAATAGATTGATTCAAGGCAAAAATCATGTTTAGGGTCCCTCGGATTTTTTCTAAATCTCATGTCCAAGAAGAAAAGAGCAAGTTCTAAGAAAGGGTGAAAATAGTTGCAAAAAACAAGCTTGGGCAGAAAAAATCATGAAAATTGGCTAAGTCTGGTCGGGCGAGTCCACAGGGACGGTTGGGACATCGAGGCACAAATCGTCCGAAAGGCCACCGGGCGATCCGCGCAGAGCAAAGGGCGAGTTGGGACATTGGGGACGGGACGCTGGGACGCAAAAAGCCGATCCAGTAACGTGAGAAAATTGACTAAGCATTGCTGGCGTTGAGATAAGGTTGGGACATCCGGGCCGAAAAGACGCGAAAAGGACATGAAAAGGCAAAGCGGCCGCAAAGAGGGACAAGGACACCCATTTCGGGTGGTTCGGAAGAATCTGTCCCTGAGAACCCAGGAAAATTGGGACATAAGTAAGCGGCGGACGCTTGGGAGCCGAAGGAGCCGAGAGCCAATCAAATTATGCCACGTGTCATTGGCGAAAGAGGGACAGGAAGCCCAAATCAAGTGGATCGGAGGAATTTCCCCAGCATACAGTTCGGGACATTCGGGCCTGAAGGGACGTGAGGGACATGGAAATCTGGCGAGCCCGAGGACAAATCGGGAAACGCCATGTCACAAGGGAAAACGTCACGAAATTTCAAAGGGCAAGGTTTGAAGCGTTGGCCCAAGCTAATAAGATCGGGACACGTGTCCTAAGGAGAAGGGAGTGCAGAGCTCGGGGAGGAATTAGAGAATTTGGCAAAAGTTTTGGCCAAATTCTAAATGGTAAAGGATGACCTGCGCCTTTGTCCTCCAACCAGATCATGCCACGTGTCCTAAGTGGTGGGGACGTGGGGAAAAAATGGAAAATGTTTCAAAATCATAAAAAGGTCAAAAATTTCAAGGAAAACCCATGGGTAAGGGAAGGATAGAGAATTTCTCATCCATTCAAAGCACCCGACACATGTCGTCAGTGTGGCGAAGCACGGGAAAAAAATTTCAAAACCCATTTTTGCCTGTTTGCGTGCCCTAAATCTTCGATTCGCCATATCTTTCGATCCGAGCTCAGATTTGCACGTTCTTTATATCATTGGAAAGCTTATAAAATTCTCTACATGATTTTGAGGTCAATCTTGAATTTTGGTTTAGTCTGGAGAGAAAAAGTTAAGAAACGGCTCTAATGCATGTCCATGGCCGAAGTGACACTTCAATGACCAAATTTAATGCGAGAATGGGTTGCATTCTCCTTCATTTCAGTCAAAAATGATAGGGTATGGGTTTGTAAGGTTCCCCATGTTGTTTTAATACATTTATAGTTAATGAGGAATGGGCTCCCATGTTTTGTACATTTTCTCTCTCCTGGGCTCGACCCATGCAATGTAAAAACCAGATTTGACTCATTTAAAAGGTGGAACATCTTTTGGCATAGTAATCTTCTTCTTTCACCTCCAGCAAGTGATTGATAGAAGAATCAGACCTCTTCAAATATTCTAACATTTTTTACCTCTCTGAGGTTGTAATGCAGTGGTTTTGACATTGGAAATGATAATGCAAGCTTTGTGAATGGGTTTCAATCCTTTGTTTGTATTATTTGCTTCATTTCAGATCCTAAATTATAGCTTATCAGCCTGTGTATGTTTTATGTTGCAATCCTTGGTTTGTGTCTATTTTCATGACAAAAATATTCACCACTCCTTTTGGTGCATCACCATCTTTAGTTAGTTTCAATTTTTACACTTCTATCCTTGTCTCCTTGTAATTTAGAGTAGGATTAAGATCTGAACCTCTATAGTTGTGCAAGCATTAGATCTAATCGGAGGAGTTTGAGGAGCCACCTCTAATCTGAGATTCCTCTCTCAGTTTCACAAGTCTCACACTTAGAGAGAGGTTTCCATGTTGTGTAATCACACTGGATGCTAGAGTGATCAACCGAGAAGCCTGATCTGCATCCAAGGGTGCTGTGATCCTGCACTACAGTTTTGGCACGCCAAAGTGGGACACTAGAGGTATCATTTTTATTACAGCAAAATTGATGTGCATCTGCTACAATTTTCTTGCTTGAAAAGAGCTATTATTTGCATATCCGCGACTCCAAGGGAAGAATCAACTGGTTTCAAAGCGGTGCAGGCCTGAAAAATCATGAGAAGAGTCACCACAAGGTCAAGAGTTGGAGAAGAAGAAGTGTTGTTTGAATACCTACAGTTATCTCTAAGAAGAAGGCAAAGAGGAAGAGGGATTCAAAGGTCTCCATCTCCACCAAACAGAACTCTCTCAACTCCTCCTCCTGGTAGGCCTTTCATTCAGTCAACAAGGGTTTTAAGACCAATTAGAATGGCACAAAACAACCCCTACGTCAACTTCACAGGAAATAACCCACTTGCCCTCAATGCACAACATCCAATTCCTATTGTAACCTTGAAGAACATTCCCTACTTCACTGGAGAAAATCAGACTACTCCAGGTGATCATGTTAAAGATATTGCTAACCTTTGTGCAATTCATGAAATCAACGAGATGCAAGTGGCTGTCAAGTTACTGGCATCTTCATTCAAGGGTAAAGCATTGCAATGGTTTAGGAGCCTTGGAGCTGGTTCTATCAAAAATTGGAATCAGCTGTGTATAGCACTTCATGAGCAATTTGGAGAGAAGGGAGACAACTTGTCTCTTTTGGAGCAGCTGACAACCATCAAGAGAGCTCCCAATGAGCAGCTAACCGATTTCAACTTCAGATTTCAAAAGACTTGGGAGAGAATTCCAGTGGCAGTCAAGGCCAACACAGAAGGTGCTTTTCTCTACTATCTCAAAGCTCTAAATTCTGATATTTCTATGTTAATTCAGTCCATGGGAGGCATAACTATCCCTATGGCTTATAGCATTGCCATTAGGGCTGAAAATTGTTTGATCCAAGCTAGCAAACTTGCCCCTAGACCTCCCATGCCACTATTTCCAAGTTTAGAGAGTCCAAACACCAATCAAGCACCTAATTTGGCTCCTTCTCCCACTCCTAGAAATCAGAGTTCAAATGAAGCTTCCACTTCATCTCCAAGTGCCCCAAATGAGCTTCAAGAAGTCATGAAGCAATTCAAAACTTAGGCAATGAGCTGGTTACTCTCAAAAGGCAAAGAGCCCAAAGTTTTAGACCTTCTTATCAACCCCAAGCTCAGCCTAATAAGAAGCCATACCAACCACAAAGGCCACCTAATCCAGTTGCAAATATGAATCAAACAAGGCCTCCTGCCAATAAACCATTTCAGCCCTATAATCCAAATGTCATATCTGCCTCTAAGGCATTTGTGCCAACACAAAACAACATTGCTCAGGAGTATGATTGGTGTTTTCCATGTAATGAGCCTCATAACCAATCCATGTGCTTCAATGGTGCTTTGAATCAAGCATTGATGGTGACAACTACTGGTATGGAGGGTGAGAGCAGTCAAGGAAACAGTCAACAACAAGAAACATTCCAACAGCAATCAGCCCCAAATGACACCACATTGGTAAATTGGCAAGCAGAGGATTTTTGTGGCATGAACCAGGTAGTTTCTCAAAGTGTTGCAGCCAACACAAGGTCAAAAAGGAGGAATTTGGGTGAAGAACAGCCATTAGCCCCAACCAATCCATGACCTTCTATGGTTCCACAAGTGGTTGGCAAACAGAATCCACTTTAAAATGCACAAGGGCAGCCAAGGACAACCCCTAGGCTAACTGAAATACCAGTTATTTCTGCCCACATGCAAGGAGTGAATGTGCAAACTAAGGGACAGCAAAGATATCCTTCATCACCATTTAGTATCATTGATCAGATGAAGAAGACAAACGTCAATATATCAATGTGGGAATCCCTATCTATCCCAGGCCAAAGAGATCTACTGCAAGCTGCCATGAAGGACTGGCCAACTTCAAATCAGCAAGTTCAGATGCAAGAAAAAGTGCTTACAAATGCTGCCCAGCCTGAGGAAAATCATGGAGGACAGCAAGGTAAAATGTTGAAGCCCCCTCCTTTCTATGTTTCATTGATCATTGGAAATCAGCTAGTGCACAATTGCATGATAGACTCTGGGGCAAGTAGCTCGGTAATGCCTAAACAAATAGCTGATCAGCTAGGGCTCTAGTATGAAACAATATCCAATGGGGTAGTGTAGCTAGAAGGGACAACAGTAACAACAATTGGAGTGATTAAAAACTTGAGTCTTACCTTGCATGCGTGTCCAAATGTTGTTGTTTTACAAGATGTATCAGTCATAGACCTTCCACCACTCTTTGCCATGTGCTTGTCAAGGGACTTCACAGCCAAGATTGGGGGATATTTGTCTACTGATTGGTCACACATCTTTGTTCGAATGAGGTATGGAACTAAGGCTACAATCAGGTCAGAACCTATTGCAAACTTCCATATTGAGCCTTACACTCCAAGTCAGATTAATGCCAATTGCTCAGCATTTGATCAAGAAGATCACCCAAGCACTGATGAAGCTGACACTAAGGTTGGAAGCATCCCGGACCTAACTCTTGATGAATGGGCAAGCAAGATACATGCATTTGATCCTTATCAAGAAGTGGAAGAATCTGAGCTAGGGGTCTATTGTATACATGAAGAAAATCAACCTATTCCAAGCATCACCAAGCCAAACCACAAAGATGACAATGAGGTATGGTAGCTATTTTTTGATGGATCAAGGAGTAGACAAGGTGCAGGAGGTGGAGCCATGCTTGTTTCACCTCAAGGAGTAAAGTACTATTCATCTTTTAGATTTCAGTTTGCATGCTCCAATAACACTGCTGAATATGAAGCCTTGGTGCAAGGGATGCATTGGGCAATCAAGAGAGAAATAAAGAACTTGCAAGTCTTTGGGGATAGTGAATTGATTGTAAATCAGGTCAAGGGACAACATGCTGCCAAGAATGATCTACTCAGGTGCTACAAGAATAGGGTGTGGGACCTCATGGAAGATTTTGAGGGTTTTGGCATCAAATCCATTCCTAGGAAAGAGAATCAAGCTGCTGACAGGCTTGCAGCAGTAGGGGCAGCCTTTGACATTGTGGAAAGCATTCAACAAGACAAGATACAACTAAACATCCACATGATTGTGAGGCCTTGATGCGTATAATAACAATGTTAGTTGGCAAGTGTTTGAAAATGACCAAAAATCATCCATTTCTTGCAAAAAGAAGCTGAGTTCTCGGCCAAGAATCAAGAAAAGTTAGAACAAAGAAGATGGTGATCGGGTAGTACAGCTGAGAACTAATAAGCTGCCCAAAGGACTTATCACCTTGGAGTCCATTTTTAATCCCAATGATCAGTTTAGAAAGGAGAAAGCAAGAATTCAGGTCAAGAGAGAGGATTCGGTATCCATCTTGGTAGAAGAGAACAAACCATTGCAGATTGGAAGGATGACAACCGAACAAGAAAGGTATGAGTTCATACAAATGTGTCAAGGGTTCCTTGATGTGTTTGCTTGGAGCTATGAAGACTTGAAAGGTTTCAATCCCAACTTAGCTCAAAGATACCATCGGTGGATCCAAATACTAAGCCTGTCAAAGGCGAAACAAAGACACCAATCCACACATGGAGCCTCTCATGAGGAAAGAATTTGACAAGTTGATTGAGTCAAGGATCATATTCCTAATCAAGCATTCTAGTTGGGTTGCCAACTTAGTTCCGATTAGAAAGAAGAGTGGAGAGATCTGGTTGTTTGTTGACTTGAGAGACTTGAATAGAGCCTCTCTTAAGGACCATTACCCACTCCCTTCCATGGAGCAAATCTTGCAAGTTGTGGCCGGATCCAAGAGGTTTTCACTACTTGATGGCTACTTAGGCTACAATCAGATTATGGTGAAGGAAGAGGACTAGTTCAAGACAGCCTTCACAACCAAATGGGGAACTTTAGCATACAGGAAAATGCCATTTGGGTTGTCCAACGTTGGTGCTACCTTCCAAAGGGCAATGGACATGGCATTCAAAGGTTTGATTAACAATGTGGTGCTGATCTACCTTGATGATATCACTATTTTTTCCAAAAATGCAGCAGACCACCTCTCTCATTTGAGACAAGTCTTCACAAGGTGCAGGAGATCTGGAGTGTCTTTGAATCCCAAGAAGTGCAGCTTTCTTTCTTGTACATGAAGGAAATCTCCTTGGCCATATCATCTCTAAGGAAGGATTAGCAATTGATCCGAGAGAGGGTTGAAGCCATGAGAGCACTACCATTGCCAAGCCACAAGAAAGCCCTTGATTTTCTTGGGAAGGATAAACTTTTTCGGAGGTTTGTCCCATTTTGCAGCCCTTGTCAAGCCCATCACCAAAATGTTGAAGAAGAGCATGGCTTTCAAGTGGATAGCAGAAGGCAAGGAGATTTTGAAGCAATCAAAGAAGCCATCTCTCAAGCACCAACTCTCATCAACCCGGGCTTCTCCAAGGATTTCATCCTCTATGCATTTGGAGGTAATCACACTATTTCTCGCCATTTTGGTACAAAGTAGAACAAGGATAACGATGAGAAACCAATTACCTTCTTCAGCCATAGCCTAGATGACTATGAGGTGAGGTACTCTTTTATTGAGAAGCATGTGCTGGTAGTAATCAGAAGCTTGAATAAATTCAAGCATTTAATCTCAAAGAACAAGGTCCAGTTGCTGGTCTCACATGCTGGGTTAAGGACTTCCTCCTCAACAAGGATTTAAATGAGAAAAGGGCAGGTTGGATCACCCGTGTCATGGAGTATGACATTGAGATCAAGATCACCAAGCTGGTAAGAGGGAAAGGATTGTGTGAGCAGCTGGTTTTGGGGAAGCAAAAAGAAGTATGCAATGAAGAAGAGGTTGTTTTAAAATTCCAGAACAGCCATGAGCCAAGTGGCAATCAAGAAGAAGACAATGCTACCCCCACTTCTTACTGGACCCAAGGCATTATACACTTCCTAGGAATAGGCCTATGCCCTCCGGAGAGGAACAAGACCCAAAGGAGACACTTCAGATTTCAGCTGTCCCGTATGCCATTATTGATGGAGTTTTGTTCAAGAAAGATGTGAATGGAGTGCTACTGAGATGCATTAGCACAAATCAGATTCAAAGGGTGTTAGAAGAGTTCCATGGTGGACCAGCTGGTGGCCATTTTGCACCAAGAGTGACAGCTCTAAAAATCATGAAGGCTAGTTATTATTGGCCCAAAATCTTCAGTGATTGCTATGCATGGATCAAGAGGTGTAAGAATTGTGCATTCTTCACAGGAAAAGAGAGACTTTCTACCCTTCCATTACATCCAATCTCGTTGACCAGCCATTCATGCAATGGGGTTTAGACTTCATTGAGTCATTAATCCCAATTCAAGCCAAGGGCACAAATGGATTTTGTGACCATAGACTATTTCACCAAATGGATGAGGTAAGCAGAGCACTCAAAGAGGCAAATGAGTCTAGCATCTTAGACTTTTATGAGGGGATAACAACCAGATTTGGTGTACCTACTACAATAATCTACGATAATACATTGGCATTCATTGGATCTAAGGTGACCGAGTGGGTGTCAAGAACGGTATCTACCTAAGCACTTCATCAAACTATTACCCTCAAGGTAATGGCGGACCAAGTCTACAAACAAGAACTTGTTGAGGATCATTAGGAGGACTCTTGACGAGAATCGAGGTCTTGGCATACCAAACTGAAATCAGCCTTATGGGTTGATAGGATAACTCCCAAAATATCTACGGGTAACTCTCCATTCAAACTTGTCTATGGAAGAGAGGCAATCTTGCCCATGTCACTTGAGTTGCCAACATTGGAACTCATGAAGTAGCTGGAGTTGTTAGAGTTTGAGCCTGTGAAGGTGAGGTATGCAGAGTTGATGGAGCTGCAAGAGATCGAAATCAGGCATCCCAAGCAATGGAAAAGGATCAAGCTTTGATCAAGCATACCTTCGATAGGAAGGCTAGGGATAGATCTTTTCAGGTTGGAGATCTAGTGTTGAAATGGGATGTGGGTAGAGCAAAACCGGGAAGGTATTCAAAATTTGATGCCATTTGGAGTGGCCCATACATGGTCACGAAGTGCAAGAATAACAATGCTTTCCAATTGGCCTCATTGGATGGTGAAGAACTACAGATTCCAGTCAATGGAATCTATCTCAAGCATTGCTTCTAGAGGGAAATTCACTACCTTGTAAATATTAGATTAGATTTTCATTCCTCCAAGTGCTTGTGCACATTGTTTTGTTGTAGGTTAGTTTTGTTTTCCCTAAGTGCTTTGGCACAACTTGCTGTCCATGGAGATGTTTTGCAGCCCTTTCTCCCCTCGGGCGATGTTCCATCTTCCTCCTTGCACATTCTAAGTCAGTGGAGGTTCTAAACAGAATATCTGATGACTCCATGCCCAATGGACTACTTCAGGCAACTGGTATCTTCCACCTAATAGGTAGGTAACCCCACTGAGTCACCAAATTGTTATCCAAAATTCACCCCCTAGGGTAAATTTGATTACATGCATCAGAATGCTCAAGTCCCAGGAAAATAGATTGATTCAAGGCAAAAAATCATGTTTCTAGGGCCCCCTCGGATTTTTTCTAACTCTCCGTCCAAGAAGAAAAGAGCAATTTCTAAGAAAGGGTGAAAAAAGCTACAAAAACAAGCTTGGGCCAGAAAAATCATGAAAATTGGCTAATTCTGGTCCAGTGGTCCACGGGACATCGGGGCATGAATCGGCCAAAAGGCGCAAAGCGGTCCGAGAGGAAAGGGACAGCTTGGGTTGGGATGCACGGGACGCATGAAAAGCCGATCCGGCGAACGTGAGAAAATCAACTAAGTGTGCGCGAGATAAGGTTGGGACATCCGGGCCGAAAAAAGAAGTGAAGGACGCGAAAAGGTGAAGCGGCCGCAAAGAGGGACAAGGAAGCCCATTTCGGGTGGTTCGGAAGAATTTGTCCCAGACAGTTCAGGATAGTTGGGACATAAGTACGCGGTGGACGTGGGGAGCCGAAGGAGCTGAGAGCCAATCAGATTACGCCACGTGTCATCGGCCAAAAGAGGGACAGGGAATCCTGAATCGAGCGGATCGGAGGAATTTGTCCCAGATAGTTCGGGACATCCAGGCCGAAGGGACGCGAGGGACACGAAAAGCCGGCAGGCCCGAGGACAAATCAGGAAACGCCACGTGTCACAAGGGAAAATGTCCAAATTTTCAAAGGGCAAGGTTTGAAGCGTTGGCCCGAGCCAATAAGATCAAGACATGTGTCCTAAGGAGAAGGGGAGTGCGCAGAGCTCGGGGAGGAATTAGAGAATTTGGAAAAAGTCTTGGCCAAATTTTAAAACGTAAAGGATGACCCCGTGCCCTGTCCTCCAACCAGATCATGCCACGTGTCCCAAGTGGCGGGGACATGGGGAAAAAATGGAAAATGTTCCAAAATCATAAAAAGTTCAAAAATTTCAAGGAAAACCCATGGGTAAGGGAAGGAGAGAGAATTGCTCATCCAATCAGCACCCGACACGTGTCGTCCAGGTGGTGGAGCGCGGGAAAAAATTCAAAACCCATTTTTGCCTGTTTCATGCCCTAAATCTTCAGATCGCCATATCTTTCGATCCAGAGCTCGGATTTGCATGTTCTTTATATCATTGGAAAGATTATAAAATTATCTACATGATTCTAGGGTCAATCTTGAATTTTGGTTCATTTTGGAGAGAGAAAGTTAAGAAACAGCTCTGACGCATGTCCATGGCCAGAAATGACATTTCAACAACCAAATTTAATGCAGAATGGGTCGCATTCTCCTCCATTTCAGTCAAAAATGACAGGGTATGGGTTTGTAAGGTTCCCCATGCTGTTTTAATGCATTTGCAAGTCAATGAGGAATGGGCTCCCACGTTTTGTACATTTTCTCTCTCCTAGGCTTGACCCATGCAATGTAAAAGCTAGATTTGGCTCATTTAAAAGGTGGAACATCTTTTGGCATAGCAATCTTCTTCTTTCACCTCCAATAAGTGATTGATAGAAGAATCAGACCTCTTCAAAGATTGTAATGTTTTTTACCTCTCTGAGGTTGTAATACTGATGGTTTTGACATTAGAAATGATAATGCAAGCTTTGTGAATGAGTTTTAATCCTTTGTTTTATTATTTGCTTCATTTCAGATCCTAAATTATATCTTATCAGCCTGTGTATGTTTTATGTTGCAATCCTTGGTTTGTGTCTATTTGCATGACAAAAATATTCACCACTCCTTTTGGTGCATCACCATCTTTAGTTAGTTTCAATTTTTGCACTTTTATCCCTGTCTCCTTGCAATTTAGAATTGGATTAGGATCTGAACCTCTATAGTTGTGCAAGCATTAGATCTAATCAGAGGAGTTTGAGGAACCGGCCTCTAATCTAGAGATTCCTCTCTCAGTTTCACAAGTCCCACACTTGGAGAGAGGTTTCCATGTTGTGCAATCACACTGGATGCTAGAGTGATCAATCTAGAAGCCTGATCGCATCCGGGGTCTTTGTGATCCTACACTAACAATCCTCTCTTCTTCTAATTGTCTAAAACAACATCTATTTTATAGTGCTTAAAACGAACCATTTCTTCTTTCTTGAATTTTCATAAGTAGTGAAAGAGCATGTTCATACATGTTCATCCTTTGCTTCATCGAACGTAAATTTTCAATTTGGGTTTTAAAATCATTACATTTCATCCTTGTATGTTGCATTTAGCTCACATTAAAATGAGTGCAACCTATATCTTTGGAAGTCATGCCGAGCTGATGGTTGACACAAAGAATCGTAGAAAAACACATTCTCTCTTTGTCTAGCCAAACAACACAAAATTGAAAAATACACATCTTAAATAACATCTCACCTATAAGAAGTTGTCAATGATCACATGATTAGTGGATTGACAAAGTGGACAACTAGTTACTTACTCTATCTAGTCATTACCCGAGAGGACAACCCTCCCCTGCCATAACATAACCTAAAACCTCTCCTTCTTGATCTCCTTCTTCATAGGAATCCTTCCTCATCAAAAACTCTACTCTAAATTCATGAGTCAATATTCTAAATAACATCATTTGAATACATTTAAAATCACTTGGTAGATAATGTATTTTTAGAATTTGATTGACGTGTGTTTTGAGGTGTGAGGATATGTTTCTCTATTTTCCTTTCTTTTACCTTGCACACTCCACAATCATGGTTGGAGTACTTTGACTTCTTCCGAGGGTGTTAGGACCTCATTATATAATCTCCAGACTTCTGGGTTGATCATTCATATTATCTCCATTTCACAACAATCTATTTTCCTACATTCCTCAAATTTTTACAAAGAACCAACATCAATTTATCCACCAAAGCATCGGTTTACACCTCACTATCATTGGTTTTATCTAACTATCATCGGTCCTTTGTCCTTTTGGTTAAATTTCCCAAAGGACACCTATTTCATCTTCTTTATTGTTTAGAGTTTCTCTGAGTCTCTGTACTCTCTGTATTTTGATAAATAGTCATCATACAACTTACCTATCTAACACTCATTAGTTTTTTTCCTCGTCGGTAAAATTATTCTTTGATCACAAGAACCGACCTTGGTTACCCCTAAACCGTCATAGGTTACTAGTTTTGGTTACCTTGTGCCGATTCTCAACTCATACATTTCCCAAATCTAATGCTCTTATATTCAACACCAACCTGTCACCACTCCCACCTAGTCCTTCACCACCTTTTTCCTATCACACATGGATCTAACCCTTCCTACCACCATTTCTATAGGTGACGAGGAGTTTTCATGAATCCTCGATCAGAATCCCATAGCCTTACAATTATACCTTTCCCACTCTTCCACTCGGGATTCCTCAGGACAATTGATATATGAAATTCCCGTATCCATCTCTCCTAACCTTATCCCAACTTCTACATCATCCCATACTAGTTCAAAATTACCTTCACCTACTTTACCCCCAGTAGTTTCATAGCTAGGCTCCACACCCACTATGACCGCTGTGATCTGCGACATGCGACATCGGTTGTACTGTATTATCTCGTTGTTCCTTCATTATCAACCTAAACCATAACCCCATCTCGCATGCATTATCTCATAGATACCCATTGCAACACAACCATTTATGGTCTAGGTGACCCCTACCCCATTCCATAATCTTGTCCTCTCCATCCCGTAGTCTCTACCCCCAATCACTACTAGAGTCACTGCGACTGCCCCACCTACATATACATATTATCAACAACCCCTATCTCTTCCATAATTCATTCAAGATATATTCCTCTATGTCGGTTCCTACTCTCAACCTTCCTATTCGGAATCTCCATATAATGGAATGCAACCCACATCACAAGTTTAGTACCATCCCTCTTACGCCACACGAGGGGCCCTTCCATCACAACATACCAATGAACTCATCAAATTAATGATGGAAAGGATGCGACACTAGAAGCATCAATTTCCAGCTCACACAATTCTCTCACCTATGATGAAATATGTAATGAGCCCATTCATCCATCAGTTCCTATTTTCCCATACCCTATACATCAGAAATGCCAAAATTCAACTACTTTAATAGTAAAGAAGACACGTAGAAACATTTGTAGTCTTTCAACACATGGGTGTTACACGATATTAGAGGGATATTATCTAGTTTTTAGGTATAGTTCTTTCCTTGATCTATGGTATTGACTAGATCCTTGATATCTAGTTCTCTCCTAAATCTATAGTTCTTTGATGACTAGTTCTTGATTTTGGCTTGAATAGTGGTTTTTATTTTATTTATATTTCATTATATTTCATTGAGTTCCATAATAATATATGATATTACTTTTCATTTGTTTGCAAAGGTTTATGTAAAGTTATTCGGCGAATTTCTTTCATCTTATTGATCATGGTATTTGATTAACATCGAGTCCTTAGCTCAAGACGCTTTGGTTATAGTTCCTTTTATGGTCTTAGAGTAGGATATTACTATTGATATCTATCTCGTAAGATCGAGTTTAAACTAGACCATTTCTTGAGAAAATCCTTAGCCCCTGGTCATATGGTATGGTCATAGGAGGGCTTAAAGCTTGTGATTCCTACTAGTAGGTGCTTAACTCCAGCCCCCTTTAATTTTGTTTGTGTGGTGAATGAAAGAGCATTTTGTTTTGTTTTAGTGGCAACTAAAATAAATAATAGAACATAAACTTATAAAGATTGTATCTTTTGATTGATAACTCGGATTTGAGTGCCATTTTTTACAAAAGTGCTAATTTTTTTGTGGTCTGTCCATTGGAAATATTTATTTTGAAACACACACTCATTATATAGTGCCAAAATATGGGGAGGATCTTGTTTCATTACTTGGTTCTTGCATTTATTTTGGTGATTTTTTGAGAATGGCATCTACTTCTGCAATAGATCATGTTGATCCATTAACAACACATAAGCGCCACAAATTGAAACCAAGAATGGATACAATAATTAAGAAGAAAACATTATGAGCTTTAACTTATTTAGAACAACCAATGTTCACTAGAGAATATGATAAATTTTAATACCAATGCAAATTTGATTGGTGTATGGGTTTGATAGGAACTTATGTAAGTGATAATATTTTGTTTCATTTGGAAAAATGTGACTCTCCTTTTAAAATATGGGGGAAATTGGAGGATTTATTTGGTAAGGTAGATCATATGAGAGCCATGAAACTTGAAATTAAGATCACCTCTCTTAATCTTTAATATTTTCCAACAATTATAGACTATCTTACCAAGTTCAAGCATTTGTTGACACAATTGAAGGGGATTGGAAGAGTTAAGATAGATGAAGAGTGTGTTTACTTGATTCTATCCAAGTTGAGAGGACCATTTCAAATATTTCCTTCTACCTTTTTCTCTACCATGGATGCCTTAGGTGACACATTGAAAATGCCCAACTTAGAATAATTTTGTCAAAGACTTACTAGGGAAGAATCGATATTGTATCACCTTGAGTCTTCCACCTCTCAAAAGGAATTAGTTGCATCAATCCTAAAGGCAAGGGAAAACAAAAAGTAAAACTAAATCCACCCCTTCTCCATCTCAAAGTGATCCTAAACCCAAAGAAAACAACTTTAAACCCAAGAAGTCTTCTAAATCCAAGAATAAGTATATCCTTTCAAGCTCTTTTTATGAGGGTGGTGATCATGAAGAGCATAGGTGTTATAAACAAATGTAAGCCTTAGAGGATGCAGTCAAGAAACAAAAAATTTCTATCTGCACCCCACATCCTTCTAATTAACATGGAAAATCACTTAATGTGGCTGGGATATCCCAATCACCACTTACAGATAGTTGGGTTATAGATTCTGGTGCTTCTCATCACATGACTTATTCCAAGGAGTCTTTTATTTCTCTAGGTTTGAGTTTTACTTCCAAAATTGAGGTTGGAGATTATTCCTTTATTTATGTTGAGGTAACAGGTGATATACACCTTGATGGTGGAAGTGTCTAAGATGTATTATATGTTCCTAATATTAGAACAAATTCACTTTTTGTATATCAAATTTGTCATTCTTGTTAAAGAAAAATAGTGACTTTTACACCACATGGGGCAGAAATATGAACTTTGTTGTAGCCTAATTCAATTGTTTCTCAAGGTATTATTAATCATAATTTTAGTATATATCAATTTTAGGGTTTTTATGACACTTCCTCTATAGGGACAAGATTGGTTTCTCATGTAGATTCAGAGTAAGCTTTGACATGAAATATTTTGACATCTCAATTACTGAGATATTTGAAGGAGTTGAGCACTTGTGGTATGGTAGATTTTCTTCCTAAAGTTTCTTTTCTTGAGGGATTTTTAATGGTTGTGCATTAGTAAAATGACACTAATGTAATTTTCCTAAGAATTTGTATAAGATATCTTCTTCACCCCTTGAGCTTACGGATAGTGTCTTGATGGTTTTTCCTACCCCATCTTTCGGTGGAGTTAAGTATGCACTTACGTTTATTGATAATTTATTGAGGCATAATTGGGTTTATTTTATCAAGTAAAAATTTATGCTTTTTCACACTTCAAATTATTTAAGGCTTTGGTCGAGAAACAATCTTCTAGTTGCATTAAGAATCTTCACACTGATAAGGAGGGGGAGTAATTACGCAATGCATTTTCTTATTTTTGGCAACTCAAGGCATTATTCACTGAATTATGTTCCTCATACTCCACAAAAGAATGTCTTAGCAGCGAAAGGATAGAAATTTAAAGGAAATGGCTAACAATATGATGCATTCTAGATATTTACCTCCTATCTACTGGGCATAAGTAGTTAATTGTGCTAACTACATTCATAATCACACACCACACAGAGCACTTGAGAATTTGACTCCAGAGGAAGCTTGGTCCAATACTAAACTAGATGTCTCATTTTTTTGAGTCTTTGGGAGCCATGCTTGGGAAATTGTGCCAAATAATAAAAGGAAAGTTTAGGATAATAATATCAAACCCTTTATCTTTGTAGGTTATTTTGAGGACATGAGAGATTATCAAATTTTAGATCCTAATACTCATGACGTTATTTTTTAAACACATGTTCAATTTGATGAGTGCCTCACTCCTAATGATTCTTCATATTCTTCCATTCCTTCTTCATCTCATCTTGAGGATCCTATTCCTATAGATGTTGTCACTATACCTAAGTGGGCTCGTATTATAGTTTCGAGGAAAACCTTTCATACAGGATCTTCCACCCACTAGGCATCATCACGCACATTTTACAGTGTTTTGGAATTTTGTGTCGGAGGTAGTTTCTGAGGATCCATAGTCTTTTCAAAGGCTCATAGGATACAAGTGGGATGATGTGATGTAAGATGAGTATTCTTCTTTGATGAAGAATCGTACTTGGGATTTAATATCTCTTACTAAAGGAAGAAAAATTGTTAGGTGTAATTGGGCATACCAACCAATTACATGAGATGATGGGTCCATTGATAAGTATAAGGCTCGTCTTATTGCAAAGGGTTTTACACAAAGTTAAAGGTATTGATTACTCTAATAATTTTGCACCCATTGCCAAGATGGATTTTATATGCCTTGTAATTTCTATTGTTGCATCACAGGGGTGGCCCGTATACTAGATGGATGTGAAGAGTGCATTCTTACATGGATATTTACAAGAGGAAATATACATGGAGTAACCTACTAGATTTTTTAGGATTATTCTCTTATTTATAGGCTCGAATGTCTCTCTATGGTCTCAAACAAGCCCCTCGGGATTGGTATGAGAAGATGGATTCTTTTCTTCTATCTACTAGTTTTGTTCATTGCCACTTCGATCATACAATGTATCTCCAACATGTTTGTGAGGATATTGTGATACTTGTCTTGTATGTTGATGATATGTTACTTACTGACAACTCTTCTTCCCACATTCAGACTATTCATAGGGCTCTTTCTACATATTTTGACATTAAATATCTTGGGTTATTGGATTACTTCCTTGGTTTGCAAATTTCTCAAACACATTCATGGATTCATTTTAGTCAAAGCAAAATTACACCCATGATCTTCTTCAGTGCTTTGATATGGATGATTGTAAGCCAAGTCCATCACATTTTCATTATGGGGTTACACTTACTTCCACTTGTACCATTCCACTTTGTGATCCTACTTTGTATAGGAATTTGGTTTGAAGTATCATGTACTTGACCCATATTTGCCCTAATATTTCATTTACGGTAGGGATTGTATCTCGTTTGCACATTCTCCTCATAGTAGTCTTTGACAGTTGCTAAAAGTATTTTACGCTATTTGCATGATACTTCCCACTTTGGCCTACACTACACTAGGGTTCTAGTCAGTTGGTTGGATATATAGATAAAGATCAGTTCTTTCAAGGATGTAATCTCTTGAGAAGATAGAATTTAAACCCATGTGCTTTTATGATGGAAATGTGATTTTCTATTTTATCTCTTCATTTATTCAAATAATAAATGGTATAAGTAGTTAAGTAGGTAAGTGTACTCTTCATTCCAATCATGTTGGACTGACCTTGTGAAACTTTTGTACTTACAATTTTAGTTGCGAGCAGTTCAAGAATATTGGGAATGGTAAAGAAAAAAATGAATGACTTATTGGATTACTTGCACTAATCTTCTTGAAATGAAAGGAATGTATTAATATCTATTGTAAAAGGGAAAGATATCCTTGTTTTGATAAACCGCATTAGAAATATTGTATAAAGACTATCTTGATAGTGGATTCCATTTGTAATTATGAAATCATCAATTAAGTCAAGTATATTTGACTTGTTAATTATTGTTGTATAAAACCATGTATTTATATGAAATGAGTATTTGAGAAAGTAAACATATATACAATTATATACTTTTATCAAAAGTAAGGTCATAATATGATAAGGATTATATTACCTTAGTCTAGAAATTAATGCATTCAAACCACTTAAGCCGAGTTAAGCCATGCTTGGGTATTACAGATATCTAACTTTTGAGAAAAGCAAATATAGGTCATGTAATAATTATTTACTTAGAAATATTAATTATTGATTAAATGTAAGATTTTGCTTACAATATTATTCATAAACTAGTATTGTAAACCAGGTGCTTTAATTAGAATGAAGTAATGCCACTTCCTCATTATCGTATCTATGGTCATGTAATTAATTTAACAAAAATGGAAATCATTGTAAAGTTTCAAGATATGAAACTCAAATAAAAGATGCACCACACTTAAGTAAAGGTAAAAAAGGGTTACCCTTGAAGGCTATAGAGCCTATATTCTAATTTGAAAATTATCAACTAAAGGATGGATAATGTGTTGATGGGAAATTGTTGATATCTATTAAATTCTACGTATGTATTGATGTTTTAGTAAAGGTATTAATGAAAAATTTACCTGTATAGAATGTAGGATTCTTGTCCTAACCATGTGGTATGGTCATAAGACCATTCAACTATACCATTCTTAATTGGTAGATGAAATGTTGTCATTGAGTTATATGAGGCTAGTGAGTCTAAAAGAGTACTCATTAAATAATAGAATATTACTTATGAGTTGTATCAATGGAGTAAGTAAGGAATAACTTGAATGAAAGGGCATTTAGGTGTTTACCATAACTATGAGAAATGAGGTAAGATAGTAGGGCAAGGGAATATAAATTTCTAATAAGGTAAAATTATCTACATAGATAATGTGATCCATGTTAACAAGAATGGGGGTATAAGGTGTTATATCCAAAATGGTATGTTAGACCACGGAGATACTACTACCCTCCTTGTTAGCAGCAATCTACCCATTCAAAAATTAAGATGTTTTGTCGGTTGGACAATTTGAGACCTCGAATATCAATGTGAATAGGATGTAGGATTATGTAATCAAGTACGAATGTATATGTCTCTCATGAAATAGGTTACGAGGTATATAATTGTCTTAAATAAACTGAATGAACCTAGAAAATAGATTTATACTTAAATGAATGCTTAAGTTGTAAAAATTGAACATAATAAGATGAAAGAGAATATATATAACTAAATTAGGTGATGGACAAGTTCCTAATGAAAAATTCACTATCGCGGAACCAAGCATGCAATACATGTCTCTAGAACTTTTTCCAAAGTAGTGTAAGCTGCTGATTATAGTGTCTTAGAGTCACTAAAGATCTAAGTGTAGGATGTTGGATGGGTTTTAATGATTAAAACCTATGTAGACACTTAAAATGAAATGTTTGACTATCCTTGATAGATGAAAGAAACCATTAGTATACTTTGTATACATAAAACCAGATGATACACTTGGCGTAATCTCTCATAAAGAGTAAATACATTTGTAAAGAGTGTTTGAGCGACATCGAGTAGGATATGCGTACTCTCATGCATCTACACATGGTTTATAATAGTTATCGGATGGATTTAATTTCAAATTTATATTGGAATTTAAATACTGGGTATTTAATTAGTGAAGCACGAAGTTAAAGAGAAATAACAAAAAAATCCCTAGAATTGAAGTGAAAAAAGTGGATGTTACATTTTGGTATTAGAGATGAAGGTTATAGCTCTTGGACCTGTTGAGTCCTTACTTTTACTGAATATTTATTTTTATTAACAAGATAAAATAAATGTGAGAAGTTTGTACCATGGAGAATGAACTAGACTAAACTATGCTTCAGGTTTGGTGGTAAGAAAGTTAGATAATAATCTAACAATCTATCATGACACATGAAACTAGAAGGATTCTTGAAGCAATTGATAAGTGTGAACATGATAAACCTAAGAAACAATTTGATCTAATTGATAACAAATAATAGAGGGTTACTCGATTGTTGAACTATATTAATGAAAAAATTGGAACTTAAATCCAATATGAAATAAAAACTTGTATAGGGTAGATGAAGGAAATAGGAGAGACTATCCGATGTAGTGGTAGTGATATGAAAGGCCGATTAGATTATAATGGAATCTACAATAAATGTTGACTCGAAAAGAGTAAAAGTAAAACAAGAGCATTGGCTCATCTTCACCATTGAATTTTAGGAAGAAAGGTACATGGGAGAGAGAGAGCTTTAAATTCTCAAGGGTCTTTAATATTGATAGAATCACAATAAATCAGACTATTTGTTTTGAATGATCCTTTAATATATAGATTTCATGATCATTGTGACCTATGATTCTTATAATTTACATTAAAATATCAATGTGTTATATGGATTTAATGATGATTCCCTGTTATATTATCCAAGGAATACACTGAAAGACTGTTGGTAATGTTTTTCATACAGTCTCTTAGCTTGATATGATAATCAAATACACTTTGTTAGGTGAGTAGAGTGGACTCCTGACTGATATGAAGGAAAAATTATATGATGAAAGTCTATGCCTAAGTAAATTTGGAAGGCCTTGTAAATGGGAGTATGATTAGGGGTTTATTTTGTGAATAGAGGACATGTTTATGACCCGATATATTATTAGCAGTAACATTAAATATGATGTAATTTCTAAAGAAGAGGACAAAACCATGGTGTATTTGGAAAAACTAGTTGTAGAATGGGACATTGACGGGAAGAAACTTAAGAAAATAAAAATTTGCACAAGGAAAGGAACATGGAAAAGTAAAAAGGATAGTGTATTCCTAGATTGATTTTTCATAATATAGATTGATTTTGACTATCTGATGCATATATTAAATATTATTGTATGATAGGATGAATTTTAATAAAAAAATTGATGTCATATTTTTGAATGTGTGAGTTAGTCCTTGCTAGTTGAAAGGTTGTTACAGTCGATAAAACTGAATTGCGATTGACTCAAATTTGGAAAATTTTATGTTTTTGAGGAAAATAATGAGTTTTATCCATGACTCATAGTTATAATTTTAAGTTTGATTATTTCTAATCGTGTTAATGATTGAAAAATCATTGGGACGATGATTCATTAAGGGGAGAATTATGTCATATCCCGTAATTTTTTCTAGGTTGTTAGAAGGGTAAGTTGTAATTGATGAATGATTTATAAAGGAAAGGGAGTGAACCTGTTGAGTAGCTGACTATGAAGCTACCCACACACATGCATACCCTATAAAGTATATACATGACTTCCTATAATTACATACATAACCGTGTAACAACACTTATTCCCCGACGTTCATAGAGAGTTTAGCTTTAACGAAGTATTCTTGTTTATTTTATGATGGATGTACTCATCTAGATAGGTACGATGACTATTATGCATGTGTTACTATTGATTTTTACACCTGTAATGATTAGTTATTGAGCACCTTACCTTATTATTGTTGTTAAGGTAAATGGGTTTGTCAGTGCAGGCTACAATACCTATATTGCTATGGATAAAAATTTATAATTAAGTTGAGTTTGCTTTTTGATTTATGATAATTTTTGGTGTGGTACATGTTATTGATAATAAGACATATTATTGTTATGAATTTTCTAATTTGATGATGAAGAGATTCAATGGATTGTTTGGTTTCTATACCTATTTATAAGGATTGATATTGATTCGCTAATGGTTAGTGAATCTATAATTAGATGATAATACTATAATATTGTTTTGACTTCATTTCATTATTGATTAAACCAACTACATGGTTGTACCTTACATGAGGTGTTTGTTTAGACTAACGGTTTCCATCCTTATGTAAGTATAATCATTTTGTCAATAGAACTTCTATGTAGTTGCTTAGCACTATAAAGGATTCTCACCGCCCTTGTAAAGGAGTTTAATGATTTTTGTAAGATAAATGATTGTAATTTTTATCTAATCATGAAAAATATTGTTAATAATGTTGGAAAGGATCCTTGACTGTAATGTAAGGTAAAATTTCCATGTGACGACAACAAGGTAAGCTTTGGCTCATGCGTTGGTCTATCCGATTTTACATTATACGATATTTGACCCTACCGAGTTTAGTGGATAGTTGATATGTTTTAGTACCCTACAAATTATAATCGGTAATATAAGATGAGTTTTCAAAGGTTTTATTGATTAAAGTAATGTAAAATTAGGTCGTTTTAGACCCATGCACTATGAATACTCTTGTGTAATATAAGTCTTGATCTAACGATAAATCCATTCAGAAAATAATTGGTGGAGAGGTAAATGATAAGATGGGGACTTAGCCATCATACAAAGATATTTCATTAGACTCTTAAGCTCCACATGTAGAATGTTTGACCAAACATTGGAGTGTTGTTTGATTCTACTATACAAGTCAAGGTATTATTCTATATTTACAACCCTGCTAAGTTTAGAGGGTGATATTGAGGGCGGTGGTGTAGTTTCCAACACCACCAAAGTGAGGCTTGTAAGTTGTAAATGTGTTAAATGTGCATTCAAGCCCCTTGGAAAAGGTGAATCTTCTTGTATAAGCTACCACCATGCATTCCATTTTGATTATCTATTTTTAGATTTGAAGAGTTGTGTAGAGATGAAGTTAACCATAACTTAACTATGGGTAACATTGAGAAGAAACTTGAGCTCCAAATCCATTCTTATGCATGCAGGTTTTTAATCTTCAAAGTGGGATTTTTGACATGTGATAAATATGAATTTTGGGATTTTGTGGGGGTTACATTCAATTCTTGGAAAAAATTATTTTGGAAGGGTTTGTTTGTTGAAGGAAATTTCAGATCTTTATGACCTTGTGCAAAGTGAGAGAAGGCCTTCATAAATAACATGCATGAATTGTTCTCTTACCTTCTCATTTTTTATTCTATTTTTTTTTTAAATGGGGTTTCGTGATTTGTCTAGTTGGAACTATGTATTTGGCTTAGCTTGATGTTATGCCTTGTGCATTCATCAAAGATGAAAACTGCAACACACACACACACATGTATATATATATATATATATATATATATATATATATATATATATATCATGCACTAATTGCCAAGTTTTGCTTCAATTATGGATCATATGTAATTTATGTGTTAAGTAGGAAAGTATTATGGGTTACTATTATCTATTATTATATGGATCTATCCTAAATAAAATGGGAATATTCCTCTAGCATATCGTGGTTGAGAAAACTATTCTAGATATTGTTGTATGGCCTCTATGGGGTCGAGTTACGATTCTAGTTTGGGGTAGAATATCATGAACTTTGTGTGGATGGAGGCATGAATCGAATTCTAGTAAATAATATCTCGTTATGATATAACGAATCATTTTATTCAATTAGATGATACATGGGTATATCCTCTAAGATTTCTATATAGATATGGGTAGTAATAAACCCCTTGAATATATGTGTGCATATATGGAATTTAGGTTATTTCGTAAACATTAAGGTAAGTTATGTTACCTTATGTTGGATGAATCTATGGACTCATGTTTTATATTATTAATATGACATTATTAAATAGTGAATACCATTTGATGGTCAATGTATTCCTATGATCTGAGATGATAGAAAGATAGTTAACATAATAACTTAAATATACCCAAATGGATATTTTGACTCTCATTCAGAATCTTAGCAAAGCTGAAACTTGAAATGTAACTAATAGACAAGATAACTATGTATTATACAGATCTGAATAAAATATGGGAAAAAAGTGAATAGGATTTATTACGAAACCCACATAAACCAGTCATATTTATTATCTCTTTATTTACAAACTCAAATAGATATTTTTCAAGACCAAAATATACTGATTTAAAGCATAAAAAATATATGAAATATTGTTTAGAAAATGTGACTGGATTTATGATTAAAGACCAACAAATTTTCAATGAAATTGTATCCTTTTTACCCACAACCGATCCTAATTTTCACCAGTCATACAAATATAAAATACTGAATATTTTGGGAGAAAACAAGCTGGAAAGTTCCTCAGAAATATACAACTAAAGAGGACCGAAAAAACGTAATATAACACCCAATTTTTTTAAAACACTTGCTTTTGATCACTAAAAATAGTGCAATAGATAGAAACAAATTCAGACTAGGAATTCCTTTCAAACACATCAAAATGACCAAAAGATGAGTCTCTCCATTAGAGAAAAATAGTATAATACTTCGTGATATTATTCATCACCCCTTTAATGCAAAAACTCAACACCAACTACCTGGAAATAACTAGAAACCACTTAAGCACAATAGAATTTTCTCGTGTGGAAATACCTCACATTCTCTAAGAGGTTTTTTCATCCTCTAGAGTCAATCTAAAGGGTTTTCTTCCTTGGATTAATTTGAAAATTGCAAAGGCTTCAAATGCAAGAGGAGAAAATATCAAATCAATATGGAATTCCTCTACATAGGTCGAACTATTCTTTATATAGGAAATGGGATCCAAAGTGACCTTTGGACTTCCAATGAAAGTGACCTTTGGACTTCCAAATGAAAGTGATATTTGGACTTCCAAATCACATTCTCCCTTAGGAATTACCTTTTAATTAAGTGCTTTTATTTTATTGAAATTTCCTAAGATCTATTTGAAAGTTAAGTTTATTAATTTACTAAGCTTTATTATTTTATTATATGCGCATTATCATTTTATTTAATATTTTGCATAATACAAATAAATTAAATAAATCTTAGTCACCCTTATGTTTTTCCTTTGGCATGCCAGGTTGAAAAAATAGGAAAAATGTCTTCAATTGGAAAAGGGGACATTACAGTCCTCCCTTCCCAAAATTTCTTTCCTCGAGAAATTCTAAATTGGTTTTGTCCAAGTTCTATACACAATAGATAAAACATGCTGAAGTGATTCAAAATTCTAGTTCCTGTACTTGTCAAGTGGGATATGACTTGCCCCCATATATATTACACAAGATTCTCACATACATATACTTGGAACAATGATTAAATGAACTCCAAAATGAAGACTTCATCATCTACCATATCATGCAATCATAATGAAAATAAATTAGAATGGGTAGAAATAAATAAGATGCATTATTATCCTCTTCATACCTTTCAATGCCAACAATGTTCTTTGTGTGCTCATACATTGATCTTTCCCCAATATTGTTTCCTAAGTGCTCATCAAGGTATCTAAAAGCTGATCAAAAGTTGCTGATTTGGAAATTACAGAATCCTATAATTCCACACAAGTGTCTATGTGAGGATCTTCCTCATGTGTCAGCTACACCATAGTGTCTTCTTTTGTGGGTTTAGATATCCTTGCATCATTCTCCCACATATTTTCCTTGAAATCCTAGAGGTGTTGCGTTTTTGAGTGGCTATCAATTTAGTAGCTCTATCTTTGTTTTTCCATTCCTCACACCTTTTCGAGTTTCCATTACATCTTTTTTTCTTGAATATATGAATTTATTTTCCTATCTATTATCAATTTGTCTAGCAAGAAAATTTTCACTAACACCATTATTTTAATCAATGGAGACTATACCTTTTGATGTTTCTTCTTATTCTTCATTTGGTTGTATATTTGATCTTTCCTCCTCCACCCCTAGCTCACCTTTTTCATCTAGTACATTGAACCTCTCCATGAACCTTTGGCTGTAGTCATGAAAAAAGTAAACAATTTTTTCCCTTGGGTATTTATCAACCGATAGCACCAATCCTTTCTCGCCCTTCCAAATGATAAGGAATGAATTTGAGGGCATCATCCACACACATAAGATTTGATAGTAAGTATGCCTCCAAATCTAATAACCATGATCTCATAGAAATTTTATTAGTTCCATCATAAATAGAAATCTTAACCCACCACGGTAGTAACTTTCTAAAGAATTGCATGTTGATGCCTTTTTTCCTACTTACATTTAGATCTGATTTTTTCATTCACATGATGGCATAATAAATTACTCGATACAACTGAAATATCCCCAAATGGATATTTTGACTCTTATTCAAATTCTTAGAAAAACCTAAACTTGAAATGCAACTAATAGACAAGATACTAGATATGTATTATGCATTTTGAATAAAATATGGGAAAAGTGACTAGGGTTTATTAGGAAACCCACATAAACCAATCCTATTTCTTAGCTCTTTATTTCCAAACTTAAATATATATTTTTCAAGACCATAATATGTAGATTTAAGGCATAAAAAAATCTGAAATCTTCTTTATAAAATGTGACTGGGTTTATGATTAAAGCCCAACAAATCTTCAATGAAATTGTATCCTTTTTACCCACAACCGATCCCGATTTTTACCAATCATACAAAGATAAAATACTTAATATTTTAGGAAAAAAAAGCTGGAATATTCCTCAAAAATATGCAATTAAAGAGTACCAAAACAAAACAATATAAAAACTTCCAAAATTATGAAAACACTTATTTTTATCAATAAAAATTAGTACAAGAGATAGCAAAAAATTACAGACCATGAATGTCTTTTAAACACATAAAAATAGCCAAAAATGAGTCAGTCCATTAGAGAAAAATAGTCTAATATTGCTGCAATATTATTCATCACACCTTTAATGTCAAAACTCAACACCAACTACTGGAAATAACTAAAAACTAGTGAAGCACAATAAAATTTCATGTTTTGAACTCCCTCACATTCTCTAAGAGGGTTTTCATCCTCTAGAGTCAATCAAGGGATTTTGTCCTTGGATTAATTTAAAAAATCTCAAGGCTTAAAATGCAAGAGGAGAAAATATCAAATCAATCCAGAATGCCTTTACATAGGTCGACCTATTCTTTATATAAGAAATGGGACCTAACGTGATCTCTGGACTTCCAATGAAAGTGACCTTTGGACTTCCAAATGAAAGTGACCTTTAGACTTCCAATGAAAGTGACCTTTGGACTTCTAAATGGAAGTGACCTTTGGACTTCCAAATGGAAGTGACCTTTGGACTTCCAAATCACATTCTCCCTTAGGAATTATCTTTTAATTATGTGTTTTAATTTTATTGCAATTTCATAAGTTCTATTTGGAAGTTTAGTTTATTAATTTATTAAGCTTTATTATTTTATTGTATTTGAATTGTAATTTCATTTAATATTTTGCTCAATATAAATAAATTAAATAAAACTTAGTCACCCATATATTTTTCCTTTAGCCATTGAGTTGAAAAAATAGGCGAAAGGTCTTCAATTGTAAAAGGGGACATTATAGTCCTCCCTTCCCATAATTTCTTTCCCTCAAACAATTCTGATTTTTTTGTTCAAGTACAATACATAATACATAAAACATGATGAAGTGATTTGTAATCCTGGTACCTATACTGTCAAGTGGGATATGAATTTCCCCGATATATCTTACATAAGATTCTCACATACATATACTTGGAATAATGATTTAAAAAAATCCAAAATGAAGACTTCATCTTCTACCATATCATGCATCTCATGATGAAAATAAATTGGAATGGGAAGCAATAAATAAGATGTATTATTATGCTCTTCATACCTTTCAATGCTAACAATGTTCTCTGTGTGCTCATATGTTGAGCTTCCCCAACATTGTTGCCTAAGTGCCCATTGAAGGTATCTAAAAGTTGATCAAAATTTATTGGTTTGGAAATTACAGTAGCCTGTTATTCCACAAAAGTGTCTATGTGAGGCTCCTCCTCATGTTTCAGCTGATCCATAGAGTCTTATTTTGTGGATGTAGACTTCCTTGCATCATTCTCCCACATATTTTCCTTGAACTCTTGCAGTTTTTTTCTTGCTTGAGCGGCTATCAATTTAGAAGCTATAGCTCTATTATTCCATTCCTCACACCTTTTCAGAGTTTCCATTACATCTTCCTTTCCTGCATATATGAATTTATTTTCCTATCTATTGTCAATTTCTCTAGCAAGAAAAGTTTCACTAACACCATTATTTTACTCGGTGAAGAGTATACCTTTTGAAGCTTCTTCTTCTTCTTCATTTAGATGTTGATCTAATTTGTACTCCTCTACCTCTTCCTCACCTTTGTCCTCCGACACATTGAAAATCTCAAGGAACCTTTGTCCGTAGTCATGAAATAAGCGGATATATTCTCCCCTTGGATATTTATCAACCGACACCACCAATCCTTTGTTATCCCTTCCAAATGATAAGGAATGAATTTGAGGGCATCATCCACACACATAGGATTTGATAGCAAGTATGCATCAAATTATAACAACCATGATCTCACATAAATTTTATCAGTTCCATAAAAAATATAAATCTTACCCCACCATAGTAGTAACTTTCTAAATAATTGCATGTTTTATTCCTTTTTTCCTAATTACATTCAGATATGATTTTTTCATTTACGGGATGGGAGGATAAACTACTCCGATACAACTAAAATATCCCTAAATGTATATTTTGACTCTTTTCAGATTCTTGGAAAACCTAAACTTGAAATGCAACTAATAGATAAGATACCAGATATGTATTATACAGTTCTGAATAAAATATGGGAAAAAGTGACTAGGGTTCATTAGGAAACCCACATAAACCAATCTTATTTCTTAGCTCTTTATTTCCAAACTTAAATATATATTTTTCAAGACCAAAATATGTAGATTTAAGGCATAAAACAAATCTGAAATCTTCTTTAGATAATTCGATTAGGTTTATGATTAAATCCCAACAAATCGTCAATGAAATTGTATCCTTTTTACCCATAATCGATCCTGATTTTTACCTATCATAAAAATATAAAATACTGAATATTTTGGGATCAAACAAGATGGAAAATTCCTCAGAATCTACAGCTAAAGAGCACTTTGAAAAACAACAATATAACACCTTCAAAAAAATTCTGAAAACACTTGCTTTTGATCACTAAAAATTATTACAATAGATAACTAAAATTACAGACTAGGAATGTCTTTCAAGCACATCAAAATGACCAAAAGATGAGTCACTCCATTAGATAAAAATAGTCTAATATGCTACAATATTATTTATCACCCCTTTAATGTAAAAATCAACACTAATCTGCTAGAAATAACTAGAAACTAGTGAAGCACAATAGAACTTCCTGTGTCAAGATCCTTCACATTCTCTAATAGGGTTTTTGTCCTTTAGAGTCAATCAAGGGTTTTTCGTCCTGGATTAATTTTCAAAATCTCGAGGATTCAAATGCAAGAGGAGAAATTATCAAATCAATCTAGAATGCCTCTATATAGGTCAAACTCTTCTTTATATAGGAAATGGGACCCAAAGTGACCTTTGGACTTCAAATGCAAGTGATATTTGAACTTCTAAATGCAAGTGACCTTTAGAGTTCCAAATGAAAGTGACCTTTGGACTTCCAAATCACATTCTACCTTAGGAAGTAACTTTTAATCAAGTGATTTTATTTTATTGCACTTTCCTAAGTTCTATTTGAAAGTTAAGTTTATTAATTTATTAAGATTTATTATTTTATTGTATGTGCATTATAATTTTATTTAATATTTTTCACAATACAAATAAAATAAATAAAACTTAGTCACCCTTATATTTTTCCTTTGGCCGTCGGGTTGACAAAATAGGCCAAAGGTCTTCAATTGGAAAAGGGGACATTACAATAACAAATTTATGTTGTTATAAAGATTGATCACTAATATGTGAAGTAAAAATATATAATTGGTTGCAAGTGTGATTTATATTTACCTAATAACCATAAATGTAATATTTAAGCTTGTTTAATTGAGTATGATTGAATATTATTTAATACTTGTATCCATTAAGAAAGGGATTTAATACAAGTTGTTGTGATCCACCCTTTACTTGTTTATTTGGATTCCTTTTGTATTAAAGATAAAGATCGGTTCTATTAATGATGAAATATGTTGTGAAGATGAAATTTGATCTCATGTGCTTTTGTGATGGAAAAGTGATTTTCTATTTTATATATTCATTTATTCATATAATAAATGGTATAAGTGGTTAAGAAGGTAAGTGGACTTTTCATGTCAGTCATGTTGAATCTGATCTCGCAATTTTTTTACTTAAACAATTTCAATTGCAAGTTTAGGAATATTTGAAATGGTAAAGAAAAAAATAATGACTTATTGGATTACTTGAACTAATGTTCTTGAAATGAAAGGAATGTATTAAGATCTATTGTAAAAAGGAAATATATCCTTTTTTTGAAAAAATGGCATTGTAAATATCGTATAAAGACTATCTTGATAGTGGATTGTTGTCCTAACATGGTGGTAGGGTCATAAGACCATTCAACTATACCATTCTTAATCAGTAGATGAAATGTTGTCATTGAGTTATATGAGGCTAGTGAGTCTAAAAGAGTACTCATTATATAATAGAATATTACTTATGAGTTGTATCAATGGAGTAAGTACGGAATAAATTGAATGAAAGGGCCTTTAGGTGTTTACCGAAACTATGAGAAATGAGGTAAGATAGTAGGGAAAGGGAATATAAATTACTAATAAGGTAAAATGCTCTACATAGATAATGTGATCCATGTTAACAAGAATGGGGGTATAAGGTGTTATATCCCAAATGGTATGTTAGACCTCGGAGAGACTAATATCATCCTCATTTGCAGCAATCTACCCATTCAAAGATTAAGATGTCTTGTCGGTTGGACAATTTGAGACCGTTGAATAGGATGTAGGGTTATGTAATCAAATATGAATATACATGGATGTATCGTGAAATAGGTTACAAAGGTATTTAACTATCTTAAATAAACCGAATGAACCTAGAAAATTATTTTATAATTAAATGAATTCTTAAGTTGTCAAAAGTGAGCATAATAAGATGGAAGAGAATCTATATAGCTGAATTAGGTGATGGAAAAGTTCCTAACAATGAATGTACCATCATGTAACCAAGCATGGAATACATGTCTCTGAAACTTTTGTAAAAGTAGTGTAAGTTTCTGATTACACTGTCCCAGAGTCATCAAGTATCTAAGTGTAGGATGGTGGATGGGTTTCAATGAAAGATACCCATGTAGACACTTATATTACAATATTTAGCTATCCTTGATATATGAAAGAAACCATTAGTATACTTTTTATACACAAAACCAAATGATACAATTGGTGTAACCACTTATAAAGAGTAAACACTCTCATAAAAAGTGTTTCATGGGGATCGAGTAGAATCTATATCCTCCGATGTAGCTGCATTACGATTTATGATAGTTATTAGATGGATTCAATTTCAGATTTATGTTGGAATTTATATATTGGGTATTTAAATTAGTGAAGCATGAAGTTAAAGGGAAATACAAAATTCCCTACAATTGAAGTAACAAAAGTGTATGTTACACAACGTCTTCCAAATAAGTTACAACACTTATTCAATATTCTATAATAATTTCACTTTTAATTAAACCAAATGAATTTGGGAAGCATCTTTAGCGTGTTTTACATAATAGAATTCCACACCACCGGGGGTTGGTAAGATGAGTAGAATCCCTTAATTCTATGAAACAAACTATCTCAGAGGTTAATCTTGGAGGTGGGCCATTAAAATAGGTTTGAGGATTCTAGTTGATTGTAAGAAGTTCCTACCTGGTGGAGGTGTTGAGAGAGTTCGGTTTGGAGGAGATGAAGACCTATGAATCTATGTACCTCTTCTATTTCATGAAAGACATAATTATAGATATTCAAATGCACCTTCTTCTCTTGTTATCACTCTTGTTCGCATTCAACTCATAAACTAGAGAGGATAAAACTTAGTACTGCTGAAATCAATATATTTTCGACGATGGAGTCTTCAGATGTGTAGTTGTTTGTGTCCCACCAGCGTGCCAGAAAACTGTTGATAATTATCTTTGCGGATGGACCGTTAGAGTTGTGGGATACCTTAGGGAAGTGGGACGTTCCCCCTAAGATAACCTCCAAGTTTTATAGAAGTTGAATCTTCTCTATGGTGTGAGGTAAGGGTTAAAGGAAAAATAAAACAAAGTGCAAAACTAATTAAGGTGATATCTTTGAAACTAAACTTAAAATAAAAAGACAGATCCTAAGAAATTGTCTTTAGAATAGTCAAATAACATTTAGCATGTTTTACTATTTTTTATAAGTATCTTGAATGATTAAAGACCGAGGAAGTGTAAAACATAATAATATATAGATGATAGATGCATATAGAAAACCCAAGGGCATGTAACATGATAGATATTAAAAATTTATCCGAAAATTACCAACAATAAAGGATGATATACTGAGACTATTGAGAGCTAAAATACACATTACAAGATCCCTTTATTCATAGAGAAAATAATACATACGACCAATTTGGCACAAATTACAATTTTTCTACAACATAGCCTTGCTTAAGGTTAATGTTAGTGCAAATATACAAAGCACCCCCAAAATGACCTTTAGATCTACTGTTGACAAATGGTCAATTTGGTGTAAATGCACAACATTGAGTTTTCCCTAAGTGTGGAACCTTGCAAATTGGGAAAACTCTCCAGATTGAGGATGGTTCCTACTCTTCTGTTTATGTGTATGCATGCAATTTTTGCAGAGGTTCTAATTCAAAATCCTACTCTAAAACTACCAAGGAGACAGGGTTGAGAGAAAACATGGAAATGGAAACAAAACTAAGTAAAAAAACAAAAAGGTGATACACCAAAGGAGTGTTGAACATCTATCAAAAATATCATGGAATAAGAAGAGGTGAGCAATGGAAAGGATGGACAAGTGCATCACAAAGCCAAGGATGGATTTCACACAAAAATGTTCCAAAACTCCATGATCACAACTCTAAAACCTCGTAATGAAGAGAGGAAAGAAGGAAACATCTAAAAATGAGCAAGGATGGACAATGCATCACAAAACACGTTTTTATATTACTCATAAGTTTGCACAAAACATCATTTCATGGGTAAGAGGAAAAAAATGCCATTCCAAAGTAGGGGAGGAGGTTTAAACTCCATTTTAAACCCTAGGGAAGAAAATAAGGCAGAAGTAGAGAAGAATGATGAACAACCTTTTACAAATGAGCCAAATCTGGCTTTTAACCATCGAATAGAATGAAAGAAAGATTAAAAACGTGGGAAAAATTGATTCAAAACTCCAACCACTGATAGATCCATTTAATTATTCTAAAAAGTGATGGGTTTCTATAAAATATCCCATACTTCATTGTACATTTCTTTACATAGAAAAACAAAGGCCCATACTTCATTAATTTTGGTGGTTGGGGTCATTTTCTACGTTTTTGTATACTAGAGACGTTTTCGATTTTTCTCCCATAAATGTCCATCAAAATCAAAATTTAACCATTCATCATGTAGAGGAATTCAATAGATTTCCATTGATATAAAAATCACAAAAATCAAGCTCTAGTTCGAAAGATATGGCCCTCTCAAGATTTAGGGCAAAACCTGTAAAAACAGAGGCCAAAATTGGGGTGGACAGAGGTCAAACTTTAAAATTTTACCTTTTGGAAAAATTCCCCAAAAATATTTGTGCCCCCACTACTCGAGACATGTGGTATCACTTGGTCGCTAATGGGATGTGACTTTCAAAATGACATTTTGCCCCTTTTTGCCACTTTCAAAATTTTCCACAAAACCTCCACACTCGCCGCTCTGAGACACGTGGTACCCTCTAGTTGCTTACAGGATGCGCCTCAACTTTTCACCTTTAAGCCATTAGAGTTTTGGAAAAAAACCAAAATTCTTCCACCACCCCGACCCTTGCGACACATGGACATGTGGCATATTCACATTGCTCGGTGGGGATGTGCCTCCCTTTTTTCCTCTACGCCTTTTTGACAAAATCCAAAACTTTAAAATGCTTCCACCCCCGCCACTCCACCTTGACACATGGCACATTCTAACTAGGCATGGGCCTCAAAAATATTTTTCCCCATGGGCTTTCGAGCCGAGATTTTCCTTTGAGTTTTTAGCCAAAAGGCTAAGTGCCAAATTTTTTCCCGCGGGCCCGCCTTGGGAAAATTTCCCCTCCAAACTCCATTGAGCCATAACTTACAAAATACAAGGAGTTAGGAGGACTTCTTTACCTTTCTGGAAAGGGGAAAGAATTATCTATTTGATGAAGCAATACCTAGAAAAATTTGAGTGCTTGAAATGTGTAAAAATTTGTCTGAGGCACAAAATGAAGGTAAGTTAGCCAAAATAAGTAGGGGGCTCATTTTGGATAATAATTTGGAGACTCTCAAGGGTCATTTGCATGATAGATGAATGATCAGTAGCCTTTGAAGCATCCATTAGGCATGGTGTGAAGTCTAATAACCAATTCTGATTTGAACTATGAAAATCTAACCTCTGAGCCACTTGGAAACCCACTGAAACTTGGAGTTGATCTTCACCAAAAACCACTGAAATGGACTATGCAAGAGTGACCAAAAAATGCCAAACAACTATGTAAAAAATTGGAAATCATACATACCCCAAGTGGGATATGTAGAGTGTGCATAAGCACTTCTTCTGCTGAAATAAAACCTACCTACACTACTCTAACCAAGAGCAAAAGGGAGCTCAAACAAAGCCTACAACTGACAGGGAGAAATAGCTTCCTTTCCTAAAAAATGGAAGCCATGCAAATGATTTGGAGCTGATCATGGCTGGTTGGATGAGTGGAAAATCAACAAGAAGCTGGTCTTACACAAAAATTAGCAAGGTATCAACTGAAAACAAATCCAATACCTCTTTTAGTTGCTCTGCATTTGGATTGAAGAGGTATTGTAGCTGATCCTTTGTACTTTGTATCTTATCCTCATGCTTAGAAGCAAGCATGACTAGTTGTGACTTCTCCTTTGGCTCCAATGAAGCCAAATACCTTATTAGGCAAGCTCGATCCATTTTCTATGCCCATAGCTCCAAAATTCAACTCCAAAAATGGAGTCTTCTTGTGGACCTTCTTGGGTGGATGATGTGGAAAAAATGGTGGAACTCTTCTGCTCTTTCTCTTCTTCCTCCAATGAAGAACATGGAAGATTAAAATCTTCCAATCTTGGCTCCAAAAGGCTGCTATAAAATTTAGGATGCTGTAAATGAATTCTCTCCTTCATGGCAGTAGATTCTTATGTTTGGAAGATGGATGATGAAGGAGAAAACAATGGAAACTCAACCGGTTCCTCTCCATCAAAACAATCCTCCAAATCTGAGAGACAAACTACCTCATTGCTGTCCTGCTGCAAATGTTCAACTTCTTCCATGGTGTTCTCTTGATTTGCAAATTTCTCACCATGGTTTCCTTCACTCTCAAAGATGAAGTTTGAAAGATCAAACTCTTCTTCAATGTTGGAGCTTGAAGAGAATGAAGTAGAAGGAAGAACTGAAGGTTCTTCTATAGCCTGTTTTGTGTTCAAAGCTCTTGGATCTGCATTTTTCTCCTCCACAGCTGGAATGTGCTCCTCTTATTTTGGATTTGGAGCAACTTCTATTGGATCAACATCTCCTTTAAGTTGAGTACCAGCATGGACACTACATTATAAGCAAATTGATTGTTGATCTACTTCTTCTTTTTCTCTTCTTTTGCTACAACAAAATTAGTCATAAGCACCACTTGTTCTTCAACCTTAACCTCCTCTATTGGCTTAACCATCAAGGGGATCTTTGTTATCCCAAATTTGAGAGCCCAACTCTTCAAATTGTCTGTCATTTCTTTTTGTTGGGCTCCTCTTTTTGCTGTCCTTGACTGGCATTCTAATTTTTATCTTCCCAACATGGATTTGGGAATGCAAGAGGAGGGGTGGGTTGTAACTCAATTGATTTTGCAATTTTTTGTGGTGGAGGGGAAGGTATTTCTTTTAGCTCTTGTGGAGGGGATGACTGTTTGGAAGGGAAAAGGATAGAAGAATTGAGATGAGGTGGAAGACTAGGGAATGGAGAAATGGAATCAACATTTGGGGTAGCATGGGATGGATTTGGAATTTGGCATTCAAAATGAGATGGTGTTGCTTGAGGAATGGAGAGAAAATTACCAGATGATGGTGTAGGATCTACCCATTGACAAGGCTTCCTGGCACCAAGTTTATAGGCCTCTATCTCGTTGTCCATTGTGCAAGTTGGGGCAACATCTCAATCATGAAGTCCAGCTTCTCCTAAGGGCTGAAGTGTCTTGGAAAAGGGCCTCCCATGGACAAGGTGCTCTAAAACCAATCTGAAATTCCTTCATTTGTGCTGCTGCTCTTGATTGCACCATGCCAATCTCCATATTTTGGATCTTCTCCAAGAAATATGCATTTTCTTCTTGACTACCATCATTACATGCATACCCTTTCTCTTGATATGTTTCATAACCAAACTAATTTTGGTATTGCTCATATGGGTAAGCATGATGATTTTGAATTTGTTCAAAATGTTGATTTGAAGGAGTTGTAAAGTATGTTGGAGGTGGAATATATTGCTGTTGTAAATGTGAATTCCATGATGGAAATGAAGTCATGATTGCAAAACTTCATGGAATGGAAGAAGATGGAAGATATGGAAAGAAGAATGAATGAAAATGGATGGAAAACATGTCTGCAACTCAGAGAATGAGTTATTGATTAGATGGAGTCACCAGATGTGTTTGCAAGTGCCTCCAAAGGCTGAAATCTTCACAGGAACACATCAACCTCGCAAAAATGAAATGGGAGACCTCGAGGTCCCACCAGGTGTGCCAAAACCTGTTAGTGCAAATCTATAGCACCCCAAAATGACCTTCAAATCTACAGTAGACAAATGGTCAATTTGGTGTAAATGCACAACATTGAGTTTTCCCTAAGTGTGGGACCTTACAAATTGGGAAAACTCTCCAGATTGAGGTTGGTTCCTACTCCTCTGTTTAGGTGTATACATGTGATTTTTGTAGAGGTTACGATTCAAAATCCTACTCTAAAACTACCAAGGAGACAAGGTTGAGAGAAAACATGGAAATGGAAATAAAACTAAGAAAAAAACTAGAAAGGTGATACACCAAAGGAGTGTTGAACATCTATCAAAACTGTCATGGAAAAAGAAGAGGTGAGCAATGGAAAGGATGGAAAAGTGCATCACAAAACCAAGGATGGATTTCACACAAAAATGTTCTAAAACTCCATGAACAGAGCTCTAAAACCTGTAATGAACATCCAAACATGAAAATATACCTATAATGAAGAGAGACAAGAAGGAAACAACCAAAATGAGCAAGGATGGACAAATGCATCACAAAACACGTTTTTATATTGCTCAGAAGTTTGTGCAAAACATCATTTCATGGGTAAGAGGAAAAGTATGCCATTACAGAGTAGGGACGAGGTTCAAACTCCATTTTGACCTGGGGAAGAAAATCAGGGAGAGGTAGAGAAGAATGATGAACAACCTTTTACAAATGAGCCAAATCGGCTTTTAACCATTGAACATAATGAAAGAAAGGTAAAAAATGTGGGAAAAATTGATTTGAAACTCCAACCACCGAAAAATCCATTTAATTAGCCTACAAAGTTATGGGTTTCTATAAAAATCTCATACTTCATTGTACATTGATTTGCAGAGAAAAAAAGAGGCCCATACTTCATTATTTTTTGTGGTTGGGGCCATTTTCTATTTTTTGCATGCGTAGAAGTTTTACTATTTTTCTCCCACAAATATCCATCAAAAATCAAAATTTAACTATTCATCGTGTAGAGAATTTCAAATGACTTTCCATTGATATAAAAATTGTGAAAAACTAAGCTCTAGTTCAAAAGATATGGCCCTCTAAAGATTTAGGGCAAAAAATGGTCAAAATAGGGTCAAAATCAGGGTCGGTGGGGTTAAAATTTAAATTTTTCCCTTTTGGAAAAATTCCCAAAAAATCTCCATGCCTTCGTCACTCCGAGACATGTGGTATCACCTAGTTCGCTGATGGGACGCAGCTTTTAAAATGACATTCGCCCCTTTCGTCACTTTGAAAAATTTTCCACAAAACCTCTGTGGCCCCACCGCTCTGAGACACGTTGCTTGCATGGATGTGGCTCAAATTTTCACCTTTACGCCCTTATAGTTTTGGCAAAAAACCAAAAATTCTTCCACTGCCTCGACCCCGCCGACACGTGGACACGTGGCACCTTCACATTACTCGGTGGGGATACACCTCCCTTTTTGCCTTTGTGCCTTTTTGACAAAAGCCAAAAACTTTAAAATGCTTTCACCCCTACCGCTCTACATTGACTCATGGCACATTTCGACTAGGTGAAGGTCTCAAACAATATTTTTACCAAGGGCTTTTGAGCTAAGATTTTCCTTCAAGTTTTTTAGCCAAAAGGCTAAGTGCCAAATTTTTTCCCACGGGCCTGCCTTGGGAAAATTTCCCCTCCAAACTCTACCGAGCCATAACTTGCAAATTACAAGGAGTTAGGAGGAATTCTTTACCTTTTTGGAAAGGGGAAAGAATTCTCTATTTGATGAAGCAATACCCATAAATTTTGAATTCTTGAAATGTGTAAAAGTTTGTCTAAGGCACAAATAGAAGGCAAGTTAGCCAAAATAAATAGGGTGCTCATTTTGGATAATAGTTAACAAACACAATAACTAATCCTAAAATCCTTTTTAACTATGGTCTATTTCTCTTTTCTATTTTCTCTCTTCTACTGTCTCTCTTTTTTTTTTTCCCCCTCCTTCCCTTTTGTATCAAAACATTCCTTTATAGACCCCCTGGCTCTCACTTCAATGTCAGGAATCAGATCTTCCACCACCAACATTCAATTTTCTTACAAAATCCTTCATTTTCTAGGAAATATCTCAACTACCTATTGGTGATATTTACGATTACCTTTAATTTGTCAAATTTGCACTCCTTTGGTTAGTGATGATTCTTTCGTGCAACGTGGTGGTCACGTGCTTATTGAGGGCCTTTCTTGGGGATTTGTCTTCAAACTTGTGCCTAAGTGACACATGGAGGTTACGCACTTGTTTGAGAATGTTCCTTCTCTCTCTTTATTTAAAACTATGCTCAAGGGAAAACATGGATACCATGTGCATTTTTACTATATCTTTGACTATTTAATCCACCGGGGTAGTTTTATCGAGCCTGAGACATGTGGGTAGTGTGGCACAAATTTGAGAACATTTCTTTCTCCACATCATGCCCCGAGCTCTCCAAGGGGATACATGGATATATTCCACATTTAACTCATACTTAGATGAATTTGGCTCAAACAAACAAAACAAAAGAACTAGGGCTGGGTGACAAAAGACAGTGGCTGGTAAAAGAGTCTCATACAAAAAGAACTCTACATATACCATGTGAGAGTAGTAAAGAAAATACCACAGATATAAGGAAAAGTAATACATAGCTAGTAGTTAATTAAAATTAAGGTGGAACTCATAAATGGAGCCACAGATTGTCTAATTTTTGCTAGGCTAAACATAATGGATGCATAAGGTAAAGTGTGGTCGCTTGTCAAGAAAAGAAAGAAAAAAATCCCCAAATCATCTAGAATATGCTGATATTTGTGAAAGACTATAGAAATATCATAAGTTCATGAAAGATAACAAATCATCTGAAATCTATAGAACTCAAAAATTTCATGCCTAATCCAAACCAAGCACCCAACCACTCCAATAACCATATTTTAATGTTGAATGAAGTCATCATCCCACACCGAGGATTTAATGGTGCATGATGGAGTAATGTTAAGTGCCCATACCTAGCCAACTAAATCAATGGTGATTTTTCCTTAGTGGTCATCTCTATTTACTAACACGATTTGATCTTCTCCCTTTTTCTTCTCTTCTTATATAGATAAAAAGTAACTTAGTTATATTTTTATAAATCTATCTCCTAATTGTAAAGTCACCATGTCAAAATGGTGGTTGAGATTTCACAAGTTATAGACCTTTAATCTAGTCATATATAATGTACTCAGTTCCCTTCTTTAGTAAGATAGTGGATTTTGTATATCTTTGAACAATAGAATATTATTATTTTGGCTTGTATCAACCCTTTACTCATTTTTTTATGTATCTTACTTCTATGTTCATTTATGGCATATCATGTGTGGGTTATACTTGCATATTTTCATTTGTCCCTATCTAAAATGTCCGAATGGAATGGTTTGTGCAATGTTGATATGTGGTATTATCTACCCTCTCATCTTGTGTTTTGTTTCCTATTATTCCTCTCATGTAGAGAGATCCCATTTTTTTCTAATGCTAATGAAATTCCCTTAGCTTAGTTTCATTTCATGCATTCCTCCTCCCCATTTTCCCTTGCAGATCAAGTAGCTTATCCGAGTCGTGTTAGTGTTAGAATAGATAGGTTGAAGAAGAAAAAATTCTCTAGATGCTTGTCCCAAGGAGAAAGGCCCCACACCTTGGAAAAATTCCCATGTTTTGCTGAGGTGTTGAATCTGGAAGATTTAACAAGGGTGTAATCTAAGGAAACAACAATAATTACGAGGCTAATGTTTTTAATATGTTAAAGCACCTAGGCTTAAATTTAAGATATTTTTAAACAATATTTTTTTCCAAGTACTTAATCAAATTCAATAATACTATTATTCCTAATCTCATGGTAAGAGTAAAACCAAACTTTAGTAAATAGTATAAAAGTAAAATCTTATTCTCCAAAATGTGGACTAATGAGTGTTATTGATTTGGATTGACTTATAATTATGTGGAGAACCCCAATAAATAGTGCTTAATTTTTTATAACAATCAACTTATAATGAAAGAGTTATAGAAAAAACTAATTTTATTGTAGTAAAAATGTATTAAAATTGGAAAACTCCCTAAGAGAGATGTATGCCAAGATATCTATCTCTTTATTCAAAAAAGTTACTTAATAACTATACAATGAAGAATATGAAAAAAGTTAAAAACATAATATGAAGGGTTTTAGAGGGGAATGATATGTCATCCTACATGGAGACCATTTTCATCCATGTTAGGGATTTGAAAATATAGAAGTGCAAAAATCTGAAATTTATCCTATTATTGTTATTTTTAATGCTCATTGTTGGGCTCATATCTCCTAAAGATATTGACCTAATTTTCTAATTGTTGGATCAGTTGGAAATATGATGATTTTTTTGAAAAAGGCTCTACAACAATAGCACATTGACTATAATAGTATAATCCAAATCCCATAAATGCTTAGAAGATCCCTAAAAATGAAGTATACTAAAAGTTCTCAAAAAAATTTAAAATAGTTTTAGGACTCTCCAAAAACATATTTTTAGAAATTTTGTTCTAGATCAGTTATGTACATCCTTTTCTAATGAAGAGAAGCATGGGGTTAGGACTAGTCATTACGTCTCATATATTTTGTGTCTATGTTAGGGTTTTTGTATTTTATATATTATTGTATTATGATAAGGAGGACATAGCTATGTTATTGTAGGAAGAACATGGAGCCATAAACATATACAATTCTTCTATTTTTTTGTAATATTTATTACAAAAATATGCAATTACCCTCTTTATGAAATTAAGCCATAAAACATTAATGAATCGACCACCCATACAAATTTCATGAAAAAGTTAACAATTAAAAACAAAAATGGGTTAAATGTGTGTAGATATGGATTTTTTTTTTTAAATTATGTTCAAGTGTAATGAACCCTATACACTACATGAAAAAACATAATAATTACAATAAAATGGGATTATATGTGTGTATATAGAGAAAGTGGTATTGCATTAACAAAAGAATTGTAATACATAACACATTGCACTTTAAATATAAAATAGATATAAATTGATAGATCAAACTCAATTGTACAAATAGAGTCTATACAGATTGTAAAAATTAATAAAATAATTAAAGTGCTAAAAATTAAGGTTTCTTTAGGATAATACATTGGATCCTGTAAATCTAGAGATAGTTGTTAGTTATATGGCTAGAAAATAGGTCCAGTCGACTAGGTGAATAAAATTAAAGCTCAAAGACTTTATAAATGAAATGATCATTTTGAAATGAGTGTAATCGTAGACACAAAAATATACATTGCATCTTCCTTGTCCAAATCATTAATTAAACATAACAATATTTAATACACATGTACCCTCCTCATAATTAATCACATGCCATCCCACAAAAACACCCTTTATCTATATTCAATTAATCAACTAATTTGATTAATTAAATACATACCTCGGGCCGCATACTACATCCCCATTTTTATTAATATTTCATCATTTAATCAAATAAAATCAAATTAATATATCCACCTATGAAAATCGTTACCTTAAATAACACCTAATTATATAACATAACCTAATTATTTTCCTAACTATCCAAATATTCTCTAAAAACCATTTTTAGCCCAGTCTCTAACTCCTTATCTTGACAAACCTATCATTATCATCTATAAACCTAATAAAATTATCCATAAACCTAGAAAAGGATAAGTCATAACATAATCTAGCCAAATTTAGTTTATTCCTTCTTCATCATTTCCATCCTAACACATTTCAAACAAATTAACAAACTACCACCTCGAAATCAAAAACAAGAACCTTGACTTAGCAATATGTTCAAACAATTTACTAGACAAACCTAAACAATCCGAAATCATTAGTGATTTGGGTAATGGCCAACGATTACTTAAGAGAGTTTTTCAGTCTCTCTTTGGGGATTATCCGTATTTTTGAGTTTGATCTTTTACTTGGGTATTATTGTGAGTCAAAGAGTTCATGCTATCGTCTAGAAATATCCCAACCCTTATTAGACATCTCCAAAATGTTTCAAAACTCTTACACTCAGCATCCTATTAATCCAATTGTAGGCTTCATCAACTTCATATATCATCATGGTCACCAAGGTCAACAATTATTCACAACTTTATAACAAGATACAGGTACTATTATGTGTTATTTTATGCATTTTACATCATTATTTAAGTATCTTTAGGGCCACAATTTTGAATTGATAAGCTAAACACCACATTTTATTAGTCTATCATTATTCTCTAGAATCACCAATGATTGCTACAATCACCTACAATTCCCTGTTATTATTTTCCTTCTATAATTTTCATCGGTGTTAATTTAATTTGTTTAATCGAAACTATAAAAAATTTCATCCCTAACTCTTTATCCAACATGGATTGTTTAGATGGGAATAGGCTGTCCAAGTCATGAGATTACTAGTATCAACTCATTGAACTTTGTCCTTCATCTATTATACTAGGAATAGTGCAATATCCTACATGATCTTGAGTTGAGTGCTATTCACTCCACCCCTTTGGATCATTTACAAAGTATCTTTGAGTCCTCTTAGTGGATCTATGATGTTGTAGATTTTTTTGGGAAGCATACTTTGAGGTCCCGTGCATCCGATCTGATCTTGTTTCATTTTAAAATTAATATGAAGTTGAGTTGGAGGATCTAGACACCGAGTCTAAATACAAGGATGAAACCGACTCTAAAGACTCAGATTGTGAATTTTAGTACCAATACGACATTGAAGAGGATTATTCAGACTTCTTTAAAGAAGAGTACACTGAACACGAGAATTTAGAATTCTCTGAAGAAAAGAATTGGAGTCCACTGAAGAAGAGGATTTAAATTTCTTTGAGAATTCAGATTTAGATCTAGATTTTGAATTTGAGCCATAGTTTATACCTTTCATTACTCGTTATGTATCAACTATATATATGTAATAAGATCATTAATTATCATCATATTATCATGATTTGATTATCATATATCATGCTTCATTTTCAAAGCCACTTGATTGTGTAAAAGTGGGTTAACATCCTTGCGAGGAGTCTTATGAATTTTAGGGACTAGATTTTTCCAAGCAATGTGCCTCCTATTTTACTAATAATATTTTGTTAAGTGTTTGTGATTTGTAGGTTTTATCACAGAAAGGAATCTACATCATTTCTTATCTTGAGCGCAACATCAATTAGTGTCAATCACATCCAAAAGTATCACTAAAACCCATCATTATGAGGTTAGGTAAGTCTTATTTTATTTCTTATTCAATTTAAGTTGAAGAGGTAGGATTTATTCTTAACATCTTGGAACACTCGGTGGGACATTTATCCCTCATTTCATTGTTAAAAATAGTATTTGTTTTTCATTTTTGGTTCTCTACATATTAATTGCTAGTGATTTGGTCAATTGCCAACAATTGGGTGAATTGCAATGATTCCTAAAATCTCCAATGATTTTTTTGAGTTCTTTTCATTGCTTTGTAGATTTTATGCTAACCTTTAAATTTTTGTTGTTCTTTGTTTTTCCTACTAACCTAGTTTTGCATGTTGTTATTGCTTTATCTACTTTTTCTTGTTAGATTGCTTGCTTTAAAAGAAAAAAATGATAATAAAAATATAGGAAGTGCTTATCACGGTGAGTCATAAATCCATCTCTTTTATTTTAGTATTTCATTCTTGGTTGATTGTCCTCATCAAAATTAGCAGTTTGTTTTGGATTTTAAAACGAACAACTAAATACTTCTTGCTTGACATAGTTTTAATTAGGAAGCTAATTAATTTCATTCACTCTATTTTTCCCCAAACACAACCAAATCACAATCAAACATAATATGTATTCAAACATTTCCACCCGTGTAGATACCTAATTTGATTTGAATCCTAAGATGAGAATCCGAATTGGTGTTTTGGATGAGTATAATCACCGTATGTCAAGTATATTAACACAACACCAGTAGACACCAAATTTGTGTCTTACGACCCCTGTGACCCGCATCTCATTTCGCAACCTAACCTCATCACCTAAACCTTACACAATTATTTATTAATTACCTTGTAATTGATAAATCCACATCACCATACCTGCCACCTCATTTTGCCACCTCATCATGACCTAGCCCTAACCCTAAACTAACCTAATTAAGACCTATAACTTGGTCCACATCTACACCCATGACTAAGGACCCCTTTCTCGCACCCAAAACCGACCTTCTAGTCACTTGACCAAGCCCGCAACTGATCTCTCGGGAGAAAAGCAGGGAAGGTAGGCTATTTTACTAAAAATAGCCTACTTTTTCCTCACCGATGCGGCCTACTGATGCCGTCGGTTACGTAACCGCCATCGGTTCCCTATAAATGGGCTCCCCGAACCAAAATCAAAGGTGGAAGGATTTTTGGAATCAACAGAGATCATTGGGAGCGATCAACAGAGTCCAGATCTTGACTTGATCGAGCAGAGACGAGTGGAGAAACCAGAAGAGTTTGCAGCAAAGGAGATCAACTTGCATCTTTGTCAAAAACTAGTAAGTCACATCTTGCATGTCCTCTATTATAACATTTCTTATGCTTTTGAATCACAATTCCTCATAAATCCATTCTCGAATCCACTACCCAACAACATGCTATTGATCTAACTATCATTCTTTTACCTCTCATCACCTCATTTCCTAATATCACCCATAAAACCATTTTTATAAACAACATAGCTACCTACAAAGACAACCACCCCACAAAACAACCAACCTACAGATCCTAAACCCTACCGACATCGGTTACTAGTAACCGGTATCGGTTATCCTGACTACAACCAGAAACCAGCCTTTCCCTACCCGTTTCAACAAAATAATTTAATTGATATTTTACAGTCTTTTGTGTTGATTCATATCGACAGGGGAACTGACCACCTTCGAAAGGAAGTTTTATATTTCCTGGGCCCAAGGCAGTTCCCTCATTTATTGTTTAATCAAAATCTTGTGGTCTTGTGTTCTTATTTGCAGGTAGTCCTTCCAAGACAAAAAGGAGTTCTTCATAGTCAACCTGATCTTCCTCTACGGTACGCGCACACCATCTCGACATTCCATAGGTATTCCTCCTAGCCCTAACCTTATCTGTTTCTAAAAGGAATGAAAGGATAGAAGCAACTCTATTCCCAGGTTTCAAAACATTCCAAGCGAAACATTTTGGCACACTGGTGGGACCCATTTTGGGTTTCTTTCTTTCTTGCTTGCTTTCATATAGGAAACATATACTTGCTGTTTTCTTCTTCTTAAGATATTCACAAGGTATTTTATTATTTTGGTAAAAGAACTTGCTTTGCTTTTACATCTCGCATTAGTGAAAGTCATCTCTTTTGCTTCATCGAATATCATTTTCGATTTGGGTTTAAAACACGTGCATCAGCATTATCGCATTGCTGTTTTCAATTTTAGTGAACATAGATTAAGTAATGTGTCGTACACGTGGGGGTGATATCCACGGTATTGACAAGAAATTAATCTTACTTTCACCGCACAACACATACCGAATCACTTCACAATTAACACAACACCAAACATGCCCCCTTTTCCGCGGTATTCCTCCGCCCGATTGAGGTAACCTTATAAGCCAAAACAAATTTGACATTTCCCCTAAGTCTTTTGTTTAGGATTCGACATCATTCTGCGTCTAAAGGCATAAGCCCACAATAATTAAAATTAACCCTAGGTTAGTCTCTGGATTTGTGTGCATCTTGCTTGTTTTTAGTTCCGTTTTCTTTCTCATACCCTCGTCTTTGTGATCAATAATTGGACAAGTATACTAAACATTGTTAAAAATCAAATTAGCAATTTTTTATATCTTGTTGGCCTGACTTTTTACACCGACATCGCCACTCGACCACCATCGGCTATAGTATAACCGACATCGGTTACATTAGACCGATATCGCCATCGTCTTTCCAACTCCTCGACAAACCAAAGAACCTACCAATTTCACACCGAGTTTTTTTACATTGCTCCCGATGTGATCAAACCCTACCGTGAACTCCTATCCATGGTTGTTATCACTCAAAAGCAAGCCGCCGCCATGGTTTCACATGCTTGCTGCTTCTTTTCCCGAATCACCCCTTCACATTTTGTGGGGAATCCTACTTGATACTAGCGAGGTTCCTAAAATTCCGTGGGAGATAAGGACTTTGCCAAGTTTCTCGGATGCTAATTCTAAGACTGCATAATACTATTTGTCTCATACCCCGACCGTACGCCGATGGTCAGCTCCTTGTTGGTATGCCTATTAGTATAGCTGCTCATTTAGCTCCCACTCCGCCCGATAACACCACCTCGCTTCCGCATCTCTAGCCCGCATCTCCCAATCCGACGGCTTCGAGGTTCATACGACTCGATTGGCTTTCCGTTGGTTAATCTTGGACCCCACATATCATTACCGCCGACTGCCCCTACCTCATCTCTCTTGCATCAGATCGCTCCGTTCATGACTTTGCTCGCCACCTATCCACACTAGCTTTCCTTCTCAAGCTCCACCTACCTTTTCTTTCCCATACACGTATCCAAAGTGACCTCAACATCTTATATGGGACATCCCTATTCGGTCACCTCAACATATTCATCCTCCATACCTTATCAACACTTAACCCCACCATTGTCCAAATGAGGCCCTTGGCCCAATTTGCCTCTCGTTTACCACAATCGCACCATCATCTCATCCAACCACGGATTTCATTAAACAAATGATGGAAAAATGCAAAATCCGGAGGCTTCTGCTTCGTGAAGTCAAAGCGCTGACATACGAGAAAGTTTGTCGGGAGCCTATTCACCCTCTCTATCCCCCTTCATTCGTATCCTCCTCAATGGGAATTACCAAAATTTACCCATTTTAATAAAAAAGAGGACCCTCAACAACACTTGTGATCATTTAGACATGCTTGTTATTTGATTGCTCATGATGATGCCTCATACTCTCCGCACCTTTCCTATGTCCTTATCAGACCCGCCTTGAGTGGTACAAAGTTGCTTTTAACCCAAAGACTCAATCTTCTCTTTTAACCAACTAGCCCAATCTTTCTTGGATCATTTCTCCATTAACATTGCTAAGAAAGTATCTATCACCGACCTTTATGCCATCCGAACACCAAGACGAATCTATCGCAGATTTCGTTGACGATGGCGGGCCTTATCAACCAACTTACATATGCCTTGCCTCAAAGCCGAACTTATCGAATTTTTTACGCGGGCATGTGCTAAGCACATCTCCCCTACCTTCAAATTCAAACTTTCCACACATTTGATGAGGCCTTTTACCATGGCTCGAAAATTAGAAATTCGAGCCTTAGAAGAAGAGAAATTGCGGTCGCAACAAAACCCCAATTTCCGAACTCCGACTCTACCAATAAACCAAACACCACCACTCCTCACGCGTCCACTTCTTCTAAATCAAAAGGAGCTGTCCACGCGGTGATGGTTAAATGTCAACACCGTCTAATACCCCACCAAAACCACCTATAAGTATAAAGCGAGCCCATCAATTACACTCCTGGGAGAAACCTATGGTGTTATCTTGGAAAATTGCTCAAAGCGGAGCTATCACCTTGCCTCCGTTAAACCTCACTCCGGTTTGACTCCACCCGCGCTATACCTTCCCGGTACAAAGAAAATGACTTCAGAACTTTCACCGTGTAAAAGGACATAGTCATGAAAACGCAAGATGTTGAAAAACATAGTGCAGAAATGGTGACGCAGCGATATAACCCTCGATAATCCTAATGCCCCGCCAACCGAAATTTGAAAATCTTCAACAAACCATTCCCAACCACTCTTCCAACAAGAACACAAACCAGACATCTTAGCCGAGGAAAGTGTTCATGAGATCCATGCAGCTTCGATACCACCAAAAGCCTCTATCGAGAAAATTTTGAATCAAGCCTCTTCACTAACACAAGAGTCCGAACCTCCTTTACCACCATCAAGCCAAAGTGAAATCATTCCTTTACCCATAAAGGAGTTAATTCGCCTGCACTTCTCTTCCCATCAATGAGTCTTCTTATACCACATCCCTACAAGATCGCAAATGATGTTATCTAATCTATCTATTTCCCAAACTTCTCCTTCTACCACTTGTTGCACAAGAGGAAGGTACGCCACTCCTTTCGACATCCTTAGACAAGAAATCTCTTGCACCGACATCACCAAATTCTTTAACCATGACAGATCCTCTCGAACATGCCCTCTTACCTATTAGTTCTTCATCGCCTAAATCTTTTCAAAGACCGGTCGACCTCTTAACCTCTATTGATACAAAGTGCCTCATTTACCCCCCCGTATCCCACCCACAAAGTGGATTGGAATCACAACCCACCTTTCTTCCTATACAAAATTTGCAATTCACACTCAAGATGTCATTCTCCGTGAGGATAGACGAATCATGTGGGAACGTTTGAGTACCCCTATTCTACTCAAATGCAGATGACCGATCCATACACCTCTACCATATATCCTAAGTGTTTACGTAAACTCAAAATGCCTATGTCCTCAGTCTCACCCCCGTATTTATACCAAGTAGCCCATCCACCTCTATTAACCTAACCAAATTTTCCCCTACACTGGGACCTCACCAATGCCTGGGCCTAACGCACCCGCCTAAGCGACTTGATTTATCCAAAATAAAGCCGCCCCGCCACCTAAGAGACAAACTCAATTCGTGCCTTTATCACAATCAAAACCATCATCATCACACCTACCTTCCATATTGGGACCTCATCCTTCCACCTTGCATCAATATATCATACCTCCTGTATTTTCTTCAAAACGACCTACGCCTTCTGCACCTATACAGAGATCTAAGGGTATATCAACATTATCACCCCACGTATCCTGTCCACCCATTAAACCTAAACAAACTCCATCATCAAAGGATTTATTTTCTGTCACTCCCCTTTCTCCGTGGTTGTTTCCCGCTACCACGTCATCTGTAGCCTCATCATCTAACCACCAATATAGCTCCTGCGCCAAAGAAACCACGTTTAGTGAAAACCACGTGTCAACACCCCTTGGCTAAACCACCACCCGTACGAACCAACCACGCCCAAACATTACCAAAACCCGCACAACCAATACCCTCATCCTCCTCCGATTTTGACCCACTCAAAGGATCTTACGCCAAAATCCTTGCTATGTTGGTAGAGAATGCGACCATTTCTCTACCCCCACTTAGACCTTATGACCCGTCTAAACCTCGGCCTATAGGTTATGATGAGTCTAAAATCTGTGCTTATCACCGCACACCAGACATGATGTGGAGGGATGCAAAGCTTTAAAACCATCCTTCGTCACCACCTCTCCCGATAAAAAGGTTAAGAAAGACAACTTACGAAAGGAGAGACCTTTAGCTTCATTCCCTCTCCTATACCATCGTCCCCGCCTCACCAAGATCCATCATTATTACAACCCCACCTCTCAAGACCATGATTTATCCCAAACCTCTTCCTCATCTCAAAGTTTATGAGATTAATATGATTAGTGTTGCTACTCGAGCGCAGAAAAACAATGAGAAAGCGAAAGAAAGCACACATACATCCTCTCTTTCTCCATCCAAAGATCCCGATTGCACCACCACCCAAAGTGGTTATTCGTGGACCCGCTTACCCCATCTCTAATGGAGTTGCCCATCGAGCCATGATCAAACAGCCTTCACCAATCACCCGTAAAATGACACTATATGATCTCATTCGACTTTCAATCTCATCGACAAGCTCTCGTTGAAATTCTTCAAGGGATCGAGGTCTTACCTAATGAAACCCCGCCCATTGCCTCCATTCTAACACCCAATCACGTTGCCTCTCTCACCAAACAACCCACCGCCCCAACCACTTTCGCTCTCGTACCACAAGCTACCTGTGCAAGTTGGCTCAAGATGAAATTGTTGACTTTGGCATGTAAGACCCCGACTCGCCCTTTTCATCTCGCTTACGTCCGGGACATTCGGGCACGCGTGTTATGATTGATGGGGCGCTAGCCTAAACATCATCTCTTCAAAAGCCTTCCAACAAATGAATATCCTTCTAGCTACATGTGCCAATCCCATCATGTCATGGTCATTCAATGATGCTATTACCTCTACCTTAGGCACCGTGATCCTCAACATTCGGGTAGGACCACGTACTTTACGTGAACTCTTCTATGTCCTGAGGGAGAGTTCCAATATAATATATTGCTGGGTCGCCCTTGGATCGGGGCTATGGGATGCGTTCCTCAACATTACATGATGCATAAAATTTGAGTACGAGGGAAGTCTACACCGTAAAAGCTGATCCTCCCCTTTAAAACCTCGCAATATGTTATACCATCCAAACGATGTGCTTGTACCAATCAAGACACCCATTCATTCAACCCAACCATCCTCTTCAAATGTGCCTCAACCATCCACCTCAACCGCACCTACGCCTTCAATCGATGAAACCACCGCCGCAAAACCACTTCCTTCCCGCAGCTAACATCCCAACCGCTGACCCCTTAGTAGATGTTTTTCAACGCCTTACGCTGGGGAGTATCGCTATATAACGTTAGTTCTTTCCATACCCCACAGAATACGGATGTACATGCACATCCTACCTATGACCGTCGTGGTGGGGGAAGTAATCTCTTACGACCACCCCATGCACGCACCAACCTAACGTATGGGGGTGTTGACGCATCCTCCATTACCCCGAACCCCCTTGGTGTGGTGCCCTTCCAATCCGATTTTCAATACTTGACAAATCGTCGTTTCGCCCTCACCTTCTTGACTCACTGCGTGCTTGAAAGGCTTTGGTTTTGGTCTTTATGAACAAGGCCGACATACACTCATTCCCGTGACTACACGCAAACACAATGATTACAAGTGGTCTCGATTTTCCTAAAACACCGACACACGGGAGGAACCTCATGTCGCTTGTCTTCTAGAAGACAACGACATCACCCCTACCGAACCATCATCACCCATTTTGCCTTCGTCACCCACAGAGTCAATAGATCCCGAATCTATCCCTCCTAACTTTTTTTTTTTTTCATAAATGCTATCTTCCTAGGTCCTCTCAATTATCAACGCGATAATGAGGACCCTCTTCTATCCCCTTCTATATCCGACATGATCAAGAGGATTCACCTTCAATTAATGTTGTTGAGTGCCAGATGACGACTCCATCCTCACTTACCTCGGGCGCGGATGACTCTTATATTCAACGCGCCTTACCATCTGAAACCCAAACCATGCTGAATGAATCTACTATAGAAATCAACATCCACACGGAGGAGGATCCTCACATTGTGAAGATCGGACAATCCCTTAACGCATCAGAACAAGTCTCCTTTACTACCTTTCTCCGTGCTCGCAACCAAGCTTTCGCTTGGTCCTACGCTGACATGCCAGGAATTGATCCTACCATTGCCGTCCATAACATCACTCTAAACCCTGATTCCAAGCCAATTAAACAGAAATTGAGAAAAATGCATCCACGCATTGCCCTCTTGGTCAAAGAGGAGCTTCAACGACTCCTTTCTGTTTCCTTCATTCTGCCTATTGACTATCCTCAATGGATTTCTAACATCGTACCTATCACTAAAGCGACGGGGGGACTTTGATATGCACGGATTTCCAGGATCTTAACCTCGCTTGCCCTAAGGATGACTTCCCCCTACCTAGCATTGACCAACTTGTAGATCTCACTGCAGGCCATGAGATGCTCTCTCTCATGGATGGTTTCTCGGGATATAACCAAATTTTGGTTGCCCCCGCCGATCAACATAAAACTACCTTCATAACTCCTTGGGGAACCTTCTGTTACCGTGTAATGCCATTTGGCCTTAAGAATGCTGGTGCAACCTATCAGCGGGCTATGACCTACATTTTTCATGACATTATGCACACTATCCTTGAAGATTACGTTGACGATCTTCTTGGCAAATCTAAACATCGTAGTGAACATCTCGATGTTTTAACCATTATTTTTGATCACCTGTTACAATATTTTGTCCGCCTTCAACCAAAGAAATGTGTCTTTGGTGTCCTTTCGGGAAAACTTCTTGGCTTTATCGTCTCTTTGTGTGGCATCGAGGTTGACCCATCTAAAGTCAAGGCTATCCTAGAAATGCCCCCACCTACCAATCTCAAACAATTGCGTAGTTTACAAGGTAAGCTCCAATCTATCCGACGTTTCATCTCCCAACTCTCGGATCGATGTCAACCTTTTCATCACCTTCTTAAAAAGGACATTGATTTTCAATGGAGTGAAGAGTGCCACCAAGCCTTTGAAGCTCTCAAAACTTATCTCTTGCAGCCACCCGTGCTTATCCCACCTCAAGATGACCGCCCTTTCTACCTTTACCTTTCCGCCACTGACCACGCTGTAGGGGCCATGCTTGCACATCGCGACTCCGAGAATCGAGAACAAGCCATTTATTATATAAGTCGTACTTTGGTGGACTATGAGACTAGGTATACACATGTAGAAAAGTTATGCCTAGCCCTATCATTCGTGGCTACCAAACTCCGACACTACCTTCTGAATCACAAAACTTTCGTCATCACCAACACGGACCCCATCCATTACATGTATGCCAAACCTCATCTAAACCAATGCATCGCCAGATGGCTCATGCTCCTCGCCGACCTCGACCTTGAGTTTGTCCACCGTAAATCAATCAAAGGACAAACTCTTGTAGACCAACTTCATGAGAGGCCCCTTTACCCGGGAACAATTTATCAATTTTACATTCCTGCACAAACTCATCGCTACTCTTTCCTCAAGGAGGAGTCGATCCAATGACCTCTTCTTCGATGGATCCAAATGCCACCGTGGTGGAGGAGCAGGTGTTGTTCTCATTCCTCTCGACTTTGAGCCCATGCCTCTTTCATTCCGACTTGATTTCCTTGCACTAATAATACAAATGGAATACGAGGCCCTTGTTCGGTCTCCAAGTTGCGTTACACTTAGGTATCAAATCTATCAATATTTTTGGTGACTCTCAATTGGTAGTCAATCAAGTTATGGGCATCTACCAATGTAAAAATGAGGAACTTCAAAAGTACAAACACTACGTGGATTCACTTCTAGCCTTATTTACTCACTATTCTATCCAAACCATTCCCCGCTCCACTAACAAATTTGTGGATACTATGGCTTGCTTAGCCTCGCAAATTCCAGCTTCATCAACTGACTCTGAATTATTCGTCTTGGTCCAACAACTTTTTGCCCCATCCTACTCAACCCCGGTAGTTTGTATGATAAATACTGTGTCTGCTAACTCGCAGGATACTGGTACCACCAATTTCACGACTACCTTACAACCTCTGTTCTCCCTTCTGACCTTACTAGTACTGGCAAACACGCTTTTCTTAAAACGTTTCTCGTTATGTAGTTATGGGGGGACTCCTTTATAAACGTGGCTTTGATGGCATCCTCCTTCGATGTCTCACCGGCGCGGAGGTCACCCATACCATCCAACAGGTCCATGACGGTATCTGTGGCGGACATTTTAGTGGCCTTTCCATGGCCAAACGAATCCTTCGCCTTGGTTATTATTGGCCTACTCTCAATAACGATTGCTACGAATATGTTAAGCGTTGTGTTATGTGTCAACAACATGCCAACCTTCAACATACTCCTAGCCACCCCCTACAGGTCGCCCGAGATCTTTGGCCTTTCTCACAATGGGGTTTAGACCTTATTGGTGAGATTCACCCGTCCTCTTCGCAACGTCACCGATGGATTATCACAGCAACCGAATATTACACAAAATGGGTGGAGGCTATTCCACTCATTTCAACCAAAAAAGAAAAAATTGTAGAGTTCATTAACCACCACATTATCTGTCGTTTTGGTGTTCCTCATCGCCTGATAACAGATAATGGAAAATCTTTCAAAAATAAGTTATTGCAAGACCTTTGTGACAACTTTGGTATTAAACTTAGCTTCTCATCACCCTACTATCCACAAGCAAATGGACAAGCCGAATCCTCTAATAAAACCCTAACCAAAATCCTCATGAAAGTTGTCAATGAGTCTGGAAGAAATTGGCACGATCACATCCCCTTTGCCCTTTGGGCTTATCGTACTAGCATTCGTACCTCTACTAATGCTACACCTTTTTCTTTGGTATATGGTACCGAGGCTGTCTTGCCTCTCGAAATACAAATACCCTCCTCGTAATATCTCTTCGGATATTCTCACCAACGATGATTTCGCCAAGAGAGTGCTTAGCCCAATTGGAGCTTCTTGACGAACGCCGCCTTACGCTCTCTCGATCACCTTCAAATCTACCAAAAACGTATCAAGCGTGCTTATGATAAGCGACTTCATGAGCGTACCTTTAAGGTTGGTGATCTTGTCCTCAAAGAGAATCAACATGTAACCAAACTAGAAAAGAGCAAACGTGGAAAATTTGCTCCTAATTGGATCGGGCCTTATATAATCACTCACACTTATGGATCAGGCACTTATCGTTTAGCTTCGCTTAATGGTAAACCTGAGCCTGAACCCCTTAATGCCTTGCATCTTCGACCATTCTACTGTTGAATTTAGTGTTATATCACTTCTTATCTACCTACTGCTCGTCCCTTGAGCTCATTTACCGCTACATACACTTTGTTTCCTACATCTCCAAATAAAATCAAGCTCACTTCTCACCTCCCCTCAATGATGCCTTCCCCTTTTTAGTCTAGTCCATGACTTTAAAGTCTTAAAATAACACCTTCTTATGGGATTTTCTTGAGTCAAACTTCCTACCAAACTAGATGCTTCACGCCAAAAGAACATCTAGCTATCTAAATTATATATAGACTGCTCCCTTGAAGGACAGCTATATGCCAAATTATTGCTGCTATTATATATAGACTGCTCCCCCGAAGGACAGCTATGCACTAAAATCATATCTGCTACTATAAATAGACTGCTCCCTCGAAGGACAGCTATACACAGTCAGCCTTTATCAGAAGCTTCTCGCATGGATCAGCTTTGTGAAGACCTCAAGAATAGCACAATCAATATCCCTTGTAGACTTCCCACATCGATCAGTCTATATTCAGTAAAATAAAAGCCTCATTCAAAAGAACCTTTTAGGGTCATGGACTTGTCTATTTAGGGTAGGTTCTCTTTCGTCAGAACACTCACTTTGTAATAAGTTCTCCGTACCTCAACTATACCATTCACCTCACCTCACCATTTGTTTCAACTCAAGGGACGTGACGTACACCTGATATGTTGTGATCATACAACTCTTTTCACCTATTGACTTCTCGTCTATGCACCGGTACCTAGGGCTTCAAGTTCATTCTATGTTGTGTGGTTTGTTTTGCTCTGTTCACCTGTGGAGCACTCTTTCCTCTTTGCCTTGCATCTAGGATTGTGTGTTGATCTTAATCAGGACATGATTCCCTACCACTTGGGTAGGCTAACTTTCGCTTCCCTTATACCTTTTACAACATCACCAATTCATTACCAACACCATCAACCTTACCTTACCAATATTACTATCAATACTTTTACCAACCAACCAATCACCTAACCATACCTAAATTGCCTGAATTCACCTCTCCCTGGTCCTAAGGGAGAACTACATCGGTCTGAGGCCCCTCCTTGCTTTGTGCAATGGGCTATGTAGGCAGCACTTCGGAGACATGGGGTCTCCCAAGGTTAGCTCGACCATCCCCTACCATAACCTATCATGTGTAGTAAATATAAATATTTTTTGTATATTTCTATTTCATCACATTCCTCTTTATCCCTTTTTCAAAACACCGAAAATCAAAACACAAACATTCTTATTATTATCATAACTAAAATCAACATACATATTCAGCTTTATTTAGATGTTAAACACATACATCTTCTCTATCATCGACACGCAGGTCGACATCCTTATTTATTCTTATACCTTGCTAACATTTACTTAGACCCTCACGCCTCATCCCGAACTAGGGGATGATCGTGATCGACGACGCCGCTCACCAGGCCTCTCTGTCCTCAACGGTACCACGGCTATTGGTACCACCCACTGATCTGCTAATCTCTCCTGTAACATATGAATACGCTCCCTCGCATGGAGGAATCCAGCCTCTAGTCCCTGTGCTCGTGACTCCGCAACCCCTAACAATCCTCTTGTCTCATTCACCTGCGTTTGGAGCTGCTGAACTAAACTCTGCAGATGATCTCTCTCGCTTGTAATCACGGCCATGTCGGGCGATCACGTACACCTCGTAGCTCGCATGCTACCCACCATAACCTATAGGCCTCTGTCATTCCTACATCCATTACACTGCGATCGGCTGCTATCTCCTTTGGCCCTTCCAACCCGGGAGGTGAGAATCTCCAAGGCCTTCCCTGACCCAAGGCCCCCTGCCCGACCCAAGGATCCTCATATATGGTTTGGCGACCACCGAAGGCCTCACCCAACCATTTGGCCCGACCCAAGGCCTCACCCTACCCATTTGGCCCGACCCAAGGCCTCACCCTAACCATTTGGCCCGACCCAAGGCCTCACCCTACCCATTTGGCCCGACCCAAGGCCTCACCCTACCCATTTGGCCCGACCCAAGGCCTCACTAACCTACCCCTCACTCTACCCGGCCCCGACCCAAGGCCGCAACCCAACAACTTGGCCCGACCCAAGGCCGTACCACTTCAATACCTCACCCCAACATCAACAACATACACTTTTATCCACCCATCCATGTAGTTTTTGTTCAATCGAGCTCACCTGTTTCGTGTTTTAGCATGATTAGGGTCCTTGACTTGATCTGTCGACCAACTTTGCCCAGACCTAGACCATGACGTTTATCTCAACCAAACCAACCATTTGGTACTGCCGAACATGCCTAAACGTTCTTGTACCTTACCCGTTATATACCCTGGAGCTACTTCCTATGCCTTGGATACCAGGATTATATCACCCTTGTTTGGATAAACTATCGACCTTTGCCTATGCATTGCGGTTTGCTAGTCAAATCATGTACCCTAATCGCACTATCACATTTCAACATGCGTCTCCTACCTGGACCTACCCCACCATCTTACCATCCTCTCTACACCATTCACCCTTTATCAACCCTATCCCTGATTTCCCGTTCTCTAAATCTGTGATAGATTTGAGGGGGATTACCTATATCCTTAACAGGAGAAACCACTTCATATTATTGTCCGCAAGCAGCCTTTACAAAACAAGCTACATGACAATAAGGGTCTAATGTAGACACCAAATTTGTGTCTTACGACCCCTTATGACCCGCATCTCATTTCGCAACCTAACCTCATCACCTAAACCTTACACAATTATTTATTAATTACCTTGTAATTGATAAATCCACATCACCATACCTGCCACCTCATTTTGCCACCTCATCATGACCTAGCCCTAACCCTAAACTAACCTAATTAAGACCTATAACTTGGTCCACATCTACACCCATGACTAAGGACCCCTTTCTCGCACCCAAAACCGACCTTCTAGTCACTTGACCAAGCCCGCAACTGATCTCTCGGGAGAAAAGTAGGGAAGGTGGGCTATTTTACTAAAAATAGCCTACTTTTTCCTCACCGATGCCGGTTCCTACTCGACCGCCGTCGGTTACGTAACCGCCATCGGTTCCCTGTAAATGGGCTCCCCGAACCAAAATCAAAGGTGGAAGGATTTTTGGAATCAACAGAGATCATTGGGAGTGATCAACAGAGTCCAGATCTTCACTTGATCGAGCAGAGACGAGTGGAGAAACCAGAAGAGTTTGCAGCAAAGGAGATCAACTTGCATCTTTGTCAAAAACCAGTAAGTCACATCTCGCATGTCCTCTCGTTATAACATTTCTTATGCTTTTGAATCACAAATCCTCATAAATCCATTCTGAATCCACTACCCAAAGCGTGCTATCAGATCTAACTATCATTCTTTTACCTCTCATCACCTCATTTCCTAATATCACCCATAAAAATAACCTTATAAACAACATAGCTACCTTACAGCACAACCACCCCACAAAACAACCAACCTACAGATCCTAAACCCTACCGACATCGGTTACCAGAACGGTATCGGTTATCCTGACTACAACCAGAAACCAGCCTTTCCCTACCCGTTTCAACAAAATAATTTAATTGATACTTTACAGTCTTTTGTGTTAATTCATATCGGCAGGGGAACTGACCACCTTCGAAAGGAAGTTTTATATTTCCTGGGCCCAATGCAGTTCCCTCATTTATTGTTTAATCAAAATCTTGTGGTCTTGTGTTCTTATTTGCAGGTAGTCCTTCCAAGACAAAAAGGAGTTCTTCATAGTCAACCTGATCTTTCTCTATGGTACACGCACACCATCTCGACATTCCTGTGTATTCCTCCTATTCCTAACCCTTATCTGCTTTCTAAAAGGAATGAAGGGATAGAAGCAAATCTATTCCTAGAAGCCGAAACATTCGAGCGAAACACACCCGACTCCCTTATCACAAAGTGAGACCGTGAATTGAGGGGTTAGTCCCTAATACTAATCTCCTATCGAATAATACAGAGTTAAGCCTTGCATACCTTCGGGTATATCAAGTATTCCACCCATAAACATACCTAAAACCAGCCATAGTGTGCTATTTCGTAGAACACTTATTAAGGATTTTACACATTTTACTTTTTCATAATTAAATCAAGAAAATATATACAAAAACAATTTTCTTGTTTTTTCGGTTGCTTTTAATCAACCCATTTAGTTATTTTCTATTTTAGGTGATTGTGTGATTGTTTATTATGGTCCAAACAAGACAATAAACCCGTAATCAAGTCTCCAAAAACATTTCCACACCATTACCTACATTGTTCAAGAATGATCTCATTATCTATTCCACTATATACATTTTTTCCTAAACCCTTATCCACTACCGTATCTACACCATCATCTACTACATTCTCTAATCCATTACAAAAAAAACCATTTCATCAACCAATCACATATACTCCTCCATTTACAAATAAATTTTTTTGGAATGAAATAGAGGAACAATTTAATGAAGAAATGTGACAACATCTCTTACATTATTCACATCAATTTTATAGTCAAATCTTCCATACATCTAAACAAGAAGAAACTAAACAACCATATTCTCCTAACTCACAATCAAAATCTTTTGAGCCTACTTTTTTTGATAGAGGAGACCCTATTTTTGAAGAAATGTTGGATTCAAACCCCATTTCTCTCAACACTTATCTTATAGCTAAAGGTGTTCTATTCTAACCATTCAAACCTGAACCATATTCAAATATCCATGATCCTTCATTCAGGGTGTCACATCTTATTAATCCAAACTACCAACCTATCATTCAAAAAATAAATTCTTATCCACCTTTAAGTCAACCTAAAACATTAGGAGTTTTGTCTTCCATTCCTATTCTTAGTCTTCATATGATCTCTTCTCAAGACACAACCACCCAACAACATACATCTTCACCCAAGCCTTCCATTGGTTCAACACCTCCATAAAATAATACTAGTGTTTCATTATCTACCCCTCCAACATCCTCAGTTACCCAAACACCTCCAATGAGTTGTTGTTACTTCTACTATTGTATCTCAACCAATTAGCAGTATTCAGAATATCACTATGTCCATTCCGACATCTATTCCTTTAATAAATACTAGTGCTATCACCACCACTCACCCTATTTCACAACACATACCACAACCATTACAGCCACTAATCTCTATACCATAATCTATTCCCATGAAAAACATCCCACAACAAGCACCATCTTTCATTGCCTCTGCAATGTATTATCAACAACCACCTCCTTATTCACAACCGTTTACCACTACATCTATCCCACATCCTTATCAGTATATTCAACCATTAAAAATTTAGTGTCCTAACAATACGCCTATAATATCCAACAATAAAATATACCCTCACAAAAAAATGTTCCTTAGACAATGTTCTCAACAATACATTCCCAATAAAAATTCCACAACAAAACATCCCATAGAAAATATATCCCACAAACATAGTATTCCTTCTCAACAATACATTCCTCAACAAAAATTCCACTTATAATATTCCACAACAAAAAAATTCCTACCAGTAGAATATCCCTCAATAACTAGATATAGTCACGACCTAGTCAATTTTCATTCCAACCTAGCTCATACTCATAACAACCAACACAACTTGATCCTTTTCAAGCCCTCAAGAACCGTACATCCAGTCTAGAAGCCACCTCACATGAACCAAAAAAGGTGCTCTCTTACGATCAAATCTACAATGAACCTATTCACCCCTCAGTCCCATATAAATCATATCCACCTCTCACTGGGAACTTCCAAAATTTATCAAATTTTATAGCAAGGAAGATCCTCAAAAAACATATATGTTCCTTCTGTCATGCTTTATATCTAATAGCTCATGACCAAGACCTCATGTTGAGGACTTTCCCCATGTCCCTACTAATCTTGCTTTGGATTGGTATAATAACATTCCAAAATATTCCCTTTTCTCCTTCACTTAACTCACACAATTATTCCTAGAGAAATTTTCCATAAATGTAGCCCACAAATCACTATTAATGACCTTTATGCTATCAAACAATTTGAGGATGAGTCCATTGCCAATTTTGTTGCCCACTAGAGGGGTATGATCAATCAACTATCCTTTTCATTACCAAAAGCTAAATTGATTAAATTTTTCTTTCGATCATACACCAAACATATTTCATCAACATTACAAATTCAATCATTCCAAAGCTTTGATGAAGCTTTTACCATGGCCCGTAAATTGGAACTGTGAGCTCTAGAAGATGGTCGAGTTAAACTTCATCCTAAGAAGCCACGAACTAAATTCCCATCAAAGTCATCATCTAATACTGATAATCCAAATTATATGCTAATGCCATAATATTCAAATCCACTCCTAAGGAAAAACCTACTTCAAAAATTTCCTACCAAAAACGTAGTTATACACCCATACGAGAGAGTTATATCCCAAATTTTGACAAACTGCTCATTGTAAACATGATATCTCTCCCACCTATTTGACCTATCGACACATCCGTATCTAAACCCTCTTGGTATCGAGATAATGACTATTGTAAATACCATAGGGTTAAGGGACATGACATCAAAATGTGTCGCACGTTCCATAATTTCCTTCAAGATTTGATTGAAAAGGGTGAAATTCACTTAGATAACCCAAATGCACCCCCAAATCAAAATATTGACATATTTAAACAACCTTTTCCTATTCATACCCCATCTACTAAAAACCACAAACAAATGTCATCCATTCTCATCATACTATCAACACCATTACCAAAACATTACTTGTTCCTGAGTCCACATCAACACTTATTGACCCAATACCCACATCTACAGAATCAACATCAACATCCATTGAACCTAAAATTTCATCTATCGAATCCCCATCTGCTACCAACATTACTAAAACTATTCCCATCCTCACCACAAGTTATTACTGAATCCATCTCCCCACCAATCACATCCTCTAGTATAACTACACCTGACTACACCTTCATTTACAAATATAACTATGATACCTCTCGAAACATTTATGACACAAACACCTCCGCCTAAGGAAATTACAAACCATTTTCTCCACCTACAAAACCAATTATCCCTACATCAGCCAATCCAAAACCTAAAAAATCTACAACTCATTTGGATCTCATCAACCACATCATTCAAAATCCCCTTCCTTCATCAACAACTACCTCTACATCCATACCTAGCTCATCCAAAACCACAAAAGGACCTCACAAATAAGGTGTTGTCCAAGTTTTCAAAAGTCCTTCCTATACCTTCCCTAAATCATATCAATTCATGGCCCTCATACCTATTCTTCCACCTCCTCCTAGAAGGGTCATTTCCACTCCTAGTAACCACCCTATCATGTCAAGACCAAGACCTACTTACCAAGTCTCTCCATTAGGCCCTCATCCTTCATCCCTCACACCATCTAAACTTCTCAACAAAAAATAACCCAACAAACCAAAAAAAATCTTATTTACTTCATTGGAGGATAAGATACCAAAACTTCATTACCATCTGTATCCTTACCTAAAGGGCATTATGCAACTATTTTAGATGACCTCCTCCAAAATCACTTATAACATTACCACCTCTTAAACCATCAAACCCATGAGGATGGAAACCTACATGGTATGACTTCAATGTCTCTTGCGATTACCATTGGACACGAGGACATTCCATAGAATATTGTAAGGCATTTCACTTGATTTCTCTAAAACTTGGTAATCATCCTTCCTTCCTTTCGAATCACATACCACATCATCATCTACATCTAAATCTAAAGATCCCATGTCCAAGATCTCTTCCCATCAAATTGATGTTGTACACATTTCCACTCGCTCACAAAATTATGACACAGATCAATATGATCCTAAGAAAGATAAAATTTCATGGCCATACCTCCAACTCCTGAGTTATATCTCCTTTTGATAAGCCTAAAGTATCTATTTCCATAGCTCCCGAAATGACTAATCAAACAAAATCACCCAAATCCAAAGTTTCAATACTTACCACACCACCCTCATCATCCACCTCAATACAAAAGGTTTTTATTAAATAGTTACACCAAGCTCCCATCAAAATGTTCACTTTATGAGTTGGTACAGACATCACCTTCTCATAAGAAAGCTATGATCGAAGCCCTCCAATCAATAACAATACTGAAAAATGACCCTTCATCCTTCACAAATTTTGTAGGGGCCCTTAAAGCATCCATAACCTATATCATTTGAGTCATCTTGAGATTCCCTCACTTAGGCCAAAGGAACATGATTTACCACTCTTTATCACTTCTCAAATCAATGATGTCCTCATCAAAAGGGTCATGATTGATGGGGTGTAACTATCAACATTATATCATCCATTACCTTCAATCAACTCAAACTATCCCCTTCTATCGTTGGTCAAACTCTAGTGTTACTATGATCCTTCAACGACACCATCACACCCACATTAGGCACAATTATTCTACCACTTAAAGTTGGCACTAAGACCTTACATGAACTATTTTACATTATAGAAGGAGAGTTCCAATATAACATGTTGTTAGGATGCCCATGGATACACACTATGTGGTGTGTTCCTTATACACTCCATTTTCTTAAATACTGAACATGAAGGTCAAACATTTACATTTCCCATAGATCAAATCCCTTTGTCGATTGTTACATGACATATCATCCAAATGATGTCCTTGTACCTAAATCCATATCAGAATAATTGTCTGATGAAGCATCTACTAGCATGTCCATCCCTTCCTCCAAATTACAGATGATTCTTCCCTTAGTAACATTGTACAACATCTTACACTGGGGGAATACCACCTTCTCATGCTCAATTCCATCCCTTCACCTAAAACTTATGGTTTCCCTGACAAGAAACCCATGTATGAGCCTAATGTAGGGATGTTATCCCTTATGGTCCCATTTATCTTAAAAAAACCTTGTTTATGGGGGACGTGATCATCCTTCATCTCATTCTATCAATCCACATCATGTTAAGCCTTTCACATTAGATTTCAAATCTTTAGATAATCCCAGTTTCTCTTACATGTACCTTCACCATTGTGCATGGAAAGTTTTTTGGCCTTAGCCATTATGAACAGGGAACACATGACTTAATAGTCCAATGCTCCCTTAAAAATTATGAGAAATATGGCTTAGTTATAAAAAACCTGGCTCCAACCCATCTAAACCCACTACATATGAACTAGAACTATCATCACCCACAACCCTTAGAGATCCTATGGACATAGATAGATGCAGCCCCTAGAGATCCTATGGACATAGATACAACCCCTAAAGATCCTATGGACATAGATGATGTTGTATCCATCCACCTAAATTTTTTTAGTCAATACCATATCTTTAGGACCACTTACTTATCAATCTAATCACTCCATCAAAACCTTGCCTCTTATTTGGCCAAAATGGTTGAAGAAGATTTACCCACCATAGATATCCTTCAATGTAATGATGACCAAGACATCCTTTCTCATATGGGAGCTGAGGATCACTTCCTTCAAAAATCCCTACCATTTGATACACCAAATCTCCTCAACAAATCCACCATCGACGTAAACTTAGGAACCTCAAGATCCTCACATAGTTAAGGTTGGTCAATCATTAAATTCACAAGAACTGGATGACTTTACCTCATTCTTATCAAAATATTATCAATATTTTCTGGTCATATAGTGATATGCTTAGAATTGATCCCAATATTTTCATACACAATATTGTCACATATCTAGATGTTAAGCTGTTAAACAAAAACTCCATAAAATGCATCCACGCATAGCTCTCCTTATTAAAGAAGAGTTACAACAATGTCATTTTATCTGCTAATTTCATCATACCCATTGATTATCCATAATGGATCTCTAACATTTTCCCATAACCAAAGCCTTGAGTAAGTTACACATTTGCACAAACTTCAGGGATCTTAATCTTGTTTGTCCTAAAGATGATTTCCTCTTCCAAACATAGATCAGCTCATTGACCTAACAATGACCATGAAATGCTCTCCCTTATGGATGGATTTTCTAGTTATAATCAAATTCTTATCACCACTGATGATCAACATAAAAATATCTTTCATCACCCCTTGGGGAACCTTTTTCTACCATGTTATGCCATTTGATCTTAAAAATGTAGGAGCTACTTATCAACATGCCATGACCTACATTTTTCATGACCTCATTCAAAATAGTCAAAGATTACATTAAAACATTTTAGGAAAGTCCAAACAATGCAAAGATCATCTTACCATCCTCAAATCAATCTTTACTCATCTCATTCAATATTGTCTTCATCTTAATCCTACAAAATGTGTTTTTAGTGTCCTCACTGGAAAATTTTTAGGATTCATCATATCTATTCGAGGTATTGAAGTTGACCAAGAAAGGTTAAATCCATCATTAAAATGCCTCCTCCATCAATCTTACACAATTTGAAATCCTTCAAGGTAAACTACAAGTCCATCTGATATTTTATATCACAACTTTTCAATCGTTGTTTTCCATTTCATCATCTTCTCTCACAAGGATATAAACTTTCATTGGGATTATGATTGTCAGAAATCCTTTGATGAAATTAAACAATATCTTCTATCACCACATGTTCTTACCCCACCTCATGAGGGGGATCATTTTATCTATACATATCTACTTCAGAACATTCTCTAGGAGCCATGCTTGCTCACTATGATAATCAGGGTCGTGAACAAGTCATATATTATATCAGCCACACACTCCATGAATATGAAACTTGTTACACTGAAGTTGAAAAGTTATGTTGTGCTTTATACTTCACCACTTCTAAGTTATTCATTATCTTCTCAATCAAAAACTTATGTCGTTACTAGCTTCAATCCACTCAAAACCATACACTCTAAACCATATCATAGCGATCGTATCACCCGATGGCTTATGCTTATGACTAAATTTGACCTCAATTTTATATCACAAAAATCTATTAAGGGCCAAGCTATTTTAGATCAGCTTATTGATGCTCCTCTTCCGAAAAATCAACTTCCTCATGAATATTTTCCAAATGAATCCATCAATAATGTCAATGAATATGAATTTATCCCTATCAAAATGACTCTCTTCTTTGATGGATCTAAATTCCAGCAAGGGGGAGGGGTAGTGTTGTCATTATACCTTCTTGGGGAATTCTATTCCATTATCATTCAAACTTAACTTGAATGCACCAATAATATGATAGAATATGAAGCTTTAATTATGGGCCTTACGATCACTATTCTCCTAGGTGTTCACATCTTAGAAATCTATGGAGATTCACAACTTGTTATAGTCAAGTTCAAAGGAGAATATCAATGTAAAAATGAAATCTTACAAAAATACAAAGCCAATGTTGACTTTCTCCTTGGTGCTTTTGATCACTACACTATCCAAACCATCCCATGATCCTCTAACAAATTTACAGATACAATGGCCTCTTTAGGAGCTCTCATCCCATTAGAAATGGAAGAATCAAAAGACAACACTAAAGTATCTATTTTCATTCAAATATTAGATTATCCCTCACATCAAAATGAACTCCCTCCTATCAATGCCATTGATAATGATCCAACTGATTTGTGGTATACTCAAATTTATACGAATACCTTTCGAATCTAAAATCCCATCCAACTTATCACGTAACACTAAAAGATCATTTCTTCAACGCATTACACTTTGTTATTATAGGTGGTATCCTTTATAAACATAGTTTTGATGGTATCCTATTAAGGTGCCTTAAATCACATGAGTCAACAAAACAATTGAAGAAGTCCATGATGGAGTTTGTGGAGGAAATTTTAGTGGAAATTCCATCACCAAACATGTCATATGGTTAGGGTACTATTGGCCTACTATCACCAAGGATTTTTGTGCATATGTCAAGAAATGTGTTAAATGTCAACTTCATTTAGATCTCATCCATGTCCCCAGTTAGGCATTACAACCTTGCTCAGACTTATGGCCTTTCTCTCAAGTGGGGTTAGACCTCATTGGTGTTATCAATCCTAAATCATCTCAACAACATCATTCCATTATCACAACTATTGAATATTTCACTAAATGGGTTGAAGCCATTCCTTTAACCTTGACTAAATCAGAAGACCTATTATCAACTTCATATATCAATACATTATATGTCATTTTGGCATCCCACATAAACTTATCACAAATAATGGAAAATCCTTTAAAATAAAGAAGTTAAAAAATTTGTGATACCTTTAACATCAAACTCAACTTTTCATCACCATATTATCCCCAAGAAAATGGACAGGTTGAAGCCTCAAATAAAACACTTAATAAAATCCTTATGAAAATAGTAGATGATGCAAGCAGGAATTGGCATCTCCAAATCCTATTTTCCCTTTAGGCCTATCGAACTAGCATCCATACACCTATAGAGCTATGCCCTACTCACTGTCTATGGCTCTGAAGTTGTCCTACCTCTAGAAGTTCAAATTCCATCACTTCATGTATCACTTAAATACTTTATCCCAGATGAATAATATTGACAAGACCATCTAGCACAACTTGAACTATTAGATGAAAAATATCTAATGGCCCTCGAACATCATCAAGTTTATCAAGAATGTTAAATGATCCTATAACAAACATATCAAATAATGACTTTAAAATTGGTGATCTTGTGCTTAAAGAAAATCAAAATGTCACTCAATTAGAACAAAGTAAACATGGAAAGTTTTCCCCTAATTGGATAGGTCCATACGTTATCACTCACAAGTATGGGTTAGAGCATATCATCTTGCTTCTCTTGATGGTGAACCTAAAAAGGAACCTTTGAATGCCTTGCACTTGTGGCCTTTCTATTGTTAAATGATTGATCATCATGACAATAGTTACATTTAAAATCTTATCACTCCATCAAATCATCCATCTTGTCATAGTAATGATTTGGAAGCATGTGGTTATCCATCATTATCCTAGATGTACCTTAAAGATGAACACCATGATCTGTTCATCACATATTCACTTTGGACAAGTTCCTCTTATGTGGGAACCCCTTAATCATTACACTCACCTACCATGTAAAAGGCATGACATGGGCCATGTGTGTGTAAGTCATATACGCATCTTCTCCCCTCCTCAAATGGTCTATTAGGGTTTTCCCTCAGCTTAAAAATATATGTATAAAAATCATTTGGATGCATTTCTCAAAAGTCAAAATATAATAGACTGATCCCTCAAAGGAAAACTATTCAAAATATAAAATCATTATCAAAAATATAAAAAGTAGATTGATCCCTCGAAGGACAACTACTACCAAGTCAAAATCATAGACCGATCCCTCGAAGGATGGACTATCTTGTAAAAATCAAAAGATCAAAATTAAAAATATAAACCATACCCTCGAAGGATGGATACCCATGTAAAAGGCTTCCCGCATTGATCAACCTTCAAAACAAATACATCAATATCAAAAGCATCTAGGAAAGCTTCCCACTTTGATCAGCTTTCCCATAATAGAAAACTTCCCGCATTGATCAAGTTTTCTTCAAAATAAAATATGTAAAGTTGGGGAATTTTCTCTATGAACCCGTTGAAAAGGAGAACCCTTCTTCCCACATTAACCTACACATACAAAACCCTTTTCATGTTCTAGGAAGATACATTTTCTTCAATTCTCTCATTACCAAAAGACTATATGTAACTATCCATTGATAATCTCATTTAACTTTTGTTAAGGTTACAAGTGCAAGTGATTTCAATATTTCAAAACCCATCATGTATATACCAAATCCATAATAAGGAAATCATTTCATTTTTACTCTATTTTATTTAGTCACATTTTTTATAATTCATTTTGAGATCACATTTTGAGTCATTTGATTAATTAAAGCATTCAACCACTTTCAATGACATTCTGTCAAACATATTTGCAAAACATATTCTTTAACATTACATCTAACATATCTATCTGACATTAATACATTCAAATTAAAAAACATGTAATACACATAAAAAACATTAACACATGAGAATCAAGGAAAAACAACATAGGTCATAAAACCTCATCATCATCATCATATATATAAATCAAGTCCATATACATCATGATCACCATTAGAATATATCATATCAATGTCATACAAAAATGGGCTTCTATGAGATATACATCAGAATATATCATATCAAATTTATAAAAATAGGCTTCCATGATTCGTACATCAAAACTATCATCATACATATCAAGTAAAATGGAACTCTCTAAGGAACTCTAGGAGGGGAAGTACTACCCTCTCCTCCCTGATCACTAGCACCACCAATGGCTCCAACATCTCCATCATCTCCTCCCTCACTTTGCCCTCTCTCTCTGGTCTTCGAGGTGGGTGACCCACACTCGCTGCACTAGTACTTGGCCTTCCACCTTCACGGCCAAATAATCAACATACAATCTAGCATCTGGATAGTCATGAGTCACCATATCAATATAATACTATAACTCTTCCCGTAGTGTCTAATAATGGGCCATAGAAACCATCCCTAGTACCAGTGTGTTCTCTCCTCGATCTGCTAGCATGTGGTCTTGATCCACTAGCCTCTTGGCCTCAATCCACTAGCATGTCCACTAGCCATGCTCTCGAGCTATCAGCCACCAACTCCACACTAAAAAAAGACCTGGTAATCCCCAAGGCCTTCCTCATCCCATCTCTCTATTGTTGATATCGGTCTCTATCTATGATATCCTGAGCCAACTACACTCTGAGTCCATCACATGCTAATCACTAAACTATCTCACTCAGCTATCAGGGCATCTCAGACACCTAAGAGATCATCTCTCTCTCTCTCTGTGATGCCATCTCTCTCTCCTCCACTATGGCCTTCTTAGTCATCACCACTACAATAGCTGCAACCAAATCATTATCACCCTCCTCCTCATCACTATCATCATCATCGTCAAAAACTTGAATGGCCTCTTGAGCCTGTGCTCCTCCCTTCACCTGAGCATGGACCCACCTCACTTGCTGCACAACCCAGGTCTTATCAAAAGGTCTCAGTGCTTGGGTCCACCATGTTGTATACTCTGGGTCACCCCCTACATCATCAAGAGGGAAAATATCTCCATCCTCATTAGGGCCCATAGCCCCCTGCTACTCACCAATGATCATATACCTCATAACAATAACCCTCAAAGTCTTAGTATCTCCATCCTCTCATTTTATATTATATGGGATCCTCAAGAACATCCTGTATCAATCCAAATTATCTCTTGATATGATAAAAATGGAGCAACTCATTCTCACCCACTCTGTGAGCCTGAACCCATATATCCTGTTGTAAGCCTATCAACTCATCTGGGTACTCAGGCCAATCATGGAAATCTAGGTAAGGCCTCCATACTACATCACCCACCTGTAATCCAGATAATAACTCTTGATAATATCTTGTCCTCCTCCTCTTCAACCCACGACCCCATCTTGTCTCCACCTCATGAAACCAGGATGCTCATCACTAATCCTCCATGGAAACCCCACTGGACGAGCAAATGACAATGTGCTCAAAGGCCCAAGCTTGTAGAAGAAATCCACATCAATCCCATACCTCTTGTGGGCCTTCCAGGCCCCAAATCCCTGAAAAGTTTGTGCAAGTAGGGTAGGACCCCACTCAAAAAAAATATACGGTGCTCCATCATCAGCCACAAAACCTAGTCATCATCCATGGGAAATGGCCACCTCCAGAATCTAGAAAAGCATAACAAATGATAGCCATCATCATCATAGTCATATGGGTACAACCCTCTCTCTCAACTGAATATAATCTATATATGTAAAATCCCCTGACTCATATCTAACATCCTCTACATCTCTCCATACAATCTAGTCATCACATCAGCCCTCTCCACCTCAGTAATAATATATATGCCCTCTCCATGGATAGGTAGTCTCAAGATACGATGTACATCCTCTAGAGTAATTGTAATCTCCCCAGTAGGTAACCAAAAAGTATAGGTGGAAGGATTCCACCACTCTAACAATGCCAACATCAAACTATGACATTTGTGAATCCACCTATAAGTCCTCATACCAAAACCCACTACCTCAATATTCTCCCAGTCATCATCTATCATGTCATCCCTCACCTCATCCAAGATCAGTGGTATATGATCATGGATAGTTAACTTAGCATCTACTTGCAGACACAAAACACATATCAAACATTAGCATTATCATAAAAACAAATATCAGAAATATCATCCACAACATATCAAAAACATCTTTACATTAAAAAAACATCAACATCAACATTATCACCTAAAAATACCAACAACATCTAAAACATAAAAACATATCATTAACATCAACATCAACATCATCACAAAATATAAATATATCAAATACCAATAACCAAATTGGAACCACAAACACCATACAAAATTGAAAACATCTCTTAAAAATCATACTTTATCAATAAAAATACAAACTATCCATACTAAAGTGATTCACTTCAATCATTAGAAATTCATGAATTGATGATTCATATGTGTCAAAACTAGGGCATCCATTTTCCCCCAACATGGTAAAAAATCTAAAACTACTAAAAAATCAACAAAAAAAAACAAAAATAGGTTAAAATCACCTACCTCAGCCATCGTGGGTTTTCGGTGTCTGCTAGATGAGGCCATGGTGTCAAAATATTCACTCTTTCACCCAAAAAACATGTTTTTTCCCCAATTCACTCTGACAAATCATATTTGGCTCGGTAAAAATGAGCCTAATAACCATGTGAGTGGCTATTTATAGCCAAATTTTACCTTGGGAAATCGCCAATGATTTCCCTAAATAATCGTGATGATTTTCAATAAATCAAAGCGATTCTGAATCACTAGTGATTCATTCCAGTTTTGGCATATATTCCCTTTTTTCCCGAATCATGTCAATCATCACTCTTTTTCACAAAAATGTTCCTTTCAAAGGACCCTAGTCCTTGAAACATCAAATCAAATAAACAAAATCAACATCAGATTCATCATATGTCTATGGGACACGTGCCCTTTGGCCCCCATCACTTGACCTTCCCATCTATTTAGCCTACTTTCATGGATCACATGACTATAGGTATCAAACCCTTTGGTTCCCCTATCATTTGGTCCTTGGTAGCACAATAATTTTTTTGATACCCCTTGGACTAGGGAAACTTTTATGAAACACATCATATACAAACTTTGAGTGTTCCTTGTATTATGTTATAGTGGAATTACCCATACAAATCAACTTTTCATCATTTTTGTCTAACGCTTTGCCATTAAAATGCTAGAAAAAGGGGAAAATGTAGACACCAAAAATATACACTCCATCATCCTTGTCCAAATCATTAATTAAACATACCAATATTTAATACAATGCACCCTCCTCTTAATTAATCACATGACATCCCACAAAAACACCCTTTATCTCTAATTAATCAATTAATTTGATTAATTATAATACATACCCTAGGCCACATACTACATCCCCATTTTTATTAATATTTCATAACATGTACACCATTTAATCAAATTAATATATCCACCTATGAAAATCATTATTTTCCTTTATCTTAAATAACACCTAATTATCTAACCTAACCTAATCATTTTCCTAACTATCCAAATATTCCCTAAAAACCATTTTTAACCTATTCTCTAACTCCCTTATCTCGAAAACCTATCATTATCATCTATAAACCTATTAAAATTATCCATAAACCTAGAATAGGCTAATTCATAACATAATCTAGCCAAATTTAGTTTATTCCTTCATCATCACTGCTAACCCGACACATTTCAAAAAAATTAACAAACTACCACCTTGAAATCCAAAACAAGAACCTTGACTTAGAAATATGTTCTAACCATTTACTAAAAAAACCTAAATAGACTGAAAATCTCGGTGATTTAGGTAATCACCAATGATTACTTAAGAGATTTTTCAAGTCTCTCTTTGGGGATCATCTACCTACATTTTTTGAGTCCAAGCTTTTACTTGGGTATTTTTGTGCATCAAAGATTTCGTGTTATCATCCAATAACATCCCATAACTTATAATACATCTCAATTGTTTCAAACTCTCTTCCATCTCAACATCCTGTTAGTTCAATTATAGGCTTCATCAACTTGGTATATCATCAGTCACCAAGGTCAGCAATTATTCACAACTTTATAACAAGATCCAAGTATTATTATGTGTTCATTTATGTATTTTACATCATTATTTAAGTATCTATAGGGCCACAATTTTCAAATTAATCAACTAAACACCACATTTTATTAGTTTTATCATTATTCTCCAAAATTGCAGTGATTGCTATAATCACCTGTGATTCCTACTATTATTGTCCTTCTATAATTTTCATCAGTGTTCATTTAATTTGTTTAATCTTCCATTAAAAATATTTTTATCCCTAACACTTTATCCAACATGGATTTTTAGATGGAAATAGGTGGTCCAAGTCATGAGATTACTAGTATCAACTCATTGCCCATTGTCCATCATCCATAGATTAGGAATAGTATGACATCCTACATGATCTTGAGATGTGTGTTATTCAATATACCTTTGGATCATTTTTAGAGTATCTTTGAGTCCACTTAGTAGATCCGTGATGATGTAGAAAATTTTTGGGAAGCATACTTTGAGGTCCTTGTGCATCCGGTCGGATCTTGCTTGGTTTGAATATCAATACAAAGTTGAGTTGGAGGATTTGGACCCCGAGTTTGAATATGAGAACAAAACGTCTCAGAGCCCTAGGCTTAGGGATGAGCTTGTAGAGAGGCCTAGAGGCCGACAGACCACAAGAAGTGGATCACATCAGGGAGATCCTAAAGCTTAGACCCTCACATTACTCAGTGATATAGGTGGATTTCAGGTAGAGGCTTGGCTAGTGAGCTTGAGTGGTTGCTTCAAGCTTTTTCCTTGTTCTAGCAACATGAAAGCTCGTGTTGCAATCCATCTACTGAGGGATGGAGCATGAGTATGGTGGAGGATAGAGGAGCTAGAAGCTCCATGTTGATTTAGAGACAGTGACTTGGGATCTATTTGAGGAGAGATTCAGGAGTAGGTACCTATCACAGAGGTTCATCTAGTAGAGGATTGACAAGTTCTATGACCTCCAACAGCTATCCTTTTAGTAGAAGTGTATACGAGTAGATTTCTAGATCGACTTCGTATGTAGAATGTATGTAGGATGAGAAGGTGTGGATTCACAGGTTCATCCAGGCCTGAATTTGGACATTGGAGGGGTAATATGGATTCACTACCCACAGACATTAGCAGAGGCCGTTGAGAAGGCCTATATTGCAGAGGAGACTCGGGGTAAAACCCAACAGGCTAGAGACCGAGTCAGGAGCCGCATTCAGTAGATGTAGGATGGTAGATCAAGAGGTTTCTCACCTCTCCCTCCGGTGGTCATCATTCAACACAAATCATCCTTTAGGCCACAAGCAGCAAAGCAACAACACTAGCAATAGTCCCACCCACCATATAGACCTCCACAGAGAGCTGATGCATAGAGAGGTCAGAGCATGGGGCCTCCTCCTAGGGGTCCCATCAGGACACAGGGTGGACCTAGAGCTTAGTTAGCTAGAGCTCACCAGCAGAGGCCATAACGGCACCATAGTAGGTTCATCGTGATCCACACCACAGCTTCTCGGGCACCTATCTGGGGTACAGCCTCCTTAGAGAGGATCAAGTAGATGCTTCGGATGTGGAGTAGCTAGACATTTCTAGAGAGATTGCCCTTAGAACCCTAACAAGGGTAAGGCACCAGTTTTAGAGCTAATAGTTGGAGATATGGGATGCAGCCATAGGATCTATGCAGCATTTGAGAACTACCATGCTGAGCACCATAAGACGGTTATTGAGACTATAGGTAGTATTAAAGGTGTTCCTACCTCTGTATTATTTTATTCTCGGTTCTTCTAATTCTTTTATTGCACCATCCTTAGTAAAGCGATGTAAGCTGGTGGTAGTTAGGCGGGGACTTAGTTGGGATGTCGAGATGGCTTCCGGAGCTAAGATCTCTATGGACTCCTTAGTTAAGGAGTGTGTAGTGGATTTGGGACCTTTCATCACTACTTTAAATCTCTCGCATTCTCCCTTTGGGATCATATGAAGTTATTTTAGACATGGATTGGCTATCTACACATAGGGCCAAGATGGATTATCATTATAAGACTATAGTTTGTGCAGATGATTTAGGAGTAGAGTTGGTGATCTCGGGGTTAGAAGAGTCATTTCTACTCACGCCATCTCTCGTATATACAGCTCAAGCGGTGTGTACGATGAAGTTGTCGGATGTACACCGTTACACTCAAAGTGATGTGTCGAGAGGATGGGTCTAGTGGACCATCACTAGATTATCATCCCATTTTTAGAGAGTTTTTTGATGTTTTTCTAGGGGAGCTACCAAGGATGCCACCTCCACGTGTGATTTATTTCCATATAGATATAGTCCATGGAGTAGAGCCTATCTCATGGGCACCCTATTGGATGACCACCTCGGAGCTCTTTGAGCTCAAGTTATAGCTTGAGGTCCTTTTGGAGAAAGGCCTTATCCATCCTAGTGTATCTCCTTGGCATGCACCGGTGATTTTTGTGAAGAAGAAGGATGGATCTTTGTGGTTGTGTATTGATTACCACCAGTTGAACAAAGTGACGATCAAGAATCGTTATCCTCTTCCTCACATTGATGACTTGTTTGATTAGATGAAGGGAGCCACGGTGTTCTCTAAGATTGATCTCAAGTTTGGCTACCACCAATTGAGGATTTTGGAGGTGGACATCCATAAAAATTCCTTCTACAAGAGGTATGGGCACTATGAGTTCACAGTGGTGCCTTTTGGCTTGACGAATGCCCCCATACTGTTCATGAGTTTGATGAATGGGGTATTTAGGACATTTCTAGATCGGTTTGTGCTCATCTTCCTTGATGAAATATTGATATACTAACGTACACGTGAGGAGCACAAGGGGTACCTTTGACAGGTTCTTAAGTGTCTTCGTGAGCAACATCTTTACGGGAACTTGGAGAAGTGTGCTTTCTTCTAGACAAAGGTGCAATATTTAGGACATGTTATTTATGGGGAAGGTATCACAGTCAATCCTTCCAAGATTAGAGCCATTATGGATTGGCCAGCACCCACTACAGTTACCGAGGTGCGCAACTTCATGGGTTTAGTAGGATATTACCAGAGATTTGTTCATGACTTCTCTCGGATTGTGCACCCTATCACTTCCCTTTAGAGGAAAGGGAAGAATTTTGTTTTGATAGATAGATGTGAGAAGGCCTTCAGAACACTGAAGGAGTGCCTCACTTTAGCACCCATTCTTGCCATGTTGGATCCACAGGGTGAGTTCTTTGTTTGTACAGATACTTCTTTAGTAGGGCTTGGAGGTGTGTTAATGTAGGATGACAGGGTTGTAGCTTTTGAGTCTCGCAAACTCAAGGATCACGAGCTTAATTATCCTACCCATGACCTTGAGCTTGTGAAATTTGTGCATGCTTTGGTTAGATGGAGACATTTACCTCTTGGATGGAGATCACACTTAGGACATATCATTTGAGTCTTCACCACCTCTTCACGCAGCCCAATCTAAACACTCATCAGAGGCATTGGATGGAGTTACTTTGTGAGTATGACATGGAGATAGAGCATGTGAAGGGGAAGGAGAACGTGGTGGTAGATTCTCTCGGAGATGCAGAGACATGTGGCTATGGCCACTATAGTGAACATGGATTTGTGGAGCAGGATGCTTTGGCAACTTCCTCTTGATAGCTTCTACATGACAAAGATGAGAAGAGATAGAGTCATATAGAACCCTTGAGGGGAAGTTTGATGGTTTCAACTTAGAGGTAGATGGTCTTCTCAAGCACAAAGGTAGGATATATGTTCCCAGATATGGAGGATTGAGGTAGGACATCTTGGTAGAGGCACATCGTGCACCCTATTCAGCCCATCCCGGGGTGAAGAAGATGCATGCTACCTTGTGATAGTTGTATCACTAGAAAGGACTTCATCAAGATGTAGCTTAGTTTGTATCATGGTGTTTAGAGTGCCAAAGGGTTAAGGCCGAGCATCAACATCTAGTAGGTATTCTTTATCCTCATGCCATACTAGAATGGAAGTGGGACACCATTTCCATGGATTTCATTGTTAGACTACCTATGTCGAGATATCACCATGATGCCATTATGGTCACGATCAATAAATTGACCAAAGTAGCTCACTTTTCTCTAGTGAAGACCACTTATATAGCTAGAGTAGTGTCACGAGTATATTTGGACGAGATCGTCAAAGTTGCGTATGGGATTCCACGAGAAGATCATTTGTGACTGCAATCCCTTGTACACTTCACATTTTCGGACTACCATGCAAAGTATGTCCCTCGGGACAAGGATTAATTTCAGCACAACATACCACCCTGAGACAGATGGACATACTAATTGAGTGAATCATATTTTGGAGGATATGCTTAAGATGTACGTGATGGATCAACAGTCTAAGTGGGAGGAGTACCTATACTTAGTGGAGTTTTCCACAATAATAGTTTTCAGAGTTCTATAGGCATGGCTCCTTTTCAAGCATTATATGGTAGATAGTGCAGACACCCCTTATTTGGGATAGGTGGAGGATAGAGTATCTCTTGGGCTAGCTCTTTTATAGGACATGGAGTAACAGGTAGTGTTGATCAAGAAGAGATTACAGGAGGCACAGGACAGGTAGAAGAAGTACGCGGATCAACATAGGATTGATCGTAGATTTGATGTGGGAATGAAGGTGTTCCTTTGTGTTAGGACACACAAGAGTCCTATCCGCTATGGAAGGGGTTCTAAGTTAGCTCCTGGATTCATTGGTCCTTTTGATATCTTTGAGTGTATTGTCCCTTTGGCCTACCGTCTAAAGCATTACCACCAGATTGTCTCGTATACATGATGTGTTTCATGTTTCTGTCCTTAGGAGGTACATTGTAGATCCTTCTCATGTGTTGGAATGGACATCATTGCAAGTGCAGGATCAAAGGTGAAAGTGGAGCCCATCTCGTATCATAGATCATAAGACCTAGGACCTTCGAGGAAGAGAGATTGATTAGGTACTGGTACGGTTGGTGGGATAGATATGATGAGGCCGCCGCAAAATGGGAGGATGCTACTATGTTATGAGTGTAGTTTCCAAATTTGTTCCAGGTGACTTCCAGGAGGAAGTTGAGTATAAGGGGAGGGGGATGTAGTCCCACTTCCCTTTAACACTATTTAGATACTACTTTGATACTATTGATCATATTATGGACACTATTATGTTTTATTTTAGTATGATGGTTAGATGTTAGATCATGGATTAGTATTGATCTAGATTAAGTTAGTATGCTTGATGATTATTGGAGACATTATTAGTATGTGGATGATGATATACATTGTTGACATGGATATAGTATTGTTGTTGAATTAGACATGTGACATTAGATATTATGAATAGCTCTAGTATAGAGATGTATTGGATGTTGATATAGTGGAAAAAATGAATTTAAATGATGATGTTAAATTCTTGATAGTGTTGTGATTTGGATTTAATATTTATATGTTGCTTATTATTTTGCGGGTTAAAAATCACAACAATATCGGGGACTAGAGACTAACCATATTGGAATTCCATGTGAAATCAACAAGGACACCATGGAAACTATGTTATGAGTTTGTGTGTCATGTTATGTTAGGATTTCCCATGGGGGATTTCCATTATTGTGACCATGGGATATAGGTGTTTTATTTATGTGTCCCTTTTTAATTATTGTTGTATGTATTTTATTTGTAATGTGTTCCTTCTTTTAATTAATTTAAATATGATATTTTATTGTGAGAATCATAAAGTTAAATTTTAATTAAATAAATTGGGATGTGGAATGTAAGAAATAATTTTATTGTCTTGGTTAATAATTAAATTTGATTTATATTATGTATAACCATATGATAGATAAATAAATCATTATGTCAAAATTTTGTAATAAATGGAGTCATAGGCATTAATGCATTTTGTAAGAGTGTGTAAGAGGATGTAAGAGATGTGTAAGTGAAGTGATAGATTGTGTAAGTTAGATTTTAGAGTGTAGAATACTCCATCCTCTTTGAAATTTAGATTTGATCTTGGAACAAAAAATTGGAGGCTTGTGGGACAAGTTAAATTGTCACATACCTCTTAAAACCATCCACTAACCATGCCTATGGTTTTGGAGTCAAAATCAATATTTTTTTATTAACTAGCGGTGGTTACTTGGGTAACCAACATCGATAGGGAAGGATTTCCTAGGTTTACTAAATCGGCGAGATCCTCTTGATTTTATGGGATCTCATTTCATTTACTTCGTGGATTAGCATGGAAGCTTCATTTTAACAAGAAAGAATGTGGTTAGAGGGAATGTAGGCATTGATTTTTAGGGTTTGGGTAGGCCTTAGTTAGTTATGGAAACTTACTAAGAATTGGTCTTAGGGTGAGGTGGATATATGGGCATTATCCCAATTAGGATATTTAAATAATAAATATTATGAGGATAATGAGTTAATTTAATTAAATTAATATCGGTGTGGGATGAAAATTGTAGTGCCCACTTCCTTTCGACACTATTTAGATACTACTTTTGATACTATTGATCATATTATGGACACTATCATGTTTTATTTTAGTATGATGGTTAGATGTTAGATCATGGATTAGTATTGATCTGGATTCAATTAGTATGCTTGATGATTATTGGAGACATTATTATTATGTGGATGATGATATACTGTTGACATGGATATAGTATTGTTGTTGAATTAGACATGTGACATTGGATATTATGAATAGCTCTAGTATAGAGATGCATTGGATGTTGATATAGTGGCAAAATTGAATTTAAATGATAATGTTAAATTATTGATAGTGTTGTGATTTGGATTTAATATTTATATGTTGCTTATATCATTTTGGATGTCCTGATATGGCCACGAGGCCGAAGGAGGTATTGTATTTTGCAAAGTTAAAAATCACAACAATGTCGGGGGACTGGAGACTAACCATATTGGAATTCCATGTGAAATCAACAAGGTCACCATGGTAACTGTGTTATGAGTTTGTGTGTCGTGTTATGTTAGGATTTCCCATGGGGGGGATTTCCATTATTGTGACCATGGGATATATGTGTTTTATTTATGTGTCCCTTTTTAATTATTGTTGTATGTATTTCATTTGTAATGTGTTCCTTCTTTTAATTAATTTAGATATGATATTTTATTGTGAGAATCATAAAGTTAAATTTTAACTAAATAAATTGGGATGTGGAATGTAAGAAATAATGTTATTGTATTGGTTAATAATTAAATTTGATTTATATTATGTATAACCATATGATAGATAAATAAATCATTATGTCAAAAGTTTGTAATAAATGGATTCATAAGCATTAAAGAATTTTCTAAGAGTGTGTAAGAGAATGTAAGAGATGTGTAAGTGAAGTGATAGATTGTGTAAGTCAGATTTTAGAGTGTAGAATACTCCATCTGTTTGAAACTTGGATTTGCTCTTGGAAGCCAAAATTGGAGGCTTGTGGGACAAGTTAAACTTGTCCCACACCTCTTAAAATCATCCACCAACCATGCCTATGGTTTTGGAGTCAAAATCAATCTTTTTTATTATATTTTGACATGATTATGTGTAAGTTTCAATTGCACTTACCTTACATATTTTTAATGCATTCCTTTTGGAGTATGGGTTGAATTGGGTATGTAAGTGATTTTGTCATATTTTATTTATGGTGATTTGTTTGTTGATGTTGACTTCCTCTTGGGGTTGAGGAAGAATGATGTGGCTTCCCACTTGGAATCCACATCATCCTCTCCCCTCCCTCTCCTTTAAAAATTAAAATTCCTCTCTCATTTGAGGTTGTTGAAACTTTGCTCTCTCTCTTCTGGATCGAATTTGTATTGTTGTTGGAGCTTGCTTTGTGGCAGGATCTTGGAATTATTGTTGCATGTATTCTTCTATCTATCATGGAATTACATTTTGAGCATCAAGGAACCTGCTATTTTGGAAAAAACTGTCCATTATGGAGAGGTAGGCTCTTATACATTTTAATATGTTTTTTTCCTCTTCTCGCATGCATTATTGAATGGTGTTTGTGTTGCATTCTTGGTTGGATGGGTAAAATTTTTAGGGAAAGGTGTAGGAGAAGACTATGGGGTTTCATATGGGGGGCATAAGGGATTGCCAAGGGAACTTATTCTTTGTGGAGGGAGTGTTGGTTTGGGATCCTCCTAGGAAAATAAATTGCTTTCATTTCTTACTTTTGGGGGTGCATAAGGGATATACTTGTGGGGGCATAAGGAGGGGTTGGGAGCTATAAGATTTATGGTATTTGATGTGTTATATGGCAGTTTGCATTTGGTTGATGCCCAATTCCAACTTGGGAGGCATAAGGAGACCCCCATAGCTCTTTCTCTTATTAGGCTTGATTGGAAGAAGCCCTTGTTTTGATTGTGATTGCTTGAGGTAGTTGTAAACTACATCTTGTTTGATTTATGTTTCTTTGTGAATGTGAAATGTGCTTGTATGTGAAAGAAACCCATGATGTCATTTGTTGTAAATCATGCTCCATTTCAATATGGTTGGGGCTCGGGGCTAATGGGGAAAGATGGCTTCTCCTTTCCCATTGGATGTCTTGGCTGGGTGGAGAGCATTACCTTTCCCCCTTCCTTGTTGTGATCAAAGTTAAAAAGAAGAAGAAATCACCATACTATTGTTTGGAGAAGAATTTCACAATTTGATAGTCATCTCTTGAGTAAATTTTAATGTAACCTTTCCCACTTCGAGTGGATGAGTGTATATATATTATAACGTGAATTTATTGTGTGAAGAATAGAAGTTGTAATTGAATTGAGAAAGGCACAAGAAGAATTATATTTCTCTATTTTTACTTTGGAAAGATAATGTGAATGATATCCCATACTTTGTATTTTGAAATTTGAAAATCAAATCAAATTGGAAAGGAAATCTGTTGTAAATTTATTTGAATTATCAATAAAGGATGGCATTGGTTCTTTTAAATTTGTATGGTAATGTATACTGGATTTGTATTGCTGTCCATGAATGAGACTTTGTTTTGATAAAGAATAAGAAATCTCTATTTGGAATGTTTGAAAGGAAAGGAAAGAAGCATGTGAAAAAAGGTGTTATATTAATTACAAAATTGTATATTAAAATTGAAATCAGAGATGCTTTTAGTTTGAATTAAATGGATGTTTGATAAGGAACTGCATTGGACTAAGTTTAGGAATCAATTGCTGTTGAAATTACAAAAATGACAAACAAACTTGAGAGAAACAACTCACTATTTTAAAGTTCAAATCTGGTAATTCACATTCTAATAAAAGAGTAGTTCACACTTATACTTCGTAATCAATTTAAAAATGTTATAAGTTAATAAGCTAGGACCCTATTAAATCCAATTTGACAAAGAAAACCTGAGGAAACAATTTAACCATCTCAAAATTGAATCAAATCCCTTCCTAAGTCGTTTTCTGTCTCTTGTTGGAGAAAAATGCAACTTGAATCAATTGAGAAAATTACCTTCACTAAAACATTCTAAGCTCTCCCTAGACTGATCCTCCATGTCTGTTTGACATGTTGAGTGAAGGAGGAGTGCTAATTTTATCAAAATTGTAAGTTAGAAACTGCCAGTTTTAAAATTAAAACCCTGCAGATTGTTTCTTCAAAATTTACCTTTGAAAATTATCCAAATTCCAAAATTGATGATTGATGTGCAAAGAGGACTCGAGACCTTTCAGTAAAGTCGTTGTTTTCCATAATTGGAGTTTCCTATCAAAAGTTATGGCCATTTGAATTTCTTGCTTCAAAATGGCCATTCAAAAATAAATCTAACTATACAAATATTAAAATTTGAACTTTGGAAAAAATTCCCCAAAATGTCCACTACCCCGCCACCCCCTCATCCAATCATATCATGCCATGTGGCACTTAGGAGGGGTGGGCCTTTTAAAAACTTAACCTTTTTGAAATTTGGCCTTGGGAAATTTTTCTCAAATTTCCCGCAACCCCGCGTCACCTCGCCTAATCACATGTTGACACGTGGCTTGGCGGGCACACGCAAGAAAATTTGAAAAAAATTCTTTGGCACTTTTGGAAAAATTTAACCTTTTTATCCATGGCCCTGTACCCACACAACCAATGGGGTGTTGACATGTGTCCAGGCAGTCGCATGGGTCCGCACGAGCCATTTTACCTTTTTGAATCTTTGGCGCAAACTTCTAGATACCTCTGCCACTCCCCCACCCGCATCCAATCATAGGGCACCATGTGGCACTTTTAAGCTAGGGCGGAGGTTTGGAGGCTAGTTTTCCTTTAAAAATTTTAGATTTGAACCTAGGGAAAAATTCAACATTTTTCCCCGCGACCAATGGGCGTTCGCGACGTGACACTAGGGCATTAGCGTGTGTGTAGCCCCCTTTTGTTCTTTTAGCGCTTTTGGCAATTGAGACTCAAAGTCTCAACCCATTACGTTGGTCCGCCGATCCATCCAACCAACCGAATCACACCACGTGTCCCATTTCGTCGACCCCGTGGGCACGCGGAGGTGTTTTGCACATTGCGCCTAAGGAAGGGAAAATTTCTCCCAAAACTCCACGCCCCATAACTTGTGTTTTACAAGGAGTTAGAAGGAATTCTTTATATGGTTGGAAAGGTGAGAGAATTTCCTATCTAATGGGTATAATTTAGGAATTTTTGATGAATCTAGGTGTGTGAAAAATTAGGTTGAATCCTGTAAGCCTATTAGGGTAGACATGAGTGAGAATTTACTCTCCTAACCTAAGTGATGAATTTTATCCCTAGTTTTGACCTTGTGCTTGTTGTGAGATGTTGTAAAAATCATTTTGTAGGTCAATCTTGTTTGATAACCTGAACTTGGTTTGTGGTAACTATGACCTTGTAACCTTTGTAGCAAACACCTTAAAAAAATTATTCCATAATTTTCCCGCTAAACCTAGTTTGTTTCTTGGTCTCAAGTGGTAGTTTGAAGTGGGCATCACAAAAGGGGCCATGGTTAAGTGAGTATGTTCAAGGTGTTTATTTGAAGAAGGACCAAAGGGGAGTGTGACCTAATTTTAGTGTCTACATTTTTCCCCTTTTTGTTGCATAGCTTGTATTGGTAAGTGACGCTGACAAAAATAAGATGTGGTTGCCCCATGTGTGGGTGAAGGTGATCCCCCTCAAACTAGGAACTGGTGAGGTAGAACACAAAATTGGTGAGTGGTTTGATAAAAGGTGAATGTGATAAAGAGGAAGGTGGGAAATGTGGGTAAAAAGGGTAAAAGGGTCCACTCGGGTAATCTAGGTAATGGGTCAGGGTCAAAGGTAGGAACAGTCAAACACATGCACATGTATAAACTACAACACGGTACTAGGCTAAAGAGCATGTAAACTCTATATTATCAAAGGTCGATAGGTTTATCCAAACAAGGTTGAGGTGATTCTAGTATCCAAGGTATAGTATATGGTCAAGAAACATGATGTACATTAGGTGTAGGAACATTTAGGTATGTTGGGACACCAAAGGTTAGGTCAAGATAAATGGTCACAACAAGAGGCAAGGTAAATTCATTAGGTCACCAACATGTAATAACGTCACAAGGTATAAAAACACATGGAGTCAAAGGTATCTAGTGATGTTCTAGGTCCCGAGAATATAGGTCATGACATGGGTAGGGCCGAGATATGAGTCCCGAAAGACGATGAGGTGAAGTAGTAAATGATAAGGTCAAGAAGATCAAGTGAAGTGTCCCAGGGAGGGATGGGTGAGGTAAAAAGGGATTTAGGGAAAAAATTGGGGGTAGGGGGTAGGGTAAAAGTGTGGGCAATGTGGAAGAGATGGTGACTGATGCCGGTCAAGGGTAATCGATGTTGGTATAGGGTAACCAACCACGGTAAGGTAGGGCATGTGACCGATGCCGGTGAAGGTAAAACGCATCGGTTAGGTTGGGGATGTTATAAAAATAAAAATCCACATTTTTTTGAATTATTTGTCAATTTATGAATTGTGAAAATGACAAGCAAAAAGAGAAAAGGTAGAAATTAAGAGAGAGATATTGGGGACTGAGTTGCCAAGCCACGTAGTGGGTGATTGGTAGCAAAGAGGCGGGTCCACAACATTAGATTAGTTGATTTTATTGGTTAGAGGGAGGTGATAGATTGGTGATGGCAGAGGCTAGAGAGGGATCGGGCGGGCCACTAGTGTAGCGGCTAGATGTGCCACCATAATGATGACAATGTGATGAGGTAAGCATCAAAATCTCTCGGCTTTTTTGATGAGATAGAATGGGTGAGAGGTTGGGTGGTGAAAAATTGGGTTTGGGGGGAAATGAAATTTGAAATGTGGGAGGGTGAATTAGGTAGAATAGGAGCGGGGAGAGAGGTAAGTGGGTGAATAGGGGGTGGGATGGGGTTGAGGGGAAGTGTAAGTGAGAATGGGTGGGTAGAAGGGTCAGGAGAGGGAGTTTTTTGAGAGGGTACGGTTTTGGGGGTCATGGTTTTTACCATGATAGTGACCAGCATCGGTTGGGGTTAGCTAGCATCGGTAAGTTCAAACCTGGTATCAACCATGAAATAATTGACTGATGTTGGTTTAGGAGTGATCGAGGTTGGTAAAAGATAACTAGAACCGGTCGATTGTGGAGAAAAGGGGGATGAAAGGGACCTAGGATGAGTAGGTGAGATACGGAAGGGTAGAATAGGATTTGTTGGGGAAAAACCTAGTGTAGGCAAGGGGTAAAAATGGGTATGGGGAAATGATAGTGGGTGAGGGTGGGGGGAGATAGAAATGTGATAGGAAGGTAGGTTGGGAAGAAAGAAAGAGGTGAGACAATGGGTATAGGTGAGGTGTTGAGGGTGAGTGTGGGTATGATGAAGGTAGATTAATTTGATGTTTGTATTAGATGTAGGGGAGAGATCACCTACGAATGAGAGACAGGGTGCCACCCCTGATTTTGAGAGTGTGAGTCATGACAACAGTTGAGGAGTGGCGGCACGTGGAGGAGGTGGGCTTGATTGGGGTATGGCACTATTAGCATGCATTTCAAAGAGTGGCGATTCGATGGTCGCTCTCATCGATAGATTGGATTTAGTGACTAACATGTTCCACCTACCAACAAGTGAGATGACAGTCATCCTGGAGGATGTGTTTAGGATCTTGCGGTTACCAATACTAGGGATGTAGTTGTACTCAATATCCTCTGAGGCCTCAGAGGAGTTGATGCTGATAGTGTTTGGGGACGGACTGGAAGACATGACGTTCCATAGTGCCAGCTTGAATTATGGGGGATGTACCTAGCCCGTCAAGAGGAGACGAGGCTAGTTTTTTTATTGATGGAGGTAGTGTGTTGTTTCACATTGCCAGATGCAGAGGGAGGGAGATTTCCCACTCCCTAATGGGGGTTTTACATGACATGGTGATGGATCAGACCTACTTTTCTTGGGTGCCAACATTCTTGGTGTAGTTATACAAATAGGTTTGGGCGTATGGGCGCTGTGCAGGCAGTTTAGCTTATGTTGCACCTTTTTACTACACTGTTGGGACTATGAGCACATAGTTTGTGTGTGGCAGTGGGTATGCCCCAAGAAGATGCTTTTCCACTAAGATTGGTTCGAGTGGGGTACAGGTGATGGCTTCCCATGATTGGAGAGTGTCGATCAGACAGGGCTACACATGATGTTGCATATTATAGGCATCTATTGGGGGGTTGTATGGAGTGGACATCATATGGAGACCATATGTGGGTTATCCCTCATATAGGTGGATGCATGATGAGTTGGATAGTGTTCAAATTGCTTTGAGATGGACAAAGGGGCACCGTGCTAGGGAACATGAGATGATCCCAGCTGATAGGGTTAGACGACAGCGACACTTGGGATGCTACTGGGACATACCTCCACCTTTCCCGCAGTACAGGAGAGACAACGTGGAGAGGCCATTACCTATACCACAACCGATAGTGCCTACAAGGTGCGAGGAGCAGGTGATAGACCAGTGGATCGATGATCTTTGGAGTGACTATGAGATACAGATAGTGGTGGGTGGCTCATTTACAAGTAGTACCACCCAAGTCGAGGCATCCAGATTTAGCCACTATCATGGTGCAGAGAGACGCCCTACAGTGTACTTAGTGACCCTAATTACCTAGTTGGGTATGGTGCAGGGGTAGTTAGCTAGTTCAGAGGTGGAGGTTGTTGAGTTACATGCACAGGTGGCCAGTCTTCAGGCCCAGATGGCCCAGGGTGGAGATGGAGATGATGATGATGGTCAGGTGGCCACCCTACAGGCACAGGTGATAGGGTTATAGGGCCAGTTAGCCATGGCATAGGCACAGATTGGGGCCTTACAGGCCTAGATATAGGCACAAGAGAAGAGGCCGATGGGGCCACCATAGTACTAAGATAGGGTCCCAATTTACAGGTAGAGGCGGGATAAGGTCCTAGAGATGTATAGGTGAGAGTCCGATGGGGCCACTAAAAATAGTGCCTGTATCTAGGTTGTGGGAGGCGAGAGAGGATGTTGGGTGCTATCAAGACAAGCCGATGGTAGAAGGGATAGATTGTCTATCGTATGCTAAGTACAGGGCACAATAGGCCTCTAGCAAGAGGACCAAATCACACACCCATAGCGTGGAGAGCACAAGGGGCCATCAAGCCCCAAGACATGGTCAGGGTGAGGCCACTAGTTCACAGAGGCGATTCGATTGATGTACCAAAGAGGGACCCACCACCACCTATGATGGGTGTGGCGATGTTAATGAGTCATCAAACAGAGATAAGGAGGTAGAGGGGATAGGTGAGATGGATATGGAGGATGTCTACCAAGATGATGTCTGATATATGGCTCTCGATTTTGATGTAGTTTTGATTTTGATATATACCAGCCTATATGCGAGATTTTTATATTTTTGATCATATACCGGCCTACGTGCCAAAGATGGTGAGGATGTATATGAGAGTTTTGAGAGACTGGATTATATACACCGGCCTACGTGCCAAAGACATTTGACAGTTATGTATATGGATATTGTATTTATATAGATGATGATGATTATGGGAATTATGTGTTTGTGTTGATAAAATTTTATTATTATGCATAGATGGACTTATGGTAGGTGTGTTAGGCATGGATGGAGTTAGGTTTTGGGCATGGTTGAGTCAGGTTGTAGGCATGGATTGAGTTAGGTTGTGGTCTAGGCATGGATTAAGTTAGGTTTTAGGCATGGTGGAGTCAGGTTGTAGGCATGGATGAAGTTCGGTTTTGGTTTTAGGCATGGTGGAGTCGGAGTTGTAGTTTTAGGCATGGATTGAGTTAGGTTTTGGTTGTAATTCATTAATATTTGCAATGAATGATGATATGGGTAATTTTAAGATGTTTTATAATACTTGCATGATTTTGGTAAAGAAATGGTAATCAAAATAAATGTATGTTTTTATTATGATAAAAATGTGAAGCAATTTCTCATTTTTTGGGTTTATTTACAATTTTGATATAAAAGGAAACAAAGTAGAGTAGAATGTGATTTAGGAAAATGAAAGATGAATTGGTTAGGGTAGAGAGTGGACAAGATAACCTTCAATGGCCCTATGCCCTCGAGTGCTACCTACATAGGCCGATGAAAAGGACCTCAAAGTGATGTAGTTCTCCCATAAGCTAGGGAAATATGAGGAAATATGAGAATGAGATTGTAGGTCATAGGCATTATTTGGGTTTAGGTTTTTAGGTGTGGGTAAGTTATGGGTTACTTATTATAGGTGATTTCGATTGTGGTAGAAGAAGAAGATTACCCCAAAGGTAAGCATCGAGGACCAAGTCCTGTATAAGGTAATCAATATGTAATAAAGAAGGTTAAAAGATAAGAGGGGGCAAGAAATCTGCCCAATTGGTTAGGATCATACCAAGTAGGTCATACCTTGGAGGAGGTGATGGATGTAAGACCCTAAAATACATTACATGATTGATTGTTCTAAGGGTGAAAAGTAGTCACATGATCACCAAATGTCATGGTTTCCAAGAGGTCCCTTGAGGCAGTAGGAAATGGGAGTGCGAATGGTGAGAGGGGTGAAAGGTGGTTAATTTTTATATGGTATGAGGTAGCATGCTCTTTAGGAAAGAGATCCAAGGTCACAATGGGAAAGTCCATGACTAAAAGGATTTCTGTGTTAACTAATATTTGAGATAGACTGATCGATGTGGGAAGTCTATATGGGATGAGGAAATTAACTCCTTGAGGTCTTCGTGAAGCTAATTGATGCGGGAAGCTTCAAATTCTCTCACTTTTTTTTGAAAGAGCTTTACATAGTTTTCCTTTGAGGGAGCAATCTATTTATAACAACGATTGTAGAGAGGAAGATGTCCTTTTGAGGGAGTCATCTTTTTATTGGAAGTTTGACTCAAGGAGTTAGATCCCATGTGAGGGCTTCAAATTCATGGACAAGACCAAGGTGAAGAATATGATTCTTGCTCAGAAAGAAGGGTGAAATGAACATGGGATCTCCTCTAAAGGTAGATGAAAAGCATACATGATAATCATGCTATGTGTAGTGCCGTGGTACACATATTCAAGAGAAGATAACAAGTGGCGGTATGCACATGACTCTTATTTAATCATTGGTGATGATGTAGGAAGTGGATATCGCTCAAGTGATGCACATAGAAAGAGGTAAAAGGTGAGGTAGGAATAAAATTCAATAGTAGAATGGTTGAAGATGTAATGCATTAAGGGGATCGGGTTTGGTTTTACCATTAAGTGAAGATAAACGATAAGCACCCGATCCATAAGTATGGGTCACGATGTATGGTCCAAGCCAATTAGGATTAAATTTTCCCGTTTACTTTTTCTACTTTGGTTACATGTTGATTTTCTTTCAGACAACATCACCACTTGGAAGGTTCATTCATGGACACATTTGTCATAGAGCATGTTTGATACGTTTTTGGTAAACTTGAAGATAATTAAGAGAATTAAGATGGAGTTCATCTAATAACTCAAGTTGTGTTAAATAGCAATCATGAAAAAATTCATCATCATTGAGCATGTCATGAAGAGAAATGTGGAGTGAGGGGATCTAGACTTCGAGGGTAGAATAGCCTCTATACCGTAGTGTAGATCAAGAATTTCACACTTGTTACCTGTCCAAGTTAATGCACCAAACTAAACACAAAAACCCTGAAAAACTCCAATGAAATCGATACCTGATGGACAAGATCCGAAGATGTAGACGGATAAGGAGGTCGATGTAGATAAGACGGGCGCACACGAGCAATTCGCACAATAGATCCGAGTAACCTGCAAGACACCGATGCTTGACAGAAAAAGACCACGTTAAAAGGTATTTAGGTGGACTGCCCGAGAAGCGGGTCCGGGAAGCGATAAGCTTCCTTGGCGGATGTCAGTCCACGTTTTCAATTAAGTAAAGAAGCATACATGATAAAAGATGTACATAAGGACTAGATTTTCTGATTACAGTAATGAAACAGAATCTAAACAATGCATGGAAAGCAATAGAAAATAGGAAACTATGAAATAAAGCTGGATTTGTGTTACCTGTGTCCTTTTACCTGTCTGCAGGATGATCGGCGTCGATTATGTAGAATCGGCGTCGACTGATGTGATCGGCGTCGGTTATGAAAAATCGGCGTCGACTGAATAAGATCGGCATCGACCGGGGACAGTGCGAAAAGATTTGGAAATCGGAAAGTGAAGGCCAGATCGTCAATGTCTGCTGGATGTGCCGAAGTCGGTGAGATACTGGAACAGAGTCACCAGAAGATCGATGGATACGTGCGATGTTGATGTGATAGGAGCAGAGTAATGGTGCTCCTCTCAGGGATTGATTCGGACAGGATCCGCTCTCATTTGATACACTTGATGCTAAAAGATCTCTCTTTCTTACAACCTGTGTCTCTTTCGTGATCTGTCTCTTTCTCTCTCTCTCTGTTCGTGCGTGTGTTCTCCTTTTTTTTTTTCGTCCCTAGAACTGAGTTCTGGGCTTCTATTTATAATCGGCGCCGCTCCTAAAAAATCGGCGCCGACCGTACCGGTCGGCGCCGATCGCGGAATAGACTCCCGAGATGGCCAAAATGAACGATTTCTAGAAAGATAAGAGTTACCCCAAATACGGGAAATATCCCGCTTGGGGAAGAGGAAAAATAGGGGTGATACATAGATAGAATAAATTTGGGGTAGATAAGTGGTTAAGATACATGTGAAGAGGCGTAATTAAATAGTTAATATTTAATTACTCACGGGTAAGATACAATGGGGTGAATTAAACTTAGAATAGGTGTTTAAATCACAAATCGGATAATATCCCAAGGGGATAGTGGTGACATAAACGTGCCCCAGGTTATCTGAGCAGGTAAACGAATGTGAGGGACACTAAATTGAGTAACCAATTTTAAGTGTCTACATTTTGCCCCTTTTTGTCAAGTAACTTGCGATAAGCAAGGTTATGAGACAAAAACAAGGAGATGGAAGAAGTGAAGAAAAAGTGATGATGTGATCCCCCTCAAACTAGGGATGGGATGGGTGATAGAACAGATGATCCCAAGTTTGAAAGAGGTAGATGAAAACGTAGGATGCCCCAGTCGGATGTCTGGAGTAGATCTGATCATTGATGACACATAAAAATAAATAAAGAGGTAGCAACCTAAGGAACTCACATTGGTAGGGAAAACTAGACGGTCTCCTCATGAGATGACGTTAGTACCTACAGACCCATGAGTGTAAGGAGGGCCAAAAAGGTGAGTGTCCCATGCAAAGGGAACAAACTCGAAAAGGATTGTAATATCGATAAGATGTGCTGAAAGGCAATATTCAGCGCACAATAATGATCAGATGGATAAATAAGCCAAGCATCAACACTATGGAAAATAGATATGGAAAATCGGCGGTGATCACAGTAATCGGCGACGACCAAGATAAACGGCGTCGATTAACAAAATCGGCGCCGACCAATCGTAGCACATATAAATATGCAAACGGAAAACGTAAACGATTTATTTTCATCGTGACGATTGATTCAGAGAGAGTCAGAATTTTGATTTGAGCACCATGGAAGCCTCTAGAAGCGGTCAGAAGCATAGGAGGACACGACCTGGGGTAAGTGGTTCTTCTTGAACCCGTTTTACTTAATTAATTTTTTTTTTTTGTTTGATTTTTTTTTGTGGGAGGCCAGGGTTTGATTTATGTCCGGATAGTCAATCGGCGTCGATTGTTGTTTGAGCGGCGTCGATTGGTATTAATCGGCGTCGACTGGAAATAAATGATGCCGATTTTATTGAATCGACGCCGATTGGAATAGATAAAATTTTTGTTTTTGTTTTGGATATTCTGATTTGGGTAAATACGAGACTAATATTGCTCTTGCTATCATGGGTGCAGGCACGAGAGGCTCTACACATGAGGGATGCTATTCCTGAGTTACTAGAGACTATTCTTCCCGATGTGACCGATGCGAGATTGGCGGCATTTAGAGTTAGCTGGGCTAGGGGCTTCCGGTACTACAGACGAGTGCCGCGAGATGTAGAGCTGATGTGGGCACTAGTGCGATGGTGGGATAGCCATACGTGCACTTTTTGGTTCAGGACGGGTGAGATGACCATCACCCATGAGGATATATATAGGATTTTGAGACTGCCGATCACTGGGGACCCGATAGAGATTACACCACGAGAGCAGCAGCAGAGGGCCCTAGTTCGATTGTATAGAGATAGGGCAGATGATTCAGAGATAGTGTCTGGGGCAGTGCGGATAGCGCGATATAGATATGAGATAGCCCCTGAGCAAAGCGGATAGTTCTGATTCAGATGGCGATATCCTATTTCGCTCTACCAGATTCAGGAGGTGGGAGATTTCCACTATTATTATTAGACTACGTTTGTGACATTCTCATATTCAGCGTGTATTTTCCTTTCTTTGATGCCTTGATAGCTCAGATATATTACGAGCTATGGATGTACACCACCGGCCGGAGGACAGGTATTGATGTCAGTTTTGTGCTCCATTGCTGGGCATATGAGCATATAGCGGTGATCAGGCCATCCAGCTTCCTTAGATGCTAGCAGCAGTGGGAGGTATTGATTATGGATTCAGGCGATGGCGGGCTGACATGGCAGCCCCGGGGATACAGGGAGATCGGCCGATTGGTACACCGAGCGTTTCAGGACGCTGACACCGGATCAGGTCATCTGGAGGCCATATCAGGTATTTCGACATGGGCTGGTCAGGATGCTCACTTGGTGGCATTGAGGCGGAGCAAGGTGGTTAGGGGCTCCAGGCCTGATATGTTGGAGCGAGTCCCATTTGTGTGGGTATTGAGACAGTTCGACCTAGTCCAGATAAAGGCCGACTACTTACACGCCTTATAGGCAAGATAACGAGGAGACCGATCTCGCCGATTTTGATCCCTAGCAGATCCATTGAGAGAGGCCCCACCCTCCACAGACAGTGATGATGACGTAGGGGTGGATGATGGTTATGCAGCATGGTATGATACAGAGCTACCACGACATCTCCCGGCATCTATAGATGCCGACGAGGAGGACATAGCTACGATGTTGGATAGACTGGAGGGAGAGCATGCCACCTTGACACAGACACATCAGGTGGCTCTTGAGGAGATCAGGGCTCTGACAGAGGAGAGGGATGCCCTAATTTTAGAGAGAGACCGCCGCGGGAGAGCGCGAGATACAGCGATCCAGCAGAGGGATCGCTATTATCGACATAGGGAGGCCCTCAGGGCCAAATATGGGGAGACAGGTACCATGTCGGAGTCTGGTACATAGGGTACGACCCTAGGAGGAGCACCACCAGCAGCGCCAGCAGCCCCAGCAGCACCAGCAGCACCATTACGAGCACCGGGTACCGTGAGCTTGAGCACATATCAGTCTCTCCTCGCTGAGGTGAGATACTATGAGGATGCCTTAGCGCAGCATGCCCCAGATGTGCCTCGGTATGGGGCGAGGAGGAGATCAGCGATGGCCACAGCGAGCGGGGCCTCAGGTGGAGGGAGCACCGGGAGAGACCGAGGTGGGCAGAGACCTCCAGCAGCAGGTGCGTCTAGCTCGATAGGTGGCGGCCAGGAGAGACAGCCTGGTCCAGAGGAGGGTGGAGGAGATAGTGTCCTCCATGCATCGGATTTTACTATATAGGGATTGATAGATTTTGTATCCGTGTAGTGATGTAGCCTCGATTGGAAGGCATTGTATAGATGGCTTGATTGAAAGCCTCCCATTTTTGTTGTATAGACACACATGTATATATAGATTCATCATTTCATTTGTCATATAATTGTTCTCATGCTTTTGATTTTGATATACATGGATAGATGTAGCGTAATTGTGATGGATATAGATATAGACTGATAGATGATGAATAGATGTGATTGGATAGATATAGACTGATAGAGGATAGAAATAGATGTGATTTGATGTGATTGATATGTGGATATAATTTTGATGAAAAATAGAGATAGATAGATGTAATGTAACTTGGATGTACAAGTTTTTAAATATTTTGATGGATAGATAGATGTGATTGATGTACTCGGCATGTTTGAGATGTTAATTTAATTTTGATGAAAATAGATAGCCAGATCCACATGTGTTGATAATACATGCTTTGATAGATAAGATGGAATTAGATAGAAGGTAAATTTTGATTGAATTAACATGTGAAATGTCAATTTGACTGGATGAAAAACAAAGAATAATGGGGAATACTTTTTGCGAGAGCCAAGGAAGTAATGAAAATGACCTTGACTAGAAACAAAGAAAATATACCCGGATAAGAAAGAAAATGATAAGTTGGACTCCCAATCGACCATAGATAGAATCTAGATAGGAAATCACAATATCATGCATGTAAGGCCCTATATGAGGTTAAAATAAACCTGACACTAACTAGCCGCAAAACAGATTTAAGAGGGAAACGAAAGGAGCAGTAAGCAAGTATCTTTGTCAGAATTTACAAGGGACAGAATACATGTCCATAGTGGGAAAATAGGATTCTCCATATGATCGAAAAAATGTCTTAAATCTCAGCTTCATGATTTTGGCAAAAAGTAAACCGATCAATGCGGGAAGTTTGCTTGATATGGAAAGACTGATCAATACAGGAAGTCTTTCATTGATGCTAAAAAGTGTATAAACTGACTGAAAGGCTGATCAATTGCAAGAAGCCTTGAATATTTCTTTGAGAAACAGCCATCCTTCAAGGGAGCGGTCTGTATTTTGAATTTTAATGATAGCCATCCTTCGAGGGTATGGTCTATATTTTTCGAATTTTGATGATAGCCATCCTTCAAGGGCATGGTCTATATTTTTTCTTTTTGATTCATTTGACGATGTATGGATAACTGTCCTTCAAGGGATCAGTCTATCTTTTTGGATAGCATCTTTTTTTTTTTTTTTTTTGGAAATCCTTTTTGGAAGAAGCTGAGTTTAGACCTAGATAGATCAGATGGAGGGGAAGAGAATATAAAAGAACATGCACTCATGCCCGAGTAGATCCGATTAAGATAAGCACTTGGGACAGATGAAGTGGTGATTAAGGTATTCCTACCATGAGGAGGAACATATCCAAAAGAAACATGCAATGAGTAGAGCTGCGATAGTCATATTTAAGGTAAAGGAGGCAATAGGCGGAGAACCACATAGTTTCGAATCACCATGAAAGTATATATGGTCAGCTGGTTGTGTAGATGGATGAAAGATCTGTCTTGCGACTAGATTTGTGTAAGATAGATTTTAACAGTAGAAGGGCCGTAGATGCAAGGCATTAAGAGGTTCCACTTCAGGTATACCATCCATGGAAGATAAACGATAAGCCCCTGACCCATATTTATGGGTGATAATGTATGGGCCCATCCAGTTGGGAGCAAACTTACCACGTTGACTTCTTTCGAGTGTAGTGACATTTTGGTTTTCTTTAAGAACAAGATCACCAATTTTGAAGTCACGGTGCTGCAAGTGCTTGTTATAAGCACGTTTGACACGCTCAAGATAGACCTGATGATGTTCAAGAGCGTTGAGACGCTGCTCATCTAATAATTCAAGTTGTGCTAGATGATTTTGACGATAGTCCTCATCGGAGACAAATTCTCTAAGAGAAACACGGAGAGATGGGATTTGGACTTCCAAAGGAAGAACAGCCTCCAACCCATAGACGAGAGAGAAGGGAGTAGCACCAGTAGGAGTACGAATGCTAGTCCGATAAGCCCAGAGAGCAAAAGGGATATGTAAATGCCAATCCCTACTAGCTCGACTAGTTACCTTTGCGAGGATATTACGCAAAGTTTTATTGGAAGCTTCGGCCTGACCATTAGCTTGAGGATAGTATGGAGAAGAAAAACTGAGCTTGATATTGAAAGCGTCGTAGAGGTTCTGCAAATCAACGTTCTTGAAAGACTTACCATTATCTGTGATGAGTTTGTGTGGAACGCCAAAGCGACAAATGATGTGTTGATAGATGAAATCAACTATGGGTTTAGCTTTTGTTGAAGAAAGAGGGATAGCTTCCACCCACTTAGTAAAGTACTCAGTGGCAGTAATGATAGAATGATGACGTTGTGAAGAACGGGGATTGATAAGACCAATAAGATCAAGACCCCATTGCGAAAAAGGCCACAAATCCATTGTAGGTTGTAAAGCTTGACTAGGGATATGTGTGAGATTGGAATGTTGTTGACACTTGACACATTTCTTAGTGTATTCACAACAATCTTGATTAAGAGAAGGCCAATAATATCCCAAATGTAAGATGCATTTAGCTACAGCTAAGCCACTAAAATTTCCACCACAGAATCTTGTCATGGACCTCTGGATAACTTTAGATGATTCATGGGTTTTGAGGCACCGAAGCAAAATACCGTCAAATCTGCGTTTGTAAAGAATCCCGCCTAGAATAGTATAGCGATTAGCGCGTTGGATAAAAGATCTTCTACCATTGGAAGTCGATCCGGAGGAAGCACCGAATGAGATAAATAATCAACAATCTATTGATACCACTCATCCTGAGTATGGGTTGTGACAACATGGATTGAAGTTAGTTTCCCAAGATGAGATGGTTGATCTAATCGTTGTACAGCCACATAAAGTCGCGAGTCTTTGGTAAAAGGTGGGATAAGTGAGGCTAACGAAGCCATTGTATCTGCGAATCGATTTGCGGCGAGAGGATAGCTTGGATAGTGAATTTATTAAAAGATTGGAGTTGAACGAGAATGATATCACGATATTTTGAAGGATATCATTCTTGCATTAATAGACACCCGTGACTTGATTAACGATGAGTTGAGTCACCAAAGATGTCAATATGACGAGCACCGAGATTAATGGCATTTGAAGACCCAAGACAAGAGCTTCGTATTCAACCATATTATTGGTGCACTCAAAGTTCAATTTATGTGCGGCCCAGGATAGGCGTACCCCAAGGATGGATCATCACAAAACCCGCACCTCCCCTTTGGCATTTGGATCCATCAAAGAAGAGCTTTACTTTAAATGGAGACAAACCAAAATCAATTTGTTGGATATATTCATCGGGGAATTGAGCAAGGGGTCTTGAGTGTCCGGAAGAGGAGCATCAGCTAATTGATCTGCAATAACCCGACCCTTGATAGACTTTTGCGGGATAAACTTGAGATCAAATTCTGTCAAAAGCATGAGCCAACAAGTGATACGATCATCATTGTGATAAGGTTTTGCATGAATTGTCTTGAGTGGGTTGACACTTGTGACGATGTAAGTTTTGTGATTAAGGAGGTAATGACGAAGCTTAGAAGTTGCGAAGAAGAGAGCACAACACGCCTTTTCAGCTTTGAGTAACGTGTTTCATACTCATGGAGAGTGCGACTAATGTAATAGACAGCTTGTTCTTTTTATGCAAGTGTCCCGATGCAAGATCATGGCTCCCAGAGCATGGTCAGTCACATAGATATAAAGATAGAAAGGCTCCCCCTCGCGTGGAGGTATAAGCACAGGTGGAGAAAGAAGATAAGCTTTGAGATCATCAAAGGCCTTTTGGCAATGTTCATCCCATTCAAAATGAACATTCTTACGGAGGAGATGGTGAAAAGGTTGACAACAATTCGACAATTGTGAGATAAAACGACACACTGATTGAAGACGTCCTTGGAGACTGCGGAGTTGCTTTAAGTTAGAAGGGGGAGGCATCTCAAGGATAGCTTTTATTTTTGCGGGGTCTACTTCCATACCCCTGATGGAAATGATAAAACCTAAGAGTTTACCAGTGAGAACGCCAAACATGCACTTAGATGGATTTAGACGAAGACAAAAGTGGATAAGCCTCTCAAAGAGAGGTGCAAGGATGAAAAGATGATCCTGACGATGTTTGGATTTACTGAGGAGATCGTCAACGTAATCTTCCATAGTTTTGTGTAAGAGATCATGGAAGATGTAGGTCATTGCTCGCTGATAGGTTGCTCCGGCGTTCTTAAGACCGAAAGGCATGACGCGATAACAAAAGGTCCCCCAAGGAGTTATGAAAGAAGTCTTATGTTGGTCTTCTGGTGCGATGAGAATTTGATTATATCCAGAGAAACCATCCATAAGAGAAAGCATCTCATGACCCGATTAAATCCACAAGTTGGTCGGCATTAGGTAAAGGAAAATCATCTTTTGGACAAGCAAGATTAAGATCCCGGAATTCGGTACAAATTCAAATTTTCCCAGTAGCTTTAGTTACTGGTACTACATTGGAAACCCATTGTGGATAATCGATGGGTTGGATGAAGTTAGCCGAGAGTAAGCGCTGCAATTCTTCTTTAACAAGAAGGGCTACTCTAGGGTGCATTTTACGTAATTTTTGTTTAACTGGTTTGATGTTAGGAAGAGTAACGATATTGTGGACCACAATATCGGGATCGAGTCCTGGCATATCCTCATATGACCAAGCAAAGGCTTGACGATGTTTGGAAAGAAAAGTGGTAAAATCTCCTAACTCCCGTGGATCAAGGGATTGGCCAACCTTAATGATGCGAGGGTCTTTAGAAGTTCCTTTAATAAGGTCGATAGTGGCTTCGTTGAGAAGCGTAGACGTGTCGAAGGAATAGTCTTGGGAAGATATGAATCCTCCGCCTGAGATAGGTGAGGATAGAATCATCATCCGCATGAGTGGATAGTGTTGATAGTAGGAGAGTCATCTCCAACTATTTCAGGAAGATTAATGGTATGGAAGTGGACTGTTGTTATTCTTATAGGCTAGCGGCCCTAAGGAAATGGTATTGATCAAAAAAAAGTTAGGCGGGATGGAGATGTCATCGTCCACATTGAGTGATGCTTCTAACTTAGCGGGAGAAGATGGTTCCTCAATGGGAAGAGGCTCATCGAGAATAGTGGACGGTGGCTTTTGAAAGAGGTTTAAATCCTAAACCAAATTTTTGATGTGGCATGAGAGTAGGAATGGATGTGAGGTCATGCACACCTTGTTCATATTTCCCGTGCCAAAACCCTTCCACGCGCATCGATATAAATAAGTTTTCTCAAACGTGGGATTCGTGTGGATAATCGAACCTGTTAAGTAAGGTTTGGTCCTAGGAGGAGAATCCGGGTGATAGTGAGGCGTATCAAGACCACCATAGATGAAATTAGTCTGTTGATTGGGTAGACCAATGGTGACGATGTGACCGAGACCTGGTTGATATTCAGGTTGTTTGTCTGGTCTACCATACTCACTAGGTTTGAGATGGGCGTCAAAAGAAAGGAGAGGAAGCTCTCCCAGTGAGAAACGCTACAATGTCTCTTCTAGATTTTGTAAATCTGGTAGTTTGGTTGCAGGTATGGAAGAAGATGAGGCCCCATCAGGAGAACAAGCATTTTCCTTTAGAGGGGCAGACCTTGTGGTCATGTCGCATTGTGCGGAAGGAAAAGGATCTCCTGGATGAGTATATATTTTTCCCTCATATTGATATTTTAAGCATCGATGGAGGGTGGATGGGACACAATGCATTGTGCGAATCCAGGAGCATCCGAGGATCATATTATAGTGGAATTTTCCTTCGACAATGTAGAAGAGTTCGTGAAGCAGCTTCTTACCTACTCGAATGGGTAAGACCACAGTTCCTAAAGTAACTGCTAGCTGATCGTTAAATGATCGAAGGGCGAAAGGCGGGGGTGACACTACATTCTTTGGTAACTTAAGTTACTCGAATGTGTGTGAGGAGATGATGTTGAGTGCAGCTCCACTGTCGATCATAATGCGTTTTAATGTAGTGTTGTCGATTTGGACTGTGATAAAGAGGGGAGCCTCCAAATCCTCTGAAGAAAGAGGAGGAATTTCCGAATCTTCAAAAGAAATGGCGGTTGATGGTCTATTCAAACCAACAACCAACTCGAAGGGTTGGGGCTCATCTGAATTCACCGCGATGTGACGCAGATTATCAATCAGAGCCTGGCGATGTTGTGGAGAGGATTGAATGAGGTCAAAAAGAGACATTTTGACCGGAGCCTGGGTGAGTTGTTTCATAACACTCTCCTCAACTGACACGGGAATTTGAGCCCGAGGTGCAGCACGAATAGAGACCCGAGGTCGTGGGGCTAATGAGGAAGGAGGAACTCCTTCGGGGGCTGCAGAAATGACAACCCGTGGTCGAGATGTTGTAGATGAAGATGGATTATCATAGTGTTGGGTTCTAGTGGTGATATGGATTGTGTCAATCGAGAAGGTGGAAGATCAATTGGAGTAGAATCACTAGAGGTCTGAGTGGATCGTTGGGGCTCAGATGGGGCTAAGATGACAGGAGATACTTGTTTCTCCTCCTCCAGCAAAAGATCACTTTCTTCCAAAAGGTTGTTGACAACAGCTTGAAGAGCTTTACATCCTTTAGTATCATGACCCGGGGTATGATGGTAAGCACAAATTAGATCAGAGTTAAACCAGGTAGGTTTAACTCCTTTAGGGTTATAGGGTTTAATCGAGAGGAAGAGATATGGATGAAGATTGGATAAGTTGGCGGAGGATTTCGGTGTAGAACCCGGTAGACGAAGATGAGGACAGAGATGATGAAGGCGCTTCTTTTACTTTAACAGACTGCCGAGGTAAAAGAACCTGCATGTTAGGTTTGGTAGTCTTTTTAGGGATCATCTTATTTTTTTGGGCATCTGGAGGAACAGTCTTGGGCACTTGAGATGGAAGTAAGTGAGAGACATGATTGATTTTGGTGGAGGAGCCCCTAAAATAGATTTTGAAGATGATGGAGATGTGACAGGTGTTGTGGTCTTCCGAGGTAAAAGAGGCTGTTTAGTCGAAACTGCTGATGATTTAGATAATGTCGATTAAGATGAGGAAGAAGCTCCCAAAGTAGGCGTAATCGGAGGAACATAGGGCGCCCTGGCTTTTGGTAATGAAGATGATGATCCTGATAGAAGAGGTGACATCCTTTTAGTAGGTAAGTCCACTTTTCGGGGTGTTGGTGAAGAATGTGTTGTAGAAGAAGATGATGGTTTCGATAAATGTGTAGAAGAAGATGCCTTCTCAGCGGACAAATCCAACCTTTTATGGGGCGTAGAGAGAGATTTTTGTGGGAGAGCACCAAGGGTCTTGATGGTTCGAAATATGGGCTTTCCTTTTTCGGGGATGGTGACAACTTCAACGGCATAAGGTGATTGTAACCTTTTCGGGGAAGCAAGTGGGAGGTAATCGATGGCACAATGTTAGATTCTGGTTGTCTCGGTTTAAGTTCGGGAACCGAGTGTATAGGTGTTAGTGCTACTTCTTTTGATTTTCCTTTAATGGGGAAGCAGTATTGGTGATGGAAGGAGTGAGTGATGAAGAAGCAGTTCCTTGTGAAGGGACTACTTCTAGTGCAGTAATTATGGGTGAAACTACTGTAGGAAAGGAGACAGGAAGAGTCAAAATTGAAGACACTTCCGTCGGAGTCGGCACAATTATAGGTACGTTCACCAGGGGCATAGTTATAGCGAGAATGGGAGAAAGAAGTAGATGTATCTGCAGTGGAAACTCGAAGGGATGTAATTGCCTCGAGCATTGAAAGAATGTTTGACGATGAGACAGATGAGGATGACACTGTCTCGGGTATGGATGGAAGGTCAGACAAAGGAGTGGAGAGAGATGAATCCGTATCTAGCAATGTAGGAATATTCAAAGACGGGCTATCTGAAGATGGTGGAATTCCAGTGATTGACGAAGTGGAAGGAGATTCTGGTTCGGTCGATGTGTTCGCAGAGTAGCTTAGTTTCAGAAGAAGATGCTTCCGTAGAGATGAAGCTGATAGTATGAGTATTTGGTTTTTGAGACTCTGAAGCATTATGGTTCGGGGAATGATTAGGAAAATGTTGTTTAAAAACATCCAGTGCCTGATTTGGGGGAGCATTTGGGTTATCCAGAATGAACTCGCCTTTATCAATGAATTTCTGGACAAGATTTTTGAAGGTCTGACATCGTTTAATGTCATGACCTTTGGTTCTATGATAATGACAGAAATCATTTTCCCTATACCGAATGGACGTTCTTGGCTTTCATCAATATTCCTAATGGGGAAGTTCGATCATGCGAACTTCCAACATTTTCTCAAGATAGAGGCATATGATTCTCCCAACGAAGTGAAAGATCGAGATGACGAGGACCCTTTTCAAGAAGATGAGGAGTCTCTCCGTGGTGTTTGATTAGAAGTATTATCGGCTCGTGATGTTTTTAATACGATAGCGTTGGTGGATCCCTGATTCTTGTCTTTAGAAGGGGAAGAATTTGGTTTGGTAAACCGAGAAAAATCTGGTTTAGATTTAGAGTGAAGTTTTAGCTTCCCTTGTTCAATGGCGCGAGATTCAAGTTTGCGTGCCATCGTAAAGGCTTCTTCAAAGGTATGAAAAGTCTGGATCCTTAAAGTGGAAGAAATGTGATTAGCACAAGATCAAGTAAACAACTCGATCTGTTGGGATTGAGGAAGGGAGAAAGACAATTGGTTGATTATCCCTCTCCAACGAGCGACAAAGTCTGCAATAGACTCATCATCAAATTGATGAATGTTATAAAGATCTGTAATCGAGATCTTATGCGCGATATTTATTGAAAATTTTTCAACAAACATCTGGGCCAATTGAGAGAAAGAAAACAAGGAATGTTGAGGAATGTTATTGTACTAGTCTAAAGCAGGACCTGCTAGAGACATAGGAAAAGTACGGAGCATAAGCTCCTGATCCTGGACTATGAGGTAGCAAGCATGTTTGAATGCTCACAAATGCTATTGAGGGTCCTCCTGACTATGAAATTTTGAAAATTTAGGAAGTTCCCATTGGGGAGGATAAGGCTTAAAAGCCACTGAGGGGTGAATGGGTTCATTACACACTTCTTCAAAGGAGTATGAAGGATGAGCCCCTTTTGTGGAGGCTTCCAAGTCTGCGATTTTCTTGAAAAGAATTTGAACCACGTCAGATTGAGGAGGAGGCACACTGGCATGTCCTACATAAGAAGCAAATGGTGGATGTTGTTGAGGTGTCAATGGGGATTCATCTGTTGATTGATAGGATGATAAGAGGAGTAACCAGGTGTTCTGGGTGACACCTGGTGGGGTATTTGCTATGAAGGAGCTTGTGTATAGGTAGGCTGTGGGATAATAAGTGGTTGAGAAAATGAAGGTTGGATGACGGATGGAGCCTGTGATTGGTGGACTCCTATGCTTGTTGACTGAATCGGGACAGATTGAGGAACATGAGTGCCGATTTGATTGGACATATTGGGGAACAAGACCTGAAAGAGGCTTTCTACTGCCGGATTAGGCATTAAGGGTGCCGATGCTAGAGGATGGGTGAAGGTCACTGTTGCTGGAACATTGGAAGAAAGACCCACTGGAGGACGAGAAGCAGGAACCAACTGACTATTCGGAGGGGGTTGACTCATAAAGGGGTACTGACCTTGGGACACGATGGAGGGCATAGATGAATTAACAGCAATATGCGGGTGCGCAGACGCACTCATTATAGCCAGGGAGAGGACCTTTCAGAAGTAGGTTGTGGAATATTCGAGGTAACTGCAGTGTTAGGAATAGGTAAGACTATTTGAGAACTAGTCAATATGGTCGGTGGAAGAGAAAAAGGAGGCACAGGGGCCTCGCCCTTCTCCATGGCTCGAGGTGAGAGAGATGATGTTAACTGTTCTACAAAGGCCTGGGATGGTTCACGAGAATAATCATACACTTGCTGGATTGGTGGTCCTTGATCAGATATTTGAATAGACTTGTGTACTAGGTAGTCCATGAGGGCTACCGGACCGTGATCGAGGAACGCTCGAATTCGGGATCCCGCACGGAACATACTCTGAGTCAGAAGTAGATGATATTTCTGAAGGACTAGGGGAAGCTGGACGTGATGGGGTTGCTTTGGCTTGATAGAAAGGATTATATGACCAGGATGGGGAACCAACTAACAGCGGTCCCGAGGAAGATTTGGGGGTGCCGAAACATCCACACTAGTGGTAATCTCGGAAGAAGAAGGGGCCAGTTGAGCCATTCTTCTAGATTGTAACCGAGTGATGACCGTCATAAACATGTAGAAAAGAAGATTGACCTAACTAATGCACAGACAATTCAAGCAGCGCAGGTGATTATCTCCTTTAAGTTTTGATGCTTTTAAGAAAGAAAATATTAGGGAAGGCTTTTTAGAACAGGAACTACTCAGATAGCCAAACTAAGGATGGTTTGGGGAATGTTTGGTGAGGAGTCCCGAAGGCACTTCAGTAAAATACCGGTACGTGGCTTGATATAGGGGCCTACCCCCGCACTTCACACACCGCTGCGATAAGGGAGTCGGGTGCTTTGCCAATATATACTAGAACTTTCGTGAATTTATAGCGCGGCCCGAGTACTGCGTAGGCTCTTCCTCTTGGATGTCACTTCCAAGTAGGCGAGGCCTAGGGAAGGAATTTTTGTTTAAATGCTTTATACCTAGTGATTTTGGCTTTGTGTGCAAGGGTGAAAAATAAAAATCAAATAGTGTCACTACCGATTTTGATTAATTTTCCAGCCTAATTAAAACTAGGTGAGAAACATGCAACAACAATGATAAAGAAAAAGTGCTTTTTAAGCACTTAAAAATGAAGTGTTTGATTTCGATGAAGACAAGTCAAACAAATTATTTCCCAAATGTGATTAAATTCTTTTTAAGCACCAAAAATTGAAATGTTCGAATGTGATAGACAAACAAACAAACAAATTTTTTTATTTTTATTTTTTTTTTTTTAAAAAGGAGAAAACACCGTAAAAGAGAAATACCTGTAGATTTAGCTCTCCAAGGTGTGTGGACTTCAAAAAGCACGTTGTTGAGCTCCTCCTCGAACAATCCCATGAACAAGCAAAGTGCTCCACAAGAAGAGGTTAAGCAAACACCAAACAAAACCCAGAAAGATATATCCAGATAATGGTGAAATGGAAATTTCTATTTCAAGGAACTAGGAAAATTTCAAGGAAATAAAAATTTCACAAAAAGAGCAAGATTAAAACGATGAAAGGAAAATGCTCAAGCAGAACTGATAGAAATCAGTGAAGAAAAAGAACAAAGCTCAAAACTAGAAAAGAAATGAACTTGCCAATAAGGGACTTTGGTTAGCCCCCAGGCGTGCCAGAATGTAGATCAAGAATTTCGCGCTTGTTACCTGTCCAAGTTAATGCACCAAACTAAACACAAAAACCCTGAAAAACTCCAATGAAATCGATACCTGATGGACAAGATCCGAAGATGTAGAAGGATAAGGGAGGTCGATGTAGATAAGACGGGCGCACACGAGCAATTCGCACAATAGATCCGAGTAACCTGCAAGACACCGATGCTTGTGACGTAAAAGACCACGTTAAAGGTATTTAGGTGGACTGCCCGAGAAGCGGGTCCGGGAAGCGATAAGCTTCCTCGGATGTCACCCACGTTTTCAATTAAGTAAAGAAGCATACATGATAAAAGATGTACATAAGGACTAGATTTTCCGATTACATGATAATAAAACAAAAATCTAAACATGACGTAAAACAGAAAATAGGAAACTATGAAATAAAAGCTAGATTTTTGTTACTGTGTCCTTTTACTCTCGCAGTATGATCGGCATCGATTATGTAGAATCGGCGTTCGACTGATGTGATCGGCGTCGGTTATGAAAAATCGGCGTCGACTGAATAAGATCAGCGTCGACCGGGGACAGTGCGAAAAGATTTGGAAATCGGAAAGTGAAGGCCAGATCGTCAATGTCTGCTGGATGTGCCGAAGTCGGTGAGATACTGGAACAGAGTCACCAGAAGATCGATGGATACGTGCGATGTTGATGTGATAGGAGCAGAGTAACGGTGCTCCTCTCAGGGATTGATTCGGACAGGATCCGCTCTCATTTGATACACTTGATGCTAAAAGATCTCTCTTTCTTACAACCTGTGTCTCTTTCGCGATCTGTCTCTTTCTCTCTCTCTCTGTTCGTGCGTGTGTTCTTCCTCCTTTTTTTCGTCCCTAGAACTGAGTTCTGAGCTTCTATTTATAATCAGCGCCGCTCCTAAAAAATCGGCGCCCGCCCACTGCCGATCGGCGCCGATCGACATGGAATAGACTCCGAGATGGCCAAAATGAACGATTTCTAGAAAGATAAGAGTTACCCCAAATACGGGAAATATCCCGCTTGGGGAAGAGGAAAAATAGGGGTGATACATAGATAGAATAAATTTGGGGTAGATAAGTGGTTAAGATACATGTGAAGAGGTGTAATTAAATAGTTAATATTTAATTACTCATGGGTAAGATACAATGGGGTGAATCAAACTTAGAATAGGCGTTTAAATCACAAATTGGATAATATCCCAAGGGGATAGTGGTGACATAAACGTGCCCCGGGTTATCGAGCGGAGTAAACGAGTGTGAGGGACACTAAATTGAGTAACCAATTTTAAGTGTCTACATGTAGACCAGAGAAAAAGGTGTAGTGGTAGTGGAAGTGTGAATACTAGTGCGGTATCTCTATAGGGGAAAAGAGATGTGCATATGCCAGTCCTTCCCAAAGTATCATTAACCACTTTCATGATAATTTTGTTCAAGGTTTTGTTAGTGGATTCAGCTTGGCCATTGGTCTGTGGGTAATAAGGTGATGAGAAACTTAGCTGAATTGAAGGCATCACAAATTTTCACAATGTTTTATTTTTGAATTTTTTCCATTATCAAGTGATGAGGTAATGAGGAACACCAAAGTGATAAATTATGTGATGATTGATGAACTCACATATTTTCTCAAATTTTTGTGGAGATGAGTGGTATGGCGTCAACCCATTTTTGGTAGTATTTGGTAGCAGTGATGATCCATTGATGTCATTGGGAAGAATGGGGATTGATATCTCTGACAAGATCCAAACCCCATAGAGAAAATGGCCAAAGGTCACAAGCAAATTGTAAGGTGTGACTGGGTGTATGATGAAGGTTGGCATGTTGTTGGAATTTTACACAATGCTTGACATAGTTGCAACAATCATGGTTAAGGGTCGGCCAGTAATAGCCTAGGAAAAGAATATGCTTAGCAACAACAAGGCCACTGAAGTGACCTCCACATATGCCATCATGAAATTCCTTAATGGTATAAGGAATTTCAGAACTCGTGAGGCATCATAAGATAATACCATCAAATTCACACTTATAGAGGAGGCCCCCATGATGACGTAATGAGAGACCTTTTTAAGGAAGGTATGTTGTCCATTACGGGTGAGATCAGGAGGTAAGATGGAGAGAGAAAGATAGTCAGAGTATTGTTTATACCAAAGGTCACTCAGTCCGGGGTGATGGTTCCAATGGAGCAAATGTCATGAGGTAAATAAGAGGGTGATTAGAGTCATTGTATGGTGACAAATATTTTAGAATCGGTAGGCAAAGAGGGTGTTTGAGAAGCCAAGCAGGCCATGGTATCAACAAATTTGTTGGTTGAACATGTGACAGTTTGAAGGGCGTAGCAGTTGAAGGTGGTCAAAAGTATGTCTATGTGATGTTTGTACTTTTGAAGTATCTCATTAAAAATTGGTATATACCATCGACCTGGTTTATGACCGATTGAGAATCACCAAAGATGTTGATTGATTTGACATCTAGGGTGTAGGTAGCTTGGAGACCTAGTACGAGCACTTCGTATTTGGAAATATTGTTGGTACAATCAAAATCGAGTTTGAAAGATAAAGGCATGGGTTCACCATCAAGGGGAATGAGGATAAATCCTACCCCACCCCCACGCTAACACTTGGAACCATCGAAGAAGAGTGTCATTTGGTAAGTAGGTTTGTCCAAGAAAAGGGTAACAATTGACTCATCTGGAAAGTCAAAATTAGAGGGTTGATCCCGGAAAGCAGTGTGTCAGCCAATTGGTCAATGATAGCTTGGCCCTTAATGGAATTTTGATGGATGATTTCAAGGTCAAGGTCTACCAAAATCATAAGCCAAAGTGTGTGACACGCTGATTTTGATAAGGTTTTCCATAGATGAAGTGTAAGGGGTTAGTGTTGGTCACAAGATAGGTTTTGTGGTTGAGTAGGTAATGGCAGATTTTTGTGGCAATGAAAACTAAGGCTAAGAATTTTTTTTTGGGATGGGCGTATCGGGTTTCATAGTCCAAAAGTATGGCTTATGTAATAAACTACTTGGTTCCTATGTTGTTCATCGTGATGAGTGAGCATGGCCCCCAAAGAGTGATCGGTAGCTGAGATGTATAGGTAGAAAGGTTGATCATCTTTAGGTGGAATGAGTATGGGGGGTTGAAGAAGGTATTTTTTTAAGGCCTTAAAATCTTTGTGACACTCATCATCCCACTTAAAGGAGACATCCTTCTTGAGCAGATGATGAAATGGTTGACATCGATCAGAAAATTGTGAAATGAAAAAGTGAATAGACTGCAACTTACCTTGCAGGCTATGGAGTTGCCTAAGGTTAGTGGGCAGAGGAATTTCTGGAATGGCCTAGAATTTAGCAAGGTCAACTTCTATACCACATAGGGAAATGATAAACCCCAGGATTTTTCCTGAGAGAACTATGAAGACACACTTTTTGGGTTGAAGGTGGATGCAATATTTAATAAGGTAGTCAAAGATGGTTTTTAGGATGGCGAGGTGCTCGTGAGTGGCATTTATATTTGGCAGAGATTTTCCACGTAATCTTCCAATATACAATGCATGATGTCATAGAAGATATAAGTCATAGCCCACCGATATGTGGCACTAAGATTTTAAAGGCCAAAAGGCATGACTTGATAGCGAGAAGGTCCCCAAGGGGTAATGAATGTGGTTTTGTGTTGATCTGCTAGCACAAGTAAGATTTACTTAAAACCCGAGAAGCCATCCATGAGTGATAGCATCTCATGACCAGTGGTAAGGTCAACCAGTTGGTCAATACAAGGTAGGGGAAAGTCATCTTTTGGGAAAGCTAGATTGAGGTCATGGAAATTTGTGCAAATTTAGAGTCCACCTGTCACCTTAGTGACAGGGAAAATGTTAGAAATCCAACAAGGATAATCAATGGTAAAGATGAAGGAAATGGAAAGAAGGCACTGAAGTTCTTCTTTGATGAGAAGGGCAATGCGAGGGTGCATTTTCCTCAGCTTTTTTTTACGGGTTTGGCATTGGGAACGGTTACGATATTTTGGACCACTATGGTGGGGTTAATACTGGGAATGTCTACGTAAGACCAAGAAAATGCATGGTTATGATCTTTGAGAAAATAAGTGATGGCTTCCTGTTCAGCAACATCTAAAGATTGACCGATCTTTAAGATGTGCGGGTCATCCTGAGTATGAATGTTGATTTTGATAGTTGATTCATTCAACATGGTTTGCATCTCAGATGGTAATGACCAATGAATATATGAGTCTTCTACTACAAGGTAGGTGAGTATAGATTCATCATTTTGGCATTGAATGATGTTAATCGAAGGTGTATCATCATCGATCATTTCAGGATACAGGAAGGGAAGAGAGGAGGGAGCCTCACCCTCGTGTTGATAAGTCAGAGGCCCCAAGGAGATGGTGTTTATGAAAAAAAAAGTTAGGAGGAATGGATTCTGGGTCCATCAACTTCGTCGGTGAAGGTGGTGATGGTGGTGAAGAAGGTGGAGAAGGGCTGATGTCCTCGATGAGTTCAATGTGAGCCTTCTTGGTAGGTAGTTCAAAGCAAAGCCAATACCACTAAAATCATTATGTTTGTGGGTAGTACATGGAATAACAAAGATGGTGACCTTTCTCGTAAAATAAAAACCAAAACCCTTCCACACAAATCGGTATAAGAAGGTGTGGGAGAAACGGTGATTGGTGAGTGACCGGAGGTCGGTGAAAAATGTTTGGGTTTGTGAAGGTGGTTCCGGTGTGTAAGTTGTAGTATTAAATCCCCCATAGGCGAGACTAGTACGAAGGTGGTAATGACCATAAAGGAGGCACTCTCCTATATGGTGATCATAATGAGGGTGTTGGTGAAGACTTCCATACTCTTATGGAGTAAGGAATGTGTTGACACTCTATAGGCGATACTCCCCAGAGTGAGGCATTGAAAAATTCCTTCCAAGGGATCAGTGGTTGGTATGTGGGTAGCTGGAATAGATGATGTGTTAGAGGTTGATGCGGAGGTGGAGCTAACAGATTTGAAGGTGATGGTTCGAATGTGGAGGTTGTGGCAAAGTGGTAGGAATAGGGAGGCATGTATAGTTGAGGTAGTGACTTTACTTGGTAAGTTGAGGTGTAGGGAAGTGGTAGTGGTCATGGAGGTAGATGCCTTAATGGGTATAAGCACATCATTAGGTAGTTAAAGCATGTTACATGTTTTAAAAGGTGATGGGTCACTAGAATGGTATATGTGTGTCCTTCATGCTCGAACTTCACACAACGATGCAAAGTGGAAGGGACACAACCCATGAAATGAATCTAGGGTCTGCCACACAATAGGTTATATTAAAATTCCCCTCTAAGACATAAGATAACTCGGAATAGTGCGACGGCCCACGGGAACATTGAGGATGACAATTCCTAGTGTAGAGGTGATAACATCATTGAATGAATGCAACATGATAGGATATTTATGGATGTAATTGTCGGTATGCACATTTGAGAAAATTCATGGGATGAAATGATATTAATGCTAACACCCCATCAATCATGACACGTCATACATATACATCATCGATGTGGATAGAGATGAAGAGAGAAAGGTTTGGGTCATTTGTTTAGTGCGGCGTGATCTCTTTCTCCGAGAAGCTAAGGAGGCTACTTGGTGAGTAGGTGGTGTGAATAAAGGTGGTAATTGGGTGAGAGAGTCTACATGATGGGGTGTGATAATGGAGGATATTGGTGTAATGTCATTGGGTAAAACCTCAATAGATTACGGGACCTCCATGAGAGCTTGGCGATGGGATTCTGAGGTTTGGATGAGGTCATATAGGGACATCTTGAGGGGGATTGGTGTAGTTGTTTGAGCATCACGTGGTGTGTGACCCCATTAGAAATAGGATATGTGGGGCCGTGGATAGTGATTTTAGGTGTGGGTGTAGATGATATGTTGGGTATAGGATTGGTTGGTGAGTTAGTTTCCTTTTCCTTGCCTTTGTCCTTCTGAGCACGAGTAACAATGTGGATCATGTTGATCTAAGGTGGGGAGGTAGGTGAGGTAGGTGAGCCATGAAAGGTATGGTGACACGAAGGGAAAAAGCCCAATGGCGAAGGAGCCTTGTGAGATGAGCTGGGCACATCGACATTTGGGTGGAGGTTTGGTGAGGTCATTGATGCAAACCATGTTAATTTCAAATCTCGGAGGTGGTTCTAGGAGCTGTGGGGGTAAAGGTCTGGGTCATTGAGTAGGTAGTGAGGGAAGAGTTGTGGGAATGGGTGTTGGTGAAATGGGGTCCTCATCAAGAAGGTCATCATTGTCAAAGTTTTCTTCAGGAGGGAAAAACTAGACAAGAACATTTTTCAAAGCCTTATAGTTCTCTGCATCATTTCTTGGCACACGATCATAGGCACAAATTTTGGTTTCGTCAAACCCCTTTGGTTTGGGCTTGAGAGGGTCATAAGGTCTGAGGGGCAGAAATGTGATGACAGAAGTTTCAAGGAGGTTGGTTAAAATTTTGGTGTAGGACCCTGCTAGTGGATCACAATGGGAAGTGAAGGTGGGTTTGGGTGTAGGCATAGAGGACTATAGAGGAACAGTCTTAGCACTAGGGGGAGTAGGTCAAGATATGTTTTAGGTTTTGGTGTGATCTTAGGCACTAGCCATATTTTTTTGGGTAGGGTATGGTAGACGAACTGGTAGGAGAGTGTATGGTTGTTTTGACTACCTTATTGGAGGGTAGCATATTTTTGTCCTTAGGTTGTACCTTCTTGGGTAAAGGTGATATGGGCACATGAGATCTAGAGGGAAAGGCAGATGGTGGAAGAGGGCACGTTACCCATGGGGATAATGGAGGTGTTGTGAAGGTAGATGGTGTAGGTCGTGTCGGAGGTTTGAGGGAAAGAGACTCAAGTTTTGTGGGTAGTGAAGGGGTGATCGATGGTATTAGAGGTATGGGTGGTAAAGATGTTGCAGATGTGGGTGGAAATTGTGGCAGGAACTTGGGTATGTTTGAGGTTTGTAATGGTGGAATGGGCTGTTGTGTTTTTAGTTTACCGGTGGGTGGAGGTTTCTTACCCATGTTAGAAGGATGAGGTCCTAAGATAGACGAAGAGGGTAAAGGTGAAGAAGGTGTGATCGGTGAGGTTGGAGTATGAGATTTATGGATTTGGTTCTTTTGTTTGGGTGTTAGAGTATGTTTGGTATTGACATTGGAGGATGTAGCTAAATCTAGTTTGATAGGTGGATGAATAAGGCTGCTGGTTGGGGTGACCCCTAACGTAGTAATAGGTTTAGTTAAGGAAGATGATGTAGGTGTGGGTTTGGATTTAGGTGTATGTTGGGTTATGGGTAAGGGTGTGTGTTGAGCTATGATGGGTGTCATGGAAGAAGTTGTGATAGAGGAGGTTGTGTTTGGTTTAATTGGCCAAAATATATTTGGGTAGATAGTGGAAGTGTTAGCAAGTTGCATCTGCATTTGCGTTGAGACAGGAAGTAGAAGACACCCCCAAAGTAAGGCTCTATCCACATAATCTAAGTGATCAGCTAAGCATGAGAATGGCATGTCTATAGGTGAGGTTGATGAGGACCTAATGGAAATTCCTGTGAAATTTTTCTTAGAGACGGGGAATTTTCTAGCTTTGGCTTCCATGGGTAAGAGAGCCAAAAGTAAGTATGCAGGATCTTGGGTAGCTGATGGAGAATGATCACCTAGAGGAAAATGTATCTCTACTAGGTCTTTGGTAGGTGGAGGAGATGATGGGTGCTCCTCTATGGGCGGAGGATATGGTGGGTACTCTTCTCGCAGCCGGAGTGATACTGTGGGTGATGGATCCCTAGGTGGAGAGGCCAAAGGTGAAATAGTCTTGATATTAATGGAAGGCTCCCCTATGGGTGATGAATGAGGTGAAAGGTATTCCTCTGTGGGTGGAGGAATAGGTGAGGTGGGTTCCAATGTAGAAGGAGGACTTGAGGATAGAATTTCTGTATTGAAGTAATATGAGGTAATTGGGTAGCATTAGGTATATCACTTAAAATAGCATGGACCTCCGGTATGGCTATCATGAGTTGAAGTCACTCTCGTTTGATCGAGAAGAAGAAGCATGATTAGGAAAGGGTTTATGAAGATATGTAGGTTACGATTAGAAGGTGCATTAGTATTATCTAAGGTTATCTAGCCTTTCTCGAGAATTTCTTGGACAATATTTTTGAAGGTGATGCAATTTCCATCACTATGACCCTTTACTTGATGGTAGTTGCAAATTTATACCACATGGGTGTGGGACGAGTAGAGTCAAAACTAGTGTGTGGTTTCATGGGAGGAAGGGTGATGGCCCCAGATCGATGAGCTTCTCAAGATATAAGAATAAGGTTCCCGGTTGGGGTGTATTTCCGTTGTTCTGTCTGAATTGAAAATTCTAAATGGATGAGAGATTAAATGAGGGGCTATCTTGATTTGATGGATGAGATGGGCGGCTTTGAGCACAATCGCATTAACGGTCCCCTTGGCCTTTGAATAATTGTTATGTGGTTTTGAAGAGGAAGAGGTATCATTCGACTTGAATGTGGAGTTCTTATTGCATAATTGTATTTTCTTCTCTTCAATAGCCCGAATCTCTAGCTTTCGTGCCATGGTGAATGCTTTGTCGAAGGTTCGGAAGGTTTGAACCTATAGGGTTGGTGAGATATGCCTAGCACAAGCCCACATGAAGAGTTTGATGAGTTCAGTTTGTGGTAGTTGGAATGTGAGTTGATTGATTAGGCTATGCCAATGAGCAACAAAATATGTGATGGATTCATTGTCATCGACGCGTAGAGTAGAGGTCACCATGGCAACCTTTTAATGATATTAATAGAGAAGTAATCTTATAAGGCTTGGGCTACCTAATTAAATGAGAATATAGAATGTCAGAAACCCACTATACTAATGTAATGTGGGTCATTGAAGAGACATGGGAAAGGTCCTCAAGAGAAAATCATCATCATGGGTGATCACATAACACCCGTGTTTGAAATACCGTAAATTTTGTTGCAGGTCTTCTTTACTATTGAAACAGTTGAATTTACTCATTTCACAATGCATGGGATATAGATGGATAGGAATGGATGGATGTATAGGCTCATTAAAAATCTCATTATAGGTGAGAGTGTTGTGGGAGCTAGAAAGCTGATGCCTCCAATGTCTACATCTTTCCCATCATTAACTTAATTAGGTCGTTGGTAGGTTGTGATGCATGGGTGACTCTGTATCGTAAGAGAGTTTTTGTTGGGCATATAACGGGGTGACATTCTAGTAAATGGTGCTTCCATATAGGTAGATTGAGAAGAAGGAAGTGAAATAGGGGTACGTACCCAGAGTGAATAATAGATGAAACATGAGGCTACTGATAGTACGTATATGGAGGTGGAAGGGTCGTGGTGACCCTAGTGGCAATGGGGGCTAAGGATTGTGGAATAGAAAGGATGATGTTTTGAAAAGGGGTAGGGGTTATCAACAGGGGTGGTTGTGTAGCTATGGGTATATGTGAGACAATAGGCACGGATGAGGTTGTGTTCTAGGTGGGTGACAAAGGTATAGTGGATGTGGCGGGTGCAACAAAGGTAGCAGATGCGGTAGTCATAGTGGGTATATGGTCTAGCTATAAAATGAATGGGGGTAAGGTAGATGCAAGCAATGCAAAGCTAGATGGTGCTGATGCAAGAGTGGGAACAAGAGTCGGGGATAGATACGGTCATGTCGTATATCAGCCCGACCCAAGGCATCTCAAGTGGATGAGTGGGAAAGGTAAAACTACAAGGTGGCAAGATTTTGGTCAAGGAGTCATGTGAACTCCTCGTCTCTGGTAGCGATAGAGATAGGTTGGATAGGTTCCATGGCTGGTGATAAAATGGAAGGTGGTGAAGGGCTAGGTGGGATTGGTTGACAACTGACATGGAATATGAGGGCACTTGCTTCGACGCGTTAGTACCATGTGAATAGGTACTAACGTGGTAAGACTATTTTCTATAAATGACACAAAAATACAACACATGTAGGATAAATAGGTGGTGGTAGGTGAATTGGGGTTAAAATGTCGGGACACAGGATAACCGATGCCGGTTAGGTTAAACCAACGCCGGTCACAAGTAACCATTGTTGGTCACTATGGAAAGTGGATAGTTGGTCAAAAACAAGGTATAAGGCCAAATTTTCTAGGTATGCCAAATACTGATGAGACTTACCAGGTCAATGGATATGATAAGAGTGACAGAGACTCTAAATAGCTAACGAAGGGGAATAGGTGTCCTTTTTGGGTTGGTTAACAAAAAGAATAGTGAACCGACGTTGGTTGGGTAAAATTGATGATGGTCAAAGGGTAACCAATGATGGTCACTGGACCGACACTGGTTACTGTGAAATTGAAATAGTGATGAAGAAAAATGTGGTTGTGAGTTAAAATTAATGTGGAATCAAACCTAGAATCCTAAGAATGATGAGAATATGGTCCAGCACACTCAGATGAAGCTGGAATACACCAACTATGATGAGGAGCATGCAAGGAGAAATAAGAAAAATGAAGAGCGTGACCTCTCACCTCAAAACACAAGCCAAGTAGAAACACTAAGAAAAATACAATCCTAAGAGTTCCTTTTCTATTATGTTTGTTTAGCTTATGCTATTTTAAGGACTAGCTCATGAACTATAGAATAGAGTTTTTGGTGAGGATGGATTCCTATAGAGAAGGAGATCTACAGGAGAGGTTTCAGTAGGGTATGTTATGGTAAGGGTGGGCCATCCTCGATAAGTGCTGGAGATGAGATAACCAGCGGGGTGCCCACAGTGTTGTGATCTTGTGATCACCTACAACTTCTTCTAGGTGAGATTTTGTTTAAAAATGTGTATATATTTTGAATTTGTGATGTTTGGGTAAGACTTAGAGAGAGAAAAAGAAATAAAGTGTTTTTCTATGATTCATTTGTCAACCATCAGTTGGGAATGACTTCCAACATATAGGTTACCCTCAATTAATGTGAGCTAATGTAGAAAATCATAATGAAATTCAATGATTTTTAAACCCAAATCAAAATGTAGAATTAGATTCCAAAAATAGATAAACATGAGAAGGGATGTTCTTTCACTAATGTGATACTAATGAAAGGGAAGAAATGTTTGTTTTAAGCACCAAAATAAGATTGCTTTTAGACAATAGAAGAGAAGAAGATTCCAGGGGAGAAAGTTTAATGTAAGAACTTTTTAGAAAAGAAACAAACATACAACGTTTTCACCTAGAAATGAAAGAATGCAAAGAACCCCGAATGGGTCCCACTAGGTGTGCCAAAATGTTTCACCTGATTCTAGAGCATTTCTTTGAATGTTGACAAAACAAATAAGGGTAATGGGTTAGGAGGAATATCTATTAAAATGATGGTTGTAGGTTGTTACACGCGTATGAATTCTGAATCCACAGTTGATCATGAGAGCTTCCTTTTTCTTGGAGGAACTACCTGGAATGGAAAACAATACCACCAAATAAAATTTAAACAATATATGCAGTGGACTACCTAGCATATGCTAGATCCGGGAAGTGTGATACTTCCTAGATGACTGTCAATCCACTATTTAAAGAAAATTAATGTGAGAAATAAAGGAAATCCTACTATATTTAAAATGATTTAGGTATCTCATTCACCTAGAATAAGAAAATTCATTCACAATAGGATAAGAAATGACTAAATTTGAAGATCAATGTCTTGGTCGAGAGTGCTTGATACTAGTTAGGTGAGATTCTAGGTAGTTTTGGGTATTTGGTGGAAATTTAGGAGATCTGATCTTGGTTTTGGTAAAAGAAACAGAGACTGACGTTAGTCTAGTATGACCGGTATCAGTTTAGGCTAACCGGCGATGGTTGTGGGTAACCGGAACCAATATGATCGGGGTATAGGAAACTCAATAAAACTTTGTTGGGTGATAGATCTGAGATTAGATGAAGATGGAAGGGCAATGGCAAGATTTATGTGGATCCTGGATATGCACAGGAATGATTAAGATCTAGGTATGGGCAGTGCAAGGGTATGGATAAAAATATGGTCAAGTTTTCATGGAGGTAGATGATGGGGGAATGGAAATGAGAGCAAAAGCTAAATAAAAATGTAAAAGGATCTACCAAATGATGAATAGATGAGTGCTAGTTAACAAAACTTACTTGTTTGTATGGGCTTGATGGCTAGTTGGAAATAGAGGGTGATCAAATAGAATGAACTTGATGTAGCACTGGTGCTTCCCTGAATGCTCCTGTGAAGCTAGATGGTTGTGTGATTGCATCAGGTAATGGCTATGGATTCTTTGATGTGTATACTAATGTTGGTTCTACTTGCATGCAACTTTGGTTTTGTCACTTGTTCTCAAAAGATGTGTTTATCTCTCATAAATGTGCCAACCTCAAAATAAGGTTTTTTTGGGGTTAAATGGTAACTGACGGTGGTTTCAGATTAACCGGTGGTGGTTAAGGGTAACTGGCATTGGTTAGGCAAGGATTTCCTAGGTTTACTAAACTGGGTAGATCCTCTTGATTTTCTAGGATCTCGTTTCATTTATTCTATGGATTAGCATGGAAGCTTCCTTCTAACGGGTGGGAATGTGGTTAGAGGGAATGTAGGCATTGATTTTTAGGGTTTGGGTAGGTCTTAGTTAGTTATGGCAACTTACTAAGAATAGGTCTTAGGGTAAGGTGGCTGGATGAGGTGGATATTTGGGCATTATCCTAATTAGGATATTTAAATAATAAATATTGTGAGGATAATGAATTAATTAAATTATTTTAATTAAATTAATATTAGTGTGGGATGAAAGGGGCCATGGTTAAGTGAGTATGTTCAAGGTGTTTATTTGACAAAGGACCAAAGGGGAGTGTGACCTAATTTTAGTGTCTACAGATCCATTAACAACACACAATTTCCACAAATGGAAACCAAGAATGGAAACAATAATTAAGTAGAAATTATTATGAGCTTTAACTTCATTAGAAAAACCAATTTTCACTAGAGAATATGAGAAATTTTAGTATCGGTGTAAATTTGATGAGTGTATGGGTTTGATAGGAACTTATGTAAGTGACAGTCTTTTGTTTCATTTGGAAAATATTACCCTCCTTTCAAAATATGGGAAAAATTGGAAGATTTATTTGGTAAGGTGGATCATATGCAAGCCATGAAACTTGAAATTTATATCACCTCTCTTAATCTTGAAGACTTTCCAACAATTATAAACTATCTTACCAAGTTCAAGCATTTGTTGACACAATTGTGGGGAGTGGAAGAGGTAAGAAAGTTGAAGAGTGTGTTTACTTGATTCTATCCAAGTTGAGAGGACCATTTCAAATATTTTCTTCTACCTTGTTTTCTACCATGGATGCCTTAGGTGATACATTCAAAATTCCCGACTTAGAAACATTTTGTCAAAGACCTACTAGGAAGAATCCCTATTGTCTCTCCTTGAGTCTTCCACCTCTCAAAAGGAATTGGTTACATCAATCCTAAAGTCAAGGGAAAACCATAAAGTAAAACCAAATCCACCCCTTCTCCATCTTAAAGTGCTCCTAAACCCAAATAAAATAACTCTAAACCCAAGAAGTCTTCTAAATCTAAGAATAAGTCTATCCTTTCATGCTCTTTTTATGGGGCTAGTGGTCATGAAGAACATAGGCATTATAAGCGAATGCATGCCTTAGAGGATGCAGTCAAGAAACACAAAATTTCTATCTCCACTCCACATCCTTCTAATTAACATGGAATATCACTTAATGTTGTTGGGAGATCTCAGTCACCACTTGTAGAAAGTTGGGTTATAGATTATGGTGCTTCTCATCACATGACTTCTTCCAAGGAGTCTTTTGTTGCTATAGGTTTGAGTTCTACTTCCAAAATTGAGGTTGGAGACTCTTACTTTCTTTATGTTGAGGGAAAATGTGATATACACCTTTATGGAGGTATTGTCTAAGATGCATTATATGTTCCTAACATTACCACAAATTCACTTTATGTATATCAAATTTTTCATTCTAGTCAAGGAAAAATAGTGAATTTTACACCGCACGGGGTAGAAGTATGAACTTTGTTAGAGCCTCATTAACTTGTTGCTAAAGTTATTATTGATCATAATTTTAGAATATATCACTTTGAGGGTTTTGATGACACTTCCTCTATAGGGACAAGAATGGCTTCTCATGCAGATTCATAGAGTAAGCTTTGACATGAAAGATTTGGACATCTCAATTACATATATTTAAAGGAGTTCAGCACTTGTGGTTATGTAGATGGTCTTCCTATAATTTCTTGTCTTAAGGGAGTTTTTCATGGTTGTGCATAGGAAATAACACTAAGATCATTTTCCTAAGAATTTGTATAAGAGAGCTTCTTCACCACTTGAGCTTGTGCATAGTGACTTGATGGTTTTTCCTTCCCCCTCTTTCAATGGAGCTAATTATACACTTACGTTTATTAATAATTTATCGAGGCATAATTGGGTTTATTTTATCAAGTTAAAAAGGTACATTTTTCACACTTTAAAGTATTCAAGGCTTTGGTCGAGAAATAATCTTCTAGTTGCATTAAGAATCTTCACACTGATAAGGAGGGGGATTAATTACACAATGAATTTTCTTATTTTTGGAAACTCAAGGCATTATTCACCAGAATTATGTTCCTCATACTCCACAAAAGAATTTCTTAGAAGAACGAAAGGATAGAAATTTGAAGGAAATGGCTAATTGTATGATGTATTCTAGATATTTACCTCCTATCTATTGGGCATAAGTAGTTAATTGTGCTAACTACATTTAGAATCACATACCACATAGAGAACTTGAGAATTTGACTCTAGAGGAATCTTGGTCCAACACTAAGATAGATGTCTCATTTTTTTAGTCTTTGGGAGCCATGCTTGGGAATTTGTGCCAAATAAGAAAAGGAAAGCTTTGGATAAGAAGATAAAACCCTTAATCTTTGTAGGGTATTATGAGGACATGAGAGCTTATCAAATTTTAGATCCTAATACTCATGACATTATTTTTCAAACACATGTTCAGTTTGATGAGTGCTTCACTCCTCATGATTCTTCATCTTCTTCCATGCCTCCTTCTTCATCATCTCATCTTGAGGATCCTTTATTTGAGGAGGTTATAGATGTCATTGAGGATCATATTCCCACTAATGTTTTCACTATGCCTAAGTGGTCTTGTATTATAGTTTATGAGGAAACACCTTTCATACAGGATCTTCCACCCACTAGGCATCATCACACACATTCTATAGGTTCTAGAATTTTGTTTCGGGAAGTTTTTGAGGATCCACAATATTTTTCAAAGGCTCATAGGATACAAGAGTAGGATGATGTTATGGAATATGAGTATTCTTCTTTGATGAAGAATCATACTTAGGATTAAATATCCCTTACTAAAGGAAGAAAGATTGTTAGGTGTAAGAGGGCATACCAAACCAAATACACAAATGATGGGTCCATTGACAAGTATAAGGATCATCTTGTTGTAAAAAAATTCACAAGTTGAAGGTATTGATTACTCGAGAATTTTACACCCATTACCAAGATGGATTCTATATTCCTTGTAATTTATATTACTAAATCACAGGGGTGGCACGTATACTAGATGGATGTGAAGAGTGCATTCTTACATGGATATTTACAAGAGGAAACATAAATGGAGTAACTGATAGATTTGTTTAGGATTCTTCTCTTGTTTGTAGGCTTGAAGGTCTCTTGACGGTCTCAAACAAGCTCGTTGGACTTGGTATGAGAAAATGGATTATTTTCTTCTATCTACTAGTGTTTTTCGTTGCCAATCTAATCATACAATATATCTCCAGCATGTTGGTGAGGATATTGTTATAATTTTCTTTTATGTTGAGGATCACATTTACTTATAACTCTTCTTCTCACATTCAGACTATTCAAAGGGCTCTTTCTTCACAGTTTGACATGAAAGATCGTGGGTTATTGGATCATTTCCTTGGTTTTCATATTTCTCGAAACATTCAAGGATTCATTTGAGTCAGAAAAATTACACCCATGATCTTCTTCAAAGCGCTTTGTTATGGCTGATTGCTAGCCAAGTCCATCACCTTTTTAGTCGAGGGTTATTATTACTTCCACTTGTACCACTCCACTTTGTAATCCTAGTTTATATAGGAAGGCTGGTTGGAAGTCTCATGCACTTGACCCATACTCACCCTAATATTTCATTTGTAGTAAAGATTGTATATTGGTTTTCACATTCTCCTCATAGTAGTCTTTGAAAGGTAGCTAAAAGGATTTTACGCTATTTGTATGATACTTCCCACTTTGGCCTACACTACACGAGGGGTTTTACTCGGTTGGATAGATATAAATATTCAAATTAGGTAGGTTATATTGTTAACATGCATTCCACTTATGGCTATATTTTTTCTTGGTTCTTCTCTAGTTTCTTGTGCATGCAAAAAGCAACAGGCTATTGCACTTTCATATTCAAAGGTAGAGTACAGGGTAGTAGTTCAATGAGTCGTGATTCTTTGGCTTTGATAGTTATTGATAGAGTTTGGATTCCACATGATTAACCAAATGTAATTTAGGTTGACAACCAAAGTGTAATTAAAATTTATCATAATCCATTTGATAACCGAGAAGACCAAGCATATTGAGATACACATCCACTTCTTTTGTCATCACATTCAGGATGGAGTTATTTACTTGGAGTACATTCATTTCGACTCGGCAAGTTGCAGAAATCTTTACAAAGCCTTTTCATCATCTCACTACCTTGCATTGCATGGCATGCTTGGGGTTTTAGAATTTTTATTGGGGGTGTTCGTGAGAACATATTCCTTCTTCTTCTTCTTTCTCTTTCATTCTAGTAGGATTATTTCCTTCTTTTGGTTTGAGATTTCTTTATGGATATATTGTACATGAGTACCTCATCACGCCTGGTTGTTGGGACTCATACTATGGACATGCCACTTCTATTTTTCCCCTAGCTTCACTTGAGGGGGGTGTTAGAGTAGGTATTTACCTTAGCTCATGTTCACCTAGGTACTTTATTTACCTTTATTGTATTAATCCTCACTCACTTATGTGTGTGGATATTTCTTTTTATTTATTTAGATATTAAGGGGATATTATCTAGTTGTTAGGTATAATTATTTCCTTGATCTATGGTATTGAATAGATCCTTGATGTCTAGTTCTCTCCTAAATCTATGGTCTTGACTAGTTATTTGATGACTAGTTCTTTCCTTGATTTATGGCTTGATCTATGACCTTGATTGGTTCTTAGATTTTTGTTCCTTGCCTATATAAGCAAGGCCCGTTCTCATTGTATTTCATTGAGTTCCATAATAATATATGATATTGCTGCTCATTTTTTTGCAAATGTTTATGTAAATTTATTCTAGAGAATGTATTTCATCTTATTGATCATGGAGTTTGATTAACATCTGATTTCTTGGCTTTGTATGATCTAGTTATCATTCCTTTTACAATTCCTATCTTGTGCATGCAAGTTTTTAATCTTCAAAGTGGGATTTTTGACTTGTGATAAATATGCATTTCAGGATTTTCTGGGGGTTAAAGTCACCACAAGAAAAATATCTTATGGAATGGTTTGTTCATTGAAGTAAATTTCAGTGCTCTGACCTTTTGCAAAGTGAGAGAAGGCCTTCGTAAATTACAAGCATGAATTGTTCTCTTACCTTTTTATTTATTTATTCCATTTATTATTTACGTAATTGAAGTTTTTGTGATTTTTTTGGTTGAAAGCGTGTATTTGGGTGAGCTTGATGTTGGGCCTTGTGATTTTATCAAAGATGAAAACTGAAATATATATATATATATATCGTGGGATAATTCTAAAGTTTTTCTATAATTATGGATCATATGCAATTTATGTGTTAAGTAGGAAAGTATTATGGGTTACTACTATATATTCATATATGGAAATATCCTAAATTAAATGAGGATATTCCTATGGCATATCATGGTTGAGAAAACTATTGCAGGTATTGTTATATGGCTTATATGGGGTCGAGTTACAATATCTAGTATGGGGTCAAATATCATTAACATGTGTGGATGAAAGCATGACCTGAATTTTGGTAAATAATATTGATTATGATATAACAAATATTATATTCAATTAGATGTTACTAAAGTATATCATCGAGATTTCTATATGGCTACGAGTAGTATTAAACCCCTAGAATATATGTGTGCATATATGGGATCTAGGTTGTTTTGTAAACATTAAGGTGAATGATGTTACCTTATGTTGGATAAATCATGCACTCATGTTTGATATTATTAATATGACATTATTAAATAGTCAATACCATTTGATGGTCAATGTTTCCCTATGACTAAGATGGAAAATATATAGTTAAGCTAATAACTAAGTTATGTTGTTGTTATAAAGATTGATCACCGTTATGTGAAGTAGATATCTATAATTCGTTGCAAGTGTGATTTATATTTACCTAATAACCATAAAGGTAATATTGAAGCTTGTTTAATTTCAAGTATGATTGAATATTATTTATGACTTATATCCATTAATAAAGGGATTTAATGCAAGTTTTTGTGATCTACCCTTTGCAATTTATTTGAATTCCTTGTGTATTAAAGATAAAGATCGGTTCTTTCAAGGATGAAATATCTTGAGAAGATGAAATTTGAACACATGTCCTTTTATGATGGAAATGTGATTTTCTATTTTAGATCTTCATTTATTCAAATAATAAATGGTATAAGTGGTTAATAAGGTAATTGGAATTTTCATTCCAATCATGTTGGGTGACCTCATGCAATTTTTTTACTTAAACAATTTTTGATTCAAGGCTCGGGAATATTCGGAATGGTAAAGAAAAAATGAATGACTAATTAGATTACTTGCATTAATATTCTTGAAATGAAAGGAATGTATTAAGATATATTGTAAAAGGGAAAGATATCCTTATTTTGAAAAAGTGCACTTGGAAATACTATATAAAGACTATCTTGATAGTGGATTCCATTTGTAATTATGAAATGATCAATAAAGTCAAGTATATTTGACTTGTTAATTATCGATGTATAAAACCATGTATTTGTATGAAATGAGTACTTGATAAAGTGAACATATATACAATTATATACTTGTTTATCAAAATTAAGGTCATCATATGATAAGGATTATAGTACCTTAATCTAGAAATTAACATGTTTAGATCACTTAAGACGAGTTAAGCCATGCTTGGGTATTACAAATATCTAACTTTTGAGAAAAGTAAATATAGGTGTAGACACTAAAATTAGAGGGAAGCTTCCACGCTAATCCATAGAGTAAAGGAAATGAGATCCTAGAAAATCAAGGGGATCTGCCTAGTTTTGTAAACCTAGGAAATCCCTCCCTAATCGATGTCGGTTACCCTAAACTGCCACCGGTTAAGCCAAAACTACCATCGGTTACCATTTAACCCCCAAAATAACCTTATTTTAGGGTTGGCACATTTCAAAGAGATTAACACATCTTTTGAGATCAAGTGAAACAAACTAGAGCTGTATGCAATCGAGAACCAACGTTAGTACACACATAAGAGCATCCATAGCTAGCACCAAAAGTAATCACACAGCCATCTACCTTCATGGGAGCATCTAGGGAAGCACCAACAACATATCAGGTTCAATCCATTTGATCACCTATCATTACTAACCAGACGTCAAGCTCATATAAGAGGTGAGTGATTTTGGTAACCAACATTTCTCCATTTAGCATTGGGTAGATCTTTTCTTTGTTGTTACTAGTTTCGCCCTCATTTTCATTCCACCACCATTTTACCTCCATGCAAGTTTGACCATCTTTTACCCATACCCCTAAATTTCCCATATCTAGATCTTAATCATTCTTGTGCATACCCAATACCCACACGAATCTTGCCATCGCCTTTCCATCTTCATCTAGCCTTTGATCTACCCTTGCCTCGAGTTTTATTGAATTTCCTATACCATATCCATACCGACATCGGTTACCCATAACTGCCATCAGTTAACCTAAAAAACGACACCGGTTATACAAAACCGATGTTGGTCTCTATGTCTCTTACCAAAAACCCATATTAGAGCTTAAAACATCCATCAAATACCCAAAATAGACCAGAAATTTACCCCGACCAATACCAATATCACGACAGAGACCTTGACCTTGATTGAGTCATAGCTTAGCACTGTTGTGAACTAATTTTCTTATTGTAGATGAATGAGAGACCTAAATCATTTTAACTACAGTAGGATTTCCTTTATTGTTAGCATTAAGTTTTTATAAATAGTGGATTGACAACCATCTAGGAATATCACGCTTCCCAGATCTAGCACACGCTAAGCGAGTCCATTGCATATATTGTTTAAATTTTATTTAGTGGTATTGTTTTCCATTTCAAGTAGTTCCTCCAAGCAAAAAGGAAGCTCTCATGATCAGCTATGGATTTAGAATTCATGCACGTGTAACAACCTATAACCAACATCTCAACAGGTATTCCTCCTAGCCCTTTACCCTTATCTGTTTCATCAACATTCAAATAAACGAGTCTAGAATTAGGTGAAACATTTTGGCACACCCAATGGGACCCATTTAGGGTTCTTTGCATTCTTTCACTTCTAGGTGAAAATGTTGTATGTTTGTTTCATTTCTAAAATGTTCTTACACTAAAAATTTCTCCCCTGGAACCTTCTTCTCTTCTATTTTCTAAGATAAATCTTATTTTGGTTCTTAAAACAAACATTTCTTCCATTTCATTAGTATTGCATTAGTGAAAGAGCATCCCTTCTCCTGTTCATCTATTTGTGGCATCAAATTCTACATTTCGATTTGGGTTTAAAAATCATTTCATTTCATTCTACTTTTCTACATTAGCTCACATTAATTGAGGGAAACCTATACGCTGGAAGTCATTCCCAGCTGATGGTTGACAAACAAATTGTAGAAAAGCACTTCCTTTATTTTTCTCTCTCTGAGTCTTACCCAAACATCACAAATTTAAAATATATACACATTCTTAAACAACATCTCACCCGGAAGAAGTTGTAGGTGATCACATGATCATGACACAGTGGGCACCCCACTGGTTATCTCTGTCTAGTACCCCATCAGAGGACGGCCTTCCCCCCACCATAACATACCTAAAACCTCTCCTTGTAGATACCCTTCTTCATAGGAAGCGATCCTCACAAAAAATTCTATTCTAAATTTCACGAGTTAGTCCTTAAATAGCATAATCTAAATAAAAATAATAGAAAAATCACTCTTAGGATCATATTTTTCTTAGTGTTTCGGCTTGTCTTGCATTTTGAGGTGAGAGGTCACGTTCTTCATTTTTATTATTTCCCCTTACACGCTCCTCATCACGATTGCTATTTTTTCTAGCTTCATCTAAGTGTGCCTGGACCTTATTCTCATCATTCTCATAATTCTGGGTTTGATTCCACATTTAATTTTAACTCACAACCACATTTTCTTCATCACTATTTTAATTTCACGAAGAACAGGTGTCGGTATAGCGAATGTCATCGGTTACCCTCCGACATTCATCGGTTTTACCCAACTCGATGTTAGTTCTTCGTTCTTTTTATTAACCAACCCAAAAAGGACACCTATTCCCCTTTGTTAGTTGTTTAGAGTCTTTGTCACTCTTATCATATCCATTGACCTAGTAAGTCTCATCAACATTTTGCATACCTAGAAAATTTGGCCTTATACCTTGTTTTTGACCAAATGTCCACTTTCCATAATGACCGCTGTGGTGTTTACCTATGACCGGTGTTGGTTTAACCTAAGCGCATCGGTTAGCTCCATGCGCCCGTGTCATTTTCTAGCTAACATTTTAACCCTAATTCACCTACCACCACCTATTTGTCCTATTTGTGGTGTATTTCTGTGTCATTTATAGAAAGAAGTCTTACCATCTTAATACTTGTTCACATGGTATAGCCTGAATTGACAAGTAAGCACCCTCGTATTCCATGCTAGTTGTCAACCACTCCTACCTAACCCTTCACCACTTTCCATTTTATCACCAGCCATGGAGCCTATCCAACCTATCTCTATTACCACTGGAGATGAGGAGTTAACACAACTCCTTGACCAAAATCCTGTCACCTTATAGTTTTTCCTTTTCACTCATCCACTTGAGATGCCTTAGGTCAGTTGATATACGCCATGCCCATATCTATCCTCCCGACTCTCATTCCCACTCCTGCATCAGCCCCATCTTGCTCCACATTACCCGCATCTACTTTAGCCCCAGTTGTTTCATAGCTAGGCCCTATACCCACTATGACTGTCGTGTTTGCTACATCCGTTGCACCCACCACGTCCACTATACCTTCGCCAACCACCTAGAACACAAGCTCATCCTCACCTATTGTCTCGCATATACCCATAGCTACACTACCACCCCCAAAGTGTCAATGACCCTACCCCTTTTCAAAACGATGTCCTTTCTATTTCACAATCTTTAGCCCCCATTGCCACTAGGGTTACCACCTCCATATACGTACATTATCAGCAAGAACCTCCTGTTTCATCTATTATTCACTTTGGGTACATACCCCTATTTCACAAATGAGCCTTCTTCTCAATCTACCTATATGGAAGCACAATATAATGCAATGCCACCCCCGTTATATGCCCAACACCAACCCTCTTACACTATAGGAGTCACCCATCCATCACAACCTACCAATAACCTAATCAAGTTAATGATGGACAAGATGCAAACATTGGAAGCATCAGTTTCTAGCTCCCATAACACTCTCACCTATGATGAGATTTGTAATGAGCCTATACACCCATTCATTCCTATCCGTCCATATCCTTGCATTGGGAAATTCTTAAATTCAACCATTTCAATAGAAAAGAAGACCGCAACAACATTTGTGATCTTTCAAACATGGGTGTTATCGATTGCCCATGATGATGATTTGCTCCTCGAGGACCTTTCCCATGTCTCCGAGTGGACCCGTGTTATATTGGTATAGTGGGTTACTTAGAAACTCTATATTCTCATTTAATCAGGTAGCCCAAGCATTCATGGATCACTTCTCCATTAATATCATTAAGAAGGTTACCATGACTAACCTCTACTCTACGCATTAGTATGACGATGAATCCATCATAGATTTTCTTTCTCATTGGCATAGCCTGATCAATCAACTCACATTCCAACTACATCAAACCGAACTCATCAAAATCTTCACGCGGGATTGTGTTAGGCATATCTCACCATTTGTGCAGGTCCAAACCTTCCAAACCTTCAATGAAGCATTCACCATGGCACGAAATCTTGAGATGCAAGCCATCAAGAGAAGAAAATGCAATTACTTAATAAGAACTTGGAATTCAAATCAAATGATACCTTTTCTTCTTCAAAACCACAGAACAATTATTCAAAGGCCAAGGGGACCACTAATGCATTGGTACTCAAATCCAGCCCAACTCATCCATAAAATCAGGCTAGCCCCTCATCTAATCTCTCACCCGTTTAGACTTTTCAATTCAGATGGGAACAATGGAAGTATACCCCAATTGGGGAACCTTATTCTTCTATCTTAGAGAAGCTCATCAAATTTGGGGCCATCACCCTTCCTCCCATGAAACCACACACCGGTTTTGACCCTGCTCACCCCACACCCACATGGTATAAAGAACACAACTTCTGCAATTATCATCAAGTAAAGGGTCATAGTGATAGCAATTGCATCACTTTCAAAAACATTGTCCAAGAAATGCTTGAGAAAGGTGAGCTAACCTTGGATAATCCTAATGCACTTGCCAATCAAAACCTACATATCTTCAAGAAACCTTTTCCTAATCATGCCCCTTCTTCTGATCAAACGAGAGAGACCTCAACTCATGATAGTCATACCCACGAGGTCCATGCTATTTTCAGCGATACACCCATTGCTGCCCAATTACCTCATATTCCTTCCATCGAGGAAATCCTAGCCCGAAGTCCTCCACCTACACTTGAATCCACCTCACCTATTCCTCCACCCATAGAGGAACACCTTTCACCTCCTTCCTCACCCGTGGAGGATCCTTCCGTTAATATAAAAACTATTTCACCTTTGGAACCATCACCCATAGTACATTTTTAGTCCAAGGAGGATATGTGTTTATCTCTTCCACCCACAGAGGAGCACCCATCATCTCCTCCACCTATAGACGACCACCCATTAGCCCCTCCACCCATCAAATATCTAGTAGAGATACCTTTTCCTCTAGGTGATCATTCTCCATCAGCTACCCAAGAGCATACTGAGACTTACTTTCGGCTCTCTTACCCATAGAAGCCGAAGCTAGAAAATTCCCCATCTCTAAGACAAATTTTAGGGGAATTACCATTAGGTCCTCATTAATCTTGGCTACATCCATGTCGTTCTCACACTTAGCTGATCACTTAGATATTTTGGATAGAGCCTTACTTTGGGGGTGTCTTCTGCTTCTTATCTCAATACAAATGCAGATGTCACTTATTGACACTTCCACTATCTACCAAAAAATATTTTGGCCAATTGAACCAAGCACAACCACCTCTATCAAAAATAATTCCTTGATACCCCTCATGGCTCAAATCACACCCCTACCCATAACCCAATGTGCATCTACACCCAAGCCTACACTTACATCATCTTCTTCACCTAAACCTAGCACTACCTTAGGGGTCATCCCAACTACCAACCTTACTCATCCACCCATCAAATTAGATTTAGCTACATCCTCCAAGGCCAATACCAAACCTACTCTAACACCCAAACAAAAGATCCAACCCCATAAATCTCATACTCCAACCTCACCGATCACACCTTCCTCACCTTCACCCTCTTTGTCTGTCTTAGGACCTCGTCCTTCTAACACGGTTAAGAAACCTCCACCCACCGGTAAACTAAAAACACAACAACCCATTCCACCATTGCAAACCTCAAACATATCCAAGCGCCCACCATGACTTCCACCCACATCTGTAACATCTTTACCACCCATACCTCTAATACCATTGATCACTCCTTCACTACCCATGACACTTCAATCTCTTTCCCTCACACCTCCGGGAATGACCTACACCATCTACCTTCACAACACCTCTGTTATCCCCGTGGGTAACGCACCCTCTTCCACCATCTACCTTTCCCTCTAGATCTCATGTTCTTGTATCACCTTTACCCAAGAAGGTGCAACCTAAAGACAAAAATCTGCTACCCTCTAATAAGGTAGTCAAAAAAACCACACACTCTCCTGCCAGTTCATCTAACATACCCCTACCCAAACAAACACAACCAATGTCTAAGATCACACCAACACCTAAAACCATAGCTCGACCTACTCCCCCTTGTGCAAGGACTGTTCCTCTACAATTAACCATGCCTACACCCAAACCCACTTTCACTTCCCATTGTGATCCACTAGTAGGATCCTACGCCAAAATTTTAACCAACCTCCTTGAAACTTTTGTCATCACATTACCACCTCTCAGACCTTATGACCCTCTCAAACCCAAACCACAAGGGTTTGACGACACCAAAATTTGTGCCTACCATCATGTGCCAGGACACGATGTAGAGAACTGTAAGGATTTGAAAAATGTTCTTATCCAGTTGTGCCCTCTCGAAGAAAACTTTGATGATGATGACCTTCTCAATGAAGACCCCATTTCACCAACACCTATTCCCACAGTTTTTCCCTCATTGCCCACTCAGCGACCGAGACCTCCACAACTCCTAGAGCCACCCAAATGTCAATTTTCCCATCTCATCTCACAAAATTCCTTCCCGCCACCGGGCTTTTTCCCTTCATGTCATTATACCATTCATGGCTCACCTACCCCGCCTACCTCCCCAAATCATATCAACATGATCCATGTTGCTACCCATGCTCAGAAGGATAAAGGTAAGGAAAAGGAAATTGACTTACCAACCAATCCTATACCCAACATACCATCTACACCCACACCTAAAATCACTATCCATGGCCCCACATATCCTATTTCTAATGGGGTCACACACCATGTGATTCTTAAACAACTATAGCAATCCCCCTCACAATGTCCTTATATGACCTCATCCAAACCTTGGAATCCCATCGTTAAGCTCTCATGGAGCTCCTGCAATCTATTAAGGTTTTACCTAATGACCCTACATCCATAGCCTTCATTATCACACCCCATCATGTAGCCTCTCTCACCAAATTACCACCTTTATCCACACCTCCACCTACTCACCAAGTAGCCTCCCTTAGCTTCTTAGAGGAAGAGATCGCACCACACTAAATAAATGACCCATACCTATCTCTCTTCATCTCTATCCACATCGATGATATATGTGTATGATGTGTTATGATTGATGGGGGTGCTATCATTAATATCATTTCATCCCATGTATTCACTCAAATGCACATACCTAACAATTACATGCATAAACATCCTGTCATGTTACGTTCATTCAATGATGTTATCACCTCTACACTAGGAACTATCATACTACACATTTTTGTGGGCCCCACACTGCTCCGCATTTATTTTACATCTTGGAGGGGGAATTTCAATATAACTTGTTGCTTGGCAAACCTTGGATTCATGTCATGGGTTGTGTCCCTTCCACTTTGCATAGTTGTGTGAAGTTTGACCATGAAGGACAAACCTATACCATTCTACTGACCCCTCACCTTTCAAAACTTACAACATTCTTTACCGACCCAATGAAATGCTCATACCCATCAAAGAATCTACCTCCACAAACACCGCCACATCACCTACACCTCCCTCAATAGTGGATCCTCTACAATAACCATACCGACATCCTCCATTTCTTCCACTGCCACAACCTTCACACCAACCATTGGCCTCCTAATTTGTTAGTTCCACCCCAATCCAACCTCTACCACATCATCTATTACAGCTATCCACATACTAACCACCGATCCCTTCGAGGGCATTTTTCAATGCCTTACTCTAGGGGAGTATCGCCTATATAGTGTCAACACATTCCTTACTCCACAAGAATATGAAAGTCTTCACCAACACCCTCATTATGATCACCATATAGAAGAACACCTCCTTTACTGTCCTCCCCATCTTCGTACCAATCTCACCTATGGGGGACTTGATACTACAACTTACACACCCGAACCACCATCACAAACCCGCCCATTTTCTACCAACCTCTACCACTCACCAATCACCATTCCACCCACACCTTCCTACACCGATGTGCGTGGAAGGGTTTTGGTTTTGGCTTTTATGAGCAACACCACAATATTTTTATTCCATGTACTACTTACAAGCATAATGACCATAGTGGTATCAACTTTGCTGAACCACCTACTAAGAAGGCCCATGTTGAGCTCATTGAAGACATTATCCCTTTTTCACCTTCATCACCCCCATCACCATCTTCACTGATGGAGTCGATGGATCCTGAATCCAACCCTCCTAATTTTTTTTTTTCATATACACCATCTCCTTGGGGCCTCTGAATTATCAATGCAAACGTGAGGCTCCCTTCTCTCTTCCTTTCCTATACCCTAAAATGATCAACGATGATACACCTTTGATTAACGTCGTTCAATGTCGTGGATGATGAATCTATACTCACCTACCTTGTGTAAAAGACTCATATATTCATCGGTCGCTACCATATGAGACACAAACCATGTTGAACAAATTGACTCTTGAAATCAAATTTCATACTCAGGATAACCCACACATCCTAAAGATCATTCAATCTTTAGATGTTGCTAAATAGGAATCCATCACTTCTTTTCTCAAAGATCATAGCCATTCTTTTTCTTGGTCTTATGTAGACATGCCTAGTATTGAACCCACCATAGTGGTCCACAATATCGTAACCATTCCCAATGCCAAACCCGTCAAAAAAAATATGAGGAAAATTCACCCTCACATTTCCCTTCTCACAAAGAAGAACATCGTGCCTTCTTTCCATTTCCTTCATCTTAGCCATTGACTATACTCATTGGATTTCTAACATTGTCCTTATCACTAAGGAAATAGGAGACTCCACATTTGCATGATTTTTGTGACCTCAATCTAGCTTGCCCAAAAGATGACTTTCCTCTACCTGGTATTGACTAGCTGGTTGACCTTACTACTAGTCATGAGATGCTATCACTCATGGATGGTTTCTCGTGTTATAACCAAATCTTGCTTGCCCCAGTAAATCAACACAAAACCGCATTCATCACCCCTTGGGGGGCCTTCTACCATCGAGTCATGCATTTTGGCCTTAAAACACAACTGGTGCGACATATCAGCAAGCTATGAATTATATCTTCCATGACATCATGCATCGTATATTAGAAGATTATATGGACGATCTCTTGGCCAAATCTAAACATCGCTCCAAGTACCTCGCTGTCCTAAAAACAATATTTGACCACCTTATTAAATATTGCCTTCGCCTTCAACCCAAGAAGTGTGTCTTCGTGGTTCTCTTAGGAAAGATAATCGGGATTTATCATTTCCTTACATGGTATAGAAGTTGACCCCGCTAAAGTCAAGGCCATTCTTGAAATTCATCCACCCACCAATCTTAGGAAACTTCGTAGCCTACAAGGTAAGTTACACTATTTGACGTTTCATTTAACAATTGTTTTATCAGTGTCAACCATTTCATCATCTTCTCAAGAAGGATGTCTCCTTTAAATGATATGATGACTACCACAAAGCTTTTGAGGCCTTAAAAATACCTTCTTCAACCACCCATGCTCATTCCAACTAAAGACGATCAACCCTTCTACCTATACATCTCAGCTACCGACCACTCCTTGGGGGCCATGTTCACTCATTATGATGAACAACATAGAGATCATGTAGTTTATTACATAAGCCATACTCTTTTAGACTACAAAACCCGATACACACATCCTCAAAAATTCTTATCCTTAGTTTTCATTGTCACAAAACTCTGTCATTACCTACTCAATCAAAAACCTATGTTGTGACCAACACCGACCCCTTACACTTCATCTATGCCAAACCTTATCAAAATCAACATGTTGTACACTAGATTATACTTCTGGCTGACTCGACCTCAAATTAATCCATAAAAATTCCATCAAGGGCCAAGCTATCGCTGACCAATTGGCCACTCGCACCTATTTTTGGGGATCAGCCCTCTAACTTTGACTTTCCCGATGAGTCAATGCTACCCTTTCCCTAAATGAACCCACTTACAAAATGACACTTTTCTTCGATGGTTCTAAGTGTCATCGTGGGGATGGGGCTGGTGTTATCCTCATTCCACTTGATGTTGAACCCATGCCTTTTTCTTTCAAACTAGATTTTTATTGTACAAATAATATTACCGAATATGAAGCGCTCGTATTAGGTCTCCAAGCTACCTATGCCTGGATGTCAAATCCATCGACATCTTTGGTGATTCCTAATTGGTCATAAACCAAGTCAATGGTATATACCAATGTTTTAATGAGATGCTTCAAAAGTACAAACATCACATAGACATACTTTTGACCACCTTTGACTACTACACCCTTCAAACTATCCCACGCTCAACCAACAAAGTTGTCGATACCATGGCCTCGCTTCGCTTCTCAAATACCGCTTTGCCGTTGATTCTAAAATATTTATCACTGTGTAATGAATCCAATCACCCTCTTATTTGCCTCGTGACGTTTACTCTTTTAGAACCACTACCCCTGACTCGAGTGACCTATTGGTGCCCATTTTGATCCTCTGCTTTAGTTTCATTTTTTCCCTTTGGTTTGCTTGCTGTAAAATGTTTTCTCTTCGTATTTGGTGGTCTGCAAACCTTTTCCTCTAGATTGGATTCTTTGAAAATCTCATAAGCTTAATATTTTTCCCTAATTCAAGAGAAATATACATGTATGCCCTATTTTGTGCCCTAGTTTTCCAAATCTATAGGCCTCTGTCATTTCTTCCACTTTTCCTAGCCTTTGGAGCTTGTGGTTATTTTTTTCATGCATATTTGCCCTCAAAAACATATCCCCATGGTCAAAAGTGCCTAGAATCATTTCCCATTTGTTTTTTTACCAAAAGCCCTTCACACACAAAGAAAAAAATCAAATTCGGGCATCCCTATAAAATTATGTGTTTTTGATGGTCATACAAGCGTACTTTCCGTCAAATTCTATCTCAAATGATGTCTCCTACGTGGCCACTTCGGTTGGACAAGAATCAAGTGGGTTTCTTTGAAAACATAATATATTTTATTTTTTTGGAAAAATTTACAAAATTCTCCCGCAACTTCGTAGGTCCCAGAGGAGGACACGTGTGATGTTCTTATTCAGTGTTGGGATGGAAGGCTATCGGGAACTCAAAGATTTCTTCACTTTTTGGCGAAAGTGATGAAAGTTGTAAAAGGGGCCACATAGTAGAGAGACATGTAGTGGATGCAGAGGGGAGTGCGGGCCACGAGAGGAAAAATGGAAATTTATCCCTTTTGGTAAAAAGGACTTAGAGTGAAAATTTGAGGCATGGATCCGTGATGAAGCAAAAGCAGACACGTGGCGTGGAAGGAATAGGAGGCACAAGCCAATTAAACAAAAGTAATAAATTTTCCCTTGGTAAAAAAGGGAGTTAAAAATGTGAAATGAGCCCACAAATCCTCAGCGATAGAGAAGGTGACAAGTGTTAAGGGCAGAGATGGAGGTGTGGGCCCATGGGGAAAAAAGTGAAAAAATTTGAATTTTCAAAAAGGGGGAAATGTGTAGAATTGAGCCGCGACTTCAATGGGACCCACCATATGCCACATGTTAGCACCAAATTTCAAGGGTGGAGGGGCGGAGAAAAAAGTCAAAATTTTACATTTTTCCAAAGATGTTGAAAAGTCAAAAAATGATCCCAAATCCATTCCCACTCGTATTTTCACACGTGGAGGGCTCGATTTAAGGGAAAAGGGAAAATCAAGAACTATACATTTTTCATTATGGCCTCCATTTCGCTCTAGGAAGCTTGGAGATGTGAATTTTGCATCAATTTCCATCGATTTTTGGCAAATTCATGTCGTTTGTGCCTGCAAGGACCAATGCAAGTGGTTTTAGATCAATTTATAGATTTGAGGTGTTTTTGAAATAATTTTATCCCCATCCCATCTAAAACGTGAAATATCAAATCAAGATGTTGTAGAATCAAATTTTGCAGGGATAAGGATGAAATAATGAAATGAAAGGGGTCTGCATGCTTTGAGGATGAAAAATGTGCCCCCACAATGGATAATGATGAAGGATTTGTAACGATTCACCTTTTTTGAAACACCTGGCAACTTTTGTTACAAATTTGTTAAATGTCCCTATCTACGAATCATGTTGGAATTTTGTAACAAAATTGATGTTGGGCATATTCTTTTCTTAGGAAAGAAGGATCAAATGTAATTGAAAAGTTATATAATTCATGTTTTTGACATGTAAATGTCGGAGAAACTTCAAATTTCATGGGAAATTCTCGGAAGAAGCCCATTGTCGAGAAACCGCCACGAGAACCATTTCTAATTCCTTTTTACATCAAATTTGTATCATGTTGATTTGGTTTTAGTTGTAAATCCATCAACAAGCTATAAGATTGTTCTTATAACATTCCCCTACTGATAAATTTGGTCATTCTAGATTATTTTGTGTTGTCTCTTGGCAAAATTTGCATGCACTTATGTTTTAGGATATTTTTAGTTTGTGTTTCTTGCTCTGTTGAGTCTTGTGTCTAAAATATCACTTGATCATACATGGTCTCATTTCTTGCTGATAGTTTAGTGGTGTTGGTAATCTAATATTCAGAAGAGTTTTCATCTAATAAAGAGATAAATAGATTTAAAATCACTTTACCTTCCTTGAATTTAGAGATTGTTTGTAAACCTTTGGGTGCACATTAGGTCATGATAAAATATAGATTTACGGATGCTTTGTTGGTTCATCCGCTTCAATATTTTATGGCAAGTTGTCAAATATTATGTGGAAGAGTGCAAATGCGGGCCTCCATTTGGTGCACATATCCTTATCGAAGGAGTACCTTAACCTATTTGAAGCATTCGCTATTTAGGTCTTACAAATTCCCCGCAAAGGTCCTCAAATAATTTGGGAAATTCGGTTAGTCTAGTCTAAAATCTCCCACCGAAAATTCATTCAAATAAACTAATCTTACCCATACTACCCCCGCATTGGAATGTGTGTCAATAAAAAAATTCAATCCATCTACAAAAATACACAAAGCAAATCAGCATCATATAATGTCTTGATAACCCTTTCCTTGAATTGAAAATAACTCCATAATCTGGGAGTGACAACTTGTGAAAGTCATATTTAAAGTGTTGATCATATTTTCCCAAGGCCCTTTCCATACTATTTGCACAAATTGAGGGATATCTTCATCTCCTTCACCATTTGAAGGTTACAAAATAGGTCCTCTTACCTTGGTTGAAAGGCACAACCTAAAACAGTTAGGACAAGATCAAGACCTATTTGAGTGTTATCCATCTCTCCACAAATTTAAGTGCCGTTAGATCACATCCCCAGCCTACAAAATGACACACATCATGATCTATCGACTTCAAGCTTCATGCCATATGTATGATTTTGCTCAGGACCGAAAAGGAGAACAAATTTGGGTACCAACACAAGTGGCACCACCTGCCGGGGAGGAAGAATGTAGTATCCAGACCAATTTGTTAATGTTGAGTTTCATTGAGAGATTGATTTACTGATTAACTGCCATTCCATATCTATTTAGCCCGTCAAAAACACTAGTGGCACCATTTCTAGGGACATTCGTAGCTCAATTTGATCCATATGCATACATATTTGAGATATTTGAATGCATATAAAACCCAGTAATGTATCTTGCTAGTTCGACTACAAATATATTGTTAAAGCATCATTTTATAATCAGATTTACAAGGTGCATAGAAAGGTTTCATGTTTTGCCTACAATTTTATCAGTTTCTAGTAGTTTTTTCACTTCATTTGCATTTGTGATTGATAAATTCAAAGAAATGAAGGTCTAATCTATAAATTTTGGCAAGATTTTTAGTGATGATAGGTATTTGATAGAGTATTTTTGTGCATTTACACAACTAGGGTGAAAATACTTAGTGGTGACTCCATGTTGTTATGATCTTTATAAATACCAATGTCTTAAGCTTTCTATCATTTATTTTGGTGTTGTTAATCTAAAACCTGGAAGGAAAAATATCTCTCTTCGTTAGAGACTCTACTAAGAAGTTGTTTATAGATTCAAGGAACTCAGAGTTAGAAGGGAGAAGAGTTTTGAAAGTTGTTAAAGGTCAGACATAAGGCAAGGATGTATCCATTGGTGAGAGAGATCAGCCTTTGGTAGAGGATTATCACTCTTCTTCTAGTGATTCGTATTCAATTAATCCTCTCATAAACTTGTTTACTTCAACTAGTGAAGGTCCCTCTGTTGTACCTAGTGAGTTCCTTCTTCAATCTACACCTATGTGTTTTAATTCAAGTAAAATTTTCCAAGAAAATTAGCACTTAGAGAATACCGGTCTTCGAACCACATTCTTGAGCCCCAAAGAAATTGCACTCCTCATCAACTTGTGCCACCCCCAAGATCACCTCCACCAAACAATATGGCTCAACCTATACCTCCATTTTTGTTAACACCTTTTATCCTATAGAATTTATAGGAATGGATGGTTACCCAAATGCTATCCCATAAGATGTCGAAATAGGTTGCCAAAATTCCAAGGTAACAATGCTATAACTGGTGATCAGCATCTCAAACTTTTTGTTAACATGATGGATGATTTTGAAATATATTTTGAATATGTATATATTAAATTGTTCATTCATACACTAGAAGAAGATGCTAGGATTGATAAAAGGCTCTACGTTATAATTTGATTGATTCATGGACTGAAATGAAGAATACATTTAGGTTGCAATATGGTGACAAGACTAATCCTAGATTTCTCTTGTCTGAATTTGAAAATATCAAGAAGAATTCCAATGAATCAGTTCATGACTTCAACACAAGGTTTAACAAGACTTTGAGAAGGTTTCCAGTTAATTTGAGGCCTTGTGATGAGTCTTGTTTAATCAAATATGCAGATTCCTTTGATAAAAGGCATCCTACTACTTAAGAGACAATAACCCTACCAATCTAAGGCAAGCTTTCACCACGGCACTTCAAATTGAAAACAATATCAAAGAAATTCAGAAACCTCTCAAGAGAGATGGTGTAAAGCTGATAAACCCCGAAAAACCTCAAGCTAGCAAGGGTGCTGATTTGGAGGATGTTGTGAAGACTTTGATAGGGTTTGTCAAAGAAATTTCCTACAAGTTGGCAAGAGCTAAGAAAGGAATTGGGCAAACTTCACAAGTTCAGCCAAGAGCACAAAACCATGACCAATTTTCCAATCATCCTAGATGTTATCAAAGGATAGATGATAGAGGGAAAGGACCCTTGGGATCTGTAAATAGACATCCTCAAGCACGTGAAGGAAGAGTGTTACCTAATCCCCTAATTGCTAGGGTTGCTACTATTGAGTAAGTTGTTGATATTGATTGGTGTGATAGGTTTTTTCTGCTCCATCCTCCATGTGTAGTGGACCAGCTAGAACATGAATCTAATAATGATGATGGTAATGATTATGATATCGTATGGTGGTCTCTTCTTCAAGCTCACGAGGAGGAGCAACATCTATCGAAGTGATAAGTGCAAGGATAGATGTAAATTTTGGGATTATATCAAATGGGTACTAGTATTTCTTCCCCCTCATAATCTTGAAGTTGACGTAGTGCAAGCTTTTGAAATTCCTAACAATGAATTTGAATACTTAAGAGATTTGATGATTAATAAGTATGATGGTGGTATCCCTTTGAGGGAAGATAGACAATTGTTGATGAATGTTGTTGTATCTCAAGAGAAAGACTATAACACTATGAGAAAACTTATTAAAGGAGTTGGGCCTAAAATCAAACCTAAAACACCCTTTCTTATAATTATTCCTAAAGAAACTCCTAGAGGAGAAACACATGCCAAAATATATGCTATCCCAAGTGAAAATTATAGTCCTCCTCATGCCCAAGCTGCCAAGAATCCTTGCCATCTAATGAATCTTCTTGTCTCCTTTCCAATGCTACTTTGCCAAAGAGTGTTCCATATGGCATAGCCCAAGTATTGATCCAAATCAAATTAAGTGTACCAATCATTTATTTTCTTAGGATTCTTGAGCATAAGAAGAGAGCATTTGAGTATTTGGGATTGAAGGAGGAGAAGACTACTCTAGGAAGAAATGTAAATGTTATTGAAACTCCTCCTCGAGATCATTGCTAATCTGTGAAACACCACCAGCAAAAGAGAGGATTTTTGAGAGACACCTAAGGTATATTTGGGGACATCTTGGTTGATTCCTAATTGAATGTTGATCCATTCTTCACAACTTTGATCATAAAGGATAGGATACTTTACAATTGTACGTTTGATTTTGGTGCATCATGTAATGTCATGCCTCTAGAAGTCATGAATGATTTGGATATCAACGTGATAACAGCCTATGGAAAGTGTACTACCATGGAATCAAGAGAAGTGTCGGTAGTTGGTTGTGTGAAGGGTTTGGTGGTGCAACTTTCATCTTATCCCGAGAGGAATTTAAAATTGGATGCTGTGATTGTTGATTGCCATACCAAATGGGGCATGTTATTGTCAAGAATGTGGGCTACAAGTGTTGGAGGGAGTGTCGAAATGGAGATGTATTTTTCCACCATTCCCATTGAGGGCAGCCTTATCAAGATCTATGGATAGAAGAAAATTTTCCATTTAATTTAGGATCCAAACAATGATTCCTATGAGGTGTTGTTTATTGATATTGATGCTTTGATAATTTTATTGGGTTTGCTGATGGAAAAGAACACAAGATGGATGAGTCAAAGTGCCTTGATCAGGTAAGTTCTCCTTGGACATTGCTATTTGATGGAGCTTTCTTCAAATTTGGAAATGGTGCTGGTATAATTTTGATTTCTCTTAGCTTGGAAGAATTTGTTATTTCCTTCAAACTTAATGTTGAATGTACTAACAAAATCGTTGAGTATGAATCCTTGTTGTTGGGTCCGAGAATTGCATGGAATTATGGTGTCAAGGACATCATTACAAAAGGAGATTTAGAGATAGTTGTAAAACAAATAAGAAAAATGTATGCTATAAACAATCAACAGATGAAATAGTATAAGCATGCAGTTTGGGATCTAATTGAGATGTTTGATTCTTTCAATATTGTGTATCATGATAGAATTTTGAATGCTGCTGCTGACAAGTTGTTAGTGTTGGGGTCAAGATTTGGAGATTGCACCATTTCACCTTATTGTAAGTACAATGTTGAAGTGTTAGCTAGGTCTGCTGTTGTCCCCGACAACATCAAGCATTGGAAAGTGTTTAATGATGATTCTCAAGTGAAAAGGTTCTTACAAAATCAAGGTGAGTTTTTAGATCAAAATATTGATTGGGAACCAATGGTATGTATGACCAAAGGAAGAGAGAATTTGTTTGGAAAGGATATTATTCAATTGAAAACTAACACCATTCCTAGAGGTCTTGTTGCTCTTGAGTCAAATTTTAGCAATGTTGATTGTATCATCAATAGAAACATGTCTGCCTCAAGGGATGTGGAAGAGCATAAGTTGGGAACTAATGATAAACCAATAAAATTTTGGTTGGGCAGTAGTTTAAGCAAGGAAGAAAAACAATCCTACCTCCAATTGTTAAAACAATATCAAGACTGTCTTGCCTAGTCATATTCAGAGCTGAAAGCATATAGAGAAGAATTATTCCAACATGAGATCCATCTTGAGAAAGGTACCAAACCATTCAGACATAAGCAAATGACAATTAATCCATTCCTCTCCATGAAAATTCAAGATGAATTGAAAAAACTAAAGGAGGGAGGGATCATTCATCCCACGAGGTATTCATCTTGGGTTACAAACCTTGCTTGGCGTAAAGACGAATGGAGATATCAGACTTTGTGTAGACTTCAGAAATCTAAATAGAGCTTCATTGAAAGACAATTATCCTTTGTCAAACATGGAAAACATGTTGCAGCTTAGTGACTGGATCTGAATTGTTGTTCACCTTGGATGGTTTCTCTCGCTACAATCATGTTGTTTTCAAGGAGTCGAAAGATTTAAAATTGACTTTACCACTCCTTGGGAACATATGTTTATGTAAGGATTCATTTTGGTCTCATGAATGCTCAGGATACCTTCCACAGAGCAATAGATGTTGATTTTGCCACTCCTTCCCAAAGTATTGTTAACCACTTTCATGAGAATTTTGTTTAGGGTTTTGTTGGTGGATTCGGCTTGGCCATTGGTTTGTGGATAATAAGGTGACGAAAAACTTAGCTGAATGTCAAAGGCGTCACAAATTTTTCACAATTTTTTATTTTTGAATTGTTTTCTGTTATTAGTGATGATGTGATGAGGAACACCAAAGCGAAAAATGATGGGATGATTGATGAACTCACATATTTTCTTGGATTTCATGGAGATGAGTGGTATGGCTTCAACCCATTTTGTGTAGTATTTAGTAGCGGTGATGATCCATTGATGGCATTGGGAAGAATGGGGAATGATATCTTCAAAAATATCCAAACCCCATTGAGAGAAGGGACAAAGGTCATGGGTGACCTCTAAGGCATGAATGGGTGTATAATGAAGGTTGGCATGTTGTTGGAATTTTACACAACATTTGACGTAGTCCCAACAATCATGGTTAAGGGTTGGCTAATAATAGCCTAGGTGAAGAATACACTTAGCAATATAAAGGACACTCAAGTGACCTCCACATATGCCGTCATGAAATTCCTTGATGGTATAAGGAATTTCAGTTTTCATGAGGCATCATAAGAGAATACCATCAAAGCCATGCTTATGGAGGAGGCCCCCCATGATGACATAACAAGAGAAATTTTTAATAAAAGCACGTTGTCCATTAGGAGTGAGGTTAAGAGGTAAGACGGAGAGAGAAAGATAGTCAAAGTATTGTTTATACCAAAGGTCATGTTGGTACCCAAATTTGTTCTCCTTTTCAGTATGAGCAGCATCAGAGATATGGCATAAAGCTTGAAGTCAGATAGATCATGATGTGTGTCATTTTGTAGCTGCAGGGATGTGATCTAACTGGCACTTAGATTTGTGGAGAGATGGATAACACTCAAATAGGACTTGATCTTGTCCTAAATATTTTAGGTTGTGCCTTTTAACCAAGGTAAGAGGACCTATTTTGTAACCCTCAAATGGTGAAGGAGATGAAGATATCCCTCAATTTTTGTAAATAGTATGGAAAGGGCCTTGGGAAAATATGATCAACACTCCAAATCTGACTTTCACAAGTTGTCACTCCCAGATTATGGAGATATTTTCAATGCAAGGCAAGGGTTACTAAAGACATTGTATGATCTTGATTTGCTTTGTGCATTTTTGTAGATGGATTGAATTATTTTGTTGACAGAAAATGTAATGCAGGGGTAGTATGGGTAGGATTAGTTTGTTTGAATGAATTTTTGGTGGGAGATTTTACACTAGACTAACCAGAATTTTCCAAATTCTTTGAGGACCTTTGCGGGGAATTTGTAAGACCTAAACAACATAATGCTTTAAAGGGGTTAAGGTACTCCTTCAACCAAGATATGTGCACCAAATAGAGGTCCAGATCTGTAGTCTTCCACATAATCTTTGATAACATAACACAAAAGCTTGAAGCACATGAACCAACAAAGCATCCAAAAATCTCTATTTTATAATGACCTAAGGTGCACCCAAAGGTTTACAAATAATCTCTAAATTCAAGGAAGGTAAAGTTATTTTAAATATTTTTATCTCTTTATCGATGAAAGATCTTTTGAATGTGAGATTGCAAATGCCACTAGACTATCAACAAGAAATGAGACCATGTATGATCAAGAGATATTTTAGACACAAGAATGCAACAAGAGAAAGAAATACAAAGTGAAAACATTCTAAAACATAAGTCCATGAAATTTTTTCCAAGAGACAACACAAAATAATCTAGAATGACCAAATTTATTAGTATGGGAATGTTATAAGAACAATCTCAGAGGTTTTTGATGGCTTTACAACTAAAACCAAATCAACATGATACAAATATGATGCAAAAAGGAATTAGAATGGTTCTCAAGCGAGTTTCTCGAGAGAATGGGCTTCTTCCCGATTTTCCTATGAAATTCTAAGTTTCCCGACTTTTTGCATTTCAAAGACATACAAGATATAGTTTTTCAATTAAATTTGATCCCTCTTTCCTAAGAAAATAATATGCCCAACATCATGTTTGTTATAAAATTCTAACATGATTTACAAATAGGGACATTTAACAAATTTGCAAAAAAAGTTGCCACGTGTTTCAAAAATGAGAATCATTACAAATCCTTCATCATTATCCATTGTGGTGGTACGTTTTTCATTCTTAAAGCATGCGAGACCCCTTTCATTTCATTATTTCATCCTTATCCCTCCAATATTCGATTATGCAACATCTTGATTTGATGTTTCACATTTTAGATGGGCTAGGGATAAAATTATTTCAAAAACACCTCAAATATGTAAATTGATCGCTAAAACTACTTGCATTGGTCCTTATAGGCACAAACAACATGAATTTGCCAAAAATTATGTGAAAATTGATGTAAAATTCACATCTCCAAGCTTCCTGGAGCAACAATGGCGGCCAAAATGAAAAATGCATAGTTACCATTGATTTTCCCTTTTTCCTTCAATTTGAGCCCTCCACGTGTCAAAATATGATTGGGAATGGATTTGGGATCATTTTTTGACTTTTTAACATCTTTGGAAAAATGTAAAATTTTGACTTTTTCTCCACCCCTCCGCCCTTGAAATTTGGTGCTGACACATGGCATATGGTGGGTCCCATTAAAGTCGTGGCTCAATTCTACACATTTCCCCCTTTTCAGAAATTTTGAAAAATTTCACTTTTTCCCCGCGGGCCCACACCTCCGTCTCTACCCTTGACACTTGTCACCTTCTCTATTGTTGAGGATTTGCGGGCTCATTTCACGTTTTAACTCCCTTTTTTGCCAAGGGAAAATTTATTACTTTTATTTTGCCGGCCCGCGCCTTGAATTCCTTACCTACCACGTATCCTTTTCCTCTAAGTAGCCCGCACTCCCCTCTACATCCGCTACGTGTCTACTCTTGATTAGATTCATGCACTCCGCGACTTAATTTTGTTCTCTAAGTCATTTTTGCTAAAAGGGAAAAAATTCCCTTTTACCTTCGGTGGCCCGCCGACACTGCTCCATTCCACGAAGCCGACTTTGTGCCCCTTCACTCCATTATAGACCGGTGGACCCTTTTGCAACTTTCATCCCTTTCGCCAAAAAGGGAAAAAATCTTCTAAGTTCCCCACTAGCCTTCCATCTCACCACTGAATGAGAACATGACACATGTCCTCCTCTGGGACCTACGAGTTGCGGGAGAATTTTGTAAATTTTTCCAAAACCAAAAAAAAAGTTAAGTTTTCAAAGAAACCCGTCGATCCTTGTCCAACCACAAGTGGCCACATAGGAGACATCATTTGAGATAGAATTTGAAGGGAAAAGTACACTGTTATGACCATAAAACAACACAAAATTTTACAGGGATGCCCGAATTTGATTTTTTCTTCGTGGGTAATGGGTTTTTTTGTCAAAAAACAAATGGGAAATGATTCTAGACAATTTTCGACCATGGGGATAGGTTTTTATGGGAAAATATACATGAAATGAATAACCACGAGCTCTAAAGGCTAAGAAAAGTTGAAAAAAAGACAGAGGCCCGTAGATTTGGAAAACTAGGGTACAAAACAGGGCATACATGTATATTTCTCTCAAATTGGGGAAAAATAATAAGCTTATGAGCTTTTCAAAGCATCCAATATGGAGGAAAAGGTTTGTAGACCACCAAATTCAAAGAAAAACATTTTAGAGAAAGCAAACCAAAGGGAAAAATGGCAATAAAACAAAGGATCAAAATGGGCACCAACATTGGCTCATGCTCGGAGATGGGCACTCCTAGTGAGTGCCACAAGAACAATAAGTAGACCAAGTGCCAAAAGAATCCATTGGGAAAATGGAGTCATGAGCCAAAGCCACCAAAAATAGTTGAGAAACCGACCAAAAATGGGTGCCACATACCAAAGCAAACCAAGAACCACCAAAACACAAACCAGACATACGTACACTATACAAGTTGGTGCATACCTCAAATTTAGGGATTAATCCAAGAAATGCTTCAGATGCCTACCATTAACAAGCGAGTTCAAGAAATTCCCACTAAGTCCTTGAGAAAAAGGTATTCTCACCAATTCTAATATCAATGGAGTAAGGGCCCATCCACAACCATATCTCCAATATTGAAGGTCCTACGAGTAACCTTCTTGTCAAATAACCTCTTCAACTTCTCTCTAAATCTAACATACCTTTGGTGGGATACTCTTCTCTCTTCATCTAGATCCACAATCTGATTAATCTTTGTGTCATATGGGCTGACCTCCTAATCTGCAAGTTGTTGAACAAACTAAAATGAAGATAATTGCAGATGTAAGGGCAGCAGAGTTTGAGTTCCATACACCAACTCAAATGGGATCTTACCTGTAGCTCTCTTAGCAGTGATTCTATCGACCCAAACTAAAAATTTCAGTTGTTCACCCCATTTTCTCTTGTTCAACTCCAAGGTCCTCTTAATGATCTTCAATAAGTTCTTATTGCTAGACTTAGCTTGTCAATTCCCTTGGGGGTTATAGTTTGAATAATAAGTCATATTGGTTCCATAGTCCTTGCACATTGCCATCAAAGGTTTAGCTCTAAAACACATGGCATTATCAGCCACAATCTTGACTGGCACACCAAATCTACATATGATATTATTCAACAAGAAATATAAAACAACTTGGTGTGTTTCTTTCTTGGTTGGGATTGCTTATACCCACTTGGTGAAGTAATATGTGGCTACAAGGATCCATTTATGTCCAAGATTGGAAGGGTCTAAGCTCTCACCAATGAAGTCCATCCCCATTGTTTGAAAGGAGCTTCAATTGATATAGTTGTAAAGGAAGGGATCCTAAAGCTTTCATTCTTCCAGAGAAATGCTGGAAAATTTTACATTTTCTAATCAATATGGTTACATGTTTGAAAAGCATAGGCCACCAATAACCATCTCTCAAAACTTTGTGTGTTATAACCCTTCTAAAAAAGTGTCCTCCATAAACTCCCCCATGGAAATCAGCAATTACTTTGGGATCTTCATCTTTATTTACACATTTCAACAGACACCTTCAAGGTTCTTCCAAGCCAGCCCAAAGTTAGTGATGATGTATTTTGAGAAGCCATCTTGAGGGCTCTTTTATGATTTTTATTTAAATGATCGGGACAACATAGGTGTCGAGGTAAAATATTATATCCTTGTACCACTCGAAATTATCAACAAGAACATCTGCCCTTTCTTCCCCTACTTCATTCACTTCCATAGTCTACAAGTTACTCTCAGCCTTTTGGTTTGAATGTCCATATCACACTCCTATAGTTTTTCACCCATCTACATCTTTTTCTTGATATCTCCATCTCGATAAGATGTATTTTACCATGGTGTGGGGAACATAAGCAATAACTTTTAACTTAATATATAAGGACTAAAAACCTTTTTTCTTTCACCAAGGAAAATTCTTGTTTTTCCATGATTTTATACTAGGCCTGTAGCAGATGTATCACCAAGGTAAATTCTTGTTTCACCAAGGAAAATTCTTGCAATGAATCATGGGGAGACATGTAGCGGATGTAGAGGGGAGTGTGTGGGCCACCGGAGGAAAAGGAAAATTTTTCCCTTTTGGTAAAAAAGACAGAGTGAAAATTTGAGGTGTGGATCAATGATGAAGCAGAGGCGGCAGACACGTGGCGGGAAGGAATCACAAGCACCGGGTGTGCAAAAGAAAAGTAATAAATTTTTCCTTGGGAAAAAGGGAGTTAAAACATGAAATGAGCCCACAAATCCTCAAAGTGATAGAGAAGGTGACAAGTGTCAAGGGTAGAGACAAAGGTGTGGGCCCGCTGGGAAAAATGTGAAAATTTTAGAAATTTCCAAAAAGGGGGAAATGTGTAGAATTGAGTGGGACTTCAATGGGACCCACCATATGCCACGTGTTAGGACCAAATTTCAAGGGCAGAGGGGCGGAGAAAAATGTCAAAATTTTACATTTTTCCAAAGATGTTAAAAAGTCAAAAAATGATCCCAAATTCATTCCCAATCGTATTTTCAGGACGTGGAGGGCTCAGATTGAAGGAAAAAGGGAAAATCAATGGTAACTATGTATTTTTCATTATGGCTGCCATTTTTCTCCAGGAAGCTTAGAGATGTGAATTTTGCATCAATTTTTGTCATTTTTTTGGGAAATTCATGTTGTTTGTTCCTACAAGGACCAATGTAAGTCATTTTAGGGATCAATTTGCAGATTTGAGGTGTTTTTGAAATAATTTTATCCCAAATTGCCTAGAATGTAAAATATCAAATCAAGATTTGCGAGAATCAAATTTTGCAGGATAAGGATGAAATAATGAAATGAAATGGGTCTACATGCTTTGAGGATGAAAAACATGCCCCCATAGTGCATAATGATGAATGATTTGTAACGATTCACCTTTTTGAAACACCGACAACTTTTGTTACAAATTTGTTAAATGTCCCTATCTACGAATCATGTTGGAATTTTGTAACAAAATTTTTCTGGGCATATTCTTTTCTTAGGAAAGAAGGATCAAAATTAATTGAAAAATTATGTAATGCATGTTTTTGACATGTAAAATCTCGGAGAAACTTAGAATTTCATGGGAAAATCGCAGAAGAAGCCCATTCTCTGAGAAACCACCTGAGAACCATTTCTAATTGATTTTTGTATCAGATTTGTATCATGTTGAGTTGGTTTCAATTGTAAAGCCATCAAAAATCTCTAAGATTGTTCTTATAACATTCCCCTACTAATAAATTTGGTCATTCTAGATTATTTTGTGTTGTCTATTGGAAAAATTTGCATGCACGTATGTTTCAGTTTGTTTCAGGTTTGTGTTTCTTGCTCTGTTGCGAGTCTTGTGTCTAAAATATCTCTTGATCATACATGGTTTCATTTCTTATTGATAGTTTAGTGGCATTTGCAATCTCACATTGAGAAGATCTTGCATCGATAAAGTGATAAATAGATTTAAAATAACTTTACCTTCCTTGAATTTAGAGATTGTTTGTAAACCTTTGGGTGCACATTAGGTCATGATAAAATAGATATTTCTAGATGCTTTGTTGGTTCATCTGCTTCAATCTTTTGAGGAAGCTTATCAAATATTATGTGGAAGAGTACAGATATGGGCCTCCATTTAATGCACATATCCTTGTTGAAGGAGTACCTTAACCCCTTATGTGGAAGACTATAGATCTGGGCCTCCATTTGGTGCACATATCTTGGTTGAAGGGAGTACCTTAACCCCTTTAAAGCATTCTACTATTTAGGTCTTACAAATTCCCTGCAAATGTCCTCAAAGAATTTGGCAAATTCTGGTTAGTCTAGTCTAAAATCTCCCACCAAAAATTCATTCAAACAAACTAATCCTACCCATACTACCCCTAAATTGCATTGTGTGTCAAAAAAATTCAATCCATCTACAAAAATACACAAAGCAAATCAGGATCATACAATGTCTTTAGTAACCCTTCCTTGCATTGAAAATATCTCCATAATCTAGGAGTGACAACTTGTGAAAGTCATATTTGAAGTGTTGATCATATTTTCCCAAGGCCCTTTCCATACTATTTGCACAAATTGAAGGATATCTTCATCTCCTTAACCATTTGAGGGTTAAAAATAGGTCCTTTTACCTTGGTTGAAAGGTGAAACCTAAAATAGTTAGGACAAGATCAAGTCCTATTTGAGTGCTATCCATCTCTCCACAAATCTGAGTGCCGTTAGATCACATCCCGGCTACAAAACGACACACATCATGATCTATCTAAATTCATGCTTCATGTCATATCTCGATGTTGCTCAAACTGAAAAGGAGAAAAATTTGGGTACCAACACAAGTGGCACCACCGCTGGGGAGGAAGAATGCGTATTTAGACCAATTTGTTAATGTTGAGTTTCATTGAGAGATTGATTTGCTGATTCATTGCCATTCCATATCTATTTAGGCGTCAACAACACTAGTGGCACTATTTCCAGGGACATTATTAGCTCAATATGATCCATGTGCATACATATTTGAGATATTTGAATGCATATCAAACCATGGTAATGTATCTTGCAAGTTTTAACTGCAAATATATTGTTAAAGCATCATTTTATAATCAGATTTGTAAGGTGAATACAAATGTTTCAAGTTCGACTATAATTTTATTAGTTTCTAGTAGTTGTTACACTTCATTTGCATTTGTGATTGATAAATTCAAAGAAAGGAAGGTTTGATCTATAAATTTTTGCAAGATTTTTAGTTTTGATAGGTATTGATGAGTATTTTAGTGCATTCCCACAACTAGGGTGAAAATCCTTAGTGGCAACTCCATGTTGTTTTGATCTTGATAAATACCAAAGTGTCTTAAGCTTTCGTCATTTATTTTGTGTTGTTAATCTCTAAAAAGCTGGAAGGAAGAAGATCTCTCTTCGTTAGAGACTTTGCTAAGAAGTTTTTATAGATTCAAGGAACTCGAGAGTTATAAGGGATAAGAGTTTGGAAAGTTGTTAAAGGTCGGACATCGGAAAAGATGTATCCATTAGTGAGAGAGATCAACCTTTAGTAGAGGATTATCACTCTTCTTTTAGTAATTCCGATTTGAGCAATCCTCTCATAAACTTGTTTACTTCAACTAGTGAAGGTCCTTCGTTGTACTGGTGAGTTCCTTCTTCAATCTACACCTATGTGTTTTAATTCAAGTAAAATTTTCCAAGAAAATCACCACTTAGAGAATACCAGTCTTTTGAACCACATTCTTGAGCCCCAAAGACCTTCCACTCCTCATCATCTTGTGTCACCCCAAGATCACATCCACCAAACAATATGGCTCAACCTATACCTCCATTTTTGTTAACACCTTTGGTCCTATAGAATTTATAGGAATGGATGGTTACCCAAATACTATCCCACAAGAAGACAAAAATAGGTTGTCAAAATTTAAAGGTAATAATGCTATAAGCGGTGATCAACATCTCAAACTTTTTGTTAACATGATGGATAATTTTGAAATAGATTTTGAATATGTGTATATAAAATTGTTCATTCATACACTAGAAGAAGATGTTAGGGATTGATACAAGGATCCGCCTAATAATTCTATTGATTCATGGACTGAAATGAAGAATGCATTTAGGTTGCGTAATATGGTGACAAGACTAATCCTAGATTTCTCTTGTCTCGAATTTGAAAATATCGGAAGAATCCGAATGAATCAGTTCATGACTCGCAACACAAGGTTTAACAAGACTTTGAGAAGGTTTTCAGTTAATTTTAGGCCTTGTGATGAGTCTTGTTTAATCAAATATGTAGATGAATTTTATAAAAAGGCATCCTACTACTTAAGAGACAAGAACCCTACCAATCTAAGGCAAGCTTTCACCATGGCACGTCAAATTGAAAACAATATCAAAGAAATTGGGAAACCTCTCAAGAGAGATGGTGTAAAGCTGATAAACCCTGAAAACCTCAAGCTAGCAAGGGTGCTGATTTGGAGGATGTTGTGAATACTTTGGCAGGATTTGTCAAAGATATTTCCTATAAGTTGGCAAGAGCTAAGAAAGGAATTGGGAAGACTTCACAAGGTCAGCCAAGAGCACAAAACCATGACCGATTTTCCAATCATCCTAGATGTTATCAAAGGGTAGATGATAGAGGGAAAGGACCCTTGGGATCTGCAAATAAACATCCTCAAGCATGTGAAGGAAGAGTGTTACTCGATCCCCTAACCTGCTAGGGTTTCGCTATTGAGGAAGTTGCTAATATTGATTTGGTGTGATAGGTTTTTTCGCCCCATCCTCTATGTGAAGTGGACTAGTAAGAAGGTGAATCTAATGATGATGATGGTAATGATGATGACATCTGCGTGGTGGGTTGTTCTTTAAGCTCAAAAGGAGGAGAAACATCTACCGAAGTGATAAGTGCAAGGATATCTATAACCTTTTGGGATTGCATCAAATGGGTACAAGTATTTATTCCCCCTAATACTCTTGAAGTTGATGTAGTGCAAGATTTTGAAATTCCTAACAATGAATTTGAATACTTAAGATATTTGATGATTAAGAAGTATGATGGTGGTATTCCTTTGAGGGAAGATAGAAAATTTTTATGAATGTTGTTGTAGCTCAAGAGAAAGACTATAATACTATGAGTAAATTAATTAAAAGAGTCAGCCTCAAGCCAAACCTAAAACAACCTTACTTACAAGTATTCCTAAATAAACTTCTAGAAGAGAAACACATGCCAAAAGCTATGTTGTCCTAAGTAAAAATTATAGTCCTCCTCATGCCTAAGGTGCCAAGAATCCCTTGCCATCTAATGAATCTTCTTGTCTCCTTTCCAATTTTACTTTACCAAAGAGTGTTCCATAATACATAGCCAAGTATTGATCCAAATCAAATTGAGTGTACCAATCATTGATTTTCTTAGGATTCTGAGCATAAGAAGAGAGCATTTGAGTACTTGGGATTGAAGGAGGAGAAGACTACTCTAGGAAGAAATGTAAATGTTATTGAAACTCCTCCTCGAGATCATTGCTAACTTTGAAACACCACCAGCAATAGAGGATTTTTGAGAGACACTGAGGTATATTTGGGGACATCCTTGGTTGATTCCCAATTGAATGTTGATCCATTCTTCACAAATTTGATCATAAATGATAGGATACTTCACAATTGTATGTTTGATTCTAGTGCATCATGTAATGTCATGCCTCTAGAAGTCATGAATGAGTTGGATATCAAAGTGACATCAGCCTATGGAAAGTGTATTGCCATGGAATCAAGAGAAGTGTCGGTAGTTGGTTGTGTGAAGGGTTTGGTGGTGCAACTTGCATCTTATCCCAGGAGGAATTTAAAATTGGATGTTGTGATTGTTGATTGCCCTACTAAATGGGGCATGTTATTGTCAAGAAAGTGGGCTGCAAGTGTTGGAGGGAGTGTCCAAATGGATATTTATTTTTCCACCATTTCCATTGAGGGAAGCCTTGTCGAGCTCTATGGAGAGAAGAAAAATTTCATCTAATTGAGGATCAAAACAATGCATCCTGTGAGGTGTTGTTTGCTGATGTTGATGTTGATAATTTTATTGGGTTTCTGATGGAAAACAACACAAGATGGATCATTCAAACTACCTATATTAGGTAATTTATCCTTGTACCTTGCTATTTGATGGAGCTTGCTCCAAATTTGAAATGGTGCTGGTATAATTTTTATTTCTCCTAGCTTGGAAGAATTTGTTTTTTCCTTAAATCTTAATTTTGAATGTACTAACAATATCACCGAGTATGAATCCTTGTTATTGGGTCCGAGAATTGCATGGAAGTATGGTGTCAAGGAAATCATTAAAAGGAGATTTAGAGCTAGTTGTCAAACAAATAAGAAAATTATATGCTATAAACAATCAACAGATAAAACAATATAAGCATTTAGTTTGGGATCTAATTGAAATGTTTGATTATTTCAATATTTTGTATCATGATAGAAGTTTGAATGCTGTTGCTAACAAGTTGGCAGTGTTGGGGTCAAGATTTGGAGATTTCACTATTTCACCTTGTTGCGAGTACAATGTTGAAGTGTTAACTAGGCCAACTATCCCTGACAATATCAAGCATTGTCAAGTGTTTAATGATGATGCTCAAGTGCAAAGGTTCTTAAAAAATCAAAGTGAGTTTTTAGATCAAAATATTGATCGGGAACAAATGGTATGTATGACTGAAGGAAGAGAGACTTTGTTTGGAAATGATATTATCCAATTGAAAACTAACACCATTCCTAAAGGTCTTGTTGCTCTTGAGTCAAATTTTAGCAATGCTAATTATATCATCAATAAAAACATGTCTATCTCAAGGGATGTGGAAGAGTATAAGTTGGGAACTAATGATAAACCAATAAAAATTTTGTTGGGTAGTAGTTTAAGCAAGGAAGAAAAAATCCTACCTCCAATTGTTAAAACAATATCAAGACTGTCTTACTGGTCATATTTAGAGCTAAAAGCATATAGAGAAGACTTATTCCAACATGAGATCCATCTTGAGAAAGGTACCAAACCATTTAGATAGAAGAAAATTCCAATTAATCCACTCCTCTCCATGAAAATGCAAGATGAATTAAATAAACTAAAGGAGGGAGGGATCATTCATCCCACAAGGTATTCATCTTGGGTTACAAACCTTATGCTGGTCAGGAAGAAGAATGGAGATATCAAACTTTGTGTAGACTTCAGAAATCTGAATAGATCTTCATTGAAAGACAATTATCCTTTGCCAAACAACAAAAACATGTTGCAGTTAGTGACTGGATCTGAATTTTTGTCCACCTTGGATGGTTTCTCTTGCTTATAATGAAGTTGTTTTCAAGGAGTCGAAAGATTTAAAACTGAATTTACCACTCCTTGGGAACATATGTTTATGCAAGGATGCCTTTTGGTCTCATGAATACTTGAGATACCTTCCAAAGAGAAATGAATTTTTCTTTTGCTGGTTACATAAATGACTTCATTGCGGTTTATCAGGATGATGTGAATGTGTTTTCAAGGAGCAGAGAAGATCACGTGCAACACTTGGAAAGAATGTTGATCAGATGTAGAGAGTTTGGAATCTATCTCAATCCAAATAAGTGTCACTTTGGAGTACAAAAGGCCAAGCTTCTTTGTCATTTTGTATCAAAGGCTGGTGTCATGATTGACCTTGAGAGAGTAGAAGCAATCAACAAGGTTCCAATTCCAAACACAAATAAGGGTATCTAATATTTCTATAGGAAGATCAATTTCATTAGAAGGTTTGTGTCCAATTTTGCTGAATTGACTCTACCTATCACATGCATGTTAAAGAAAGATCAAGTTATCAAGTGGGAGGAGGCTGCTATTCAAGCTTTTGAAGGAATCAAAGAGGCATTGAAACATGCACCTGTCTTGGCAGCTCCGAATTACAAGAAGCCTTTCCAAATATTTTCTTTTGCTTATAAAAATACTATTGCATCTATTTTTCTCCAAAAGGATGAAGATGGGGCTGAGAGGCCTATTTCCTTATTTAGCAAGGCCTTATAAGGTGTTGAGTTAAACTACAAAATCATGGGAAAAAAGAATTTGCATTGGTGAAAGAAACAAAGGTTTTCAGGCCTTATATCTTAAGTTCAAAAGTTGTTGCTTATGTTCCCCACACCATGGTAAAATACATCTTATTAGAGATGGAGATCTCAAGTAAAAGATGTAGATGGGTGAAAAAACTGTAGGAGTATGATATGGACATTCAAACCAAAAATCTAGTTAGAGGTTTGGGTCTTGCTAAGCTCATGGTCGAGAGCAACTTCAGTTGTGGAAGTGAATGAAGTAGGGAAGATGTTCTTGTTGATAATTTTTGAGTGGTACAAGGATATAATATTTTACCTTAGACACCTATGTTGTCCTGATCATTTAAATAAAAATCAAGAAAAGAGCCCTCAAGCTGGCTTCTCAAAAATACATCATCACTGACTTTGGGCTGGCTTGGAAGAACCCTAAAGGTGTCCTCTTGAAATGTGTAACTAAAGATGAAGCTCCCAAAGTAATTGCTGATTTCCATGGGGGAGTTTGTGTAGGAAAATTTTCTAGAAGGGTTATAACACATCAAGTTTTGAGAGATGGTTATTGGTGGCCTACTCTTTTCAAAGATGTAACCATGCTGATTAGAAAATGTGAAAGTTGTCAGTGTTTCTCTGGAAGAATGAAAGCTTCAGGCTCCCTTCCTTTGCAGCCTGTATCAATTGAAGCTCCTTTCAAACAATGGGGGATGGACTTCATTGGTGAGAGCTTAGACCCTTTCAGTTCTGGACATAAGTGGTTCCTTGTAGCCAAAAATTACTTCACCAAGTGGTTAGAAGTAATCCCCACCAAGAAAGCAACACACCAAGTTGTTATGGATTTATTATTGAATAATATCATATGCAGATTTAGTGTGCTAGTCAAGAGTGTGGCTGATAATGCCATGTGTTTTAGAGCTAAACCTTTAATGGCAATGTGTAAGGACTATGGAACCAATCTGAATTATTCTTCAAACTATAACCCGCAAGGGAATGGACAAGTTTGAGTCTAGCAATAAGAACTTATTGAAGATCATTAGGAGGACCTTGGAGTTGAATAAGAGAAAATGGTATGAACAACTGAAATTTGTAGTTTGGGTCAATAGAATCACTGCCAAGAGAGCTAATTGTAAGATCCCATTTGAGTTGGTGTATGAAACTCAAGCTCTACTGCCATTACATCTACAATTATCTTCATTTCAGTTTGTTTAACAACTTGCAGATTAGGAGGTCAACCCATATGAAGCAAGGATTAATCAGATTGTGAATCTAGATGAAGAGAGAAGAGCATCCCACCAAAGGAATGTCAGATTTAGAGAGAATTTGAAGAGGTTGTTTGACAAGAAGGTTACTCCTAGGGCCTTAAATATTGGAAATTTGGTTTCTTTGTGGGATAGCAGAAATGAAGATAAGGGAAAACATGGAAAATTTCATGCATTGTGGATGGGCCCTTACTCCATTGATATCAGAATTGGTGAGAATACCTTTTTCTCAAGGACTTAGATGGGGAATTTCTTGAGCTACTTGTTAATGGTAGGAATCTAAAGCATTTCTTGGATTAATTCCCAAATTTGAGGTAGACACCAACTTGTATAGTTTATAGTGTTTGGTTTTTGCTTTGTTTTTGGTGTTTTGGTGGTTCTTGGTTTTCCTTGGTATGTGGCAGCCATTTTTGGTTGGTTTCTCAGCTAGTTTTTGGTGGCTTTGGCTCATGACTCTATTTTCCCAATGGATTGTTTTGGCACTTGGTCTATGTTGTTCTTGTGGAACTCACTGGGAGTGCCCATCCCTGAGCAGGAGCTGATGTTGGTGCCCATTTTGATCCTCTGTTATATTTCCATTTTTCCCCTTTGGTTTGCTTGCTCTAAAATGTTTTTTCTTTGAATTTGGTAGTCTACAAACCTTTTCCTCCATATTGGATGCTTTGAAAATCTCATAAGCTTATTATTTTGCCCCAATTCAAGAGAAATATACATGTATGCCTGTTTTGTGCCCTAATTTTCCAAATCTACGGGCCTCTATCATTTTTTCCACTTTTCCTAGCCTTTGGAGCTCTTGGTTGTTCATTTCATGCATATTTGCCCTCAAAACCTATCTCCATGGTAGAAAATTGCTTATAATCATTTCCCATTTGTTTTTGACTAAAAACCCTTTACCCATGAAGAAAAAATCAAATTCAAGCATCCCGATAAAATTCTATGTATTTTTATGGTCATACGGGTGTACTTTTCCTTCAAATTCTATCTCAAACAACGTCTCCTACGTGGCCGCTTGTGGTTGGACAAGGATCGACGGGTTTCTTTGAAAACTTAACATTTTTTTTTTTTGGAAAAATTTGCAAAATTATCCCACAACTCCGCAGATCCTGAGAGGAGGACATGTGTCATGTTCTCATTCAAGTGGCAAGATGGAAGGCTAATGGGGAACTTAGAATATTTTTTCCCTTTTTGGTGAAATGGATGAAAGTTTAAAAAGGGGCCCCTGTCTGCAATGGAGTGAAGGGAGACACGTGTTGGCTTCGGGGCATGGAGCGGGTCGGCGGCACAGGAGGTAAAAGGGATTTCTTTCCTTTTAGCAAAAATGACTTAGAGAAAAAAATTAAGCCGTTGGTCCGCAATGAATCACGGGTAGACACGTAGCGGATGTAGAGGGGAGTGCGGGCTGCCAAAGGAAAAAGGGAAATTTTTCCATTTTGGTAAAAAGACTTAGAGTGAAAATTTGAGGCATGGCTCTATGATGAAGCAAACGAAGACACATGGTAGGGAAGGAATTGGAGGCGCGGGCCGGTGAAAGAAAAGTAATAAATTTTCCTTGGCAAAAAAAAGGAGTTAAAACGTGAAATGAGCTCACAAATCCTCGGTGATAGAGAAGGTGACAAGTGTCAAGGGTAGAGACGGAGGTGTGGGCCCGCTGGGAAAAAAATTGAAAATTTTCCAAATTTCCAAAAATGGGGAAATGTACAAAATTGAGCCGCGATTACAATGGGACCCACCATATGCGCGTGTGAGCACCAAATTTCAAGGGTGGAGGGGTGGAGAAAAAATTCAAAATTTTACATTTTTCCAAAGATGTTTAAAAGTCAAAAATGATCCCAAATCCTTTTCCAATCATATTTTGACATGTAGAGGGCTCATATTGAAGGAAAAAGGGCAAATCAACGGTAATTGTACATTTTTCATTTTGGCTGCCATTTTTTCTCTAGGAAGCTTAGAGATGTGAATTTTACATCAATTTTCATTGAATTTTTGGCAAATTCATGTCATTTGTGCTTGCAAGGACCAATGCAAGTAGTTTTAGGGATTAATTTGTAGATTTGAGGTGTTTTTGAAATAATTTTATCCCCATCCCATCTAAAACGTGAAATATCAAATCAAGATGTTAATCAAATTTTAGAGGGATAAGGATGAAATAATGAAATGAAAAGGGTCTCGCATGCTTTAAGGATGAAAACATGCCCCCACAATGGATAATGATGAAGGATTTGTAATGATTCTCCATTTTTGAAACACGTGGCAACTTTTGTTGCAAATATGTTAAATGTCCCTATCTGTAAATCATGTTGGAATTTTGTAACAAACTTGATGTTGGGAATATTCTTTTCTTAGGAAAGAAGGATCAAATGTAATTGAAAAGTTATATAATGCATGTTTTTGAAATGCAAAAGGCTGGAGAAACTTATAATTTCATAGGAAAATTTGGGAAGAAGCCCATTCTCTCGAGAAAGCACCTAAGAACCATTTCTAATTCCTTTTTGCATCGATTTGTATCATGTTGAGTTGGTTTCAGTTGTAAATCCATCAACAAGATCTAAGATTGTTCTTATAACATTCCCCTACTAATAAATTTGGTCATTCTAGATTATTTTGTGTTGTCTCTTGGAAAAATTTACATGCACTTATGTTTTAGAATGTTTTCAATTTGTGTTTCTTGCTCTGTTGTAGTATTGTGTCTAAAATCTCTCTTGATCATACATGGTCTCATTTCTTGTTGATAGTTTAGTGGCATTTGCAATCTCACATTTAGAAGAGATTTCATCTAATAAAGAGATAAATAGATTTAAAATCACTTTACCTTCCTTGAATTTAGAGATTGTTTGTAAACCTTTGGGTGCACCTTAGGTCATAATAAAATAGAGATTTCTGGATGCTTTTTCGGTTCATCTACTTCAAGATTTTGTGGTAGGTTATAAAATATTGTGTGGAAGAGTGTAGATATGGGCCTCCATTTGGTGCACATATCTTGGTTGAAGGAGTACCTTAACCCCTTTAAAGCATTCTATTATTTAGGTCTTACAAATTCCCTGCAAAGGTCCTCAAAGAATTTGGCAAATTCTGGTTAGTCTAGTCTAAAATCTCCCACCAAAATTTCATTCAAACAAACTAATCCTACCCATACTACCTCTGCATTACATTGTGTGTCAACAAAAAAATTCAATTCATCTACAAAAATGCACAAAGCAAATCAGATCATACAATGTCTTCAGTAACCCTTTCCTTGCATTGAAAATATCTCCATAATATGGGAGTGAGAACTTCGAAAGTCAGATTTGGAGTGTTGATCATATTTTCCCAAGGCCCTTTCCATACTATTTTCAAAAATTGAGGGATTTCTTCATCTCCTTCACCATTTGAGGGTTACAAAATAGGTCCTCTTACCTTGGTTAAAAGGCACAACCTAAAATAGTTAGGACAAGATCAAGTCCTATTTGAGTGCTATCCATCTCTCCAAAAATCTGAGTGCTAGTTAGATCACATCCCCACTACAAAATGACACACATCATGATCTATCTAACTTCAAGCTTCATGCCATATCTCTGATGCTGCTCATACTAAAAAGGAGAACAAATTATGGTACTAACATGACCTTTGGTATAAACAATACTCGACTATCTTTCTCTCTCTGTCTTACCTCCCGACCTCACTCCTAATAGACAACGTGCTTTTCTTAAAAAGGTCTCTCGTTATGTCATCATGGGGGACCTCCTCTATAATTGACACTTTGATGATACTATCTAATGATGCCTCATAAAAACTGAAATTCCTTATACCATTAACGAATTTCATAATGGCATATTTGGAGGTCACTTCGTTGTCCCTTGCTATTGCTAAGTGTATTCTTCACCTAGGCTATTATCGCCAACCTCACCATGATTGTTGTGACTATGTCAAATGTTGTGTAAAATTCCAACAACATGCCAACCTTCATCATACACCCAATCATGCCTTATAGGTCACCCGTGACCTTTGGCCCTTCTCTCAATGGGGTTTGGATCTTGTCAGAGAGATCAATCCCCATTCTTCCCAACACCATCAATGGATCATCACCGCTACCGAATACTACACAAAATGGGTTGAAGCCATACCACTCATCTCCATGAAAGCCGAGAAAATATGTGAGTTCATTAATCATCACATCATTTTTTTGCTTCGTGTTCCTCATCGCATCATCACTAATAACCGAAAACAATTCAAAAATAAAACATTATGAAAAATTTACGATGCCTTCAACATTCAGCTAAGTTTTTCATCACCTTATCACCCACGGACCAAAGGCCAAGACGAACCCACCAACAAAACCCTAAACAAAATTCTTATGAAAGTGGTTAATGATCTTGGGAAGGAGTGACATACACACATTCCTTTCACCCTATGGGCATACCACACTAGTATCCATACTTCCACAATTGCCACACCCTTTTCGCTTGTCTACGGTACAAAGGCTGTTTTGCCTCTCAAATTCCAGATTCCCTCACTCCGCATTTCTCTCCATGACATGCTCAACGATGAAAATTTTTGTCAGAACCATTTAGCACAACTTGACTTATTAGATGAACATCATCTTAATGCTCTTGACCACCTTCAAGTTGACAAAAACATATCAAATGTGCCTATGACAAACGTGTTCATGAATGAACCTTCCGAGTCGTGACCTTGTCTCGAAATAAAATCAGCATGTAACGAAAGAAGAAAAAAAAGTAAACGGGAAAATTTGTTCCTAATTGGCTTAGACCATACATCATGACCCATACTTATGGATCATGTTCTTATCATTTATCTTCACTCGATGGTAAACTCGAACATGAGCCCCTTAATGCCTTGCATATTCGATCGTTTCTACTATTTACTTTTAGTCCTTCCTAACTTTTTTCGTCATTCCATGCTCGTCCCTTGAGTGCTATCCACTTCCTATGCCATCACCAATGATTAAATAAGAATCATGTGCATACCCATCACTTTTTATCTTCTCTTAAATATGTGTACCATGACACTACACATAACATGATTCTCATGGATACTTTTCATCTGTTTTTAGATGAGATCCCATGGTTATTTCACCCTACTTTCGAAAAAGAATATTAATCTTCACCTTACTTTTTCCATGACTTAAATGCCCTCACATGGGATCTAACTCCTTGAGTCACACTTCAAATAAAAATATGACTCCCTCAAAAGGAAATCTTTCTCTCTACAATCATCTTGCTATAAATAGACTTCTCCTCAAGGATAGCTATATAAAGCTCTTTAAAAAAGAGAGAGAATATGAAGCTTCCCACATCGATCAGCTTCATGAAGACCTCAAGGAGTTAATTTATTCATCCCATATGAACTTTCTACATCGATCAGTCTATCTCAAACATCAGTTAAAACAAACAACCTTTTAGTCATGGACTTGCCCATTGTGACCTTGGATCTCTTGCTATAAAGGCATGCTACCTCGTACCATATAAAAATTAACCACCTTTCATCTCTCTCACCATTCAAACTCCTATTTCCTAACGCCTCAAGGGATGTCTTAGAAGCTCCGTGACATTTGGTGATCATGTGATTATTATTCACCTTTAGGATAATAACTCATGCAAAGTCTTTAGGGTCTTATGTTCCCTAGCCTACCTATGGTATGGTCCACCAGTTATGATCCTCACCAATCAGGTAGCTTTCTTTCCCCCTCTTATCTTTTAACCTTCTTTATTATGTATTGATTACCTTATACAAGACTTAGTCCCTGATGCTTACCTTTGGGAAATCTTCTTCTTCTACCACAATCGAAATCACCTATACCAAGTTTCCCACAACTCACCCACTCATACAGACCTAAACCCAAACCATGCTTAAAACCTACCAACTCATTCTCATCCCTCCTCATATTCTTCCTTAGCTTATGGGAGAACTACATCGACCGAGGTCCCTTTTTGCTTGGACTATGTAGGTAGCACTCTGTGGGGCATGGAGCCCTTAGAGGTTAGCTCGACCACTCTCTACCCTAACCAATTCATATTTTATTTTCCTAAGCCACAATCTACCCTACTTTTTTTCCTTTTTATATAAAAATTGGAAATTAAACCAAACAAATGACAAATTTCTTCACATTTTTCTCATCATCAAAAAATACATTTATTTTGATTACCATTTCTTTACCAACGTCATGCATGTCTTATAAAACATCTTAACCATGACCCATATCATCATTCATTGCAAAAGATTAATGAATTACAACCTCCATAACCTGACTCCATCCATGCCTAAACCAAAACCTAACTCAATCCATGCCTAAAACTACGACTCCGACTCTGTCATGCCTAAATCCATAACCGACTCAATCCATGCATAAACCAAAACCTAACTCAATCCATGCCTAAAACCATGACCTGACTCAATCCATGCCTAACACACCTACCATAAGTCCATCTATGCATAATAATAAAATGTTATCAACACAAACACATAATGCCCATAATCATCATCATCTATATAAATACAATATCCACACATGTGTATCCATATACATAACTATCAAATGTCTTCGGCACGTAGGCCGGTGTATATAATCTAGTCTCTCAAAAATCTCATATACAGCCTCACCATCTTCGGTGCGTAGGCCAATATATGATCAAAATATACAAAACTCTAGTTCATCCTCACCATCTTTGGCACACAGGCTAGTATATATAAAAAAATGACCACAATACAACAAAATAAAGGGAATGGACATCAAGCCTCATCTTGTTAGACATCCTCTATGTCAGTATCTCTGATCTCCTCCTTGGCTCCTCTCTGTTGGCCTGGTGTCATCTCACCGCCCCCTACTGGAACATCACCTAGATCTGGTCTCCATGAGCTAGTGGCCTCTCCTTGATCTTGTCTCAGATCTCGATGGCCCCCTGTGCTCTCTACACTATGATTCTAGGATCTAGTCCTCTCACTTGAGGCCTACTATGCCCTGTACTCTCCATAGGATAGAAAATCTATCCTAGCCGCCATCAACTAATCTTGGTAGTATCTGGCCTCATCTAGGGCATCCCATAACCTAGATATGGGAACAATATGTGATGGACCCATAGGCTTTGCCCCTATACTGTCATGTGGGACCCTGTCTCGCCCCTGCCTATAAACTGGGCCCCTGTCTCGTGCTCGTGGAGGTACCATTGGTCTTGCACCTTATGCATGTGCCATGGCCAACTAGCCCTGTAGCCCTGTAACCTATGCCTGTAGGGTGGCCACCTGACCATCATCACCATCCTGATCTCCACCTTGGTCCATCTGGGCTGAATACGCCACTGTGCATGCAACTCGGCCACCTCTACCTCTCGAAATAGCTAACGCGCCTACACCATCCCCAACTAGGTAATCAGGGTCGCCACCTGCCCCTGTAGGGCATCTCTCTACATCGTGGTAATGGCTAAATACGGCTACCTAGGTCCGGGGTGGTACTACTCGTAAATGAGCCACCCACCATTGTTTATATCTATCTGTTACTCCGGCATCATTGATCCACTGGTCTACCACCTACTCCTCCTACCCTATGGGCACTGTCAGATGTGGTAGAGGCAATGGCCTCTCCACGTCATCTCTCCTGTACTACGAGAAGGGTGGAGGTATGTCCTGTAGCATCCCAAAATACTGCCTAACCCTATCAACTGGGATCATCTCATGCTCCCAAAGACGGAACCCCTCTATTCATCTTAGCGGTGAAGGCCATCTATCTCATCATGCATCTGTCTATATGAGGGATAACCCACATACGATATCCATATGATGTCCACCCCGGTCACCCATAAACTATCATGGGTCACTTGTTTCGTGACCGATACCAGTTTGACCCTACCGATGCTGCCTAACCCTAACCAATGCCAATCATTGTCACAACGAAACCCGTGACCCCAAACCCTCCCCTCTCAAAAAAATCCCTCTCCTAACCCTTCTACCTACCCATTCTCCCCTACACTTCCCCTCAACCCCGTCCCACACCCTCATTCACCCACTTACCTCTCTCCATGTTCCTATTATACCCAATTTACCCTCCCACATTTCAAATTTAATTTTCCCCCCACACACCTAATATATCTCACAAAACACAAAACGGGTTTAATGGTTACCTCGTCATCTTGCCGTTGCCATGGTGGCACATCTGGCCACTACACTGGTGGTCCACCCGATCCCTCTCTGGGCTCTGCCATCACCAATTGGTCACCTCACCTCCAACCACCCGAATCCAACAATTTGATCTCATGGACCCACCTCTCAACTACCAATCACCTGCCATTCACTCACCAACTCAGCTTTCCATTCCATCTAGACACTTTCCAACTTTCCCTCTCTCTCGTGTCATTTTCCTCTATTTCACATGGGACAAATGATTCTAAAAAGCATGGAATTTTTATTTTTATAACATCCCCAACCTAACCGACACTAGTTTTACCTTCACCAACATCGGTCACGTGCCCTACCTTACCGTGGTCGGTTACCCTTGATTGGCATCGTGTAGACACCAAATTCGTGTCTCACGACCCCTTGTGACCCGCATCCCATTTCGCAACCTAACCTCATTACCTAAACTTTACACAATTATTTATTAACTACCTTGTAATTGATAAATCCACACTCACCTTACCCGCCACCTCACTTTGCCACCTCATCATGACCTAGCCCTAACCCTAAACTAAGCTAATTAAGACCCATGACTTGGTCTAGACTCACATCCATAACTAATGCCTCCTTACTCGCACCAAAAGCCGACCTTCTAGCCACTTGACCAAGCCCGCAACTGATCTCTCGGGAGAAAAGCAGGGAAGGTGGGCTATTTTAGTAAAAATAGCCTACTTTTTCCTTACCGATGCCGGTTCCTACTCGACCGCCGTCGGTTACGTAACCGCCATCGGTTCCCTGTAAATGGGCTTCCCAAATCAAAACAATGGATTGGAATTTCATTTTGGAGATCAGTCGAAGGATTTTTGAATCAAAGGAGAGTCCAAAGCGATTAGCAGAGTCCAGAACTTCACTTGACCAAGCAGAGACGAGTGAAGAAACCAGAAGAGTTGGCAGCCAAGGAGATCAACTTGCATCTTCGTCAAAAACCAGTAAGTCACATCTTGCATGTCCTCTGTTATAACATTTCTCTTGCCTTTGGAACCACAGTCCTCATAAATCCATCCCTGAATCCACTACCCAGCGTGCATATTACATCTAACTGCCATCCATCTACCTCTCATCACCTTATTTCTTAATATCACCCATATACACTCTTACAAAATAATACGATTTACAAACAACACAAACACCCTACAAAACAACCAACCTCACAGATCCTAAACCATAACCGGTATCGGTTATCGAATGCCAGTATCGGTTATCGAATCGGTGTCAGTTAAGGACTCCTACACCTCGACCAGTATCGGTTATCGAAGAATCGTGTCGGTTACTGTGATTCACAACCAGAAACCAGCCTTTCCCCTACCTGTTTCAACGAAGTGATTTAATTGATATTTTACAGTATTTTGTGTTAACTCATATCGGCAGGGGAACTGACCACCTTCGAAAGGAAGTTTCATATTTCCTGGGCCCAAGGCAGTTCCCTCATTTATTATCTAATCAAAATCTTGTGGTCTTGTGTTCTTATTTGCAGGTAGTCCTTCCCTGAGACAAAAGGAGTTCTCATGATCAACCCGATCTTTTCTACGATGTACGCGCACATCATCTCGACATTCTACGGGTATTCCTCCTAACCCTAACCTTATTTGTTTCTAAAAGGAACGAAGCATTTCCGAGTGAAACATTTTGGCACGCACGGTGGGACCCATTTTGGGTTTTTCTTTATTTCATACTTCTTTGTTATTATAGGGAGCATACTTGCTGTTTTCTTCTTCTAGAGATATTCACGGGGTATTTTATTATTCGGTAAAAGAACTTGCTTTGTTTTTGCATCTTGCATTAGTAAAAGTCATCTCTTTTGCTTCATCGAATATCACTTTTGATTTGGGTTTTAAAACACATGCATTACATTCCCGCTGTTGTTTTTCAATTCTAGTGAACATAGATTAAGTAATGTGTCGTACACGTGGGGTGATATCCACGGTATTGACAGAAATTAACCTTAGTTTCACTTTGCACAACACATACTGAATCACTTCACAATTAACACAACATCTCAAACATCCCCCCTTTTCCGCGGTATTCCTCCGCCCGATTGAGGTAACCTTATAAGCCAAAACAAACTTGATATTTCCCCTAAGTCTTGTTGTTTAGGATTCTGACATCATTCTACGTCTAAAGGCATAAGCCCACAATAATTAAAATTAACCCTAAGGTTAATCTCTGCATTTGCGTTTGCCTCTTGCTTGTTTTCAAATCCTGTTTTCTCTGTCATACTTTGTCTTCTGTGATCAATAAGTTGCTAAACTACTCAACGTTGCTAAAAATCAAATTAGCAACCCCTTTGTATTTTCTTATTCTAGATTTTTGACACCGCATCGGTTAAGGGACCGACGTCGTTTTCCTGTGACCGACACCGGTTACAAACCGATATCGGTTACTGTCTCTCTCAGCCCCTGACAAACCAGCAACTTGCTAAATTCACCATTCTGAGGTTGTTTTTGTCCTTGATAGATTGAAACTTTCCTGTGTGTTCTGGTCTATGGTTGTCATCACTCGGAAGCAAGCCGCCGCCATGGTTTCACACGCTTGCTCTGTTTCTTTGCCTGAATCACCCCCTTCACATTCTATAGGAAACCCTACGGACACCAGTGAGATCCCCCAAATTCCTGTGGGAGACAAGGACTTTGCCAAATTTCTAGATGCTAATCCCAGCGCTGTACAATACTATTTGTCTCATACCCCTGACCGTGCGCCTGATGGTCAGCTCCTTATGGGCATGCCTATTAGTATAGCTGCTCATTTAGCTCCTACTCCTCCTGATAACAATACCTTACTTCCCGCATCACTAGCCCCGTCTCCCAATCCGACAGCGGCAGAGGTTCATACGACCCCGATTAGCTTTCCTTTTGTTAATCTTGGACCCCACGTATCGCCACCACCAACTGCCCCTATCTCGTCTCTCTTTCAGACCACTCCATTCATGACTTACTCTCTGCCACCTATTCAAACGAGCTTTCCTTCTCAAGCTCCGCCTACCTTTTCATTCCCATACACGTATCCAGTAACCTCAACACCTTATATGGGACATCCCTATTCTGTGGCACCATCATCTCATCCAACCACAGATTTCATCAAACAAATGATGGACAAAATGCAAAACCTGGAGGCTTCCGTTTCAGGAAGTCGTAGCGCCTTGACATACGAGCAAGTTTGTCGGGAGCCCATTCACCCTTCTGTCCCCCTTCATTCATATCCTCCTCAATGGGAGTTGCCAAAGTTTACTCGTTTTAACAGTAAAGAGGATCCTCAACAACACTTGCGATCATTTAGACATGCTTGTTATTTGATTGCCCATGATGATGCCTTGTTACTTCGCACCTTTCCCATGTCCTTATCGGGACACTGCCTTGAGTGGTACGATTGCTTTAACCCAAGACTCAATCTTCTCTTTTAACCAACTAGCCCAATCTTTCTTGGATCATTTCTCCATTAACATTGCCAAGAAAGTATCTATCACCGACTCTATGCCATCGACAATTTGAAGACGAATCTATCGCAGATTTCGTTGGATGATGGCGGGCCTTATCAACCAACTTACGTATGCCTTGCCTCAAACCGAACTCATCGAACTATTTACGCGGGCCTGCGCTAAGCACATCTCCCCTACCCTCCAAATTCAAACTTTCCGCACATTCGACGAGGCCTTTACCATGGCTCTAAGCTAGAAATTCGAGCCTTAGAAGAAGAGAAATTGCGGTTGCGTAACAAAAACCCCAATTTCCGAACTCCCGATTCTACTAACAAGTCAAACACCATCGCTCCTCACGCGTCCACTTCTTCTAAATCAAAAGGAGCTATCCACGCGGTAATGGTCAAATCTCAAACACCGTCAATGCTCATGAAAACCACTTATAAGTACAAAGCCGAGCCCACCAATTACACTCCTTGGGAGAAACTTATGGCGTCATCCTGGAGAAATTGCTCAAAGCAGAGCCATTACCTTACCTCCTCGTTAAACCTCATTCGGGTTTGATTCCACTCGCGCCATACCTTCTGGTACAAAGAAAATGACTTTTGTAACTTCCACCGCGTGAAGGGACACGGTCATGAAAGCTGCAAGATGTTGAAAAACATAGTGCGGGAAATGGTTGATGCGGGAATATAGCCCTCGATAATCCTAACACCCCTGCTAACCGAAATTTGAAAATTTTCAACAAGCCATTCCCGAATCACTCGTCCAACAAGAATCGCCAACTGGATATCTTAGCCGAGGAGAGTGTTCATGAGATCCATGCAGATTCGATACCGGACCAAAAGCCTCTATCGAGAAAATTTTGAATCAAGCCTCTTCACTAACACAGGAGCCCGAACCTCCTTTACCACCATCAAGCCAAAGCGAAATCATTCCTTTACCCATAGAAGAGTTAGCTGCCCAGGCTTCCCTTCCCATTAATGAGTCTTCTTACACCACATCCCTACAAGACTGCGAGCGGATGTTGTCTAATCTATCCATTTCCCAGACGTCTCCTTCTACCACTCTTGCCGCACAAGAGGAAGGTACACCACTCCTTTTGACATCCTTAGATGAGAAATCTCTCGCACCGACATCGTTAAATTCTTTAGTCATGACAGACCCCCTCCAACATGCCCTTCTGCCTATTAGTCCCTCATCACCTAAATCTTTTCAACAACCCGTCGACCTCTTAGCATCTACTGATACAGTGCCTCATCCGCCTCCTGTGTCACACCCGCAATGGATTGGAATTACAACTCACTTTTCCTCTGTACCAAAATTACAAATTACACCTGGAGACTGTCATTCCACAGAAGATAGACAGGCCCTATGGGAACGTTTGAGTACTCCTGTTTCTACTCAAATGCAAATGACTGATCCCGATGTCTCCACCATCTACCCGAAGTGCTTACAGAAGCTTAAAATGCCCCTGTTCTCGCCTTCACCCCCCTCACCTCTACCAAATTCCCCGTCCACTTCTATCAACTTAACCAGATCTTCCCCTACGCTTGGGACCTCACCAATGCCCAGTCTAACACACCCGCCTAAGCGACTCGATTTATCCCAAAATAAACCCGCCCCGCCACCTAGGAGACAAACGCAATCCGGGCCTCTATCAAAACCCTCATCTTCACACCCACCTTCCATATTGGGACCTCATCCCTCCACCTTACATCAATATATCATACCTCCTTTGTTTTCTGCAAAACAACCTACGCCTTTTACACCTATACAGAGATCAAAGGGTATCACAACATCGTTACCCCGCGTATCCGGTCCACCTATCAACCCTAAACCAATCCCATCATCAAAGGATTTATTTTCTGTCACTCCCCTTTCTCCGTGGTTGTTTCCCGCTACCATGCCATCTGTAGCCTCATCATCTAACCAGCTGAACGTAACTTCTGTGTCCAAGAAACCACGTTTAGTGAAAAACATGTGTCAGCACCCCTCGACTAAACCACCACCCATACGAACTAAACACGCCCAAACATTACCACAACCCACACAATCAATACCCTCATCTTCTTCTGATTTTGACCCACTCAAAGGATCCTACGCCAAAATCCTTGCTATGTTGGTGGAGAATGCGACCATCTCTCTACCCCCACTTCGACCTTATGACCCGTCTAAGCCCCGACCTGTGGATTATGATGAGTCTAAAATCTGCGCCTATCACCGCACACCTGGACATGATGTAGAAGGATGCAAAGCTCTAAAAACCATCCTTCGCCAGTCACCTCTTCCGGATCGAAAGATTAAGAAAAACAACTTACGCAGGGAGAGACCTCTAGCGTCAATTCCCTCTACTATACCATCTGTCCCCGCCTCACCAAGATCGATCATTATTACAACCCCACCTCTTGAAGACCATGAATTATCCCAACCATCTTCTTCATCTCAGGTCTACGAGATTAATATGATTAGTGTCGCTACTCGAGGACAGAAAAACAATGGGAAAGCGAAAAAAAAAACACTGCGGCGTCTCTTTCTCCTTCAACCATCCCGATTACACCACCACCTAAAGTGGTTATTCGCGGACCCACCTATCCCATCTCTAATGGAGTTGCCACCGAACCATGATCAAACAGCTTCATCAATCGCGTAAAATGACACTATATGATCTCATTCGACTTGAATCTCATCGACAAGCTCTCGTTGAGATCCTTCAAGGGATAGAGGTTTTACCCAACGAAACCCCGCCCGTCGCCTCCATTCTAACACCCAATCACGTTGCCTCTCTCACCAAACAATCCATCTCCCCACCACTTCTCTCAAAACAACAAGCCGCTGCAAGTTAGTTTCTCGGAAGATGAAATTATCGACTTTGGTGCGAGAAGACCACGACCGCCCTTTTCATTTCCACTTACGTCCGAGACATTCGATTTGATTGGACGGGCGCTAGCCTAAACATCATCTCTTCAAAAGCCTTCCAACAAATGAACATCCCTTCTAGTTGCATGTGTGCCAACCCCATCATGTTGCGATCATCATTCAATGACGCTATTACTTCTACCTTAGGCACCGTGATCCTCAACATTCGCGTAGGCCCACGTACTTTACTCGAACTCTTCTATGTCCTTGAAGGAGAGTTCCAATATAATATATTCTTTGGGTCATCCTTGGATCAAGCCATGGGATGCGTTCCTCAACATTACATCGATGCATAAAATTTGAGTACGAGGGAAGTCCTACACCTGTAAAAGCTGATCCTCCCCCTTCAAAACTTGCAATATGTTATACCGCCCAAACGATGTGCTTATACCAATTAAGACACCCATACATTCAACCCAACCATCCTCTTCAAATGTACCTCAACCATCCACCTCAATCGCACCTATGCCTTCAATCGATGAAACCACCGCCGCACAAACCACTTCTCTTCCCGCAGCTAACATCCCAACCTCCGGCCCTTAGTAGATGTTTTCATCGCCTCACGCTGGGAGTACCGCCTATATAACGTTAGTTCTTTCCCTACCCCGCAGGAGTACGGACAATTACATGCACATCCCACCTACGACCGTCGCGTGGGGGAGGTAATCTCTTACGGACCACCCCATTGTCGCACTAACCTAACGTATGGGGGTGTTGACGCATCCTCCATTACCCCTGAACCTCCTCTTGGTGTGGTTCCCTTCCAATCCGATTTTCAATACCTGACAAATCGTCGCTTCGCCCTCACCTTCTTGACTCGCTGTGCGTGGAAAGGCTTTGGTTTTGGCCTTTACGAACAAGGCCGACATACTCTCATCCCCATCACCACACGCAAACATAATGATCGCAGTGGTCTCGGTTTTTCCGAAACACCTACACAAGAGACACCTCCTGTCAGCTGTATCCTGGAAGAAGAAGATGTCGCCCCTACCAAACCATCATCACCCACTTTGCCATCATCACCCACAGAATCGATGGACCCTGAATCTATCCCTCCTAACTTTTTTTTTTTTCATAAATGCTATCTTCATAGGTCCTCTCACTTATCAACGCGATAATGAGGACCCATCCTCTCTTCCCCTTCTGTATCCAGACATGATCGCAGAGGATTCGCCTTCGATTAATGTTGTTGAGTGCCAGGATGACGACTCCATCCTCACTTACCTTGGGGCGGACGACTCCTATCTTCAACGCGCCTTACCATCTGAAACTCAAACCATGCTGAACGAATCTACTATAGAAGTCAACATCCACACGGAGGAAGATCCTCACATAGTGAAGATCGGACAATCCCTTAACACATCAGAACAAGCCGCCTTTACTACCTTTCTCCGTGCTCGCAACCAAGCTTTCGCATGGTCTTACGCTGACATGCCAGGAATTGATCCTACCATCGCCGTCCATAACATCACCCTAAACCCCGATTCCAAACCAGTCAAACAGAAATTGAGAAAAATGCATCCACGCATTGCTCTCTTGGTCAAAGAGGAGCTCCAACGACTCCTTTCTGTTTCCTTCATCTTGCCTATTGACTATCCTCAATGGATTTCTAACATCGTACCTGTCACTAAAGCGACAGGGGGACTTCGGATATGCACAGATTTCCGGGATCTTAACCTCGCTTGCCCCAAGGATGACTTCCCCCTCCCAAGTATTGATCAACTTGTTGATCTCACTGCGGGCCATGAAATGCTTTCTCTCATGGATGGCTTTTCAGGATACAACCAAATTTTGGTTGCCCCTGCCGATCAACACAAAACTGCCTTCATAACTCCTTGGGGAACCTTCTGTTATCGTGTCATGCCATTTGGCCTTAAGAATGCTGGTGCTACCTATCAGCGGGCTATGACCTACATTTTTCATGACATTATGCACACTATCCTTGAAGACTATGTCGACGATCTTCTCGGCAAGTCTAAACATCGTAGTGAACATCTCGATGTTTTAACCATTATTTTTGATCACCTGTTACAATATTCTGTCCGCCTTCAACCGAAGAAATGTGTCTTTGGTGTTCTTTCGGGAAAACTTCTTGGCTTTATCGTCTCTTTGCGTGGCATTGAGGTCGATCCATCTAAAGTCAAAGCTATCCTAGAAATGCCCCCACCCAAAAATCTCAAACAATTGCGTAGTTTACTGGGTAAGCTCCAATCTATCCGACGTTTCATCTCCCAACTCTCGGATCGGTGTCAACCTTTCCATCACCTCCTTAAAAAGGATATTGCATTCCAATGGAGCGAAGAATGTCACCAAGCCTTCGAAGCTCTCAAATCCTATCTCTTGCAGCCACCCGTGCTTATCCCACCCCAAGACGACCGCCCTTTCTATCTTTACCTTTCCGCCACCGACCACGCTATAGGAGCCATGCTTGCACATCGTGACTCTGAGAATCACGAACAAGCCGTTTATTATATAAGTCGTACTTTGGTGGACTATGAGACTAGGTACACACATGTAGAAAAATTGTGCCTTGCCCTATCATTCGTGGCCACCAAACTCCGACACTACCTTCTAAATCACAAGACTTTCGTCATCACCAATACAGACCCCATCCATTACATGTACGCCAAACCTCATCTGAACCAACGCATTGCTAGATGGCTCATGCTTCTCGCCGACCTCGACCTTGAGTTTATCCACCAGAAATCAATCAAAGGACAAACCATCGCAGACCAACTTGCGGACGCTCCTTTACCGGGGGAACAATTTACCAATTTCACATTTCCCGACGAACTCATCGCTACTCTTTCCCTCACAGAGGAGTCGTACCCAATGACCCTCTTCTTCGATGGATCTAAGTGCCAGTGCGGTGGAGGAGCCGGCGTTGTTCTCATCCCTCTTGATGTTGAACCTATGCCTCTTTCATTCCGGCTTGATTTCCCCTGCACTAATAATACAGCGGAGTACGAGGCCCTTGTTCTAGGTCTCCAAGTTGCGTTACACTTAGGCATTAAATCTATCAATATCTTTGGTGACTCTCAATTGGTAGTCAATCAAGTTATGGGCATCTACCAATGTAAAAATGAGGAACTTCAGAAGTACAAACACCACGTGGAGTCACTTCTAGCCTTATTTACTCACTATTCTATCCAAACCATTCCCCGCTCCACTAACAAATTTGCGGATACTATGGCTTGCTTAGCCTCGCAGATTCCCGCCGCGCCAACTGACTTTGAATTATTCGTCATGGTCCAACAACTTTTTGCCCCATCCTATTCAACCTCGGTAGTTTGTATGATAAATACTATGTCTACTAATTCACAGGATACCTGGTACCACCAATTCCACGACTACCTTACAATCTCTGTCCTCCCACCTGACCTTACTAGTAACGGCAAACGTGCTTTTCTTAAAAGTGTTTCGCGTTATGTTGTCATGGGGGGACTCCTCTATAAATGTGGCTTTGATGGTATCCTCCTTCGCTGTCTAACTGGCGTGGAGGCCACTCATACCATTCAACAGGTCCATGACGGTATTTGTGGTGGACATTTTAGCGGCCTTGCCGTGGCCAAACGAATCCTTCGCCTTGGTTATTATTGGCCTACTCTCAATAACGACTGCTACGAATATGTTAAGCGTTGTGTTATGTGTCAGCAACATGCCAACCTTCAACATACTCCTAGCCACCCGCTCCAGATCGCTCGAGATCTTTGGCCTTTCTCACAATGGGGTTTAGACCTTATTGGTGAGATTCACCCAACCTCTTCACAACGTCACCGTTGGATACTCACAAATGACCAAATATTACACAAAATGGGTGGAGGCTATTCCACTCATTTCAATCAAAAAGAAAAAATTGTCGAGTTCATTAACCACCACATTATCGTCGTTTTGGTGTTCCTCACCGCCGATAATGAGATAATGGAAAATCTTTCAAAAACAAGTTGTTGTAAGACCTTTGTGACAACTTTGGTATCAAACTTAGTTTCTCATCACCTTACTATCCACAAGCCAATGGGCAAGCCGAGTCCTCTAATAAAACACTAACCAAAATCCTCATGAAAGTTGTCAATGAATCTGGAAGAAATTGGCACGATCACATTCCCTTTGCCCTTTGGGCTTATCGTACTAGCATTCGTACTTCTACTAATGCCACACCTTTTTCTTTGGTATACGGCACCGAGGCTGTTTTGCCTCTCGAAATACAAATACCCTCCCTTAGAATATCTCTTCAGGATATTCTCACCAACGATGATTTCCGCCAAGAGCGGTTAGCCCAATTGGAGCTTCGACCAACGACATCTTACAAACTCTCGATCACCTTCAAATCTATCAAAAATGCATCAAGCGTGCTTATGATAAGCGACTTCATGAGCGTACCTTTAAGGTTGGTGATCTTGTCCTCAAAGAGAATCAACATGTCACCAAACTAGAAAAGAGCAAACGTGGAAAATTTGCTCCCATTGGATTGGGCCTTATATAATCACTCACACCTATGGATCGTGCACTTATCGCTTAGCTTTCGCTTAATGGTAAACTCGAACTCGAACCCTCGAATGCCTTGCATCTTCGACCATTCTACTGTTGAATCTAGTGTTATATCACTTCTTATCTACCTACTGCTCGTCCCTTGAGCCCATTTACCGCTACATACGCTTTGTTTTCTATATCTCCGAATAAAATCAAAATCACTTCGCACCTCCCCTTGATGATGCCTTCCCCTCTTTAGTCTAGTCCATGACTTCAAAGTATTAAAATAAGCCGTATTCTTAAGGGATTTTCTTGAGTCAAACTTCCTACTAAACTAGATGCTTCACGCCAAAAGAACATCTAGTCATCTAAAATTAACTATAGACTGCTCCCTCGAAGGACAGCTATATGCCAAACTATTGCCGCTACTATAAATAGATCGCTCCCTCGAAGGACAGCTATGCACAAAATCATCTCTGCTATTATAAATAGATGCTCCTCGAAGGACAAATTTATACATACGCCTTTATCGAAGCTTCTCGCATTGATCAGCTTCGTGAAGACCTCAAGAATAAAATAATCAATATCCCTTGTAGACTTCCCGCATCGATCAGTCTACATTCAATAAAATAAAAGCCTCATTCAAAAGAACTTTTTGGGTCATGGACTTGTCTATTTAGGGTAGGTTCTCTTTCGTTGTAACAAGTTCTTTGTACCTCAGCTATATCATCCACATCACCTCACCATTTGTTTCAACTCAAGGGACGTAACGTACACCTGATATATTGTGATCATACAACTCTTTTCAACTATGGACTTCTCGTCTATGCACGGCACTTAGGGCTTCAGGCTCGTTCTACGTTGTGTGGTTCGTTTAGCTCTTTTCACCTACGGAACACTCTTTCCGCTTTGCCTCGCATCTAGGATTGTGTGTTGATCTTAATCAGGACACTATTCCCTCCTACTTGGGTATGCTAACCTTTGCTTTACCTATACCTACACCAACAACATTATCCTACCAGCACCAACAACATTACCCTACCAACATCAAATTTTTACCAAACGACCAATTGCCTAAACCATACCAAATTGCCTAAATTCACCCCTCCCTGATCCTAAGGGAGAACTACATCGGTCTGAGGCCCGTCCTTGCTTTGTGCAATGGGCTATGTAGGGCAAAGACTTAGGAGACATGGGGTCTCCCAAGGTTAGCTCGACCATCCCCTACCATAACCTATCATGTGTGGTAAATATAAATATTTTTGTGTATTTCTATTTAATTACATTTCTCTTTGATCCTTTTTCAAAACACCGAAAGTCAAAACGACAACATTCTTATTATTATAACGTAAATCAACATACATATCTCGCTTTAGTTAGATGTTCAAAAAATACATCTTCTATATCATCGACGATTTATTGTGTTGGCACTCTTATTTATTCTTATACCTTGCTAACATTTATTTAGACCCTCACGCCTCATCCCAAACTAGGTGATGATAGTGATCGTCGACCCCTCTCGCCAGGCCTCTCTATCCTCAAAGGTACCACGGCTATTGGTACCGCCCACTGATCTGCCAATCTCTCCTGTAACATGTGAATACGCTCTCTCGCATGGAGGTATCTAGCCTCTAGTCCCTCCGCTCGTGACTCACAAACATCGCAAATATCTACTGCTGCAACCCCAAGGCCGCACTCCAACCACTGCCCGACCCAAGGCCGCACCCAACCACTTGGCCCGACCCAAGGCCACAACCAACCTATTTGGCCCGACCCAAGGCCACAACCAACCTATTTGGCCCGACCCAAGGCCGCACCCAACCATTTGGCCCGACCCGAGGCCGCAACCAACCTATTTGGCCCGACCCAAGGCCTCACCCCAACCATTTGGCCCGACCCAAGGCCTCCACCTACCAATTGGCCCGACCTAAGGCCTCAACCTACCTATTTGGCCCGACCTAAGGCCTCAACCTACCTATTTGGCCCGACCTAAGGCCTCCACCTACCAATTGGCCCGACCCAAGGCCTCAACCTACCCATCCGGCCCGACCCAAGGCCTCGCCCTACCAATTCGGCCTGACCAAAGGCCTCGCCCTAACCATCCGGCCCGACCCAAGGCCTCGCCCTAACTATCCGGCCCGACCCAAGGCCTCAACCTACCTATTTGGCCCGACCCAAGGCCTCAACCTACCTATTCGGCCCGACCCAAGGCCTCAACCTACCTATCCGGCACACCTCAAGGCCGCAACCCAACCACTTGGCCTGACCCACGGCCGTATCACTTCCATACCTTACCCACAATCAACATCATACATTTTATCCACCCATCATGTAGCCTTTTGTTCACTCGAGCTCACCTGTTCGTGTTTTAGCATGATTAGGGTCCTTGACTTGATCTGTCGACCAACTTTGCCTAGACCTAGACCGTGACGTTTATCTCAACCAAACCAACCTTTTGGTACTGCCGAACATGCCTAAACGTTCCGGTACCTTACCTATTATATACCCTGGAGCTACTTCCTATGCCTTGGATACCAGGATTATATCACCCTTGTTTGGATAAACTATCGACCTTTGCCTATACATTGCTGGTTTGCTAGTCAAATCATGTACCCTAGTCGTACTATTGCATTTCAACATGCGTCTGCTTCCTTGGACCTACCCCACCACCTTACCATCCTCTCTACAACATGTACCCTTTATCAACCCTATCCCTGATTTCCCGTTCACTCAATCGGTGATAGATTTGAGGGGGATTACCTATATCCTTAACATGAGAAACCACTTCATATTATTGTCCGCGCAGCTTTACAGAACAAGCTACACGACAATAAGGGGCTAATGTAGACACCAAATTTGTGTCTCACGACCCTCGTGACCCGCATCCCATTTCGCAACCTAACCTCATTACCTAAACTTTACACAATTATTTATTAACTACCTTGTAATTGATAAATCCACTCACCTTACCCGCCACCTCACTTTGCCACCTCATCATGACCTAGCCCTAACCCTAAACTAAGCTAATTAAGACCCATGACTTGGTCTAGACTCACATCCATAACTAATGCCTCCTTACTCGCACCAAAAGCCGACCTTCTAGCCACTTGACCAAGCCCGCAATTGATCTCTCGGGAGAAAAGCAGGGAAGGTGGGCTATTTTACTAAAAATAGCCTACTTTTTCCTTACCGATGCCGGTTCCTACTCGACCGCCGTCGGTTGCACGTGAACCGCCATCGGCCTCGTAAATGGGCTTCCCAAATCAAAACAATGGATCGGAATTTCATTTTGGAGATCGGTCAAGGATTTTGAATCAAAGGAGAGTCCAAAGCGAGCACAGAGTCCGAACTTCACTTGACCAAAGAGACGAGTGAAGAAACCGGTAAGAGTCAGCTAGCCAAGGAGATCAACTTGCATCTTCGTCAAAAACCAGTAAGTCACATCTTGCATGTCCTCTGTTATAACATTTCTCTTGCCTTTGGAACCACAGTCCTCATAAATCCATCCCTGAATCCACTACCCAGCGTGCATATTACATCTAACTGCCATCCATCTACCTCTCATCACCTTATTTCTTAATATCACCCATATACAGCCTTACAAATAATACAGTTACCAAACAACACAAACACCCTACAAAACAACCAACCTACAGATCCTAAACCATAACCGGTATCGGTTATCGAATAAGATTTATCGGTTATCGCAATGAACGTGTCGGTTAAGTTTGAGCCTACTCTACACCTCGACCAGATCGGTTATCAAGAATCGTGTCGTTATCGTGATTCACAACGAAACCAGCCTTTCCCCTACCTGTTTCAACGAAGTGATTTAATTGATATTTTACAGTATTTTGTGTTAACTCATATCGGCAGGGGAACTGACCACCTTCGAAAGGAAGTTTCATATTTCCTGGGCCCAAGGCAGTTCCCTCATTTATTATCTAATCAAAATCTTGTGGTCTTGTGTTCTTATTTGCAGTAGTCCTTCCTGCATAAAAAGGAGTTCTCCGCATAACCCGATCTTTCTCTACGAAGACGCGTACATCATCTCGACATTCTAGGTATTCCTCCTAACCCTAACCTTATTTTTTTCTAAAAGGAACGAAGCATTTCCGAGTGAAACATTTCTCTACAACATTTACCTTTTATCAACCCTATCCCTGATTTCCCGTTCGCTCAATCTGTGCTAGATTTGAGGGGGATTACCTATATCCTTAACATGAGAAACCACTTCATATTATTGTCCGCGCAGCTTTACAGAACAAGCTACACGACAATAAGGGGCTAATGTAGACACCAAAATTGTGTCTTACGACCCCTTGTGACCCGCATCTCATTTCGCAACCTAACCTCATTACCTAAACCTTACACAAGTATTTATTAATTGCCTTGTAATTGATAAATCTACACCACCTTACCTACCACCTCACTTTGCCACTTCATCATGACCTAGCCCTAACCCTAAAACTAACCTAATTAGGACCCATGACTTGGTCTAGACTCACATCCATAACTAATGCCTCCTTACTCGCACCCAAAGCCGACCTTCTAGCCACTTGACCAAGCCCGCAACTGATCTCTCGGGAGAAAAGCAGGGAAGGTGGGCTATTTTACTAAAAATAGCCTACTTTTTCCTAACCGATGCCGGTTCCTACTCGACCGCCGTCGGTTACGCAACCGCCATCGGTTCCTCGTAAATGGGCTTCCCAAATCAAAACAATGGATTGGAATTTCATTTTGGAGATCGGGCCAAGGATTTTTAGCCAAAGGAGAGTCCAAAGCGATCAGCAGAGTCCAGAACTTCACTCGACCAAGCAGAGACGAGTAAAGAAACCAGAAGAGTTGGCAGCAAAGGAGATCAACTTGCACCTTCATAAAAAAAAACCAGTAAGTTATATCTTGCATGTCCTCCATTATAACATTTCTTGTGCTTTTGGAATTGTAATCTTCCCAAATCCGTTCCTGAACCCATTATCTAACGAACCATTGCCTCTAACCATCATTCCTTAGCTTCTAACCATCCCATTTCTCAATACTATCCAAAAACCAGCCATTACAAACACCACAACCAGCCCGTAAGATCCTAGAACTAACCGGTATCGGTTATCGGTGACCGCCATCGGTTATGCTATAGATAACCGGCATCGGTTCCTTTGATCAAAACCAAGAAAATGACCTTTTCCCTACCTAGTTCCACGAAACAATTTAATTAGTACTCTACAGATTTTGTGTTAATTCATATTAGCAGGGAACCGACCACCTTCGAAAGGAAGTTTCATACTTCCGGACCAAGGCGATTCCTCATTTATTATCTAATCAAAATCTTGTGGTCTTGTGTTCTTATTTGCGGCAGTAGTCCTTCCAAGACAAAAAGGAGTTCTTCGCAGCCATCGATCTTTCTCTACGGACGCGCACATCATCTCGACATTCTACGGGTATTCCTCCTAACCCTAACCTTATCTGCTTTCTATAAGGAACGAAGCATTTCCGAGTGAAACACATCGATAACCCTCTCTTCCACATTGCCCACAATTTCACCCTATTACCTCACACCCATCACTCTTTTTCCCTCACCCAACGCTTACCCTAACCATTCACCTCACCCTCCTCACCTCATCATTCATCACTTGCTCTTACCACTGGGTGGGGCATATTTCTACCTCTCCCATGGCTTTACCTATGCCATACCCATCTACCCACACCAGCCCCCTTGGGGTGACCATCGACCTTACGCACTCACTCTACCTTGTGATGATGTTACCGCAATGATTAGCCTTACAACCTTACCTTTCCTTCAGCCATGACCTTTACCCAAACAAACCTTGACCCTTTGGATGTGTCGGAGCCACCCTACATGTTCCCGCATCTTACCTCATTGAGTGCCCAGACCGTATCCTCTACCTTAGATACTGGACCTCAACAACCCATGTTTGGATAACCCGATCGACCTTAGAAAATGTAGATTTTTCCTTCTCTTCAACCCGGTGCCATGTTACGGTTTATATGTGTGTGTGTATTTGAATGTCACTACCTTTCACCCCGACCCATTACCTAGATTATCCGAGTGGACCTTTTTCCTATCTTTACCCTCATTACCCACCTTCTTCTTCTTCACATTCACCTTTATCAAACCACTCAATGATTCTTCCGTCTTCCTCATCAGTTCTTGGTTTGAGGGGATCACCTTCACCAACACATGGGGCAACCACATCTTATTTTTGTCGTTGTCGCTTATAGATATAAGCTACCCAAAAAAGGGGGCAAAATGTAGACACTAAAATTATGTCATACTCCCCTTGGTCCCCCATCAAAAAAACACCTTGAACACATTCACCTAACCATGGCCCCTTTCATCCCACTCTAATATTAATTTAATTAAATTAATTCTTTATCCTCACAATATTTATTATTTAAATATCCTAATTGGGATAATGCCCACATATCCACCTCATCTAGCCACCTCACCCTAAGACCTATTCTTAGTAAGTTACCATAACTAACTAAGACCTACCCAAACCCTAAAAATCAATGCTTACATTCCCTCTAACCACATTCCTACCCATTAGAAGGAAGCTTCCATGCTAATCCATGAAGTAAATGAAATGAGATCCTATAAAATCAAGGGGATCTACCTAGTTTAGTAAACCTAGGAAATCCCGCCCTAACCGATGCCAGTTACCCTAAATTGTCACTAATTAAGCTAGAACCACCGTCGGTTACCATTTAACCCCCAAAATAACCTTATTTCGGGGTTAGCACATTTCAAAGAGATTAACACATCTTTTGAAAGCAAGTGACAAAAACCAGAGGTGTATGCAAGCATTACCAACTTTAGTACATAGATCGAGCATCCATAGCCAAAGCACTTAAGTAATCACATAGCCATCTACCTTCACAGAGCATCTAGGGAAGCACCAACACCATATCAGGTTCATTCCATTTTATCATCTATCATTACCAACCAGATGTCAAGCTCGCACAAGTGGTGAGAGCTTTAGGTAACCAAAATTTTTCCATTTAACATTTGGTAGATCCTTTTGTTGTTGTTACTTAGTTTTGGCTCTCATTTTCATCCCACCACCATTTTACCTCCATGAAAGTTTTACCATCCTTTTACTTATACCCCCGAATTTCCTAGATCTAGATCTTAATCATTCCTTTCCACACCCAATACCCACACGAATCTTCCCATCACCCTTCCATCTTCATCTAGCTTTAGATCTACCTCGCCTCGAGTTTTATTGAATTTCCTATACCACGACCACACCAACATCGTTACCCACAACCACTATTGGTTAACCTAAACCGACACTAGTTATACTAAACCGATGTTGGTTTCTATGTATTTTACCAAAAACATAGATCAAAGCTTAAAACCTCCATCAAATACCCAAAATAGACCATAACTTTACCCTAACCAATACCAATATCATGACAAAGACATTGACCTTCGATTCAGTCATAGCTTAGCACTTTGTTATGAATTTTCTTAGTGTAGATGAATGAGATACCTAAATCATTTTAACTTGAGGATTTCCTTTATTGTTAACATTAAGTTTTTTTAAACAAAGTGGATTGATAGCCATCTAGGAAGTATCACGCTCCTGCATCTAGCACACGCTAGCGTACCCACTACATATATTGTTTAACTTTTATTTGGTGGTATTGTTTTCCATTTCGTGTAGTTCCTCTAAGAAAAAAAAAGAATTTCTCATGATCATTTGTGGATTCGAAGCCATATGTTAAACATTTTGGCTCTCCCAAAGTGGGACCCATCAGCAGAGTTCATGTTTCATTTTCTTCATTCCTAGGAAAAAGTTGTGTGTTTATTTCCTTCAAAAAGCTTACACATTAATCTTCTTCCTCGTAATCTTCTTTTCTTTATAATTTCTCTAAAGGATACATTTTCTTTTGATACATTTAAAAATAACCAATTTTCTTTCTTTTTAGCATTTAGTGAAAGAACATACCCTCTCTTATTCACCATTTTTGTCATCAAACATAATATTTTGATTTGGGCTTAAAACTAGTTGGATTACATTCTAATTTCCCGCATTTAGCTCACATTAAAATGAGTGCAACCTATATGCTTGGAAGTCATGCCCAATTGATGGTTTAAAAAGAATCATACAAGGCACATTTTGTCTCTCTTTGTGTCTTACCAAACTTGCAAAAAATTTAAAATATACATATCTTTCTTAAACAACACCTTACCCAGAACATCTCGTCAATGATCACATGATCCGATTCGCGGGTACTCCTTAGCTCGTTGCCTCTCGTTGAGCCATCATCTTAGAGGACGGCCCGCCCCAGCCATAACATACCTGAAACCTCTCCTTTTAGATATCCTTCTTCATAGGATGTCTTCCTAACAAAAAAATTTGTTCGAATACACAATCGCTTCTAAATAGCATAAGCTAAACAAACATAAGAAAATTACTGTTAGGATCATGCTTTTTCTTAGCGTTCTTCTTGAGTTATGTTTTGAGGTGTGAGACTACAACTCTCCATTTTTCTTCTTCCTTGTACACTCCACCATTGTAGTTGGAGTTTTTGGAACATAATGATTAAGTGGTCTGGCCAACCCTTAATTAATATGGGTCCATCACTATTATATAGGTTAAATATTTAATAATATGAAATACTTTTCTATTATTAAATATTCATACCTATGTAATATACATTAGGTAAGTATTTAATAATGTGAATCATTCATGTTTATATTTATTAAATACACTCACCTAGGTATATGTGTCAACCATTTAGGTTGAAAAGGTGGGTCGGGAGACATACCCGATTGTGTGCATGTATAATTTGCTTAATGCTAAATCAAATGAAGCAAGAACTACCACCTAAAATAGTTCTACAATTTAGCTAAAACAAAGCATAAACACCATCATGATAAGAATTAAACAAGGGTTAGATGCTAGCATTCATCAATACAAACTTTGAAACTAACAATGCTAAATATCTAAACTCCTCTATTCTCTAACAACAAATAAATGAATGGACCTAAGTAAGCTCCATGGCTATCAAAATAGTTGTCCTTAATGCTCCAAGAACCTAGGAATGGGGGCTAATAAAAGTTGGGCTACAAGACCCTTTTGACACCTCCCATATGACCCAAGCACTTTAAGAAAGAGGCTTAACTCTTCAAGATGATGAACTCTCAAAAGGGCAAGGTGCAAGCTCTTAGTCTCTTTCTATATGCTTTGCATTTACTCTCTTAGAAAGTTTAGGTGTAATAAAAAGGTAGGTGGAGGGCTCTTTATATAGCCCAAAGGATAAAGGATTCAACACATTCTCATGAATGTGGGATAAAGGTAAAACATGATTAGGAATGGATAAGGTTGCTTTATTAAAGGTAACCTTACTTTAGAAGGGTTTAATACATGTTTAGCAAGTCATGGGAGTTGGGGGTATTTTAATTAATCAAAGGTGATTAATTAATAGGTAGGTGTAAGCTTATAGAAGCCAATTAGAGGAATATTAGTGTGATTTAGGCTATTATAAGGGGATTAAATCAATTAAATATTGATTTATTGGTTAAATGGAAGGGAAAGCTAATTAATTAATAATAATTAATTAGTCTAGGTAGAAGGGTGATTTATTAACTAAGGTCGTTAATTAGGTATTTGTTGGATAAGCAACTTAATTAATTAGCTTAGTGTAATTAATTAATGATGATATGAGGGAAAATGAGTGCCTTTGACGATATGTCGTTGATTTGCAGAAAGGGGGATAATTAGCACAATTTAAGTATTTAAATTGCTTGGGCGTAATTATAGGTGTCTACACCGATCAACTTATATAAAAAGGACTTTAGGTCCTCATTTGATATATTCGGAAATATATCAAAGGTGTGTAAATCAACTGATTTGGTTTTACCCTTGGTAAACAGGGTTTTAAGGAGGAGGTGATCTTATTGGATGTAAAATAAGTTATTTTAAGTAAAATGTTATTTTCAAAGTGGTTTTTACCCTTTTAGGGTTTCCACTATAAATACTATGTCACATGTGTTATTTATTTCTTGTAAGTATTTATTTATTTACTTATGTTATGATGTAATGTTTATTTAAATATTTATTGTAACATTATATAATATTTAAGTTGATTAAATCCGTATTTATTAGAATCCTCAAATTCTAACATGGTAACAGAGCAAGGTAAATTAAATAAATTAAGATCAAATGTTTTGTATTTTATTTATTTAATTTGTACGAGTTTTTTCAACCAACCTAGAAAGGTAAATTAAATAAATTAAGAGAAAATGTTTTATATTTTATTTATTTAATTTGTACGGGTTTTTTCAACCAACCCGTGAAAGAGTTGACGAATCGTATCGAAAACTATGCACCATAATGAATTTGCACTGGTTCAATCATAATGGCTCCAATGTAATCAAAAGGAAGAATAGATCAACAATGAATAACTTTCATAACTAGAACAAAGCTTGCACATGTAGAGAAAAGACAATGGAGTTTCTTGGTATACTCATAAATGTCAAATGAAGGGATACATATAGGGTGATGAGTAACCCTAGTGCGGGACTCAATAAGAAACCCTAACCCTAACCCTAAACATAACCCATGTGAGATGACCCTCCATATGTGAGTGGAGGACACATAGGATAACTCACACCAACACCCCCTTCATCGAAGCGGGTAGTAGCAGATTATGATGAGACAGAAGGAGAGGAAACTTCTAAATAACTAAGAATGATGTGTCAATGGGGCTTGACAACTAAAGGCCCGATAAGGTGCCCATAAACAAACAATATCTTCCTAGAAGGAGAAGAAGAAGAAAAGAAGGACTATATATCCCAAAGAAGATGAGTAGCTGAAGACCTCACCCTAAGAAGAGACTATAAGTGAAGAAACTTCACCTCGGTGAAGGGCTTGGTAAATAAATATACAATCGATCACCGTCTGGATGTACTTAATGTCGATGATGCCATCATGAATAAGCTCTCATATGAAATGCATATGGATCTCAATGTGCTTCGTCCTCTAATGCTGAATTAGATTTGGAAATAGAGATAGTGCTCATGTTATCACAAGAGATAATGGTATACTACCCAGAGTGGATGCCAAACTTTGTCAGAATACCCCGTAGCCAAATAGCTTCGTGGCGCAGTGTTAACTTCTCCTCCGAATTTTGCCTCTATAGATGATATCACAATTACATTATGCTTCTTTCTAGATCAACTAATAGGACCTGAACCAAGAGAGAAACTGTAGCCAGAAGTATATTTTTGATGATCTAAGTCACCAGCTCAATCGGAATATATGAACCCAATAAAGTCAATATCTACCCTTCCTGACAGTGAATGCCATCAATATAAGTTCCACGAACATAATGAAGGATCCATTTAGCTACTTTCCAATACACTCATGTGGCTTCGTATGAATCTAGACATGATCCCAACAACATGTGATAAATCAAGATCCCCACCAACCTGTTGATAAAGGGTACCATTAACCAAGGGAGTAGAGCAATCAGAAACCAACTTAACCCCATAAAGAAAAGGAGTAGGAGAATACTTTCAATTAGACATCTGAAAATGAGCTAGCAAATCAAAAGCATACTTAGGTTGAAAAATCAAAATTGCCAAGTCGATTGTGAAATATGGATCCCAAGAAAGGAATGAAGCAGACCTAAGTCAATCATGGAAAACCTGTTGGCCAAGGCAATCTTCACAGAATCAATAATAGAGGAATAATTTCCGTGATCAGCAAGTCATCAACATAGATAAAAAGAATGAGTATGGAGTCATCTTTCCATAGAATATAAACATTTGGATCGAGTGACACCTAGTAAACCCTAATGTAAGTAAAAAGGAGTCCATCTTGGCATACCAAGCTCGAGGGGCTTGTTTAGTGCCATAAAGAGACTTCTTTAGCATGCAAATGAGGGAGGGATCTTGGACATAACTTGGAGGTTATTCCATATAGATATCTTCCTCTAGGTCATCATGAAGGAAGGAACTCTTAACATCCATTTGATGGACTTTCCATCTATTTGCTGTACAAATGGCAAGGGTCGATCGAATAAAAGTCATCTTCGCAACCAGAGAAAAAGTTTCAGATAATCAACCCCAGCTTATCCGAGAGAAAACCTTAGCTACTAATCACTCTTTAAAATCTTTGACATCTCCATCTACTCCATACTTTGTCAGAACACCCACTTACACTGAATGATTTTTCTTCCTTTCGGAAGAGGGGTGAGATCCTAAGTGTCGTTCTTCATGAGAGAGGAATAATCCTCATCCATGATAGAATCCCACTAAGGAATACCAGAAGCCTCATGAAAAGACTATGGAATAGAAATAGAGGAAAAGAAAGAGTGGGATCTAGTGAAACTCGAGTGAGTACGTCTCGTATCCAAGTATCTCCAACTAAATCTCCAACACTTTACAATGTTTTCCTAGCTCAAAGAGGACCAGGAGGATCAGGCTCAGAGTCAGAAGATTCTTCATTTGAGTGAGAAGGGACATAGTCCTCATCATCACTACTATTAGAATTAAAAGACTCAGAGGTCTGATGGTCGAGGATCAAGAAGAGGAGCACGCTCAAGATCATCATCATCATCATCGATGAGTAAAAATCTAAATCAAGTGAGCTGAAAACCTCAATAGGTGCAGAAGTAAAAGTTGAAGAAGACTCATCAAACATAACACTTCTCTCAATATAAAACTCATGAGAAGTAGGATTCATCAATCAATATCCCTTAACACCATCAGGATACCCTACAAAGATACAAGGTTTGGATTGTGGTTCCAAATCCTTATGTTTCTTCTTGGGAATTTGAGCCATAGCCTTGAATCCAAAGACTCAAAAGTGCTCAACATTAGGTTTGCATCCAAACAAAGCTTCAAAGGGTGTCATCCCTCTTACTTCCTTGTGTGGAACATGGTTCTGAATGTAATTTACACAATTCACTGTTTCGGCCTAATATTGTGGAGGAAGAGACTTTGAGTGAATCATACAAGTGACCATCTCCTTATGAGTACGGTTCTTTATTTCGCAACTCCATTCTACGAAGGGCTACAAGAAAATCTATGCTGCAAAGAGATCCTTTCAGAAGTATAGAAATCCATGAACCTATTGTTTACATATTCACCTCCATTTTCAGTTTGAAGAAACTTAATAGACCGTTCCGTCTGTTATCTCAACAAAATCCTTAAATTCTTGAAAATGTTCAAAGACTTTTGACGTAATCTTAAGAAAATATACCCAAGTATATCGTGAATATCAATCGATCAAGATTAGCACATAAAGAGCTCTAGTAAATGAAGGAGATGGAAATGGACCAGAAATATTGTTGTGAACAAGATCCAAGGGATGAGTATCTCTCCAGGATTTTCCTTTGTCAAAGTTCATTTTAGGATGCTTTCCAAGGGTACAACCCTCACAAATACCTTTAGAAAACTTGACACAAGGTAACCCATTAACCATTTCATTTTTTCTCAATTATTCAAGGTAGCAATAATTTAGATGTCTAAAATGGTCATGCCATAACTTACTAACCTCATTTACATGAGTGAGCAAGGTAGTGGGTGTAGAATCAGAAGTAAAGTGGGAAAAGGTATATAACCATGAACGGTGATCCACCTTTCCCTCAACCATTATAGTGTCATTGTTAAGCTCACGAATAATCACCGAGTTAGGACCAAATTCCACTTGCATTCCTTCACCAAGGTGAGTAATTTGGTAAACCGATAGGAGATTGGTAGAGAGATCAGGAACACTCAACACTTGGTTGAATGTTCCCCATCCATCTCTACCGATCCACTACTAGAAACCGACACTATCATGTCATTACCCATCGTGATTTGGGACATTCCACAAGGATCGATGTTAGAGAACTCAACATCTAAAGAACCCATATGGTGTGAGGCACCGAAATCTATAATCCACGTCGATGAAGGAGTAACTCTAGCTACAAGGGTCTTTCCTTTCTTCTTATTAGATTTTGAACCTTTTGTAGTAGAAGACTCGACCTTCAGAGCATTTTGTTTAATAGACTCAGGAACACCTATTTTATTTTTCTCAAGTAAATGAGTAAGGTGATCAATTTGTTTTCTCATACACGTATGCTCTTTATAACCTGGCTTCTTTGCAATAGGAACACAAATACTGTCTTTCTATGCTCTAGGCTCAGAAGTTGAAGCGTTCGTGTTATTTTTAGTATCATTTTTGGTTTCTTTCTTAGGTTGATCCATTTTTTATTTTCTCTTTCCAATATTCATTTCCTTACTAGTACTTGCTATAAGGGCATGTGACTTAGACTTGAGAGACCCCATTTGAATGAGTTTTTCCTATTCTCGAATGAGTTGAGACAAAAAATGGTCAAAGGCATAGTCCAAGTATCGCCCAAAACAACTTTTGTAACATAAAAATTCGACATGAAGATAGAATATTCAGGACCTAACTTCGAGAGAATCAGTAATGCCATCTTCAACTACCACTTGAGACCAAGAAACAAACTATGAAAATTATGGAATCATTTATTTATTTATTTATTTGTAAGAAGGGTCTACAAACAAGTAGCAAGATACTAGTTTGAAACCAATAGGTTTCAGAATAGATTTTGATTAACCAAACACAATATTTCCATCTTTATCTTATAACAAGTTTATAAGGTTCCAATTTGGGGGTTACAAGTTTTACTAAGGTTCAGGGAGAAATTTATCGCCAAGCATGCTCTCTATCAAGCCCTGAAATTCAACTATATTTTTCACACACTTATAATTATCAAAACTTTCCTAAACTAGGCTCATTGGATAGGAAATTTTCTCACCTTTCCAACCATATAAATAATTCCTCCTAACTTCTTGTAAAACTTAAGTTATGGCCGGGTGAAGTTTAAGGGGAAAATTTTCCCTTAGAGGTACGCAGGATAGGAAGAAAATTGGGAAAATTTTCCCAAATGCCACGTGTCATAACGTGATTGATGCAAAGTGAAGCGGGTTGAGAGGAAAAATTTGAAATTTTTCCCAAAACCAAAGTCTCGAATTTTCTAAAGGAAAATTTTCCTCCTTGCCTCCGCACTTGCTCAAATGGCCACATAACGCTTTGTGATTGGCCGCAGGGATGCGGGTCGGTGGAGGAAAAAGTGAAATTTTTCTAGAAGGGAAAAATGTTAAGTTTTTATTTTTAAATCCATGGGCCCCCTGCCACGTGTCAACAAATGATTGGTGTGGGGCCGCGGGGAAAATTGGGAAAATTTTCCCAAGACAAAATTTTCAAAAAGTTAAGTTTTATTAAGGGTCCGCCCCTCCAAGGTGCCACGTGGTGACTTCTGATAGGATGAGAGGGTGGCGGGGCCACAGAAATTTTTAGGAAATTTTTCCAAAGTTCAAAATTTAAATTTTTCTAAGGTCGAATTATTTCATTCTTTTTTTTTTTGTTTGGGATGGCCATTTTGAAGTAAAACTTCAAATGTCCACAACTTTTTATAGGAAACTCCATTTTAGGCAAACAAGGACTTTTCGGAAAGCTCTCAGAGTCACATTTGCACAACATTCATCAATTTTAGAATTTGATGAATTTTAGAGGGTTAATTTTAAGAAATCGATCTGCAGGGTTTATAAAAATTGAAAACTGGCAGTTTTTCAAACTTGCAATTTTTATAAAATTGAATCCCTTCCTCCACTCGCATGCCAATCAGACATGGGGGATCAACTTAGGGAAGAATTAAAATGTTTTAAATATGTCAATTTGATCAATTTATTCAAGTTTACAATTTTTTGACAGTTGATGGGAAAAACGACCATGTAAATTCGAATTGAAATTCTTTGAGTTTTAGAGATTTATTCTTGACTGTTTTAGCGAATTTAGATTTCTCAAGTCTTCCTAAGTGTGAATTTCAAGTTTCATAATTTATTTTTGAGTATAAAGTTAAACTTCTCATTTTATTTAAAAAGGAAGATGCCAAAATTATGAACTTAAAACAAAGTTCTCTTCTCCACGAATTTACAATTTATTATGCAATTTTCAATTAAGGAAAACATATCCATTTCATTTCTAAGACATCCAATTGATTCAACAAATACATGTATACAATATGCAATGTTGATTTCTAACTTTTATCAACTCATTTCAAAGATCCAATTTTTATTTTTTATTTTTTTTTCTTTCCAAAACAGAATTGTGAATTTAACAGTCATGTGATTTCCAAGATAACAATGCAATTGGGAAAGTAATGTATTTCATTCATCTATCTCCAACAACAATATTGCAACAAGGTATATCAAGAGAACTTTGATTCCTTTATTGAATTTAAACAATCTTACAATTGATCTCCTTTCTTTACATTCTAAATTGAAAATTACAAACTGTATCATATTCTTCTTTTTAAAACAGAGGAAGGGAAAGTGACTCTTTCTCTTTTCAAATACAAAACCTAGGATATCATTTACATTTCACAATCAATTACAACTTTCAAATTACACGGTAAACATTTTCCGTCTCAAATCAATTACATGCATCCACTTGAAGTGGGAAGGATTACATTTAAAATTTACAAAAAGGATGACTGTCAAACTGTTGTCTTTCTTCTCCAAACAGCAGCAAGCTAAGTTCTTCATCTTCATTCTTCTCATCACAACAAGGAAGGGGGAAAGGCAACACTCTCCACCCAACCAAGACATCCAATGGGAAAAGAGAAGCCATCTTTCCACATTGGCCCCCGAGCCCCAACCATATTGGAATGGAACATGATAAAACAACACATGGCAACATAGCTTCTTCACATACAAGCATACATTCACAAACACAAATAAACACAAGGCAAGAAGATGTAGTTCTCTACTACAACAATCAATTCCAAACAAAACAAAGGCTCCTTCTCCAAGCAAGCAAGCCAACAAGAGCAAGAACTATGGAGGTCTCCTTATGCCTCCCAAGTTGAATTTTGGGCATCCACAAAGAGAAAACCACCAAGATCATAGAAATCCCATAAACCTTATCCCTTCTCCAAATTTATCCCTTATACTTCCCCAAAGTAGGAAATGGAAGCAATTTCCTTTCCTAGGTGGATCCCAAACCAACATTCCCTCCCAAGAACAAATAATAATGATAATTTCCTTATCCCTCCTCTGATAAACCTCATAGTCTTCTCTCCACACCATGCCCTAAGCATTCTACCCATCCCTCTAAAAAAAATACAAACACAACACATTCAAATCATGCTAAAAGAGGGAAAAACAACAATTTTAAAAAGTGAGAGCCTACCTCTCCATAATGGAGACTTGCTTCCAAAATAGCAGTCTTTAATTCACCAAAAACCAGTCCCAAATCAGCAAGGGGAATGCATGCACAAGTAATTCCACTTCTTCCACCAAGAAAGCTCCCAAAAAGTAAGAGAAATTTTACCCAAGAGTGCAATCTCCAACTTTCAACAACCTCAAATGAGAGGAAATTTTAATTTTTAAAGGAGATGGAGGGAGAGGATGATGTGGATTCCAAGTGGGATGCCACATCATTGTTCCTCATCCCAAAAGCATTCAACATCAAGGAAAAATAAATCATAATAAATGAAAATGACAAAATTACTTACATACACAATGTAGCCCATACCCCAAAAGGAATGCATTTAAATTTTGTAAGACAAGTGCAATCAATACTTAAACAAAAACATGTCAAAATGTAATAAAATAATCTGATTTTGACTCCAAATTAATAGACATGGTTGGTGGAGGATTTTGAGAGGTGTGGGACAAGTTTAACTTGTCCCACAAGCCTCCAAATTTTTCCTCCAAGTTCAAATTCGAATTTCAAAGAGGAAGGAGTGTTTGACCTTCCAAAATCAGCCTTACAACCTCTTACAAATTCTTACACAACCCATACTTGGTAACTTACACACTCTTCTAAAATGCATTAACTTCTATGACATTTATTTATGACAACCTTTTGACATAAGATTTATTTAATTACCATAAGGTTATAAAATATATAAATCAAATTTCATTTTCAACCAAGGCAAAAACATTTAATTTCACATTCCACATCCCATTTAATTTAATTAAATTTTAACTATATGACTCCCACATAATACTATCATATTTAAATAATTACAATAAAAGCACATTACAAAATAAAATACACACAACAATAAATAAAAAGGGAACACATAATAAACATACACACATATGCCCCATGGTCACAAAAGTGGAAATCCTAACACAACACAACACACAAATCAACACAGTTGCCATGGTGACCTTGTTGATTTCACACTGAATTCCAATATGGTTAGTCTCCAGTCCCCAACATTGTTGTGATTTTTAACCTGCAAAATGCAAAATACCCCTTCAGCCTCGTGGCCATATCAGAACATCCAAATGATATAAGCAACATACAATTATTAAATCCAAATCACAACAATATCGAGAATTTAACATTTATCGTTTAAATTCAATTGCAACTATATCATCATCCAATAGATCTCTACACTAGAGCTGTCCATAATACCAATGTCACATGTCTAAAATCAAAAGCAATAACCTGTCCATGTCAACCAGTATGTCATCATCCACATAATAATAATAATTTCTCAATGATCCTTAAGCATAATAACTAAACCTAGATTAATATTAATCCATAGTCTAACATCTAACCATCATAGTAAGCAAAATGTAATAATGTCCATAGGAATCCATGATCTAGCATATACACATCATACTATATCAAAACATAATTATGTCCAAAATATGATCAATAGTGTCAGGGTCAGTGTCTAAACAGTGTCAAAGGAGAGTGGGCACTACATCCCCCTCCCCTTAGACTCGACTTCCTCCTGGAAGTCACTAGAACAAATGTGGAAACTGCACTTGTAACACAGTAGCATCCTCCCAAGTGGCTGCAGTCTCATCATATCTGTCCCACTGCACTCGTACCTGATCAATCTCTCTGCCTCGAAGGCCCAGGGTCCTGCGATCAATGATATGGATGGGCTCCACCATCACTGCCCCCGATCTGTACTGTAATGATGTCCAATCCAGCACATGAAAAGGATCTATGATGTATCTCCTAAGAACAGAAACATGAAACACATCATGTATGTGAGACAAGTTGGGTGGTAATGCTAGATGGTAAGCCAATAGGCCGATACACTCCAAGATCTCAAAAGGTCCAACGAACCGAGGAGATAACTTAGAACCTTTTCCATAATGGATCGGGCTCTTATGTGGCCTAACACGAAGGAAAACCTTCATGCCCACATCAAAATTACGCTCGGTTCTATGCTGATCAACGTACTTCTTCTGCCTATCATGTGCCTCCTGCAATCTCTGCCTAATCAACACTACCTGCTGCTCCATGTCCTGTAAGAGAGCTGGTCCAAGAGATACTCTATCCTCCAACCTATCCCAACTAAGGGGTGTCCTACACTCCCTACCATACAAGGCCTAAAAAGGAGCCATGCCTATAGAACTCTGGAAACTATTATTATAGGAAAACTCCACAAGGTATAGATACTCCTCCCACTTAGACTACTGATCCATCACGTACATCCTGAGCATGTCCTCCAAAATCTAATTCACCCTCTCAGTCTATCCATCTGTCTCTAGGTGATAGGTTGTGCTAAAGTTAATCTTCATCCCAAGAACATACTGCATGGTAGTCCATAAATAGGAAGTGTATAAAGGATCACAGTCACATAAATGATCTTCCACGGAATCCCGTGCAACCTGACAATCTCATCTAAGTAAACACGTGCCACCACACTAGCTTTATAGGTGGTCTTCACTAGGGAAAAGTGAGCTACTTTTGTCAATTTATCAACCGTGACCATGATGGCGTCATGGTGATATCTCGACATTGGTAATCCAACAATGAAATCCATGGAAATGGTGTCCCATTTCCACTCTAGTATAGCATGAGGATAGAGAAGGCTAGCTGGATGTTGATGTTTGGCCTTCACTTTCTAGCACTCTAAATAGCATGACACAAATTGAGCCACGTCCCTGTGAAGTCCTCTCCAGTGATATAACTATCTCAAGGTGGCGTGCATCTTCTTCACCCCAAGATGGGCTGAATAGGGTGCATGATGTGCCTCTATCAAGATGTCCTGCCTCAAGCCTCCATCTCTAGGAACATAAATCTGACCTCTGTGCCTGAGGAGACCATCTGCCTCTAGTGAGAAACCATAAAATTTCCCCTCAAGGGGTATCTTGACTCAATCTCTGCTCGGGCTGTAATGTAGAAACTGTCAAGAGGAAGCTGCTGAAGGATCCTGCTCCATAAATCTGTGCTCACTAAAGTAACCATGCTCAAATGCCTCCGTCTGCTGAGGGCATCTACAACCACATTCTCCTTCCCCTTCACATGCTCTATCTCCATGTCATACTCACAAAGCAACTCCATCCAATGTCTCTGACAAGCATTTAGATTGGGCTACGTGAAAAGGTGGTGAAGACTCAAATGATCTGTCCTGAGTGTGAATCTCTGACCAAGAAGAAAGTGTCTCCATTGAACTAAAGCATGCACAACTGCTGCAAGCTCAAGATCATGGGTAGGATAATTAAGCTTGTGATCCTTGAGTTTGCGAGACTCAAAAGCTACAACTCTACCCTCCTGCATAAGAACACCTCCAAGGCCTACCAATGAAGCATCTGTGCAAACAAAAACTCACCATGTGGATCCGACACTGCAAGAATGGGTGCTATAGTGAGATATTCCTTTATTGTCCTGAAGGCCTTCTCACACCTGTCTGACCAAACAAACTTCTTCCCTTTCCACTGAAGGGAAGTGATGGGGTGTGCTATCCGAGAGAAGTCCTGCACAAATCTCCTGTAATACCTTGCTAACCCCATGAAGCTGCGCACCTCTGTCACTGTAGTGGGTGCTGGCCAATCCATAATGGCTCTAATCTTGGAAGGATCAACTACGATACCTTCCCTGAGATGATATGACCCAAGTATTGAATCTCTGACTGAAAGAAAGCACACTTCTCCAAGTTCCCGTAAAGTTGCTACTCACGAAGACACTGAAGAACCTGACGAAGGTGCCCCTCGTGCTCCTCACGCGTACGTGAGTAAATCAGAATGTCATCAAGAAAAATGAGCACAAAGTGATCTAAAAGGTCCTGAATACCCCATTCATCAAACTCATAAACATTGTAGGGGCATTCGTCAAACCAAAAGGCACCACTGTGAACTCATAGTGCCCATACCTCGTATGAAAAGCAGTCTTATGAATGTTTGCCTTCGTAATCCTCAACTGATGGTACTCGACTTGAGATCAATCTTAGAGAACACTATGGCTCCCTTCATTTGATCAAACAAGTCATCAATGCGAGGAAGAGGATAACGATTCTTGATTGTTACCTTATTCAACTGGTGGTAGTCTATGCACAACCGCAAGGATCCATCCTTCTTCTTAACAAATATAACCGGTGCACCCCAAGGGGATACACTAGGATGGATAAGGCCTTTCTCTAGAAGGCCCTCTAGCTGTAACTTGAGCTCACATAGCTCTAGGTTGGTCATCTAATAAGGAGCCCATGAGATAGGCTCTGCTCCTAGAACTAGATCAATATGGAAATCAATCTCATGTGGGGTGGCATCCCCGTAGCTCCCCTGGAAAACATCTACATACTCTCTCAAAATGGGATGGTCATCTAGTGATGGCCCACTAGATCCATCCTCTGTCCGGTCACTAACTATGACTGCATACATCTGACAACCCCATCACACACACCGCTTGAGCTGCATAGCAGGAGATAGTTCGAATAGAAATAGGTCTCCTGACTCCAGAAATCACCGAATCAACTCCAAGATCGTCTACACAAGATATAGTCTTATGATAGCAATCCATCCTAGCCCTGTGTGTAGACAAGCAATCCATGCCTAAAATGACTCCATACAAGCCCAAAGGAAGTACGTGGAGATCTGAAGTGGTGGTGAAAGGTCCCAAGTTAACAACACACTCCTTTACTAAGGAGTCTACCAAGACCTTGGCTCCCAAAGCCATCTTGACATCCCAACTATGACCTTGTCTAACAGCCACCAGCCTGCATTGCTCTACTAAGGATGGTGTAATAAATGAATCAGAAGAACTAGAATCAAACAATATAGAAGTAGGAACACCTCCAATGCTACCTGTAGTCTCAATGAACATTCTCTAGAGCTCAGCCTGGTGGTTCTCAACCACTGCATAGATTCTGTGACTCCATCCCATGTCTCTGACTATAGGCTCTGAGATGGGTGCCTTCCCCTTATTAGGGTTCTCGGGGTAGTCTCTCAAAAAATTTCCTGCTACTCCACACCCGAAGCAACCCCTTGAAGCTCTCCAAACTGCAACACCGCTAGAAGGTGCCCTAGAGGTAGGTGCTGTGGATCCTAATGATCCAACTATAGTCTGTTGTGGCCTATGTGGTCGAGCTCCTACCGACTGAGCTCTAGCTCCACCCTATGTCCTGGTGGGTCCCCTAGGAGGAGGCCCCATAATGTGACCTCTCTGTGCATCATTTCTCTAAGGAGGCCTAAACGGTGGGCGGGACTACTGCTGTGGTCTGAAAGATGACTGCGAACAATGCCGACTATTATCCAAAATGTGCCCCCTGCTCATTTTGTGGCTAACTCCTCTCATTCTTCCCTCTCTTGTGCCTCAGTCACAAAAATGTTATTTTAGGCACTCAAAACCTTCTAGAAGTGGCACCATTGGATATATCTCTCTCTCATCTTTCCGTAAAGGTAAAGTTTTCCTCCTAACTCCTCATATTTTTCAAGTTATGGCTCTAAGCAGAGTTTTGAGGGAAATTTTCCCTTAGAGGCTGGCCAGTAGGAAGTTGCCACATGGCACCAGAGTGGCAGAGTGCAGGGAAAATTTGAAAAATTTCCAAAGACCAAATGGGTAAAAATTCAAACTTTTGCTCGCCGATCCGATTTTGGCTTGTTTTTTCCCTAAATTTTCAAATTGCCATATCTTTCGATCCAGAGCTCGTATTTTCATGTTCTTTATATCAATGGAAAGCTGGTGAAATTATCTACATGATTTTAGGGTAAATTTTGCATTTTGGTTGAGTTTGGAGAGAGAAAATCAAGAAACGCCTCTAGCATGTGGTAATGGCTAGAAATGACATTTCAATAACCAGTTTTAATGCAAAATGGGTCGCATTCTTCTTCAGATGGTCAAAAATGTCAATACATGGGTCTGTAAGGATGTCCATGCTGTTTTAATGCATCTTCATTCAATGGGGAATGGCTTCCATGTTTTTTACATGTTTTCTCTCTCCTGGGCTCGACCCATGCATTGTAAAAGCCAGATTTGGCTCATTTTTTGAGGTTGGAACATTTTTTGGATAACAAGCTTCTTCTTTCACCTTCAACAAGTGATTTTTGCAAGTATCAGACCTTCTTCATGATTGTAATAGGTTTCTACCTCTTTGATGTTGCAAATGTAAGGATTTTGACAGTGAAAAATGACAGTGCAGACTTTATGATCAATTTTCAGTCCTTTGTTTGTATTGTCTTGCTTCATTTCAGACCTCTAATTACATCTTATCAGCCTGTGTATGATGTTTCATGTTGCATTTTATGAAATTGTGTCAATTTTCATGAACAAGAAGTGTTCACCACTCCTTTGGTGTATCACCTATTAGTTTAGTTTCAATTTTTGCACTTTCTATCTCTATCTCCTTGGAATTTAGAGTAGGATTAGGATTCAAACCTCTGCAATTATGCAAATAATAGATCTGATCAGAGGAGTTTGAGGAACCAGCCTCTAATCTAGAGATTCCTCTCTCATTTTACAATTCCCACACTTGGAGAGAGGTTTCAATGTTGTGCAATCACACTGGATGCCTGAAACATCAACTTAGAAACCTGATTTGCATCCAGGGGTGCTGCTGATTTGCAACAACAGTTTTGGCATGCCCGTTGGGACCTTAGAGGTCTACCACTTTATCTTTGACAGGTTGTTGTGTTCCTGTTAAAGATTTAGCCTTTTGGAGGCACTTTCAAAAGCACATATGGCGACTCCATTTGGTAAACAACTCATTCTCTAAGTTGCAGACCTATTTTCCATTCATTTCCATCCATTCTTCTTTCCATCATTTTCATTCTTTTCCATTCCATGAAGTTGTGAAATCATGAATTCATTTCCATCATGGAATTCACATTTACAACAGTAGTATATCACACCTCCAACATGTTTTACAAATCCTCCAAATCAGCATTTTGATCAAATTCAAAATCAGCATGTCTACCCATATGAGCAGCAGTGCCAAAGTCAGTTTGGATATGAAGCATGTCAAGCACAAGGGTATGCTGGTTGTGAGGGCAGTCAAGAAGAAAATGCAGATCTGCTGGAACAAATCCAAAAGATGGAGGTAAACATGGTGCAATCCAAGGCTCAAGCACAAATGAAAGCATTTAGAATCGGTTGTAGAGCACCTTGTCCATGGGTGGGACCTTTTCCAAGGCATTACAGCCCTCAAGAGAAGCTAGAATTCATGATTACAACACTACCATTTCTTGCAAAGTGGATTGAAGGAATAAAGGTGTATGAGAGGAGTATTCAACAACCTTGTCAACAGGTAAGCACACCATCTCATGCCTTTTCTCTCCTTCTTTCCCAATCTGTTTTATCTCAGCAGTGTCAAGTTTTAAACTCTCCATCTACTGTCCCAAGTGTTGAATCCATTTCTCCATTCCCTAGTCTTCCACCCCATCTCAATTCTTCTGTCCTTTTCCCTTCCAAACAGCCATTCCCTCCAAAGAAACAAGAGTTCCTACCTCCTCCACCACCACAAAAAATTGCAAAATCAATTGAGTTACAATCCACTTCTCCTCTTGCATTCCCAAATCCATGTTGGGAGGATAAAAATCAGAATTCCAATCAAGGGAAAACACAGCAGAAAGAAGAGCCAAAAAGGATGAAGAAATTCAAAGTCTCAAGAGTTGGGCTCTTAAATTTGGGATCACAAAAATCCCCTTGATGGTGAAACCAATAGAGGATGTTGAAGTTGGAGAAAAAATGGAAAACAAGGCTGATTTTATAACAGCAGTGAAGTGAGAAAAATAGCAGTTTGTTGGTGATGAGTTGGGTGTCCATGTTGGCACTTTGCCCAAAGAAAATGCTGATCTAGTTTACACTGCAAAATCAGCCATCGAGAAGGAAGGAAAACCATCTCAAAACCCCATTTTTGAGGAGCAAATGGATGAGGTCAAGTCATTTTTTACAACAATAGAAGAAGGAAGCATTATTGATACATTTTTGCTTTCATTTGAAGGGGCTGATTTGATTGATGAAGCCATTATGGAGGTGAACAAAACAGGTCCAAATTGTGAGCAAAAGGCACAAGAAATTTCATGCTTCTCTCCCACTTCATCTCTCCAAAAATCTGATTTTTGGGATGAGTTTGGATTGACAAGTTTCATGTAACAAAATGAAGTTATACGGGGTGAAGAAAATGTAAATTTGGAGGCCACCATACAAGAGGGAGAGACTTCGCTGCAACAAGACATTCAAGAGTTTGATTTGCCATCAGAATTAGAAGAATGTTTAGATGAAGAGCTATCTGAAATTACCATGTTTCCTTCTTCACCATTCGTTCTCCAACAACAAGAAATTACTGCCATGGACAAAAGAGTTCAAGGACAACAACCTACAGTTTCCAACATGCCTCTTAAATCAAATCTGGAAGAATTTGATATTCCAAAAGCTACAATGGAGGAGCTCCAAAGCCAACAATGTATTGTAGCAGGTAACAACAATGCAAAAGTAACTTCATTGGATGTTGCAATCAATAACGAGGAGTTGCACACTATGAAGAGTTCCATGTTGCCATGAAGGAAGAGAAAGGGCAGTAAAATTCCTACCATTGCTTCCACATCACCCACCCAAGAAGGTCTACAAAAAGACTCCATTTTTGGAATTGAAAATCAGAGCTATGGGCATATCAAATGGATCATACCTCCCAATAAGGTATTTGACTTCATTGGAGTCAAAGGAGAAGTCACAACCAGTCATGCTTGCTTCTAAGCATGAGGGTGAGCTACAAAGTACCAAGGATCAACCTGTCATACCTCTTCAATATAAATGCAGAGCAACTAAAAGAGGTATTGGATTTGTTTTTAGTTGACACCTTGATGATTTGGGTAGAATACCAACTTCTTGTTGATTTTCCACTCATCTAATCAGCCATGTTCAATGCCAAATCAGTTGCATGGTTGCAACTTTTGAGAAAGGGAAGCTATTTCTCCCAACCAGTTGCAAGGTTTGTTTAGCCCACTTTTGCTTCTAGTTAGAGTAGGATAGGTAGTTTTGCTTTCAGTAAAAGAAGTGCTTGAGCACACTGTATGTTCCATTTTAGAGCATGTATGACCTTTAGTTTTGTACATAGTTTTTGTGGTGCTTTGGTTTTGCTCTTGTGTATCCATTTCAAAGTGGGTTTCCAAGTGGCTCGAGAGGAGGTTTTCAAAGTTCAGATCAGTTTGCAAGCTACAACTCATGACTCCATGCCCGATGGATGCTTCAGCAATCTGGTAACTTCATTCACAGAGGTAGATGACCCTCTCGAGTCGCCAAAATTGTTATCCAAAATGTGCCCCCGCTCATTTTGTGGCTAACTCCTCTCATTCTTCCCTCTCTTGTGCCTCAGTCACAAAATTTAGCTTTTAGGCACTCAAAACCTTCTCAGAAGTGGCACCATTGGATAGAGCTCTCTTAGCTTTCCGTAAAGGAAAGTTTTCCTCCTAACTCCTCATATTTTTCAAGTTATGGCTCGGTGGAGTTTTTGTGGGAAATTTTCCTTAGGAGGCCCGCGACCAATAGGAGAAGCCTGCCACGTGGCACCTAGAGTGGCATAGCGCGGGAAAATTTTAAATTTTTTCCAAAGACCAAACGGGTAAAAATTCAAACTTTTGCTCACCGATCCGATTTTGGCCTATTTTTGCCCTAAATTTTCAAATCGCCATATCTTTGTATCCAGAGCTCATATTTTCACATTCTTTATATAAATGGAAAGCTGGTGAAATTCTCTACATGATGTTAGGGAAAATTTCACATTTTGGTTGAGTTTGGAGAGAGAAAATCAAGAAAATTCTCTGGCACATGGTAATGGCCAGAAATGACGTTTCAACAACCAGTTTTAATACAAAATGGGTCGCATTCTTCTTCAGCATGGCAGAAAATGTTAGGGCATGGGTCTGTAAGGATGCCCATGCTATTTTAATGCATATTCATTTAATGGGGAATGTCTTCCACATTTTTTACATGTTTTCTCTCTCCTGGGCTCGACCCATGCATTGTAAAAGCCAGATTTGGCTCATTTTTTTGAGGTTGGAACATTTTTTTCGATAGCAAGCTTCTTCTTTCACCTTCAACAAGTGATTTTTGCAAGTATGAGACTTTTCATGATTGTAATAGGTTTCTACCTCTTTGATGTTGCAAATGCAAGGATTTTGACAAAGTGAAAATGATGTGCAGACTCGTGATCAATTTTCATCCTTTGTTTGTATTGTCTTGCTTCATTTCAGACCTCTAATTACATCTTATCAGCCTGTGTATGATGTTTCATGTTGCATTTTATGAAATTTTGTCAATTTTCATGAACAAGAAGTGTTCACCACTCCTTTGGTGTATCACCTATTAGTTTAGTTTCAATTTTTACACTTTCTATCTCTGTCTCCTTGGAATTTAGAGTAGGATTAGGATTCAAACCTCTGCAATTGTGCAAATAACAGATCTAATCAGAGGAGTTTGAGGAACCAGCCTCTAATCTAGATATTCCTCTCTCATTTTACAAGTCCCACACTTGGAGAGAGGTTTCAATGTTGTGCAATCACACTGGATGCCTGAAACATCAACTTAGAAACCTGATTTGCATCCAGGGGTGCTGCTGATTTGCAACAACAGTTTTGGCACGCCGGTGGGACCTTAGAGGTCTTCCACTTTATCTTTGAAAGGTTTTTGTGTTCCTGTTAAAGATTTAGCCTTTTGGAGGCACTTTCAAAAGCACATATGGTGACTCCATCTGGTAAACAACTCATTCTCTAAGTTGCAGACCTATTTTCCATTCATTTCCATCCATTCTTCTTTCCATCATTTTCATTCTTTTCCATTCCATGAAGTTGTGCAATCATGAATTCATTTCCATCATGGAATTCACATTTACAACAGCAGTATATCACACCTCCAACATGTTTTACAAATCCTCCAAATCAGCATGTCTACCCATATGAGCAGCAGTGCCAAAGTCAGTTTGGATATGAAGCATGTCAAGCACAAGGGTATGCTGGTTGTGAGGGTAGTCAAGAAGAAAATGCAGATCTGCTGGAACAAATCCAAAAGATGGAGGTAAACATGGTGCAATCCAGGGCTCAAGCACAAATGAAAGCATTTAGAATCAGTTGTAGAGCACCTTTTCCATGGGTGGGACCTTTTCCAAGGCATTACTGACCCTCAGAGAAGCTAGACTTCATGATTACAACACTACCATTGCTTGCAAAGTGGACTAAAGGAATAAAGGTGTATGAGAGGAGTATTCAACAACCTTGTCAACAGGTAAGCACACCATCTCATGCCTTTTCTCTCCTTCTTTCCCAATCTGTTTTATCTCAAAGAGTGTCAAGTTTTAAACTCTCCATCTACTTGTCCCAAGTGTTGAATCCATTTCTCCATTCCCTAGTCTTCCACCCCATCTCAATTTTTTCTATCCTTTTCCCTTCCAAACAGCCATTCCCTCCAAAGAAACAAGAGTTCCTACCTCCTCCACCACCACAAAAATTGCAAAATCAATTGAGTTACAATCCACTTCTCCTCTTGCATTCCCAAATCCATGTTGGGAGGATAAAAATCAGAATGTCAATCAAGGAAAAAAGTAGTAGAAAGAAGAGCCAAACAAGGATGAAGAAATTCAAAGTCTGAAGAGTTGGGCTCTTAAATTTGGGATCACAAAAATCCCCTTGATGGTGAAACCAATAGAGGATGTTGAAGTTGGAGAACAAATGGAAAAAAAGGCTGATTTTATAACAGTAGTGAAGTGAGAAAAATAGCAGTTTGTTGGTGATGAGTTGGGTGTCCATGTTGGCACTTTGCCCAAAGAAAATGCTGATCCAATTTGCACTGCAAAATCAGCCATCGAGAAGGAAGGAAAACCATCTCAAAACCCCATCTTTGAGGAGCAAATGGATGAGGTCAAGTCAGTTTTTACAACAATAGAAGAAGGAAGCATTATTGATACATTTTTGCTTTCATTTGAAGGGGCTGATTTGATTGATGAAGCCATTATGGAGGTGAACAAAACAGGTCCAAATTGTGAGCAAAAGGCACAAGAAATTTCATGCTTCTCTCCCACTTCATCTCTCCAAAATCTGATTTTTGGGATGAGTTTGGATTGACAAGTTTCATGTTCGAAAATGAAGTTATACAGGTGAAGAAAATGCAAATTTGGAGGCCACCATAGAAGAGGGAGAGACTTTGTCTGTAGCAAGACATTCAAGAGTTTGATTTGCCATCAGACTTAGAAGAATGTTTAGATGAAGAGATAGCTGAAATTACCATGTTTCCTTCTTCACCATTTGTTCTCCAACAACAAGAAATTGCTGCCATGGACAAAAGAGTTCAAGGACAACACTACAGTTTGCAACATGCCTCTTGAATCAAAGCTGGAAGAATTTGATCTTCCAAAAGCTACAATGGAGGAGCTCCAAAGCCAACAATGTATTGTAGCAGGTAACAACAATGCAAAAGTAACTTCATTGGATGTTGCAATCAATAACGAGGAGTTGCACACTATTGAAGAGTTCCATGTTTCCATGAAGGAAGAGAAAGGGCAGAAAAGTCCTACCATTGCTTCCACATCACCCACCCAAGAAGGTCTACAAGAAGACTCCATTTTTGGAATTGAAAATCAGAGCTATGGGCATATCAAATGGATCATACCTTGCCCAATAAGGTATTTGACTTCATTGGAGTCAAAGGAGAAGTCACAACCATCATGCTTGCTTCTAAGCATGAGGGTGAGCTACAAAGTACCAAGGATCAACTATCATACCTCTTCAATCTAAATGCAGAGCAACTAAAAGAGGTATTGGATTTGTTTTTAGTTGACACCTTGATGATTTGGGTATAAGACCAGCTTCTTGTTGATTTTCCACTCATCTAATCAGCCATGTTCAGTGCCAAATCAGTTGCATGGTTGCAAATTTTGAGAAAGGGAATCTATTTCTCCCAACCAGTTGTAGGGTTTGTTTAGCCCACTTTTGCTTCTAGTTAGAGTAGGATAGGTATTTTTGCTTTCAGTAAAAGAAGTGCTTGTGTACACTCTGCATGTTCCATTTTAGAGCATGTATGACCTTTAGTTTTGTACATAGTTTTTGTGGTGCTAGTTTACTCTTCTTATGCAGTCCATTTCAGTGGGTTTCCAAGTGGCTCGAGAGGAGGTTTTCAAATTTCAGATCATTTTACAAGCTACAACTCATGACTCCATGCCACGATGGATGCTTCAAGCAAACTCGGTAACTTCATCCAAGCAGTGCAGATGACCCTCTCGAGTCGCCAAAATTGTTATCCAAAATGTGCCCCCTGCTCATTTTGTGGCTAACTCCTCTCATTCTTCCCTCTCTTGTGCCTCATTCACAAAATTTAGCTTTTAGGCACTCAAAACCTTCTGGAAGTGGCACCATTGGATAGAGCTCTTTCTTAGCTTTCCAGAAAGGTAAAGTTTTCCTCCTAACTCCTCATATTTTTCAAGTTATGGCTCGATGGAGTTTTTGTGGGAAATTTTCCCTTAGGAGGCCCGCGGCCAATAGGAAGCCGCCACGTGGCACCTGGAGTGGCGGAGTGCGGGGAAAATTTGAAATTTTTTCCAAAGACCAAATGGGTAAAAATTCAAACTTTTGTCCGCCGATCCGATTTTGGCCTGTTTTTGCCCTAATTTTTCAAATCGCCATATCTTTCGATCCAGAGCTCAGATTTTCACGTTCTTTATATAAATGGAAAGCTGGTGAAATTATCTACATGATTCCATTGTTAATTTCACATTTTCTTGATGTTGAGAGAGAAAATCAAGAAACTCCTCCTCGCACATGGTAATGGCCAGAAATGACGCTTCAACAACCAGATTTTAATACAAAATGGGTCGCATTCTTCTTCATCATGGCCAAAAATGTCAGGGCATGGGTTTGTAAGGATTCCCATGCTATTTTAATGCATCTTCATTCAATGGGGAATGGCTTCCACATTTTTTACATGTTTTCTCTCTCCTAGGCTCGACCCATGCATTGTAAAATCCAGATTTGGCTCATTTTTTTGAGGTTGGAACATTTTTTGGATAGCAAGCTTCTTCTTTCACCTTCAACAAGTGATTTTTGCAAGTATCAGACCTTCTTCATGATTGTAATAGGTTTCTGCCTCTTTGATGTTGCAAATGCAAGGATTTTGACAGTGAAAAATGATAGTGCAGACTCTGTGATCAATTTTCAGTCCTTTGTTTGTATTGTCTTGCTTCATTTCAGACCTCTAATTACATCTTATCATCCTGTGTATGATGTTTCATGTTGCATTTTATGAAATTGTGTCAATTTGTATGAACAAGAAGTGTTCACCACTCCTTTGGTGTATCACATATTAGTTTAGTTTCAATTTTTGCACTTTCTATCTCTGTCTCCTTGGAATTTAGAGTAGGATTAGGATTCAAACCTCTACAATTGTGCAAATAACATATCTGATCAGAGGAGTTTGAGGAACTAGCCTCTAATCTAGAGATTCCTCTCTCATTTTACAAGTCCCACACTTGGAGAGAGGTTTCAATGTTGTGCAATCACACTAGATGCCTGAAACATCAACTTAGAAACCTGATTTGCATCCAGGGGTGCTGCTGATTTGCAACAACACTAACCACCACGAGGAAGAGGAGATGACCCCTCGATCTACTATCCCGCAACTACCGAATATGGCTCGACTGGTCTCTATCTGCTGGGTTTTACCCCTAGTCTCCTCTGTAATGTAGGCCTTCTCAACGGCCTCTACTAATGTCTGTGGGCAATGGATTTGAACTGCACCTCCAATGTCTATATTAAGGCCCCGGATGAACCTGTGGATCTGCACCTGCTCATCCTACATGTAATCAATGTACTGAAGTAGGTCTAGGAACCTACTCTCATACTCGGTCACTGTAAGGGAAGCCTGCCAGAAGGTTGTGAAACTCATCGATTCTCTATTGTATGAATCTCCGTGGCAAGTATCTACTCCTGAATCTCTCCTCAAATAGCTCCCAAGTGACTATCTCTGAGTCTATATGGAGCTTCTACTCCTCTATCCTCCACCATACTCTAGCTCCGTCCTTCAGTAGATGGATCGCAACACGAGATTTTGTGTTGCTGTAGAACAAGAAAAACCTTAAAGCAACCACTCAAGCTAACCAGCCAAGCCTTTTCCTAGAAACCACCTGCGTCACCTAAATAATGTGAGGGCCTAAGCTTCAGGATCTCCCTGATATGATCCATAGCAATTGTGGTCTGACGGCCTCTAGGCCTCTCTATAAGCTCATCCCTAAGCCTAGGGCTCCGAGACCTCTCTCTATGCTCCAGAACTCTGTCACCCTACCTCCTAGGTGGTGAATCTGCTCTGACTGACTCTGCATGAAAATTCTCTCCTCCATCCTCCTCACCATGTGGAGGAGGTGCATGTCCCTCAATGGAAGTATCTTTGTCCTGTCTGCCTGAGTGCCCTCCTACTGATCCTCTGCGTAAGGCGGCATTAACATCCTAGAGGGTCTGTAAAATCTATGGTAGGATAGCTGTTAAACCCTGGTCTAGTGGTGGTGGTGGTGGTGGTGGTGGAGGTGGTGGTGGTGGTGACTCTGAGCCTCTGTGAATGTTCCTCCTGCTCCGTCTGAGCTCCCTACACGACCAGAGTGGGAGTTAGTTTCATTACCTTGAGTTTTCTTCATTTTTCTAAGTTTACTAACATGTCTAATTTTCAATTAGTTTTGTTTTCTAGATTATCAATTTGCTAGTTTTAGGTTTCAAGTCTCAATGTTTCTAGTGTGCCCAATGGTCCAAGATTTTGAACCACCGCTCTGATACCAAATGTAATGCCAGCTTCAACTACCACTTGAGACAAAGAAACAAACTAGGAAAATTATGGAATAATTTTTATTTTATTTTTTTTTGTAAGAAGGGTCTACAAACAAGTAGCAAGATACTAGTTTGAAACCAATAGGTTCCGGAATAGATTCTGATTAACCAAACACAATATTTCCATCTTTATCTTATAACAAGTTTACAAGGTTCCAATTTGGGGGTTACAAGTTTTACTAAGGTTCAGGGAGAAATTTATCGCCAGGCATGCTCTCTATCAAGCCCTGAAATTCAACTATATTTTTCACACACTTAGAATTATCAAAACTTTCCTAAACTAGGCTCATTGGATAGGAAATTTCCTCACCTTTCCAACCATATAAATAAGTCCTCCTAACTCCTTGTAAAACTTAAGTTATGGCCGGGTGGAGTTTTAGGGGAAAATTTTCCCTTAGAGGTCCACGGGGATAGGGAGAAAATTGGGAAAATTTTCCCAAATGCCACGTGTCATTACATGATTGATGTGGGCAAGTGGGTCAAGGGGAAAAATTTGAAATTTTTCCCAAAACCAAAGTCTCAATTTTCTAAAGGAAAATTTTCCTCCATGCCTCCGCACTTGCTCAAATGGCCACGTGGCGCTTTGTGATTGGCCGCGGGGATGCGGGTCGGCGGAGGAAAAAGTGAAATTTTTCCAAAAGGGAAAAATGTTAAGTTTTCATTTTTAAATCTATGGGGCCCCTACCACGTGTCAACACATGATTGGTGCGGGAAAGGGTGAGGGTTGCGGGAAAATTGGGAAAATTTCACCAAGACAAAATTTTCAAAAAGTTAAGTTTTATTAAGGGTCCGCCCCTCCAATGTGCCACGTGGTGAATTCTAATGGGATGAGAGGGTGGCGGGGCCACGGAACTTTTAGAAAATTTTCCAAAGTTCAAAATTTAAATTTTCTAAGGTCGAATTATTACATTCATTTTTTTGGTTTGGGATGGCCATTTTGAAGTAAAACTTCAAATGGCCACAACTTTGATAGGAAACTCCATTTTAGGAAAACAAGGACTTTTCGGAAAGCTCTCGAGTCCCATTTACACAACATTCATCAAATCAGAATTTGGTGAAGCTTAGAGGGTCAATTTTATGAAATTGATTTGCAGGGTTTATAAAAATTGAAAACTGGCAGTTTTTCAAACTTGCAATTTTTATAAAATTGAATCCCTTCCTCCACTCCGCATGCCAATCAAACATGGGGGATCAACTTAGGGAAGAATTAAAATGTTTTAAATATGTCAATTTGATCAATTTATTCAAGTTTACAATTTTGACAGTTGATGGGAAAAATGACCATGTAAATTCCGAATTGAAATTCTTTGAGTTTTGGAGATTTATTCTTGACTGTTTTAGCGAATTTAGATTTCTCAAGTCTTCCTAAGTGTGAATTTCAAGTTTCATAATTTATTTTTGAGTATAAAGTTGAACTGCTCATTTTATTTAAAAAGGAAGATGCCAAAATTATGAACTTAAAACAGAGTTCTCTTCTCCATGAATTTACAATTTATTATGCAATTTTCAATTAAGGAAAACATATCCATTTCATTTCTAAGACATCCAATTGATTCAACAAAGACATGTATACAGTATGCAATGTTGATTTCTAACTTTTATCAACTCATTTCAAAGATCCAATTTTTTATTTTTTTCTTTCCAAAACAGAATTACGAATTTAACAGTCATGTGATTTCCAAGATAACAATGCAATTGGGAAAGTAATGTATTTCATTCATCTATCTCCAACAACAATATTGCAACAAGGTATATCAAGAGAACTTTGATTCCTTTATTGAATTTAAACAATCTTACAAATGATTTCCTTTCTTTACATTTTAAATTGAAAATTACAAACTGTATCATATTCTTCTTTTTAAAATAGAGGAAAGGAAAGTGACTCTTTCTCTTTTCAAATACAAAACCTAGGATATCATTTACATTTCACAATCAATAACAACTTTCAAATTACATGGTAAAAATTTTCTGTCTCAAATCAATTACATGCATCCACTTAAAATGGGAAGGATTACATTTAAAATTTACAAAAAGGATGACTGTCAAACTGTTGTCTTTCTTCTCCAAACAGCAACAAGCTAAGTTCTTCATCTTCATTCTTCTCATCACAACAAGGAAGGGGGAAAGGCAATGCTCTCCACCCAACCAAGACATCCAATGGGAAAAGAGAAGCCATCTTTTGATATTGGCCCCTGAGCCCCAACCATATTTGAATGGAACATGATAAAACAACGCATGGCAACATAGCTTCTTCACATACAAGCATACATTCACAAACAAAAATAAACACAAGGCAAGAAGATGTATTTCTCTACTACAAAAATCAATTCCAAACAAAACAAAGGCTCCTTCTCCAAGCAAGCAAGCCAACAAGAGAAAGAACTATGGAGGTCTCCTTATTCCTCCGAGTTGAATTTTGGGCATCCACCAAGAGCAAACCGCCAAGATCATAGAAATCCCATAAACCTTATCCCTCCTCAACCACCCCTTATCCCTCCTCCAAATTTATCCCTTATACCTCCCCCAAAGTAGGAAATGGAAGCAATTTCCTTTCCTAGGTGGATTCCAAACCAACATTCCCTCCCAAGAACAAATAACAATGACAATTTCCTTATCCCTCCTCTGATAAACCTCATAGTATTCTCTCCACACCATGCCCTAAGAATTCTACCCATCCCTCTAAAAAAATTGCAAACACAACACATTCAAATCATGCTAAAAGAGGGAAAAATAATAATTTTAAAAAAGTGAGAGCCTACCTCTCCATAATGGAGACTTGCTTCCAAAATAATAGTCTTTAATTCACAAAAAACCAGTCCCAAATCAGCAAGGGGAATGCATGCACAAGTAATTACACTTCTTCCACCAAGAAAGCTCCCAAAAAGCAAGAGAAATTTGACCCAAGAGTTCAATCTCCCACTTTCAACAACCTCAAATGAGAGGAAATTTTAATTTTTAAAGGAGATGGAGGGAGAGGATGATGTGGATTCCAAGTGGGATGCCACATCATTGTTCATCATCCCAAAAGCATTCAAAAACAAGGAAAAATAAATCATAATAAATGAAAATGACAAAATTACTTACATACACAATGTAGCCCATACCCCAAAAGGAATGCATTTAAATTTTGTAAGACAAGAGCAATCAATACTTAAACAAAAACATGCCAAAATGTAATAAAATAATCTGATTTTGACTCCAAATTAATAGACATGGTTGGTGGAGGACTTTGAGAGGTGTGGGACAAGTTTAACTTGTCCCACAAGCCTCCAAATTTGTCCTCCAAGTTCAAATTGAATTTGAAGAGGAAGGAGTGTTTGACCTTCCAAAATCAGCCTTACAACCTCGTACAAATTCTTACAGAACCCATACTTGGTAACTTACACACTCTTCTAAAATGCATTAACTTCTATGACATTTATTTATGACAACCTTTTTACATAAGATTTATTTAATTACCATAAGGTTATAAAATATATAAATCAAATTTTAGTATCAACCAAGGTAAAAACATTTAATTTCACATTCCACATCCCATTTAATTTAATTAAATTTTAACTATATGACTCCCACATAATACTATCATATTTAAATAATTACAGTAAAAGCACATTACAAAATAAAATACACATAATAAACATACACACATATGCCCCATGGTCATCAATGATACGAACGGGCTTCACCATCACCTGCCCCTGATCCTGTACCTGCAATGATGTCCAATCTAGCACATGAAAAGGATCTATGATGTATCTCCTAAGAACATAAACATGAAACACATCATGTATGCGAGACAAGATGGGTGGTAATGCTAGACGGTAGGCCAATGGGCCGATACGCTCCAAGATCTCAAAAGGTCCAACGAACCAAGGAGATAACTTAGAACCTTTTCCATAATGGATCGAGGCTCTTATGTGGCCTAACATGAAGGAAAACCTTCATGCCCACATAAAAATTACGCTCGGTTCTATGCTGATCAACGTACTTCTTCTGCCTATCTTGTGCCTCCTGTAATCTCTGCCTGATCAACACTACCTATTGCTCCATGTCCTGTAAGAGAGCTGGTCCAAGAGATACTCTATCCTCCAACCTATCCCAACTAAGGGGTGTCCTGCACTCCCTACCATACAAGGCCTGAAAAGGAGCCATGCCTATAGAACTCTGGAAACTATTATTGTAGGCAAACTCCACAAGGTACAGATACTCCTCCCACTTAGACTGCTGATCCATCATGTACATCCTGAGCATGTCCTCCAAAATCTGATTCACCCTCTCAGTCTATCCATCTATCTCTGGGTGATAGGCTATGCTGAAGTTAATCTTCATCCCAAGAACATACTGCATGGTAGTCCAGAAATGGGAAGTGTATAAAGGATCACGGTCACAAATGATCTTCCACGGAATCCGTGCAACCTGACAATCTCATCCAAGTAAACACGTGCCACCGCACTAGCTTTATAGGTGGTCTTCACTAGGGAAAAGTGAGCTACTTTTGTCAATTTATCAACCGTGACCATGATGGTGTCATGGTGATATCTCGACATCGGTAATCTAACAATGAAATCCATGGAAATGGTGTCCTATTTCCACTCTGGTATAGCATGAGGATACAAAAGGCCGGCTAGATGCGATGCTCGGACTTCACTTTCGGCACTTTGAACAACGGGACACAAACCGGGCCATGTCCCTGCGAAGTCCTCTCCAGTGATATAACTGTCTCAAGGTGGCGTGCATCTTCTTCACCCCAGGATGGGCTGAATAGGGTGCATGATGTGCCTCTATCAAGATGTCCTACCTCAAACCTCCATCTCTAGGAACATAAATCTGACCTCTGTGCTGAGGAGACCATCTGCCTCTAGTGAGAAACCATCAAATTTCCCCTCAAGGGGTCTTTGGGACTCAATCTCTGCTCGGGCTGCAATGTAGAAACTGTCAAGAGGAAGCTGCTAAAGGATCTTGCTCCGTAAATCTATGCTCACTAAAGTAGCCATGCTCAAATGCCTCCGTCTGCTGAGGGCATCTATAACCACATTCTCCTTCCCCTTCACATGCTCTATCTCCATGTCGTACTCACAAAGCAACTCCATCCAATGTCTCTGACGAGCATTTAGATTGGGCTGCGTGAAAAGGTGGCGAAGACTCAAATGATCTGTCCTGAGTGTGAATCTCGACCAAGAAGAAAGTGTCTCCATCGAACTAAAGCATGCACAACTGCCACAAGCTCAAGATCATGGGTAGGATAATTAAGCTCGTGATCCTTGAGTTTGTGAGACTCAAAAGCTACAACTCTGCCCTCCTGCATAAGAACACCTCTAAGGCCTGCCAACAAAGCATCTGTGCAAACAAAAAACTCACCATGTGGATCCGACACTGCAAGAATGGGTGCTGAAGTGAGATATTCCTTCAGTGTCCTGAAGGCCTTCTCACACCTATCTAATGAAACAAACTTCTTCCATTTCCACTAAAGGGAAGTGATGGGGTGTCTTATACGAGAGAATTCTTGCAAAAATCTCCTGTAATACCCTACTAACCCCATGAATCTGCGCACCTCTATCACTGTAGTGGGTGCTGGCCAATCCATAATGGCTCTAATCTTAGAAGGATCAACTACGATACCTTCACCTGAGATGATATGACCCAAGTATTGAATCTCTGACTGAAAGAAAGCACACTTCTCCAAGTTCCCGTAAAGTTGCTACTCACGAAGACACTGAAGAACCTGACGAAGGTGCCCCTCGTGCTCCTCATGCGTACGTGAGTAAATCAGAATGTCATCAAGAAAAATGAGCATGAAGCGATCTAAAAAGGTCCTAAATACCCCATTCATCAAACTCATAAACACTGCGGGGGCATTCGTCAAACCAAAAGGCACCACTGTGAACTCATAGTGCCCATACCTCATACGAAAAGCAGTCTTATGAATGTCTACCTCTGTAATCCTCAACTGATGGTACCCTGACTTGAGATCAATCTTAGAGAACACCGTGGCTCCCTTCATTTGATCAAACAAGTCATCAATGTGAGGTAGAGGATAATGATTCTTGATTGTTACCTTATTCAACTGGCGGTAGTCTATGCACAACCGCAAGGATCCATCCTTCTTCTTAACAAATATAACCGGTGCACCCCAAGGGGATACACTAGGATAGATAAGGCCTTTCTCTAGAAGGCCCTCCAGCTGCAACTTGAGCTCACAGAGCTCTAAGGTGGTCATTCGATAAGGAGCTCGTGAGATAGGCTCTGCTCCTAAAACTAGATCAATATGGAAATCAATCTCACGTGGGGGTGGCATCCCGGTAGCTCCCCTAGAAAAACATCTACATACTCTCTCAAAATGGGATGGTCATCTAGTGATGGCCCACTAGATCCATCCTCTGTCTAGTCACTGACTATGACTACATACATCTGACAACCCCGTCACACACACCGCTTGAGCTGCATAGCGGAGATAGTGCAAATAGAAATAGGTATCTTGACTCCAGAAATCACCGAATCTACTCCAAGATCATCTACACAAGATATAGTCTTATGATAGTAATCCATCCTAGCCCTGTGTGTAGACAACCAATCCATGCCTAAAATGACTCCATACGAGCCCAAAGGAAGTACATGGAGATCTAAAGTGGTGGTGAAAGGTCCCAAGTTAACAACACACTCCTTTACTAAGGAGTCTACCAAGACCTTGGCTCCCGAAGCCCTCTTGACATACTAACTATGACCCTGTCTAACAGCCACCAGCCTACATCGCTCTACTAAGGATGGTGCAATAAATGAATCAGAAGAACTAGAATCAAACAATATAGAAGTAGGAACACCTCCAATGCTACCTGTAGTCTCAATGACCGTGCTCTGGTGCTCGGCTGGCGTGTTCTTGAGCTGCTGCATAGATCCTATGACTCCGTCCCATATCTCATTGTAGGCTCGAGATGGATGCCTTACCCTTATTAGGGTTCTTGGGCGATCTCTCCAAAAGTGTCCCACTACTCCACACCCGAAGCAACCCCTTGAAGCTCTCAAAACTTCAGCACCACCAGAAGGTGCCCTAGAGGTAGGTGCTATGGATCCTGATGATCTAATTATAGTCTGTTATGGCCTCTGTGGTTGAGCTCCTACCGACCGAGCTCTAGCTCCACCTGTGTCCACCTTGATTTTGTAAGTCATCATGGTAAATACTTTCTTGATGTTGTAACTGCTGAAATGAAGGCAAACATGTTAAGATATATTTTGATCTTAAGGGAATGTGTTACAAATCTAGATTCTTACATGCTGTAATTTATTTGCATGGGACATCAATTATTGTTACTTGTGTGTTTTCTGACATGATGACAAATTGTCGTATGCTTGCTGAACTCTTTATGTTGTGGCCTTCTTGTAATCGCTTTGTCGATTTACTCTTGAACTGAATTGAAGGTTGATATAAATGTGCAACACCTGATTACAGGTATGAACAATTGGCACGTAGATGCCAACGGAAATGGGTTCAATTCACGAACCATACACTGTCGTAACGTGAGACCCCGTAAGGTGAGGAATGCCGGGATACGGGTGGCTCAGGCATGTTAACAAAGGACGGAATGTCCTGTACAGTGTTGAAATTGGAAGTCAGTCGGGAAGACTTGACTGGATTGAAGGTTGATTAGTGTTAGGTGTTAGAGGGAATTAGATCCTAATCTAATCCTAAGCTCTACCTTACATCCTAAACTACTATCCTAAGTGGATTTTTAAATTATATAAAAAGGTGGAAATAGACCTAAGTTCTATTAACCTAAAGACTAGGCTATGACCTAGGTCAAACACTAATATGAATCCTAAACTAATCCTAACCTAGAAGGGGATGCACAGACCCATGGGAAAGGATAAGGATGAAGGGTGTTTAATGGCATTAATGTGAAGTCCTTACGTGGACAGCGCCAGTTTGGCGGGAACAGGGAAAAACTAGAGGTATCTAGTTGGTTATGAAGCTAAACTTGGTTTTGCATGCAAAATTCGAATTAGATGGTTCACCAACCCAAGTCAGCGGTGGCGTGAGAAAATAGAAAAGGCAGAGCCTTTAATGCATTTAAATTTTTTTGGTCTTCGCGACCAGCTCGCCTTGGAAAGTGTATGAAGGAAATTTTGATTGTTTATTGTGTTGTTCGGATTTTTGAGAAGTTGCTCTGCATTTGGTTTTTGCTTGGTTCAGTCGAACCAGTTTCATTTGGTTTTTATCACTGTTCTTTGGAAATTTGGAGGCTATTCTTTGAGCTGAAGGGAAGGGATTTGTTTGGAAGCTCGTTCTATTGCCGTGGAAGAAAACCCCTTCTACAAAAGCGGGTTTTCTTCGAGTTTCAAGGAAGAATTTACAGGCATGTTAAGCCCTTCTCTTTAAAACACTTGCTTTACTTAAGCGTCTCATTAAAACAACCCTGATCTTGGGTTTTGGGTTTATTCGACTTGCTGTCATTGTTTGGAATGAAATAGGTAAAATTTTTTCTTGCTGTTGTGATTGATTTGTCCTTGCTTTTTTAATTTGAGTGGAAACACCTCCATGTTGTACTGGTTTGTTTGACAGTAATGGGGAAACTCCTCATGTGTGTTATAGAACTGTGCATGTTGTATGAGTTTGTTATCATTATTGAAACAATCGTTCTATTGCTAATATGAACTAGAATGATAGAAGCAGTAGTTGTCTGAAGTTGTTTCTTAATGAAATTTTTAAGGAAATAGATCCTTTTCCTTCTCTTGTTTTGTTTTTGATGGAAATGGCATTTGCAATTTCCATGAGCATATGAAACTCAATTTGAAGGAAGTAATAGCAATATTTTTATTCTTTGTGCCTATTCTTGTATATGGAATGAAGCGAATACGTATTGGGTATTCGGGAAGTAGGAAAAAGTTAAGCTGTTTTTCTTCGAACTTGCATATGATTACACTCCTTCCTTGTTGTGAAGGTAGGATGATTTGTTGTGTTTTATTGATGTTGTTTGGTCTTCTGTTTGGGTGTGGACACGATTACAAACTTGGCTTTGCATTTTATGCAATGAATGAATATTTATGAACTATACTTCCTCTTGCCTTGGTGGAAAGTTGATTTTGTTTTGTCTTATTTCATGCGGTTTGATCTCCAGTTCGGACTGTAGTTGTGAAAAGAACTCGGCCTTTTATTTATGTATAATGAATGGAAAATTTTGGAAATGAGTTGGCGGATTGGATCTGTCTTGACTGTACCTTGTTGTGCATCTAATATCCTATGCGGTTTCATTAATAAGGGTATTGTTGTATGAAAATCGCATTTTGGGTTCTGTACATCATTGTGAATAGAAAAATGGATTCGGATAGAAACATTTATTGGTAAGGAATTAAAATTAAGTCTTCATTGCTTATGGTGTATTGAATTGAAACAGTTCAGACTATGTGAGTTTGCTATTCATTGTTGAACGATTGTTCAGTTGTCATTTGGAGTTGAACTGTCATGCTAAGATGAACACGATTTGGGTGTTTTTATTTCATTCTGAACAAAATGATTGTTCTCACTGAAATTATGGGGAAACGAATTCTTCTTCTTTCTATTGTTTTGATTGATAAAATCAGTAGTCGGGTGGTTTATTGAACTTTATAAGTTCAGTCGGTAGAGAGGACAGTGGCATTTAAATTGTTTCCTGAGTGCTGTGTTTTTCTGTACAAAAGGAATATTTAAATGTTTCTTGCGGTCTCCGATTTTGCACAGTCATTTAGAAGAAATGAAATCGGCATGAATAATTCTTGTTGAGTTGAAGAAAATGGTTGTTTTCTTAGTGAATAGTTTAAGGAATGAATTCTTCTTTTCTTGCTGTTGAATTCTGGAAATAGCATTAGAGCCTTACTGTGCATTATGATTTAGTCTTGCTATAGGTAACAACAATGTGTAAATTGTATTTTGAACTGTATGCAATCATGGATATAGAAGGTCATGTGAATAATTGATTGCGTGATTGTATAACTATTTATTTGGTTAAAAATATAGTGAAAGAAGTATGGAGTCTTCTAGTACAGTAAGTACATAGTATGCATCCTTATACTATTTGTTCTATGATAAATACGATGTTGTACTAACCTGTTTTTGGGTATTCATATGAGCCTGATTTAAATGAAGTATTGATAAGGATGATAAATTCTTCCTTGTTTTCATTTAAAGCTGATTATGAATGAAATTATTCTTGCTGCTTGAAAGTGAATTCGAATTGATTTTGTAAGTTTCACTCTGAATCAATCTATTATCTTGATTTGTGTCTCATTTGGATTCAATTTTTAGGACATTCATGAGGAAAGAATTAGGAATGTGGATGGATTATTTGGAAAAATGATCTTTTCTTCTTTCATACAGTTGGAAATTTGTAATCGTTTAAGAACGAATTTTGTATTGCTTGGGTATGAGCAACTATATGCATTGCTGTTTGCTTTCTCATCTATGCTTGATTGCTTGGAATCAAATGTGATGCATGAACTGAAAGGAAAGTAATTGGTTTACATTTCAGTTAGTTTTACCCTTTGCATTTATTACTAATGAAAGGAATGGAAAGGATAACAGTTATGTTCAATCAGCAGTATGCTACTTGTATTCCTAAACTTTACAAATATTGTAATTTGGAACTTGTAACGGTTATGTGGAAAATAGGACAGCAATTCTTTGGCTGATTGGGATGGTATTTAGATGGTTCAGTTGTTATGTTGTCCATTCTTTTGATGCTTGATTCTTGATTGATGTTCATACTGTCGTTTCATAAAAGTAGGGTTCTTTTATTGAGACAGTTAATCGAAGCACCTCATTTTAATGACAAGTGCTTAATATGCTTAGTTCATTGAACTGACCCGTGCAAGTAATTTTGCAGATGGAATTTGATAGAATGAAGACATGGCTATTTTCTGATGCTTCTTTGATTGTTTGAAGATGAATTGTATTTGTTAGTTATTATTCCTCTACGAGGAATTGTGAAAAGAAGAAAATACATTCTTCTATCTTTGAGTTGTAATGATGTTTTATATAAAAAAGTCCGATCAGTTTGATTGGAAAAGTTATGGATTATGAAATGGATTAATGAATACAAATACAAGTGTGATATTTTAATAACTATATCAGTTTGATATTGTTGATTAAATTGGAAATATAATGTTATTTCTTGATTTGGATTTATTTAATTGTCCTTGGATGGATGTTAAAAAGGAATTGATATCTATTCTTACCTAAATGCAACTTTTAAGTTGAAATGTGCAATTAGTTCATACTTGGGTAAAGATGAATTCTTAATTGACATTAAAAAGGATTAGGAAGAATATGATTCCATAACTGATAGGTATTCAGGATTAGCTTGGAAGCTAAGGAATATCAATTAACTTAGGAGTAACCGAACTTCGTTTTCGAACTCCATTAATAACCTCGTATGTTAAATTCAGAAAGAAAGGATATGGGATAAATATATCCAGAGCTAATGGACCTTAACTATGTAAGGTTAAGGAGAATAAATGAATACATTTATTGGAAATTAGACCTCGTTTATATGACATCTAATAAGCGGGAATTCTGAATTTAGTTACAGATCGTGAAAATCTTGGTTAAGTTTAAAAGGGTTAAACTTATCACATCCATCGATAATGGGCTGCTTAATCCAAAGATTAAGAAGAGAACCAAGTAGAGAAAATGCAGCCCTTGATGCGATAAAGGAGAAGATGCATAGTAAGCTAGAGGACATGATTTAGTCTCTCTTAGCTACATACAACCTGTAATGGTAACGAGGATAAAGGATCACCATGGTTGCTGAAAGTTGATCTTAAATATTAAGATCATATCCAAATCTCTTAAGCGGGATGTGTACTCTTGATGGGAGGATTTCGTAGGACATTGACATACGCCAGCTACAGCAAGGTGTCTTCATGAAGATGGGGTCTTCATGATGACACAATGTTATAGCTGACATATTACAATGCCCTCCCGAATTAAATCATCAAGAATACATAGGCTGAATGTGAAGTTCTTGGCTAGGGATAGGAGTATGATCACGTATAAGGAGTGACTCTGGAGGACTAAAGATAACTAGACACACGGAGTCATGGGGAATGACACCGTATGTTTGTGTATCTTTAGTTACCATGAGTGCCTTCCTATATTCATTCATATTACTAGTTGGAAATTGGAAATTTGAACCTAACCTTAAATTGAAAGGACTGGTAGGAACCAGGAAAGACCATTCTAGATAACAGGTGAAGTGAAGTGAAGGACGTATTCCATTGATGTGTATCACATCCAGGAATATGATCATGCAAAGCATGTGAAAATCTTTGGCCAAAGTATCGCAAGTGTTGGTTGCGTTTTTCTAATCACTTAATTTAAGATGCAGGATGTCAGATGAATATCAGTAACATATATTCAGATAGGCTTCTTAAACGGATCACTTCGATAACCGGAAATGGTTAAGAGAACTTGTATTTATAATATACTATGCATAAACGAACATGAAGGATTGGTAGTTGCCAAGTCATGAAATGAAAGATCATTGAAACTCCGAGCCATGAAAATGGGAGATCGGCAGTTCTTCGAGTCATTTACAACAGCATATAGAATCTGTTATAAGATTGAATGGCATTGAATGTGTGTTCCATATTGTAAATATGCAAACAGGGAACATTAGTTTTAAAAGGAAATTGTGTGTTCCAAACTGTGTTGTTTGGGTAGAGAACAATTATTAAAACTTGAACGTGTGTTTGAATTATATAATTCATAACAGAGAATGTTATATATAAAAAAAAAAAAATTCCCTTGTTCTAGTATCTTAAAATGGGGATGTTACATCTTGGTATCAGAGCTGAAGGTTGTAGCTCTTGGACCTAATGAGTCCACGATATTAATAAGGTTTACATTTTCTTATTGAACAGAAAATGGTCAGAACAAGAGGGAATGCTACGAATAACCCGTTACAGGGTGGAGAAGCAGCTACTGCTCAAAAGCTGGATGAAATCCTTGCTGCCCTACTTGATACGAGGGATTGTTTGACTGTTCTAGAACAACAATCAATGGGAAATGAAGAGGAGGAAGATGAAGCTGAAATAAATGATCAGCTGCCTCCTGTGGACAACATCAACGGAGGGAATCCGGGTGTTGATAATAATAATGTAATTGCTCCTAATCCCCCTGAAAATAAAAGGGCAAGATTAGCAGCTGAACTTACAAATGATATAAAGAGAATAAGTCCTCCAAAGTTTGATGGAACAACCCTTGGGGATGGAGCTGAGAATTGGCTCAGTGAAATGGAGAAATACTTTGCAATAAGAAACTTCTCCGAAGAGACTAAAGCGATATGGGGAGCATATCAACTTTCTCATGAAGCATCATCATGGTGGGACAACCGTAAGGTTGAGCTGAATATTGTCGAATCAGACATAACATGGGATCAATTTAAGGGTTATTTTAGGCAATGATGGCTGCCTTAACTCTATTTTGATAGAAAAATGACTGAATTTCAGAATTGGTCGCAAGGAAGGTGTCGGTGATGGAATACTGGGAAGGGTTTACTAAACTTCTTAAGTATGTGCCCGGCATACCAAGCTGACGAGAAGTTCCAGAATACGGAAATTCATAATGGGACTGAATCCCATCATTGGTGGCGAAGTGGATGTCCATGGCCCAACCACCATGGATGGAGTTGTCGAAAAGGCAATCAGACAGGAACAAAAATTGAGAGCAATATCTACTCACAGGGAAGAGATAAGGAAGAAGATTCCCAATCCTTCTTCATCTCTTGCACCAAAAAGGGGACCTTGGAAAAGGTTTGGTGTGAAAAACAAAATTGTTGTGGATAACAACAAGAAATATGTGATGAACAGACCTATAAATAGCGTGTGGAACAGCTTCACAAAAGTTAATGGCATTGGACAGAAGTCCTATGGAAGCTAGAATGATAACTTCAAAGCTGGTAACAAATTTGAGCCTAGAAAAGGGCCAGTTGGAGGATGCTTCAACTGTGGAAAGGACCACTATGTGAATCACTGTCCTCTGAAGAAGGATGATCATGGTCAGCAGCATAGGATACATGCTGCAGTGGCTAATAGACAAGCTGAAAAGCAAGTTATGCCCATAGAAGTTTCGGGTAAGTTATTCGGTATTTTTGTAGTCATACTTTTAGATCTTTGGAGACTCTTGAATGCTTTATTTCTGCTAAACTTGCAATGAAATTAAAAAGAAAGGCTGAAAGAATGGATAAAACATGGACAGTGCATTATGGGAATAATGTTGTCCATACAGTCGAAATGTGCCTTTTTGGGGCAATTCTTGACTTGCCTAGTTTCTCCACCAAAGTTGACTTATATGTCACTCCTCTAGGATCATATGATATCATTATTGGAGTTAACTGGTTGGCTGAACATAAGGAAAAGGTCGACTATTATGAAAAACAAATTTGTTGTTTCGATGACCTGTAGAAAGCAGCAGTCATTCAAGGTGTAAAACGTGAAGTTGCAGTTAGGAAACTGACAGCTATGCAACTAAAAAGGGCTAAAAACAGAGGTTGCACTTTGTATGCAGTAAAAATGACAGAAAATGCCGAGGAAGATAATGATTTCATGGAAAGATATCCATTGTTAAGGGGTTTCAGTGATGTGTTTCCGGAAGAATTGCCAGGTCTTCCACCCAAACGTGAGTTTGAATTTACAATAGAAATCAAACCGGGAACTGTTATCCAATTTCACCCCCAGGGTTGAATTGATAACATACATCAGATTCTCAAGTCCCATCTAAAAAGAATGAGCTCTAAAAGAATGCGAGAAGTTGCAGAAAATAAGCACGGACGAGAAAAAATTGTGAAAATCGGCCAAGTCCTTGTCTAGAAATATTTGGGACATTCGGGACACAAGGCGCGGTTCGGCCGAAACGCCTCAAGCGGCCCATGAAGCACTGGTACAAGTGGAAAAAGTGTATGCGGAGGGCGCGAACTGGCCGGTTCGGCTAGAACAAAAAAATTTCACACAGGGACATCTGGGCCGTGAGTGCGCGAAGGAACGCAAACTGGCCAAATCGGACGAACCGGAAGAATTTGTCCCATACAGCACTAGGACATTAGGGACAGAAGGGCGTGAACCGTCCGGTTCGGCCGGAACAGGAAAATTTCACACAAGGACATGTGGGACAAAGGGACGCGGAGGGACGTGGATAGGCAGACTTGCACTCCCGTGGACCAACCAGACCACGCCACGTGTCAAAATGAGAAAGGTCCAAAAATCAAAGGGGAGTTTTGAAGGGTTAGCCCAAGCCAATCAGAAGAGGACATGTGTCCTATGGAGCAGGAATGCGGAGCTCGGGGAGGAGTTAGAGAATTTGGCCAGAAATTCACCCAAAAGCTAAAAGAAAAGGTCTGGCCCGTGCCCCCTGTCAGCCAATCAATGTATGCCACGTGTCCCAAGTGGCGGGGGTGCGGAGGAAAAGTAAAAAATGTTCAAAGTCATCAAAAAGTCAAAGAAAACCCATGGGACAAGGAAGGAGAGAGAATAACACATCCAATCAGATCACAACACGTGTAAACAGTGGTAGAGCGTGGGAAAAATTCAAAACACATTTTCACTGTTTTGTGCCCTAAATCTTGATTGACATATCTTTCGATCCAGAGCTCAGATCTGCACGTTCTTTACATCAATGGAAAGCTGATGAAATTCTCTACACGATTCTGGGGTCAATATTGCATTTTGGTTTAGTTTGGAGAGATAAAATAAAGAAATGTCTCTGGCACGTAATAATGGCCAGAAGCGATGTTTTAACAACCAATTTAATGCAAATGGGTCACATTCTTGATTAGCATGGCGAACGATGTTTCAACAACCGATTTAATGCACATGGGTCGCATTCTTCTTTAGCATGGCCAGAAGTGATGTTTCAACAACCGATTTAATGCACATGGGTCGCATTCTTCTTCAGCATGGCCAGAAGTGATGTTTCAACCACCGATTTTAATGAAGAATGCATTTTGGTCAATGGTTGGGCGGCTTGCAGACGCTTTTTTTTTATGTTTCTCTCTCCAGGCTCGACCCATGCATTGTAAAAGGCAGATTTACCTCATTTCAAAGTTAGATATTACAAGTTGTTCATCTTTTCTGCTCTGCCCTCCCTTCTTTTTCTTCTCCAGGGTTGAAAATGGAGTTTGAACCTCCTCCCTTGCTCTGTAATGGTGTTTTGCCTTTTACTATTGAAATGATGTTCTGTGCAAACTTATGAAGCAACAAAGACATGTTTTGTGATGCATCTATCCATCCTTGCTCGTTTTTTTCTTGTTTTCCTCTTGCCTCTCTTCATTGTAGGTATTTGCGCATCTTGGAATGTTCATTGCAGGTTTGGGTGTGTGTTCGGGGAGTTTTAAGACATTTTCTATGTGAAATCTATCCTTGGGCTTGTGATGCATCTGTCCATCCTTCCCATTGCTCACCTCTTTTTTTTCCATGGCAGTGTTAATAGATGTCCAACTTTCTCCTTCTTTGGTGTATCACCGTTTTAGTGTAGGCTTTTGCTATTTTTCCCTTTTTCTCTCTCTGTCTCCTTGGCATGGTTAGATTAGGTTTAGATTAGCTTGCCTGCACTGGAATAGCTTGTGGTAGGTAGTTTAGGAGCAGGAACTAGCCTTCTCTGGAGATTCTTCTCTCATTTTTACAAGCCCCACACTTGTAGAGAGGTTTCAATGTTGTGCAATCACACTGGATGCCCGAACGTCAACCTAGAAGCTGATCTGCGTCCGGGAGTCTTTGTGATTTTGCATCAACAATTCTTGCATGCCGGTGGGACCTTAGAGGTCTTCCACTTCATCTTTTGTAGGTTGGTGTGTTCCTGTGAAGATTTCAGCCTTTGGAGGCATTTACAAACACATCTGGCGACTCCAGCTGATCAATAGCTCATTCTCTGAGTTGCAGACCTGTTTTCCATCCATTCCCATCCATCTTTCTTTCCATCCCTTTCATTCTTTTCCATTCCATGAAGTTGTGCAATCATGACTTCATTTCCATCACGGAATTCACATCAACAACAAAGTATATTCCACCTCCAACATGTTTTACAAATCCTCCAAATCAGCATTTTGAGTAGATTCAAGATCAGTATGCATACCCATATGAGCAGCAGTGCCAAGGTTAGTTTGGATACGAAGAGCAAGGGTATGCTAGCTATGAAGACCACCAGATGTAAGATGTTGGTCTGTTGGAGAAAATCCAAAAGATGGAGGTAAAGATGGTGCAGTCCAGAGCAACAACTCAAATGAGAGCTTTCAGAATTGGTTGTAGGACTCCTTGTCCATGGGGAGGCCCTTTTCCAAGACACTTCAACCCTCAAGAGAAGCTGGACTTCATGATGAATATTTTCCCCAACTTGCACAATGGACAGCAAAGATAGAGGCCTATACACCTGTTATTGAACAACCTTGTCAATGGGTAAGATCTACACCATCATCTGGTCTTTCTCTTCCCATTACTCGAGTAGCATCATCTCATCTAGACTTGCAAATTTTGAACTCTCCATCTTCTATCCCAAATGTTGATCCCATGTCCTCACCTCTCAGTCTTCCACCGCACCTCAATTCTTCTTTCCTTTTTCCTTCCAAACAGTCATCCTCTCCACAAGAGCTAAAAGAAATCCCCCTCTAAAGAAACAAGAGATTTCATCTCCTTTACCACCACAAAAAATTGCCAAATCAATTGAGTTGCAACCCACCCCTCCTCTTGCATTCCCAATTCCATGTGGGGAAGAAGAAATTGTAAAAATCAGTCATTAAGGACAGCAAGAGGAAGAGCCAAGAAAAGAAGAAATGATTAAGAGCTTAGTAAGTTTGGCTGCCAAGTTTGGTATGACAAAGATCCCCTTGATGGTCAAACCTACAGAAGAGGCTAAGGTTGAACAAATAGTGGTCAGGGCTGATTTTGTTGCAGTAGAAGAAGAAGTTCTTGTAGTCCCAACTTGTCCTCTAGAGCAGCAGATTGAAGATTTTGACTTGAAAAACTTCATGCTGGAGGAGAATCTCACTCAAGAGAAAGATTGTCTTCGAACATTGGAGGAAGGAGAAGCTGCTCCAGATCCAGCAGCAGAGGAGCACATTCTAGCTGTGGAGGAGAAAGTTATAGATCCAAGAGCTCTGAACACAAAGCAGGCTACAGGAGAACCTTCAGTTCTTCTTTCTACTTCACCTCTCTCAAGTTCCAGTGCTGAAGAGGAGTTTGACCTCTCAAACTCAATGTTGGAGGGAGAAAGAAACCATGGTGGTCAAGTTACAGATCAAGAGGACACCATGGAGGAAGTTGAACATTTGCAGCAGGACAGCCATGAGGCGCGATCTATCATCGATTTGGAGAACTGTTTTGATGGAGAAGAACCGGTTGAGTTTCCACCATTCTCTCTTCCATCATCCACATTCCAAACACTAGAGCCTACTGTCATGGAGGAGAGCATTCATTTGTAGCAGCTTGCATCTTATAACAGCTCTTCGGAATCAAGATTGGAAGATTTTAATCTTTCATGTTCTTCATTGGAGGAAGAGAAAGGACAGAGGAATTTCACCATTGCTTCCACACCATCCATTGAGGGTCTATAAGAAGAATCCACTTTTGGAGTTGAGAATCAGAGCTATGGGCATATCAAACGGATCAGACCTTGCCCAATCGGGTATTTGGCTTCATTGGAGCCAAGGAGAAGTCACTGACCAGTCATGCTTGCTTCGAGCATGAGGGTGAGCTACTGAGTACCAAGGATCAGCTGCCATACCTCTTCAATCCAAATGCAGAGCAACTAAAGGAGGTATTGGATTTTTCATTGATACCTTGATGATTTGGATAGAAGACCGCTTCTTGTTGATTTTCCATCCATCCAAACAACAGCCATGAGCGTGCCAAATCAATTGCATGGTTGCCAATTTTGAAGAAAGGAAGCTATTTTGCACAACCAATTGCAGGGTTTGTTTAGCTTGCCTTTGCTCCAGTTAGAATAGAGTAGGTAGGCTTGCTTTTAGCAGAAGAAGTGCTTATGCACACTCTGCATGTTCCATTTGGAGCATGTATGATTTTCAATTCTGTAAGTAGTTTTTGGTGTTGCTGGTTTTGCTCTGGCACAGTTCGTTTTAGTGGCATTTTGGTGAGAGCAACTCTAAGTTCAATGGATTCAAGTGGCTCAGAGGGAGGTTTTCAAAGTTCAGATCAATTGCAGGTTACAACTCATGACTGCATGCCCAATGGATGCTTGAGCTCTACGGTATTTTCATCTAGCGAGGCGAGATGACATTGAAGTCACCAAAGTGTTAAATTGTTATCCAATTTCACCCCCCCAGGGTTGAATTGATAACATACATCAGGATTCTCAAGTCCCAGGCTAAAAAGAATGAGCTCTGAAAGAATGCAAGAAGTTGCAGAAAATAAGCCTAGATGAGAAAAAATTGTGAAAATCGGCTAAGTCCTTGTCCTAGAAATATTTGGGACATTCGGGACACCAAGGCGCGGTTCGGCCGAAACGCCTCCAGGCGGCCCGCGAAGCACTGGGACAAGTGGAACAAGTGTATGCAGAGAGGCGCGAATAGGCCGGTTCGGCCGGAACAAAAAAATTTCACACGGGGACATCTCGGGCCGTGAGTGTGCGAAGGAACGCAAACCGGCCGAATCGGATTTAATGGGAGAATTTGTCCCATATAGCACTCGGGACATTAGGGACAAGTATGGGCGTGAACCGGTTGGTTCGGCAGAAACAGGAAACTTTCACACAAGGACATGTGGGACAAAGGGACGCGCGGGACGCGGATAGCCGGCAGACCCGCGGACCAACCAGACCACGCCACGTGTCAAAAGGAGAAAGGTCCAAAAGTCAAAGGGGAGTTTTGAAGGGTCAGCCCGAGCCAATCAGAAGAGGACATGTGTCCTATGGAGCAGGAATGCGGAGCTCGGGGAGGAGTTAGAGAATTTGGCCAGAAATTCACCCAAAAGCTAAAAGAAAAAGGTCTGCCCCGTGCCCCCTGTCGGCCAATCAATGTATGCCACGTGTCCCAAGTGGCGGGGGCGCGGAGGAAAAGTAAAAAATGTTCCAAGTCATCAAAAAGTCAAAGAAAACCCGTGGGACAAGGAAGGAGAGAGAATAACACATCCAATCAGATCACGACACGTGTCATCCAGGTGGCAGAGCGGGAAGAAATTCAAAACGCATTTTCACCTGTTTTGTGCCCTAAATCTTCAGATCGACATATCTTTCGATCCAGAGCTCGGATCTGCACGTTCTTTACATCAATGGAAAGCTGATGAAATTCTCTACACGATTCCAGGGTCAATATTGCATTTTGGTTTAGTTTGGAGAGATAAAATCAAGAAACGTCTCTGGCACGTAGTAATGGCCAGAAGTGACGTTTCAACAACCAGTTTAATGCAAATGGGTCGCATTCTTCTTCAGCATGGCCAGAACCGACGTTTCAACAACCGATTTAATGCACATGGGTCGCATTCTTCTTCAGCATGGCCAGAACTGATGTTTCAACAACCGATTTAATGCACATGGGTCGCATTCTTCTTCAGCATGGCCAGAAGTGATGTTTCAACCACCGATTTTAATGAAGAATGTGTTTTGGTCAATGGTTGGGCGGCTTGCATGTTTTTCTTTACATTTCTCTCTCCTGGGCTCGACCCATGCATTGTAAAAGGCCAGATTTGGCTCATTTCAGGTTAGACATTACAAGTTGTTCATCTTTTCTGCTCTGCCCTCCCTTCTTTTTCTTCTCCAGGGTTGAAAATGGAGTTCAAACCTCCTCCCTTGCTCTGTAATGGTGTTTTGCCTTTTACTATCGAAATGATGTTCTATGCAAACTTCTGAAGCAACAAAAACGTGTTTTGTGATGCATCTATCCATCCTTGCTCATTTTTTGCTTGTTTTCCTCTTGCCTCTCTTCATTGCAGGTATTTGTGCATGTTTGAATGTTCATTGTAGGTTTGGAGTTGTGTTCAGGGAGTTTTGGGACATTTTCTATGTGAAATCTATCCTTGGGCCTATGATGCATCTATCCATCGTTCCCATTGCTCACCTCTTTTTGTTCCATGGAAGTGTTAATAGATGTCCAACTTTCTCCTTCTCTGGTGTATCACCATTTTAGTGTAGGCTTTTGATGTTTTTCCCTTTTCTCTCTCTGTGTCTCCTTGGCATTGTTAGATTAGGTTTAGATTAGCTTGCTCGCACTGGAATAGCTTGTGGCGTAGTAGTTTAGGAGCAGGAACTAGCCTTCTCTGGAGATTCCTTTCTCATTTTTACAAGCCCCACACTTGTAGAGAGATTTCAATGTTGTGCAATCACACCCTTTGGATGCGAACGTCAACGTAGAAGCCCGATTCAAGGCGTGGGGTGCTGTGATTTTGCATCAACAGAACCGAGCCCATATCTAAGGCACCTTATCGAATGACCACCATTGAGTTGGTAGAGCTAAAGGCTCGATTACAAGAACTTTTGACTAAGGGGCTGATAAGACCGAGCATCTCACCTTGGGAGGCTTTGGTAATTTTTGTAAAGAAAAAGGATGGCACATTGAGGCTGTGCATTGATTATAGAATGCTGAACAAAGCAACTATTAAAAATCGATACCCACTTCCTAGGATTGATGATCTATTCGATCAGATGCGAGGAGCATCAGTTTATTCAAAAATAGATCTTCGATCCTGGGTATCATCAGCTGAGAATAAAGGAAGAAGATATTCATAAAACATCTTTTAGAACAAGGTATGAGCATTATGAGTTCACGGTGTTACCTTTTGGGTTGACTAATGCACCTGCCACCTTCATGAATCTGATGAACAATATTTTTCAAGAATACTTAGACAAGTTTGTGCTTGTAATCTTAGACGACATTCTTATATACTCTAAAAATGTAGAAGATCACCAAAAACATCTAAGAATAGTGCTGGAAATTTTAAGAAAGAGGAAGTTGTATTGTAAACTATCCAAATGTTCCTTTTATGATGCAGAGGTGCATTATTTGGGACATGTAATAAGAAAGAATGGGATAGCTGTTGACCCTTCAAAGATCATAGCTATAACTGAGTGGCCTGCGCCTAAGAATGTGCACGAAGTGAGGAGCTTCATGGGCTTGGCTGGATATTATCGAAAGTTCATTAAGGACTTTTCAAAAATTGCTGCCCCAATCACTTCGCTACAAAAGAAGGATAAGAAATTTGTCTGGACAGAAAAATGTGAATCTGCCTTTAAGAATTTAAAGGAACAGTTAACTTCAGCACCTATTTTGACTGTACCTGATCCAAATGGAAATTTTATGGTTGTAACGGATGCCTCAGGAGAAGGCCTTGGAGGTATTCTGTTACAGAATAACCATGTCATAGCTTATGAAAGCAGAAAGCTTAAGTTACATGAACAGAATTATGCTCCACATGATCTAGAGCTCACTGCCATTGTTCATGCACTTCAAATGTGGAGGCATTACCTTTTAGGCAAGCCTTTTGAGTTAAAAACAGACCATCTAGGGCTGAAGTATATTTTTACTCAGCCAAATCTGAATGCAAGGCAGCGAAGATGGTTAGAATTTTTGTCTCAGTATGATTTTGATATAAGCTACATCAAGGGCAAGGAAAATAGAGTAGCAGATGCTCTGAGTCGAAGGAAGCATATCTCTACTCTTATAACATTAAGAAATCAGTTTAAGGATGAAGTGAAAGATGCCTTAGAATCAGATCCTTATTTCCAGCAAGTCAAAACAACACTTGCTGCAGACCCGAAGGATGTCAGGTATAAAGGATTCCGTTTTGATAATGAAGGAATTCTGAGGTTCGAAAATAGGGTATATATACCTTTGGAAAATGACTTAAGAGGGAAATTGTTAACTGAATTTCATAATTCACCTTTTTCTAGACACCCTGGCATTACGAAAATGCTTGTTGATCTTAAGCAGCAATACTTCTGGAAGGGAATGAAAAAGGATGTGGTGGAATTTGTAACACACTGCTTGGAATGTCAGCATGTTAAGGCAGAACATATGCATCCCACAGGATTATTATACCCCCATAGTATTCCGCAGTATAAATGGCAAGTGATAACGATGGATTTCGTTCAAGGATTGCCTATGTCAAGAAATAAGCATGACATTATCCTGGTTGTAGTTGACAAATTGACCAAAGTGGCACACTTCATTGTTGGTAATTTGAAGGACGATGCACCAGTGTTAGCAAGAAGATTTGTACATGAAATCTTCAGATTGCATGGAATACCGGAATTAATCATATCGGACAGAGATCCGAGGATGACATCAAGGTTTTCACAAATGCTTAATGCAGCCTTGGGAACTAAATTAAACTTGATTATCGCATATCATCCGGAGACGGATGGACAGACTGAGAGAGTCAATCAGGTTTTAGAGGACATGTTAAGGATGTATTGCATGGACCAACAGTATAAATGGGAGGAATACCTTCCGCTGGTAGAATTTGCTTACAATAACACCTATCATGCCTCTTTAAAAATGGTGCCCTTTGAAGCATTGTATGGAAGAAAATGTAGAACCCTTGTCAGTTGGGACAACGTTGATGATGACAGAGAGGTAATTGGGCTAGAAATCCTTATGGAAATGGAACAGCAAATCAAAATGATTCGGGAACATCTAAAGGAGGCTGCCAATAGGCAAAAGAGTTATGCAGACTTAAAGTAGGTTGACAGGAATTATAAACTGGGAGAGAAAGTCTTTCTTCAGGTGAAGCCAAAAAAGAGTTCAATAACTTTTGGCAAGGCTGCCAAGTTGTCACCACGATACGTGGGACCTTTTGAAATTGTTGAAATAATCAACCCTGTAGCTTATCGTCTAGCATTACCTCCTGCTTTGTCTCAAATGCATGATGTTTTTCATATTTCTTTGCTTAAGAAATACGTGACAGATTTATCACATGTGCTGAATTGGAATTCCTTGTAGGTCCAAGACCCAGGAATAATCGTGGTTAAGCCCATTCGAGTGCTGGGAACTCGCCAGTTGTACTTAAGAAATCGTGAAGTGAACCAATGTAAGGTCCAGTGGGACCAGTTCAGCGAAGAAAGTGCAACTTGGGAAAATCTCGAAGAAATGAGATCTACTTTTCCACATTTGTTTAATCGAATTTGAAATTTGAAAAACTGATAATTCTACCAAATTTAGACAATTATTAGTCTATTGTACAGTTGTCTTAAAACATTGTTTTTAAGAGTGAATGTATTTTGGTATGAACTTATGAATGGAAGGACAATAACTGAACTTTGTCCTAGGAACTCCTTGATTTGTTTAATCTGATCATCGGGACGATGATTCTTTAAGGAGGGAGGAATGTAACACCCTGATTTTGTAAGTCATCATGGTAAATACTTTCTTGATGTTGTAACTGCTGAAATGAAGGCAAACATGTTAAGATATATTTTGATCTTAAGGGAATGTGTTGCTAATTTGGATTCTTGCATGCTGTAATTTATTTGCATGGGACAACAATTATTGTTACTTGTGTGTTTCTGATGTGATGACAAATTGTCGTATGCTTGCTGAACTCTTTATGTTGTGGCCTTCTTGTAATTGCTTTGTCGATTTACTCTTGAACTAAATTGAAGGTTGATATAAATGTGCAGCACCTGATTGCAGGTATGAACAGTTGGCACGTAGATGCCAACGGAAAATGGGTTCGATTCACGAACCATACACTGTCGTAACGTGAGACCCCGTAAGGTGAGGAATGCCGGGATACGGGTGGCTCAGGCATGTTAACAATGGGACGGAATGTCCTGTACAGTGTTGAAATTGGAAGTCAGTCGGGAAGACTTGACTGGATTGAAGGTTGATTAGTGTTAGGTGTTAGAGGGAATTAGATCCTAATCTAATCCTAAGCTCTACCTTACATCCTAAACTACTATCCTAAGTGGATTTTTAAATTATATAAAAAGGTGGAAATAGACCTAAGTTCTATTAACCTAAAGACTAGGCTATGACCTAGGTCGAACACTAATATGAATCCTAAACTAATCCTAACCTAGAAGGGGACAGACCCATGGGAAAGGATAAGGATGAAGGGTGTTTAATGGCATTAATGTGAAGTCATTACGTGGTGGGTGCGCCGATTTGGCGAACAGGGAAAAACTAGAGGTATCTAGTTGGTTATGAAGCTAAACTTGGTTTTGCATGCAAAATTTGAATTAGATGGTTCGCCAACCCAAGTCGGTGGTGGCGTGAGAAAATAGAAAAAGGCAGAGCCTTTAATGCATTTAATTTTTTTGGTCTTCGTGACCACTCACCTTGGAAAGTGTATGAAGGAAATTTTGATTGTTTATTGTGTTGTTCAGATTTTTGAGAAGTTGCTCTGCATTTGGTTTTTGCTTGGTTCGGTCGAACCAGTTTCATTTGGTTTTTATCACGTTTCTTTGGAAATTTGGAGGTCATTCTTTGAGCCTAAAGGGAAGGGACTGTTTGGAAGCTCGTTCTTTATCGCCGTGGAAGGAAACCCCTTCGTAACGCGGTTTTCTTGAGTTTCGAGGAAGAATTTACAGGCATGTTAAGCCCTTCTCTTTAAAACACTTGCTTTACTTAAGCATCTCATTAAAACAACCCTGCTCTTGGGTTTTGGGTTTATTTGATATTGCTATCATTGTTTGGAATGAAATAGGTAAAATTGTTTTCTTGCTGTTGTGATTGATCTGTCCTTGCATTTTTAATTTGAGTGGAAACACCTCCATCTTTGTCTTGGTTTGTTTGTGAGTAATGGGGAAACTCGTCATGTGTGTTATGGAACTGTGCATGTTGTATGAGTTTGTTATCATTATTGAAACAATCATTCCATTGCTAATACAAACTGGAATGATAGAAGCAGTAGTTGTTTGAAGTTGTTTCTTATTGAAATTTTTAAGGAAATAGATCCTTTTCCTTCTGCTGTTTTGGTTTTTGATGGAAATGGCATTTGGATTTTCCATGAGCATACGAACTTCGATTTGAAGGAAGTAATAGCAATATTTTTATTGCTGTGCCTTTTCTTGTATATGGAATGAACGAATACGTATTGGGTATTCGTGAAAGTAGGAAAAAGTTAACTATTTTTCTTCTGAACTTGCATATGATTACATTCCTTCCTTGCTGTGAAGGTAGGATGATTTGTTGTGTTTTATTGATGTTGTTTGGTCTTCCTGTTCGGACTGTGGACACGATTACAAACTTGGCTTTGCATTTCTGTGCAATGAATGAATATTTATGAACTGTACTTCCTCTTGCCTTGGTGGAAAGTTGATTTTGTTGTGTCTTATTTGATGCGGTTTGATCTCCAGTTCAGACTGTAGTTGTGAACAAGAACTCGGCCTTTATTTATGTATAATGAATGGAAAATTTTGGAAATGAGTTGGTGGATTGGATCTGTCTTGACTGTACCTTGTTGTGCATCTGATATCCTATGCGGGTTTTCATTAATAAGGGTATTGTTGTATGAAAATCACATTTTGGGTTCTGTACATCATTGTGAATAGAAAAATGGATTCGGGTAGAAACATTTATTGGTAAGGAATTCAAATTAAGTCTTCATTGCTTATGGTGTATTGAATTGAAATAGTTCAGACTATGTGATTTTGTTATTCATTGTTGAACGATTGTTTAGTTGTCATTTGGAGTTGAACTGTCATGCTAAGATGAACACGATTTGGGTGTTTTTATTTCATTCTGAACAAAATGATTGTTCTCACTGAAATTATGGGGAAACGAATTCTTCTTCTTTCTGTTGTTTTGATTGATAAAATCAGTAGTCGGGTGGTTTATTGAACTTTATAAGTTTAGTCGGTAGAGAAGACAGTGGCATTTAAATTGTTTCTGAGTGTTGTGTTTTTAAGTACGAAAGAATATTTAATTGTTTCTTGTGGTCTCGATTTTGCACTGAGTCATTTATAAGAAATGAAATTGGCATGAATAATTCTTGTTGAGTTAAAGAAAATGGTTGTTTTCTTAGTGAATAGTTTAAGGAATGAATTCTTCTTTTCTTCTTTGTTGAATTCTAGAAATAGCATTAGAGCCTTCTTTGTGTATTATGATTTAGCCTTCTTGTGTAGGTAATAGCAATGTGTAAATTGTATTTTGAACTGTATGCGATCATGGATATAGAAGGTCATGTGAATAATTGATTGCGTGATTGTATAACTGTTTATTTGGTTAAAAATACAGTGAAAGAAGTATGGAGTCTTCTAGTACGGTAAGTACATAGTATGCATCCTTATACTATTTGTTCTATGATAAATACGATGTTGTACTAACCTATTTTTGGGTATTCATATGAGCCTGATTTAAATGAAGTATTGATAAGGACGATAAATTCTTCCTTGTTTTCATTTAAAGTTGATTATGAATGAAATTATTCTTGCTGCTGGAAAGTGAATTCCGAATGGATTTTGTAAGTTTCACTCTGAACTGTTATCTTGATTTGTGTCTCGTTTGGATTCAATTTTTAGGACAGTCATGAGGAAAGAATTAGGAATGTGGATGGATAATTTGGAAAAATGATCTTTTCTTCTTTCATACAGTTGGAAATCTGTAATCGTTTAAGAACGAATTTTGTATTGCTTGGGTATGAGCAACTATATGCATTGTTGTTTGCTTTCTCGTCTGTGCTTGATTGCTTGGAATCAAATGTGATGCATGAACTGAAAGGAAAGTAATTGGTTTATGTTTCAATTAGTTTTACCCTTTGCATTTATTACTAATGAAAGGAATGGAAAGGATAATAGTTATGTTAAATTAGCAAGATATGCTTACTTGTATTCCTAAACTTTACAAATATTGTAATTTGGAACTTGTAATGGTTATGTGGAAAATATGACAGCAATTCTTTGGCTGATTGGGATGGTATTTAGATGGTTCAGTTGTTATCTTTGTCCATTCTTTTGATGCTTGATTCTTGATTGATGTTCATCTTTGTCGTTTCATAAAAGCAGGGTTCTTTTATTGAGACAGTTAATTGAAGCACCTCATTTTAATGACAAGTGCTTAATATGCTCAGTTCATTGAACTGACCCGTGTAAGTAATTTTACAGATGGAATTTGATAGAATGAAGACATGGTTGTTTTCTGATGCTTCTTTGATTGTTTGAAGATGAATTGTATTTGTTAGTTATTATTCCTCTACGAGGAATTGTGAAAAGAAGAAAGTACATTCTTCTATCTATGAGTTGTAATGATGTTTTATATAAACAAAGTCCAGTCAGTTGGATTGGCAAATGTATGGATTATGAAATGGATTGATGAATACAAATACAAGTGTGATATTTTAAAAACTATATCAGTTTGATATTGTTGATTAAATTGGAAATATAATGTTATTTCTTGATTTGGATTTATTTAATTGTCCTTGGATGGATGTTAAAAGGAATTGATATCTATTCTTACCTAAATGTAACTTTTAAGTTGAAATGTGCAATTAGTTCATACTTGGGTAAAGATGAATTCTTAATTGACATTAAAAGGATTAGGAAGAATATGATTCCATAACTGATAGGTATTCAGGATTAGCTTGGAAGCTAAGGAATATCAATTAACTTAGGAGTAACTGAACTTCGTTTTCGAACTCCATTAATAACCTCGTATGTTAAATTCAGAAAGAAAGGATATGGGATAAATATATCCAGAGCTAATGGACCTTAACTATGTAAGGTTAAGGAGAATAAATGAATACATTTATTGGGAATTAGACCTCGTTTATATGACATCTAATAAGCGGGAATTCTGAATTTAGTTACAGTTGTGAAAATCTTGGTTAAGTTTAAAAGGGTTAAACTTATCACGTCCGTCGGTAACGGGCTGCTTAATCCAAAGATTAAGAAGAGAACCAAGTAGAGAAAATGCAGCCCTTCGGTACGAAGGAGAAGATGCATAGTAAGCTAGAGGATGGATTTAGTCTCTCTTAGCTACATACAACTGTAACGGGAACGAGGATAAAGGATCAGCATGGTTGCTAAAAGTTGATCTTAAATATTAAGATCATATCCAAATCACTTGAGCAGGATGTGTACTCTCGATGGGAGGATTCCATAGGACATTGACATACGCCAGCTACAGCAAGGTGTCTTCATGAAGACGGGGTCTTCATGATGACACAATGTTATAGCTGACATATTACAATGCCCTCCCGAATTAAATCATCAAGAATACATAGGCTAAATGTGAAGTTCTTGGTTGGGGATAGGAGTATGATCACATATAAGAAGTGACTCCGGAGGACTAAAGATAACTAGACACACGGAGTCATGGGGAATGACACCGTATGTCTGCGTATCTTTAGTTACCATGAGTGCCTTATTATATTCGTTCATATTACTAGTTGGAAATTGGAAATTTGAATCTGACCTTAAATTGAAAGGACTGGTAGGAACCAGGAAAGACCATTCTAGATAACAGGTGAAGTGAAGTGAAGGACGTATTCCATTGATGTGTATCACATCTAGGAATATGATCATGCAAAGCATGTGAAAATCTTTGGCCAAAGTATCGCAAGTGCTGGTTGCGTTGTCCTAATCACTTAATTTAAGATGCAGGATGTCAGATGAATATTAGTAACATATATTCAGATAGGCTTCTTAAATGGATCACTTCGATAACCAGAAACGGTTAAGAGAACTTGTATATATAATATACTATGCATGAACGAACATGAAGGATCGGTAGTTGCCGAGTCATGAAATGAAAGATCGTTGAAACTCCGAGCCATGAAAATGGGAGATCGGCAGTTCTTCGAGTCATTTACAGCAGCATATAGAATCTGTTATAAGATTGAATGACATTGAATGTGTGTTCCATATTGTAAATATGCAAACAAGGAACATTAGTTTTAAAAGGAAATTGTGTGTTCTAAAGCTGTGTTGTTTGGGGGGAGAGAACAATTATTAAAACTTGAACGTGTGTTTGAATTATATAATTCATAACGAGAGAATGTTATATAAATATATATATATATATATATTTCCCTTGTTCTAGTATCTTAAAATGGGGATGTTACAGTGGGTCCCCTATGAGGAGGTGATCTGCGTGACCTCTCTATGCATCGGCTCACGAGGAGGCCTAAACGGTGGGCGGGGAATGCTGTGCGTGGTCTGAAAGATGATTGCAAAGAATGCTGACCACCACGAGGAAGAGGAGATGACCCCTCAATCTATTATCCTGTAATTGCTGAATACGGCTCCTGACTGGTCTCTAGCCTACTAGGTTTTACCTCGAGTCTCCTCTGCAATGTAGGCCTTCTCAACGGCCTCTGCTAATTTATGTGGGCAGTGGATCCGAACTACACCTCCAATGTCTATATTAAGGCCCTGGATGAACCTGTGGATCCACACCTACTCATCCTACATGTAATCAACGCATACTGAAGTAGGTCTAGGAACCTACTCTCATACTCGGCCACTGTAAGGGAAGCCTGTCGAAGGTCGTGGAACTCATCGATCCTCTGTTGTATGAATCTCCGTGACAAGTATCTACTCCTGAATCTCTCCTCAAATAGCTCCCAAGTGACTGTCTCTGAGTCTATATGGAGCTTACATGCTCCTCTATACTCCACCATACTCTAGGTCCGTCCTTCAAGATATGGATCGCAACATGAGATTTCGTGTTGCTAGAACAAGGACAAAGCTTAAAGTGTGCTTAAGCTAACCGATGAACTCTCGCCTAGAAACCACCTATGTCCTGAATAATGTGAGGGCCTAAGCTTGGATCTCCCGATATGATCCATGGCACTATGGTCCGCGGCCTCTGCGGGCCTCTCTGTAAGCTCATCCCTAAGCCTAGGGCTCGAGACCTCTCTCATGCTTCAAAACTCTGTCACCCTACCTCCTAGGTGGTGAATGCGTCTGGCCCGACTGACTCGCATGAAAATTTCTCCTATATCCTCCTCACCATGTGGAGGAGGTGCATGTCCCTTAATGGAAGTATCTTTGTCTTGTTTTCTGAGTGCCCTCCTACTGATCCTCTGCGTAAGGCGGCATTAACATCCTGGAGGGTCTGTAAAATCTGTGGTAGGATAGCTGCTAAAACCTGGTCTAGTGGTGGTGGTGGCGGTGGTGGAGGTTGTGGTGGTTGTGACTGCGAGCCTCCGTGAATGTTCCTCTTGCTCGTCGAGCTCCTTGCATGCATGCAGTGGGAGTTAGTTTCATTACCTTGAGTTTTCTTCATTTTTCTAAGTTTACTAACATGTCTAATTTTTAATTTGTTTTGTTTTCTAGATTATCAATTTTCTAGTTTTAGGTTTCAAGTCTCAATGTTTCTAGTGTGCCCAATGGTCCAAGATTTTGAACCACTTCTCTGATACCAAGTGTAATGCCTGCTTCAACTACCACTTGAGACCAAGAAACAAACTAGGAAAATTATGGAATAATTTTATTTTTTTTTTTGTAAGAAGGGTCTACAAACAAGTAGCAAGATACTAGTTTGAAAACAATAGGTTCTGGAATAGATTCTGATTAACCAAACACAAGATTTCCATCTTTATCTTATAACAAGTTTACAAGGTTCCAATTTGGGGGTTACAAGTTTTACTAAGGTTCAGGGAGAAATTTATCGCCAGGCATGCTCTCTATCAAGCCCTAAAATTCAAATAGATTTTTCACACACTTATAATTATCAAAACTTTTCTAAACTAGGCTCATTGGATAGGAAATTTTCTCACCTTTCCAACCATATAAAGAAGTCCTCCTAACTCCTTGTAAAACTTAAGTTATGGCCGGGTGGAGTTTTAGGGGAAAATTTTCCCTTAGAGGTCCGCGGGGATAGGGAGAAAATTGGGAAAATTTTCCCAAATGCCACGTGTCATCATGTGATTGATGCGGGCGAGCGGGTCGAGGGGAAAAATTTGAAATTTTTCCCAAAACCAAAGTCTCAAATTTTCCAAAGGAAAATTTTCCTCCATGCCTCCGCACTTGCTCAAATGGCCACGTGGTGCTTTGTGATTGGCCGCGGGGATGCGGGTCGGTGGAGGAAAAAGTGAAATTTTTCCAAAAGGGAAAAATGTTAAGTTTTCATTTTTAAATCCATGGGGCCCCCCTGCCATGTGTCAACACGTGATTGGTGCGGGGCCGAGGGGTTGCGGGGAAAATTGGGAAAATTTTCCCAAGACAAAATTTTCAAAAAGTTAAGTTTTATTAAGGGTCCGCCCCTCCAAGGTGCCACGTGGTGACTTCTGATAGGATGAGAGGGTGGTGGGGCCGTGGAACTTTTTAGGAAATTTTTCCAAAGTTCAAAATTTAAATTTTTCTAAGGTCGAATTATTACATTCATTTTTTTGGTTTGGGATGGCCATTTTGAAGTAAAACTTCAAATGGCCACAACTTTTGATAGGAAACTCCATTTTAGGAAAACGAGGACTTTCGGAAAGCTCTCGGAGTCCTCTTTACACATAATTCATCAATTTTAGAATTTAGTGAAGTTTAGAGGGTCAATTTTAAGAAATAGATCTGCAGGGTTTATAAAAATTGAAAACTGGCAGTTTTTCAAACTTGCAATTTTTATAAAATTGAATCCCTTCCTCCACTCCGCATGCCAATCAGACATGGGGGATCAACTTAGGGAATAATTCAAATGTTTTAAATATTTCAACTTGATCAATTATTTCAAGTTTATAATTTTTCGACAGTTGATGGGAAAAACTACCATGTAAATTGAATTGAATTTCTTTGAGTTTTGGAGATTTATTCTTGATTTTTTAGCGAATTTAGATTTCTCAAGTCTTCCTAAGTGTGAATTTAAAGTTTCGTAATTTATTTTGAGTATAAAGTTGAACTACTCATTTTAAATAAAAGGAAGATGCCAAAATTATGAATTTAAAACAGAGTTCTCTTTTACATGAATTTACAATTTATTATGCAATTTTCAATTAAGGAAAACATATCCATTTCATTTCTAAGACATCCAATTGATTCAACAAAGACATGTATACAGTATGCAATGTTGATTTCTAACTTCTATCAAATCATTTCAAAGATCCATTTTTTATTTTTATTTTTCTTTCCAAAAGCAGAATTCAGAATTTAACTTATCATGTGATTTCCAAGATAACAATGCAATTGGGAAAGTAATGTATTTCATTCATCTATCTCCAACAACAATATTGCAACAAGGTATATCAAGAGAACTTCAATTCCTTTATTGAATTTAAACAATCTTACAATTGATCTCCTTTCTTTACATTCTAAATTGAAAATTATAAACTATATCATATTCTTCTTTTTAAAATACAGAGAAAGGGAAAGTGACTCTTTCTCTTTTCAAATACAAACCTAGGATATCATTTACATTTCACAATCAATAACAACTTTCAAATTACACGGTAAAAATTTTCTGTCTGAAATCAATTACTTGCATCCACTTGAAGTGGGAAGGATTACATTTAAAATTTACAAAATGATGATTGTCAAAGTATTGTCTTTCTTCTCCAAACAGCAGCAAGCTAAATTCTTCATCTTCATTCTTCTCATCATAACAAGGAAGGGGGAAAGTCACCACTCTCCACCCAACCAAGACATCAATGGGAAAAGAGAAGCCATCTTTCCACATTGGCCCCCAAGCCCTAACCATATTGGAATGGAACATGATAAAACAACACATGGCAACATAGCTTCTTCACATACAAGCATACATTCACAAGCACAAATAAACACAAGGAAACAAGATGTAGTTATCTACTACAACAATCAATTCCAAATAAAACAAAGGCTCCTTCTCCAAGCAAGCAAGCCAACAAGAGCAAGAACTATGGAGGTCTCCTTATTCCTCCCAAGTTGAATTTTGGGCATCCACCAAGAGCAAACCGCCAAGATCATAGCAATCCCATAAACCTTATCCCTCCTCCAAATTTATCCCTTATACCTCCCCCAAAGTAGGAAATGCAAGCAATTTCCTTTCCTAGGTGGATCCCAAACCAACATTCCCTCCCAAGAACAAATAACAATGATAATTTCCTTATCCCTCCTCTGATAAACCTCATAGTCTTCTCTCCACACCATGCCCTAAGCATTCTACCCATCCCTCTAAAAAAATTGCAAACACAACACATTCAAATCATGCTAAAAGAGGGAAAAACAACAATTTTAAAAAGTGAGAGCCTACCTCTCCATAATGGAGACTTGCTTCCAAAATAGCAGTCTTTAATTCACCAAAAACTAGTCCCAAATCAGCAAGGGGAATGCATGCACAAGTAATTCCACTTCTTCCACCAAGAAAGCTCCCAAAAAGCAAGAGAAATTTGACCCAAGAGTGCAATCTCCAACTTTCAACAACCTCAAATGAGAGGAAATTTTAATTTTTAAAGGAGATGGAGGGAGAGGATGATGTGGATTCCAAGTGGGATGCCACATCATTGTTCCTCATCCCAAAAGCATTCAACATCAAGGAAAAATAAATCATAATAAATGAAAATGACAAAATTACTTACATACACAATGTAGCCCATACCCCAAAAGGAATGCATTTAAATTTTGTAAGACAAGTGCAATCAATACTTAAACAAAAACATGTCAAAATGTAATAAAATAATCTGATTTTGACTCCAAATTAATAGACATGGTTGGTGGAGGATTTTGAGAGGTGTGGGACAAGTTTAACTTGTCCCACAAGCCTCCAAATTTGTCCTCCAAGTTCAAATTCGAATTTCAAAGAGGAAGGAGTGTTTGACCTTCCAAAATTAGCCTTACAACCTCTTACAAATTCTTACACAACCCATACTTGGTAACTTACACACTCTTCTAAAATGCATTAACTTCTATGACATTTATTTATGACAACCTTTTGACATAAGATTTATTTAATTACCATAAGGTTATAAAATATATAAATCAAATTTCATTTTCAACCAAGGCAAAAACATTTAATTTCACATTCCACATCCCATTTAATTTAATTAAATTTTAACTATATGACTCCCACATAATACTATCATATTTAAATAATTACAATAAAAGCACATTACAAAATAAAATACACACAACAATAAATAAAAAGGGAACACATAATAAACATACACACATATGCCCAATGGTCACAAAAGCGGAAATACTAACACAACACAACATAGTTGCCATGGTGACCTTGTTGATTTCACACTGAATTCCAATATGGTTAGTCTCCAGTCCCCCGACATTGTTGTGATTTTTAACCTGCAAAATGCAAAATACCCCTTCGGCCTCGTGGCCATATCAGAACATCCAAATGATATAAGCAACATACAATTATTAAATCCAAATCACAACAATATCGAGAATTTAACATTTATCGTTTAAATTCAATTGCAACTATATCATCATCCAATAGATCTCTATACTAGAGCTATTTAAAATATCAATGTCACATGTCTAAAATCAAAAGCAATAACCTGTCCATGTCAACCAGTATGTCATCATCCACATAATAATAATAATGTCTCAATGATCCTTAAGCATAATAACTGAACCCAGATTAATATTAATCCATAGTCTAACATCTAACCATCATAGTAAGCAAAATGTAATAATGTCCATAGGAATCCATGATCTAGCATATACACATCATACTATATCAAAACATAATTATGTCCAAAATATGATCAATAGTGTTAGGGTCAGTGTCTAAATAGTGTCAAAGGAGAGTGGACACTACAGAATCAACAAGATCAGTTGAGAATCTTTCTTCTCTACTTGACATTCCTTTAACAACAATCTAGTGTTAACAAACTTCAAGAAGAATGCTTGTAAATTTTCAAAATCACTAGGATTTAACCCTAGTAGTTCATTTGCCAACTCATCTGCTCTCATGTTATCGTGTTGTCAAAAATTTCATCTAATGTTGTCCACACATATTTAGGTGTTTTAGACAACTCAATGTGAAAGAAAGTCAAGAGAAGCAGACATGCAAAGAAGACCTAAAGCTTCATCACTATAGTTTAACCATTTAGATTTTTAGGGTCATCATTTGGTTCAGTCTTAGTTCCCATGGTGATGTGATATAACCCTTTACCCCTTAGTTTCATAATTATTTTCGATCTCCATTCGAAAAGTTGAGCGGCATAAGCAAAGGAATTGAACATGCATCTATAGTGAAGAGAGAGAGAGAGAGAGAGAAGAAGAAATGTAGAAAAAAACATAACCACCTAGGAAAATATAATAACCCCCTTGCTTTCGGCACTTTATAGTATAGAGCATAGAATACAATCGGTTCCAAGCATGTGTCATAAAACACTTGGTAACTCACCTTGCAATCAGCATAATAATGCGCAAGAGAGGAGACCACAATCATGTTTCGTGGAGCGTAGCAAAGTGAAACCGTATACAAGCACAAATTGTAAAAACTAGGAAGGAGGTGAAATCAGATCCTAGTTGTGAGAAAAGACATCTCACGTCGCAAATGGTACCCCCTTGCTGCAAACTATGGCGGATGCGCTCACTAGTCGCAAGTAATAATAAGGGTAAAATACAATGGTTTAGATGAACTCAGAATGAGTTCTGATGAACTTCACAATGCTAGAAAGGCACGCAGAAGACAAGGAGTGCTCAAAGTGTCACTACACACTTGAGTGCACGATTAGTAAAAAAATCAATAATAACGCGTTAAAAAAGATTACCATTTTGAAACATCCGATTTAGCTAGTTTTAGAGTTGTTTGGACTTTGTAAAAAAATGATAATGACATTAATTTAAGAGATGATTTTTTATAAAAAAAAAAATTATGTAATCATAAATTATAATCGCAAAAAAATTAATTTAATTAATTACGATTATGTAATATCTAATTAAAAACTTAATTAAATATGATGAATTAATTAAGATTAAAAAAATCCTAATTAAATGTTAAAAAAATACTTTCCCTTTTAATTTAAATTATTCTAACTATTTTTTTAAAATCGGTTGAAAAAAAAATCTATTAAAAGGAAAAATTTCTTTTTTTTGAAAAAGCTTAAAAACTTTACCAAAAAAAAAAAATGCATAAGCTTTTTGATTTGATTTAATTAGAACGAATTTTAGAAAAACACAAAAAAAGCTTTATGGATTTAAATTTTTGGAAAGTATTTAAAAAAATGTACCAAAAGAAATTTAGAAACCTTACCAAAAAAAAGTAAAAACTTACCAAAAAATGCGTACGAAACCAATTTTAACATAGGGTTTTAATGCGTAGGTTTTATTTTTACAAAAATTTGATGGTGAAGGAATCAATCCATGGCCAATCCATGGCTAGCACAAAGAATCGATTGGTGCATGGGTGAGGTTTATCGGCCGTGCAAATAGCCAAAGCACGTAGCCACGGTTGATGTATAGGACGAGCATAAGACATTCGTTGAGGACACGATCGGGAGGAGCATGCCACGGTTTGGAGGAGAATGGAAATACGAGATCAAGGCATTGATCATGAAAGAGATGGCATTGTAGCTTGTAGGCAATGAATGCAAATACCAACTTGAAACCTGGATCTCTACAAAAACACCATGCAAACACAGAAAAGACCAAAAAAGGATCTAAAAAAATTCTAGTTTAATAAAAAAAAATTTAAGAAAACCAGAATAAAGAACCTCCTTTTTTTGATCTACTAAATTTAGCTGCAGCTAGCTAAATGTAGCTACAAAACCCCTAAAAACTCAAGGAGATCTACACATGCACGAAGAATACAACAACATGACAACTTCCCAAAAGTAACTTGTTAAATAAGTTAGCAAGGAAAAACTAGAAAATAATGATCGAAAACTTGCACGAGGAGTAAAAAAATGAAAAAACAAAAGTAATCACAACTTAAAAATGAGTGCACATTTACCCAATCTCAACTTTGATACCATGAAAGAGTTGACGAATTGTATCGGAAACTGTGCACCACAATGAAGTTACACTCTGGTTCAATCGTAATGGCTCTAACGTAATCACAAGGAAGAATCAATCAATAACTGAATAACTTGCATAATAGAACAAAGTTTACACATGTAGAGAAAAGACAACAGAGTGTCTTGGCATACTCATAAATGTCAAATGAAGGTATACCATAGGGTGTTGAGTAACCCTAGTGCAGCAGACTCAATAACAAACCCTAAACCTAACCCATGTGAGATGACCCTCCATATGTGAGTGGAGGACACATAGACTAACTCACACCAACACCGGAAGGGTATTTAAAATAAGGGCAACCTAAAAATTTTATTTTGTGAAGAATCAAGGTGAATTCATAGGTGGAAAATTTGGAAACTTCTTACCTTCCGTGAAAACTTGTGTAGAGGTAAGGGTAAAATATTTGAAATATTTTTTTCTATAGTTTTAATATGTGCAGGTTGAATTTTTCAATGGTAAATGAAGGAGGAGACTAAGCTCCATCAAAATAGGATTTGAATTTTTCCATTGGATGTGTGAAAATGTTGTCTCCTCTGTAAATTCTAAGGTTTATGTAGAATTTAAAATTACATGGCTTGGTAAATGTTTTAAATCTTTTTTTCATGAGGGGCCTCGTAATAAGGGTTATATGTGTTTATTTACAATATATATATATATATATATATATATATATATATATATATATATACTATAGTTTATAATTTTTATAGACTATATGTTGTTTTTTATTTACATTATATAAACTATATACCTCTTTTTTAAAGTGAATATATTTTTACATTATAAATTATAATAGGTTAATATAATGTATTAAAATATAGCCTACTTAATAGTATATAGAAGAATAAATTCTGGAAATACACAACAAGTTTTGACTCCATTAAATTTGACGGTCAAATGAGTCACATGACAGATCAAACATAAGGAAGTCGATGGTCATTTAGACGTCAAATTTAAGTGGCCGGATCTTTGTCTACATTATTTTTTTCTAGAAATTTGAAGTTATTTTGCATTCTTAAGGGTTTCTTCTTCACTTATATATGGTTAGAATTTATATATATATATATATATATATATATATATATATATATATATATATATATAAGTCTGGGGTATAATGCAAAGCCCTTTATATTGCAGGTTATTATTTTGATCATGGGAGGTTAATTAATATGCATTGTAATGAAAAAATTAGTTATGATTAAATATTTTATGGAGATCTATAAAATTTAGATTTGTTTCTATTAAAAGTGTTGTTTTTTTATAAAAATGTATCTAACTTTGTGGTACATTTTATATTATAATGGGGTGTGTTTAATAGGTTTAGGAAAACAAAGACGTCGATTATTTCTATATTGACAAAACCCAGATCTTGAATGGGACCAACTACAACATTTAGAGATCAGCGTCAAATCAGAACTTATGGCGAGGAAACTCTGGACAATTATTTCTAGATCTGAGATTTCTCCCACCAGTCATCAAACAACTGTAGATAACATGAATGCATTCTCACAATGAATACAAGAGGCTCTTTCTATGATTTTACACAATGTGAATGATGAGTACCTTCTACACATTGGTAATATCAAACATCCAAAAGAGGTATGGACACAACTAGAATCCATGCATGAAGGTACGCATTTATCTAAAATTATTAAATTAGTTTTAGAATTACTTACAACTCCTATGAAAGGAGATGAAAAAGTAGTTAATTTCTTAGTCAAAATTAAAAATATTAAAGCACAATTAGATGGATGCAATTGTGATTTAATTAGTGAAAAATTAATCTACTTTATTGTTTAGTTAAATATACATGAAAGATTTAGGAATTTTATTTCTATCTTGAACTCTAAATATCAAAATGAAAATGATCTACCTAATTTAAATACCTTGAGTTCACTTTTGATACAGGAAGAGAAAGTGATGATGAACTTTGACTCTAAGGAGAATGCCTCTCAGGCACTTCTTGCTCAGAATTCAAAGTTTAAACCTCACAAGCCCTTCTCAGATCAAAAATTTAGATCTAAATCTTCTTTTGTTGATAAGAATTTTTTTCTTCTAATTAATTGTGTGTTAGCTTTAGTGGTAAATGTCACAAATGTGGTAAATTTGGACATAAAATGAAGATTGTAAAACTAAGAAACCTATCCATAAAAATAAAAACAAATTGTTTCTTCAAAATATAATTTAAGGAAAAATGATAGCTCTAATGATATTCCTAAAATGATTGCATTATATGTTGTGTTGTATTCTTCCTCTAATTCTGAATGGATTCTAGATTCAGGTGCATCAAATCATATGACTGGTGTTTCAAATTCTTTATTTGATGTTGTGAAAATCAATGAACGTGTGTATCTTGGTGATAACTCGTCTTTAGAAGCAATAGATAAAGGAAAGTAAAATTTGCTAATGGTGTGTTGAATAATGTTTTATTTGTTCCTAAGCTGAAAAAGAACCTTTTATCATATTCTCAATTAACTCATGATGGTTTTGCTATTCAAATTTTGAAAGATACTTGGTATATCAAGGATAGTAATGATAATATAATAGCTAAAGGAATTCAAAGAAATGGTCTGTATATTTTTGATGATTTCCATTTTGCATCCTATTTTATTTCTCAAATTTTGAATAATTCAAAACTATGGCATGAAAGATTAGGACATGTTAATTATAAAATTTTATATAAAATGGCTAGATATATTCTTGTGAAAGGTTTTCTTATGTTGTCTTCTTCTCATGATGCGTTTGAAGGGTGGTTACGCTAAAAAAAAAGCTCTAAACCCTTTCACTCACATCTTGAAGAGAGTTCCTCTTCCCCACTAGAACTTATTCATAGTGATGTTAGAGGACCTCTTGAAGTAGCTTCATTAAATGGTTCTTTATATGCTGTGACTTTCATTGATGATTTCACCAGGATGATTTGGTCATATTTTCTTAAAAATAAATATAATGTACTAGGGAAATTTAAGGAATTTAAAGCATTTGTTGAAAAATCTTCAAATTATAAAATTAAGAGACTTAGAACAAATAATGGGGGTGAATATGTTAGCAAAGAATTTGAAATTTTTGTATTGATTGTGGTATTAAAAGGGAATTAACTTCTCCTCATTCTCCCCAATCTAATGGTGTTGTAGAATGTAAGAATAAGACTATTTTAGATATGGCTCGCACTATGCTTCATTCTGCTAGTCTTCCCAAATTTCTATGGGCAGAAGCAATGAACACAACAATCTACATTCTAAATAGGGTTCCCACCAAAGTTATTCATCTTTCAACTCCTTTAGAAAAATGGTCAAATAAAAAACCTGATATTTCTCATCTAAATTTTTTTGGTAGTCTGCTTCTTTATACATTCCTAAAAAGAAAAGAAAGAAACTTGATATGACTTCTTTCTCTTGTGTTTTCATTGGATATGGTATTAACACTGCATGTCTAAGGATTTACGACCCTGTAAAAAGGGAAGTAACTGAAAACCGCAATGTGGTGGTTTTGGAAAAATGTTTTTGTTCATCTAATAATGGTAAAGATGTTCCTAACTCTGTCAATATTTGTAATAATGGTTATGATTCTGATATTGAGAATATAGTAAATGGTCATGATGATGTTTCTTGTGTTGATACTATAGATGCTTCTGAATCTCCTAACTCCCTAGTTAAGAAACAAAAATGGGCTCAATATGTGTTAGAGAGTTCTAATCCTATTGATCTTAGGAAAATGACCAGAAGCCATCATACGTACCATGCATTAATGACCTTGTATGAACTGAGCCGCAAAGTTTTGAAGAAGCTTCTCAGGATGAGAAGTGGATCAATGCAATGCAAGCTAAATATAATGCCCTAATTCAAAATCAAACCTGGGAGTTGGTTCCACCTCCAGAGAAAAGAAGTATTATAGGGTCTAGGTGGTTATACAAAGTAAAATATAATATAGATGGTAGTATTGACAAACATAAAGCTATACTTGTTGCTAGAGGTTTCACTCAGAAACCTGGTATTGATTATGTTGAGACATTTTCCCCTATAGCTAAAATGAGTACTGTTAGGACCTTATTTGCAATTGCCACTCAATTTGGGTGGGAAATCCACCAAATAGATGTGAAAAATTCTTTTTTGAATGGTGATTTAAAATAACTTTACATGTCTCAACCTCAAGGATTTCAAGAAACTGGTAAAGAAAACTGTTTGTAAATTGAAAAAATCCTTGTATGGTTTAAAGCAAGCTCCTAGAGCTTGGTATGCGAAAATTAATTCTTTCTTTAAACAATTAAGATTTTTAATTGTTCTTTTAACAATGATCTATTCATTAAGAAATAAGGATCACATATTATCATTGTTTGTATATATGTTGATGATTTGCTTATGATTGGTGATAATCTTGCTTTAATTTGTAGAATTAAAGAAAAATTGAAACAATACTTTGAAATGACTGATTTAGGTCTCTTACATCATTTTCTTGGCATGGCTATATTTCAAGATAAAAATTCTATTATTGTTTCTCAAGCACAATATGCAACCAATGTACTAAAAAAGTTTAACATGATTGATTGTAAACCAATTTCTACTCCTATGGAAGTTGGACTAAAAATTGATCCTAAACTTGCATGTGAAAAATTTGATCCTACTTTATATAGGCAGTTAGTTGGTAGTTTGATATATCTCACTATCACCAGACCAAATATTTCCTATGTAGTAGGAATTGCTTCTAGGTTTATGCAAGAACCTTATAGAGATCATTGGAATCTTGCAAAAAGGATTCTTAGATATATTAAAGGTAATCAATTAAGGCTTGCATTATACTTAGAATGAAAATGCTAGCTTATATAGATTTTGTGATTCGATCATCTTGGTGATGTATTGGATAGAAAATCTACTTTTGGTTATGTGTTTAAATTTGGTGCAGGTGCCATTACTTGGTGTAGAAAATGGCAGCCAACAATTTCTATCTCTTCAACACATGCTGAGTATAGAAATGTAATGGAAGCTACAAAAGAGGCTCTATGGCTAAAGAGGTTGTTTGATGAGATAAAGATGAAGGATCCACGTAGTGTTCCTTTTTCTGCCACAACAAAATCACCATAGATATTACACATAATCCAATACAACATCAGAGGATGAAGCACATTGAGATACATATACACTTCATCCGTGAGAAGGTGCTAAGTGGTGAGATAGATCTCAAGTTCGTGCCAACTGAAGAACATGTTGTTGATATCTTCACAAAGCCCCTGAGTGTTGTAAAGTTTTGTCACTTTCATGAAAAGATTGGATTGTCGAAGTTGCCATTGAGGGGGAGTGTGCATGAAAATGTCACCTCCTAATGGAACTTGGTTTTTGTAAAAGACCTTCGGACATTTGTAAAAATACCTTCGAGTAAGTGTAAAAAGACCTTCGGGCATGTATACCTCCTTGAATTCTTTTTAGAAAGAAGTGTAGAAAGATCTTAAAGGCGGTATTTAGTAAACTATTTAGTGCTATTGAGTTTACTGGTAAACATCCAACACAAGAATATTATTAAAGAGGTCCTTGGTTATAAAACTCCTATATGCTTAGGTTCAACAACCTTTTATGAGAACCTATGAGAATATATAAAACTCACAAATCATACTTAGCCACTGATCATGGGATGATCTTTTGGATTCTAAATCCTTTTTTTACCAAAAAGGTAACTTAAGTATGATGAAGGTGTTATAATTCCTTCACCCGATATGCTAGCCTAAAACCTTTATGGTTTAAGGATTGTAAATCTTTTAGTGTACCATGGGTAGGTAATCTATTGGCATATTTTATCCCACTTAACATTAAGGGGGAGTGTTAGAACATAATGATTAAGTGGTCCTGCCAACCCTTAATTAATATGGGTCCATCACTATTATATAGGTTAAATATTTAATAATATGAAATACTTTTCTATTATTAAATATTCATACCTAGGTAATATATATTAGGTAATTATTTAATAATGTGAACCATTCATGTTTATATTTATTAAATACACTCACCTAGGTATATGTGTCAACCATTTAGGTTGAAAAGGTGGGTCGGGAGACATACCCGATCACCTTATATAAAAAGGAATTTAGGTCCTCATTTGATATATTCGGGAAATATATCAAAGGTGTGAAAATCAAGTAATTTAGTTTTACCCTTGGTAAATATGGTTTTAAAGAGGAGGTGATCTTACTAGATGTAAAATAAGTTCTCTAAAGTAAAAGGTTATTTTCAAATTTGTTTTAACCCTTTTGGGTTTTTTCACTATAAATAAGTTGTGTCACATGTGTTATTTATTTCCTATAAGTATTTCTTTATTTACTTATGTTATGATGTAATTTTTATTTAAATATTTATTATAACATCATATAATATTTAAGTTGATTAAATCCATATTTATTAGAATCCTCAAAGTCTAACAGGAGTATTCGACTTTGTCTAAGTGTGTCAGGGCCCCATCTCCTCATTCTCAGGTTTCTAAGTTTGATTCTTCACTTAATTTAATTCACAAAACCCATTTTCTTCATTTCTTTCTAATTTCACAATCACCTATGTCGGTCCAATGACCATCACCAGTTCACATCTAACTGTTATTGGTTAATTCCTAACTAGTGTCAGATTCTGGCTTTCTAGTTACTTTACCAAGTATAGCTTTCATCACTCTTTCTGTTTTTTTTCTATCCCTCATGGCATCATCATATTTCTCCACCGTTGATACCTACGCCATGCATGATTTTCCCATTACACATCCAACATTCTTGTTTCATTCTTTGAGACTAGTTTTCTTCCATACGCGGTAGTATCGATTTCAACCATCATCGGTTGGACCTCAACCATCACTTTGGTCAACCTAACCATCATCAGTTTCTTGTTTTTATTTTCAAAATCTAGACATTGACTAGATTCACCTCCTGGACCCCATTATTCTCTGTTTCTACTATTTTTTGTGTCTTCTATAGAATAGAGTCTTACCAGTCAACACTTATACATATGGTTTGACTCACGCCTAGACTAATGCGCTCATATTCCACACTATTTGTCAACCACTTCCACCTAGTCCCTCACTTCCTTCTATCCTATCACCCATGTATCCAACCCTACCTACCACCATTACTACAAGTGATGAAGTGTTTTCACGAATCCTTGATAAGAATCCTACGGCCTTATAGTTCTACCTTTCCCACTCTTCCACCCGAGACTCCTCAGGTTAGTTTATATACGGAATGCATGTATCCATCTCTCCTACACTTATTCTTAGTTCTACATCAGCCCCTAATAATGTGGCATTACCCTCACATGTTTCACCCTCGTAGTTTTGTAGCTAGGCCCTATACGTGCTATGACTGCTACATCTATAGTATCACTCGTGCCTATCATATCTATTGTCCCCTTATCAACTAAGGCCATATCCCGATCTACACCCATTATCTCACAAATACCCATCACAACACAACCACCCATGGTGTCGGTAACCCCTACTCCATTCTAGAATATTATACTCTCCATCCCACAAAAATGTCATTAATTTATACTAGAGTCATGAAGACCATCCCACCTACATACACATACTATCAACAACCCCCTATCTCGTTTGTCACCCATTCTAGATATGTGCCTTCTATGTCAGTTACCTATTATTAACTTCTCTATCGGGTTTAATATCCACTCCCTTATGCCACGGGGAGGTGTCCCTCCATCACAACCTACCAATGACCTCATCAAGTTGATGATGGAAAATATGCAGACACTAGAAGCATCGGTTTCTAGCTCACACAATTCCCTCACCTATGATGAAATTTGTAATGAGCCTATTCACCCATCCATTCCTATTCGACCATACCCCATACATTAGGAAATGCCAAAATTCAACTATTTCAATAGCAAAGAATACCCATAACAACATTTATTGTCCTTTAAACATGGGTGTTAGCTGATATCCCACGATGACACTTTACTTCTAAAAATTTCCCAATGTCCCTAACAGACCTACACTGGATTTGGTATAGTGGACTACCTAGACACTCCATCTACTCATTTAATCAAGTAGCCCAAGCCTTCTTAGATCACTTCTCTATCAACATTGTTAAGAAGGTTACCATGACTGATATTTATTCCACACGACAATATGACGATGAGTCTATCGCTAACTTCGTCACTCATTGGTGCAACCTAATTAACCAACTCACATTTCAATTACCTCAAACTAAACTCATAGAGCTATTTACTTGGGCTTGTGCTAGACACATCTCACCAACCCTGCAGGTGCAAACCTTTCACACTTTTGACAAGGCATTCACCATGGCATGGAAGTTGGAAATTTGTGCTATCGAAGAAAAGAAGATTCAACTTCGTAACAAGAACATCACATTCAAATCAAATGATGCTTCTTCATCTTCAAAACCCCAAAACAACTATTCAAAACCCAAAGGGTCTGTTAATGTCATAGTTCTCAAAGCTGGTCCCCCTCATCAATCAAACCTAGCCAAACCTCCTTCTAATCTCTCCCCATCCAAGCTTTCTAGTTCAGATGAGAACAACGAAAGTATACTTCCATAGGAGAATCTTATTCTTCCATTTTGAAAAATCTTGTTAAGGCTGGTGCCATTACCCTTCCACCTATAAAAGAACATACTAGTTTCAAACTGAGCACCTCATGCCTGCATGGTATAAGGAACATGAATTTTGCAACTATCATCGTATCAAATGTCACAAAGGCAAAATTAAGCGCATAACCTTCAAGTATATCATCCAAGAAATGTTAGACAATGGAGATCTAGTCTTGGATAGCCCAAATTCACTTGCTAACCAAAACTTGCATATCTTCAAGAAGTCATTCCCTAATCATGCCCCATCTTCTAACCAAGTTGGTGATACCTCAAATAATGATAGCAATGTCTGCAAGTTCCACACTATTTTCGATGACATACCAGTTGCTTCCTAATTACCTTATGTTCCTTCCATAGATGAAATATTATCATGCACTCCCCTACCTACACCAAAATATATTTCATCTACTCCTCTACCACAGAGAAACTCCATTCATTTTCCCCTTCACCCATGGAAGAGCCTATAATTAGGACACGCCTTTGACCCCTCAAAATTTGAAGAAGTTGTCATCGATACATTTCTACTCATAGAAGATGCAATTCCACTACCTACACCAATAAAAGGAGAGTCCACTTGGTTGACCCATCCTATCCTCTACCCATAGAGGATCCTATTAAAATACCGGTGTCTTTTGATGACCCTTCACCATCGGACCTTCAAGAGCCTATTAACCTTCTTTCGTCTCTCTTACCCACAAAGTCGAGGATAGCCATCTCCATGTATCCCAAACATATTTTATGTGGATTTCCACTCGATCCACGTCATCCCCACTTACAACAAAACCATTTTCACACTTGGCGATTGCCTAGATTATGTCAATAGAGCCTTACTTTTGGGACACCTTCAACTTCCTATCTCAACACAAATGCGTTTGTCACTCACCGATACCTCCACTATCTTTCTAAAGGTGTTTTACAAAACCAAACCAAACACAACCACAACTATTGCAATACCTTCCACGACACCACTCATGGCCCAAATCACACCTCTACCCATAGCCCAGCATGCATCTACACCCAAACCCATGCCTATATCATCTCCCTTACCTAAACCTATCACTACCTTAGGGGTCATACCTATAGCTAGCCTTACTCACCCACCAATCAAATTAGATTTAGCCACATCTTCCAAAACTAACACTAAACTTACACCGGCCCCTACAAATAATATCCAATAACATAGACCTCATACCCAAACCTTGCCTACCATGCCCTTATCACCTTTACCCCTTCCATCCATCCTAGGACCTCACCCCTCAACCACCGAACAAGAAACCCCCATCCACTAGTAAAACAAGAACATAATAACCCATTTCCTCATCACATAACTCTAATATACCCAAGAGACCCACACAACTTCCGCCCTCACCCGTAACCTTCTTACCATCCATACCTCCACTACCATCAATAACTTATTTGCTACCCATGACACTTTCTTCCCTTTCTTTGAAGCCTCCCGCCCAACCCACACCACCTACCTCCACAACACCTCGATTACCCCGTGGGTAATCCACCCTCTTCCACCATTATATTTTTCCTCCACATCTAAACGCCCATATCACCTTTACCCAAAAAATATGTAACCTAAAGCTAAAAATCCACTACCCTCCACTAAGATAGTTAAACCAAGCAAACCTTCCATCACCAGCTCTTCTACCTTTCCCTACATAGCGAGATATGAGCAACACCTAAGACCACACCACACACCAAACTAGTAGCCCAACCTACTCCCCCTCTTGTAAAGACTCTTCCTCCACAATCAATCGTACATGTATCCAAACCCACATTCACCTCCCATTGTGATCCACTAGTAGGGTCCTATGCCAAAATCCTAACCAATCTCCTCGAAACTTTTATCATCACATTACCACCTCTTAGACCTTGTGACCCACTCAAACCCAAACAAAAGGGGTTTGAAAAAACCAAAATTTGCACCTACCATCGTGTGTGCAGGAAATGATGTAGAGAAGCGTAAGGGGTTAAAATTGCCCTATTCTAACTATGTTCTCCTAAAGAAAACTTTGATGACGATGATCTTCTTGATGAGGACCCCATTTCACCTTTACCAATTTCCACAGATCTTCTCCTGTTACCTACTCAAGAAAAAAATCTCCACCCCCACGACTCTTCGATCCACCATTGAGATTTGAAATTAACATGGTTCGTATAAGAAAGTTTGCCAAACCACCACCAAAATTTCAATGCGCCCTACTCATTTCACAAGGATCATATCCCCCATTAGGGTTTTGTCCCTCATGCCACTATACCTTCCATGACACACCCTCTTCATCCACCTCCCCTCAAATTAACATTATCAACATTGCCACCCGTGTTAGGAAATAAAAGGGCAAGGAAAAAGAAATTGTCCCATAAACCAACCCTGTACCCAACATACCATCTCGCACCCATACCCAAAGCCATCATCTGCATTCCCCATATCCTATTTTATACGGGGTCACAAATCATACAATGCTGAAACAACTACACTAATTCCCCTCAAAATGTCTTTATATGACTTCATCCAAACCTCGGAGTCACATTTTCAAGCCCTCATAGAGGTCCTTCAATCTATCAAAGTCTTACCAAATGACCCCACACTAGCCTCCATCATTACCCCTCACCACGTAGCCTCTCTCACTAGGTCTTTTCCTTCCTCTACACCTCCACCCACTCGCCAAGTGGCCACCCTTAGATTTTTAGATGAAGAGATCACTCCCTTCCAGTCCAATGACCCCAATCCCACTCTTTTCATCTCCATCTTTATCGATAATATACACATATGATGCGTTATGATTGATGGTGGTGCTAGTATTAACATCATCTCCTCCCATGTGTATGACCAAATGCAAATACCTACCAATTGCATGCATGGTAACCCCATTATGTTGCATTCCTTCAATGATGCCATGACCTCTACACTAGGTACCATTGTTCTCCATGTCATGTAGGTCCCCACACCATCCTGGAACTTTTCTATGTCCTAGAAGGGGAGTTCTAGTATAACTTGTTGCTTGGCCGACCTTGGATCCATGTTATGGGTTGTGTCCCTTTGAATTTACATCAATGCCTCAAATTTGAACACAAGGGACATAATTACACCATCCCTACTAACCCCTCACCTTTCAAGACCTATAACATGCTATATCAACCTAATGATGTTCTTGTGCCGGTCAAGGCATCTGCCACTGTCACCACTTCACCTTCACCCATGAGCCCATCCACCAAAATTGCCACTACTTGATGCATCTAACCTTGTTATCCCCACTTTGTAAATGTATCCTCTATTGTTGGCGTGCCTATTTCCCCTTCATCTAGCAAGCTATATATACCCACTACCGGTACTAATTTGATCCCTTAGAATGTGTTTTCAATGCCTCACTCTAGGGGAATACTGCCTATACAATATTTATACCTTCCTCACCCCACAAGTGTATGGAAACCTCCACCAAAAACCCAATTATGACATCATATCGATGACATTTTCCCTTATGGCCCTCCTCACCTTTACACCAACCTAACATATGGGGGTCTTGATATGGCCACATATAAACCCGAACCTCCATCCCAAACTCAGCCATTTTCAGCTGACCTACACTCCCTCACTAACCACCACTTCACTCAAACTTTCCTCCACATTTGGCTATGGTTTTTAAGAATAAGGCCGCCATACTATCATTTCTGTACCTCTTATAAACACAATGACCTGTAGTGGCATTTTTTTATGCTCCATCCTCTAATAAGGTTTGTGTCGACCTTATCTAGGAAGAGAAATCTTCCCCCTCTCATTCACCCACATTACCATCTTCACCCACGGAGTCCATAGATCCTGAATCTATTCCTCCTAAATATAATTTTTGTAAACACCATTTCCTTGGGACCACTAACCTATCAATGCGATGGTGAGGCTCCCTCTTCTCTCCCATTCCTATATCTTGACATGATCGATGATGATACACCTTCAATTAACGTCATTCAATGTCAAGACGATGAGTCCATCCTCACCTACCTTGGTGTAGAAGACTCTTATATTCACCAGTCATTACCCTCTGAGATGCAAACCATGTTGAATGAATTGACCATTGAAATCAACATTAATACTTAGGATGACCCATACATTCTAAATATCGGCCAATCCTTAGATCTACTGAACAAGAAGCCTTCACCTCTTTCCTTGAGACCATAACAACGCATTTTCTTGGTCCTATGCCGATATGCCCAGTATTGACCCAAAAATCATGGTTCATAATATCGTAACCATTCATGATGCCAAACCCATAAAAAAGCTATGGAAAATGCATCCTCACATTGCTCTTCTAGTCAAAGAAGAGCTTCAACGCCTTCTCTCAATTTCCTTCATTCTACCCATTGATTATCCCCAATGGATTTCTAACATTGTTCCTATCATGAAAGTGACAGGGGGACTCCACATTTACATGGATTTTGTGACCTCAACCTCGCTTGTCCCAAAGATGATTTCCCACTACCAAGAATTGACCAACTAGTTGATCTCACCACTAGCCATGAAATGTTATCACTCATGGATGGTTTCTCGAGCTACAATCAAATATTACTAGCTCCCAAGGATAAACACAATACTACCTTCATCACTCCTTGGGGACTCGTGCTATCAAGTCATACCCTTAGGCCTAAAAAATGTTGGTGCTACATATCGATTAGCCATGACTTACATCTTCCATGACATCATGCATCGCATATTAGAGGATTATGTAGACAATTTTCTTTCCAAATCCAAGCATAGAACTAAACACATTCCCATTCTTAAAGTCATATTTTTCTGCCTCATCAAGTATTGTGTTCATCTTCAACCAAGGAAGTGCATCTTTGCGGTACTTTCTAAAAAAATCCTAGGTTTCATCATTTATTTGCGTGGCATAGAATTCGATCCTACTAAAGTCAAGACTATCCTGAAAATGCCTCCACCCACTAATATCTATCAACTTCGCAACCTACAAGGAAATTTGTAATCAATTATTTGTTTTATCTCGCAGCTTTCAAACTACTATTAACCATTCCATCAACTTCTTAAGAAATATGTTTCATTCAAATGGGATGATGAATGCCATAAATCCTTCAAAGCCTTGAAACAATACCTCCTTCAACAACTAGTGCTCATTCCTCCTAAGGATGACCATCCCTTCTACCTATATATTTCTCATGTGCCCATTCTCTAGGTTCCATGCTCGCTCATCACGATGACCAACACCGAGAGCAAGTATTTTATTACATAAGCCATACCCTTCTTGACTACAAAACTAGATATACCCACGCTGAAAAACTTTTCCTAGCCTTAGTTTTCATTGCCACCAAACTCTGTCATTACCTACTCAACCACAAAACCTTCATCATTACTAATATTGACCCATTACACTACATGTATGCCAAACCTTATCAAAATCAACATGCCGCACATTGGCTTATGCTTTTGGCTGACCTCAACCTCAAATTCATCCATAAAAATTCCATCAAGGGCAAGACTATCACCGACTAATTGGCCAAGCGCACCTATTCACGGGAACCAACCCTCTAACTTTGATTTCCTAGATGAGTCTATAGCTACCCTTTCCCTAGACAAACCCACTTACCAAATGACACTCCTCTTTGATGGCTCCAAGTGTTAGTGTGGGGGCGAGGCTAGTGTTATCCTCATTCCGCTTGATAGTGAACCTATGCCTTTGTCTTTTAAACTCAATTTTCATTGTACAAACAATATTGATAAATACAAAGCACTCATATTGGGTCTCCAGGATGCTTATGCCTTAGATGTTAAGTAAATCAACATCTTTAGTGATTCTTAGTTGGTCATAAACCAAGTCAATGGTATATACCAGTGCCATAATGAGATACTTCAAAAGTATAAGCATCACATAGACATAATTTTGACCACCTTTGATTTATTACACACTTCAAACCACTCCACATTGTACCAATAAATATTTGGATACCATGGCTTGCACCCAAGATGTAGTCATTTTTCACCCACCAAGAACAAGGGAACCTCATGCATGCCATCCTATCACCCAGCGGGCGCTAGGCACTCACTCGACACATGTGAGAGGGAGCCGAGTGTTTCACTCAGAATGTTTCGGCTTTTGGGAATAGAGTTGCTTCTATCCTTTCATTCCTTTTAGAAACATATAAGGTTAGGGCTAGGAGGAATACCTGTTGAATGTCGAGATGGTGTGCGCGTACCGTAGAGAAAGATCGGGTTATTGCGAAGAACTCCTTTTGTCTTGGAAGGACTACCTACAAATAAGAACACAAGACCACAAGATTTTGATTAGAAAATAAATAAAGGGAACTACCTTGGGCCCAGGAAATATAAAACTTCCTTTCGAAGGTGGTCAGTTCCCCTGCTAATATGAATTAACACAAAAGACTATAAGATATCAATTAAATTTCTTCGTTGAACTGGGTAGGGGAAAGGCTGGTTTTTGGTTATAGTCGGGATAAGCGATCTGCGAGGTTCTTTGATAACCGATATCGGTATGGTCTAGGATCTGAAGGTTGGTTGTTTTGTGGGGTGGTTGTGTTGTTTGGTAGTTGTGTTATTTGTAAGGCTGTATATAGGTGATATTAGGAAATAAGGTGATGAGAGGTAGATGAATGATAGTTAGATGCAATAGCACGTTGGGTAGTGGATCTAGGAATGGATTTGTGAGGATTGTGCTTCAAAAAGTCTAAGAAATGTTATTAAAGAGGACATGCAAGATGTAACTTATGGGTTATTGACGAAGATGCAGGTCAAGAACTACGATGACAAAAGCAAAACTCTAGGTAGGATGGCTGGACAAACAGAAGATGAAATATCTCCCTCCCGATGATCAGCTGAGTATCTGAGAACTCTGGCTGTTCTGTTGCAGTTTTGGGCTTGATCTCCTTTTGCTGCAACTCTTCTGGTTTCTTCACTCATCTCTGCTCGGTCAAGTGAAGATCTAGACTCTCTTGATCACTCCCAAATGATCTCTGTTGATTCAAAAATCCTTCCACCTTTGATTTTGGTTTGGGAGCCCATTTGGGAGGCCGATGGCGGTTACGTAACCGGCGGCGGTCAGTAGGAACCGACATCGGTAAGGAAAAAGTAGGCTATTTTTAGTAAAATAGCCCACCTTCCTAACTTTTCTCGAGAGATTAGTTGCGGGCTTGGTCACGTGACTAGAAGGTCGGTTTTGGGTGCGAGAAAGGGGTCATTAGTCATGGGTGTAGGTGTAGACCAAGTTATAGGTCTTAATTAGGTTAGTTTAGGGTTAGGGCTAGGTCATGATGAAGTGGCAAAATGAGGTGGCAGGTGAGATGATGTGGATTTATCAATTACAAGGTAATTAATAAATAATTGTGTAAGGTTTAGGTGATGAGGTTAGGTTGCGAGATGAGATGCGGGTCACAAGGGGTCGTAAGACACAAATTTGGTGTCTACATTAGCCCCTTATTGTCGTGTAGCTTGTTTTGTAAAGCTGCGCGGACAATAATATGAAGTGGTTTCTCCTATTAAGGATATAGGTAATCCCCCTCAAATCTATCATGATTGAGTGAATGGGAAATCAGGGATAGGGTTGATAAAGGGATAAATGTTGTAGAGAGGATGGTAAGGTGGTGGGGTAGGTCTAAGGAAAGCGACGCATGTTGAAATGTAATAGTACGACTAGGGTACATGATTTGTGAGCAAACCGGCAATGCATAGGCAAAGGTCGATAGTTTATCCAAACAAGGGTGATATAATCACGGTATCCAAGGCATAGGAAGTAGCTCCAGGGTATATAACGGGTAAGGTACAGGAACGTTTAGGCATGTTCGGCAGTACCAAATGGTTGGTTTGGTTGAGATAAACATCACGGTCTAGAGTCTAGGCAAAGTTGGTCGACAGATCAAGTCAAGGACCCTAATCATGCTAAAACACGAACAGGTGATCTCGATGGAACAAAAAGCTATATGATGGGTGGATAAAAGTGTATGGTGTTGATGTTGGGCGAGGTATCAAAGTGGTACGGCCTTGGGTCGAGCCAAGTTGTTGGGTTGCGGCCTTGGGTCAATTTGGAAGGGCAGAGTGAGGCCGTGGGTGGAGGCTGGATGGGTATGGTGAGGCCTTGGGTCGGGCCAAATGGGTAGGGTGAGGCCTTGGGTCGGGCCAAATGGGTAGGGCGAGGCCTTGGGTCGAGGCCAAATGGTTAGGGTGAGGCCTTGGGTCGAGGCCAAATGGTTGGGGCGAGGCCTTGGGTTGGGACAAATGGTTGGGGCGAGGCCTTGGGTCGGGCCAATGAAGTTAAAAATGGATAAAGAGCAATGGAGCATATAAGCGATGTGGTAAAGAGGCAATGTGGTGGGAAAGGGAACATAGTGAATAAGGGCAAAATGTCGGGTAAAAAAGGACAAAACCGATATCGGTTATATATGACCGGTATTGGTTAGATAACCGATGCCGGTTCCTTAGGGCATGAATTGACCGGTATCGGTTCAATGTTAAAAACCTATAAAAAAAGAAAAATATGGCGGTCATTGTCACTTTGTGAATTTGGAAATCAAATTAAGTTATGCGAGGTGGAATATTGACATTGGTGTATTTATTGGCTGAGGTGGCACTATTTGAGTGGAGAAGTGAGTTGATTGGTGGGCCCGAGTGAGGAGGAGGCGGTAGGTGATTGGCGAGAGGAAGGTGGAGAGAGCGAGGGTCCCTGCACATTTGTATATTAGGCATGGGCACCGGATCGTGAACCGGTTGTGTTTGATAGAGGCCTACGTGCCTACATTGATTCATTGATTCATTCATTTATTATAGACGAACTGCTGCAAGCCGAGTACGGGTTGTTGTACATTGATACTGACTGCGAGCGAGTATATTTTTGATATGAGGGACCTGCGCGAGTGAGTCGAGGTTATTGACATTTATTGCGGCTGCGTGTTGGCTTTGTTGTTGTATTATGAGATCACAGAGGCCCCGATGCAGGGCATATTGTATATTTGAAACCTTGTATATATATATAGATATGAGGATTTGACTCACATGCTGTGTTCAAAATGTTTTTAAGTATTTTGTCGATGGTTTGTGATATTTGATGTATGATAAGTTTAATTGACATGTTGATATATTGATGATGTTGATGTTTGTTGTTAATGGGATGCAGTCATGTTATATTATGAAATGTGGCATGTTTTGTTGCTGGTTTGGTGACATTGTTATATATGTATCTGATGAGTTGGATCCAAATGGTGTATAGATTGATAGTTTTTTGATATCCTTAGATGATGGCATGTTTGTTTTGGTAATGTAGATAGATGATATGGATGAAATCGTAATGAGAAGTGGATTGGATGGACAAATATGGATAATGGTGTTGTTATGCAGGAAAAGAGGCGGGCGCGATAAAAAATTAGGTAGAAAATGAAGAAAAGAACTATGTTTCAAAAAGGCAGGTGTGTAACCGATATCGGTTAGGTAACCAACGGTGGTAGTTAGTTGGCCGATATCGGTTATGTAACCAATACCGGTTATTTAGGTATGAGCTTTTCTAAAAATAGAAAAGCTAGGGTGGCAACTTAAGTTCTTATTTTGAGAGCCATGCAAGAAGTTAAATACGTGAATGCGACACTTTTTGATGGTAGAGACAGGTAATTGCATGAGAGATTTGAGTGATAAGGAGAAAAGAGATAAGGAAAGTGAATGTGATCGAGATTCGAGGAAGGTAGAAAGGAAAATTTACAAAGGGTGGTGATCATGGCGGAACGAGGAGAAGCATCCAGCGAGCGGGGACGAGAGGGAAGACAAGTGCCACCTCAAGCTGCTGCTGACTCAAGAGGTAAACGTTTTGGTTATGATTTGATTCTTTGCATGTTTTTGAATAAGATGGGGGAGAGTAGGTGGGTAGATATGAGAAAGAAAACATGATAACAAGGGTTATAAATGAGGTGAGTGTTACGTGGTAGGTAATCAAGGGTTTGGGTATGTCCGTGTATACGAGAGAGGAATAACGAGTAATTTATTGTCGTAGGTGGTTGTTTAGGAAAGGTGTATGTAATTGTGGTGACCGATAGCGGTTAGGGATAACCGGTATCGATTCTTGAACTGCGTACCGGTTATTTAAAACCGATACGGTTCTTTGGAGAAATTTCAGAATGTGAGAAAAACCCTTAAGGATTTGATGGATTGAATGGTTGTTTGTTGTTTTGATGTATGCGCAGCAGAGGCGGGTTGAGGATGAATGATAGTGTGCGGCGATGTTATCACGAATCAAGCGGATGTAACACTAGCGGAATGGACATTGATAAATCGTTTGGGGCTAAGTGGAATCCGCTATTATTCACGAATCACACGTAACCATGCTATGTTATAGGCGTTGATTGAAAGATGGAATCGAGAGAAGAATACGTTCTATCGCGCCAACGGGGGAGATAGCAGTAACATTGGAAGATGTGTTCCGTATTTTAAGGCTCCCTATTACAGGAAAACCAGTATATCAGGCATTACCTAGCGCGGCGCAGGGAGTGATAACAGCAGTATTTGGTCCATGCACATGAGATTTGACACAACGAGGTTTGTCATTCACATATGGGATAATGTATGCAGCACACCCACGAGGAGACAAGGCTAGCTGTGATTGATATTAATGATAGCGGTAGGGTTTTATGCATTACGAGGCGGAAGGGGGAAGATTTCCAAAGGCATTGATGTGTGTTATTTGGGAGATGATAGAAAGGAACGTGACTTTGCATGGGCACTGCATATTTGGCGGAACTATACGGGGGTTTATGGGCTTGTAGGTGAAATCACGGGACGACATTAGATTGTTCATACTTATTACCTTTGTTGGGCCTATGAGCACATTATTTGTGTGCGACCAATAGGCCGACCCATCTAGTCGGAGAGACCGGAGATACGAGAGGTTGGGGGTTCGAGGCAGATGGGTCGAGACAAAACAAGAGGCAAGATCCCAGTGTGTGAGTGACATTGAGTATTACAGGTAGGTATGGGAGAGGGTGATGATTGCGGATATCTGTTGGAGGCCTTACGGTAACTATAGGTAATAGAGAACATAGGCCGAGGAGTTGAGGGTGTAGAGCGATTGAGGTGGATCGCGGGGCACGGAGCCGAGTGAGTATGAGAGGATTCCTATAGATTGCGCGCGAAAATTTGGATTTGTGCGGGACATACATGAGCTTATAGACCATATATGAGGATCGACGCCGAGGCAAGCATTCTCACCTCACGGCCAACATCTCCAAAAGGGCCGAGAGGAGATAGCGCCGACCCGATCGTAGTGTAATGGATGCGAGAGCAGCGAGAGGCCTATAGATTATGGTGGGTAGCGAAGCTGCGAGGTGTACGTGATCGTCGACATAGCTATGATTATAGTAGAGAGAGATCGTCTGCAGAGAGTTTAGTTCAGCAGCTCCAAACGCAGGTGAATGAGGCAAGAGGATTGTTAGCGGTTGCGGAGTCACGGGCGGAGAGACTAGAGGCTGAATTCCTCCATGCGAGGGAGCGTATTCATATGTTACAAGAGAGATTGGCAGATCAGTGGGTGGTACCAATAGCCGTGGTACCGTTGAGGAGAGAGAGGCCTGGTGAGAGGCGTCGACGATCACGGTCATCACCTGGTGCGGGATGAGGCGTGAGGGTCTGAATAAATGTTAGCAAGGTATAAGAATAAATAAGGATGCCGACCTGCGTGTCGATGATAGAGAAGATGTATTTGTTTAACATCTCAATAAAACTGAATATGTATGTTGATTCGAGTTATGATGATAATAAGAATGTTTTCATTTTGACTGTTGGTGTTTTGAAAAAGGATAAAAGAGGAATGTGATTAAATAGAAATACACAAAAATATTTATATTTACCACACGTGATAGGTTATGGTAGGGGATGGTCGAGCTAACCTTGGGAGACCCCATGTCTCGAAGTCTTTGCCTACATAGCCCATTGCACAAAGCAAGGAGGGGCCTCAGACCGATGTAGTTCTCCCTTAGGACCAGGGAGAGGTGAATTTAGGCAACTTGGTACGATTAGGCAATTGGTTGGTTGGTAAAAATGTTGATATTAATATTGGTAAGGTAAGGTTGAGGGTGTTGGTAATGAATTGGTGATGTTGTAAAAGGTATAAGGGAAGCAAAAGTTAGCCTACCCAAGTGGTAGGGAATCATGCCCTGATTAAGATCAACACACAATCCTAGATGCGAGGCAAAGAGGAAAGATTGCTCCGTAGGTGAAAAGAGCTAAACAAACCACACAACGTAGAACGAGCTTGAAGCCCTAGGTACCGATGCATAGACGAGAAGTCAATAGGTGAAAAGAGTTGTATGATCACAACATATCGAGTGTACGTTACGTCCCTTGAGTTGAAACAAATGGTGAGGTGAGGTGAATGGTATAGCTGAGGTACGGAGAACTTATTACAAAGTGAGTGTTCTGACGAAAGAGAACCTACCCTAAATAGACAAGTCCATGGACGTAAAAGTTCTTTTGAATGAGGCTTTTATTTATTGAATGTAGGCGATCGATGCGGGAAGTCTACGAGGATAATGATTGTATTATTCTTGAGGTCTTCATGAAGGTGATCAATGCGAGAAGCTTCGATAAAAGGTGTTGTGCATGCTTTGTCCTTCGAGGGAGCGATCTATTTATAATAATAATTTGTGATTTTAGTGCATAGCTGTCCTTTGGGAAGCGATCTATATATGATAGCAGCAATAGTTTGGCATATAGCTGTCCTTCGAGGGAGCAGTCTATATATAATTTAGATAGCTAGATGTTCTTTTGGCGTGAAGCATCTAGTTTGGTAGGAAGTTTGACTCAAGAAAATCCCATAAGAAGGTGTTATTTTAATACTTTGAAGTCATGGACTAGACTAAAAAGGGGAAGGCATCGTTAAGGGGAGGTGAGAAGTGAGCTTGATTTTATTTGGAGATGTAGGAAACAAAGTGTATGTAGCGGTAAATGAGCTCAAGGGACGAGCAGTAGGTAGATAGGAAGTGATGTAACACTAAATTCAACAGTAGAATGGTCGAAGATGCAAGGCATTAAGGGGTTCAGGCTCAGGCTTACCATTAAGCGAAGCTAAACGATAAGTACCTGATCCATAAGTGTGAGTGATTATATAAGGCCCAATCCAATTAGGAGCAAATTTTCCACGTTTGCTCTTTTCCAGTTTGGTTACATGTTGATTCTCTTTGAGGACAAGATCACCAACTTTAAAGGTACACTCATGAAGTGCTTATCATAAGCACACTTGATGTGTTTTTGATAGATTTGAAGGTGATCGAGAGCATGTAAGACGGCGTTCGTCAAGAAGCTCCATTGGGCCAACCGCTCTTGGCGGAAATCATCGTTGGTGAGAATATCCTGAAGAGATATCCTGAGGGAGGGTATTTGTATTTCGAGAGGCAAGACAGCCTCGGTACCATATACCAGAGAAAAAGGTGTGGCATTAGTAGAGGTACGAATGCTAGTACGATAAGCCCAAAGGGCAAAGGGGATGTGATCGTGCCAATTTCGTCCAGACTCATTGACAACTTTCATGAGGATTTTAGTTAGGGTTTTATTAGAGGATTCGGCTTGTCCATTTTCTTGTGGATAGTAGGGTGATGAGAAGCTAAGTTTGATACCAAAGTTGTCACAAAGGTCTTGCAATAACTTATTTTTGAAAGATTTTCCATTATCATTATCGGGCGATGAGGAACACCAAAGCGATGAGATAATGTGGTGGTTAATGAACTCTACTTTTTTCTTTTTGGTTGAAATGAGTGGAATAGCCTCCACCTATTTTGTGTAATATTCGGTTCTTTGTGATAATCCATCGGTGACGTTGCGAAGAGGATGGGTGAATCTCACCAATAAGGTCTAAACCCCATTGTGAGAAAGGCCAAAGATCTGGGCGACTGTGAGGGGGTGGCTAGGAGTATGTTGAAGGTTGGCGTGTTGTTGACACATAACACAACGCTTAACATATTCATAGCAATCGTTATTGAGAGTAGGCCAATAATAACCAAGGTGAAGGATTTGTTTGGCCACGGCAAGGCCGCTAAAATGTCCGCCACAGATACCGTCATGGACCTGTTGGATGGTATGGGTGACCTCCGCGCCGGTGAGACATCAAAGGAGGATGCCATCAAAGCCACATTTATAAAGGAGTCCCCCCATAACTACATAACGAGAAACACATTTAAGAAAAGTGCGTTTTCCAGTACTAGTAAGGTCGGAAGGAGAACGAGAGGTTGTAAGGTAGTCGTGGAATTGGTGATACCAAGTATCTTGTGAGTTAGCGCAGAACACAATATTTATCGTACAAACAACCGGGGCTGAATAAGATGGGGCAAAGAGTTGTTGGACCAAGGCGAAAATGTCGATTCGAGTTGATGAGGCTGGAATTTGTGAGGCTAAGCAAGCCATAGTATCCGCAAATTTGTTAGTGGAGCGGGAATGGTTTGGATAGAATAGTGAGTAAATAAGGCTAGAAATGAGTCCACGTAGTGTTTGTACTTTTGAAGTTCCTCATTTTTGCATTGGTAGATGCCCATAACTTGATTGACTACCAATTGAGAATCGCCAAAAATATTGATAGATTTGATACCTAAGTGTAACGCAACTTGGAGACCAGAACAAGGGCCTCGTATTCCGTTGTATTATTAGTGCAAGGGAAATCGAGTCGGAATGAAAGAGGCATAGGCTCAGCATCGAGAGGAATGAGAACAACGCCGGCTCCTCCACCACGGTGGCATTTGGATCTATCGAAGAAGAGGGTCATTAGATACTGACTCCTCCTTGAGGGAAAGAGTAGCGATGAGTTTGTCTGGGAATGTAAAATTGGTAAATTGTTCTCCCAGGTAAAGGGGCTTCCACAAGTTGGTCTGTGATGGTTTGTCCTTTGATGGATTTCTGGTGGACAAACTCAAGGTCGAGGTCGGCGAGGAGCATGAGCCATCGGGCGATGCGTTGGTTTAGATGAGGTTTGGCATACATGTAATGGATGGGGTCCGTGTTGGTGATGACGAAAGTTTTGTGATTTAGAAGGTAGTGTCGGAGTTTGGTAGCCACGAATGATAGGGCTAGGCATAACTTTTCTACATGTGTATACCTAGTCTCATAGTCCACCAAAGTACGACTTATATAATAAATAGCTTGTTCTCGATTCTCGGAGTCACGATGTGCAAGAATGGCCCCTACAGCGTGGTCAGTGGCGGAAAGGTAAAGGTAGAAAGGGTGGTCGTCTTGAGGTGGGATAAGCACGGGTGGCTGCAAGAGATAAGTTTTGAGAGCTTCAAAGGCTTGGTGGCACTCTTCACTCCATTGAAAATCAATGTCCTTTTTAAGGAGGTGGTGGAAAGGTTGACGTCGATCCGAGAGTTGGGAGATGAAACGTCGGATAGATTGGAGCTTACCTTGTAAACTATGTAATTGTTTGAGATTGGTAGGTGGGGGCATTTCTAGGATAGCTTTGACTTTAGATGGGTCGACCTCGATGCCACGCAAAGAGACGATAAAGCCAAGAAGTTTTCCCGAAAGGACACCAAAGACACATTTCTTTGGTTGAAGGCGGACAGAATATTGTAACAGCGATCAAAAATAATGGTTAAAACATCGAGATGTTCACTACGATGTTTAGATTTTCCAAGAAGATCATCGACGTAATCTTCAAGGATAGTGTGCATAATGTCATGAAAAATGTAGGTCATAGCCCGCTGATAGGTTGCACCAGCATTCTTAAGGCCAAATGGCATTACACGGTAACAGAAGGTTCCCCAAGGAGTTATGAAGGCAGTTTTATGTTGATCGGCGGGGGCAACCAAAATTTGGTTATATCCCGAGAAGCCATCCATGAGAGAGAGCATCTCATGGCCTACGGTGAGATCAACAAGTTGGTCAATACTAGGTAAGGGGAAGTCATCCTTAGGGCAAGCGAGGTTAAGATCCCGGAAATCCATGTATATCCGAAGTCCCCGTCGCTTTAGTAGCCAGTACGATGTTAGAAATCCATTGAGGATAGTCAATAGGCGAGAATGAAGGAAGCGAGAAAGGAGTCATTGAAGCTCCTCTTTGACCAAGAGGGCAATGCATGGATGAATTTTCTCAATTTACATTTAATTGGCTTGGAATCGGGTTTCGAGTGTAATGTTATGGACAACAATGTCGGGATCAATTCTGGCATGTCGGCGTAGGACCAGCGAAAGCTTGGTTGCGAGCACGAGAGAAAGGTAATAAAGGTGACTTGTTACGATGCGTTAAGGGATTGTCCGATCTTCACAATGTGAGGATCCTCCTCTGTGTGTGGATGTTGATTTCTATAGTAGACTCATTCGGCATGGTTTGGGTTTGAGATGGTAAGGCGCGTTGAATATAAGAGTCATCGCGCGCCAAGGTAAGTGAGGATGGAGTCATCATCCGGCACTCAACAACATTAATTGAAGGTGAGTCCTCTTCAATCATGTCTGGATATAGAAGGGGAATAGAAGAGGGGTCCTCATTATCGCGTTGATAAGTGAGAGGACCTAGGAAGATAGCATTTATGAAAAAAAAAAAAAAAGTTAGGAGGGATAGATTCGGGATCTATCGACTCTGTGGGTGACGAAGGCAAAATGGGTGATGATGGTTCGGTAGGGGTGACGTCATTGTCTTCTAGAAGACAACTGACACGAGGTTCCTCCTGTGTAGGTGTTTCAGGAAAACCGAGACCACTGCGATCATTGTGTTTGCGTGTAGTCACGGGAATGAGTGTATGTCGGCCTTGTTCATAAAGACCAAAACCAAAGCCTTTCCAAGCACAGCGAGTCAAGAAGGTGAGGGCGAAATGACGATTTGTCAAGTATTGAAAATTGGATTAGAAGGGAACCACACCAAGAGGGGGTTCAGGGGTAATGGAGGATGCGTCAACACCCCCATATGTTAGGTTGGTGCGGCAATGCGGTGGTCCGTAGGGGATTACTTCCCCCACACGACGGTCATAGGTAGGATGTGCATGTACTTGTCCGTACTCCTATGGGGTATGGAAAGAACTAACGTTATATAGGCGATACTCTCCCAGCGTAAGGCGTTGAAAAACATCTACTAAGGGGTCTGCGGTTGGGATGTTAGCTGCGGGAAGGGAAGTGGTTTTTGCGATGGTGGTTTCATCAATTGAAGGCGTAGGTGCGGTTGAAGTACATGGTTGAGGCACATTTGAGGAGGATGGTTGGGTTGAATGAATGGGTGTCTTGATTGGGACAAGCACATCATTAGGGCGGTATAACATATTGCAGGTTTTGAAGGGGGGAGGATCAGCTTTGACGGTGTAGGACTTCCCCTCGTACTCAAATTTTATGCATCTATGTAATGTTGAGGGAACGCATCCCATAACCCGAATCCAAGGGCGACCTAATAATATATTGTATTGGAACTCTCCCTCGAGGACATAGAAAAGTTCGGGTAAAGTACGTGGTCCTACCTGAATGTTGAGGATCACGGTGCCTAAGGTAGAGGTAATAGCGTCATTGAATGACCGTAACATGATGGGATTGGCACACATGTAGCTAGAGGGGATATTCATTTGTTGGAAGGCTTTTGAAGAGATGATGTTTAGGCTAGCGCCCCTATCAATCATAACACGACGTACCCAAATGTCTCGGACGTAAGCGGAGATGAAAAGGGCGAGGTCGGGGTCTTTGTACCAAAGTCAACAATCTCATCTTGAGAAACTAACCGATTGCATGACTTGTTGTATAGAGACGGAAGTGGTTGGGACAGTGGGTTGTTTGGTGAGAGAAGCAACGTGATTGGGTGTTAGAATGGAGGCAATAGGCGGGGTTTCATTAGGTAAGACCTTGATCCCTTGAAGAATTTCAATGAGAGCTTGTTGATGAGATTCAAGTCCGAATGAGATCATATAGTGTCATTTTACGGGCGATTGGTGAATTTGTTTGATCATGGCTCGATGGGAAACTCCATTAGAGGCGGGGGTAAGCGGGTCCACGAATAACCACTTTGGGTGGTGGTGCAATCGGGATCTTTGGATGGAGAAAGAGAGGACGCATGTGTGCTTTCTTTCGCTTTCTCGTTGTTTTTGCGCTCAAGTAGCAACACTAATCATATTAATCTCGTAGACTGAGATGAGGAAGATGGTTGGGATAAATCATGGTCTTCAAGAGGTGGGGTTGTAATAATGATAGATCTTGGTGAGGTGGGGACAGATGGTATAGTAGAGAATTGAAGCTAAAGGTCTCTCCCTTCGTAAGTCGTCTTTCTTAACCTTTGTATCTAGGAGAGTGTGACTGACAAAGGATGGTTTTAAAGCTTTGCATCCCTCCACATCATGTCCGGTGTGCGGTGATAGGCGCAGATTTTACACTCATCATAACCTATAGGTCGAGGTTTAGATGGGTCATAAGGTCTAAGTGGGGGTAGGGAAATGGTCGCATTCTCCACCAACATAGCAAGGATTTTGGCGTAAGATCCTTTGAGTGGGTCAAAATCGGAGGAGGATGAGGGTATTGGTTGTGCGGGTTTTGGTAATGTTTGGGAGTGGTTAGTTCGTACGGGTGGTGGTTTAGCAAGGGGTGTTGACACGTGGTTTTCACTAAACGTGGTTACTTTGGTGCGAAGCTATATTCATTTGGTTAGATGATGAGGCTACGAGATGCGTGGTAGCGGGGAAACAACCACGGAGAAAGGGGAGTGACAGAAAATAAATCCTTTGATGATGGAGTTCGTTTAGGGTTGATGGGTGGACAGGATACGTGGGGTGACAATGTTGATATACCCTTTGATCTACTGTATAGGTGCAGAAGGCGTAGGTCGTTTTGAAGAAAACGCGGGAGGTATGATATATTGATGCAAGGTGGAGGGATGAGGTCCCGATATGGAAGGTAGGTGTGACGATGATGGTTTTGATTGTGATAGAGGCACGGATTGATTTTGTCTCCTAGGTGGCGGGGCGGCTTTATTTTGGATAAATTGAGTTGCTTAGGCGGGTGCGTTAGGCCCGGGAATTGGTGAGGTCCCAAGTGTAGGGGAAGATTTGGTTAGGTTAACAGAGGTGGATGGGATACTGGTATAGATACGGGGTGAGAATGAGGACATAGGCATTTTGAGTTTCGTAAACACTTAGGGTATATGGTAGAGGTGTCCGTATCGGTCACTGCATTTGAAGTAGAATAGGGGTACTCAAGCGTTCCCATAGGACTCGTCTATCTTCTGGAGAATGACAATCTTCAGGCATGAATTGTAAATTTGGTACGGAAGAAAGACGGGTTGTGATTCCAGTCCACTATGGGTGTGATACAGGGGGTAGATGAGGTACTGTATCAATAGATATTAAGAGGTCGACCGGTTGTTGAAAAGATTTAGGCGATGAAGGACTAATAGGCAGGAGGGCATGTTTGAGAGGGTGTTATGGTTAAAGAATTTGGTGATGTTGGTGCAAGAGATTTCTTGTCTAAGGATGTCAAAAGGAGTGGCGAGCCTTCCTCTTGTGTGCAGCAAGAGCGGTAGAAGGGACGTTTGGGAAATAGATAAATTAGATAACATCATTCGCATGATCTTGTAGGGATGTGGTGTAGCGAGACTCATTGATGAGAAGAGAAGTGCAGGCGAGTTAACTCTTTTATGGGTAAAGGAATGATTTTGCTTTGGCTTGATGGTGGTGAAGCGAGGTTCGGACTCTGTGTTAGTGGAGAGGCTTGATTCAAAATTTTCTCGATAGAGGCTTTTGGTGGGAGTCGAAGGCTGCATGGATCTCATGAACACTCTCCTCGGCTAAGATATCTGGTTTACGTTCTTGTTGGACGAGTGATTTGGGAATGGTTTGTTGAAGATTTTCAAATTTCGGTTGGCGGGGCATTAGGATTATCGAGGGTTATATCACTGCGTCAACCATTTCTGCACTATGTTTTTCAACATTTTGCAGTTTTCATGACTATGTCCTTTTACGCGGTGAAAGTTACGAAGTCATTTTCTTTGTACTGAGGAAGGTATAGCATGGGTAGAATCAAACCCGGAGTGGGGTTTAATAGAGGCAAGGTGATAGCTCGGCTTTGAGCAATTTTTCCAAGATGACACCATAAGTTTCTCCCGAGGGAGTGTAATTGATGGGCTCGTCTTTGTACTTATAGGTGGATTTTGGTGGGGTATTAGACGGTGTTTGAGATTTGACCATCACCGCGTGGACAGCTCCTTTTGATTTTGAAGAAGTGGACGTGTGAGGAGTGGTGGTGTTTGGTTTATTGGTAGAATCTGGAGTTTGGAAATTGGGGTTTTGTTGCGTAACCACAATTTCTCTTCTAAGGCTCGAATTTCTAGTTTAGAGCCATGGTAAAGGCCTCATCAAATGTGCGGAAAGTTTGAATTTGAAGAGTAGGAGAAATGTGCTTAGCACATGCCGCGTAAAAGTTCGATAAGTTCGGACTGAGGCAAGGCATATGTAAGTTGGTTGATAAGGCCCCGCCATCGTCCAACGAAATCTGCGATAGATTCTTCTTGAATTGTCGGATGGCATAAAGGTCGGTGATAGATACTTTCTTGGCAATGTTAATGGAGAAATGATCCAAGAAAGATTGGGCTAGTTGGTTAAAGAGAAGATTGAGTCTTTGGGTTAAAGCACTATACCACTCAAGGCGGGTCTGATAAGGACATGGGAAAGGTGCGAAGTACAAGGCATCATCATAAGCAATCAAATAACAAGCATGTCTAAATGATCGCAAGTGTTGTTGAGGTCCTCTTTAATGTTAAAACGGGTAAATTTTGGTAATTCCCATTGAGGAGGATATGAATGAAAGGGGGACGGAAGGGTGAATAGGCTCTGAAAAATTTGTTCGTATGTCAATGCGCTTCTGACCTCACTGAAACAAGCCTCCAGATTATGCATTTTGTCCATCATGTGTTTGATGAAATCCGTGGTTGGATGAGATGATGGTGCGGTTGTGGTAAATGGAGGAAAATTGGGCCAAGGGCCTCCATTTGGACAATGGTAGGGTTAGCTGTTGATAAGGTATGGGGATGAATATGTTGAGGCGACCAAATAGGGATGTCCCATATAAGATGTTGAGGTCACTTTGGATATGTGTATGGGAATGAAAAGGTAGGCGGAGCTTGAGAAGGAAAGCTAGTGTGGATAGGTGGCGAGAGAGCAAGTCATGAACGGAGCGATCTGCAAGAGAGATGAGGTAGGGCGGTTAGGCGGTAATGATATGTGGGGTCCAATATTAACCAACGAAAAGCCAATCGAGTCGTATGAACCTCACGAAGCCGTCAGATTGGGAGATGGGGCTAAAGATGCGGGAAGCGGCGGTGTTATCGGGCGGAGTGGGAGCTAAATGAGCAGCTATACTAATAGGCATACCAAAAGGAGCTGACCATAAGGCGTACGGTCGGGGTATGAGAAAAATAGTATTGTGCAGTGCTAGAATTAGCATCTAGAAACTTGGCAAAGTCTTATCTCCCACAGAAATTTTAGGAACCTCATTTATATCAGTAGGATTCCCCACGAGAATGTGAAGGGGTGATTCGAGCAAAGAAAGCAGAGCAAGCATGTGAAACCATGGCGGTGGCTTGCTTTGAGTGATAACAACCATGGACAGGAGTTCACAAAGTAGGGTTTCAACTGTCAGAGCAGAAACAAACTTAGACCTGGTAAAATTGGTAGGTTCTTTAGTTTGTCGGGGGAATTGGGAAAAGCGAGAAGATATCGGTCAAGAATCGATATCGGCCTAATAACCGATGTCGGTTATACTATAGCCGACGTTGGTCAGGTAACCGATGTCGGTGTAAGAAGTCTAGGATAACAAGATATAAAAGGCTGCTAATTTGATTTTTAACAACGTTTAGTATACTTGTCCAATTATTGATCACAGAAGATAGAGTATGAGAAAGAAAACAAAACTAAAAACAAGCAAGATGCACACGCAAATCCAGAGACTAACCCTAGGGTTAATTTTAATTATCGTGGGCTTATGCCTTTAGACGTAGAATGATGTCAGAATCCTAAACAAAAGACTTAGGGGAAATGTCAAGTTTGTTTTGGCTTATAAGGTTACCTCAATCGGGCGGAGGAATACCGCGGAAAAGGGGGGATGTTTGAGCTGTTGTGTTAATTGTGAAGTGATTTGGTATGTGTTGTGCAGTGAAAGTAAGATTAATTTCTTGTCAATACCATGGATATCACCCCCATGTGTACGACCTGTTACTTAATCTATGTTCGCTAGAATTGAAAACAACAAGCGATGTCTGCACGTGTTTTAAACCCAAATCGAAAATGATATTCGATGAAGCAAAAGAGATGACTTTCACTAATGTGAGATGTAAAAGAAAAGCAAGTTCTTTTATCAAAATAATACAAAACCTTGTGAATATCTTTTAGAAGAAGAAAACAGCAAGTATACTCCCTATATGAAAGCAAGCAAGAAAGAAAGAAACCCAAAATGGGTACCATCGGGCGTGCCAAAATGTTTCACTCGAGAATGTTTGGCTTTTGGGAATAGAGTTGCTTCTATCCTTTCATTCCTTTTAGAAAGCAGAGATAAGGTTAGGGCTAGGAGGAATACCGTTGAATGTCGAGATGGTGTGCGCGTACCGTAGAGAAAGATCAGGTTGACTGCGAAGAACTCCTTTTTGTCTTGGAAGGACTACCTGCAAATAAGAACACAAGACCACAAGATTTTGATTAGACAATAAATGAGGGAACTGCCTTGGGCCCAGGAAATATAAAACTTCCTTTCGAAGGTGGTCAGTTCCCCTGCTAATATGAATTAACACAAAAGAATGTAAGATATCAATTAAATTGCTTCGTTGAACTGGGTAGGGGAAAGGCTGGTTTTTGGTTATAGTCAGGATAACCGATACCGGTTGCTGATAACCGATATCGGTATGGTCTAGGATCTGAAGGTTGGTTGTTTTGTGGGGTGGTTGTGTTGTTTGGTAGTTGTGTTATTTGTAAAGAATTTGTATATAGGTGATATTAGGAAATAAGGTGATGAGAGGTAGATGAATAATAGTTAGATGCTGATAAATGTTATTTGGGTAGTGGATCTAGGAATGGATTTGTGAGGATTGTGCTTCAAAAAGTCTAAGAAATGTTATTAAAGAGGACATGCAAGATGTAACTTACTGGTTATTGACGAAGATGCAGGTCCAAGAACTCTGATGACAAAGGCAGAACTCTAGGTAGGATGGTGGACAAAGAAGATGAAATATCTCCCTCCCGATGATTAGGTGAGTATCGAGAACTCTGGCACATTACATTGCGATTTTGGGCTTGATCTCCTTTTGCTGCAACTCTTCTGGTTTCTTCACTCATCTCTGCTCGGTCAAGTGAAGATCTAGATTCCTTGATCACTCCTAAATGATCTCTATTGATTCAAAATCCTTCCACCTTTGATTTTGGTTAGGGAGCCCATTTACGAGGAACCGATGGCGGTTACGTAACCGACGGCGGTCGAGTAGAACCGGCATCGGTAATGAAAAAGTAGGCTATTTTTAGTAAAATAGCCCACCTTCCTGTTTTCTCTCGAGAGTTTAGTTGCGGGCTTGGTCAAGTGACTTGAAGGTCAGTTTTGGAGTGCGAGAAAGGGGTCATTAGTCATGGGTGTAGGTGTAGACCAAGTTATAGGTCTTAATTAGGTTAGTTTACGGTTAGGGCTGGAGTCATGATGAAGTGGCAAAATGAGGTGGCAGGTGAGATGATGTGGATTTATCAATTACAAGGTAATTAATAAATAATTGTGTAAGGTTTAGGTGATGAGGTTAGGTTGCGAGATGAGATGCGGGTCACAAGGGGTCGTAAGACACAAATTTGGTGTCTACACCGAGTCTCTCTTTTATGTGAGTTTAGTGGAAGGCAACATTCATGATCTTAAATTAGTGATTTTAAAGGACATAAAAAAGCTATAGAGATCAGAATGGATTTGTACCCTTTCAGGTCATATCAAAAGTAAAAGAGCTTAACATAACTAGGAAGTTGTAAATCCACAAATAGACTTAACATTCAAATAAGGTTCATGATTATATAAGAACAAAAGCATAATAAAAATATGCAGATAATACAAAGAGAAGATCTTAATACAATTATCATGGTAACCTTATCATATTTATTCATACCATTACTATAGAATATCACAGAAGGGGATACCATAGTCATGCGCCATATCTAGATCCATACATGAAGACTTTTGAAACAAAATTTACATTCCCCATTCCCTTATTACATCCTTCTTATAATAATCTACCCTTTTTATCCCATTGTTCTCGCAGTAATTCTATAGAGCTCTACTTCCTTCCTCGTGTTCTCCTCTTTTTTTTCTTTGCTAAGGGCACACATATATATAGGCATCTAATCTCCAACACTCCTCTCTGCAACCTCGAGATCCGGCCCCAAGTGTCAAAGTGTGGATCACCTCAAGTGTATGCCTCTCCATGTCATGATTAGATTTTTGGATCTTCTTATCACAAGGTATATTCCTTCTAGAACACCCTGTTGCCAGGATAGAACCTTATCCAAATGGAACATGTTCTTCATGTGTTCTATCCAAAAGGTCGAAAATGGCTAAGTCCCAAATTGTGCTTTGTGGGTGTGCATCCTTGGTTCTCCAAGAACCCTTTTTGAATCATGCCTTACATGCCTTAACTTGCACACTTCCTCGCCATGCGCACCTACGTGCCTTTAAGATTTGGTAGCTACATTAGGGTCCCAACATTACCCATCACTTCACCTATTCTCCACCCTTGGGAACCTTTTCAAAAAATACAGTATAAAAAGGAAAGGTCTTGCCTTGGAAAATAATGGAGGGAAAGAATAAAGAAATGGGGAAGGAAGAGAATAGAAGGAAAACTGCCTAAAGAAGAAGAAGGGGAAAATTCTGCCACAGGTCAGCCTCCAGTGTATTCCAAGTGCTGACTTCATCCTGCACCCTCTTGCAAAGGTTTCTAATCAATGCGCTCACCTCGTGAAGGTTAATCCTTCCCCCTTTGTGTTTATGGTATCTATTACCATTTCAGTTCCTTAGCTTGATATTCCAAGGCATCCATCTTCCTCGTAATGACCATGTAGAGATCTTTAAGCCAAGTTTTGATTAAGACCCAAAGGATCTCAATAGCTTCATATTTTCTTTCTACTTCAGCTAGAATCTTTTCTCACTCTGCTCTATTGCCTTTATTATTTTCCCTAAAGTCCTTCAACTTGGCCTCATCATTGGTAAGCAACATGCTTGTCACCTTGTCCTGATCCGCGCAATGGTCATATGTGACCCTAGTAGTTTGTGCAACTACTTTTACATCAGTAAGCACCTTGCTATATTCAGCTACGAGCGCAATGACTTTCAACTTGTCCTCCTGCTCCAAGCACACAGCTAGATCCTCTGCCGACTCCAAGGCCAAAGGCTGCCTTTCCATGGTGAGGATCTGAGTCAAGTCCTCAAGAAAATCCAGGGGGGAACCATATTTTTACATGAGAGGGTTAAGGTATGGGTTCTTCATGATAATTGCCTGGGAGATGAGCTACACCTTCTTGGAAACTTCATGCACTTTAGCTTTCTCCTCTTATAATTCTCGATGTAGTTGAGTGTTGATCAGTTTTTCAAGGCTAAGTTCCTTTGTTAGCTTAACTATTTCTTCCTTCCTCTTCTCCATCAGGTCCTCCAAGACTTTAACCCTTTCATTTCTACAAAAGAGCCTTACCTCTACCTCCCTGAGAGACTTTTTTGAGCACATTACATACTTGCTCATCCAACGATTCTTGTGCATTTATGATGGGGTTGACCCCTTTTGTCTCGAATAGCTTGAGTATCACCCTTGGTTAACCTTGAACTTGGGCTCATTAATGTGGGAGTTGAATTCCCAAAATAGCATATTTCTTGTACACCAAAGTATCCACCCTCGGGATCAAAGGACTCCATGGTAGTAAGCTCCTTAGTGGGCATGGTATCGTAGAAGCGTGTGCACAAAAATTTGCTAGGGTCATTAAGATACCCCATCATTGATTTTCCTCCCCTGTGTATTTACTTCCGTGCATACACCCTTTGGAACAATCGGTATAAGAGTTGGGCCTTTAATGCTACTCACACTCTTCTCCCTTTTCTCTTCCTTGAATTCACCAAGCATGAGCTCCGCATTGCACTCCAATTCCTCATCGACCAAGGTATTAATCATCTTATTTACCTCCCTTGTCACCTTCTCATCCACCTCCTCCTGATTTAGCTTGGGCATATCTAGCTCCTTGGTACTTTCCCCCTCGCTCCTTTCTTCATTATACGTGCCTTCCTCCCCTTGGGTGCCCTTCCTCCTTGCAAAGATGAAAGCATCATTTGCATCTTCTACTTCCTCTTCCTCTGAATCATGGACATCAATTAGCTCCTGATTTACCTCCAGCTCTTCCTCTTCATCATCATCCTTTTTACCTATATAGGTGTTCGTGTCATCTGTATCCTCAGACTCTGGTTCTTCCATCCCCTTTTCTTCTTCCTTTGCTGAAAACTCTAGAGTCGGGGTGTGGTCTTCTCTTCATCTGAGGGTTCCTCAGGGGATGGTGGCTTCATAGGTTTTGGGGTCTTCTCCTTGACCACCGTCCTCTTCTTCTTCCGGATGTAGGTACTTGTCCCCACGGTACCTACATCCTGCTTCTCCACCGCCCTCTGTTCCTCTTTCTCTTCCCTCTCCTTACACTTTGGTGTGGGCTTATTCCTTCCAGTAGGGTCATCTGGGATGGATATCTCATCCTCCACGTACATGCCCTTTTTGAATTTTGGCCTTATGCGTAGGTAAATCCTTGCGGCATTGCTCCCAGTAATAGGTAAGGTCAAAGGCCTTACAATATGCACATCATGTGACACATACCTTTCAACATATACACGCTTCTCTGGGTAGACCAGCTTCTTCCTCATTTCCTTGTGCTCTTTGTCAAGGGTGGACAAGTCAAGGTTTAATTTCTTCAACTCCTTGTATCTATTTACTCCCGCTTGGAAAAATTGGGTAGTAAATGAGAATGGGAGTTTGCACCATGGACTCCAGCTTCCATCGACCAAAATGAACTCGCCGCCAATACACAATTGCTTTGGTAGGCTGCGAAACTCGCTTCTCCTTTGGTCATAGTGGGGAGTTGTTCAGGGATCTACCATTCAGCCCCGAATGCATTCCTAAGGCACGTATACCATTTGTCTAAGCACACCTTGTGTACCCTTGTCATTGATTCACATGTGTATTTCTGAAACCTCTCTATAGGTGAAGGATCTTCAACAGGGTACTCCCACATGAACTTGTCGGATGCATCCGACACCCCGACTTCTGAGAACATAATTGTCAATAGAATGTTTCCAAATAAGATCTTTCCTCCCTTCTCTACGTTGCTTATGATTCCATCTGCAATATATTGGGAGAGGTTATATATGGTGCCCTCTACGACTTTCTTGCAAACATTCAAGCCAGGGCTTTCTCACCTGGGTCCACCTTTCTTGTCCATTTAGCTTGGAGACTAGGTGTGTGGCCATCTTCATCACTAGATCACTAATATTTGAGACGTCATAGTACCTTGATCCCTTCTTCAATTCCTAGGATGCTATGGTTTCTTTGATTTCCTCCTCATCAGGAGGTCATCTTGAGTGTGTCCCCTTCACAATTTAGGCCTGTGAAGCATGAAATTAGTTGGGGAGTTATGTGCATTTGTGTCTTGTGAAGCAAAAGAAGTCTTCATGTACACACATCATCAACCACTGGTACAAGCACTCGGGCTTCCCAAAATATGGTAACTCAAAAAGTTGGAGAAGCCCTGCCTTCTCCATTTTCACCTTGACCATGTCGTTGTAGATCAACAACCCATCAGATGTTCATTTATTTGTGGGGCACACCAGCTCTAGTGCCATTTCCTTCTCAATTGTACTTGATTGGTAATTATATTCATTCATGGTCATCTTTGCTATGTGGGACTCCCACTCTTGCCCTAGAAAAACCCCATCTGGGTATTGCATCTCTGAGTACCATTCCTCATTTGTATCCAAGAGTATTTCTTCTTGTTTCTTCTTTCCTTTTCCTTTGTGCTTTCCCTTCTTAGATTGTTCTGTAGGTTTATCAACTGGTTTTGTGGCTGTCATTGCACCCTTTTCTTTCATTCTTAGGTTAACTTACAAGTTGTTTGAAAGTTTTCCTCATGCACCCCGTGCCCTAAAACACAAACCCTAATCTTAAATTTTTCTCCTTTGATCACGGTGCTTCTTCACAACATTCCTCACACCCGTGAATCACTTCTACTCTAGTTTGTAGATCTAATGAGACCGATTGTGCTTAAGTTCTTGGGATTTTCCTTCACACGAGTCAGTTCTCAAAACCCTAGCTCTTGAAATAAAATCACTCTTCTTGTGTTTGCAAAGTAAAATAATGAAATGCCCACTCTTGTATTTATAGATTTTCCCACTTTTACACATTTAAGGCTAGGATACCTACCACCGTACGACAATATTTAATGTGGTTTTTTCAAACAAAACCCAAATTTAGTACTTCTCCTTACGCGCCCAATCCTTGTGTGAAAAATTTTCCAACATTCTGGCACACAAACAATCCATCTTGACAAAATACTCTTGTATGCATGTTACTAGCGCCAAAGGCACTTCTTCCATCCTCGTGATTCTCTCTTTCGCCTACCTCATGTTTTTGTAATTTTTCTCCTTTTGTACGTTGATTTCTAATGTAACCTTATTTTGCCACCGACCCAAATCCTCCTAGCAGAATAACTCTAATTTTATCTTCATCATCTCACCCAACACTAAAACGATGTGCGAGTCCTCTACGCATTCATAAGTCAAAAAGTAATAAGGTTACCGGTGCCCAAATCGCAAAAACAAAACAACAACATGAAAGGGAAATACAAGAAAGGAAAAACATAAAAGGAAATTCTAAACTAACTAGCAAAACTGCCTTATTTACAAACACCAAGAAGCATTATTTATAGTAGGGCTTCAGCCTACTCCCATTGAAGTGTCCAGGTAATTTTGTTCCATCCAACACTTGTAACTGGCATGTGCCTGAATCAAGGATGTATGAAATTACATAAGGACCCAACTAATGCACCTTCAACTTTCTAGGATGGCGTAGAAATTTTGAATCATATAGCAATACCATTTGGCCAACCTCAAACTATTTGTTCTTAATATGGCAGTCATGCCATGCCTTTTGCTTTTCCTTCTTATTTGTTTGGCTCCATCTTGCTAGTGAGTGCCTTTCATCCAAATTTATCAATTCATCTATTCTTTCTTCTAGTGCTTTCTCATCGTCTAACCCTCCTGCATGCGCTATACGCAGAGATGGTAGCATGAATTCAACTGGAAAAACTACTTCCGCATGAACACCAATTGAAATGGTGTGGCCTTGTTCAATATTTTATACGTTGTTCTGTATGCCCAAAGAACTACTGACACCTTGTCATCCCAATCCTACCTACCCACATCACATATCTTAGTCAATGTGTGACTAAGGATTTTTTTGAATGCTTCTACGGTCCCATTTTTGAGGGTAATAAGGGGTAGTCTTGTGATGGGCTACCATGAATTCTCGCCAATAGAATCCTCGATGGTTTCATTTAAAAGTGAGTGCCCCTATCACTTGTAAAACTTAATGGGCACCCATACCTGCTGATAATGTTCTCCCACAAAAATATAGTAGTTGTGGCTACGGTGCAATCCTTAGTGGGCGCAACCTCTACCCACCTTGTCATATAATCAGTATAGGTAATGATATACCACAAGTTAGTCCTTTGTGCAGTTGGTGAGATTGGTTTGAAAAAATATTTTACCCATTTCTCAAAAGGTTCCACACTGGCGATGGGATGCAAGGGCATCTCATCCCTTCTTTAGGTTTTCCAAGGCACTAGAAGTGGTCACAGGATTTGCAAAACTCAATGCAATCTGGTGAATCATCTCCCACCATAGTCTGGTGACTAGGATCTTGCACGTGGTTGCATTCCCGCATAGTGTCCTCCAGCAATCCCACCATGGGATTCTTCTATTATGGCCATGCGTTCATGTTCTAATACACACCGGTGTAAAACCTCATCATGGCCCATTTTATACAAATCCCCATTGATCAACATGAATGGCATGGTGCATATGACTACCCTTTTCCTTTCTAGTGCTTTCATCCCTTTGGGTGCCACACCTTCCTTGAGAAAAACAACAATGTCTTCTAACTCCAAGGGCGTGCACCATAACTTGAATAGTTACACGTCTAGCATGGTTTCCTTGATACTTTATGCATCCTCTCCCGAATCAATCCTTGATAAATGATCTAGCCCACAATTGTTCTTTCCAAGTTTTACCACCACTCTGAATTCAAATTCCTGAAATAAAAGTACCCAACAACATATGTGCCCTTGCAACACTACTTTGTTTACTAGATACTTCAAGGCCATATGGTCAGTGTAGAATATGAAGGGAGTCACCAATAGATATTGTCTAAATTTGTGGAGCATGTAGATCATTGACAATACCTCATGCTCGGTTGTTGTATAATTCTATTCTGCTGGTGTCAACTTTCTACTTGCAAAACACAAGGGATGATCAACAATCCCTCTCCTAGTTGAGCAAGAACAACTCTCGTTCTATACCGAGAGGCATCCACGTGGACATGGAAAGGTTTATCCCATGATGGGAATCATAGAATAGGTGTGGTGACAAGCCTTTCTTTTAGAGTGTCAAATGCCCTCTGTTGTGCCTCTCCCCACTGAAAGGCACTCTTATGTTTGAGCAATATTTCCAAAGGTGTGGTGATCTTGGCATATCCCTTAATGAAATTTCTGTAGTACCCAGTGTGTCAGAGAAATCCACACACAACACTTTGGCTAGTGGGATCCCATAATCCCATAATAAGCGCAACTTTTTAGGATCCACCAGTAAGCCCTCTTTATATATGATATGCCCCAACAATATTCCAAAAGGAGTTGCAAAGACACATTTCTTGATGTTGAGGGAAATCCTCAACTGCCGACATCTTTCAAACATCAATCTCAAGTTATCACAATGGTCCCTGACCAATCCATACACTGTCCAATCATCTAAATATACTTGAAGGAACTTGTGGATGAAGTTGAAATGCTTTGTACCACTATGCGTGAAAATAAAGTGTAACATTCCCAATTTTAAGACTTTAGAAACAAGGAATTTTTATTTTTTATTTTTGCATGATTAATGTTCTTTGTTCTAAATACATAATTTAGAATATACATTTCATAACAACCATTCATTTAACGAGATAACCATATGCACTATGCAATGACTCGGTGAGCAATTGATCTATTTGTTCCATGACTCAAGAACTACCGATCTATTCATGGGTAACATTGAGTTTTGAGTATTCTTCTCGAATACTTTGTGTTCTTGGTTATCTTACCCTATTCCGGGTTCTAAGTGATTTACCTAGTACTTCTCCATCTCGTTGAGCTAGTTCTCAGCCCCATCACCTAATGTGGTGCCATCAAACTTAGGCGGACTTATCATTTTTATATCATTAGTGAGTTTAACTACCAACCTTGCCTTTTTGTTTTCTAGTTAAACATGTACATTAACATTGTTATTATCAACACCCAAATCAGGGTTGTCCTTAGGAGGTGGCTGATTGTTATTACCAGCTTCTTCCTCCTCCTCATTACCCATCACTTTTTTTTTAGCACAGTCAAACGATCTCTTGTGTCTAACAGGGCAGCAAGGATCTCATCAAACTTTTGGGTTGTTGCTACTCCTTCCTCAGGTGGAGCATTATTTGCAATATTTCCTCTTGTCCTAACCATTTTCTGTTACAAGAAAATTCAAGTTTTTATCAGATTATGGACACAATAGGTCCAAGAGTTGTAACCTTCAACTCTGATACCAAGATGTAACATTCCCAATTTTAAGACTTTAGAAACAAGGAATTTTTTTTTGCATGATTAATGTTCTTTGTTCTAAATACATAATTTAGAACACACATTTCATAACAAGCATTCATTTAACATATAACCATATGCAACTACAATGACTCGGTGAGCAATCGATCTATTCATTCCATGACTCGGTAACTACCGATCTATTCATGGGTAACATTGAGTTTTGAGTATTCTTCTGAATACTTCATGTTCTTGGTTCTCTTACCCTATTCTGGGTTTTGAGTGATCTACCTAAGGAACCTAACTAAATATTTGTTACCAATATTCATCGGCATCACGATCCTTAGACTAGGTGACATAGGACAACACAATCAGTAGCTTGCGATACTTTGGCCAAAGATTTCTAACATACTATTCGTATTACTTATTCCTTGATGGCATACTTGTCAAACTAGAATACATCCTTCACCCCCACTCCACTATTATCTAGAATGTCTTATACTAACTTCATCTACCCTCGCTCAAGGTTTAACTCTAGTTCAAGTTAACAACATAGGTCATGATATAAAAAGGCTCGTAAAGACTTAGGGTAAATTGGCATACTGGGCCAACCTAGGTTAACCCCGTGTGCCAAGGTACCCTAAGTCCTAAAAGGGCTACTTCATATCCTGGCTATGATACTAACCAGCCCTGGAGGAAAATCTTGGTCAAGTTCAAAGGTGTGTAGATCTGGATGATCAATGCAGAAGGGTGTTGCCACATGTTAACTACATTGTTGTATCCTCGAGAAGATCCTAATCTTCTCGGGGTATAACCTTGTAGTTGACGTGTGTCAACATCCTATAGAACAACCTCGTGAAGATGTACATACCTCCAAGAATTTACTCATGTTAAGTTAAATTTGCATTAAAGGACGACAAAATATGGTAGCCTAACCAACTCCGAGCTCAACACTCTTATAGTTCTTCTCACATTGCATGTTCATGTAATCTTAAGAACTTTTAATTAACTTAAGATTGTTCTAGATTTGACATATTTGACCTATCAACCCATTATCCAAAAATAGAACAACATCAACTTATGTTCCTTTATTCTAATTAACTTAACTAATTAAGGAAGTGCAATAACCTACTAGGCTGAAACATATCAGACTTATTATTCTTAAGTCTTAATGATTAACCATCATACCTTCCTCTTCGTAGTTACATTCTAGGGATTAACATACCCTATAATGTCATTTATGCTTACAATAATTCATATTATAGTTTTATTTCACATCACAAGATTCAATGAATAACTTAGATGAGAATGATGTATTCTGCCACTTGTTTAATCTGCAGCTTACTTAGGATACTTATCTAAATTCCTTTTTATAATACCATCATGAATACACATCCAATCATAAAGATAACCAAGAAGATTATTCTCAAAACTGGATAATTTACACAATCTACACAAGTAAATTTCCATCTTTCAATTCATTTTCAAACTTATTCATTACAAGCATACTGTAGGACATCAGCCTTTATTCAAAAGGAGGTAACTTTTTTTTCAATACAACTTAAGAACAAATCATAATTCTTCTCGAAAAGCAACATAGATCAGCCAATGCATCGTATTAGTTTTTGCCTTCTCTTATCACTTACGAAGTCCATCTGCAAAAATTGCTAGCATGGGTTAGTTCAACTGACTGAGCATGATAAGCACTAAGCCTTAAAATGAAGTGCATTCCACTAATTGTTTTAATAAAACAACCCTGCTTTAATGAAAAATCAGTCATTCATACTCCCAAGCGTAAGTAATTTCAATAAAAGAAAAGCAACACAAAACAAATTTTAACATACGGAGGAACAAGATATAAACTATAATACTTGCCCTATAAATTAAAGTATAATTGATTTCATCAAATATCTTTACTAAACAACAAAACATAATATATCATTGTTTTGAAGTTTTCAATAAAGTACAACACATATCTTTACTATAAGATTCATAAATGTTTACAACATAATATTTCAAGTAAAGAGGAAAAGATAAAGTTCCATTGCCATTATACATAATCATCAGCAAGGCCAAAACCGGAATAGGCCATGATTTAAATTGTTCCTTTCAAGTAATTCTACTTTAAAATAGAAAAATATAATATATTTATCAACAGATCCAAACAAAAGAAATCCAAGGAGAAGTAATAGATTGGCAGTCATCTATTAGTTTCAATTTCATTTGCCAATCTAACTTTAATCTAATTCCAAATCATGTCAGTCAAATGAAAAGTAATCAAGATTAACAAGCATTGTTTTCTCATTTCACTAAGAATAGAAATCAAGATGTGAAAATCAAAGTACTTAGCCCAACTGCATTATAGAAGGAGTCTTCTAAAATATGATCTCAAACTCAAATAATTTCCTTCAACACAATAGAATAGTTTTACCTTCTAGCATTCATACAGTTTAAGCTCATTCAGGAGTTTCAAGGAAGGGAAACAATGACCATTCTAAAGAAAGAGATAGAGTACCAAAACTAAATTTCTTTCTAAATCATCTCATTCAAAAGCGTAAATTTCTACTTTCCATTGGAGATGATAAAAAGTCTAGCTCTTACAAGTTCAAGAATTATTGAGCTTCACAGAATATTTCCTTAAAAACCGAACATTCTCCCATTAATTCAGGACAACCACAAATAATAAGTAATCATGCTATCAATGTCTACTTATAGAATCTTATAAATTCAACAGTGTCGTTCGACACCTTCGAACCAGTTTAAGACCACAATCAATCTTACAAGACATGATATACCCTTATTAGACCCAACAAGAAGTAGGAATCTAAGTAATGGTGACACATAAGACCGCCTAATGATTCGTAAAGGTAGAAACATCTTAACGGTATACCAACACATCACTACCAAATATATAAAATGGGTATCCAATCAAGAGATAATATCAAACATCAAAGAATAATATGTATAGTCCAGGAATGGTTTACAATTCTGACACACGGCCAAGTATAAACGTTATTGAAGTATGAAGACCATTCAAATATATGTAACCAAGTTAGGGTAACTATATATTCCTAAAAAGTGTATTACAATATCAAAAGGCCATAATAATGAAACTACACCATGTTCAGTTTCGATTCCATTAAGAACATCAAGTAATAATGGTTTGAGTACAAAGTGGAGGATATCAATACCACAACACACTTATATAATATGCCAAAGACCGTAAGACTAGACCGAGAGTAGTAAAAAGTATTGCATACGATTTGAAATAAGAAGAAATGCTTCCATTTTTCCATTAACATCCTATCAACCTTATTTTTGAACAAAACAGAGTGAAGATGCTTTTAAATAAAGCTCGAAAGGGTGACTCACAAATTGGGTTTACAAAGAATCTCTAAATACCATTAATGTGGTCGGAAGATCAAGACTCCACAAGCAAAATACATAAGCAACTTGAGTTATAGTCAGGTTATCCAAAATGATAACAAACACAACTCCCAGATCAATCAAGTTTGAAGAATTAAAACAAACCAACCCTTATATTGCTTTTCCGTGCATGCAAGTTTCCATAACCGACCATTTTATCACAAGGAGAAACACAGAACCAATCAGTATATGGTTTATCCATGCATGCAAAATTTGCTACTCACAAAGTTCCTCAAGGTAAAATACAAAACAACAAGAAATATACAGAGTTTAAAGAATAATTTCCTATAATTTTTGAGTCAATGATTCAATTCTATTCAAAGAGATATGGAAAAGTAGTTTTCATATCCTCCGATTTTCCCAAGTTACACTTTCTTCGCTAAAATGGTCCCACTGGACATTTCATTGTCTTATTTCATGATTTCTTAAATGTAACTTGTGAGTTTCCAGCACTCGAGTGGGTTTAACCATGATTATTCCTGGGTCTTGGACCTATAAGGAATTCCAATTTAAAACATGTGAAAATCAAACATATTTCTTAAGCAAAGAAATATGGAAAACATCATGCATTCGTGATAAAGTAGGTGGTAGTGCTAATTGATAAGCTACATGGTTGATTACTTCAACTATTTCAAATGGTCCCACATAACGAGGTGATAACTTGGCAGCCTTGCCAAAATTTATGGAACTCTTTTTCGGTTTAACTGAAGAAAAATTTCTCACCAAGTTTGAATTTCACAACTCACTTTAAATCAACATAACTCTTTTACCTGTCTACTACTTCTTCCAATCTTTCATGAATCATTTTAACTTTTTGTTCCATTTCCATAAGGATTTCAGGTCCAATTACTTCTCTATCCTCAATGCTATCCCAACTAATAGGGGTTCTGCATTTTCTTCCATAAAGTGCCTCGAAAGGTGCCATCTTAAGAGAAGCATGATATGTATTATTGTATGCAAACTCAACTAATGGAAGATACTCCTCCCACTTATACTGCTGATCCATACAATACATTCGTAACATATCTTCTAAAACTTGATTTACTCTTTTAGTCTGTCCATCTATTTCCAGATGATACGTAGAACTAAAGTTCAATTTAGTGCCAAGAGCTGCGTTAAGTGTTTGCCAAAACCTTGATGTCATTCTAGGGTCTCTATCTAGATATGATTAATTCAGGTACTCCATGTAATCCAAAAATTGTGTGTACAAATATTTTAGCCAAAATAGGAGAATCATCCTTTAGATTTCCAGCAAGAAGAAATTAGCTACTTTCATTAGTTTATCAACTACTACCAAAATAACATCGTGTTTATTTCTTGACATAGGTAATCCTTACACAAAATCCATGCTTATTACTTGCCATTTGTACTATGGTATGCTATGAGGATATAGCAAACCAGCTAGATGCATATGTTCTACTTTCACTCGTTGACATTCCAGACAATGAGTCATGAAATCTATAACATATTTTTTCATCCCCTTCCAGAAATATTGTTGTTTTATATCAGCAAGCATTTTTGTAATACCTGGGTGCCTAGAAAAAGGTGAGTTGTGAAACTCTGTCAACAATTTCTTTCTCAATTCATTAAGTAAAGGTATGTATACTCTATTTTCATAATGTAAGATTCCTTCATTATCAAAGTGAAAACCTTTATACCTTTCATCTTTTGGATTTGCAGCAAGCACTGCTTTTACTTGTTGAAAGTATGAATAAGATTCCATAGCTTTTTACTCCATCCTTAAACTGAGTTCTTAACATTATAAGAGCAGAAATGTGCTTCCTATGACTTAGAGCATTAGATACTCTATTCTCTTTTCCCTTAATGTAGCTTATATCAAAATCTAACCACCTTTGTTGTCTTGCATTCAGATTGGGTGAGTGAAATGTACTTCATCCAAGATGAGATCAGTCTTCAGCTCAAATGGTTTACCAAGCGAGATATAACCTCCAAACTTAGAGTGCATGAACTATGGAAGAAAGCTCTAAATCATGTGGAGCATAATTCAACTCATGTAACTTAAGTTTTATACTTTCATAAGCTATGACATGATCATTTTGTAAGAATACCTCCAAGACCCTCCCCATATGCATTCTTTACAATTGTGAAGTCTCCATTTGGATCAGGTACAACTAAAATAGGTGTTGAAGTCAACTAACCTTTTAATTTTTAAATGTAGATTCAAATTTATCATCCCAGATAAATTTCTTATCCTTCTTCTGCAATGAAGTTATTGGTGCATCCATCTTAGAAAAATACTTAACAAAATTTCTATAATAACCTGCAAGGCCCATGAAGCTTCTAACCTCATGTACATTCTTGGGTGCAGGACACTCGACTATAGCTAAAATTTTAGAAGGATCCACAGCAATCCCATCTTTACTTATGACATGACCCAAATATCGAACTTCAAAGGTGTCATAGAAAGAACATTTCGACAACTTACCATATAACCATCTTTTCTCAAAATTTCCAATACTATTTTTAAGTGTTCATGGTGCTCCTCCAAACTTTTAGAATATATGAGAATGTCATCCAAGAATACAAGCACAAACTTGTCTAAGTATTCTTGAAATATATTATTCATTAGGTTCATGAAATTTGCATGTGCATTCGTTAATCCAAAGGGTAATACCATGAATTCATAATGTCCATACCTTGTCCCAAAGGCCATTTTATGAATGTCCTCTTCCTTAATTTTTAGTTGGTGATATCTAGACCAAAGGTCTATCTTAGAATATACCGATGCTCCACGCATCTCGATCTATGATACAAAATCTCCTTAGTGAAGGGGGTGGGAAAAGGATCTATGATACAAACAATGTTCAACTCCCTGTAATCCACACATATCCTAATCTTCCCATCCTTCTTTATGCTGATCACCATTGGACTTATCCATTTTGATTCCTCCATAGCCTCAATGATACCAGATGTTATCATTTTGTCTAGCTCTTCTTTAACCCTTACGCGCATGTTGGGATTCATCCTATAAGGCCTCTTCCTGACCGGGCACGCACCATCTTTCAAATTTATCCTCATTTCCCCCAATGAATGGTGGACACATTTTAACTCATGGTATCCATGCGGGAATAAATCCTCAAATTCATGCAAGAGATCGATGATCTTTGATACTTCCTTGTCGACTAGTAGTCCCCAATGATAGCTTCCTTGGGCTCCTTCTCTAAGCCAATGTTAAATTTCTTGGTTTTGAGTGGTTCATGATACACGTGTGTACATGCATTCGCCTTTATCAAATACCTCGTGTGTCTCAACTAAATGGTCAACATTCAGGCTCTCCAAATCCTCTCCATCAATAACGTATACCATCTTTCCTTTCTCCTTTTCAGTACACGCATGCTCGAATTGTATGTCTTCTGGTTCCTCCTCTTTGTACCACACTTCCAAGCTAGGTCCAACAACTAAGTCTACTAATCTATCTTCCGCCATGGTGCAATCCCATAGAGTGAGGCACTTGATAGCCTACAATGCCTCATCAACTGGTTGCTTGGTACTTTGGTACTCGAATGTGTGAACCAAGTCAACCGCTAATTCCTACCAATTTCCTATCTAGCGGTGAGTTTCATAATGGATGTACCAAGTGTGCGCACAACCTTGTAGTGTCAAATATAGCTTGTGCACCCAAAGGGATGGTGGTGAAGCTTCGCACCTTCTCCCTAGACCCTCTCACATGCCTGGATGTGGGAAGAGGTAGGTTCATTGCCATTGTAATCCTTGATAGCGATGGGTATATTGCTCCTCAAGAATCAGACAGTGAGCGCAATTCTAACTTCACACCATTCCAACAAGTTTTTGCTATGCACGGCCCACCACCTCACTATTGTGCCTATCAAAACATAACCCAACATACCTCATCGCTCGTCCTCCCTCCATTGAGCTTCCATTTCTCTCAAAAATACCTCGTGGTATGCATCCACTGAATACTTGCTTATTACGTTTCCTCCCAGGGTGCCGAATCAGTATGTGTCATGGTTACCTTAGTCACTAATCCTTTCAGATGTCACCCAATCATTTCATATGTCCCATGCACCCAATTATCACATGATATATTGGTAGTATCACTGACAGATTGAGCATCATCAAAGCTGGATGACTCCTTCGTAGAGTGGATGATCTCTAGATCTCTTATGGAGCACACATATATTCTCTGTCCTGGACTTCCTCTCCAAGGGTTCAACATAGGGTGTGGAATTTCCATCAAGCAAGCGGTCTAATCACCCTCTCTTCCTTTTTTCAAAGCTTATGTACCCTTTTTAAACTAGAGATCTGCATTATTCTTATAGCACCAAAGTTCCTAAGTAGTCTTTGGGAAATTATCTACCTTGGAAAACACCAAGACTTAGAAATCCCGAGTGAATTTAGTCCCCTGAATGGTAATGGTCACATCCTTCAAGACACCTATCGGCATTGCCTTTGTCTTATTTTCCATATATAACACATTTGAAGATGGTCAGAATGCAGGTCTTCCCATTTGATGCCGAGGAATCCAGAGTGAGAACATTAAATTTTACACCTTTGTCAATGAGGATGTTACTAATAAGCCATCCATCCACTACCGCATTCAAGGTGATCTCTCTTTCATAATTAAATTTGTGAGGTGGGAGGTTTGCATGCAAGATCTACCTTTTGTTCTCTTCCCTAGTGTGTGGTACCTTTTCTCTTAACCATGCTCCTAGTAGGGGAATAACATTCTCTTGCCTCAGGAGTTTACACACCTCCTTAACCTTGTCCAAGTCATCCTTTGGTGCTTCTACCGGGTCTTCTTTGCTCATCTTTTCTAGTTTTCTCTTTTAAGAATGGATCTCCTTGTAAGCTTTAAATTATGTCCATGGTTTTCTCGGTCGACTTCTTTACGATGAGTCGTTTGGATACTTCCATGTACTACCTCTTCCCTTGAAACCATAGGTCTATGCTAAGGTGCTTCCTTTGTGCACGTGGACTCCACCCTTGTTGTTCCCATAATAGGCTCTAGTTCTGATTCACGTATTACTCGCGAGAGCCATTGCGCATCATCCTTCTTAATACTCACCATGGCAGCACCCTTATCCATTCAAAGTGCTGCTAACTCATATGTTCGTATAACTCTGGGAACTCTTTGTACTTATGTTTTTTCCACTCCTGGAGCATTTTAGAAGATCTAGACATTCACGCTTATAATGATTTTTGGCTCCACAATTAAATCATGTTCCACACGGGAACTCACTTCTTCCCCCACAGTTACCACGGCCATGAAATCCTCTGTGAAATCCCCTCCCTCGTGTAACTCCATCTCTACGTTCTTCATATCGACGCTCATCTCCTTTGGAACTATTGGCAATGCCATTCTGGTGCACACCAAGATCAATTACCTCATGAATTTGGTCAATCAATCTACAATCCTTGGTGTCATGTGTGGTTGAGGTACATATCTTGCAATAAAAAATACATTTTTACGGATCACGCACTATAAAAGGGGGCACCTACTTGCATCATGGTCCCCGTGACATATTTTGTAATTTACCGCTACGGTGCATACCACCTTCTCGAGTACATATCCTACAATTATCCTTTATGTGCCCTTCTACATCGCAACCTTGCACCACATCCACCACGAGTCTTTGGAACTGTGTTCGCAGATAATTTCTCCAACTGCTTAGCCATGGCAATGATCTGAGCCTCCAAAGATGAGCTAACACCAATGTCAACACTACCAACTACCTCAGCATGCAAAGTAGCTTCCAATGCTTCGTGTGGGTCCGTGAATGTTTTATGAGACAAATCCCTCCTAAAGGGTGTGATCAACCCTCCGACAAACCACTGAGCATGTTGTGAAGGGTGGATATCATAAGATAGTTTAGACAATAGAGTTTTAAAGTGTGCATCATATTCCCACATGCTCTCTACCATTCCCTACTAGATTTCCTTGAGAGAGCTGATGCTCTTCTATTCAAACTCAGGTATGTGGAATTTCGCTAAGAATGCATTTTTAGTGCGGTATAATCCACAATAGTCTGATGAGGGTCATACTTTCTATACCAACTATGCACATGTCCTTACAAGGTTGTTGTAAATTGACTAGCCTTTCGATCCTAGGTCATGATCCCCTTCATGCACCATAGTAGCTCACACTTATGCACATGCTCTGCAACATCTTCTATCCCACTGTAATCTAGTAAGTGTAGAGACATCTTGAAAAATACTTGAGGAGGTGGCTGAGGCCCTTGTCCTCTTGACCCAGTCCCTTGATTTCCTCTGGTGTTTCCTCCTCCACCAGACCCACTAGATCCTAAGCCACCAGCTCCACCACTTCCACCTCCAGATCCTCCTGTGTTAGGTATAAGGCCTGTGTTTGTTGTGCCGAACGTTCCCGTCATCCCACTAAATTGCACACTAACAGTTTGTGAACTAGTGCCACTCCCAGTCATATTTCCTCCACCACTTCCCTGACATGCTCCTAAAACTAGCTATATATGTGCCTTGTCCAAACATTCCACCAAATAGTGGAATAGTGTGTGAAGCCATAAAATTCCCAAACGAGAAGTTATATCTTCGGGGTGCCGATCGGTTGCTTCCATTGATATCAAATGGATCAACTATTCTTTTCCCTCATTTGAACAAACCAAGTTCAAGGTTTGGTTGCTAGGTGGGGTCAGATGCGTGCCAACGACTCTTCTTTTTCCACGTGATGGTATCTCATGAGAAGCCGAGGGGTTCTCTCTTCGTGCTTACCAAGATGGGGTAGCACAAACTATTTAGGCTCCACATCCTCCATGTGAACATCTTCTCCCAAAAACGTCTGCCTCCATGAATCCATCATAAATGCAACCTCATGTCATCTCGCAATCTCCCTCTCACATGCTTCACCATACTTGAGCCGTCTCTCCTCCCTTTCCTTTTCAGTCATTATATCAGCCATCTTTCCCCAACTTGGCTTCCTCGCCAAGTGCTTAGAGTGGTTTAGCTGGCCATTGGGAATGCCTCTAAACTCATGGTTACCATCAAGATTTTGATTGCTGGGGATAGCCCGCAAAAATGATCCTCTAGGCTCCCGCAAAAATTCAAACTCAACAACTTCCGGACAAGAATACGTGGAAATTGTGTATTCTAGAGTGTAGCTAGCCAATACTCCCTTCCACCAATGATCTATAGCATGGGTCCACGTTAGATCAGCATCTTGTAAGTTTTGGTATGTTTCTTGGGTCCAAGGGTGTGATTTATAATACCACCCCGACCTAGATGCATATGCCGAGAGCCACTCAAATAACTCTACTAGGAAATAGCAAAAGAAGGTTTCGTACAACTCATGATAGAGAGTGTCTTCCACCCATCTTCGTGTATCAAACTCAGGTCCAGTACTAAATCTCTGAGCAAACTCATCCTCTATGCTTTTAAACCAATTTTCAACACCTTCAAGTGTTAAGCGCTCCATCATCACTTTTTACATAGACCATGATGTATGCCATGTTCCACTACAACTTCAAAAAGAGGTCTGCAAACGAAACCAAGATGTAGTCATTTTTGCACCCACCAAGAACAAGGGAACCTCATGCATGTCGACCTATCACCCAATAGGCACGGGTGCTCACCCAAGGTGCACGAGAGGGATCCGAGTCTATATTTTATGTGATTTTAGTGGAAGGGATCATTCATGATCTTGAATTAGTGATTTTAAAGGACATAAAAAAGCTATAGATCTCGTAACAACTTCTATACCCTTTCGGTCATATCAAAAGTAAAAGAGCTTAACAAAACTAGGAGTTGTCAAATCCACAAATAGACTTAACATTCAAATAAGGTTCATGATTATATAAGAACAAAATCATAATAGAAATATGTAGATAGTACAGAGAGAAGATCTTAATATAATTATCATGGTAACCTTATCATATTCATTCATAACATTACTATAGAATATCACAAAAGGGGAGACCGTAGTCACGCGCCATATCTGGATCCATACATGAAGACTTTCGAAACAAAATTTACATTCCCCATTACCTTATTACATCCTTCCTATAATCATCTACCCATTTTATCCCATAGTTATCACAAGTAATTCAGAGCTCCGCTTCATTCCTCATGTTCTCCTCTTTATTTTCTTTGCTAAGGGCACACATATATATAGACATCCGATCTCTAAAATCCTCTCTGTAACCTCATATCTACCCCCAAGTGTCAAGGTGTGGATCACCTCAAGCACATGCCTCTCCATGTCATGATTAACTTTTGGATCTTCTTATCTCAAGGTGTATTCCTTCTAGGACACCTTGTTGCCAGGATGACACCTTATCCAAATGGAACACGTTCTTCATGTGTTGTGTCCAAAAGGTCAAAAATGGCTAAGTCTCGAATTGTGCTTTATGGGCACGTGTCCTTGGTTCTCCAAGAACCCTTTTTGAATCATGCCTTGTGTGCCTTAACTTGCATGCTTCCTTCAGTCATGTGCACCTACGTGCCTTTAAGATTTGGTAGTTACATTAGGGTCGCAACACTCACTGTCGCAAAACACATTCTTTTCCTAGGCTATTACTGGCCAACCCTAAACCATGACTGTTGTGATTATGTCAAATGCTACATGAAATGCTAGCAACATGCTAATCTCCATCACACCCCCAATCATGCATTACAGGTCGCGCGAGATCTTTGGCCTTTTTCTCAATGGGGTATGGATCTTATCAGTGAGATCAACCCCCATTCTTCATAATGCCACCAATGGATCATAACCGCTACTAAATATTACACTAAATGGGTAAAATCCATTCCCCTCATTTCCACCAGATTTGAGAATATATGTGAATTCATCAACCATCACATCATTTGTCATTTTGGTGTCCCTCACTGCATTATCACTTATAATGGAAAAAAATTCAAAAACAAAACCCTGCGTAAACTATGTGAGGCTTTCGACATCTAGCTTAGTTTCTCATCACCTTATTACTCACAAACCAATGGTTAATCCAAATCAAATAATAAAACATTGACAAAAATTCTTATGAAGGTAGTCAACGATATAGGGAAAGATTGACATATGCACATTCCTTTCACCTTGTGGGCTTATCACACTAGTATTTTCACTTCGACTTCTACCATCCCCTTTTCTCTGGTCTATGATAATCGAGGCTATGTTACCTCTCAAATTTTAAAATCCATCCTTCCGCATCTCACTACAAGACATGCTCAATGATGATGAATTTGGTTAGGATCATTTGGCATAGATTGAATTATTAGATGAACGTCCTTTCAACACTCTTGACCATCTCCAAATATACAAAAATGTATCAAATGTGCCTATGAAAACGTGTTCACAAATAAACCTTTCAGTTGGTGACCTCATCCTAAAGGAAAATCAACATGCAATCAAGCGAGTAAAAGTAAACAGGAAAATTTTCTCCTAATTAGCTTGGACACTATATCGTTACCCATGCCTATGGATCAGGTGCTTATCATTTATCTTCACTTGAAGGTAAACCCGAACTTGAGCCCCTTAATGCCTTGTATCTTCAACCATTCTATTGTTGATATCAAGTCCTATATCACTTTCTATCAATTGATCGCTCATCCCTTGAGCATTTTTCACCTTCCATATTACCCATTTTGAGGATCCATGACTAAACAAGAATCATGTGATTACCCATCACCTTTAGCCTTGTCTTCAATATGAGTACCATGACTCTACTCATAACATGATTCTCATGGATACTTTTCATCTTCTTCAAGATGGAATCCCATGGTTTTTCATCACTCGAAACCTCCTCTTCACAGTTAATATTTGTGTGTTACTGTCTTGTCTTCTAAATAAGAACCTAATTGTCCTCTATAGTCTTGTACATGACTTAAACATCTAAAAAAAAAAGGGATACCACTCCTTGAGTCAAAATTCTAGCAAAAGATGACTCCCTCAAAAGGGACATCTCTTCTTTATATTCTACAACAATCAATAGACTTCTCCCTTGAAGGACAACTATATACAGTCATTACAAAATAGAATAACTCTTTAGAAGCTTCCCACATCAATTAGCTTCACAAAGACCTCAAGGAGATAATATACCCATCCCATATAGAATTCCCACATCGATCAATCTATTAAAAACAAACAAATAAAGAAAAATATGAAATTTTCTTCATGGAATTGCCTATTTTAGATTTTGGGTTTCTCGTTCTAAAATACACGTCATTGTACACTAAGTTATGTTAAACCTCCCATTCTCACCTCCTTTCCTTTTTTACCTAAATTCCTCATTACTCAAGGGAATTTCTGCAAACATGACATTTCATGATCATGTGACTTTTCTTCACCCTTAGAATAGTCCATTATGTAAGGCCTGTAGGGTCTTACGGTCATAAGCCCATTTGGGGTATGGTAGACTCATTAGGGTTCTTATCAATTAAGTAGATATTTTACCACCTCTTACCATTTTCCTTCCTCATTACTTATTTATTATCCTATATAGGACCAGATCCTCGACACCTATATTTAAAAATCACTCAACCATGCCTATAACCTAAACTCAATCATGCCTATGACCTACATCACCCATGCCTAGCACCTATCTACCCATTTCCACTATTTCACCCTAATCTTCCCTAGCTTATGGGAGAACTACATCCGCATGAGGTCCCTTTTTGTTGGGACTATGTAGGTAACACTCAGAGGCCATGGGGCCCTTGGAGGTTATCTCTCCACATTGTGGGTATGTAACCTGGTCCTCTCACTTAAGGCCTGTTGTGCTCTATACTTCCCATAGGATAGAAAATTTATCCCTGTGGCCATAAAAATATCTTGATAATACCGGACCTCACCTAAGTTGTCTCTCAACCTACTTATTAGTACTATCTATGGTGGTGCCATCTCGCATCAGCCCCTCGTACCTATCTCTCGGGACCTGTCCCATGGGTACTTGTAAAGAGGGACCCCGTCCTTGTGCTCGGCCTAAGGGAACCTATCCCGCTCCTACCTATATTTGGGTCTCAAGGGCCATAAGCTGCACTGTGAGGTGACCAACTAGCCCTACAAACCTATAATATGTTCCTGTAGGGTGGCCACCTATACCCCATCTCCATCTCTACCATATACGAGTACCTATCCTTGCGCTACCTAGGCCTATAGAGTGGCCACTTGTGCTTGAAAAATAGTAACTTGTGCCTCTCGAGCTCGTTAGTTGCCCATGCACTATACCCAACTATTTAATCGGTGGTTTCCACCTACCCCCGTAAGGCATCCCTTTTCACTATGATGGTGGCTAAATCCATTTGCCTCGGCCCTCAGTGCCAGATCTTGCTCATAAATGTGTAGCCCACCACTACCGTATTTATTTGTAACCCGACATCATCAATTTTTCGGTCTCTCACCGCTCCTCTTTTCCCGTCGACACATTCAACTATGGTAGAGGAAGAGGCCTCTCAACATCATCCCCCTATATAATGGGAAAGGTGGTGGTATATCCTGAAGTAGACCAAATTTCTGTCTAACCCTTGTCCATAGGTATCATCTCGTGCTCTCTTACATGTCACCCCTCTATCCACCGAGAGTAGTTGTAGCTCTTGTAGATCCTATTCCATCCCACCATATGATAGAAAACCCACATAAGGCCTCTAGATAATTTCCATGCTAGACAACCCCTCTAGAAATTTCTGTAATATGCTACATCGTGTGTAGCTCTAGCTTCTCGCGCTCCCTAATCTCATGAACCCATTTCCTGAAGCCCACTCAAAAAAAACCCATTATAAATGCATTATCTCGGGGCATACCAAATAGACACACACATACAATGTGCTCATACACCCAATAATGGAGTAGGAAAGTACAACATAGGATAAATCTTTGTAACCATCCATAAGCCCATAATTATCTATATAATCGAACCAAGAATACGAGTGCCCATGAAAAATGAGTCTTGTCCTCCACCATGTCGTGTAGAACCCCCATTAATGATTGTGGGAATCTCCCACCCTCCACATCCGATAATGAAAAGCAACAAACTACCTCCATCAAAGCAACACTACTAGCCTCATATCCCTCCTGGATGGTCTGATACATATCACCATAGCTCATACTGGCACTATGGAACCTCATCTCCACCAGCCCCTCACCAAAAACGATCAACATCAACTCCTCATAAGCCTCTAAGGAGATAGAATACACTTTCATCCCCACTATTGGTAGACACAAGATCTTGTACACATCCTCCAGGGTGACTGTGATCTCACCCATTGGAAAATGGAAGGTATTGGTCATTGAGTCCCATCTATCGATGAGATCAACCATTAAACTCAACTCCCATACAACATGCCGATAGTGTTTGACCCCAATCAGGCCAACCTCTCGAAATATGGTGCCAGGTCCTTAGTTATCATACCCCTTGTACCTCCATGAGCAAGGGAGGTAAGATTTTGAGCATTTGTAACCGGTCCCTCACCTACACCCAACAAAACACACTATTTTCAAAACCTTACCATACCAAACACACCCCTTACCTCATAAACCTCATATCCAACCCTCACTTCTTATCATACCCACCCAACCACTTACCCCTTGCTAGACCAATATATTCATGCCATTTATACCTACTCCCCTATTTTCCTCTCATGAAACCTACCCTTACATCTCTTGACATATCCTTACCTCTTACCCTTTCTCTCTATGGCCCTATTTTCCCATAAAGTTGGCTAACACCTATCAAAAAGACCATTATTGGTCATGTTTTACCGGCATCACCACCCCTTATGTGACCAATGCTAGCTAAAGACCACCAACGTCAACCAATACTTGATCGGCATTGGTCACTATCATGATGTCAAAATCAACAAAACACCTACCCTACTTTTCAAAAATTCACAAAATCTACCCTAATCCCCCACTCTAACCTACCCAAACCTATCCTAGCTTCATTCCCAATCCTATTTAATCTACATTAGACCTCCCCCCCTCATTTCCTCCCTTTTTTACCCATACATTCCCAATAATAAACTTACACCCAAATTTTCACCCAACCCCATTTAAATAGCCTATTTCAATCACAAATATAGGATCAGATAGAATCCTACCTCATCTCGGTGTCATCGGTGTGGTGACACATCTGGCCGCTATGTTGGTGGTCCACCCAAACCTTCTCCCACCTCTGCTATTTCTACTCACCAAATCCAATCCTCCTAACCTCCACCCAATTATAATCGATCCCTCTCGTGCTTGTGGAACCATCTACCCGGCTTTTCTAACCAACCGTAGTTCTCTACCTCAGCAGGATATCCTCCCTCATCCTTTTCTTTTGACAAATCACAACTCATTAAGCACTTTGTTGTTTTCACAAAATCCAAAACATACAAATGAATCCATATTATACAGATTTTTTATTTTTATATACCCACATTCGACTGATTGACATCGGGTATACCTAAACCGACATTAATATTGTTCCCTAGCACACCATGGTCGGTTATATCCAAACCGACATTGGTCACCTACCCTAATAAACCATAATTAGATTACCTAAACCGTCACGGTTACGTATGACCGGCACCTGTTACCTTTCATACACTTTCCCAAACCCTTTCCCCATGTATGACAAACACTTAACAAAAATAGCCACCGTTTAACCTTACCCACCCTTATTGTAGCCAACCTCCATGCCTACCTTACCTATACTTGTCCTTAATTGCATTTTGGGACTTGTTATTTTACCCATACCTTGGCCCTACCCATGCCGTGACCTAGCTACTGGACCGGAACATTGTTAGTGACCTGTGAACTCATGTGCTCACTATACCTTGCAACACTATTACCCATGTTGTTTGACCTAATGACCTTACCTTGCTTCTTGTCATGTCGTTTATCCTGACCTAACCTTTGGTGTACCGGAACATACCTAAACATTCCTGCACCTGACCTATGAAGTGCTTCCACACCATATCCTATACCTTGGATACCAAAATCACCTCAAAATTGTTTGGATAAACCTATCGAACTTAGATAATGTATAGTTTACATGATCTTCAACCCGGTCTTGTGTCACAATTTATACATGTGCGTGCATTTCACTGTGCTACCTTTGACCCTAGCCCATTACCTTGATTACCCAATTCGACCTTTACCCCATTACCCCCACTTTCCATCTTCCTATTCATCACATCCAACTTTATCAAACCACCCATAGATTTAGTCTTCTAACTCATCCATTCCTAGTTTGAGGGGGATCACCTTCACCCACGCATGGGGCAACCACATCTTATTTTTCTCAGCGTCGTTTACCAATAGAAGTTATGCAAAAAAGGGGGAAAATTTAGACACCAAAATTAGGTCACACTTCCCTTGGTCCCTTGTCAAATAACCACCTCAAACGTGCTCATCTAACCATGGCCCCTTCCACCCCACATCACTATTAGTTTAATTAATTAAATTAAATTTTATATATATATATATATATTCATAATATTTATTTTCTAATTACCTTAACTCCTACCCCTCCACCTCACCCTAGACTTGTTCTTGGCATGTTTCCATAAATAATAATAGCTAATTCTTACTTGCCTTAATGAGCTAAGATTTGGTCTAACCCTATAATCAATTCCTAAAATATCTCTAACCACATTCCCGCTCATTAGAAGGGAAGTTTCCGTTCTAATCCACAAGAACAAACTAACTAGGCCCAATAAATTAGACAGATCTACCCATTTTAGTAATCCTAGGGAATCCCACCTTAACCAACGTTGGTCACCCCTAAATTGATGCCGGTCAACTAGGAACCATCATTAGTTACCATTTATTCACCTAAACAACCTTGTTTTTGGGTTGACAAATTCTAAGAGCAAGGAAAATAATAAGTGCTCCATGTAAGCGAAACCAACATCCTTTCACGTATCCAGACATCCAGAGCCATCACTAGGAAATATATTGAAGCATTACACTCATGGAATCCTTCAAAGAGCCACCCACCGCTATATTATCAAACACCATTCTTCTAATCAACTACCATTACCATTCAGCCATCAAGTTTGCATCATAGTAAGTACATTTCTACCAACATTATCCATTTTAGTGTAGTTAGCTTATGTTATTTTTGTCATCAATTTATACTTTGCATGCTCATTCCTCCATCTCTTTCTAGCTTATAACTCAAATATTTCCTTTACCCACATCGCCAAATCACCCATCCTTTCCTGCTGTTCATTCCTGAGTATACCTGATACCCCTATCAACCTCTTTATCCACCCTATACTCCTTATCAGATCCCAGATCAAACCCTGCAATTAATTTTCCTTGGTTCTCTTACACCCCGACCTTACCGACGCCGATTACCCATAACCATCATCGGTTCTACATAAACCGCCATAAGTCGTATTAAGAATGACATCGGTCTCTATGTTGTATACCGTAACCTAGAATATAACCTAGCAACCTCTCATCAATTGACCTAAACAACCCAGAATCAAACCCTGACTAGTCCCGACACCCTTACAACTACCTACCTTTATGATCTAACCATAGCCTAGCCTGTTATGTTAATATTTTCTTATTGTACTTTAATGAGAAACCTAAATCATATCATCTATAGTAGGATTTTCTTTATTTCTCGCATTAAGTCATTTTAAATAGTGGATCGACAGCCATCTAGGAGTAGCACACCTCCCGGATCTAGCACATGCTAGGCAATCCACTGTCATATATCATTTTTGTGGTCTTTCTTTACATTACAAGTAGTTTCTCTTAGCCAAAATGAATCTTACACAATCAAAACTGGATCAAGAAGTCGAACACGCGAAAAAAACCATCAACCGACTAGCATTTAATAGGTATTCTTCCTTTGTTCTTACCCTTATCTATTTATTTAGTTAAAAGAGAAAGAAAATAGTGAAACATCACCAAGGATATAATTGTAGGATGTCGGATGGGTTTCAATGATGAAACCTATGTAGACAATTAGAATGCAATATTTTACTATCCTTGATAGATGAAAGAAACCATTAGTATACTTTGTATACATAAAACCAAATGATACACTTGGTGTAATATCTCATACTGAGTAAACACATTCATAAAGAGTCTTTGATGGGGATTGAGTAGGATATGTGTACCCTCATGCATCTACACATGGTTTATAACAATTATCTAATGGATTCAATTTCAAATTTATGTTGGAATTTAAATATTGGGTATTTAAATTAGTGAAGCATGAATTTAAAGATAAATAACAAAAAAATACCTAGAATTGAAGTGACAAAAGTGGATGTTACATTTTGGTTTTAGATGAAGGTTGCTGAATATTTATTGTTATTAAAAAGATGAAATGAATGTGAGAAGGTCAGATTTATGGAGAATGAACCAGACTAAACCTGTGCTTTAGGTTTGGTGGTGAGAAATTTAGATAATAGTCTAACAATGCATTGTGACACATGAAACTAGAAGGATGCTGGGAGAAACTGGTAAGTGTGAACATGATCAACCTAGCTAACAACTTGAGATAAATGATAATAATCAATAGAGGGTTACTCGATTGTTGAACTATCTTAATGAAAGATTTGGAACTTAAATCCAATATGAAATAAAAACTTGCATAGGGTAGATGAAGTAGATAAGAGAGGACTATCTGTTGTAGCGGTAGTGATATGAAAGGACAATTAGATTAGAATGGAATCGTAATAAATGTTGACTTGAAAAGAGTAAAAGTAAAACAAGAGCATTGGCTCATCTTCACCATTGACTTTTAGGAAGAAAGGTACGTGGGAGAGAGAGAGAGATCTTTAAATACTCAAGGGTGCAGTAATATTGATAGAATCGCAATAAATCGTAGTATCTGTTTTGAATGATCCTTTAATATATAGATTTCTTGATCATTGTGACTGTGATTCTTGTAATTTGCATTAGAATCTCAATGTGTTGTATGGATTTAATGATTATTCCTTGTTATATTATCTAAGGAATACATTGAAAGACTGTTGGTAATGTTTTTCATACACTCTCTTAGCTTGATATGATAATAAAATACATTGTTACATGAGTAGAGTGGAATCCTGATCGATATGAAGGAAAAATTATACGATGAAAGTTTATGCCTGTAAATTTGGAATGCCTCAGTAAATGGGAGTATGATTAGGGGATTATTTTATGAATAAAGGACATTTGTATGACCCTGATATATTATTAGCAATTGCATTAAATATGTTGTAATTTCTAAAGAAGAGGAAAAAACCATGGTATATTTGGAAAAACTAGATGTAGAATGGGACATTGACGGGAAACAACTTAAGAAAATAAAAAAGTTGCACAAGGAAAGGAACATGGAAAAGTAAAAAGGATAGTGTTTTCCTAGATTTATTTTTCTTAATATAGCTTGATTTTGACTATCTAGATTCATATATTAAATATTATTGTATGATATGATGAGTTGTAATGATAAAATTTATGTCATATTTTTTTGTTTGAGTTAGTCCTTATTGGTTGAAAGGTTGTTATGATCAATAAAAATGAATTGTGATTTAATGAAATTTGGAAAATTGTATATTTTTGAGGAAAATAATGACTTTTCTCCATGACCGAGATATAATTTTATGTTTGATTATTTATAAATATGTTAGATAAGGTTTGATTGATTAAATTAATGTAAAAATAGGTTTTTGTAGACCCATGCACTATCAAGACTCTTGTGTAATATAAGTCTTGACCTAACAAAAATTCCATTCAGAAATAATGGTGGAGAGGTAAATGATAAGATGGAGACTTAGCCATCATGCAAACATATTTGATTAGAATCTTAAGCTCAATGTACAATGTTTGACAAAACATTAGAGTGTTGTTTGATTCCACCATACAAGTCAAGGTATTATTCTATATTTACAACCCTGCTAAGTTTAGAGGGTGATATTGAGGGAGGTGGTGTATTTTGTAACACCACCAAAGTGAGGCAATCGCAAGTTTTAAATGTGTTAAATGTGCATTCAATCCCTCTTGGAAAAGGTTGAAGCTTCTTGTATAAGCTAACACCATGCATTCCAATTTGATTAGTCTACTTTTAGATTTGAAGAGTTGTGTAGAGATGAAGTTAACCATAACTTAACTCTGAGTAACATTGAGAAGAAACTTGAGCTCTAACTCCATTCTTGTGCATGCAAGTTTTAAATCTTTTGTGGGATTTTTGACTTGTGATAAATATGCATTTTGGGAATTTTTGGGGTTACATTCATTGGATGGAAAATCTCTTTTGGAAGGGATTTTTGTTGAAGGAAATTTGAGCTCGACCTTGTGCAAAGTGAGAGAGGGCCTTCATAAATTACATGCATTAATTGTTCTCTTACCTTCTCAATTTTTATTCCATTTATTTATTTTTAAAATGGGGTTTCTATGATTTTTGGTTGGAACTATGTATTTGGGTGAGCTTGATGCTAGGCCTTGTGGGTTCATCAAAGATGAAAACTATAATATACATATATATGTATATCATTAGCTAATTGTCAATTTTTATGCAATTATGGATTATATGTAATTTATGTGTTAAGTAGTAAAGTATTATGGGTTATTGTTATCTATTAATATATGGAACTAGCCTAAATCAAATGGGTATATTCCTCTAGCATATCATGGTTGAGAAAACTATTCTAGGTATTATTATATCGCCTATATGGGGTTGATTTATAGTATCTAGTTTGGGGTAGAATATCATGAACCTATGTGGATGGAGGCATGACCCAAATTCTGGTAAATAGTATATGTTATGATATAATGAATCATTTTATTCAATTAGATTATACCCGGGTATATCATCTCGAGATTGCTATATGGCTATGGGTAGTATTATACCCCTTGAACATATGTGTGTATATATGGGATTTAGGTTGTTTCGTATACATTAAGGTAAGTTATGTGTAATGCCCAAAAAAATTATGCACTTGAGACCCATGAACAACCTAGGTTTAGTTACAAAATTATGGAGTAAATTTTATTTTGTTTAAGGTGTTAACAACCAAAGTCTTAAAGACAATTAAATTCAAATAATAACTTTTCCCATTATAATAACTACTAATTCCACATTATAAAGCAACAAGTGTAATAAGTCCACACCTAGCTCAAATTTCCTTGGGCATTAATTTAATCACCGATTATATTGACATTAAGCTAAATATTCCCAGCATTAAAATTTTAGGATTAAGGGACCAAAACAATTAAATACCCAATGTATTTAATTCTACAACATCTAATATAAGATTAGGGTTTGATTACAGTGGGGAAAGGAATACATATTTAAAATCATCAGAGTAAAGTCTTACTTACCCACTCCTAGAACTCGGTTAAGAGTGTCTACAACTAGGTTACAAGATAATAGTTATCACTATCAGGTTCTAGAACAATTCTAGTTTACTAGAAAATATTTTTCTTTTATTAACAATTATTAGAGGTCATAAGGTCCAAAATTTAGGGTTAGAAGTTTTCAATTAGGTTCAAAGGGTAAATTATCACCATACCCACTCTCTAAATGACTTATATTTTTATCTTGAGTTTTCTCACACTTAACACATTCAAAATTTACCTAAATCATTTCCATTGGATAGGAAATTTCCTCATGTTTCCAATGATATAAAGAAGTCCTCCTAACTCCTTATAAAACTCAAGTTATGGGCTAACGGGCCTTGGGGTGAAAAGTTTCCCCCAAGAGTGGCCCCATGGGCCCAGGGATGAAAAAATTGCCCAAAAGGGTGAGTTGGCAGGTCACGGGTAACTTAGCAAATTTTTCCTTTACGCGGGGGTGAAAACAACTTTTTCATCCGCGCCTCGCTATGCCGCCAGGGACACATGTTGAGCTCCAAGCCAAAGTGGGGAGGAAGTCGGGAAGGGCATGGTGATAGAGGTATTTAGAAAAATTCACCAAGGAGGGGGAAAGTGATGAGTTTGACGCGCGGGCCCATGTGTCCACGAAAGATATTTCTCCAAAGAAAGGGCTGGAGTTTGGGGCCGCGAGGTTTTCACAAAAAAATTCCAAAAAATAAAATTCCAAAAAGGATAAGGTTGTGAGGGTTTCGCCCTCCCCATGCCATGTGATGACCTTTGATTAGTCAGAGGCCGGTGGGGGAAATTTTAAAAACTTTCCCCAATTTGTTTTTTCCAAAAGAATTTCCTACGTTTTTTCAAGGGAAAATTTCAGGCCGTGGGCCTACCACAGAAAATTTTCCCAAAATTTTCCGCCCAAGGAAGGAAAACTTTAGAGGGCCATAACTTTTGATAGAAAGTTCAATTTTGGGAAAACAAGGACTTTCTAGAAATCTCTCGACGCCCTCTTTGCATAGGAATCATTAATTTTATATTTTGATAAATTTTAAGGGGTCAATTTTAAGAAAACAACTTGCAGGATTTTTAAAAGTAAACTGGTAAATTTTAACTTATAAATTTTGTTCAATTTGATCTTCTCATTCACTCCACATGCCAAAAAGACATGGAGGATTGTGCTAGGAAGGATTTAGGATGTTCTAGGAATTTAATTTTACTTGATTGATTTTCCAATTCAAATTTTCCAACAATTGACAAAATAAACTGCAAAACAACTATGAAAGGTTTGGGCCTGATTTTGCAATGTTTTTAATTATTTCCTTAAGTGTTTTTTTGTCAAATTGATTTCATGGATATCATAGCCTACTAAATTTTAATGTTTAAATTTTGATTATTATTTGCATGTTTGAACTATGCATTTTAGAGAAATTAATCGCCGCTTTTACAATTTAAAAGAGATCAATTTTCTAATGGATCTGGTTATCATTGTTTTCATCTTCCAAATATGAAAATTCATTTCTCTTCTAGTCTAATACATTTATTGGATTCAAATCAAACTATTCTAAACCCAAAATGCAATTCTGATTCCACTTTTACACATTTCCAAAAGAGACAAAATACTATATTTTTCTCACACACATTTCTTCCTTTCAAACAGAGATTCCAAAACATTGATATAATCAATTTCAATTTACAATACAATTTGGAAAAATCATTTCATTCATTCATTGATTTCCAAAGGCAATTTTACAACTTCTTTCTTTTATTCCTTCTAAATTTCATCATATAAATTTCATTTCCTTCACATTCCTTCAAAGAAAAACATGGTCTCTTTATTTTCATTTCACTTACGAATTTCATAATCGATAAAACATTTTTGCATTCCAAAACATTTACAATTTCATCCACTTCAAAGTGGGAAAGGTTACAAAAGAATTTATTTCACAAGGGACTATCAAAATTTCTTTCTCCTCTGCTCCAGAACCACAACATGCAAAGTTCCCTTTTCTTCCAATTTGATCACAACAAAAGTGGGGGAAGGGCAACGCTCTCCACCCAACCAAGACATCCAATGAAAAGAGAAGCCATCCTTCATCATTGGCCCTCGAGCCCCAACCACAATGCAATAAGAAATGTGATCCAACTCATGGCAACAACAGGCTTCCACAAAACATACACAACAATCTTTCAACATGCACATTCAAATTAAAACACAGTCCAAAACAAAACAATAGTTTTGCAACCACATGAAAGACAACAAACAAAACTCAGGCTTCTTCATTGTAAGCCAAAGGAGCAAGAGCTATGGGGGAAGCTACTTATGCCTCCTAATGGGAATTGGTCATCCACCTACAACAAACCACCAATATAAAACATGACACATATACCCCCACAATACTTCCTTATTCCCCCTCATATTTCCTTATGCCCCCACAAGTAAGAAATGAAAGCTATTTATTTTCCATGGTGGATCCCAATCCCAAACTCCTCTATAAGAATTTTGTTTCCATGGCATTCCCTTATGCCCCCCACATGGATTCCCCATAGCCTTCTCCTACACCACTCCTAGGCATCCTACCCATAACCCACAACAATAAAAACATACCAGCATTTACATATTCATAAAAGGGAAAAGAAGAGTATTTCCAAGAGACAAGCTCTTACCTCTCCATGATGGATTTTTTTCTAAAACATCAAATTTCAATGCCAAAATACAGTCCCAAAATCAATAAGCTCTATCCCAATGCAATCGATCCAATAGCCAAGCACAATTCTAGTTTACTAGAACATAATTTTCTTTTATTAACAATAATTAGAGGTCACAAGGTCCAAAATGTAGGGTTAGAAATTTTCAATTAGGTTCAAAGGGTAAATTATCACCATACCCACTCTCTAATAGCCTTAAAGTTTTAACTTTATTTTTATCACACTTAATGCATTCAAAATTTTCCTCAATCATTAGCATTGGATTGGAAATTTCCTCACCTTTCCAATGATATGTAGAAGTCCTCCTAACTCCTTATAAAAGTCAAGTTATGGGCCGGTAGGCCTGGGTGAAAAGTTTCCCCAAGAGTGGGCACATGGGCCGAGGGATGAAAAATAGCCCAAAAGGGTGAGTTGGCGGGTCGAGGTGTAACTTAGTAAATTTTTCCTTTCATGGGCGTGGGGGTGAAAATAATTTTTTTGCTAGTGCCTCCGCTATACTGCGAGGGACATGTGTCGAACTCCAAGCCAAAGAGGGGAGGAAACAAGGGAAGGGTGGGGTAGTGGAAGTATTGAGGAAAATTCACCCAGGAGGGGGAAAGGGATGAGTTTAACATGTAGGCCCGCGCGTTCGTGAAAGAGATTTCTCCAAAGAAGGGGCGGGAGTGCGGGACCGCAAAGGTTTTCACAAATTTTTTCCAACAACCAAATTCCAAAAAGGATAAGGTTGTGAGGGTTCCACCCCTCTATCGTGCCACATGGTAGCCTCACGATTGGATGCGGGGGTGGTGGGGAAATTCTAAAAAACTTCCCCAATTTTTTTTCCAAAATAATTTCCTAAGTTTTTTCAAGGGAAAATTTTGGGCCACGGGCCTCGAGGCAAAATTTTCCCAAAAATTTCCTTCCGCCAAGGAAGGAAAACTTCAAAGGGCCATAACATTTTATAGAACATTTAGTTTTAGGAAAATGAGGACTTTCTAGAAAGCTCTCGATGCCCTCTTTGCAAAGAAATCATTAATTTTATATTTTGATAAAGTTTAAGGGGTCAATTTTAAGAAAACGGCCTACAGGATTTTAAGAAGTAAATTGGTAAATTTTAACTTATAAATTTTGTTCAATTTGATCCTCTCCTTCACTCCACATTCCAAATAGACATGGAGGATTGTTCTAAGAAGGATTTAGGATGTTCTAGGAAGGTAATTTTACTTGATTGATTTTCCAATTCAAATTTTCCAACAATTGACAGAAAAAGACTGCAAAATAACTGTGAAAGGTTTGGGCCTAATTTTGTAATGTTTTTAATTATTTCCTTAAGTGTTTATTTGTCAAATTGAGTTCATGAATATCATAGCTTGCTGAATTTTAATGTTTCAATGTTGATTATTTTTTGCAGGTTCAAACTGTGCATTTTAGAGAAATTAATTGCCAGTTTTACAATTTAAAACAGATATCAATTTTCTAATGGATCTGGTTATCATTGTTTTCATCTTCCAAATATGAAAATTCATTTATCTTATAGTCTAATACATTTATTGGATTCAAATCAAACTATTATAAACCCAAAATGAAATTCGATTCCACTTTTACACATTTCCAAAAGAGACAAAATATCGTATTTTTCTCACACACATTTCTTCCTTTCAACAGAGATTCCAAAACATTGATATAATCGGTTTCAATTTACAATACAATTTAGAAAAATCATTTCGTTCATTCATTAATTTCCAAAGGCAATTTTACAACTTCTTTCTTTTATTCCTTCCAAATTTCATCATACTGATTTCATTTCCTTCACATTTCTTCAAAGCAAAAAAACATGGTCTATTTTATTTTCATTTCACTTACAAATTTCATAATCCATACAATATTTTTCCATTCCAAAACATTTGCAATTTCATCCACTTCAAAGTGGGAAAGGTTGCAAAAGAATTTATTTCACAAGTGATTGTCAAACTATCTTTCTCCTCTGCTCCAGAACCACAACATGCAAAGTTCCCTTTTCTTCCAATTTGATCACAACAAAAGTGGGGGAAGGGCAATGCTCTCGACCTAACCAAGAAATCTAATGAAAGGATAATCCATCCTTCATTATTGGCCCCCAAGCCCTAACCACAATGCAATAATAAATGTGATCCAACTCATGGCAACAAAGGCTTCCACAAAACATACACACAACAATCTTTCAACATGCAAATTCAAATTAAAACACAGTCCAAAAAAAAAACAAAGTTTTATAACCATATGAAAGACAACAAATAAAACTCAGGATTCTTCATTGCAATCCAAAGGAGCAAAGAGCTATGGGGAAGCTGCTTATGCCTCCCAACAGAATGGGCATCCACCATAACAAACCCCAATATAAAACATCACACATATCCTTATGCCCCTAACAATCTCCTTATGCCCTCCTTATGCCCCCACAAGTAATAAATGCAAGCTATTTCTTTTCCATGGTGGATCCTAATCCCAAAATCCTTCCACAATAATTATGATGCCACCGGAATTCCCTTATGCCCCACAACATGGTTTCCCCATAGCCTTCTCCTACAACACTCCTAGGCATTCTACCCATAACCCACAATAATAAAAACATACCATCATTTACATATTCATAAAAGGGAAAAGAAGAGTATTTCAAAGAGCCAAGATCTTACCTCTCCATGATGGATTTTGTTCTAAAACATCAAATTTCAATGCCAAAATACAGTCCAAAAATCAACAAGCTCTATCCCAATGCAATAGATCCAATAGCTGTGCACAAACATGTAATAATCTTCCCAAAAGTCCCTCTAAATCAAAATCTCTAATTAACAAGAAAATTCACCCCAAGGAAGCATTCCCAAAAGTTCAACAACCCAAAACAAAGCAAGGAGTTCTAATTTTATAAAGAGGGAGAGAAGAGGATGAGGTGGATCCATGTAGGATGCCACATCACACATCCTCAACTCCAACACAAAAGTTAAATTCATTCTCCAATGCAAAATAAAGAGGTGGGTGAATACTATGACAATAAACTTACACACTCCAAAAGCCCATAACCCAAAGGACTAAATTTAATAAAATGTAACAAGAGTGCAATTAAAACTTACAATATGATTTATAAAAATGCATTAAAAAGGTATAAAATCAACCCTCCAACCATCGGTATGGTTAGTAAATAAAATTAAGATGTATGGGACAAGTTTTACTTGTCCCACAAGCCTCCAAAACAGCCTCCAAGGAAAAATTTGAGTTTCAAGAAGGTGGAGTGTTTCATACTCCAAAATTTGACTACATACTTACACATCACTTACATATTTAATACAAAATCCAACAACTTCTATAATTACTTTCTTACATCCCAAATTGATTTATTTATTTATTTTAACAATATGATTACTCACATTAATTCTCCACAATTAAAATAATAATGAAAGGGGAAATGCATCACAAAAATAAATACATCCAAACAATAATAAAAAGGAACTACATAATAAAATACACAAAGCCCCTTGGTCACATTCAAAGGTGATCCCCCATGGGAATCCCTAACACTAACAAACACACACACAAACACAACATGTTTCCATGGTGACCTTGTTGAATTCATCTAGAATTCCAATGTGGTTGGTATCCAATCCCCAATGTTTGTTGTGATATTTTAACCTGTAAAACACAAATACCTTCTTTGACCTCATGGCCATATCGTAACATCCAAAATGAATATAAATATAATTCCAAAATCATCCGTATAAATGGATCACAACATCATCAAAGTAACAACTATATCATTTGTAATTTAATCAACAACCATATCATCATCAAATAATTTCCATTTTATAAGTTTACTCAAAATATCAAATATTACATGTCCGAACAATATTCATAATATATCCATGTCAAATAGTATATCATCATCCATATATGAAGTGTCTATAATAATCGTCATGCATTATAATGAAATCAAGATCAACGATAATCCATGGTCCAACATCTATCATCATACTAAATCAAAACCATAACAATGTCCATCATATAGTCTACAATATCATGATCAATAATAAAAGGTGTCAAAGGGAAGTGGGCACTACATCCCCCTCCCCTTAGACTCGAATTCCTCCTAGAAGTCACAAGAACAGATGTGGAAAAAATGCAATAGAGAAAGGATCATACCCTTTTGGAATTGTTTTGCTTCAAACAAGTGTGGGTCTATAGAACTCAAGTTTGGTCCAATGTAATTTAACAAGAAGAAGGAAGATTGCAAGGGATGAATTCTGCACTTTCTCCAATTAAGGTTGTGGACATTCAATTCTAAGGAGTAACTCTATGTGGCCAAACAAGTTACAACACATAGCATCAAAACATGAAAAGGTCTAGGGAGCCCCAAGAATAACCACCAAGTAAGGGAATTACATGGATAATTTCCATAAACTTGAGATGACCACACAGTTTCCCTTGATACAACATACTGCAATAACAAAAGTTAAGGTTTTACACATTTAAGCCATGATTTCAAAGTTTGTTGTCTAGACAAGGCTAGCAAAATCAACTATGCCCAAATTTGCATGAGGAACAAGTCTACTCAAGGTCCCACAATTTGAGGATCACATAAGATGAAGTGGATCAACAAGGACACCTAAATCAAAAAACATTTAAAATCAAGGAACTATTCCAGGAAGGCACTTCTATAATCTCGAGAGGGTACAATTAACTTTTCATAGTAATAGAAGTGAAGTCAAGACCATAATTTTTCGTATAGTATGATTTTTACACTTTTTTTTTAAGAATTGGACACACCATACCAACCAAATCTAATGAAGTCAACCATTTAGAAAAGAAAAAATATATATATATATCTCCCTAAAGCAACTAACATATCAATATAAATACGATACATTTATAGCACAATGGGATTTATTTATCTTATTTTCTACTCAAGCTTGGAATAACCATAAAGAGAGCACAAAGAACACCAAGGACCACTCAAGGTTGCTAGGAGAAGAACAAGTAACACGGGGTCCAATTATAATCCAAGGGTGCATCGTATCAAAAGCAAAATAACATCATCTTGCACTTTCCATCCTGGTGGAAAAGGGGTAGCAAAAAACAAGCTGACCTAAGAAAATATGAAGAAAAGAAGACTTCCCAAAGTTATTTTATATCTTTAACATACTTTTCCTTAAAATTACAATAACTTAGGGTCTCAAGGACAAGACAACACACAAGGGGTTGCTTCTCAAACAATAGATAATTCTCAATCCAAAAGGACCACAACTCACATTCATCGAGCTACGAGGACGATAAGGGTATGATGACCCAAAATCCCTGAAGAAAGGAACATACATCTACGAACAAGAAGTAATAAGCAACTAGAACACATTACTATCCACCGGGTTTCCCAATTTTAGGTAGGCGACACGTAACTACAGATTCAACTATACATTGTACTCAATACACATAAATTTTACCCATTTTGTAAATCAACTCATTAAGTCAAAATTTATAGCTTTTCTTGTTAAGAACATTCCTTTCATGTTTCCTTAGTTACAAACTTCCTTCTATTATGACATCACCAGTTTATGTTATAAAGAGCACCACTAAGGTGGGCATGATGTCTTACCATTCTGTAAAGGTGGAAAAGAGAAAAAGTATTTATTTTACTCCTAGGGGAGGTAGATGGACAAAGTTTTTTTCCCTTTTTGTTCTTCTACATGGTTTTTATTCCTTCTATTAATCTACTAAGGTTAAAGCAAGGACCGTTTTCTCTTTCTATGTTCCAGTTTATTTGTTTAAGCTTCAAGGCCAAATCTCCTCAATTTTAGTTTTATGATGTTTTGGTTGAGTCATCTTATCAATCAAATTTTAATGAGAAGGAAGGTTCAAACATATCACATAATTTATTTTATGGGAAAGAGATATAAATCAACACACCACAATTTTAATTCTAAAGGAACAAGAGACATTCATCATAGAAATCACATCATTAATTTTTGTAAGAACTAGGAAACAATGAACCAACATGAATCACACCAAGATTTCAAATATTCACCGAATAATTTCAAGCATCATTAAACATTCTTAGTGGGTCTCCACAAGTCTCACAAGAAATTTTTAAGGAAGGCTCATTAAAGAGGTATAATCTTACTTTTACGAATCTATTAAGGTTTAACCATTTTTGTTGTTTAGGGTGGTAGCATTTTACTCCCCTAATAACCAAAGAAGGTTTTCCAATCAATTCTCATGTCCCCACAAGATGCCACCAGCCAAGCAACCAGATGATAATGCAACTTTACTCCAAGGACACCACTTCCACACTAGAAAGCATCAAATGCCATGGGGCAACCAAATAATTTACCAAATCATGGACTTTACTACCAAGAGTTATGGTTTTTAAAAGAGGAAGTACAATATAAGCACCATCGAGATTAACAATTAAGATCTACCAAACTAACATCTCTAAGAGAAAGGTCCAAAAGACCCAAAGCATCCATAAGTGTTTCCAAGTAACCCAAAGATTAATAGGTCATAGAATGTTATTCATAGTAAAGGAAATTTAAGGTAAGGGTAGACTTATTTATAAGTCAAGAGAGTAAAAAAAGTACACTTAAATAAACACACTACCTGAAAGGGCTTAAATCTATCCATAATTACCAAGATGCATACATTCCACGAGTCAAAACTTTCTATGATGCAACTAGGAACCCATGATACAATTTAACATGCCATCGATGAAAAGTCACTATCAAAACAAACACTTTTCTAGTAACATTTATAGTCAACCAAAAAGGCAATCCAATCCTAACAAAATCTAAAAGCCCATAATTAAACACTTCTACTCCAACGAGGGTCAAGCTCCTACCATATTGTAAGAGAATCACCACTATCACTATCGATCGCCATCTAGACAACACTACACAACAAACTTCATTTCTAGCAAGGTCAAGAAATGAAAGGGTGATCTAAGATCTTAGAAACACCGAAGGTTCCATGCATCCATAGCCAAGGCATAACTTAACGCACCTAAGAAGACATTCTAGGCACCTAGGGTGTTACCCCATATGAAAAAATATTATGAGACATACACCGTAGTACCAACTCAATTGCATGTAAGTGAGAATCATGTAACATTTGGCTAAGTAGCCAACAACATAATGAGCTCGAGTCACTAATCAAAATAAAGTCCAAGAAGAAATATCGGCAATGAAGAAAAGTGGCTAAGTAGCCACATTGTAAAGTTTGAAAATTCTTGTAAAAATTATAATGAAATAAAAGACTCTCGAGCTTCTCAATCCAATCATAAAATAAGATGCTAGTCCTTGATAAAATAATCACAAGATTATGAATGTAAAACACAAAATTTAACACCACATTCACTCCATAACCCTTCATGGCCGCCAATAGGGGTACTCGCCTCGAGGTTAGTTCCAAGAACACATACACACAGATTGGGTCCTAAACGAAACCTAGACTTATTGTCCACTCTCACACATGTAATAAAATGGAAAAGTGACAACGTAACCTCTTTCCTAACCACTCGATGGAAGGAATCTCTAAACAGCTTCTAATTAACTCTTCCCAACCCAAAACACAACCACTATTGTCCAACTACAAAAATCAAACCATATAACTTATCATTCCAACAACATCAATAAAGAAGGGTCTCAAAAATGGCTTAACACATCATACAATTAAATCAAGTTTTAGGACTTGTAAACCAACACATTTTCAAAGGGGAACCAAGTTTCCATTATACTAGAAGTTCACAAAAATCAATTTAATCTGACATTCTTAGTTACCCCGGGTTTAGAAAAAATGCCACTAAGCAAGCACAAAAACCCAAACAACTTGTTATTTTATTATGATTTTAATTCTAGCAGTTCAAATGAACAGAGTAATGTAATATTTCTTCATACTTATTTCTTTTTCAATTATCAAATAAGGTTGTTTTCTAGTTTTAAAAGTGTGCTAGGTTTATAGTTCATGTCTCAAGTTTTCTAGTGTGCCCAAGGGTCTAAGCTTTTGAACCGCTTCTTTGATACCAAGTGTAATGCCCATAAAAACAACCCACTTGAAACCCACGAACAACCTAGATTTAGTTACAAAATTATGGAGTAATTTTTTTAAGGTGTTAACAACCAAAGCCTCAAGGACAATTAAATTCAACTAATAACTTTTCTCATTATAATAATTACTAATTGCACATTATAAAGCAACAAGTGTAATAAGTCCGCACCTAGCTCAAATTTCTTAGGGATTAATTTAATCACTAATTACATTAACATTAAGATAAATATTCCTTGATTAAAATTCTAGGGTTAAGGAACAAAAAATATTAAATAGCCAAGGTATTTAATTCTACAAGATCTAGATAAAGACAAGATTAGGTTTTGATTACGGTGGGGATAGAAATACATATTTAAAATCATTAGAGTAAAGTCTTACTTACCCACTCCCATAACTCGGTTAAGAATGTCTACAACTAGGTTACAAGACAAAAATTGTCACTAACAGGTTCCAAAACAATTCTAGTTTACTAGAACATAATTTTCTTTTATTAACAATTATTAGAGGTCACAAGGTCCAAAATTTAGGGTTAGAAGTTTTCAATTAGGTTCAGAGGGTAAATTATCACCATACCCACTCTCTAACAAACTTATAGTTTCAACTTGATTTTATCACACTTAATGCATTCAAAATTTCCCTAAATCATTTCCATTGGATAGGAAATTTCCTCACCTTTCCAATGATATAAATAAGTCCTCCTAACTCCTTATAAAACTCAAGTTATGGGCCGGCGGGCCTTGGGGTGAAAATTTTCCCCAAGAGCGGGCCCATGGGCCTAGGGATGAAAAATTGCCCAAAAGGGGGTGAGTTGGCGGTCGCGGTGTAACTTACCAAATTTTCCTTTTTATGGGGGTGAAAACATTTTTTTCACCCATGCCTTCGCTTATACCGCTTTAGGGACACGTGTCGAGCTCCAAGCCAAAGCAGGGAGGAAATAAGGGAAGGGTGGGGCAGCGGAAGTATTGAGGAAAATTCACCAAGGAGGGGGAAAGGGATGATTTTGACACGTGGGCCCGTGCATTCACGGAAGAGATTTCTCCAAAGCAAGGGTGGGAGTGCGGGACCATAGAGGTTTTAACAAAAATTTTCCAAAAACAAAAATTCCAAAAAGGATAAGGTTGCGAGGGTTCCACCCCTGCCATACCACATGGCAAGCCTTCCGATCGATGTCACAGCAGACCGGTAGGGGAAATTTTAAAAATTTTCCCTAATATTTTTTTCCAAAAGAATTTCCTAATTTTTTTCAAGGGAAAATTTTGGGCCGCACGCCTACCACTGTGGAAAAATTTCCCAAAAATTTCCACCAGGAAGGAAAACTTCAAAGGGCCATAACTTTTGATAGAAAGTTTAGTTTTTGGAAAATGAGGACTTTCTGGAAAGCTCTCGATGCCCTCTTTACAAAGGAATCATTAATTTTATATTTTGATAAATTTTAAGGGGTCAATTTTAAGAAAAAATTTACTGTAGGATTTTTAAAAGTAAACTTGTAAATTTTAACTTATAAATTTTGTTCAATTTGATCTTCTCCTTCACTCCACATTCCAAACAGACATGGAGGATTACTCTAAGAAGAATTTAGGATTTTCTAGGAAGGTAATTTTACTTGATTGATTTTCCAATTCAAATTTTCCAACAATTGATGAAAAGAAAAAAATACCGCAAAACAACTATGAAAGGTTTGGGCCTGATTTTAAAATGTTTTTAATTATTTCCTTAAGTGTTTTTTTGTCAAATTGAGTTCATGGATATCATAGCATGCTAAATTTTAATGTTTAAAAGTTGATTTTGTTTACAGGTTCGAATCATGTGCATTTTAGAGAAATTAATTTCAGTTTTTTACAATTTAAAACAAAGATCAATTTTCTAATGGATCTGGTTATCATTGTTTTCATCTTCTAAATATGAAAATTCATTTCTCTTATAGTCTAATACATTTAGTGGATTCAAATCAAACTATTCTAAACCCAAAATGAAATTATGATTCCACTTTTACACATTTCCAAAAGACACAAAATATTGTATTTTTCTCACACACATTTCTTCCTTTCAAATAGAGATTCCAAAACATTGATATAATCAGTTTCAATTTACAATACAATTTGGAAAAAACATTTCATTCATTCATTGATTTCCAAAGGAAATTTTACAACTTCTTTCTTTTATTCCTTCCAAATTTCATCATACAGATTTCATTTCCTTCACATTCCTTCAAAGAAAAAACATGGTCTGTTTCTTTTCATTTCACTTACAAATTTCATAATCCATACAACATTTTTCCATTCCAAAACATTTACAATTTCATCCACTTCAAAGTGGGAAAGGTTACAAAATAATTTATTTCACAAGGGACTGTCAAACTGTCTTTCTCCTCTACTCCAGAACCGCAACATGCAAAGTTCCCTTTTCTTCCAATTTGATCACAACAAAAGTGAGGGAAGGACAATGCTCTCCACCTAACCAAGAAATCCAATGAAAGGAGAATCCCTCCTTAATCCATGGCCCCGAGCCCCAACCACAACACAATAATAAATGTGATCCAACTCATGGCAACAATAGGCTTCCACAAAACATACACACAACAATCTTTCAACATGCAAATTCAAATTAAACCCGGTCCAAAACAAAACAATAGTTTTCCATCCATACGAAAGACAATAAACAAAACTCAGGCTTCTTTATTACAATCCAAAGGAGCAAGATCTATGTGGGAAGCGCTTATGGCTCCCAACGGGAATTGTGAATCCACCTGTAACAAACCACTACTATAAAACATCACACATATCCTTATGCCCCGATAATACCTCCTTATGCCCCCACAAGTAAGAAATGCAATCTATTTCTTTTCCATGGTGGATCCCAATCCCAAACTCCCTCCACAATAATTTTGATGCCACCGCCATTCCCTTATGCCCCCACATTAATTCCCCATAGCCTTCTCCTACACCACCATAGGCAAGCGGTCTACCCACAACCCACAACAATAAAAACATACCAACATTTACATATTCATAAAAGGGAAAAGAAGAGTATTTCCAAGAGCCAAGATCTTACCTCTCCATGATGGAGTTTGTTCTAAAAAAAAATTCAATGCCAAAATACAATCCCAAAATCAACAAGCTCTATCCCAATGCAATCGATCCAACAACCAAGCACAAACATGTAACAATATTTCCAAAAGTTCCTCCAAAGGAAAATCTCCAATCAATAAGAAAATTCACCCTAAGGAATCATTCCTAATAGTTCAACAACCCAAAACAAAGCAAGGAGTTCTAATTTTATATAAGAGGAGAGAAGAGGATGAGGTGGATCCATGTAGGATGCCACATCACACATCCTCAACTCCAACAAAAAATTCATATTCACTCTCCAATGAACAATAAAGAGGTGGGTGAATAATATGACAATAAACTTACACACTCCAAAAATTCCACACCCCAAAGGACTAAATTTAATAAAATGTAAGAAGAGTGCAATTAAAACTTATAATATTATTTATAAAAATGCATTAAAAAGGTCTAAAATCAACCCTCCAACCATAGGTATGGTTGATAAATAAAATTAAGAGGTATGGGAAATGTTTTACTTGTCCCACAAGCCTCCAAAAACAACCTCCAAGGACAAATTCGAGTTTCCAAAGTGGTGGAGTGTTTCATACTACAAAATCTGACTTACACAACTCTTACACATACTTACACATCACTTACATATTTAATACAAAAGCCAACAACTTCTATAGTTACTTTCTTACATCCCAAATTGATTGATTTATTTATTTTAACAATATTATTACTCACATTAATTCTCCACAATTAAAATAACAATGAAAGGGGAAATGCATGAAAAAAAAAATACATGCAAAAAATAATAAAAAGGAACCACATAATAAAATACACAAATCCCCTTGGTCACATTCAAAGGTGATCCCCCCACGGGAATCCCTAACACTAACAAACACACACACAAACAAAACATGTTGCCATGGTGACCTTGTTGAATTCACCTAGAATTCCAATGTGGTTGGTCTCCAATCCCTCGATGTTTGTTGTGATGTTTTAACCTGTAAAACACAAATACCTCCTTTGGCCTCGTGGCCATATCAGAACATCCAAAATGAATATAAATATAATTCCAAAATCATCTATATAAATGGATCACAACATCATCAAAGTAACAACTATATCATCATCAAATAATTTCCATTTTCTAGGTTTACTCAAAATATCAAATATCACATGTCCAAACAACATTCATAATATATCCATGTCAAATAGTATATCATCATCCACATATGAAGTGTCTCTAATAATTGTCATGCATCATAAATAAATCAAGATCAATGATAATCCATGGTCCAACATCTAACATCATACTAAATTAACATCATACTAAATTACAACCATAATAATTTCCGTCATATAGTCTGAGTATCATGATCGGTAATAAAAGGTGTGAAAGGGAAGTGGGCACTACATTATGTTACCTTATGTTGGATGAATATATGGACTCATGTTTTATACTATTAATATGACATTATCAAATAGTCAATACTATTTTATGGTCAACATTTCCTATGAATGAGAAGGAAAAAACATAGTTAATGCAATAACCTGGAATATCCCCAAATGGATATTTTGACTCTCATTTGGATTCTTCGCCAAACCGAAACTTGAAATGCAACTAATAGACAAGATACTAGATATGTATTATGTAGATCTGAATAAAATATGGGAAAAGTGACTAGGTTTTACTAGGAAACCCACCTAAACCCATCCTATTTATTATCTCTTTATTTATAAACTGAAATAGATATTTTTCAAGACCAAAATCTACAGATTTAAAGCATTAAAAAATCTGAAATATTATTTAGAAAATTTGACTAGGTTTATGATTAAATCCCAACAAATATTCAATGAAATTGTATCCTTTTTACCCACAACTGATCCCGATTTTTACCAGTCATACAAAGATAAAATACTAAATATTTTGGGAGCAAACAAGCTCTAAAATTCTTCAGAAATCTATAGATAAAGAGGATTTTAAAATAGTAATATAACACCTTCCAAATTTTTGAAAACACTTGCTTTTGATCACTAAAATTTAGTACAATAGATAGAAACAAATTACAGGACTAGGAATTCCTTTCAAACACATCAAAAGGATGAAAAGATGAGTTACTCCATTACATAAAAATAGTCTAATATCGCTGCAATTTTATTCATCACCCCTTTAATGCAAAACTAAACACCAACTGATGGAAATAACTAGAAACTAGTGAAGCACAATAGAATTTTATGTGGAAATCCCTCACATTCTCTAAGAGGTTTTTCATCCTCTAGAGTCAATTCGAAAGGTTTTCTTCCTTGGATTAATTTGCAAAATTCTCAAGGCTTCAAATGTAAGAGGAGAAAATATCAAATCAATATGGAATGTCTTTACATAGGTCAACCTTTTCTTTATATAGGAAATGGGACTTAAAGTGACCTTTGGACTTCCAATGAAAGTGACCTTTGGACTTCCAAATGAAAGTGACCTTTAGAATTCCAATGAAAGTGACCTTTGGACTTCTAAATGCAAGTGACGTTTAGAATTCTAAATGAAAGTGACCTTTAGACTTCCAAATCACATTCTCCCTTAGAATTACCTTTTAATTAAGTGCTTTTATTTTAGTGCAATTTCCTAAGATCTATTTGAAAGTTAAGTTTATTAATTTACTAATCTTTATTATTTTATTGTATGTGCATTATAATTTTATTTAATATTTTACACAATACAAATAAATTAAATAAAACTTAGTCACCCTTATATTTTTCCTTTGGCTCACCGAGTTGAAAAAATAGGAAGGTCTTCAATTGGAAAAGGGGACATTACATTCCTCCCTTCCCAAAATTGCTTTCCCTCAATCAATTTTGAATTTGTTTTTCCAAGTTCCATACACAATAGAAAAAACATGCTGAATTGATTCAAAATACTAGTTCTTATACCTATCAAGTGGGCTAAGGTTTGCCCTCATATATCTTACACAAGATGCTCACATACATATAATTGGAACAATGATTCAACAAACTCCAAAATGAAGACTTCATCTTCTACCATATCATGCATCTCATAAAGAAAATAAATTATAATGGGAAGTAATAAATAAGATGCATTTTTATGCTCTTCATGCCTTTCAATGCCAGCAATGTTCTTCATGCACTCATATGTTTATCTTCCCCAACATTGTTGCCTAAGTGCCCATTGAAGGTATCTCGAAAGCTGATCAAAAGTTATTGGTTTAGAAATTGCATCATCTGTAATTCCATACAAGTGTTTATGTGAGGCTTCTTTTCATGTTTTAGTTGATCCATAGAGTCTTATTTCATGGGTGTAGAATTCCTTACATCATTCTCCCACATATTTTCGTTGAACTCTTGCGGGTGTTGTCTTTTTTTAGCAGCCTATCAATTTAGTAGCTCGTGTCTATTTTATTCCATTCCTCATACATTTTCATAGTTTCCTTTACATCTTATTTTATTGAATATATGAATTTATTTTCCTATCTATTATCAATTTCTATAGCAAGAAAAGTTTCACTAACACCATTATTTTACTCAATGGAGACTATACCTTTTGAATCTTCTTCTTATTCTTCATTTAGTTATAGATCCGATTTTTCCTCCTCCACGCCTAGCTCACCTTTTGTCCTCTAGCATATTGAACCTCTCCATAAACCTTTGCCTATAGTCATGAAAGAAGTAGACAAATTCTTCCCTTGGGTATTTATCAACTCATACCACCAATCCTTTTCTACCCCTTCCAAATGATAAGGACTATATTTGAGGGCATCATCCACACACACGATATTTTATAGCAAGTATGCCTCCAATTGTAATAACCATGATCTAATAGAAATTTTAATAGTTCCATCATAAATAGAAATATTACCCCACAATGGTAGTAAATTTCTAAAGAACTCGCATGTATGATGCCTTTTTCCCGCTTACATTCAAATCTAATTTTTTTCCTTCATAGGTTGGGAGGATAAACTTCTCTAATACAACTGAAATATCCCCAAATGGATATTTTGACTCTCATCCATATTCTTAGCAAAACCAAAAATTGAAATGCAACTAATAAACAAGATACCCGATACGTATTATGTAGATCCGAATAAAACATGGGAAAACACGACTAGGGTTTATTAGGAAACCACATAAACCATCCTATTTCTTAGATTTTTATTTCCAAACTTAAACAAATATTTTTCAAGACCAATATCTGAATATTTAAGGAATAAAACAAATCTGAAATCTTCTTTAGAAAATGTGACTGGGTTTATGATTAAAGCCCAATAAATCTTCAATGAAATTGTATCCTTTTACCCACAATCGATCCCGATTTTTACCAGTCATACAAAGATAAAATACTTAATATTTTGGGAGCAAACAAGTTGGAATATTCCTCAGAAATCTTCAGCTAAAGAGTATTTAAAAACAACAATATAACACTTTCAAAAAAATTTGAAAACACTTGTTTTTTATCAATAATAATTCGTAGAATAGATAGCATAAAATTACATACCATAAATGTCTTTGAAATACATCAAAATGACCAAAAGATGAGTCAATCCATTAGAGAAAAATAGTCTAATACTACTGCAATATTATTCATCACACCTTTAATGTAAAACCACAACACCAATCACTGGAAATAACTAGAAACTAGTGAAGCACAATAAAATTTCCTATCCTAAAATCCATCACATTATCTAAGAGGGTTTTCCTCCTCTAGAGTCAATCCAAAGAGTTTTTGTCCTTGGATTAATTTACAAAAATATCAACGCTTAAAATGTAAAAGGAGAAAATATCAAATCAATCTAAAATTCCTTTATATAGGAAATGGGACCCAAATTGATCTTTGGACTTCCTATGAAAGTGACCTTTGGACTTCCAAATAAAGTGACCTTTAGAATTCCAATGAAAGTGACCTTTGGACTTCTAAATGCAAGTAATGTTTAGAATTCCAAATGAAAGTGACCTTTGGACTTCCAAGTCACATTCTCCCTTAGGAAGTACCTTTTAATTATGTGTTTTTATTTTAATGCAATTTTATAAGTTCTATTTGAAAGTTAAGTTTATTAATTTATTTAGCTTTATTATTTTATTATATGTGAATTGTAATTTCATTTAATATTTTGCACAATACAAATAAATTAAATAAAAATTAGTCACCCTTATATTTTCCTTCTTTGGTCGTTGGGTTGACAAAATAGGTGAAGGCATTCAATTGGAAAAGAGGAAATTACAATCCTCCCTTCCCAAAATTGCTTTCCCTTAAGCAATTATAATTTTTTTGTCTAAGTGCCATACACAATAGATCAAACATGCTGAAGTGATTCACAAGCCTAACACATGTACCTGTCAAGTGGGCTAAGACTTGCCCCCATATATCTTCCACAAGATGCTCACATACATATACTTGGAACAATGATTCAACAAACTCCAAAATGAAGACTTCATCTTCTACCATATCATGCATCTCATGATGAAAATAAATTTGAATGGGAAGCAATAAATAAGATGCATTATTATGTTCTTCATACCTTTCAATGCCATCAATGTTCTCTGTGTGCTCATATGTTGAGTTGCCCCCAACATTGTTGCCTAAGTGCCCGTTGAAGGTATCTGAAAGCTGATCAAAAGTTGTTGGTTTGGAAATTGCAACAGCCTGCAATTCCACACAAGTGTCTATGTGAGGCTCCTCCTCATGTGTCAGCTGCTCCATAGAGTCTTCTTTCGTGGGTGTAGACTTCCTTGCATCATTTTCCCACATATTTTCCTTGAACTCTTGCAGGTGTTGTCTTGCTTGAGCGGCTATCAATTTAGCAACTCTAGCTCTATTATTCCATTCCTCACACCTTTTCAGAGTTTCCATTACATCTTCTTTTCTTGCATATATGAATTTCTTTTTATGTCTATTATCAATTTCTCTGGAAAGAAAATTTTCACTAACACCATTATTTTACTCAATGGAGAGTATTCATTTTGAAGCTTCTTCTTCTTCATTTGGATGTAGATCTGATTTTTCCTTTACTACCCGTTTCTTACCTTTTTCCTTTGGTACATTGAGCCTCTCCATGAACCTTTGGCTATAGTCATCAAAGAAGTAGACGATTCTTCCCCTTGGGTATTTATCAAATAATACCACCAATCCTTTCCTATCCCTTCCAAATGATAAGGAATGAATTTGAGGGCATCATCCACACACATAGGATTTGATAGCAAGTATTCCTCCAATTCAAACAACCATTTATTAGTTCCATCAAAATTATAAATCTTACCCACGCCACAGTAGTAACTTTCTAAAGAATTGCATGTCTGATGCTTTTTTCCTACTTACATTCAGATATGACATTTTTCATTCATAGGATGGGAGGATAATTTGCTTCGATGCCATTGAAATATCCCCAAATGGATTGTTTGACTCTTATTTGGATTCTTAGAAAAATCTAAGCTTGAAATGTAACTAATAGACAAGATAACAAATATGTATTATGCGGTTTTGAATAAAATACGGGAAAAGTGAAAAGGATTTATTAGGAAACCCACATAAACAAATCCTATTTTTTTCCTCTTTATTTCCAAACTTAAATAGATATTATTCAAGACCAAAATATATATATTTAAGGCATAAAACAAATCTGAAATCTTCTTTAGAAAATATGACTAGGTTTATGATTAAATCCCAACAAATCTTCAATGAAATTGTATCATTTTTTACCCACAAATGATCCCGATTTTTATCAATCATAAAAAGCTAAAATACTAAATATCTTGGGATCAAACAAGCTAGAAAATACCTTAGAAATATGCAGCTAAAGAGGACTGAAAAACAACAATATAACACCTTCAAAAAATTCTGAAAACACTTGCTTTTGATCACTAAAAATTAGTACAATAGATAACTAAAAATTACAGACTAGGAATGTCTTTCAAACACATCAAAACTAAAAGATGAGTCACTCCATTAGAGAAAAATAGTTTAATACTGCTACAATATTATTAATCACCCCTTTAATGTAAAAACTCAACACCAACTACTGGAAATAACTAGAAACCAGTGAAGCACAATAGAACTTCCTGTGTCAAAATCCCTCACATTCTCTAAGAGGGTTTTCATCCTCTAGAGTCAATCCAAACGGTTTTCATCCTTAGATTAATTTTCAAAATCTCAAGGCTTCAAATGCAAGAGGAGAAAATATCAAATCAATTTAGAATGGCTCTACATAGGTCGAACTCTTCTTTATATAGGAAATGGGGCCCAGAGTGACCTTTGACTTCCAATGAAAGTGGCCTTTGTACTTCCAAATGAAAATGACCTTTAAACTTCCAATCAAAATGACCTTTGGACTTCCAAATGCAAGTGACCTTTAGACTTTGAAATGCAAGTGACCTTTAGACTTCTAAATGAAAGTGACCCTTGGACTTCCAAATCACATTCTCCCTTAGGAAGTACATTTTAATTAAGTGATTTTATTTTATTGCACTTTCCTAAGTTCTATTTTAAAGTTAAGTTTATTAATTTATCAAGCTTTATTATTTTATTGTATGTGCATTATAATTTATTTAATATTTTTCACAATACAAATAAAATAGATAAACTTTAGTCGCCCTTTTATTTTTCCTTTGATCGTCGGGTTGAAAAAATAGGTAAAAGGTATTCAATTGGAAAAGAAAACATTACAATAATAAATTTATGTTGTTGTTATAAAGATTTATCAACGATATGTGAAGCAAAAATATATAATTGGTTACAAGTGTTATTTATATTTACCTAATAACCATAAAGGTAATATTTAAGCTTGTTTAATTGAGTATGATTGAATATTATTTAATACTTGTATCCATTAAGAAAGTTCTTTAATGAAAGCTATTGTGATCCACCCTTTACAATTTATTTGGATTCCTTCGTATTAAAGATAAATATCGGTTCTATGAATGATGAAATATCTTGTGAAGATGAAATTGAACTCATGTGCTTTTGTGATGGAAATGTGATTTTCTATTTTATCTCTTCATTTATTCAAATAATAAATGGTATAAGTGTTTAATAAGGTAAGTGTACTTTTCATGCCAATCATGTTAGATTGACCTCGTGTAATTTTTGTATTTAAACAATTTTAGCTACGGAGTTTCAGAATATTCGAAATGGTAAAGAAAAAAAGAATGACTTATTGGATTAATTGAACTAATGTTCTTGAAATGAAAGAATGTATTAAGATATATTGTAAAAGGGAAAGATATCCTTGTTTTGGAAAAATGGCATTTTAAATGATGTATAAAGACTATCTTGATAGTGGATTCCATTTATAATTATGAAATGATCAATAAAATTAGTATATTTGACTTGTTAATTACTTGTTGTATAAAAACATGTATTTGTATGAAATGATTATTTGAGAAAGTAAACATATATACAATTATATACTTGTTTGTAAAAATTAAGGGCATAATATGATAAGGATTATAGTACCTTGATTTGGAAATTAACGTGTTCAAATTACTTAAGTTGAGTTAAGCCATGCTCGGGTATTACAAATATCTACCTTTGGAGAAAAGGAAATATATGTCATGTAATAAGTATTAACTTAGAAATATTAATTATTGATTAAACTATAATATTGGGTTTACAACCTTATTCAGTAAATTACTATTATAAAGCGGTGCATTAATTATAATGAAGAAATGCCACTTCCTTATTATAGGTATCTATGGTCATGTAATTCATTTAACAAAAATAGGAATCATTATAAAGTGTCAAGATATGGAACTCAAATAAAACACATGTACCACACTTAAATAAAGGTAAAAGGGTTACCCTTTAAGGCTATAAAGCTTATGTTCTACTATGAAAATTATCAACCGAAGGGTGGATAATGTGTTGATGGGAAATTATTGATATCTATTAAATAATAGGTATGCATTAATTATTTAGTAAAGTTATTAATGCAAAAGTTACCCGTATAGCATGTAGGATTGTTGTCCGACTGTGTGGTAGGGTCGTAAGACCATTCAACTATACCATTCTTAATCGGTATACTGAAATATTTTCATTAGTTATATAAGGCTAGTGAGTCTAAAAGAGTACTCATTATATAATAGAATATTACTTATGAGTTGTATCAATGGAGTAAGGAATAACTTGAATGAAAGGGCCTTTATCTACTTACCATTACTATGAAAAATGATGTAAGATAAGAGGGCAAGGGAATATAAATTGCTAATAAGGTAAAATGGTCTACATAGATAATGTGATCCATGTTAACAAGAATGCAGATATAAGGTGTTATATCCAAAATGGTATGTTAGACCTTGGAGAGACTATTATCATCCTCATTAACAGCAATCTACCCATTCAAAGATTAAGATGTCTTGTTAGTTGGACAATTTGAGAATGTTAAATATCAATGTGAATAGGATGTAGGGTTATGTAATCAAGTATGAATGTACATGGATGTCTCGTGAAATAGGTTACAAAGGTATGTAACTTTCTTAAATAAATCGAATGAACCTAACAAATAGATTTATAATTAAATGAATGCCTAAGTTATCAAAAGTGAACATAATAAGATGGAAGAGAATCTATATAACTAAATTAGGTGATGGAAAATTTCCTAAAAATGAATGCACTGTCATAGAACTGAGCATGACATACATGTCTCTGAAACTTTGGCAAAAGTAGTGTAAGCTACTGAATACATTGTCCCAAAGTCACCAAGTATCTAAGTGTAGGATGGTGGCTGGGTTTCAATGATGATACCCATGTAAACACTTAGAATACAATATTTAATTATCCTTTATAGATGAAAGAAACCATTAGTATAATTTGTATACACAAAACCAAATGATACACTTTATGTAATGACTTATAAAGAATAAACACTCTCGTAAAGAGTGTTTGAGGGGATCAAGTAGAATCGGTATCCTCTCATAAAACTACACATGATTTATGATAGTTATTGGATGGATTCAATTTCATATTTATGCTAGAATTTAAATACTGGGTATTTAAATTAGTGAAGCATGAAGTTAAAGGGAAATAAACAAATCCCTAGAATTAAAGTGACAAAAGCATATGTTACACAAATTCTTCCAAATAATTTGCAACACTTATTCAATATTCAATAATAATTTCACTTTGAATTAAACAATCTATCACTAACAACCTGTTCAAAAATACTAGAAAACATAATGCTAATTATGAGAACAAATTTTCTTCGTCATTCGAAGACCCGGATGAGGATTTTTCCTTCAATTTATAATAATTTAATTTGAATAAGTACAAATAAAAGGTACTCAAAATATTCCTCTAAGATTTATTAGAGGCCGTAAGAGGAAGCCACTTGTCAACACCAAGGAGATCAAACCATCCACTAATGAATAAAGAGAATGGATCATACTTGGACCATTCTTGCCAAATCAAATTGAAGGAAACATAAATATTATTAAAAATAATATTATAACATAAAACTAATCTGTGAGAAAGAAAAATGGAAATCCATGTAAATGAGTGCATGTACATCCATGAAATCGGGAGAAGGAATGAAAATGAGGCTACCACTTTTTCAATATACCAAAATTTTATAGATGGCACCAATGTGAGAGCTCCATTTTTTAATCCACGTATTTCACGACTTCTTAATTGAGTTTGGGTGGGACTAAAAAGAAAATATCCAATCTAGATGAATCTTCCCAAGAGGAGAGAACATTTTAGGAGAAACTACAAGTGATTTTGGGAACTCTATACCTTTTCAATTAATTGTGAGACTAAAAGAGACCTAAATATTTTGTCATAAATTGTTTAATTTAAAAAAAATATTCTCAAAATTAGAATAATTGAAAACCTATCTAACAAATATTTCAAATAGTACCATCCATTCTCAAAATGGAGCTTTGAATTAAAAGTTATAGGAAAAAACAAGATCTCGTGTTTATTACCTAATCTATTAAAACTTACTTTCAAACTCACAAATTTAACTCCAAGAGAATAATTTGTGAAAAGATAGGAATGTAGTGAAGATCACCATATGTAACTCATCAACATTTCCTCATGTGGTAGAAAAAGGAAAGGGAATAAAAATTTGAATTTATTTACAACCTTATTAAATTTAGAATCTAGATTAGTGATTTAAACACAATAAATGATGTAAAGGGGAGCTACATGAGGTTATTATGATTAATTAACTTAAAAAATTAATCATGTAATATGATAATAATGCACTAATTATTGAAAATAATATATAAAATCAGATGTGAAATTAAAAACATAAGGGGATGAGTGCACTTAGCTAATTACATATGGATTTAGGAAGTTTTGGGTTTGCATATTGTTAGAACTAGAAGATGTGAACATGATGATGCTTTGTTTCTAGATCTAATATTAGAAAATGAACTAGAGAGGGATTGTACAACTCTTTTAGAATCATCTATATGGTCTTGACCCTCTTTGTATGGTTTTAGAAAATCTCAAAACCTAGCTCTTTAATTTTCTAGGATTTCCTATTATCCTGGAAATATATATCGACACCTATAATTTTTTTCTACATGATCTTATTACTAAGATCATACTAACTATCCTAGTCTTGTGTTAATTTAACGCTAGTAAAACACCCTTTCTAACCTCTTCTCAACCCCCTAAACCTACTAATTCCTCTCTAACCAACTTCTATAAGCTTTTTTCCCTTTAATTAACATTTTTAGGTTAATTAACCCTCTCATTGACTTTCTAAAAGAGGATTTGAATTTCTAAACAAATATCTCACCTTTCAAAATAATCACTTAGCCTTCCAAATCTAGTTTACACCTCCCAATGTGCTTTTCTAAAAATCATCTTTTGACTCGTTTTAGTCCCACATGCATCCAAAGCATCATTTTCCCAAATCCAAAATCTATAAATAGAGGGATACCCTTCCCACCTTTTTGTAATAACACACTCTCTCTCTTTCTCATTTCTGATTTAGGTCATGTTAAGTCTTTAAGAGTCATTTCATAGTTCATTTGAGCTATTTACTTGTTATTTTCTACTCTTTTCAAAGCTTCCATTGTTAGGTAAATGGGAGAAGCCATTAATGGTGAGCTTCCATTCTTAAGATTTTGAAACATCAATAAACACATAACTGATTGCTAGAGATTTAATAGGTTCACTTATAGATAGCTTTCATGGAGTAAAGAACTAATATATTCATGTTTAGAGGTTGATTGTTTGTTTCATGCTTTATATATGCATGCAAATAGGTAGCTCTTGCTTATCTCTAATCAGATGGTCATTTGAGTTATTTGTTCCAAAGCTTTTGGGGTTTCTTTAGATATTCTTACCCCATGTTCATAGCTTTAACAAAATTTTCATTGCACACATTTGGCACGCCTAGTGGGACATACTCCATTATCCTCTAGGAGCCTTTTCCAATATTTTCAAGTTCATTTTCATGCTTTCTAAGAGAAAAACTTGTTATTTACTTGATTTCATTTCTTAAAGTAAGCTAAATCATCCTTGTTCATGCATATTTTGTGGGTCTAAATTGGAAATAAGTTTCTTTGATTAACAAATAACCTATTTAATTGTTGAAATTTTTCATTTCGTGATTTTTGAAGGTTTTACAGGGGGTACGCGTATGTGTCTTGAAGGGGAGTGTGTCCATCGAAACCCTAGCGGATGCTTTGAACTAGATGTGCACCCATTTAGTTGTAGTTTTCACTGACATGTCATTTACAAAGGGTCTTATACCTGTCACACTATAGGCATATCTATTGAATGTTAGGTGTACCCATGCATCTAGAAACGTAGGTGTATGTATTATTAACATACTTGTGTTGATTTACCTTTTGTCTTACAAGTGTATACGTCGAGAAGGAGACATCTCCATTAAAACCCTATTTTACCTATCTCTTAGGTGCGATGGTGTTGAACCCCACTATCACAAATTGCTACCATGCGGATATGTCACCTAGGTGCATATGTGCTAACTAGGATACAAATACATTGGTTTAGATGTGTAGGTGTCTAAGTAAAAACATTAAAATTTCTCTTTGAGTTGTAATATCAAATTTTGTGAGTTTTTCTAGTTGTTTACGGGCTCTAACAAGTGATTGTAGGTTTCTTTTAATTTTATTTGACCAATATATTTTAAGTGTTTTATTTTCTTATTTAGAAGGATATTTTTGAAGTGTATGTTCTTCCTCACACCTTCTAGGTGATCTTGGGGATCAAAAAAACTTCTAAAAACCTTCTTTTCACTTCCTAATTGGATTGATCTTTCAAAATTGGTTAAAAGAACTCTACCTTTTTGCAAAAATGCTTAAAAGTAATTTCTATAATACTTATTTTAGTTATGTTTATGCATTGTGTATTCTCTTCCTTCACACATTTTTGGTGATCTTAGGAACCCAAAACAACACGTAAACTCTCTTTCTTGATATCATTATCTTTTGCAGAAAATTACACACTTTTTGCACATAGGGCCTAACTCTTGTCAAAGAAAGGAGTTGCAAAAAAAAATCCCTCTAATACGTGTTTTCATATAGGTTTCCAAATGGTGTGCTACTTAAAACCACATTAAGTTTAAAAAGATTAAAAAAACACACCATTTCATATCACACTCGTATTGCAAGTTTTGGAAAAGGGTACATCCATGTTAGCGAGAAATTTTTTGGGTAGACAAACTTGTGGATTTATTTCCAATTCTCTAGGAATATAACTCCTCTACTTAATCGGTGTAGTTGTCATATGTGCATGTGTGAAAAATGTGGATTTTTGTGGTGGCCTTTCGATCGAGGATCCAACAGGGGCACTCCACTGACCCTGTAGCAAAGCTTGCAGATACCTGCAAGAGAGAAATTTGTCTAAAAGTGGGAAAGGGAGTGAGAAAAGAGGTAGGAGAACTAATTTTGCAGGTAGGAAATCAGATTCCTGCACACGCTAGTTAGAAAATTCATCACATGCATTCATGAGAAGAAACAACTCGGTAAATGACAACAAGACCAAATAGAATTTATTGATCACAAAGTATCAAGAAACTCCTTAGTCAAAGAAAGATAGAAACTCCTTCTTCTTGTATTGATTTCTTAAACAAAAATTGTACATAGTGTGGGAATGGAAGAATTTTGAGAGTGGAGGAAAGTAGAAGAAAATGGCTATCTCCTTTTCCTTCTCTAAGTACAATGCACTCTTCAGTTTACAAGATCAATTGCCAACCCTTTGAAATGGGAATGAAATTACAATTTATAGAGTATAATATGACCCTTCATTTACCCTCCAATTCCTTTTCATCTATCCTCGCATAACTTAAAAAATTTCAACTTCCTAGGAAAATTTTAAGTCCCTTTTTATAACATAAAGGTGACTTATTACATTATGAGCACTAAGACATATGAAAAAGTGCAACCCCAAAGCAAAATTAGAACATTTGAGAAGCGAGAGAAATTTGGGGGAAAGACGAGAGAGAAAGAGAGAGAGAATAAGAAGAGAATATATCATTCCTAATGAATTATGTTGATCCTCCTTGATGGAAATCACCAAATACAGTGAAACTCTCAATCTTCGAACTCCTTACACACTATAAAGCTCCTCTAAATTAGCTCACAAACACTCACCAAGTTGAATGAAATAAGATGGATCTCAAATTCCCTATGAAAAATGACTAGGATGCTCCTAAACAATGATGTCCCCCTGAATGATTATCCTTGTACAATCCATAGAGCCAAAACTGCTTTTTAAGTGTAACTTACTATTTTTAGTAAGTGTGAAATGCAAGCCAAGATGACCTTTTTGATGACCTTGCTGATGAGGCTCGAATCATCACCATTAATAATTTCAATCCGGTTTGGTTTCCAAAGGTTGTATGCATTAAGAGAAGAAGATCTTGGGAAGCAGCTCCCTTAAACACAATTCAAACTTGCATAAATAGAAAGCACACATATGGAAATTTAAATGCACACTTGTAGAAATGTAAACACACTTGCATAAAGGAAATCACACTTGTAGGAATGAAAAAAAAACTTGCATAAATTAAAATTTTTGAATTGGAAATAAGCAAAATTAAATGAAACACCCGCAAGTTTACAATAGACTCAATGTTGTTACAATAAAAAAGAAGAACAACACAACAAGATGATAATTACAGAAAAAGAAATAAACACAAATTATTACAAAATAAAATCACAAATATACATATCCATATTCCATAGAATGAGTGGCCATCTCATTCCTTGGAAGAGATTTAAACCATGTTTTGAGATCTTAACTCAAAATTGCATAATATTAGAGAGAAAAGAAAGATTCATTTCTTGGTGGTAAAATATTACATATCTAAGTGTGGAAGGTTGCATTTATAATTTATGCGTCAACCAACTCTCTTTATTTTAGGGGATACAATATGATATTATCTTTATTCTAATCCTAACAACTAAGATCTCCATCTCCACAAAATATGGAGAGAGATATATTATTAGATTCAAAGTCTTATCTCACTTATTTTAGGAAGATTTGCTCCCAATTCTTCTCCTTGATTTTGGTAACAAGAATCATAATGATTTTATTCTCTACATTATTGGAAGGAGGTTTTTCCTCAAAGTATGATTTTGACCAAATACCTTTCCATATTTTCCATTTGACTTTGTTGTTTTTGATTTTGGAACTTTTTATGCTTTTCTGATACGCTTTTTCCTCGGACTGCAGTTCACTAAAAGTTAGATTTATATTCATTGTAAAACCTATTGTAAATATGAATGAGGTTTTTTTTAAACAATTTTCTATGAAACAAAAACCCTATCATATTTTCCCTTTGAATTTTCTATTTCTGTTTATGGAACTTTTAGCACTCATCTGATACACTTTTCCTCGGATTGTAGCTCACTAAAAGTTAGATCTCTCTTTATTGGTAAAACATGTAGCAAATATGAATGATATTTTTGTTAAACACATTTCTATGAAAAAAACCTCTCTCATATTTTCCATTTGACTTTTTGTTTCTATTTATGGAACTTTCAGTTCTCGTCTGATACACTTTTCCTTAGAATGCAGCTCACTGAAAGTTAGATTTCTCTTCATTGGTAAAACCTATATAAAATATGAAAGAGGTTTATGTTAAAAAAAAATCTACTAACTAAAAACCTCCTCAAATTTTCCATTTGAATCTCTGATTATTCATGGTCCCATTTGATGCGTAAGTTCGAGAACTAAATGCGTGAGTTCTTGAACTAACTCTGATTCCGAACTAAATTTGCGCTAAGTTCTCGGAACTAACTCTGTGAGTTCTGGAACTAAACTTGTGAGTTCTAGAACTAACTTTGTGAGTTTTGGAACTAACTTAAAATAGCTATAACTTTTGCATATGATCTCGGATTGAGATGATTCTTTTTTTGAACTTACATAATTTTTTGAGAACAATCCAAATCTGAAATCATATTTGAGTTTAAATGTATTATTCATGATCAATTCCAATTTTATAAATACTAGCATTATCTTTCCTTTATGGCCTGCATACACAAGACTTTTCATCTTTTCCCAAATAATCAATAGGATTAGTCAACAAAATAGATAACAAAAAAATTCTAAGAATGGACAAGATATATATCCTATATTCTATCTTAAGCAAACTATAAGTTCCTAGATTACATTTAAATCCACTTTCAAAGGTAACTTATAAGGACAAAATAATGGTAATTTATGGCCAATTTATGGCCTCATCATTGAGAAAACCCCACACTAAATCTTATGCATGTCCTCATGCATTATATTATATCTCCTCTTGTTAGAGTATTTTCCATAGTGAGTTTGCATGCATGTATGCATTCTATATATAGTTCAAGAAGACTATGTAGGTTCTTGTGGATCTCCTTCTGTTGTTTTTAATTTCCTTTCTTGTATAGTAGGTTCTTGTGTGGATCTCATTTACTAGGCATTTTAATTTTCTTTCTTGTGTTTACAAGTTCTTGTGTGGATATCCTTTTGATGCTTTTTGATCTCCTTTCTTTTACAATTTAAGTTACATGTGGTGATGGATCTCTTTATACTACTTTTAATTTCCTTTCTTTCTCTTCAAATTGTTTCACCATTTTCTATAGGTTATTGAGGCTCAAGCAGACTAGGGGTTATGGGATGAGGAGGAATACTCTTTCAAAATTGGTCGTAAATGGTTGTTGTGTGCATTCGACTTCTCAATCCAATGCTCCTTGCATGTGAGAGCTTCCTTGTTGGTTGGGAGGAACTACTGAAATAGGAAAACAAGAAAAAAGGAAGAGTTAAATAACATATGTGTTTTCTTGGACTACCTAGTGTGTGCTAGATCCGAGAATTGTGATACTCCCTAGATGGTTGTCAATCCAATGTTTAAAAAACTAATGCAAGAAATAAACAAAGTTATTATTGTATTTGATATGATTTAGGTATTTAATTCAAGAATAATAAGAAAATCTAGCATAACACATTTGGAGGATATAGTCATATCCGAAGGGTTTTCTATTAGGGTCACGGAACTTTAGTGTAGTCAAGTTATGGGTTATTTGGGTCACTGGTACAAGGTAGGTTAGCTCTGATTATTTAGGTGTAGAAACATGAGACCGATGTCGATTAGAGTGTAATCGATGATGGTTTAGAAGGGACCAATGATAGCGGCCATGGGTATCTCAAGTAGGTCAATAGGGTCCTTCGGGGGTAAAGGTACTCAATGAGATATGATTGTAAGAGTTGAACTAAAGCTAAACAGAGATGGAAGGGTGGATAAGGGGGTATCTAAATGTATCAAGTATACTCGAGGAGGGGGTTTAGGAGGCGAGAATGGTTGATTTTTTTGATATGGGTAGAGGAATGGCTATGTCTACAAGTAGGTAGAAGATGGGAAGAAACATACAAAGTATAAACTAATAATAGAAGTAAAAAGGCTATTATATTAGAATAGACTATCTTTGGTAGAAATACACTTCTTTGTGATGCAAAGCCTTTGATGGTTGAATGGTGATGGTACTTGAAGAAGAATGATGTTTTTCCATGGTCTGCTTCTTGGAATGATTTTGAGTTCTAACTTTTGGATCTATCCATCAGTGCTTCTTTTATGGATGTCTGTATGAAAAAAGGCTCTAGTTTTGATATGCAACTCTCTTCTCATCTCCCGATCTCGAGAATGTCTCAAACCAAAATTAAAGTTCCTTAATGTGAATAAATGGTAGCGACGGTGGTTCCATATTTCCCAAAGTCGGTTTATAGTGATTAGCATTGGTTAAGGTAGGATTCCCTAGGTTTACTAAAAATAATAGATCTTAGCAATCATTTTGCGGATATCTATTCTCCAAGCAAAGCTAAAGTTTCCTAGATTACATTTTCACTTTGAGAAGGAATGTGGTTAGAGGGATAATAGGCATTGATTTTTAGGGTTGAATCTTATATATGTCTTAGGTCATTGAGGTAAGTGGGACCAGAGTCTTTGTTAGTTATAGAAACATCTCAAGAATAGGTCTAGGATGAGTTCTTATGGAGGTGGAAATTACCTTAATTAAAATAATTAAGTAATTAATATTGTGAGGATGGGTATTAATTAAATTAAATTAATTTTAATTTAATTGGGGTGGAAGGGGCCATGGTTAGGTGAATATGTTTGAGTTGGTTATTGACTCTAAGGGGAGTGTGAACCAATTTTTGTGTCTTTGTAGGCTCTTGTGTTGATCTCATTTCTTTGCTTTTAATTTCATTTCTTATACAATAGGTTCTTGTGTGGATCTCCTTCTACTGCTTTTAGTTTCCTTTCTTGTACAACAGGTTCTTGTGTGGATCTCCTTCTGCTGTTTTTAATTTTCTATCTTGTGTAATAGGTTCTTGTGTGGATCTCTTCTTCTGCTTTTGATCTCCTTTCTTTTACAATAGATTCATATATGGATCTCCTTTTTTGTGTCTCATATTTAAAATCAAAATGCATACCTTGTGCTTCTCCTTATCTCTCCCACATTAATCTCATGCATGTCCTCATGCATGTTTTTATTCATGGTTGCCCATAAATTAGACTCTAAAATTTTGATTACAAAGAGGTGCACATATTTTTCATATAAGTAGGGGAGATATGAATTTTATCTTGCCTTCCTTAGAGATCTTAAAAGTGGATCTAGCTATGTAATAAAATAACTTACAAGAAATCTTAAAAATAAAATAGTAGAAAAAAATAACTTGATCATACCACTAGTTATCCTTATCATCCTATTGTTAACATGGTAAAATAGTGTCGAGAAAGAAGCCACCAGGTAACAATTGATTGCTTTTGAAGAAGAACCACCTTTTTTGTCTTTAATTGGCTAGCAAGTTGGTTTTCCAATCAAAGTTTTTTTTTTCCTTTGATTGGATAGCAAGCTAGTTTTCCAATCAAATTTTTTTTTTTTAATTTTTTTCCTTTGATTGGCCAGCAAGTTGGTTTTCCAATCAAAGCTTTTTAACTTTTTTTTTTTTTTTTTTTTTACTGAAATGATAGCATGAGAAGGATTAGAGAAAAATTTGATCCATCATCAGACTATATTCATCAAAATACAACTTGTGTAAAATAGGAAGCAATGTATGAGATCTCATAAAAACCTTTTTGCATACTTGGTAACTCAAGAAGATTTATGAAAATTATGTAGACAATTTCAGGTTCTTCAAAGCCCAACTTGAATTGTGCATTATCAAAATCACCATAATAATATTCAAATCCCAAACTAGTGATCTCAGGAGATAGATAATTGTTAAAAAAAGAGTGAAGGTATCGTCGGTCCCTCAAAATCTGCATGCTCCTTGGTTGATATTGTTGGTGCTCCAAAATCTACATGTTGGTATCAAGAACAACTCTAGAAATTCCTATAGATCTAGTCCTTAGATGTTAGTACACAAAAAATCTTTCCTTGATATTCACCATAATTGCTTCTTAACGTTATACAAACATATGCAAAAATAAGAAAGTGAAAGACATGAAAACAAATTTTTCTAATGGATATGGTTCAGGGATTGAATTTTATTATGGGATGAAAAACTAATTTGGATGGGTGGATTTATTATGAGTGGGTTTTTATTTTGGCTCTAATGAAATCCCTGAATATGGATGGAGTTAATTAGAAATACTACCACTTCATTATTACAAACTGGATAAGCCGGTTTTTACTAAGGTTATGTGTAATAAGATCACTGAGCTATTAGTTGATACAAGGGGAAATGGTGGTGGTTATCAAGAAAGGCATATGATATTTCATCAGTTGGATCTACTTCCAGATTCAATATCATATTCTACCATTTCTAGATTTGAATTCTTTATCCATACCATTATACCTTTTGATCAAACATCACAGTCATTTTCTTATACACAGAGTTAGTTTTGGAGAGATAAATATTTATAATCTAATATTCCTAATTATAGAAATGAAATTTTAATACTACTTTAAGAAATAAAATTCTAAAGAAACTACTTACCAAATACTTCCTTTCATACAATTTTCTAAAAGGTATTCTACTATCACTAGAATATTCTTTTAGATAACTCTGAATCTCCTAATAACACCATGTCCCCGGAAACAACGCCAAAATGATGAGGGTCGTCAATCCTCACCATTAATAATGTCAATCTGGGTTGGTGTCTGAAGGTTGTATGTATTAAGAGAAGAAGATCTTGGGAAGTAGATCCCTTAAACACAATCCAAACTTGCATAAATTGAAAGCACACATGTAGAAATTTAAATGCACACGAAATGTAAAAACATAAAAAACACTTTGAAATAAACACTTGCATGAAATTTCTGAATTGAAATAAGCAAAATTAAATAAAACACCTACAAGTTTACAACAGACTGAATGTTATAATACAAAGAGAAGAACAACACAAAAATATGATAATTACAGAAAAATAAATAAACACAAATATACAGATCCATCTTCCTTAGAATGAGTGGCCATCTCATTCCTTAGAAGAGGATTTAAACCATGCTTCGAGATCTTAACTCAAAACTATAGAATATTAGAGAGAAAAGAACATATTCATTTCTTGGTGGTAAAACATTACATATCTAAGTGTGGAAGGTTGCATTTATAATTTATGCATCCAACCAACTCCTTATTTTGGGAGATACAATCTGATCTTATCTTTATTCTAATCCTAACAACTAAGATCTCCATCTCCACAAAATATGGAGAGAGATATATTATTGGAGTCAAAGTCTTATCTCACTTATTTTAGGAATATTTGCTCCTAAATCTTCTCCTTGCTTTTCGGTAACAAGAATCATAATGATTTTATTCTCGCTTCATTATTGAAAGAGGTTTTTCCTCAAAATATGATTTTGATCGAATACCTTTCCCAAATTTTCTATTTGAATTTGTTCTTTTTATTTTGGAACTTTTGATGCTTATCCATATGCTTTTTCCTCATATCATGCAGTTAACTAAAAGTTAGATTTATCTTCATTGATAAAACCTATTTCAAATTTGAATGAGGTTTTTTTAAATACATTTCTATGAACAAAAACCTCTCTCAAATTTTTCGTTTGACTTTTTTTTGTTTATGGGCTTTAACCGCTCATCGATACACTTTTCCTCGGATCGTAGCTCATTAAAAGTTAGATCTCTCTTCATTGGTAAAACTGTAGCAAATCTAAATGATTATTTTGTTAAACAAATTGCTATGAACAATAAAATATCTCATATTTTCCATTTGAATTTTTTTGTTTCGTTTATGGAACTTTTAGTTCTCGTCGATACACTTTTCCTCGATTGTAGCTCACCTGAAAGGTAGATTTCTCTTCATTGGTAAAACCTATAGAAAACATGAATGAGGTTTATGTTAATAAAATTTCTATGAACAAAAACCTCTCATATTTTCCATTTGATTATCGATTATTCATAGTCCCCATTTGATGTGTTCCATGAGTTATGAAACTAAACTAAACCACAAGTTTCAAAACTAACTCTGCGAGTTCCAAAACTAAACTCGCGAGTTCCGAACTAAGTCTGCGATTTCGGAAGTAACTTAAAATAACTATAACATTTGCATACGCTATCATATTGAGAATATTCTTGTTTTGAACTTTCATAATTTTTTGAGAGGAATCTAAATATGAAATAATATTTAAGTTTAAATTTATTATTCATGATCAATTCCACTTTTCTCAATACTAGCGTTATCTCTCCTTTATGGTCTGCATACAAAAGACTTTGCATATTTTCCCAAATAAGCAATAGGATTAGTAAAAAAATAGATAACAAAATATTTCTAAATAATGAACAAGATATATATCTTATATTCTATCCTAAGAAAACTATAAGTTCCTAGATTATATTTAAATCCACTTTCAAAGTTAACTTATATAGACAAACCCCCTGCGATGCTCCTAGGGGTAATTTATGGCCTCATCACTCTCTTGAAATGCTCCCTATGTGTTCACTACCTTATTCATGACATCCTCTAATGGTGGCTTACCCAAAGTAATGAACCCCATGCAAGGTGACATGCTTTTTTAAGTAAGCTTGTGCTAAAAATGTCAAATTGTGACAAAACGGATCTTGAAATTCAGGTTATATTCCAAGGTTCCACGCTCCGAATTTTGAGTAATTCCTTCATCTGAACAAGTGGGAAAATGATTTTTTCATCGGTGGTGGAAGAATACTGATAAAAAAACTCATTCCTCCATATTCCTAAAAAAATAGGGGCTTCATGGCACAAAAACTAGTTCATGTGAAACTAGATTTTTCAACGATCGTTCCCTCCAATTTTCAGTTGATTTCACCTGTTATATATTTGGGAATTTGAAAATTTATTTAAAGAGGGAATAATTCTAATAAAAAAATCCCTCCATATCCCTAAAAATAGGGACTTCATGGCACAAAAACTAGTTCACGCGAAACTAGATTTTTCGACGATCGTTTGCTCCAATTTTCAAGTGATTTTGCCCACCGAACGGAGAAGTAGAGAGATAGCTCGCTAATTTTTTCCACTACTATGTCATGGCAGCCATTAATGTAGATTGAAATTTTTAGTTCTAGTTTTTGTCTCCATTTTCAAATAAATCAACTCCATTGCAATATTTTTTTCATTATGGTGCTTCACGTGAAATTTCTCTTCAATCTGCAAACGGTTTGATGGGAAATCAAGATTTTTCCTTCATAGATCTGCAAAGAGGATTTATTCACTTCAAGAATTCCTTTATAAAAATTGGAGGTTTGAATATGATTTTTAATGACCTTTAGTAGAGAATAACTTAGCAACAAATGGTTTGTCAATCCATGCAACGGTTTGCAAGATATGTTCAAATCTTCGTTTTCATGGCTATGGGGATTTCCATTGTTCTTCTTCTATGTTCTTCATTTCTTCTTCTTAACTCGATGAATTATTATTATAATAATTTTGTATCACCATGTGATAGAGGATTTTTTTAATCTTGTTTAAGTTTTGGAAATGGTGGAGTGGAGGACTGAGGTGTTCTCTGTAGTTTTCTTGTGGTAATGTAGAAACAACAAGAAGCATCTAACAGTTAGAATATTTTTCAAATTTTTGAGTTGGAGTTGGGCACATTTTTTCATGTTTGATTTCCCTGACCTCAGGGACATGAGGGATATCAATTTCCACAATGAGCAAGACAACGACACATGGCGGTGATCCGACGGCTGCGAATGAAGGTGAGAAAACTACTTTAAAGAACTGGGAGCTGAAATTCAGTCATGTGGGTGTCGAAATGACTCCCCATAGGGGTTGGGTGAATTTTTCCATTTCTGATATCCCCCACCTTAGGGAAATAAGTGAAATTATTTTCCATGGTGGTCCTGGAGTGACATGTGGCACTAGATCGCGACAGGGGAATGAATATTCCAATAATGCACCTAGAGCTGAAAGTCAGTCACGTGGGTGTCAAAATGACTCCCCATAGGGGCTGGGAACATTTTTCCATATTATATGTCACCCACCTTAGGGAAATAAGGGACATCGGTTTCCATAGTGGTCTGGAGTGACACATGGCACCAGATCCGACGACAGGGGAATAGATGCTCCAAAAATGCACCTGGGGCTGAACTATCAAGTCTGAAGGTCATATGAGGGTTCAAGAGGTCACATGGGGCTAGACACATTTTTCAATGGTTGGTGTACCTGACCTTAGGGATTTTGGGGACATGAAATCCCACCAAGGTCCAGTGTTGACAAGTGTCCTCCCGAAAAATGATGAAGTCCGAACTATGTTTGAGAGGGCAACTTAGAAAGAAGATAAATTGAGCTCCTAGTGGAATTTCTTGGTGAAATGTTATATGATCTTGACTAGAAATGTAATTTTTAATTGAATGGTGGGGGTATTATATCCTTATTCATCCATATGATCTTTTAAAAATAGGATTTTTGATTTTATATTCCACTTGTACCTAATAAAAATTGTCTTCCAATCCTATGCTCCAAGGTGTTGTGAAAAATATGATTTCACCATAATGTAGGTATTTGAATCCTCTTTCCATTGGTATTTTTTTTTCTTATAACTCCATCTGGAGCTCCCAGAATCTTCTTATGAATCCTAGCTATTTTAGGCCTATGAACTGCCTAGGGTTGTGAACCCTATTTTTTACTCAGACTACTCCAAGTATTTTAGAACTTCCCTAAACCTTCCAAAATCATTTCCATGATGTTCTAATTCGTTAAATTTACCTCCATGTTGAATTTTTCCCTTCCATTCTTTTGGGCCCCTAAAATATTGGCAAGTACAAGAAGGTGTGTGGGCACGCAAGGAGAAAGTGTGTAGGATAGGGTTTAGGAGGGTCTAACAGAGCAAGTGGTGTGCATGCAAAATAGAATAAATATTTCAAGACTTATCCATATTTGACACATTAGGTAGAACATGATAAAAGAATGACTCGACTACACATGCAGAATGGATAAGGTGCCGACTAGCAACAGAGTTGGCCTAAAAGAAATATAACTTGCGATGGAAGTTTCTAGAAGGCCATCATTGCAGAGAGTGGAGAGCTTAGACCTGAAGAAGCATGCTCCCATGAAGGACCACCTTAGATACTTGGAAATGGATCTACAACTCCCACGAAGGTTTGATGATGTCGAGAAGGGCTATAAATACAAGCACCTGCCAGAGGAAAAGGGGAGAGAAGTAGAAGGAAGTGAAGCCATGCATGAATATTGTGAGAGATCCATAAGTTAGGTAGACATATATATGAAAAGGATGTAATAAGGTGTTAGGATTGTAAGTTTTCTCTTGAGAATTGATGGATATAAATCCAGCTATGATGTATGACTTGATCTACACAATTGTGATAATCTATAATGAATCCAATGAATATAATGAGGTTACTAAACTTGATTCAATATGTTTATTAATGATTCTAGTCCATGTTTATAGCTTACAGTTCTAATTCATGAATGTTTATGGAATGGATATAACTCCTTATGCATTTCCTTTCTATTATGGTTCCTCTTTATAATCTATTGAGTACCATTCGGTCAGGATGACTGCATTTGTCTAGAAGCCATCATGAGTTCTATGATAAGTGTATGTCTTGTTCACACTCACTGTTTTTAAGATCCTATCATAGATGACGTTTCCCACTTAACTCACATCAAATAGAGACTCGGTACCCTCACGTGCCTTGGGTGAGTGCCCAACACTGTTGGGTGATAGGTCAACACACATGGGATTCCTTTGTTCTTGGTGGGTGTAAAAATGACTACATCTTGGTTCCATTGTCAAGACCTCTTTTCAAAGTTATAGTAGGAAATAACATAGATCGTGATCATTCAATGAGTCTTGACAAAATGCCTAACTCTCGAAAGTATTGAATCATGGCTCAAGAGCACGGGGAAATTTTTCAAAGAGATTTAATAGTGGGCTTGATTTTGATGCATGCGAGATGGGTAGAAGAGAACCTCTATCATGAGTAGTATGAAAATTTCTTTTTTGCTTCCCAACAGAGCTATATGAATGGATCCCAAAGCATATGCATCTAGATCAAGATGGTATTATTAATCATGCACATGGACACAAGAAGAGTACCAAAGTATACAAGATGTAGATCGACGTGGACTTGTGTTGTGGATCATTGGTGGAAAGGAGTCTTGGCTAGATGCATTCTAGAATATGCTATTTCTACATATTCTTGCACCGAAAGTTTCTTAGTTAGAGTTTCCATGGGAGCCCATAGGATCATTTATACATGCTATTCCTTTGGTGATGAAGATCTTGATCATTACCTTGATTTTAGAGGCATTTTCGATGGCCGATGAAACCTTCCCGAGTCCTGGGAAAGGAAACTAGGGTGGAGGAAGATGGAAGATATTGTGACTAAGAAATAAATGGAGGAGAGATGACTCAAGTATAGTGAAGTGCGTGAAAGGGATATTTCTAGATAATGTGAGGTTACAAGTGTGATGGATCTATGGAGGAAGACATTGCGGGAAGGAGTTGAGGTTCACGTAGAGGACGTGGAACCTGAGCAGTTTGTGCTACCCCATCTCGGTAGGTGTGGGAGAGAGACCCCTTCGGATTACGATGAGATTTTTCATGTAGAGAGAGAAGATTCATTCTCATTCATCTAAACCCACCTAGTGACCAAACCTTGGTGCTTGGTTTTCCAAATCAAAGAATTATTGTTAACCCAGTTGGTATTAGTGGAAGTGAGTGATCTACGCCCAAGAGATATAATTTCTCATTTGGAACTTCTATGGATGCACACTCTATTATAGTGTTTGGAGGAATTTTTGGACAAGGTACAAATATGTAAGGCTTAGGAAATGCATCGGGAAGTGGCGCGGGGCATACATTTGGAAATGGAATGATCTCGCTGAGACCATTGGTGCATAATTTAGTGGGACATTGGGGAAATTAGGCGTGACCACTTTAAGCCCATTATTGGGCTGCAAGAGGATCTAAAGGTGGAACTAGTGGATTAGGAGGCACAAGACTTGGTGGATCCCGGTGGATGCGGTTGAGGAAACACCGTAGGAAACCAATGATCTAGACCAAGAGGATAGGTGCCTCGGCCAACTCCCGAAGTATTATTTGAAATTTCTTTACACTTTCCAAAATACCAAGGCATAGAGGATGTTGGGAAGCATGTTTACAAGTGTGAATTTTTATGGCATGCGAAGGGGATCACAACCCCGAATGGAAGGCCAATCAATTTACAATGATGTTATAAGGGCACACGCATAGCTAGTATAAGAAGTATGACCCCCATCAGATGGTAGTAGATTACACCACGTTTAAAAATGCCTTCATATAAGAATTCCACATCCCTAAGTTTTAATAGAAGAGCACCACTCCCTCAAGGAGATTGCAAGGAATCGTAGAGAGTGTGTGAGAGTATGATGCGTGGTTTAAGATTCTCTGTCAAAATTTTCATATGGAATTCACCCTTCACAACATTCTCAATGATTTGTTGGAGGGTTGATAACACCATTTAGAATAGTATTCTCTCATAAAACTTTCTGAGACCCATGTGAGGTGTTGGAAGTTCTGCGTGTAACTGAAGCTATTAGAAGTGTTGATACTAGTGTTAGCTAATTCATGGAAGCTCAAATAACTATTATGGCTAAGCATCTAGAAAAATTATCTATGAACTCATCTCATGAGACTTGCAGTGGAATGTGGTGTACAGATTGTGAAGTAGAGGGGCATGCCAAGGATAGTTTCCCCCGGAAGATAGTATGCACTATAGCAGTAGACTATGAGATTTTTCATGGGGACCATGATGTGAGTAGATGTCCCTTATTGCAGCGCATAATTCAGAAGAATTTATCTTAATACTATAATATCTACACCTCTATAACCCATGATACTAAGGATTATAGGCTTATTTATCTAATTCATAAGGCCATTGTTCATGGTATGCACTAAACTAGCCTTGCCAATAATTCTAAGGATGATGACCACCATTATGATGGGTGTGTAGATGGAGGTGCATGTGGAAAGGGATTTTGTGGTCATGGTAACTACGGAAAAGGAATAAGTGAGTTCCCATGAGGAACATGTTATAATTATGGATCCACAGAACATTATAAATGAGAGTGTACTAATCTATTACAATGCTCGTGGTGCGGGAAGAAGCACAAGTATGAAGAGTGTCTAGAACTCTATAAGCATATGAACCAACAGCACCAAAAAGATAAGGGTGCTACTATATCTGAACGTAAAAATGCCAATTCACAATGGATGCCAAGAGTGGCGTGTGAGTTAGAGCTAGAACGTGTACTGGTGACAATGCGTGCAGAGGCCATGTACGTCAAGGAGATGCCTAGACCAAGGAAATTAGTTTCCAGAGAGGAGGTGCCACATGGAAAGTACCTGGACCCTTCCCATTAGAAAGAAGTATACTAAGAGACTATGGACATGATTAGGAGTTTACAAGGGGAGATACAGTGTCTCAAGGAGCAATCAAGGCAGGTGGGGCAGTAGAAGGATAATGAGGTTCCAAGAAGTATATAAAATGCTAAGGCAAGAGAATATTATTCCCTTCCTAGGAGAATGGCTAAGGGAGAAGGTACCACACACCGGATCGAGAGAACGAGAGATATGTTTTACATGCAGATCTTTCTACACAAAACCTTGAGTATGAAAAAGAGATTACTTTGAATGTAGTTGTTGATGGATGGCTCTTGAGCAGTATCCTCATCAACATAGGAGCAGAAGTGAATGTTCTTACCTTAGATGCTTGGCATCGACAAGAAGAACCTTGTTGTAGCCATCTTCAACTATGTTATATATGGCAAACAAAACTATGGCAATTCCCATTGGAGTATTAAAGGATGCAGTGATAACCATTGAAGGGGCCAAGTTTATTGGAGACTTCAAAGTCTTGGCACTCACCAAGGTAGAAAATTTTCCAGCATTGCTTGGGTGCCCATGGTGTTACAAGAATAATGTTGACATAAGGTTTAACAAAGGATATATCAGTTTTGAAAACAAGGAAGAATGAGTGATCATCCCTTTGATAGATGGGAATTCAGTGCCCTACATAGAGCCATTGGGAGAAGAATTCCTTGACCAAATCTATGTGTGCTCCATCAGAGATCCTGAGATAATTCACCCTATAGAAGGAGTTATCCAATTTGAGGATGCCTAGTCTGTGAGTGATACCACGAGCATGGCATGTGACAATTGGGCACATGGGACCTATGAGTTGATTGAACGACACTTAAGAGGATTGGTAACCAAAGTGAAAAAAGTGTGTATAGTCCAGACCTGGGGAAGAAAACTACCAATTTACTCTGGGAGGGGCTAATCTAGATGATTTCTTGTGAGAAATGGAGGCCCATTGGAGATGTGAGAAGGAAATGAGGAACATTTTTAACTATAGCCTACTTGGAACTATTGCATGCTGGTGGGAAACACATCGGGTGAATGTCTTGGAATGGCGTGAGGTAAGAATTTCCTTCTCCGTAAGGTTTTGTAGGAGTAATGTGCCCATGGATATAAAAGACTACCATGGTAAAGAGACCACTTCCTTCCATATCCAAGCATGTGAGATATCCTAGATGGGGAGTGCAGAAGCATTACCACCTTCATTATGGGTTCACAAGTTATACTCCACCTGTAAGATTGTGTGTGTGCATGGTATATACACTTGGAGATGTATCATCACAATCATAATTGGAAAGAATTGGTGGCTGATCTCATTCAAACATTCGAGTATTGGAGTACAAAGCCATTAGTACATAAGGTGTTGTAGGTAGTCAAGTGCCTTACAATAAGGGATAGTGTTATGGTGGAAGACATAATACAAGAATTTCTAGGTGAACCTAGCCTGGAGGTGTGCTTTGAGGAAGAAGAAATAGAAGAGATACAACTTGAGCACACATGTATGGAAAAATAAAAGGGTAAGATGATGTATATCATTGATGGGGAAGAAGCAGAAAGCTTGGATGTTAACCATTCTATAGGGACGCGCGAGGTCATAAATAGTGCTGATGAATGGGCACACACCTACCATGAACCTTTAAAGATGAAAAAGGTTAACATCATCTCAAAATCGAACCCGAGGAGGCAACCATTGGAGACTATTGGTTGGATAAATAAGTCTCTAAAATCATTTATCATTACATGAATTCCAAGATTGGTTCCCACACAGTACCATGAGATTAAAGGCATCCACCATTCTTTGGGGAGATGAGGTTAGAGTTGAAGGAAGGTGCACACCTAATCGGGAAGAGGCCATATCGAATGAGTCATAATTTGCACATAAAAGTGAAGGAGGAGATAGAAAAAAAGATAGCATCAAGTATCATTGAGGTGTGGAATATTCAAAATGGATAAGTCCAATGGCGATTAACAACAATAAGGATGGGAGGCTAAGGATGGGGTGTTGATTATAGGGACCTGAATGTAGTGTGTGTCATTGATCCTTTCCCAACCCCATTTACTAAATAAATATTAGAGGGATTTGTAGGACGTGAGGTCTACTCTTTCACGGATGGATTCTCGAGCTATCACCAGGTAAGGATTGTGAAGGAAGACTAGAGAAAGGAAACTTTCACCACTAAGTGGGGAATTTTTCCTATACATCATGCCTTTTGGGTTGAGGAATGCACCTATAGTGTTCTCACACATTATGGTGCAATATTTCTAGGACTTCATCCATAAATTTCTTCAAGTTTACCGGATGATTGGGACAAGGTATATGGGTTAATGAAGGACCATTATGACAACTTAAGGTTAATGTTTGAGAGGTGTCGACACTTGAGGATATCCCTCAACATTAAGAAATTTTTCTTTGCTACCCCATAGGGAACATTATTGGGGCACATTATTTATAAGGAGGGCTTACTAGTAGATCCCACCAAAGTTGCAGTAATTATGGGATTAGGGGATCCTACTATTCAAATCGTAGTGTGTGGATTCCCTTGACACATGGGTTACTATAGGAATTTCATTAATGGATATGCAAAGATCATTATGCTTTTAGAAGAGTTACTTAGACACAATAGTGCCTTCCTTTGGGGAGAGGTTTAGTAAAAGACATTTGACACTTTAAAGGATAGTCTTATCACCGTGCCCATACTATGATTCTCCTCTTGGGATAAGCCCTTCCATGTTCATGTTGATGCCTCAGTAAATGCCATTAGAGAAGTACTTGCACAACCTGGTGAAGGGATTATTGATCATCCTTTATGCTTTGTAAGCAGGAAGTTGACACCAACGGAGTAAATTTATACTACAACTGAGTGCGAGGCATTGTCAATGATCTATGTACTTCACAAGTTCAGACAATATCTGCTAGCAACCCCTTTTATATTTTACACTAACCATATGACATTAAAATATTTAGTGAACAAGACCATTCTACAAGGGCACATATGTTGGTCGGTACTATTGTTCCAAGAATTCAAATTCACGGTGGTTGTAAAGGAAAACTTAATTCGGTTATCATTTTTCTAGAATCGATTCAGGGGAGGATGTGTAAAGCATTGAGGATACCATGCTAGATACACAACTATTTGGGTTGTGGCACGTGCCCTCATAGTTAGAAAATATTACAGTATTTCTCAAGATAGGTGTAATCTTTGGAAGGAATGAGGGAATTAGCTAAAAGTAGTTATCTATACACTTCGTGCCATACATGTTGATTAGTGGGGATTTATACAAATTAGAACTTGATGATACTATGTTTCGGTGTGTGCTAGAACATGAGCACTTAGCCATAATAGAAGATACGCATAGAGGTAGTGCAGGTGGGCACTATGTAGGTGACGCCACTACACACAAGATATTGATGGTTTGATTATGGTGGGAGACCCTATATCAAGACTACAAGGAATATTGCAAGGCATGTGACCATTTCAATGCATTGGCAAACAAGGGCAAAGAGATGAAATTCTTTTGTGCCCTATTCCTAGCACCGAACCATTCAAAAATTGGGCTATAGACTTGTAGGCCCTATTGCCCCAGTGCGTGTAGGAATGGGTCACATTATATAATCACTTTCACATATTACTTGACAAGGTGGGAAGAAGCAGCACCTACCAAGGATTTTACAACTCTGCAGTAAAGTTTATGTTGAAAACATTATTACAAGGTATGGGTGCCCTTTGAGTTTGACTAGTGATAGGGGTACACATTTATTAAATGAGACAGTAAGGATTCTATTAGTGGAATTCATGGTGGTTCATCACAAGACTACCCCTTACCATACATAAGAAAATGGAACCGAGGAGGCATTTAACAAAATACTAAGTCATACCCTAACCAAAATTTGTGACATTGGTAGACAATATTGGGATGAAAAAGTATCAGCCATTCTTTGGGCATATAGGACAACCTACAAGAGGTTAAATAAGGCCACACTATTTCAATTAGTGTTTGGAGAGGAGGTTTTCCTACCATTTAAATTTGTGTTACCTTCTTTGAGTATAATGCACGTAGGAGGATTGGCTAATGAACAAGCATTGGAAGAAATAATTGACAAGTTAATGCAATTTGACAAAAGACTATCACTCGCAAGGTGGAGCGAGAAGACTGAAAAATAAAAATGAAAGGCATGACACGATCATCACATTAAGAACAAAAAGTTTAAGATTAGGCGAGATGGTGCTACTATATGATTCCAAGTTTCTGTGCCATCTTGGGAAGCTAAAATTCTATTGGTTGGGTCCCTACATCATCTTGTACATCCTTGATTTAGGCAAGTGCTGAAGTTACAAGTGCTGGATGGGACGAGATTGCCAAGACACTTCAATGGGATTAGGTTGAAGCCTTACTATAAATAAGTCTTCTTGGTGTTTGTAATAAGGCATTATTGCCAGATAGTTTAGGACTTCCTTTAATGCATGTTTCTTTTCTTGTGTTTCCCTTTCTCGTTGTTATTTTGTGTTGCACCTTGGGTTCCAGTAACCTCATTAATTTTTCAAAGGTTGTGAACATGCAAAGGACCGTGCATCATTTTAGTGTGGGGTGGAATAATGTGAAATAAAGTTCAAGGTGTGAAGTACCAGGAAGGATTACATTGGAAAGCCTTAATTGAATGGACCTATGAAAGGAAGCACATGGATGGCCCTGTGAAAAAAGGGTGAATGAGGATGGCTGGTTTTAGGATAAAACTACATCTTGGTTCCATGTACAAGGAAGGAAGAAGTACATTGAGTGCTGGTAACAAGTGCATCATGTGAGGTCTTACCGAGATAGATTGTTTTCATTACGAAGGTTGTAGGATTGTCCGTGCAAAGGTTTGATGCGTGAGTTGGGATCTTTGGAGTATGAATTAGTGGAAAAATACGTAATAAGTGTTGGATTATAGTGGTAGGTGAAGTATCATTCAATGCTAAAAATAATGAAAAGTTATAAATAGAAGGTTGGGAACTTCATTACAAACATTGCAAATATGAAAAAAGAGCTCTTGTGGACTAGGGTTTCCATATTTGATCTGTGTGAATAAACATTTGAGGAATTAAAGCCTGAATGACTATATTTGATCTACAAACTAGAAGGAAAGAAGTTCATGGGCGTAGAATTTTTTTTGGTGGAGAAGCTCCATCTTGTGAATGAGGTTATTCTAGTTAGGGTTTAGCAGCTAGGAAATGGGATAAAAAGGGTTTCTTAATAAGTTTGAGGTCTGAGATTAGAAAGGGTAGAAAATTAGAGCAAGTAAGAGAAGTTGAAGTGCTAAGATAACCTAAAAAATGACACCTAAGAAACCAACTATATAACCTAAAAATCTAAAGGGCAAGGGAAAGGGCAAGCGAAAACAACCAGAAACCCCCGTAAGCATGAATTTAGAATGGTATACAGAGATGTAGTACCTAGATGGGGTTTTTCTTGGGAAATAATGGGAGTCCCACTTAAGAAAATGATGGTGAGTGATTACAACCATCAAACAAACATGGTAGAAAAGTAATTGTGCTTTGGAGATGGTGTGTATGACAAATAAGAGGACACTAGAAGGTTAACCTATCTATAGTGGTGAGGTAAAAGTAAAATTGAAGAAGTTGGGATTATTGTAACTCTATGAGTTACCTTATTTTGAAAATCCTAAGTGCCTCTATCAATGGTTAATGTCACACATACATGAGGACCAATTTTACTTCGTAGGGTGCAATATACGCATAACTCCTTAGTTGATTTCAAAATTCACTGGTCTCATTTGTGAAGGGGAAAGTATAGATGATGATCGAGCGACAAGGAATCCATCAAAGCAATTGTCACCGTGTATGATTATAAGAAGGGGTCACAATAATTTTATATCGTGTAAATCCAAGACCACTGTCATGAGAATGGACACATGCCTGGTGAAAAAGCTAAATGACAAAGAGAGGTGGACACAAGTAAATAAGGCTTGGTTAAATGTGTGTAGGAATATAACAGAAGGCACCATCTATAACTTGTACACCTTGAACACAAATGAACTTATCAACAATATGTAGGAAGGAGACAAGATACTCTTTGGTAATGTCCTTCTAACAATTGTGTTTTTAGAGATAGGAGTGTGAGATGTAGCAGATAATTTTTCTTGGGAATATCGAAGGAAGACCCATCGCCTACAAAAATATTCACAAAGTACACTTGCAATAGCATGATGGATGCTCACAAGGCACACCTAGAAAAATGGTATAAGTGCTTAAGGGATGCATTCAAGGTAGAGTGGAGGATCCCAGAGTAGCTTCTAGTGCTTGTTGTGAGACGTTAAATTTGTGGTGTACCAACATTTTTGCATTAGCAGATTTAAATTGACAGATGAAAACATGGGTCCCATGTGCAAGCTCCCCTTCTCCTTCACTGCTCAATATTTCCAAGCAAGTGTAAACAAGTTTAAATATGCAAAAAGACTAAGGTTTGACCTTAGTGAAGTAGATCAAAACCACAAGGAGCTGTGCGAAAATCTAATTTACCCCAAGAAGCTCATCTATGTGGAGAGGTATGTCTCCCACAAAGTTCAAATGACAAATCCCCTAACTTTGCCAATAGCAGGAGAGACCGCGGTAAGGGTATATCTATACATAAGACCAAATTTTGAGAAGGGTACATACCTGGAATGTGATATCTCCATCCCTGAAGACCCCATGGGGATAAAGAAGCCCACACCAGAAAAGAAAGGAAAAGAAGAAGTGTAAGGGAATAAGGTGCCAATTGTCTAAATTGCACCACAAGTGGGCACCCTAGGGACAAGCGCTAGAACTAGTACTTACACACATAGGAAGAGGTCCCTAGTCAGAGAGGAGGCACCAAAACAAGAAAATCCTATCACAAAGGAGAAGTCACCAGAGGAGGAAGAAGAAAGAGCCAAATCTCCTATACTAGAATCCCCAGTTAGGAAGAAATAGAAGGTGATGGAGGAGGCTGATTTAGAGGACATGGAGAGCTTGGAGGCCTATAGAGGAGAGAGGGATGATGATGAAGAAGATGAACTTGAAGGAGCCCAGGAACCACCAATGTTTGATGTGCATGATTTAGAGGAAGAGGGCAGAGAAGAGGAAAATGAGTTTCTCTTCATGTGGAGGAAGGGTAGCTAGGAGGAGGAAGGCACCAAAGATAAGAGAGGAAGTGAATAAGTGAGTACAAAAAATCAGACTCCAAGCCTCACACAGAGCGGATAAACGAGGCAATAGAAAAAGAAGCAGAAAAAATCATTTAAGCCTTGGTAGAACAAGAGTTAGAGTGCAACGCTGATTTAGTAATGAATGTAGATAAGGAAGAAAGTGTGGGAAAAGATCATGAAAACATAGGAGGAGGCCCCAGTTTGATGGTATGTATTCCTAATGGCATGCACATGGGTGGAATGAGAATGAAGATCCAGAGACCAAGAATGGACTATATTGATGATCTAAACAAGGTGTTGCACATGTATTTCTAAAGCACAGTACTAACAGATAAACTCTTGGCTATGAAGTCATTTGATGAGGAAGGTGCATACCCTCGGATGAGGAAAATGCTTTCTTGGGAAATTGAGTCCCACATCGATGAGCTAGAATTTGAGGTAAGCCAGGGGTAATAATGAAGGTGCTTGAGTCAAAAGGAGACAACCCCTTGGTGAGTGCTCAATAACTATCTAATGAACAAGTCTGTGATGTGTTGAACAAGGTCTTGGTTGAACTAGAAGCCAAGTTATTTAGGAGAAATGACAAGGTAAAATTTCTAGAGCATATCTAGAGAAGAAGGAAGAAGAGCTCAAAGAAATGACCAAGGACTTAAATCGGGAGGAACTAATCAACACAGAGCTAATGCATGAGTTGAAATAAGAGAAGGAAAGGGTATGCGAGGTTTGTAAGAAGGTATAGATGATCAAAAATGTAATTTTCTTAAAGCATCCAGATCTAACGCCACCCACACGAAGTATGGATCCACCCTAGAGTGTCTAGAGGACTTAACCCGCATCCTCACAATGGAAAGGTGACCACTAGCCCTATAGTCTGTAGAGGAGGCAATGGCATGCAAGGAAAAGGAGGAAAAGATGAAGGTTATGGAAATTTTTACCGAGTACAAGAAAGTCCTCACAGATGTGAAATTTTTCACCCAAGCTGTTGAGGTTGTTTATGAAAATTGCACCGATAGAGATAGAGTGGTGAGCATTCTGGTCACCTCCCATGAAGTGGAGCTCAAGGAGTTCTAGGATAAGAACAAGGGGAATAGAGTGGAACATGACAAGATCTTAGCCAAATTTGAGAAGAAATTAGAGGCTATTGAGACCCCTCAAGGATCAATCAAGAACCGGTGAAGGATTTTATCCCAAGATCACTCGAAGGATGGATGCGCTCAAAGACTTGGGAAAACAATTGGAGGAGATCGTGGAAATGATGAATACCCAAGGAGAGGGGCTAAGCTTTGAAGAGGTGAGTGCCCTAGTCGGTGAAATTTGTCAGTAGGCATGGAGTGAGGTCGATACCTAGAATAAGCTAGAGGCATACCTAACAAAATATTTCCCTCTCCTCTTACAGAAGTGATCATAGTTCCCCCATTCTTTCTTTCTTCCCCAAAGTTCTTCATTCCCTTTCCCCAAACCATTTAAAGGTATTCATTATTTATTCATTGAGAAGGTTTTCCCATGGGTAGAGAATAGGCATAGTGTGGGGTGATGTTGGGCCCCTAAAATATTGGCCAAGTACAAGAAGGTGCGTGGGTGTGCAAGGCCTAGTTAAGAAATGACGTGCAAGGAGAAATCACGTAGGAAAGTGTTTTATGAGGTTCTAACAAAGAAAGTGGCACTTGTGTAAAACATAACAAAGGTTTCAAGACTCGGCCATATTTGACACATCATGCACAACACGAGAAAATCATGACCCCCGTGCATGTGGAATGGATAAGGTGCCATCCTGGTGATAGGTAGGCCTAACAAGGAATATACCCTGCAATGGAAATTTCTAGAAGGCCATCATTGCATAGAGTGGAGATCTTAGACCTAAAGAAGCATTCTCCCATGAAGGACCACCTTGGACATTTGGAAATGGATCTACAACTCCTGTGAAGGCTTGATGATGTTGAGAAGGGCTATAAATACAAGCACTGCTACCAAAGGAAAAGGGGAGAAAAGAAGGAAGTGAAGCCATGCGGAGGAATACTATGAGATCTCCTTAATTTGGGTAGGTATCTATAGGAAAAGGATGTAATAAGGGGTTGTGATTGTAAATTTTCTCTTGAGAACTGATGGATATAAATCCAGCTATGATGTATGACTTTGGTCTACATAGTTGTGATAATCTGTAATGAATCCAATGAATATAATGAGGTTACTAAACTTGATTCAATATGTTTATTAATGATTCCGGTCCATTTTTATAGCTTAAATTTTTGATTCATGAATGTTTATGGAATTAATATAATTCCTTATGCATTTCCTTTTGTTGTGATTCCTCTCTATAATCTATTGAGTACCATTTGGTCTAGGATGATTGCATTTGTCTAGAAACCATTCTGAGTTCTATGATAAGTGTATGTATCATTCCCACTCAATTCACATAAAAGAGATACTCGACACCTACGCATGCCTCGTGTGAGCACCCAAATCCCATTGGGTGATAGGCCGATGTGCATGGGATTCCCTTGTTCTTGGTGGGTGTAAAAATGACTACACATTCCACTCCGGGGGTTGATCCAATCTTGGGAAGGACAGTGATAACCATTCCCAACACGCCAAAAGATAACATCTTGTCGAACTCCCAAAAATCACCTAGGGGATTGAAAAGAATTTCCTAAATCACCTAGGGGACCAATTTGACATCAAATAATGGGTGACCAGATTGAAAAATTTGGCTTTGGGTGCCTGGGAATGTTAAAACATGAAAATTTTGACACAGGGGTATAGTTGTGCTTGGAAACTTCCAATTTCCTTGTTGCACATTTACACAAAAACATTCCCTATCCACTCAACTAGAACATAACCCCTTTGGCATAACACCTTAATCTACAATAATGGGGGTGGTTCTAGGAACCCTAAAGTAATCCTTTGCTAAGTAACCTAGTCAATGAAATAGGAAGTGCTCCGCTTACCTACTTGACTAGATTTTACATTGCAAGTTAGAGTCAAAGTTTTCTATATCGCAACCCCAGTGAGAATACATGTGAACATAGTAGTTTCTCATCATATTTTAAGGGGGTAAAGTAAAGTCGAGATACTCCCAAATTAGTTAGTGTGACTCTTTGGGTAAATTGAGCTCGCATTTAGACAAATTGTTGACACCTAGTTGAGTGATCTTATTAGGAAAGCCATTTTTTCTTAGATCCCACTTTGCTAGTCCATATCATGTTTTTTCGAGCCATCACAAAGTGACGACTTACTTGGAGTCTGAACCTTTTTTTTCAAACAAGGAAAAGAGTCCACTTGATTTAGATCTAAGTGTCTTTCATCATGAAATTAAATGATGTGTCACTTAGCTTGGTTTCATTCTCACCTTTAGGTGAGGTGAAACTCTACCCAAGTGGTGCTTAGTTTATTTTCATCTCTTGATCTATACCCTTACATCATCGCTACGTATTTGGAGTGAGGAGGAAGAATACCCCATGAGTCTTATTAAGGAAATTATTCACTACTTTTTTATTTTTTTACATCCATCCATGTTTATGGCTAGGTTGTTAAACACCTTAAGTGTCTTTTATAGTCCTTTGATCTTGATTTCAATATCTTCTTCATTACTATAATTTCAATTCATCGTTATTTCTCCTTAAGTTATTATTCTTTCTCATATTCTAGCCATAAAACTTTGGTACTTACATCACGTTTTCAATTTTGTGAGAACTTGGTATACGTGCCTTTATTATATGATTAAGTTGCTCGCTAACTAAAAACTTCTTGCTATACTTATGCTTATTTTTAGTTCCAACATCATATGAGTCTTTTGAGAGTGTTTATATTGCCTTGTGTATACTGCGATGACATCATCTTGATACTAACACATTGCTTTCTAGGGTAACATGTAAAGATAGTGTTTTTATGCTATCCACATTTGCAACTTCAATTTTTCTAAAAAATAGGTGTCTTCGGCATTTAAACTGGTCTTATTATATCTTGTGGAGAGATCTTATCAATACCACTTTGGTATTTAGGCCTTGTTATTATTCTAACTCAACCTATGTATTAATATGATTATGTAAATCTTTACCTTGATCCCTTCATTGGAATCATAGTTAAGGGTATAGTCTTGCTAAATGATAGCTTGAGTGATTTTTATTTAATGTTCATATGATTGTTATTTGAACGATAAACAATTGTATAACATTACATATAGAACACATTGGGATATTTTGGTCATCAGATGACTTACACAACATACACCTAGGTTTCATACTAACTTTGAAGATATTTAGAAAAAACCTAGTATAACTTTGACTAGTAATGCCTAGAATCACAAAAATGACATCTAAACCAAATGAGTGTGACTTAGAAGAAAATCATTTCACATCCTTCCCATTTAGTGGTAATAAATTAGCACCTCTCTTTTTTAGGTCAAATACATGGAACCTTTGATTGGTCACAACGAAGAAGAATCGATTCTTCTGAGGAACAACATAAGTTAGACCTAGGTCGATTTGACAAGCTCCTTTATTATAACAAAGATCAAGTACTCGCAAGAGTCCTAGAGTTAGGGGCTAAGCTTCCACAAGAACACAAAGTGGAGACTAAGATCATTAATCATAAAATAGAAGAGTGACCATCCCTCTTAGACATGGATAACCCCTTTGACATAGGGTATGCTTCTACTTCTAGAAAACATCACAAAAATGTTGAAGAAGACCCATCAAAACCAATTGGTGATTCACAAAGACCTTATTATAAGGCTTCACATAAAGTAAAATTTGAGCATGACCGCAAACGATCACCTCCCTAATTTTGAAGAGGAATATGATCCATTAGTTGAAAAAGAGATCCTTGAAAAAAATTATTGAAACTTGGTCAAAAATTAGAAAACTTAGGGTCCTAGAGTAGGAATGTGCCTAAAGACAAACTCAAAAAAAAATCTAGTAAGTTTCACTTTGATCCATACGATTACACAACTTTTAAAGTTGCTAAGGAAAAAATACCAATATCACCTACAAAAGAGAAAATCATTCAACATGAGTTACAATCAATGAAGAACACACTTACTACGCTACATGAAGGAAACATAGGACATATTAGGAAGTACTTATATGAATAACTATGCCCTAACCCATTTGATAAGGACATGTTGCGACAACCATTCCTAATTTTGATAAATATATAAGAAAAGGTGATCCTCATGATCACATAAAATAATTTTACATGGCTTTTGAATAATTCACGTATAATGATAATTTCTTGATACGATGGTTCTCTTGTAGCCTAGAGCACCTTTGGCATTATAATGGTTCTTTAGTATACCCAAGGGATCCATTACAACATGGCCTGCACTAGTGGAAAAATTTGTGCAACATTATTCCTTCAATATGGAGAATGATATCACGATGAACGACCTTTGCAATGCAAAATAGAATCCTAATAAGACCTTTGTGAGCTTCTTGTAATGATGACATGGGTTAGGAAGTCATTTCCCATGTGCCTTTCTAGAAAAATAGCTAGTAAGCATATTCATTCCTAACCTAAACCCTGTAGATTACCTTTCATTTACAAATGCACTACGGCTCTAACTTCAAAGAAGTTATAGAGAAGGGTAGTCAAATAAAAAGACTCTCATCATGAAGGATACACTTAAACCGGTCATCAAGGACAACCATGAATAAAAACCCTTAGATGAAAAAAAAAATCTTCAAAAACAACAAACATGTCATTCGTGATGACATTATGGACTCCAAAAGATTCCAAACCATATAGACTGGTCCACTTTTAAATCTCTCACAAGGACCTCTCCCAAAGGCACCCACAAAACACATGTTTACGCCACTAACGGAATCACTATCTACCATACTTAAACAACTATATGAGGTAAACATGTAGTACCCAACTACAACACTACCATATACCCGAAGATGCTCCAAAACCCGATTGGTTCAAATAGCATGAGTATTGTTATTTCCATTGTGTTAAAGGACATAAAATAGATAAGTTCTTGAGACTATGAAATTATATATAAGACCTCATCGAAGATGGAAAAATCACCGTAGATTCCCACCCTAACTTAGAACAAGGTCCAAGTGAGAAAATGGGTATATTCAAAGAGCCCTTTCCCTACCATGCAGATAAGAAGAACATGAAGCCAGATCGCGGACAAACTTCCAATGAATATAGGATTATTTCTTATGTTTATCCCACTAATGATAGTCCCTTTAATTCCCTTATAGGATGTATCTGTTCATCTGATGAACATGTATATACTATTAGGATCCTAGAGAAAAATTTTGCAGTAGGGACGTGAGGCACTCGTTTGATCATACCAGATACCCTACCTATCCCTCAAGAAAGTAAGTACAACCTAATAAAATAGTTAGAGAAAACACCCACTAGGATATCAATTTTAGATCTCCTCAAAATCTCTACTGCTCATATAAAAACATATTGTATAAAACACTATAGAGTTTGGGAGTCTCCATAGATGTATATCTGCACTGCTTCAAGAAATGATTGCACCCATTGATCATATCACTTTTGATCATGCTACAATCTCACGTAATGACCGAACACAACTTACCCCTATACCTATAAGTAGTTATTACTGGTCATAAGATCAAAAGAGTACTTGTGGATGGTGGGTCCAGTCTTAATAATTACACTTTGAAGTTGGTTAAGAAGTTAGGCAATTCAAAAATGGATCTAGGGGCCAAAACTATTACAATAATAGCCTATGATAATGAGGAACAAGAGTCAGCAAGTACTATAGCGATTACTGATGGAAGTAGGGAGAAATTTTCATGATGCGATGTTCCATTTCCTTGAATCGGATCTTTCATACAACATGCTCTTAGGAAACCCATGGATTCATGACATGCAGGCCATTCCTTCAACTTTCCATCATTGTATCAATATGTGCCATGCAGGAAAAAATAGTGACCATTTAGGGTAATCCAAGAACCATTCACACATTTCAGGGCATTACACAATTTTTCTCTTACAACTTATGAATGCCTCTCTGTGGATATTTTTATCTCCTTACAAACATAAGTTATCAAGGAACGTGTGGATCCAAATTCACTCACTCCTTGTAATAAATTCTTTCCTTCATTGGTCAACCCTTTCACATCATGGGAGGCAACATCTACAAAGTATGGCCTAGGTGAGCAATTCACTCTTCAACAGGCCTTATTAATATCAGATCTATCAGTGTCACCCAGGACACGTGGTAAACCTTACTTTCAATTCAAGAGCACTTGGGATAAATTCCCTAAACCATTGGAGAAGTTCATCCCTAGTGGTCTCCTATCTAAGGAAAATATGTTAGAAGATCCCATCAGGAGGGTACCTGAAGGTACCATGGCATCATGTCATCAAGCTTTGTAGTATATCAAAGGCCACCATATGATGTACATCATGGGTTACAATGGGTTTGGATGTGGTATCAATGCACAAGGATGGTTAGAACCCATTCCTATCCCTTATTTCAAATATAACAAACATGGTCTTGGAATAAGACCTCATGACAATCCCCCTTTGAGATTGATGCCACCTATTCCAAACATGAGGACTACTCATCTCATCCAGATAAGCGAAGCAAATTCCCAATATATCCTCTATAAGGACCTTTCCTCCACTAACCTATTCCATGATTTAGATGTTTTTACCTTATTTGGATCTAATCCACAAACAAATTTCCAAGTAACCATTTATATCCCGAACTTGTATATTGGTATCAACAATTTCACGTACTCAATCGATTTATTTGAGAATGACAAGGAATTCATATAATTCATGGGAATCGGGGATTTTATTTTGACTAGGGATCAAAAGAAAGGATTTACAATCCAACCTCATGTCTGTAAATACTTTGGAGAAGAGGAAAATATGTGTCGACACTTGAATATGAAGGTTGTGAGCAAGAGTAAGAATGATTTTAAGAATCCTATAGGAAATAAAAGATGCAAATCTCATAGTGATAAATGTTTTGAAGCATTAGTAGATAAACAAAAAGAAAAAACTATACAAAAAATGATATATCCATTCAAAGATGATGATGAGACACCTAAGGAGGTTGATCTTACTCTTCCCCCTGATCCTACATGGATGGAAGATTGAAGAAATGATTAGTGCTAAGAAGAGAAGAAAGTTTTTGTTGAACTATTAAGATAATATCTAGATATATTTACATGATCATACATAGATATACCTGGTTTGTACCTAGATTTGATTGTGCACAACCTCATTTTACACCTAGACACCAAATCCATCACATAGAAATTGAGAAAGTTACACCCCAAAATTACACTACTTGTCAAAGAAGAACTAGAAAAATGATTAGTTATTGATTTCATTAAACCCATTGACTATTTAGATTAGATATCAAACATAGTACTAGTTCGAAGAATCGGTTGACATAAGGATTTGTCTCGACTTCCGTAACATCAATAAAGTATGTCTCAAAGATGACTTCCCTTACCTAATATTGATATGATTGTCAATTCTACTGCTGGTTATGAAATCTTATCCTTAATGGATGGTTTTTCAGGTTATAAGTAGATCCGAATTGTAGAGGAATATCAACATAAGAAAAATTTCATCACCCCTTGGGGACATTTTGTTACAAGGTCATGACTTTTGGACTCAAGAATTTCAGGTCCACCTATCAACATGAAATGATGGTCATCTTCCATGTCATGATGAATGTCATCATGAAGGATTATGTTGATGATAATTTAACAAAATACAAAAGTAAAGGAAAACTACCTAAAGTGTTGAGATGTATTTTCCAATAATTCCGAGATTATAAAGTATGTTTAAATCCTAAGAAGTGTGTCTTTGGAATTTTGTCAGGGAAGCTCCTAGGTTTCATCATTTCATAGAGAGGAATAGAGGTAGATCATGCAAAGGTTACAGCTATCACAAAAATGCCTCCACCTACAAATCTCAAACAACTAATAAGTTTACAAGGAAAGCTACATGCAATCCATCCTTCTATTTCAAAACTTATGGATAAGTGCTTCCCACTTAAACATCTCCTAAAAAAATATGTTACATTCAATTGGGGACTAGAATGTCAAAATTCATTTACACTACTTAAAAATTACCTTTTCAACCCACCCGTACTCATGCTACCTACCCTAGACGAACCTTTCTTATTATACATTTCAGCTACCCAATTTACAATTAGTGCATTGTTTGCCTAATATGACCTGCACCAGAGAAAGGGAAGTTTATTACCTTATTCGTGCCTTGATTTCCTATGAACTAAATTACCCACAAATTGAAAAGGATTTCCTGGAAGTTGTCTTTACCTTTCAGAAATTGCACCATTATCTCCTTAACAATAAGAGCTAGCTAATATCAAGAGTTGACCCTCTCAAATACCTTTTATCCCAACCCGCCCTTACAGGAAGAATGGCTAATTGGATCATTCTCCTAAGCAAATTGAATTTTAACTAGAAATCATTAAAAATACAAGTATTGGCTGATCGGTTGGAAGAATCTCATCTACCAGGGATGGAAACTTTGTGTCTGGCTCTACCAGATGCATCCATGATGTATGTTGAAGAGTCTATGGAGTGGAGAGTTCATTTTTATGGATCATTCACATTCCACAGATCAAGAGCAGGAGTGGTGCTCATCACTCCCATAGGCGAGGTTATTCCAAGAGAATTTTTCTTGGGATTTCCATGCACTATTAACATAGTTGAATATGAGGCACTCATCACTAGCCTCGAGTTGGGTATCACTTATAATATCAAATATCTACGAGTCATTGTGGACTCCTAACTTATTATTAAGAAATTTAATGATGAGTATAAGGTTAAAGATGAAAAGATTATTGCATACAAGAAATTGGTTGAAACCTTGAAGGAATGTTTTATACATATTATATTTGGACAAAAACCAACATTGTATAATAGATAAATAGATGTCATGGATACTATTGGGTCTCTCTTACGCATTCCATCTCAAGCACGTATAATTCCATTCATGTGTAGATCATTTACGAGTACCTGCATATGAAATACTAAAATCTTGTTTGGCATGTGAAGTTGTTGGTCCCTTTTCCCCTTGGTATGAACCTATATTTAGATACCTACAAGATGGAAAATTTCCCCCAAACATTACCCATACTGAGAAGAAATCCCTTATCCATTTCATAGCTCATTACACCCTCGTAGGAGGCATCCTTTATCGTCATGGCTACAATGGGAATCTACTTCGCTATTTAGATCTTACTAAAACAACCCACACTATTAAGGAAGTACACGAGAGGTATTTGTGGAGAACATACTAGTGGCATGGTCTTGGGTAAGAAGCTCTTAAGGGTGGGTTATTATTGGCCCACCATGGAAGAAAACTGTTGTAATTTTGTAAATAAATGTGAGCTATGCCAAAAATATGGAAACTTGATACATGCGCCAACACAGGATTTGACCTCGTATCACCTTAGCCATATTGTAAATGGGACTTGTATCTCATAGGGAAGATCCATCCTTCTTATTCAGATGGCCATACCCACAATATCAAGGTCACCAAGTATTTTACTAAATGGGTAGAGGTTGTGCCTCTTACTTATGTCACTGGTGCAAAATTTCCAAATTCATCATGAATCATCTCATTTTCCATTATGATATCCCTTCCACCACTGTCACTGATAATGGTAAATCCTTTAAGAATAAAATAGTTAAGACATTATGCCAACACTTCCATATTCAAATCAAGTGGTCTACCCCCTATTATCCTTAAGGTAATGGGTAAGCCGAGGCTACCAATAAAAATTTTGTATGGATTGTTAGTGTAAATTCACAACACCCCCAAATCGACCCTCAGATCTGCTGTAGACAAATGGTCAATTTGGTGTGAATGCACAACATTGAGTTTTCCCTAAGTGTGGGACCTTACAAATTGGGAAAACTCTCCAGATTGAGGTTGGTTCCTACTCCTTTGTTTAGGTGTATGCATGTAATTTTTGTAGAGGTTCTGATTCAAAATTCCTACTCTAAAACTACCAAGGAGATAGGGTTGAGAGAAAACATGGAAATGGAAACAAAACTAAGGAAAAAGAACAAACGGTGATACACCAAAGGAGTGCTGAACTTCTTGTTTTGTAAAAATAGACATAAATCATGGATATCTAGCACTAAAAAATGCACAGATTACCATAATGCAATGAAGGATCAGAAGACTAATAAATGCATGAGAGGATTGAAAATAGATCAAAAACATACATTATCATTTCCAAGTTTGATACAATACGTTGCAATAGCAAAGAGGAAAAAAACAAACTACAGTCTCCATGGGAGGTCTGAAACTCCTTCAAATCTACCTACTAAGGAGAAAAGAAGGGATTGCAAGAGCAAGAACGTCCAACCTTACAAAATGAGCCAAAACTAGCTTTTAATCGATGAAAAAAGAACAAAGGAGAGAGAAACATGGGAAATCCATTTTTGCACCCACCAACCGAAAACAAACATTAAAACAGAAAGGGCACCTCTGTAAATCCACTTTCCAATGTATTTAACCATGCTAGAGAAAAATGGGTGCCATACTGCATTAATTTTTGGTGGTTGGATGTCTGTTATGCATTTTTTTCCCATGCCTGGGATTTTTCTTCAATTTTCTCCCAAAAATATCCATCAAAATTAAAAATTGAGGGGTCCATCATGTAGATAATTTCAATACCTTTCTAATGACACCAAAATCATGAAAACTCGAGCTCTAGTTCGAAAGATATGGCCCTCTGAAGATTTAGGGAAAAACTGGTAAAAACAGAGTCAAAATTGGGGTTGGTGGGGTCAAACTTTAAAATTTTCCTTTTTGGAAAAATTTCCAAAAATCCCCACGCCCGCCACTCGAGACACATGGTATCTTTTGATTCAACCACGGGCTTCAAAACAATATTTTGCCCCTTTTACCTGGCTGGGAAACTTTTTCAAAAATACCCTATCGTCCCGACCTCCACCGCTGATATGGCCATGTGGCGCCATCTAATTAGTCCGTGGGGATGTGGTTCAAGTTTTTACCTTTCTTTTTGTAGGGAAAATTTTGTCTTTTGGTTTTTGGCCAAAATGGCTAAGTGCCAAAATTCTCTCCCCGGCCCCGCGTGTCCACTTCCTCCCTTTGTCGAGTCTGCGGGCTAGAATTTTCCTTTGCACCTTTTCTACTTGGAACATTTCCAACTCTATTCCGCTAGCCCAACACTCCCTAACAATTTTTTTCTCCTTACCCAAGGGCCCACTCAAGGAAAATTTCCCCCAAACTCTTCCGAGCCATAACTCAAAAAATAAAAGAGTTAGGAGGACTTCTTTACCTTTACGGAAAGGTGGAAAATTCTCTATCTGATGAAATCATACCTTAAAATTTTGAGTCCCCGAAGTATGTAGAAAATTCATTTTAAGTACTAGAAAAGGAAAAGGAGGAGAAGTTATCAAAAAATAAGCATGAGATTATTTTGGATAACACAGATCATGGAGAAAAAAATTAAGTAAGAATAGACATAATTGACAGTTAAAGATACATCCCACCCTGGGCCTATCGAAATTCCATCTACACTCCCTTGGTGTGACCCCATATTCACTAGTTTATGGAACTGAAGCCATCATACCCTTGGAAGTGGAGCTTCCCTCCTTGAGAATATCTCTTTGAGACTATCTTGATAAGTATGATAACTATATAGTTGCTCATTATGAGATCTATAGATGTTGGATGAAAAGCATATGAGAGTGCTTAATCACCTAAAAGTTTACTAGAACAGTATCAAGAGGATATAAAAAATGGATCATTCATCATGAATTGATGTAGGAGATCTTGTTCTAAAATAAAATCAGAAGAACATTATTAAGGACAGAGAAAAGAAAGGTAAATTTGAGGCTAACTGGTTAGGGCCTTATGTGGTGGTTACTAAATATGGATCAGGAGCTTATAAACTAGCATACTCAGATGGTGAAGAGCTTTCAAAACCTATGAACGCCATGCATCTCAAGTGGTTATATGCTTAAGCATGATGTAGATATTAGAAAATACCTAAAAGTATAAAAACAAAGAAAAAACAAGCAAAACATCATAAAATCAAGAAAATAGTAAAGAAAAAAATAGGTCATCCACATGTGAAAACCACACAATTATGGCGCAGTGGGAAGGTCTTTGGGTGAAAACGGTTTCGGTGCTCAAGGAGGATTCATTGGTCACAAGCTACTCTTACATCTGGATGGGTAACTCTCACCACTATCTAGGATTGGTTTCCCTTGATATGTCTAGGAACCCTTCCGATTCTATCTCCACCAAGCCGTGATTTGGCTTATTTGTTCTTATATCTACGTGAAGGATGTGCCTTTGTATATTCCCATATAATGCTAGGGTCACCTTCATAATCCACTTTCTCATACATATACATGTGGAATTATGCCTTTTGTATATTCCCACATTATGCTTGGGGCAGCCACACTTATTTTTCCTTATACATTGCTTTCACAACATCACCTTAGAAAATACAAAAATAATCAGAAAAATATACACAAAAATCTAAACTTTTAGAAAACCCCCTTAGGAATGAAGCTACACCAACCTCACAACATTGTCTTATGGAAACCTCGAAAACAATTAGAAGAGTAGCCTTCAAAAATTTTCCCTCTAGATAACCCAAAAACATTAGAAAATATATCAATGTTTTCCCACAAAATAAAGGTAGTGATTAAATTTCTTTTCGTTGTTGGTTTGTATAGTTTTAGTTATAAAAATATTCTTACATTGTATGATTAAAGTATAGTTCATTTTCTTACCTTAGATTGAATCTTGTTTGATTTAATTATGTTTCGTATTGAGTTCATTTTTAAATTTCATACTTGTAGGATATTGTTATGTATTCATTGTCTATTGTATGCATCTATTAGGATTCATTTTACTTACTTAGATTAGATACCAATTTAATATGTTGTTAAAATTTGCATGAATTCATTTCTAGTTGCATTTTGTTCTGCATGTTTGTAGATGTATATTTGTTTAGTGTTGTTAATTTTTTCTTGTGTGTTTGTTTTACTATACATTTTTTGTTATCACATCTATAATCTATCATGCATCACATATAACATCATCTAATACATCATATATACAAAAATTCTAAGTGTTACATCATACATGTATACTAAGCTAATCATCACATACCGTATCATCAATAGGAGCAAGAGGGGTTGCGCATGATCACAAATCTATCCCCCGTACAAATATGATCTAGTATCATCCCAAATGCTAGCATCTACCATAATATCTCATGTCTAAAACATATGATATTATGTAAGGATATATCATCAATCTAAAAACATGTGGTAGAACATCTCTATCTAGCATGAAATATACATAGGAAATGAAAATCATACATCACCATGATATACTCATACATCTATAAACATGAATCATCATCATAAAGCATATAAAACCATGAAAACTATAAACCATCGAATTTCTATATATACATGTATAAATATATGTCTAAAAGTAAGATATACATAATCGATACAAATTTTCCATCTAAAGGGCATGAATCAAAACTAAGCCTTCATCAAGAGGAAAAATAAAAAAATGATACATTAGTACATACATCAATCAAAATCAGCCTTCATAAGAGGCATGTATACATACATATATCTATACAAAAAGAAAGAGTCAACCATGGCTCTCGCCCTCTCCAGGGCTGCCTTGTCTATGCCTGGGGAAAAATGATGGCTGCTATGATGGGCTGGCTGCAAGTGTACCACCATGCTATCTAGTTGGATGATGTAATGATCTAACCGACTACCCTAACCTCGTGATCTAGAGCCTTTCCTACTCACATCTAGCTGATCAAAGGGTACAACACATTGTCTTATTGGAACTACTCAGTAATAGGAAGCCTTGTTATATGAGGTCTTGCCACTATCTCTCATAATATCCTAAATCATCTCTATATCCCCAAAATTAGTGGCTTCCTATACAACAACATCTCACTCCCCTGTCAGTCTACCCATATCAGCATGGGCCTATCTCAAAGTGGTGGCTTGCTGATCTTTGTCTGTTGTAATGGTCAGACTTGGGCCCATGCCCAATCTCTCGAATGATAAAACCCTATACCTATTATGAGCCTAGTCCCATTGTACCAAAACACCCTAGGCATGTGTCTATGCATGATGTAGAATGCTTAATATCTTAGCACCCTGTCTACTAGCTACTTAATCTATTGTTTCCATGCTTCACCATCCCCACGGTGAGTGGCCCGGGATCTCACCCGATCTCTCTTAGTCACTACCGTGTAAGCCCGAATGACTATCGCCACATGTAGTTTTTTTAAGTGTAGATAAATTCCCATCATCCCTACCACCACTTGAAGAATGATGTGGTGGAACCTTCTATGAAAACACCTATAGTAAAGGGGTATATAACCCCATTAGAATGTCTCTTTGGAGGCAACTATATATGTGGAGCCTAGTGCGTTTATCTCGACTAGGCCTAGGTCCATGTCTATGTGGGTGTTGTAGTGGAGGACCTTATCCCCCACCCCCATCATGACACTAGCCATCGAAAGGATCATCATCATCATCATCATCCCCATCACCTCCACCCTCATCACCACTAGGAGGCCCCACTAGGGGTGCTCTCTTTCCCTGTATCATAACTAGCTCTCGAAATTGTCAATTGACAAGGTAATACTACATGGTACCATGGAGCATACTCTAGTGTACAACCAAGATCTCTTACTACCTCAAGGGTACCCACATGGCTAGCACTATCTGTAAATAAGCTGGTCAAAGTTATATCTACGGTAATCTGTGGCCCCATGTCAAAGTAATCTCTGTCCCTATGATCATACCACATATCTGGCCCATGTATATCTTGTGTAATGCTAAACTCTCTCGGCACCTATCAACCTTGTAAAACTCTCGCATATAGCTACAAATGCCTAGCATAAAATGCTTAAATTTCACTGTACTGAGCTCTAGGAAATCTTGAGGCCATTAGAAGTGTTTTTATGGCCATCATACTACCATGACTTCATGTAGGTCATTCGGCTCTTGACAGTAATGATAAGTGACTCCCATATGTGGCCACATGTCATCACCAATTAGAACCTAGCCCATGACAAAAGGATCCTATGGAGCTCAGACTCTTAGTACACCTATGGGACGACCAATAACAATGTGGTCTCACATCCAAATATGAAGCAACATGGAAGGTCCTACCGTCTTCTGATAGTAGTATGTGATCAAGTGAAGGTCCCAGTATAAGTGTGCTAGTATGCATCGGCCCAAACATTAAGTCTCGTTGTTAATCAATCCATGTATCACTATAATGAGGCCTAGTGGAAATGAATCTTTGGTTTTATGAGGGAGTAAAACTCCATAGACAAAATCCATCGGATAGATGATGGCTTGATCAAGCTCAAGATCCTCTATGCACCATGATAATCTCACTTTGTCATCATGCGACACAAGTATATCTTGAATGCCAAAAAGATCTACAATGCACTTATCGATATCAGTTGGTGACTTGAGTGCTGAATCAGCTCATCTTGGATGGGGACCCACATGATGTGACATATTTCCTCCAAAGTAATATTGTTCTCTCCGGTGAGGAGTCGAATAAGCTGTCTCTCGCTATGCCACCGCTCGCTACAATTGTCAACGAGGCCATGATCCAAAGTAATTTGTGGCATATCGGCCACATAGGCTAGCCCCATCACATATAGAAGGATATCCAATATCCTCTAATCATCCTCATCAAATTGTACCTCTATCGCAGCCAAATGACCATATCTCTCTCTAGTGTGGAGGACGGGTAGTATCCGTTGTGTAAAAATAATGATACATGCGTTAGGGTTACATTTCTATTAAATTTTATCTAGTTTAATAGTAAATTCCTCTCTCATTCATCTAACATACTAATTTTCACTTTCTTCTATAAAAATATATTCTATTTTCATCTATACTTTTCTAATTGTTTGTAAGGGTAAGTTATATACTTTTCCCTAGCGCATGGGCACCTACTTCGACACATACACACATGTTTCAACATATATGTGCCCAATGTGTGTCCACCTCCATTTGACGTGTACACCTCCATATCGATGCATACACCCCCTTTTCCTAACCTAACATCCTACCTACCCAAGATGTATACACCTCCGATTCGGTGCCTATGCATGTTGGTCGCGTGCATGTGTGTGCGTCCCCGTTTTCCCCCTCTCAACGTGTGTGCACCCCATTTGATGAATATTTTTGCATGTACCTATATTTATATACGTATTCCTACACATACCTATGATTTTGATGCATGTGAACATGTGCATACATAAATTTTTCCCTAAAATAGCTAAAAACTAAAAAAATAGATATTAAATGCTAAAATGAAGAGGAAAGGATAGGGCACTCATGTAGGGTCCATCCGCTGCATCCCGAAGATACTCCTGGATACAATATGCTCATCTCCTCCTTGGAAGCCTCGCCATCTCACTCCAAATTCTCTCACACTTGCTCGCGGTGAAATTTTGCAAGAGCTTTGCTACAAATGAACTAGTTGTGATTGATTTACCCGGGGTGGGTATATTAGGTTGTCGTGATGCCCTTGGGGCATGTTTTCTCCATCGTGATCACTCTAACACTTCTTATCTTCACTAAATGATTATTTTTATTAATTAATTTTTTTATTTTTTATTTTTTCTCTACGCTCGAACAAGACGTGATACCTAGCCTTCATTTTTTTTTCCCGAGGTCTTTTATAAATATTCCAAGCACTTTTTTCTTCTATTTTTCTTCTATTTTACCCATCGTGATAATTATTTTTATTAAATAATTATTTTTGGCTCATTCTTCTTCTCATCGGGGCATTTTACTGCTATCTAACCCCCTTTTCTTTTCCCTAGGGAATTTTTGCATGCTTCTAGGAGATCTTCCATTTCTTAAATTCTTTTGACCGATCAAAAATATAAAAAATTATAAAATCATCCAAAAAAATTGTGAAAACTTTGAAAATGGACTAAAATTGGTAATCAACTCATTTGCAACTAAAATCTATGTCTTTCACATGGCGTTCATCTCATATCTTGTTGGTGTTTCCATGAGCATTGAGTGAAGGACTCGCAGATCCTATGAATCTCCAAACCATTTACAATAGCTATTCTTCGTACTTCATCGATTCTCTCGGGGCATGCATTTCCTAGTATTGTTTCATCGTGCACACTATTTTTCATCAGACCTAAGTGTCCTCCATCCTTTCCCTTGCATATACAAATTTATTAGGGCATAATTTTAAACCCTTATTGTTTATCAAAACATTTGGGATTACAACTCGATAACAAAATATTTGTGTAACCATCTTAAACATTGTTGGTTTGAGTGTGTGTGATTGTACTTATTTCCCTATTAAGTGAGTTTTTTTACTTCTCGTATTACATTGCATTCATGTATGTTGCATGGAGTTGGATTTTTTAGCAATGTATTGTTGTTTATATCCATGATTTTCATGTCATTTTATGCTTCCATCGTATGCTTATATTTTAATAAGGACCGATGATGAAGATTACTAGAAATATGATGAATAAGAATTGTTTATATAGAAATGCCTTGTGGATAGCTCAAAATCCCTTTTTCTTGTTATTTTCTCTTTTATCTCCCCTTTCTTCACACTATTCTTTCTTTAGTCCTCTTTTTATCATCTATCACATTCTTCCATCACCCCATCGACACTTGAGGGGGCATCCTTCATCCTACTAATTTTTCTTCTACCCCTTCAAAATTTTCTACTTGTTTATATTTGTCTACTTTCTTTGAAGTGATTTTACACACGTCACCTCTAAGAGGGGAAAATTTAAAGACCTATCATTTGGTCTACGTCATATTATTACTAAGATCATACTAGCTATCCTAGTCTCGTGTTAATTTACTACACTACACTAGTAAAACTTCCTTTCTAACCTCTTTTAAACCCCTAAACCTGCTAATTCCTCTCTAGTCAGCTTCTATAAGCATGTTTTCCCTTTAATTAACCTTTTTAGGTTAATTAAACCTATTATTGACTTTCTAAAAAATAATTTGACTTTCTACAAAAACATCTCACCTTTCTAAATAACCACTTAGCCTTCAAAATCCAGTTCACACCTCCCAATGTGCTTATCTAAAAACAACTTTTTGACTCCTTTTTAGTCCCACATGCATCCAAAACTTCCTTTTATCAAATCCAAAAGCTATAAATAGAGGGATACCCTTCCCACATTTTTGTAATAACTCTCTCTCTTTATCATTTCTGATTTAGGTCATGCTTAGGTCTTTAAGAGTCATCTCATAGTTTTTAAGTTATTTACTTGTTATTTGCTAATCCTTTCAAAGCTTTAGGTAAATGGGAGAAGCCATTAATGGTGAGATTCCATTCTTAATATTTTGAAACATAAATAAACACATAATTGATTGTTATAGCTTTAATAGGTTCACTTATAGATAGCTTTCATGGAGTAGAGAACTAATATAGTCATGTTTAGAGGTTGATTGTTTGTTTCAAGATTTATATATGCATGCAAATAGGTAGCTCTTGCTTATCTATAATATGATGGTCATTTGATTTATTTGTTCTAAATATTTTGGGGTTTCTTTAGAGATTCTTACCCCATTTTCACATATTTAACAAACTTTTCATGCACTATGATTGTCAAACCCTAATTGTCACTCTTCATATGAATCCCTTTAAAAATATTGAATGAGGTGTAGACTTCATAATTAGGTCACCCTAATTTCTACGTGTATGTACATACCATAGAACATACTTCTATAAATCCACACAATCACTTTACCTAATTACTTGAACTATATTCACCTTGTTACCACTCATAACCACCCATAACCATAAAATAAATAAAAATAAAATAGCTTAAATAAACCCAACCACCTAAAAACTCCCCATGATCCTGAAGAAGCTATAAAACCATTATAAACCACACAAACCCCATAAATGGATATGGTTGGAACCAAATTAAATCATTCTTCTTGAAAAAGGCATGAATTGACACTAATTCCCGAATCGGTGTAGATCATTAATGATTTGGTTAAATGGAATTTCTTCTATCAAATTTTACATATGCCATTGACCAAGGATATGAAAATTTTCTAAATGATAAGGTCGATTGAGTGAACATCTAAAGATCTGGGTCGAGGTCCATTGTTAATGTGAAGAGATAGATTATATTGGTGTGCTAACCTCCCTTTAGAGAATGCTTATTCAACATTTGATCATTCGAGTCACCTATACCAAAAATGTGTATCATTAATTTAAATGTATAAATCATTATTTCTAAATTTGAATTACAAAATTGTTCATTATATCCAAGTATGCATGTCCAAGAACATCCTGTTACCTATTTAGGAGGTTGGTATTACAAACATTATGTGCTTCTTTTTTTTATTAAGGGAAAATAGTTTTGAAGGGACTATACCCCGTATACAAAAGGGCTCAAAAGCAAGATAGCAAAGGTGAGAGAAACAACCCAGAGAAGGGAAAAATGGCCAACCAAAGATGGCTCAACAGCCAAATATGACAATACAAGTGAAGAAAGGATCCAAATGAATAATGATCCAAAAAGAAGCAGAAAATAGTAAGAAGCAACCAAAAGAGAAACAACATATAAACTCCACCAAAAAGAAGCTCCGAACCGCCGGATAACAAAGCAACACATCAACCCGTTACTTGATAGCCCTATCAATCTTGGTCTTGATAGCCTGTAGTGACATGAAGAAGGCAATGGTAGTGGCCTGAGAGGATTCTCTCATATCCACCTGAGCAATTACAATATCCCTTTTCTCTTTAGGGCCCCAAATGTCCTCATTAACCCCACTTAAACTGCAGACACTATGTACATGTTGTTCAATGAAATTATAAATGCTTTTAAGCGAAGAAGAAGGGATTTTAGCTTTTATGCTCTTGAACTTTTTTGTCTTGGAAGGACTACTTCAAATAGGGTGGAGAACAGCAAGACCATGGAGGAGAAGGTTGGGATTAAGCAATAAATGAGAAAGCCTTAGGTAAAGGAAATATAAAACTTCCTTTCGAAGGTGGTCGGAAATGTCTCCCCTAATATGAATTAACACAAAAGATGGTGTGCACGCGTAGAAAATATCAATTAAATTGTTTCGTTGAAGACTACTGCAAATAAGAACACAAGGTAATAAATGGGAAAGGCCTTGGTTATAAAACTTTGAAGGTGGTAGTTGATGATAAGAGAATTAACACAAAAGACTGTAAAGATGGCGTTTCGTTGAATTCTTGAAAGGCGTAGTTTTCGGTTTTGATCGAGGAACCGATGGCGATTCTTGATAGCGATGCCGATTCTAGCGATGCCTTGCGGCCGATACCGGTGGGTTCTAGGATCTTCTTAGTAGCTATGGTGTTTTGTAAAATTTGGTTTATGGATGATATTAGGAAATGGGATGATTAGAAGCAAAAGAATATGATTAGATGATGACACGTTGGGTAGTAGATTCGAGAGACGGATTTAGGAGGACTGAAATTCACAAAGCATAAGAAATGTTATAACAGAGGACATGCAAGATGTGACTTACTGGTTTTGACAAAGATGCAAGTTGATCTCCTTGGTTGTAAACACTTCTGGTATTTCCACTCGTCTCTGCTCTGTCAAGTGAAGATCTGGACTCTGTTCCTCGCTCGCAATGCTCTCTGTTGATCCAGAAATCCTTTGACTGATCTCCAAAAATGAAATTCCGATCCGTTGTTTTGGTTTGGGGAGCCCATTTACAGGGAACCGATGGCGGTTACGTAACCGACGGCGGTCGAGTAGGAACCGGCATCGGTAAGGAAAAAGTAGGCTATTTTTAGTAAAATAGCCCACCTTCCCTACTTTTCTCCCGAGAGATCAGTTGCGGGCTTGGTCAAGTGGCTAGAAGGTCGGCTTTGGGTGCGAGTAAGGAGGCATTAGTTATGGATGTGAGTCTAGACCAAGTCATGGGTCTTAATTAGGTTAGTTTAGGGTTAGGGCTAGGTCATGATGAGGTGGCAAAGTGAGGTGGCGGGTAAGGTGATGTGGATTTATCAATTATAAGGTAATTAATAAATAATTGTGTAAGGTTTAGGTGATGAGGTTAGATTGCGAGATGAGATGCGGGTCACAAGGGGTCGTAAGACACAAATTTGGTGTCTACATTAGCCCCTTATTGTCGTGTAGCTTGTTTTGTAAAGCTGCGCGGACAATAATATGAAGTGGTTTCTCATGTTAAGGATATAGGTAATCCCCCTCAAATCTATCATGAGATTGAGTGAGCGAGAAATCGGGGATAGGGTTGATAAAGGGTAAATGGGGTAGAGGGGATGGTAAGATGGTGGGGTAGGTTCGAGGAAGCGGACGCATATTGAAATGCCATAGTACGACTAGGGTACATGATTTGTGAGCAAACCAGCGGTCATGAGAGGCAAAGGTCGATAGTTTATCCAAACAAGGGTGATATAATCACGGTATCAAGGCATAGGAAGTAGCCCGGGGTATATAACGGGTAAGGTACGAGAGCGTTTAGGCATGTTCGGCGGTACAAAAGGTTGGTTTGGTTGAGATAAGCGTCACGGTCTAGAGTCTGCAGGCAAAGTTGGTCGACAGATCAAGTCAAGGACCCTAATCATGCTAAAACACGAACAGGTGAGCTCGATTGAACAAAAAACTACCGGATGGGTGGATAAAAGTGTATGGTGTTGATTTTGGGTAAGGGATGGAAGTGGTGCGGCCGTGGGTCGGGCCAAGTTGTTGGGTTGCGGCCTTGGGTCGGGCCAGAAGGGTAAAGGGAGGCCTTGGGTCGGGCCAAATAGTGAGGGCGAGGCCTTGGGTCGGGCCAATTGGTAGGTTGAGGCCTTAGGTCGGGCCAAATTGGTAGGGCGAGGCCTTGGGTCGGGCCAAATGGGTAGGGCGAGGCCTTGGGTGAGGCCGAAAGGTAGGTTGAGGCCTTGGGTCGGGCCGAATAGGTAGGTTGAGGCCTTGGGTCGGGCCGAATAGGTGAGGTTGAGGCCTTGGGTCGGGCGAAATGGGTAGGTTGAGGCCTTGGGTCGGGCCGAATAGGTAGGTTGAGGCCTTAGGTCGGGCCGAATAGGTAGGTTGAGGCCTTGGTCGGGCCGAATAGGTAGGCCTTGAGGCCTTGGGTCGGGCGAATGGGTAGGTTGAGGCCTTGGGTCGGGCCGAATAGGTAGGTTGAGGCCTTGGGTCGGGCCAAATAGGTTGAGGCCTTGGGTCGGGCGAGGCCTTGGGTCGGGCCGAATAGGTAGGTTGAGGCCTTGGGTCGGGCGAAAATGAGGCCTTGGGTAGAATAGGTAGGTTGAGGCCTTGGGTCGGGCCGAATAGGTAGGTTGAGGCCTTAGGTGGCCGAATAGGTGGTAGGTTGAGGCCTTAGGTCCGAATGGTAGGTTGAGGCCTTAGGTGGGCCGAAGGTAGGTTGAGGCCTTAGGTCGGGTGGACAAGTGAACAAATGGTGTGCAGTGACAAAGGTGGATAGAGGCGATATTGGTGAAAAAGAGGCAAGGAGTAAATAAGGGCAAAGAATGGGGTGAAAGTTGGGTAGAGAACCGATGTCGATTCTGCATGCCGATATCGGTTAAGGGACCGATCCGGTTCTTAGGGCAAAATGAAACCGATATCGGTGAAAGGCGAAAAACCTATAAAAAAGAAAAATACGGCTTGTCATTGTCACTTTTGTTATTTGCAAACCAAATCGACTTATCGGCGTGGAGAGTTGAGATTAGAGGCTTGATTGAGTGAGGTGGAGCTATTGTATTGGCGGAGAGAGTTGATAGTGGGCCCGATTAAGGAGAGAAGGCGTGATTGATTGGCGGGGACCCAGCAGATCGGGATTGGAGCCATGGCACGGCGAGGAGGAGGCTGGAGAGGCTGGACCGGTGGACCGCCACCACCCATCCCACCACGGCGGCGTGTCGTCGTTCGGAGTAGGTCGAAACTCTTTAATTTGGTGATTTGGTTGTATTATGCTAAATTGGGGGTTTGGGTAGGAATTAACCTTTTTTAGGAAATAATGAGAAAATGGAAATGATTTGAAAAAGGGAGAGGGTAGATAGGCTAGATAGGCTAAGGTGGGTAGGTGGGTAAGTTTTTAGGGTATTTGGGTGGGTAGATGGGTAGAAATAGGTAAAAAATGGTTTTGGGGGGCGCGCGGGGTTCGGCTCGGGAAAACGATGGCCGATGTCGGTCACTAAGCGGCCGGCATCGATCGCATGAAATTTTAGGGAAAAGGAGTGTTGTTGGTGACCGGCGTCGGTCATGTATCGGCGTCGGTCGGTGGCTTGTGGTTTTGGTTTGTGGGTTTGGGTTGTGGGTGGGTTGGTTGTTTTGGGTTTTGGGTTGGGTTGTGGGTGGGTTGGGTTTTTTGGGTTGGGTTGTGGGTGGGTTGGGTTGGGTTGGGGGGGTGGGTGGGTGTGGGTTGGGGGTGGAGAATGGTTTGTGTGGGGGTTGGGTTGGGGTGGGAAGGGTTGGTGGTGGGTTGGGTTGGGTTGGGTTGAGTTGGGGTGGAGAAGGGTTTTGGGGTTGGGAAGGGTTTTGTTGGGTTGGGTTGAGGGGTGGGAGAAGGGTTTGGTGTAGGGTTGGGTTTTGGGTTTTTGGGTGGGGTGGGTTTGGTGGGGTTGGGTGGGGGGAGGGTTGGGTTTGGGGTGGAGAAGGGTTTGGTGTGGGTTGGGTTGGGTTTGGGTTGGGTGGGGGTTTGGGTAGGGTTGGTGTTGGGGGGCTTTGGGTTTTGTGTGGGAGTTGGTTTTGTGTTGGGGTTGGGTTTGTGTGTTTTGTTTGGGTTTTGTTTTTGTTGGTTTTGGGTGGGATGGTTTTGGGTTTTTAGGGTGGTAGGTTCTTTAGAGGGGGTGGTAGAGAGTCGGGGTATGGTCGGGGGGATAAAAAAGGTGTTTAGATGATAAAGTAGATGTTGTAATAAAAAGTAGGTCTAAGGATGTGGGTTGGTTTTGCGAGGCACGTCGGCGATTGGCGATGCGGGATAGGATGCCCCAGCTGTTAGTGCGGATGAGGCCACACGTATCTGCGGCTCATTGGGCCATCATGCGCGAGTGGGACTCGGTGGAGTCGAGAGTATAGAGCGATAGAGAGATCACGGCGATGGTCGCCCTCATCGAGAGATGGGATCGGCGACAATGTGTTCCATCTCCGGCCCAGGGAGATGGCCGTCACATTGGAGGATGTGTATCGCATCCTTGATTTACCTATCGAGGAAGCGATCTTCGAGTAGGTCGAGACTGCCCATGGATGGCATCTGCGAGTTTTGGGGATGCGGCCGCGCTGCGACCTACCATAGCGCGAGTATCGAGTGCAGTGACATGTACCGTGCGCATCGACACGAACACGGCCATTTGTGTTGATGATGGTTGGGATCACTGCCCGCCCTCCCGGACTCGAGAGGAGGCCGCTTCCCACGAGCATTGATGGGAGTCTGCTTGAGATGGTGGAGGAGCACACATTACGCACAGGCACGGTATATCAGTGCGGTATACGAGGAGCTATGGGGCTATCGCGGAGGAGGCGGTCGGTATTTGCTCTACATTTTTGTTGCATTGTTGGGCATACGAGCACATCGTATGCATCGAGCGATAGGGTTACCCCCAGCGGCGGGGCCACAGGTCATATACCGATATGGCTTTCGAGAGGTGGTTGGGGGTCGTGGGCGACCACGGCGTTGTTGCGAGTCGGGATGTGGCATACTATAGACATTTTCTAGAGGGCCTTACGAGTAGACATTGTATGGAGACCCTACGAGAGGTCACCACCACTGGCGAGAGAGCCGCTTACGGTTGCGCCTAATCAGTACACATTACGGATAGCGGGGCGGAGGCCGGGAGAGTACGGCGGATACCCCAGAGAGAAGTATGCGAGGCGAGATGGGGCTGCGGCAGGATGAGCCACCTCCCTTCCCTCGGTACGGGAGGGATGATGTAGAGCCCCCTTGCACTGCACACCACGGCCTTTGGATCCAGTTGGGTAGCGAGAGGTCGGCGGTGTGAGGTGTAGATGATCTTTGGGTGTGCGGGAGCATACGGGGTGTGGTGGGCAGGCGAGAGGCGGCAGAGATAGTACGCTGCACGGCCAGACTTAGGCTGCGATTATAGAGAGAGAGATCAGCTCGGGGGTGAGTGCGGCTCTTACGAGGGGTAGCTAGCTGCTGCGCGAGCACGAATAGGTGTCTTACGGGGCAGCTAGCGAGCTCGAGCACGAGCACGGCAGCACCACCACCACAGCACCACAGCCACAGAGTGCGAGTACGAGCGGCGGCACAGTACGGCGCACCACCGCGGCCACAGCGAGCACCACCCGGCAGCACAGCCACGAGCTCGGGGCATTGGTTGTAGAGTGCAGAGGACCGGCCCAGCTCCGTCGGTGGCTCGAGAGCGCTATATGGAGGTTAGAAGCGAGAGGCCGATATTATCGGGATATTCTTGATGAGTACGGAGTCGAGTATCGAGCTTATACGGCGCATAGGCGAGAGACCTCTCACGGCCGAGAGATCTCGGGGAGAGTGCGGCCACGGTGGCGTGTCCGTGGCAGGCGGAGGCGAGAGGCACCACGGGGACCAGCGGGGAGAGGTGCGAGGCGGTGGGGGAAGGCTGAGAGATCCCAGACATGGTTGTTGTATTTTAGAGATGGGCTGGGTCTGTGAACCGGGTGTATTGATAGAGGCTGCGTGCTATGTATTATTCATGTATTCATTCATTCATTTATTGTATACGGCTGCTGCGAGCGAGTAGGGGTTGTATAGTGGATGCGGTCTGCGAGCGAGTATATAGCTATTTTGATACGAGGACCGGCGGCTGCGAGCGAGTCGAGATTTTTGCGATTATTGCGGCTGCGTGCGGCTTTGTTGTATGATGAGATCACGAGAGGCCCGATGTAGGGCACATTGTATTTTGAAAACTTGTATATATATATATATATATATATATAGACGATGTTTTGATCCACATGCGGTGTTCAAAATGTGTTTAAATATTTGGTTAATAATATTTGGTAATATATAGAATGTGTGATGAGTTTAATTGACATGTTGATAGATGGATGATGCTGATGTTTTTGTTTTTTTGTACGTATATATGAATGTCAGGTTATGTGATGAATTGGTGGTTTTGTGACATTGTGATATATGTAACTGATGAGTTGGATCCAAATGATGTATAGATTGATAGTTTCTTGATATCCGTAGTTGATGGTTTGTGTATTTGTATAAAATAAATGATGTTAATGAAATTGTAATGCTATGTGTGGTGGATGAACAAATGTGGTAAATTGTGTTGTTTATGCAGGAAAAGAGGCGGGCGCGACAAAAATTTAGGTGAGAAATGAAGAAAAAAGCTGTTGTTGAGAAAAAGATAGGTGTGTAACCGATATCGGTTAAGGAACCGATATCGGTAGTGATAGGCCGATATCGGTTAAAGTAACAAATACGGTTATTTAGGTATGAGCTTTTCTAAAAATAGAAAAGCTAGGGTGGTGACTTAAGTTTTAATTTTAGAGCCATGCGAGAGGTTAAATCTGTGACGCGACGCGGCGAGGTATTTTTTTGATAAGTAGAGACGAGGTTTTGCATGAGAGATTTGAGTGATAAGGAGAAAAGAGACAAGGAAAGTGAATGTGATCCGAGATTCGAGAAAGCGAGAAAGACAAAGTTGAAAAGAGGTGGTGATCATGGCGAACGAGGAGAAGCATCCGGCGCGGCGGGGAGAGAGGAAGACAAGGGCCACCTCAAGCTGCTGCTGACCCAAGAGGTATCACTTGTTTGTGATTTAACTCTTTGCATGTTTTGGGAATGAGCTAGAGGAGAATAGGTAAGTAGATATGAGAAAGACAACATGATAGCGAGGGGTATAGATGAGGTGAGTGTTATGGGGTAGGTAATTCGGGGGTTTGGGTATATATGTTTGTATATAGAAAGGAATAAGCGATCAATTTATTATCGTAGGTGGTTGTTTTTAGGAAGGTGTATGTAATGTGTGGCAGTGGCCGGTAGCGGTTAGGAGAACGGTATCGGTTCTTGAACGATACGGTTATGTATAAGCGATCCGATTCTTGGAGAGAATTTCGAGAATGTTTGAAAAACCACACGGATTGAATGGTTGTTTGTTGTTTTGGTGTATGCAGGCAGAGGCAGGGTTGAGGATGAATGATAGTGTGCCAGCGCTGTTGTCACGAATCCGAGCGGATGTAACACCAGCGGAATGGACATTGATAAATCGTTTGGGGTTAAGTGGAATCCGTTATTATTCACGAATCGCACGTAACCATGGTATATTCTGAGCGTTGATTGAAGATGGAATCCGAGACAAATACCTTTTATACGCAGCAGGGGAGATAGCGGTAACATTGGAAGATGTGTTCCGTATTTTGAGACTCCCTATTACAGGAGAACCAGTATATCAGGCACTACCTAGCGCGGCACGGGGAGCGATAACAGCAGTATTTGGTCCATACGCACGAGATTTGACACAGCGAGGTTTATCATTTACGTATGGGGTAATGTATACGGCACACCACGAGAGACAAGGTTAGCGGTGATATTAATGATAGCGGTAGGGTATTATGCATTAGAGGCGGAAGGAGGAAGATTTCAAAGGCATTGATGTGTGTTATTGGGAGATGATAGAAAGGCGTGACTTTTGCATGGGCACTGCATATTTGGCGTGGCGGAGCTATACTGAGGGTTTATGGGCTTGTAGGTGAAATCACGGGCGACCATTTGGATTGTTCATACTTATTACCTGCTGTTGGGCCTATGAGCACATTGTTTGTGTGCGACCAATAGGCCAATCCCTCGAGCGAGAGAGGCCGGAGTACGAGAGGTTGGGATTGAGCGATGGGTCGAGAGCAGAAACAAGAGCGAGATCTCGAGGCCGTGACGGGTGACATTGTGTATTACGAGGCAGGTATGGGAGAGGTGACGGTTGCGGACATCTGTTGGAGGCCTTACGGGAACTATATAGTAGCAGAGAAGCATAGGCGAGAGTTAAGGGGTGTAGAGCGAATGAGGTGGATCGCGGGGCACGAGGCCGAGTGAATATGAGAGGATTCCTATAGATCGCGTGCGGCGACAATTTGGATTTGTGCGGGATATACCCCTGGCTTATAGACCATATATGAGATCGGCAGCGAGGCGGTACTCTCACCTCCCGGCCAACACCTCGAGAAGGTCTGAAAGAGTAGCGGCCGATCGCGAGGTAATGGGCGAGAGCAGCGAGAGGCCTATAGATTATGGTGGGCAGCAGAGCTGCGAGGTATACGTGATTGTCTGACATAGCATTTGTGATTACAGCGAGAGAGGATAAATCTGCGGCGTTTAGTTCAGCAGCTCAAGCGAGTGAATGAGACAAAAGATTGTTAGCGATTTGCGGAGTCACGGGGGGGAGACTAGAGGCTGGAGTCCTCCATGCGAGAGGCGTATTCATATGTTACGAGGAGAGATTGGCGAGATCGGTGGCGGTACCAATAGCCGTGGTACCTTTGAGAGACGAGAGAGGCCGGCGAGAGGGTCGGCGATCACGATCATCACCTAGTTCGGGATGAGGCGTGAGAAGTGCGAGTAAATGTTAGCAAGGTATAAGAATAAATAAGGATGCCGACACTGCGTGTCGATGATAGAGAAGATGTATTTGTTTAACATCTAAATAAAGCTGAATATGTATGGTGATTTGAGTTATGATAATAATAAGAATGTTTTGCGTTTTGACTTTTGGTGTTTTGAAAAAGGATAAAGAGGAATGTGATTAAATAGAAATACGAAATATTTATTATACCACACATGATAGATTATGGTAGGGGATGGTCGAGCTAACCTTGGGAGACCCCATGTCTCGAAGTCTTGCCTACATAGCCCATTGCACAAAGCAAGGAGGGCCTCGGACCGATGTAGTTCTCCCTTAGGATCGGGGAGGAGGGAATTCGAGAGCAATTTAGTACGGTTTAGGCAATTGGTTGGTTGGTAAAAATATTAAGATTGGTAAAGGTAAGGTTGATGGTGTTGGTAATGAATTGGTGATGTTGTAAAAGGTATAAGGGAAGCGAAAGTTAGCCTACCCAAGTAGAAGGAACCATGTCTGATTAAGGTCAACACACAATCCTAGATGCGAGGCAAAGTAGAAAAGAGTGCTCCGTAGGTGAAAAGAGCTAAACAAACCACACAACGTAGAAGCGAGCTTGGAGCCCTAGGTACCGTGCATAGGCGAGAAGTCAATAGGTGAAAAGAGTTGTGTGATCACATGATATATCGGCGTACATTACGTCCCTTGAGTTGAAACAAATGGTGAGGTGAGGTGGATGGTATAGGTGAGTGCGAGAGAACTTATTACAAAGTGAGTGTTACGCGAAAGAGAACCTACCCTAAATAGACAAGTCCATGACTCAAAAGTCCTTTTGAATGAGGCTTTTATTTTATTGAATGTAGGTGATCGATGCGGGAAGTCTACTGAGGATATTGATTGTATTATTCTTGAGGTCTTCACGAAGGTGATCGATGCGAGAAAGCCTGCTAGAAAGAAATTTATTGTGTATATTTGTCCTTCGAGGAAGCGATCTATTTATAGTAGCGAGATATGATTTTAGTGCATAGCTGTCCTTGAGGAAGCGATCTATATAGAGAATAGCAGCAATAATTTGGCATATATTTGTCCTTCGAGGAGCGAGTCTATATTTAATTTAGATGACTAGATGTTCTTTTTAGCGTGAAGCATCTAGTTTAGTAGGAAGTTTGACTCAAGAAAATCCCATAAGAATACGGCTTATTTTAATACGTTGAAGTCATGGACTAGACTAAAAAGGGGAAGGCATCGTTAAGGGGAGGTGAGAGGTGAGCTTGATTTTATTTGAGATGTAGGAAACAAGTGCATGTGGTGGTATGGGAGCTCAAGGGACGAGCAGTAGGCGGATAAGAAGTGATATAACACTAATTTCAACAATAGAATGGTCGAAGATGCAAGGCATTAAGGGGCTCAGGCTCAGGTTTACCATTAAGCGAAGCTAAGCGATAAGTACGAGATCCATAGGTGTGAGTGATTATATAAGGCCCAATCGATTGGGAGCAAATTTTCCACGTTTGCTCTTTTCTAGTTTGGTTACATGTTGATTCTCTTTGAGGACAAGATCACCAACCTTAAAAGTACGCTCATGAAGTCGCTTATCATAAGCACGTTTAATGCGTTTTTGATAGATTTGAAGGTGATCAAGAAGGCTGTAAGGCGGCGTTCGTCAAGAAGCTCAATTGGGCTAACCGCTCTTGGCGGAAATCATCGTTGGTGAGAATATCTGAAGAGATATTCTAAGGGAGGTATTTGTATTTCGAGAGGCAAAACAGCCTCGGTACCGTATATAAAAGAAAAAGGTGTGGCATTAGTGGAGTACGAATACTAGTGCGATAAGCCCAAAGGGCAAAGGGGATGTGATCGTGCCAATTTCTTCGGATTCATTGACAACTTTCATGAGGATTTTGGTTAGTGTTTTATTAGAAGATTCGGCTTGCCCATTGGCTTGTGGATAGTAGGGTGATGAGAAGCTAAGTTTGATACCAAAGTTGTCAAAGGTCTTGCAACAACTTGTTTTTAAAAGATTTACCATTATCATTATTAGGCGATGAGGAATACCAAAAGCGAGATAATGTGATGGTTAATGAATTCGACAATTTTTTCTTTTTGATTGAAATGAGTGGAATAGCCTCCACCCATTTTGTGTAATATTGTCATTGTGATTATCCAGCGGTGGCGTTGTGAAGAAGGTCGGGTGAATCTCACCAATAAGGTCTAAACCCCATTGTGAGAAGGGCAAAGATCTCGGCGACTGGAAGCGGGTGGCTAGGAGTATGTTGAAGGTTGGCATGTTCTTGACACATAACACAACGCTTAACATATTCGTAGCGATCGTTATTGAAGTAGGCCAATAATAACCAAGGCGAAGGATTCGTTTGGCCCGCAGCAAGGCGCTAAAATGTCCACCACAAATACCGTCATGGACTGTTGGATGGTATGAGTGGCCTCGCGCTTGATTAGGCAGCGAAGGAGGATGCCATCAAAGCCACGTTTATAGAGAGTCCCCCATGACAACATAACGCGAAACACTTTTAAGAAAAGCACGTTTGCCGTTACTAGTAAGGTCGGTGGGAGGCGAGAGATTGTAAGGTAGTCGTGAAATTGGTGGTACGGGTATCCTGCGAACTAGTAGACACGGTATTTATCGTACAAACTACCGGGGTTGAATAGGATGGGACAAAAAGTTGTTGGACCATGACGAATAATTGAGTCGGTTGGTGCGGCGGGAATTTGCGAGGCTAAGCAAGCCATAGTGTCATGCAAATTTGTTAGTGGAGCGTGGAATGGTTTGTATAGAATAGTGAGTAAATAAGGCTAGAAGTGAATCACGTAGTGTTTGTATTTTGAAGTTCCTCATTTTTGCATTGGTAGACGCCCATGCTTGATTGACTACCAATTGAGAGTCGCCAAAAATGTTGATAGATTTGATGCCTAAGTGTACGCAACTTGGAGACCGAAGCAAGGGCCTCGTATTCCATTTGTATTATTAGTGCGAGGAAATCAAGCCGAAATGAAAGAGGCATAGGTTCAGCGTCGAGAGGAATGAGAACAACGCCGGCTCCTCCGCTGCGTTGGCATTTAGATCCATCGAAGAAAGAGGTCATTTGATCTGACTCTTCCCGGAGTGAAAGAGTGGCGATGAGTTCGTCGGGAAGGTAAAATTGGTAAATTGTTCCCGAGGTAAAGGGCCTCCATGAAGTTAGTGCGAGTTTGTCCTTTGATTGACTTACATTTATGCGAATTCAAGGTCAAGGTCGGCGAGGAGCATAAGCCATCGAAGCGATACGTTGGTTTAGATGCGGTTTGGCGTACATATATAATGAATGGGAGTCTGTGTTGGTGATGACAAAAGTTTTGTGATTAGGAGGTAATGTCGGAGTTTGGTGGCTACAAATGATAGGGCAAGGCACAATTTTTCTACATGTGTATACCTAGTCTCATAATCCACGAAGTACGACTTATATAATAAGCGGCTTTGTTCTCGTCGTGCGAATCCGATGTGCGAGCATAGCACCTATAGCATGGTCGGTGGCGGAAAGATAAAGGTAGAAAGGGCGGTCGTCTGGGGTGGGATAAGCACGGGTGGCTGCGAGATAGGATTTGAGAGCTTGAAGGCTTGGTGACACTCCTCACTCCATTGAAAGGCAATGTCCTTTTTAAGAAGGTGATGAAAAGGTTGACACCGATCAGAGAGTTGGGAGATGAAGCGTCGGATAGATTGGAGCTTACCTTGTAAACTACGATTGTTTGAGATTTTTGGGTGGGGGCATTTCTAGGATAGCTTTGACTTTAGATGGATCGACCTCGATGCCACGAAAAGAGGCGATAAAGCCAAGAAGTTTTCCCGAAAGAACACAAAGACACATTTCTTTGGTTGAAGGCGGACGAGAATATTATAGTGAGGCGATCAAAAATAATGGTTAAAACATCGAGATGTTCACTACGATGTTTAGACTTGCGAGAAGATCGTCGACATAATCTTGAGGATAGTGTGCATAATGTCATGAAAAATGTAGGTCATAGCCGCGATAGAGTAGCCGGCATTCTTAAGGCCAAATGGCATGACACGATAACGAAGGTTCCCGAGGAGTTATGAAGGCGGTTTTGTGTTGATCGGCGAAGCGGACCAAAATTTGGTTGTATCTGAAAAGCCATCCATGAGAAGAGCATCTCATGACTGCAGTTAGATCAACAAGTTGGTCAATGCTAGGTAAGGGAAGTCATCCTTAGGGCAAGCGAGGTTAAGATCCAGGAAATCTGTGCATATCAGAAGTCCCCCTGTCGCTTTAGTAGCAGTGCGATGTTAGAAATCCATTGAGGATAGTCGATAGGCAAGATGAAGGAAGCGAGAAAGGAGTCGTTGGAGCTCCTCTTTGACCAAGAAGCAATGCGTGGATGCATTTTCTCAATTTTGTTTGGATTGGTTTGGAATCGGGGTTTAGGGTGATGTTATGGAGGCAATGGTAGGATCAATTCTGGCATGTCGGCGTAAGACCATGCGAAAGCTTGGTTGCGAGCACGGAGAAAAGGTAGTAAAGGCGGCTTGTTACGATGTTAAGGGATTGTCAATCTTCACAATGTGAGATCCTCCTCCGTGTGGATGTTGATTTCTATAGTAGATTCGTTCGGCATGGTTTGGGTTTGAGATGGTAAGGCTCGTTGAATATAAGAATCATCGCGCGCGAGGTAAGTGAGGATGGAGTCATCATCGGCATTCAACAACATTAATCAAAGGCGAATCCTCTTGATCATGCGGATACGAAGGGGAAGAGAAGATGGGTCCTCATTATCGCGTTGATAAGTGAGAGGACCTATGAAGATAGCATTTATGAAAAAAAAAAAAAAAAAAGTTAGGAGGATGGATTCGAGGGTCTATAGATTTGTGGGTGATGATGGCAAAGTGGGTGATGATGGTTTGGTAGGGCGGCGTCTTCTTCTTCGAGGATACGGTGACGGGGAGGTGTCTCTGTGTAGGTGTTCGGGAAAAGCGAGACCACTGCGATCATTATGTTTACGGGTAGTCACGGGAATGAGTGTATGTCGGCCTTGTTCGTAAAGGCCAAAACCAAAGCCTTTCCACGCCGCGGCCGAGTCAAGAAGGTGAGGCGAAAGCGAGCGATTTGTCAAGTATTGAAAATCGGATTGGAAGGAACCACACCAAGAGGAGGTTCGGGGGTAATGGAGGATGCGTCAACACCCCCATACGTTAGGTTAGTGCGGTGATGGGGTGGTCGTAGAGATTACCTCCCCACGCGGCGGTCGTAGGTGGGATGTGCATGTAATTGTCCGTACTCTGCGGGGTAGGAAAGAACTAACGTTATATAGGCGGTACTCCCAGCGTAAGGCTGAAAAACATCTACTAAGGGTCGGAGGTTGGAATGTTAGGCTGCGGGAAGGAAGTGGTTTTGCGATGGTGGTTTCATCGGTTGAAGGCGTAGGCGCGGTTGAGGTGGATGGTTGAGGTACATTTGAAGAGGATGGTTGGGTTGAATGTATGGGTGTCTTGATTGGTATAAGCACATCGTTAGGGCGGTATAACATATTGCGAGGTTTTAAAGGGGGAGGGTCAGCTTTTACGGTGTAGGACTTCCCCTCGTACTCAAATTTTATGCATCATGTAATGTTGAGGAACGCATCCCATGGCTCGGATCGAGGGCGACCCAGCAATATATTATATTGGAACTCTCCCTCAAGACATAGAAGAGTTCGGGTAAAGTCGTGGTCCTACCGAATGTTGAGGATCACGGTGCCTAAGGTAGAAGTAATAGCGTCATTGAATGACCGCATGACATGATGGGGTTGGCACATGCAACTAGAAGGGATATTCATTTGTTGGAAGGCTTTTGAAGAGATGATGTTTAGGCTAGCACCCCGTCAATCATAACACAGCGTACCCGAATGTCCGGATGTAGGTGAGATGAAAAAAAGAGTCGGGATCTTACATGTACCAAAGTCAACAATTTCGTCTTGAGGCCCAGCTGCAATGACTTGTTATGCGAGAGGCGAAGTGGTTGGGGCGAGTGGGTTGTTTGGTGAGAGAAGCAGCGTGATTGGGTGTTAGAATGGAGGCGGCAGGCGAGGGTTTCATTAGGTAAAACCTCTATCCCTTGAAGGATCTCAACGAGCTTGTCGATGAGATTGAAGTCGAATGAGATCATACAGTGTCATTTTACGGGCGATTGGTGAATTTGTTTAATCATATTTCGGTGGGCAATGCCATTAGAGCGGGATAGGCGGGTCGCGAATGACCACTTTAGGTGGTGGTGCAATCGGGATGTTTGACGGAGAAAGAGATGCGCGAGTGTGTTTTCTTTTGCTTTCCCATTGTTTTTACGCCCTCGAGTAGCGACACTAATCATATTAATCTCGTAGACTGAGATGAGGAAGATGGTTGGGATAACTCATGGTCTTGAGAGGTGGGGTTGTAATAATGATAGATCTTGGTGAGGCGGGGACAGATGGTATAGGAGAGGAATGGAAACTAAAGGTCTCTCCCTTCGTAAGTTGTCTTTCTTAATCTTTCTATCGGGAGAGGTGGTGTGAAGGATGGTTTTAGAGCTTTGCATCCCTCCACATCATGTCTGGTGTGCGGTGATAAGCGCAGATTTTAGACTCATCGTAACCCATAGGTCGGGGTTTAGGCGGGTCATAAGGTCTAAGTGGAGGTAGAAATGGTCGCATTCTCCACCAACATAGCAAGGATTTTGGCGTAAGATCCTTTGAGTGGGTCAAAATCGGAAGAGGATGAGGTATTGGTTGTGCGGGTTTTGGTAATGTTTGGGCGTGGTTGGTTCGCACGGGTGGTGGTTTAGCGAGGGTGTTGATACGTGGTTTTCACTAAAGCGTGATTTCTTTGGCGCGAAGCTATGTTGGATGATGAGGCGCGAGATGATGTGGTATCGAGAAAACAACCACGGGAAATAGGAGTGACCGAAAACAAATCTTTTGATGATGGAATTTGTTTAGGGTTGATAGGTGGACGAGGATACGCGGAGTAGCGGTGTTCTTATACCACTGGAATTTACTGTATGGGTGCGGAAGGCGTAGGTTGTTTTGAAGAAAGCGCGGGAGGTATGATATATTGATGTAAGGTAGAGGATGGGGTCCCAATATGGAAGGTAGGTATGCGATGATGGTTTTGATTGTGATAGGGGCACGGATTGAGTTTGTCTCTAGGTGGCGGGACGGATTTATTTTGGATAGATCGAGTCGCTTAGGCGGGTGCGTTAGGTGGGCATTGGTGAGGTCCCAGCGTAGGGAAGATCTGGTTAAGTTGATAGAAGTGGACGGGGCATTTGGTAGAGGTGAGGGGGTGAAGGTGAAGCAGGGGCATTTTAAGCACGTAAACACTTCGGGTATATGGTGGAGACATCGGGATCGAGTCATTTGCATTTGAGTAGAAAAGGGGTACTCAAGCGTTCCCATAGGGCACTGTCTACATCTTACGTGGAATGGCAGTCCTCACGTGTGAATATGAACTTTTTTATGCGGAAGAGCGGCGGGTTGTGATTCCGAGTCCCTTTGTGGGTGTGACACGGGGAGGAGGTAGATGAGGCCTTTGTATCAATAGATGTTAAGAGGTCAACGGTCGTTGAAAAGATTTAGGCGATGAGGACTAATAGGTAGGAGGGCGTGTTTGAGGGGATCTGTCATGTTTAAAGAATGTGGTGATGTCGGTGTAAGAGATTTCTCGTCTAAGGATGTCAAAAGGAGTGGCGAGCCTTCCTCTTGTGCAGCAAGAAGCGGTAGAAGGGACGTTTGGGAAATAGATAAATTAGATAACATCCGCTCACGAGTCTTGTAGGGATGTGGTGTAAGAAGACTCATCGATGAGAAGAGAAGTCAAGGCGATTAACTCTTTTATGGGTAAAGGAATGATTTCACTTTGGCTTGATGGTGGTGAAGGAGGTTCGAGACTCTGTGTTGGTGGAGAGGCTTGATTCAAAATTTTTTTCAATAGAGGCTTTTGGTGAGAATCGAAAGCTGCATGGATCTCATGAACACTCTCCTCGGCTAAGATATCTTGGTTTACATTCTTGTTGGACAGTGATTCGGGAATGGCTTGTTGAAAATTTTCAGATTTCGGTTAGCGGGCGTTAGGATTATCGAGGCTATATCCCCGCATCAACCATTTCTGCACTATGTTTTTCAACATCTTGCAGTTTTCATGACTATGTCCTTTTACGCGGTGAAAATTACAAAAGTCATTTTCTTTGTACCGGGGAAGGTATTGCGCGGGTGGAGTCAAAGCCAGTGAGGTTTAACGGGAGGTAAGGTAATAGCTCTGCTTTGAGCAATTTCTCGAGGATCACACCATAAGTTTCTCCCGAGGAGTGTAATTGATAGGCTCGGCTTTGTACTTATAAGTGGTTTTGGCGGAGTATTGGACGGTGTTTGAGATTTGACCATTACCGCGTGGACAGCTCCTTTTGATTTAGAAGAAGTGGACGCGTGAGGAGTGGTGGTGTTTGGCTTGTTGGTAGAATGGGAGTTGGAAGTGGGGTTTTGTTCTGTGACCGCAATTTTCTCTTCTTAAGGCTCGAATTTCTAATTTTCGGAGCCATGGTAAAAACCTCGTCGAATGTGCGGAAAGTTTGAATTTGGAGGTGGGGAGAGATGTGCTTAGCGCATGCCGCGTAAAAGTTCGATAAGTTCGGTTTGAGGTAAGGCATCGTAAGTTGGTTGATAAGGCCCGCCATCGTCCAGCGAAATCTGCGATAGATTCGTCTCAAATTGTCGGATGGCATAAAGGTCGGTGATAGATACTTTCTTGGCAATGTTAATGGAGAAATGATCCGAAAAGATTGGGCTAGTTGGTTAAAAGAGAAGATCGAGTCTTTGGGTTAAAGCTTTGTACCACTCAGGCGGGTCTGATAAGGACATGGGAAAGGTGCGGAGTATGAGGCATCATCATGGGCGATCAAATAACAAGCATGTCTAAATGATCGCAAGTGTTGTTGAGGATCCTCTTTTCTTGTTAAAAGCGAGTAAATTTTGGCAACTCCCATTGAGGAGGATATGAATGAAGGAGACGAGAAGGGTGAATGGGCTCCCGACAAACTTGTTCGTATGTCAAAGGCGCTACGACTTCCCGAAAGCAGAAGCCTCAGTTTTGCATTTTGTCCATCATTTGTTTGATGAAATCGTGGTTGGATGAGATGATGGTGCGGTTGTAGTAAGCGGAGGCAAGTTGGACCAAGGGCTTCCATTTGGACAATGGTGGGGCTAAGTGTTGATAAGGTATGGAGGATGAGTATGTTGGAGCAACGAGAATAGGGATGTCCCATATAAGGTGTTGAGGTTCTTTGGATACGTGTATGGGAATGAAAAGGTAGGCGGAGCTTGAGAAGGAAAGCTCGTGTGAATAGGTGGCGAGAGAGCAAGTCATGAATGGAGTAGTGCGAAGAGAGATGAGGTAGGAGGCGGTTGGTGGTAGCGATCGTGAGGTCAAAATTAGCAAAGGAAAGCTAATTTGAGTCGTATGAACCTCACGAAGAAGCGTCGGATTGGGAGAAGGGGCTAGAGATGCGAGGAAGTAAGGCGGTGTTATCGGGGAGGAGTGGGAGCTAAATGAGTAGCTATACTAATAGGCATGCAACAAGGAGGCTGACCATCGGGCGTACGGTCGGGGCATGAGACAAATAGTATTATGCAGTGCACTAGGATTAGCATCGAGAAATTTGGCAAAGTCCTTGTCTCCTACGGGAATTTGGGGATCTCTTTGGTGTCAGTAGGGTTCCCTATAGAATGTGAAGGGGTGATTGAGGAAAAAAGACACGGAAGCGAGGCATGTGAAACCATGGCGGCTTGCTTAAAGTGATGACAACCATGGACAAGAACACGGAAAGTTTCAATCTATCAAGAACAAAAACAACCTCGAGAATGATGAATTTGGCAAGTTCTTTGGTTTGTCGAGAATAGTGATGAAGCGATGGCGATATCGGTTTAATAACGGTGTCGGTCGGAGAGCGAAACGGCGTCGGTCGATTAACCGATGCGGTGTCAAAAGTCTAGGATAAGAAGATATAAAAGGCTGCTAATTTGATTTTTAGCAGCGTTGAGTATATTTGTCAACTTATTGATCACGAGAAGACAAAGTATGACGAGAGAAAGCGAGAATTTGAAAACAAGCAAGATGCACACGCAAATCGAGAGACTAATCCTAGGGTTAATTTTAGTTATCGTGGGCTTATGCCTTTAGGCGTAAGATGATGTCAAGAATCCTAAACAACAAGACCTAGGGGAAATGTCAAGTTTGTTTTGGCTTATAAGGTTACCTCAATCGGGCGGAGGAATACCGCGGAAAAGGGGGGATGTTTGAGCTGTTGTGTTAATTGTGAAGTGATTCGGTATGTGTTGTGCAGTGAAACTAGGGTTAATTTCCTGTCAATACCGTGGATATCACCCCACATGTACGACGACACATTACTTAATCTATGTTCACTAGAATTGAAGAACAACAAGCAGGAATGCAATGCATGTGTTTTAAACCCAAATCGAAAATTATGTTCGATGAAGCAAGAGAGATGACTTTCACTAATGCGAAACTAGGAAAGCAAGACAAATTCTTTATGAAATATATAACAAAAGCAGCAACAGCAAATATGCTTCCTAAAATGAAAATAAGCAAGAGAAAGAAACCCAAAATGGGTCCCCAGGCGTCAAAATGTGCAAAATGTTTCACTCGAAATGTCTCATTCCTTTAGAAGCAGATAAGGTTAGGGTTAGGAGGAATACCTGTGCAGAATGTCGAGATGGTGTGCGCGTACCGTAGAGAAAGATCGGGTTGATTGCGAAGAACTCTTTTTGTCTTGGAAGGACTACTGCAAATAAGAACACAAGACCACAAGATTTTGATTAAACAATAAATGAGAAGCTGCCTTGGGCCGGGAAATATAAAACTTCCTTTCGAAGGTGGTGAGTTCCCTGCTAATATGAATTAACACAAAAGGCGTAAAATATCAATTAAATTGTTTCGTTGAAGCTGGGTAGGGAAAGGCTGGTTTTTGGTTTTGATCGAGAGAACCGAGCGATAGCCGCGATGCGATTCTTGATAGCGATGCGTTATTGATAGCCGATGCGATTCGATAACCGGTAACCGAATCTGGTGGGTTCTAGGATCTTCTTAGTAGCTATGGTGTTTTGTAAGGCTGGTTTATGGATGATATTAGGAAATGGGATGATTAGAAGCAAAAGAATAACAGTTAGATGCAATGACACGTTGGGTAGTAGATTCAGAGACGGATTTAGGAGGACTGAAATTCACAGAGCATAAGAAATGTTATAACAGAGGACATGCAAGATGTGACTTACTGGTTTTGACAAAGATGCAAGTTGATCTCCTTGGTTGTAAACACTTCTGGTATTTCCACTCGTCTCTGCTCTGTCAAGTGAAGATCTGGACTCTGTTCCTCGCTCGCAATGCTCTCTGTTGATCCAGAAATCCTTTGACTGATCTCCAAAAATGAAATTCCGATCCATTGTTTTGGTTTGGGGAGCCCATTTATAGGGAACCGATGGCGGTTACGTAACCGACGGCGGTCGAGTAGGAACCGGCATCGGTAAAGGAAAAAGTAGGCTATTTTTAGTAAAATAGCCCACCTTCCCCTTTTCTCGAGAGATCGATTGCGGGCTTGGTCTTATAAGGTAATTAATAAATAATTGTGTAAGGTTTAGGTGATGAGGTTAGATTGCAAGATGAGATGCGGGTCTGAGGGGTCGTAAGACACAAATTTTGTGTCTACAAGTTTATCAAATAGTGAGGAAAGATGATGATGATATTTCTATGAAAGTGATTTAGAAATATCAAATGTTTTTGAGGTATAGTCACAAATCTTCCTTCAAGAGTTACATACCTAACAACCATCCTGGCAAGCTCAGCAAAAGGCTCAGGAATTGACGCCACCTTGATGCCAACAGTCATGAATTCAAGATTCTCCCCATCGTCCAGGAACTTCTTGGTCTCCACCTCCTTGTCCACCTTCTTATTGAAGAATTTGGTGCCCTCAAGGATGAGGCTTATGATCTAGGTGATGAGCTCTTCCGTGATCTCAATCTCCATGTTATCAGTATTTGTGATCGATTCTTCCATCCCTGGTGAATCGATAGAAATGTCTTGGTCAAATCCTTGAATCCTTTAAATTAAATTAGCCGGACCCGATTTGAAGGTAATTCCAAAGCACTTGTATTCTCTTTCCATGCCATAGTGTGGGTCGATTCAGTTTTGCAAGGTGGACCCCCATGTTTCCTCTGTTCCTTTTCCCTGTTCTCAACAAGTAAAAATGCTATCACTATGTGGGAAAGGCGAGCTTTGATGTTGGTTTTGAATCTTTCCTTTACGTGAAAGAAGGTTTAATTATTATACAAACATTATGTGATTATAAAAATTCCTTTAATAGTAATCTACACCGATTATATGAAATCAATGTCGATCAATACTATCGGCACCGATTCCTACCCAAAATTGCCTAACTTTACATTTCTAACACATTTTGATATATTTACTTCATGTTTTGAAGTTATGGATAATGCACCTATTTGTAAGCATGTATCTCTATTAGATGACCATTCCAGGAGTAGTTTATGAAGCCAAAAGCTTATAAGATATTCCCATAGTTCACCAACTATTTGTGTGGGAACAATTTTCGATCAACCACGAGTTGATCCTATGCACCATCATCGTTACGTTTAATCCGGATGACATTCCTGGATAGTTGGATCTTCTCCTTAAACATAGTGATGAGGAAAATATTTATTAGGATAATATTTTTAATCCAACTCACCTATCATCAAATATGTCGATTGAATCCTAACACCCAAACATTACACATTTATATTTTTTATTCACGTTATCTTATATTATCATTTGTAATTTCATTATTGATTATTCTTAGTTTGATTTCCTAAAAGTGAGTTGATGTCCCTTAAAGGAATCCATTTCGTTCCTAGAATTTTCCTTAACCAAGAAACTCACCACATAATTATCTAATCTATATTTTTTCAAGGTTTACGTCTGTGTGTGGGTTTCCATTTCTTTGGAAGAGGATTTTTTCCACCCGATTGAATTTACCATCCTTTGTCATCATCATCCATGTAAATTTTGTTAAACCCTATCATTAATGAGTTTTAATGATTTATTTCATGAATTAAAATTGAATCCTAAAAATATTAAAATATATGGCATGCTTGATGCAACCTAGTCCTTTTCGATTACATTCTACATTTCCACAAAGTAAAATTTATTTTGATTACTTCTCATAAGTTGACTAACTTTTCAACATGAGTTCTTTGGTGAATTCCTAGAAAGTGTAAAACAAAAAGGAGTATTTGGTGAATAGAGGTATTTCTATTTTCTCTTGTTTCCACTCTCATTCCAGTATTTTTCATCCTTGCATTTTTGTATTGTCCTCATTGAAAGTAATTTTTTCTTTTAGAACTTAAAATGAACTTGCATTTTCATCTTTGTTTGGTCATATAGTCTAAGTACAAAGTTAACAATTTGCATCCACCATTTTTCCTCCACACACTAGAAAACCACTTATAATAAAACTTAATTTATAAACATCCCCTCCCAATTCTACTTACTTGGATTTCATCACCAAGGGGAAAATGACTCGGTGTTCTGCATGAGTGTAAATAATTGGTGAGTAGTAAATTGGATAATCACCCAACACCATTATCGTTGTGGGATGTTAAGTGAGGGTATAGGCCCTAATACCATACCCGTACCTACACCAACATAGATTTGGGCCTCACACACCTCTGGTTATCTCGAGGAATATAGTCTAAACACGCCTGAAACCTACCTTAGTGCACCCTACTTATAATACCTTCTATAAACCAATTTTTATTTTCACACATTTAAAAACTAATCAACATAATTAAAAATTTCTTGTTGATTGTGTAATTTACATACAAAATTGTTTATCATTTATTATTTATTCAAAATATCATGGTTATGAATTGACAATAGTCCCAAACCTAGAACATCACCGATATGTCAAACCCACTGCAAATATCTGTAGATACAACCCAAGATCCACCACACTCTTCTAGCATTAGTTCTTCGTTAGTGGGGATCCTACTTTCAAAGAAATACTAAACAAAAATCCCATTACCCTTAGTAATTACCTTACATCATTATATATCTATATTCCTTATCATAATCTATAACTCCCTCTAGACATTAGCACCATTACTTATAACCCCACTTAGCACGTCAATCTAACTTACCAAATGATTGTTGAATAAGTTTTTCCTTATTATACCTACAATGTATCAAAGTAATAAAATATACCTCATCGGTACCCCTAACCACTTTCCAACTTAATACTATCTCATCAAAAACATGGTTATCCAACTAGGAACCCTATCATCCATCTCTTCAACAAATCTCATTGTGCAACACCACACACAATTATCCTATTACATGTGGTTAGCCACATGACATCCACTTATTTTCTTCCCTCGATAACATCCTTTGGTATGCCTCCTTCTCGATATCCTGGTCACATCCCAACCTATGAGCTCCCAACGGTCCTCATCCACAATCCAAATCCTAGTTGTATCAATTCCTACATCCTTAGGGCTTATCAATACGAGTGTTATTACTAGAACTCATCTCTTCTCCCAACCAATGTTTGTAATTAGTGTCCCATAGTATAGTTACATCCCACCTCAATAAAACCCATTTTTATCACAATAGATCCATAACACTTCCATCCCTAAATATTACCAATATATCTATTCTTCATTATAATCATTATGTTCCCAACAAAATTATAGTGGTCCAATAAACCTTCCCTTTTTCAAAATCCTTCTTTACCATATTAATAGTGCAACTTAAATCATTTTATCTATGGGAAGACTAAGACCTCCTAAAAAAATTATATGACCCCCTCGAGAATGATCCCATGAAAGCCTTAATGAGTAGAATAACAAGTCTAAAATCCACTACCATGGGACCAAAAAATGTATTCTCTTACGAAAAAAATTGTAATGAACCCATAAATCTAATAGTTACCTTCAAAGTATACCCTCTCCATTGGGAACTTCTAAAATTCATGAAATTATATAACAAGGAAAATTCACAATAGCATCTCAAGGCCTTTCAAAACTCTTGTCACCTCAAATCCTATAATCAAGACCTTATGCTAAGGACATTCCAGATTTCATTAGCCAGGCCCAGTCTTGATTGGTATAACAACATCCCCCAATAATCCTTGTACTCATTCAAAAACGTATCCCAATTTTTCCTAGAGAATTTATCCATCAACATTCCATGTAAAATATACATCACTTATTTATATTCTATCAAACAATTTGAGGATGAATAAAGGAATTCATCACTAGATGGTGAGGGATCATTAGTCAATTATCCTTTTCCCTTCCATAGAATGAATTAATTGAATTTTTCACTCAATCTTATGCCAAACATATATCTCCCACTTTCCAAATCCAGTCATTCCAAACATTTGATGAAGACTTTATCATGGCCCAAAAATTAGAACATTGAGTCCTCGAATATGGTAAATTTAAACTACAATCTAGAAATCCTAAACCTTATCCTTCCAATAATTTTTCCAATAACAAAAAATACAAAGGACCGGGAAATGCTATTGTCTTCAAAGCGCATCTAAGAATCAATTGGACCCCAAATGGTCCCAACATCCTCCAAAATACACACCTTTGGGGGAATATTATAGTTATATCTTTTATAAGCTTATGGTTTCTTGTTTGATAATCCTTCCTCTTATCTAACCTATTGATTAATCCCATCCTAAGACATCCTGTTATAGGGAAGAGGAATATTGTAAATATCACTGAGTTTTTAGGAAAACTAATATTTTGTTCTACACATAGTAAATATTTTCTATGGTAAAATGTAAAAGAGTGTGGTAAGTGTGAGGTGGAAATATAACAACCATATTTTTATATTTTTTTATATATGTTATTCAATAAGATAGTAATGTTAGGAATATCCTAAATTTAGTGCTCTTCTTTTATTTGTTATCTGTGAATAATGATTTGTTAAAAAAAAATCTCGTAGGTGTGAGAATATATGTTGTTATAACAACCTATATTCATTAGTATTTGAAGGATTTAGTAGTTGAACTAAATCCTATTTACTAGGTGTATCAATACTATAAAATATTGTATTAGATTATTCGTTAATATTTTTTTATGATTGATTAAAATGTGAGTAAAAATCACATTTGGTACGAGTAGAAGGTATCTTCTCTAAAATGTTTTGGTCTAGTTCGGTAATGCTGCAAGAGATGAGCAAGTGAGGACCACATGAAAAACTCCTATTTGAGAGACCATGATTTTTATTATAGGGAGAATATATGTGAACACCACAAGCAATTCTATTGTCATTTATTTATATCATTTTTTATAATATTGTCACATCTTTGTTAGAGAATCATCCACTATAATTCTATGTTTGAATCACCCAACCGTGTTATGTATCAATTCATAATTTACTACTCTTTGGGTGAAATAGTATTCCAAAAGGGTTCAATGGCGATTAATTGACTTGATTCAAACCCTTGCTCTCCAAATTGACAATTGTCTCTCCACTAGGTGCTCACCGTATGTGACCTAATTTGACTTCCATCTAGCATGATTGAGGATCTATTTTACACCTATGACATTTAATACAAGATTTAGTGAAAAATATCCTCCCAAGTAGTGATAGATAATAATAATTTGAAAAAGGACAACTAAATTTTAAATCTTATGTCTTTAAGGGTAAAGCTCCATGCCCTAACCGTAACCTCATCCCAACATTTTTCCACTAACGAATCATCTCATCTTTTCAAGGACAATTTCCTAGTCCATCTTAGGGACATTCTCCATAATCGCTACCACCCACTAAAAATATCCTCATTTTTACTGCCCTTTATTTAGGGTTTTATTTAGTATCTTATGACTACCACCTGCATATTAGTTGTGAGTGGTTTTTTTGTATTATATGTATATTATAAGTCTTATAATATATTATGTATTAGAAATTAATTAAATATTACTTTCTTTATCATGTTGGTCACCTTATTAATTTCAATTTATTTTTAAATATTAAATTAGTCTTTGTGTAATTCATTGAGTCAAACTTTGCAAGGACGCATTCTTAGTTGAAACCGATGTCCATCGATTTAGTTAAAATTGTGGGGGGAATATGGAAAGGTCAATATGGAAATATTATGTTAAGATTGATATTATGTAAATATGGAAATATGGAAAAGTTTGAAGGAAAATAATTTCATACCTAGAAAATTTAGAATTAATTAGTTTTAATTGAAAGAGATCTTTAGGATGTTGTTGACAACATTGCTACCTGATTGACAGGTGGTGACGAGCTCAAAAATGGAGGATCAAAGATAAAAATGCATTAGCCACCATTGGCTTAGGGATTTCAAATCCATATTTACATCATATCGATCTAAAAAAATATTCTAAAGATATTTGGGATACATTGAACATGCTCTTCGGTTCACAAACTGACAATGCAAAGATAACTATGAAGCATAAATTGTTTGGGTTGAAAATGGAAGAAGGAGAAGATATAGTTTCCCATGTCAGCAAGTTTCGATCACTAATAATGCAACTAGTAGGGATAAATGAATCTATTAAAGATAATGATGCAAAAGTAATACTATTGAACAACATGCCTAATCCTATGTCAAACATGGTGTTCACTTTAAATAAGCTAAATCCATCTTTGGAAAACACTATTACTACATTACTTGAAGAAGTAAATAAGAACAATGCTATGGAATCAGAAATAAAGAAATTAATGGCTATAATGACAAATCCCAACACTTATTACCATAATCCTAAACATGGATGAACTAAATGTACAATTTTTATTGAAAAAAACAAGGGCATGTGCTTCTAAATGCAAAAAATGAGCACGAAAGCGCTTGATGGAAAATTGATAGATATGGCAATGGGAGTTGGAGAATCAGATGAAGAGGATGACTATATCTAGAACAATGAATATGAATCAAATGATTAGAGTGATGGATATTTTCTATATTATTTTTTCTCATCATGTTCATAAGAAGGGGGAATGCTAGGAATATCCTAACTTTAGTGCTCTTTTTTATTTGTTATGTGTGAATAATGAGTTGTTAAAAACAACTCTCATAGATGTGAGAATATATGTTATTACAATAACCTATATTCATTAGTATTTGAAGGACTTAGTAGTTAAAATAACTCCTATTTATTATGTGTGTGAGAACTATAAAAAAATGTATTAGATTATTCATTAATATAGTTTTTGATGATTGATTAAAATGTACGTAAAACTCACAAGTAAATGGTTATTGTTTTCATATAAAACAACAATAACATTAATATAATTTGTTATGTGAGTTGAAAAAACTCACGTAGGTTGGTGTGTTATTATAACGACTTCCTATATTTTAGGGAGGGTATTCTCTATAAATAAGGAATATTGTAATATGGAGATGTAATGAAATTATTAAATATCTTTCATGATTATATATTTGTATATCTCTAATCACTTTGCAAATCTAGTTTATCATTTTCATTTGGTATCAAAGCATGTTCATTGCAATGGATAAATAATGTGCTTTGTAGGGATGATGGTGCAAATTAAATTGCAACAATTAGTATGTTGTTTATTAATCCACAGTCATTTAATTATCAGACCTAGGGACGTAAAATTTCAATATTTCCAGTGTTATTTGCACGATTCTGAGATGTTGGGAGGTATAAGGGAAAATTTTTGTCACTACAATTAGGAAATACAATGCTGGAAATGAACTAGTTTATAACTGAAAATGAATACTATGGCTATCAATAAAGTATATAAAAGACATTTCATAAATAAAGAATAATATGTTGCGAAATATAATCCAATCATGCAAGAAACTATAACATCAAACAAAAGGATATGGTTAGAAAAACAAAAGTGGGCCCCTGCCTTGGGTGCTAATCCCTCCCAATCCTTGTGTCTAAGAAAATTTAACTCGAACTCATATTTTACTCAATAACATTAAGGTTAAAAATGGAACATACAAAAAAATCACTACCTTTGGATCGATCCCTTCTCTAAAGCCTTAGCATTCTTTTTATATTCTTCCCTTCAAAAAAGACATGAAGAGACTAGCTCATTACTAACAGTTACAATTTGATTAAGTACAAGATCATAACCAGGAAATATTGAGATTCTCATGCGCACGATGTTGTTGCTTGCAAGAATCCATTTTCACTTGAGATTTAAAATTGTTGAGGAGAGGCTAATCTCTGGCTAGAATCTAGACGGTTGTAAGCACGAGTACGAGTGAAGGAGAAAGCAATGGAGGTACTGTCAGTGTAGTCTCTGCAGTTCTAGCTACAGAATGTGTGCGCTAAACCTAAGAATGCTGAGGAGAGGCAGATCTCTGGCCAAAATCAGACGGTTGTAAATCTACAAAATGAAAAAGTGGAAATGTTGGGATCCACACCTATGGCCTAGAATAAGATGCTTCAAAGCCCTAACATCAAAGTGGGTCCGAAATATACTGGTTAGTTCACGTGGGAAAAGGACAACGAGGGTGCCACCTGCCTGAGGGTCCCAGATGGATGTGTTGATAGAGCTTTAAGCAAAGTGAATCTCTCCCTTGTTGGTAAGTTTCTTGGCTCTAGACCTAATATTGATTTCATTAGAAAATGGGCTTTGAGAAAGTGGAAACCTAAGGGAGCCCTGAGTATTACCATCATGCCAAAAGGTTTTTTTTGGCAAAATTTAATCAGCAAGAGGATTTGGAATCGGTGCTTCTGGGAGGACCTTGGTGGCTGGGTAATATGGGCCTTTTTTGAAAAAATGGTATCCTAGATTTGACCCTAATACTGAAAATATAAACACCATCCCAATCTGGTGTAGGCTACCTGGACTACCATTGCATTTTTGGGATGATGAAATTCTGCTAAATATTGCTAAATCCTTAGGTGCTCCTATCGGTCTGGATGGGCCCACGAGAAACAGATCCAGACTTGCTTTTGCTCGTTTCTACATTTTTTTTGAAATGGAACAGGAGTTACCGAGAGCACATCATCTTGAAATCTAGATATGGGATATGGACCCAAAAAATTGAGTTTGAAACTTTTCATTTGAGATGTAAACATTGTCATCGCATAGGACACTCTGACAAAAGTTGTTCCAAGAAGAAGATCTCTACAATGGAAGCTGAACAGCCTGTGGAGGGCTCAGTTCTGAGCAAGGAATGTAGGGTTCCTAACACGGATAGCTAGGAATGAAGACAAAGCCCCTAGTCAGAAGGAGTTGGATTTCAATAGAAAGGGGAAAAAAAGGGGTTTTAGAACTCAAATAAGGAAACATTTGGTCTGGCGTCCCAAAATCTCAGCAGCAGCTTTGCCTGAAGCACCTAACAAAGAGGACTTGGAAAATCCTGTAAAGGTATCCATGGTGGTGAATGAGCAAGAAGGCTCTGTGAAGATTAATATAGTCCCTAATGATCAATTTTAGAGCAGTAAGGAAGCCGAGATAGATAATCATCTGTGCATCATTAAGGAAACATCGAACAAGGACTGTATGGTTTTTAAAGAATCTTTGCAGAAAAGCACTCCTAGGGGAGATGGTAAATCATCTGCAGATATACCTCCTTGCTCCAGCAACAGATCAGCGGTTTCACCTACTTGCTACAGCACCAGAACAGCTGATACACACACACCTGACAGGATTCAGAAAGAACGTGAAGAGGGAGAAGTTACGCCTGTCAAAGATGAGGAGGATCCAGATTCTGGATTCACAAAGGTCATTTCAAAAAAGAAAAAAAGAATGAAAGGATTTGAAATGATCCCAGAATCACTCTACAGTGATAAGAAAAAGAAAAAAGACAACTGGGACACCTCAACATCCAGAACAACTAGATCTTCTGCAAGATGACTAGTTGACTTTGGAGGAAGCACAAAAAGAGGAAGGCCCTCTAAAAAGGCTCTTAGATCTAAGAGAACGGAGAGAGACATTGCAGATGGCATTCGGCGTTCAAAGTTGAACCATCAGGAAATTCCAACTACCAATCATTCCAAATGAAGATTATTTCTTGGAACATCCGAGGCCTAAATGGAAACTCCAAGCAGAGAATCATCAAGGAGTTATGGGATTCTAGTAATCCTAGTATTTTAATTCTGCAGGAAACTAAGATGAAAGCTAAGGCCCTTGAAACTAATAAAAAGAGTTTCTGGGATAACTCTGAAATGGTGGCTGTAGACTCCCAGGGAGCCTCTGGAGGACTGGCTACTCTTTGGGATAAAAGGCACTGTACTGGTACGGTTCTCAATGCTAGTACTAATCATCTTGCAATCAAATTTATTGCTATTGAGAATAATGGTGAATGGATCCTTTCTAACATTTATGCCCCTAATATGGTTAGTGGAAGAAGAAAACTTTGGGCTGACCTTAAAACATTTAGAAACCAACATTGTTCAGCTAACTGGCTTATTATGGGGGATTTCAACTCTCCACTAAACCCAGGTGAAAAGTATGGAGGAATCTCCAGCTTTTCTACTGGTATGGAGGATTTTGCTGATTTTATTGCTGAACATAATCTCTTAGATGTGGATCTTCATGGAAATAAATACACTTGGAATAATAGAAGGTTGGGAAAGGAGTTTATCCAGGTGAGATTGGATAGAGCACTGATTTCAGTGAGCTGGATTCTCAGTCAAGACTTCCACCTCTCTTCCTTGCCCAGAGTTGGATCGGATCACAATCCGATTGCTTTAAATTTTCTCAATTGGACTAAACCCACCAGAAGCTCATTCAAATTTGAAAAGATGTGGATGGAGCATGACAATATCTATGACAAGATAAAAGAATGGTGGGGATGGAATGGTGAAGGCACTGCTCAATTTAGATTGGTTCAAAAGCTCAAAAATGTCAAAAAGCAAGTCAAAATCTGGAATAAAAGTGTTTTTGGCAATGTGTTTGATAATAAAAAGAAGTTAAAACAAAAACTTCAGGATCTAGAAATAAAAATGGATACTATGGGGAGATCGGTGAAGATGAAGCTAATGAAAAGAATATTCTTTCAGAGTTGCATACGATCTGCAGCAGAGAGGAATCTTTATGGAGACTTAAATCTAGAGCTATTTGGCTTAAAGAGGGAGACAGGAATATGAAGTTCTTTCATATGACCACTTTGAAACACAGAGCCTGTAATAGGATCTTAGAAGTTTCTAAAAGTAATGGAAATATCATAAAAGATCCCAATAGCATCAAGAAAGAAGCGCTTGATTTCTATAAAAAGCTTCTTGAGGAGAGGAATATCATCAATTCTGAAGCTATTTCTTTTATGTTGGAGGCCATTCCCCAAGATAAAATTGAGGAACAGAAATTTAGAAATATCACCAAAGCGGTCACACTTGAAGAGCTGCAAAAGGTTGTATTTGCTTTAGAGGGTGACAAGGCTCCTGGTCCGGATGGGTTCTCCATAAATTTTTTCCAGAAATTTTGGGAAATCTGTTCGGAGGATCTTCTCAGAGCGGTGAATGAATTTTATAGAACGGGAAATCTTTTGAAAGAGCTAAACAACACTCACATTGTGTTGGCCCCAAAAAAATGGATGCTAAAGACTTCAAAGACTTCAGACCTATCAGCCTTGTGAATGCCATCTATAGAATTTTTACCAAAATTATTACTACTAGGCTTCAACTCATTATGAATGATCTAATCTCAAGGCAGCAGAGTGGCTTTATCAAAGGTAGGATTATACAAGACGGAGTGATTATGGTTCATGAGACCATACATTCTATGGAAAATAATAAAAAGGCAAATATGGCCCTCAAGCTTGATATGAATAAAGCCTTTGACAAGGTCTCTTGGGTTTTCCTTGACAAAGTCTTAACTAAATTTGGTTTTCTAGAAAAATTTAGAAAAATTATTAAGGCTTGTATCTCTACGGCCAGATTCTCAGTGGTGGTTAATGGTGAGCCTGTGGGTTTTTTCACTAGCAGCAGAGGGCTTAGGCAAGGGGACCCTATCTCCCCCTTGCTCTTCATTCTTTTGGCTGATAGCCTAAGTAGAACAATTGGCAAAGTAGTTAATGACGGTCTTTTAAATGGCTCTAAGCCCACTTCCATCAGTCAAGTTGTCTCCCATCAGCAATTTGTGGATGATACTATCCTCCTTCTTCTGGCATCAGTCATTGAAGCCAAGGCTACCAAGGCTTTACTGCAGCTCTACGAATCTGCTTCTGGGCAAGAGATCAATTATGATAAAAGCTCCATCTTCTTTTTCAACACTCCTGAGGAAAGGTAGCTTAAAATTGCTAAAATTTTGGGTTGTAAAATAAGTGCACTTCCAGCCACTTACTTGGGCCTTCCTCTCGGCACTAGGAAAGTCTCTAGCAAGGTGTGGGATGATTTATTGGAGAGATTCCAAAAAAAAATGGCTGGTTGGAAAGGAGCCATTTTATCTAGTGCTGGTAAGTGCCTGCTCATTAAAAGTACTCTTCAAAATCTGCCCATTTATGTCATGTCACTCTACAAGATCCCCTCTTCCTTCAGAGATAAGATTGAAAGGATTCAGAAAAAAAATTTTTTTATGGCAAGGCATGGAAGAGAAGTTCAAATTTCACTTAGTTGCTTGGGATAAGGTTTGCACCCCAAAGTTTATGGGAGGACTGGGTATAAAAGATATTGAGAAAATGAATGAGGCCCTCATTGCTAAAATGGGCTGGAGAATGTTGTCTGAGAAACAACCCTGGATTGATTTAATCAAAGCAAAATACCTAAATCATCAAACTGTGTACTCTTTCCTGCAAGATGAGCACCTCCCCTATGGTTCCATCTTTTGGAACAATCTGGTTAAGAGCAGAAATTTCATTAAGTAGGGCAGTAAATGGAAAGTGGGGGATGGTTGGGACATAAAATTTTGGGATGATAATTGGTTTAATGGAAATCTCATGGATAGATTTGGGATTGTTAAAGACAGTCTTGTAAGCAAGTATGGCATTAAAATCAAGGACTATATTGAGGGAAATGGCACCAGCAAGAATTGGAAAAAACTTTCTGTGGAGAGAGATGATCTGATGCAAATTACTTCCTCCCTTCAAGATCAATTAGATCTTATTCCCTTAAGTCAACTGGATTCCAAGGATGAGCTGGTATGGAATAATTCCAATGATGGGAATTACTCTATCAAAACTGGGTATAATAATTTCTTCCACAGTAGTCAAACAGAGTTCAATTGGAATAAGATTTGGATGACTGAATTAACTCCTAAAATAATTTTTTTCCTTTGGCTGGCTATCAGAGGCAAGGATTCTTACCACTGACAACCTGATGAGAAGAGGATTTATAATGCCTAATAGATGTCATCTTTGTAAGAAAGATTCTGAGGATATCAGTCATCTGTTCATTCATTGTGAATATGCTACCAGAATATGGAGTTTTTCCCTCTCTAAATTTGAAGCTCTCTGGGTGGTGCCGAAGGATCTAAATCAGCTATGGACTCAATGGAACCCACCCTTTAGGCATTGTGTTGTCAAAAGGATCTGGAAGCTGGTTATCCCTCATTTAATCTGGAGGATATGGAAGGATAGAAATGATATTATCTTCAGAAATAAGAAGCAAAACTATAAACTTAGTATTGGTAAAATTTCTAATGGTATCAAAGAGAACATTGCTAGATTTAAACCCCCCAAGAACAAGAGATATCCAGAGAATGAAGAATATATCTTATCCAACTGGCAGATTGGAACCATCAATAGCCGTAGCAATCCAGGAATAACATTGATAGATCTTTGATTAAATGGCATCCTCCTGATTTTAATTGGTTTAAGTTGAACTTTGATGGGGCCTCTAAGGGGAACCCTAGGATTGCGGTAGGGGGAGGAGCGATACGGGATCATAAAGGTAGTCTGATTGTTATGTATGCTGGGAAAATGGGAATTCAAACCAATCATTTTGCCGAAGCATTATCTGCTTTATGGGGCCTGAGAATTGCCCAGACTCAAAATATCCAGAACCTCATTATTGAAGGGGACTCCCTGAATATCATTAATCTCCTTAAACAGTGCTCATCTCCAAGTTGGAGCATCAAGGATTTTATCTCAGAGTCCATAAGTATTTGTCAAACATTCAATAACATCAGGATCATGCATACTTACCGGGAGGGTAATAAATTGGTAGATGCAGCTGGCTAATTATGGAATTAATGTTAATCACATTGTTTGGGATAACAATAGCATCCCTAAGTAGCTTCAAAACAACATTCATGTGGATTTCTATACGCACACAATTTCTTGAGTTGAGTTATGATTATTGGGCGTGGATCAGTATCAATAAAACTCCCACACGTGTTGACTTAAAAACTATGATTATGCAAATCTTGTCGAATAATCAAGATAGTGTGAAGTATATGGGGAAGTCCAAGTGGAGTTACATTGATATGAAAATCGCATGCGGGCAGCACTGTGCTTGCTAAAATTTGGATACAAGGCTCCACGGATACCGAAGACAGTAATAATGTAATTGATGATAGGGAGTGGGCTAGCAAAAAGGCCATTATTCCCACATGTGAACTTCCATGAGACTCAGATCAGCAGGCACGCGGATGTTCGTGGGAAGAGCAACGGCTCTCATTTTCAACATTGTGTGGATTACAACAGTAAAAAGTAGACTGGCTTCAGTGCTCTCAAGGATTTTGGAATTTGTTGCAAACAGTTAAGCACAGTGAAGATGGGGGGTCCCCCTTGCCAAATTGAGCCTAGTGCGGACCCGGACTGGAAGGATAATGTAGAGCTATGGAATATACTCAGCAAGGGTGGCATCACCAACTTCATGGAGAAGGTTCAGGGACATGATCAAAGCATCTCAGTGTGTTTTGTGAAGGATTGGAAGGAGTGAACTGTGGAATATGGGGGGCAGAAGATCTTGGTCAATGAGGAGCTTATTGCTGAAGTGACCGGCCTTGGCATGGAGGGCTACCATTTTTTTAACAAAAGGGTCGACAGAGATGCTGAAGAGAGGAGATTTGTGGAGGGATCTGAGAAGTTGATCCATGTTACCGTGGCCTACTTGTTAGCTCGATCCCTCCACCTTATGATGAGGTTACTCGCATGATGATACGGTTCATTTCTTTGGAAGGGAGGTTTGTCACCGTACCTGCTAAGCACCTTATCTTTCTCAACCACTTCCGTAGGAATCACATGGTTTGTTTCCCCATTATTTTTGAACTCTCTTGAGCGCTCCATTTTGGAGTTTCAAAAGCATACCAGGTGGTTCCTTTACACCAGGGGCTTATTTTGCTGCTGCATAAATTTTGTCTTCTTCGGTATCCTAGTCTCCCTTCCTCCCCAAGCTCAGTTCCCCCTCTGCCGGGTTCTGCTACTGCTAGCCCCATTTCTCCACTCTCTGCCCCCGCCACCACTGCTATCACCCCCTACCGGCCATCCAGGCTTCATCTCCCATTCCTCCTACTACTGCTCCCACCCCCACTTTGCTTCCACCTCGGCCAGACCGGTCACCAGGTCATCTAGAAGGCTTAACCTCGATACTCTTGCTGTGGGGAAGGGTCCTCATGAAATTGAAATAGCACATGACCTCCTGAATATTAGTAGTGCTAGTCCCGGGATGTGCATATGGAGAGCTCTACAAAAAGGTTGGAAGCCTTAGAAGCTGATATGAAGCTGTTGAAGGATGAGGTTAAGAACTTGGCAAAACAGAAAGGAAAGAGGAAGAAGGAGGAGGAGGTGGGTATTGATAACAGCCAGATTGAAGATATCTACAAGAAGCTGAACTCCTTAGACTCCCATTTAGGGAAGGCCAAAACTCGTCATGATTACAATATGGCCATTTTTAGTGCGATTGAGGAATTCATTGAGTAGCATGTCAGAAGTGTCTCCAATCTCAGCGGAGTTCCGGCAACACTTTGGGGCAATGATAAGGAAAGCAAAAGGACCATTGATCAGCTGGATAAGACTGACGCTGCCCACATGACAACTTTGGGAATGTTCAAATCCTGGAAGAACATCAAAACCAACATCGACAAAAAGCCAAGAAGTAGTTGTAGGTGCTTTAGCTGCTCTTGAATTTTTTTGCTATTTTTTTGTGGTCTCTTTGCTTTTTTGCAGAGTTTTTGTTGTTTTGTCTTGATTGGGTAGTTGTTTTTGGCTACTTTGGGCTTCATTGTCACACTTGGATTTTGATCCTTTTTTTTTTCTGGTTTTCATTCCTATTCTGGCTCCTAGGCCCTCTATTGTACACAAGGGTATAGTCCCTTTCAAAAAACTATTTGCCAATAATAAAAGCTATATGTTATTAGATACACAGAAAAATATTTGGAAATCAAGGGTGACATTTATTAAAAACACTATTTAATCATCACATTGCATTCGAAGAATAAATGCATCCATAATCAACAAAATAAAGTAAACTTAGTAATAATTATTTTAAATAATATAAGCTCCATAAGTTCAAGATATAATAGATATGTTCATAAATATATGGGAAAATAAAGTTTAGGGGATACACATGGATAAACAAAATCCAACAGATTAGGAATTTTAAATAGTAAATCATAGGGATCATCACACCCCAAAACTGAGCTTCTTGAATATCCTCATTCAAGATTATTTTGGTTCTTCGGTTGTTATATGATCCCCGAATGATGCTACATATGTGACTGAAGTTAGTGGGCATGGATGTTCCTTCTAGCTCACTAAAGAAATAGGATGCATTCGTTTTTTACCTTTCCATTATCCTATCCTACAAGTCATCATTCAACTCTATGTTTCTAGACCAATGGGGGATATGATAGTGGAATATTGGTGGTTAATAGCTAATAGGAAAACATGTCTTTACACATCCCTTAGAGATTTCAATGTATGCATTTATCCTCTTGAAAGTGGGGATGATATTAGGATAAGAATGCATTTCCTTTCTATACATCTCTTTTGACATTTATTCTCATATTTCCCTACAGCCCGTACTATTTCTATGCCATTGAAATTAATGTAGTTCCATGCTTTATCATGGACTTCCTGTCTCATCCGGTAAACCCTCTATTTAATTTTCTGAATTACCATGAAATTTCCTTATCCCTCAATCATTTATTTAGTGTTCCCATCCTCTACCCTTATCCTCAAAGGTTGTACCTTGTGCAAATGTTTGTAATCCACCATCTATTTCTCCCTATATATCTCATTTTTAAAGTAGAAACATAATGTTTGAATTTGTATGTCCCCAATATAGAGCATAGGTATCCTATCTCTATCATATTCTAAAGCATAATTATAAAAATATAGTTCCCATAAAATTAGTTGTTTCTTATGAGGAATTTTCATATATATCCCGAAGAAAAAAATGGCTCCACTAATATAAAATGGGATATCATTGTTAATACATGTATACTTTAATCGCAACATTTTCTCTTTCAATAAGAAAACATAAATGTTAGATGGTGGTCTACATTTAAATATTTCATTTGTTACCTGAAATGTATCTTCTTGTTTCTTCTTTAGTCTATAAATCTCATTATCCTTATCCCAGAGCTTCTTATCCTTCTCTTCAATATCTAGCTGGTCCTAGAAGATAAATTCTTCCATCTCTCTATCCCAATTTATTTGCATCTTGTTAACATAATTCTCAAATTTTTGTACCCAATAATCCAACAAGGTGGTTTGAGTTTCCATATCCCTACAAGTGTAGTGCGGGAGGTTCTTTGAAAATTTCCTTGAAGAAAACATGTGGTTGCGCAGGTTGAGTGGTGGAAATGGTGGATGCACAAGATCAAAGACTTTATGAACCTTGGTAAGCTTTAGGATTTTCTACTTGTGCTATCTCAATAGGTTCATGAATAGGTCCCGAATCAAGGTTTTGGACAATATTCTCAATTGTGTCCTCAATATCTTGTGGAAAATAATACATAGTGTCCATTACATCGAAAACTGTTCTGTATTGACTTTTCTAGTACTTCCTCAGAATGTTCTTCATTATTTGTGGTCATATTCACTACATTTTCAATTTATTTTGTAGATACTTCTCCTTCATGTTGTATGTGGGTTTCCCAACATGAACAACCTCTGTTTGAACTCCAATTGGTTCATTAGGGAACTCATGAGTAGGTTGCTCATCTAACTCATCCTCCTTTTTCTCTTCCACCTACTTAGTTGTATATTCCATGTCTATGTCTTCATATGTCTACATGATCTTGTTGTTAAACATTCATTGGAATAGATTTCTTAGTCTTTTCTAGCACCTCTTAATCATTTTCTAGAAATATTTGAATGTTTCTCCTAGGATTTGGGGTTTTGGTATTTTTAGTGTGCAACCTATGGGACCTCCTTAATGGTGATAATAATTACAGGAGCTTTAACATAGACTTTGTTAAAGTAATAGATTCAAAAACAAAATCAATTATTTCACTCTATATGTAGGCTATTATATAGCCATAACAATATACAAACAACTTCCTATAAACTAGGAAATTTCTCAACAACTCTCCTATAAATCACAACTTCCTCAACAAATTACACATTACGCACACTAATATATTATTGTTACATAAAAATGATATATTAATAACTAAAAAATACATTAATATTGTGAAAAATACATTATTTTCCTAACATTCACCCCCTTAATGTGATCATGGGGAAGAACCATATTCGAAGAAATTGAACCACCTCCTAAAAAAATTACTTAAACGAGGTACAAAATCCATAGATTATCTCTTTACACTCATAAATGTGTAGTGTCGAGCTGAATTATGTAGGAATTCTCCCTTCCTCTTTGGGTTCCTGTGGGACTTTCCTTCCTCCATGGATGCCTAAATTTTGAATCTCTAAGATCCACAAGCTTGGCACTAACTCAATAATCATCCCTTGATTCTACCTCAAAATCTTCTCCAACTCCCCAAAAGTGAGTTTTTGAGAACACGAATCTTCCCCAAAATTATGGAAATGGGTTTATTCAACACACAGACACACTGAAAAAATGTCACCAAATGATCTGTGTGGCCTTGTCATTGGCGAATGATGAGAGGTCACTAATTGACCTATAACCTTTGATGCCTCCATCTTCTAGTTGTCATGCTAATAGCTCAGTAAAATTTGATCAAAATTTTCAATTTTACAAACCTTAATTGAACATCAGTGACCGCCAAAAATTGGTTCGTAAGGAAATTATTTTTTCAAACTTTTGACAATGATACACAAAGACTCTAATTGATACTACAAAAAAATGTTACAAGAAAATAACTTAATGATACAAAACAATGGAAAACACAATAATAAAACAAATGATGACTAGTGACGGAAAAATGACAACCTTTACAAACTATACATAAATCTAAAGCACAAATATTTTAAAAGAGAAATGACAAATAAAAATCACAATATTGATTTGACTATCGACACACTAATATTTAAATAAAACAAAACCGAGAAACATAGACCTTTTTAACATAAAAATAAATCTCTATTTTGAAAAGAAACTAAAAACTTTACAATAGACATTATAGGGAATCCTATGAAAAATATTAAACACTAATACCTGACACACTATAAATAATGAAAGTACAACCAAACAACTAACACCAAGACTTGTACCCTATTGAGCACTCTCACTGTGATGTCTAACAAAATTATCAGATCATACGGTATCTACAAACTATGTACCAAGTGTATACTTGAATGGGGTGATCAGATTTACACAGGAGAACATTGATGACATGCATAAAGAAGATGGATAAGAGGATTTCCATGGAGAAGACAAGTTTGGTAGGGCTGATGCTAACAGGAGAAGATCAGGAAACAATGGACAAATGAAGACGTCATGTGTTGGTGAACTCAGATTACTATGGATACTCAAGTCTATCATAATAATCACACTTAATATGGTCAACTGTCGATATGATAAGCAATCACTTGAATATTGATTTGAAGGAGGCAAGAACAGATCAAAAAATATACAAAGGTCTAGGCCAAATCTTGCTACATCTTACAAAATTGTGCAATAGTAATCCACACGAATGCTCAACATGTGAATAATGTGATCCACAATGGTGTTGATTCTTGTTTGACACAAATTTTATGTAATTGTTGGAGTTGGAACCGTTTTGGAGAGTCTCTTTGATCTGGAGCAGTCCAATAACAATAGTCAGCCTTATCATTATCTCATCTAGCTACCACAGATGTGATAACAACATGATTGATAGAGAAGTACCATTTGAGTAGAAGCTAAAAGGTTGAAAGAGAAGATAGATCTCGAGAAGATGAATTTCATAATATTCACATATATAAATAATGCATGCACCAATGACTCATACAATAGGATAATGAGATAGAACACACTGGTGTAAGAAGATTCTATCAAATTTCTACATTAGCAAAATTCTTCATAAATTATTTTACATTCTCTTGTCTTCCTTATAAGACTCTCATCTGGATCGATCCTGCTCTGATACCACTGATAAGAATTGTAGAAGCTTTAACACGGACTTTAACTAAAATATTGGAGTCAAAAACAAAATCAATTATTTAACTCTATATGTAGGCCATTATATAGCTATAACAATATAAAAAAACTTCCTCTAAATTAGGAAGTTGTTGAATAACACTCATGTAAATCACAACTTCCTCAACAACTTACACATTTACGTATACTAATATATTATTATTTCATAACAATAATATATTACTAACTAAAAATACATTAATAATGTGAACACTACGTTATTTTCCTAATAGATGGTTCAGAGGTTTTGTTTGATGTCCTCCATTTGCATTTGGAGGAAGAGTACTTAGGTGTGGATATATTTAGAAAAGTTTTAGCAACAAGAATTCTGTAAGGGGAGATTAGCATAGGTTCCTTTTTTAGGAGATGGTGGTTTGTTAGAAACAAAGGTTTCGTAGGCACAAAAATTGGTAGGAAGAGATGTTTCGCAAAGATGGAGGTGGAAGCTAAATTTTCAGGTGCAACCGTAGAAGAAATAGTTGAGATTATCCTCTTTTTCTTCCTCTTCTCCAAAAATCATTCAAGTTTTTTTCCCTAGAAAACTCTCCCCATTTTACTACATGTTGTTTCATTTCTAATGCATGTTTCACAACTAAGGTGACAATATAATGGTGAGACAATGTAGACCTACCCCTTTGAAATTCCTTACTCATTTTCTTTAGGATTTCATGTAGGAAGTTAGGTACATTGACATGTTTTCCATTTTTCAAATGATTGAGAAATTTAAAATGCATAGTGTTTAACCATGAGTACCTACCCTCATAGGTGAAGTACTTTATAACATAGTTTGCAACATCATCCTAGAAGGATTTTAAAGAAGTGTGTAAGGTACCTTGTCTATCATTGATGAAGTTGTCATTTGGGTCTCAAAATTCTGTGTGAGCTTCATCTAGATTTACCTTGGTAGGATACAACTCTCCTTCCTCCGGGAGTCCAATTACTTCGCGCAATTCTGCCATCTACCTTGACTGTCAAACCCTTCACTGTGGCCTTTCCATCCTTGAAGGTGGTGGAAAATGTGTTACCATTGACTCATTAAATCCTTAAAATTTGTTGACATACTCCATCTAACCACTGTCATGGAAATATTGTAGAATTTGTGGTTGATTATAGATTTCTAAATGATCTATAGGATCATTCCTAATTAGGTTGTCACCCATATTTGAATTCTAAAAATTATTTTATCTTTGAGAGGTAAGAAATTTTTGCAGTTTGAATTGATTTTACAAAAAAATTAATGAGTGTAAAGATCTCGAGTATTTGATGTTTTTAAAAGTTTGTATCCGAATTATAAGAAAATATAAAGGGCATGTATTAATTGGATTTGAAGGATGCACCCATGTGAGGTGACGAAGTCGGTGACGTGGGAGACAACTCACATTATAGACGGAGGTAAAAAAATATGGAAACTAAAGTTATTGATGACAGGACACAAATATTAATCACTTATAATTATTCTATCGCTACTTTAATAAAGTGGATTAAGTGCACTTATCTCAAGAAGTATGTTTGATGATTATGACATATGTCTTGTTAGAATTTGTGCCTTTGGCTACATGCAGATTCATCATGATGATGTAATTTGAAGTGATACATTTTTGCAAGTGTTGTATAGAGTAATGTAAATGTATGTTAGAGGTCCCTTAGTAAAATCAATTAATTCCTAGAGAGGGAAGACTAATTTTTTTGTACCAATCTTCTTCATAAGTGCTTGCAGGCACAATTTGGTCCTTATTTCTTCATGTAATCACAAGTTCTACTAAAAATAAAGCAAAATAGAGATTTTTTGCATCTTTGCTGCAAGTGGATGTTCTAGTCTTTGCATCATATCCTTCTATGAGATATTATGCACTCCTTGTAACAAATACACCAAAACTTGCAAAATAAAAATTCTAAAAAACAAACATGTTAGAAGAGTGATTTTGATCACACCATTTTTATTCTTCCTTGGAGTATTCACTTTTATTCTTCCTTGGAGTATTCACAAAGCTGAATATACCAAGACCACTAAAAATCTCATTCTTCAAGACTTTCAAAAGATGAACCAATAGGTTTAAATTCCAACCTTGACTATGTTTTTCTCCTCTCCATCCTATTTTCACCTACTTTGAATTTTTTCTTGAAAGTGCTTTGATTGGCTAGATTCTTATACAACTTCAATATGTGACCATTAACTAGTAGTTTGAATCTCATAGGATCTATGGTGGTTAGTTTCACAACCCCATTAGGAAATATTTTATTGATCTCATATGGACCTAACCACCTTGTTATAAGTTTTTCCATGTGGTCCTTGTAGTTGGAGTCAAATAAGAGAGCCCAATATCCTTCCTAAAATTGTCTTGTTTTGATGAACTTATCATGCCATTTGATCCTTTTCTTTTGTACCACCTCTGTATTATGAACAACTTGCCTCCTCATTTTATCTAACTCATTGAGTTGGATAATCCTTTATCGATGTGATTTAGACAAATCTATGACTAATTCAAGTGTTATCCTTGATGTCTTATGTTCAAACTCAATAGGGAGGAAAATAGCCTTACCATACAAAATTTCAAATGGTGTGAATTGAGTTGTTGTCTTCCATGTTGTATCGAATTCCCAAACTTATTTGGGAAGTCTTTCGACCAATCCCTTCGTGGAGTGCAATGGTTTTAGTCAAGATTATTTCTATTCCCATTTTTTCTACCTCAACTTGGCCATTATATTGGGAGTGATAAGGTGTAGATTTCATGTGCCTAATTTTATATTACTTAGATAAATCAGAAATGACTTCAATAGTGAAGTGTGTAGCTTGATATGTAACAATATATCTTGGCACACCATATCTTTTGAGGATGTGGTCATATAGGAATTTATCATCTTTCTCACTCTTTTGATTTGGAAGTGATTTTCCTTCTCGTCCACTTAGTGAAGTAGTATGTGAACACCAAAATGTACTATTTACGATAGGATTTATGATCTATTGGACCAATGAAGTCCAATCCCCATTTTTCAAATATCTACAATATGAGTTGAGGCTGAAGCGGTATCTCATATGTTTGGGTAGGCCTACCCATTCTTTGGAATTTATTATCCCTTCGACATAAACCATTGCATCCTTATGTAATGTAGGCCAATAATACCCTATTGTGAAATTTTTTTATGTTATTCTTTTTGCAGCAAAGTGTCCTCCACATGGCTCACTATGGCATGCTTTAAGGAAATCATATATTTCCTCATTATCTATGCATATCTTCATAACATTATCCTACCCTGTGTGGAATAGGAAACCAAGTATCAAAACAAATTCATACTTTTCTCAACAATATATTTATTTTCAGAGCATAGATAGTGTGGAGGTGTCTTACCTGAGACCAAATAGTTAGCTATATCAGCATACCATGGTGTTTTAGTGGAGATGAAAAAAGGTGTTCATCTAGGAAAGAATCATCCACTATTTGTTCTTCATTATTATTCTCCATCCTTTAGATAAATTCAACAACATTATCTTTACTAGGCTTATCCACAATGGTAACATCAAACTCTTATAGTAGAAACAACCATCCGATTATTCTTCTTCTCACAACTAGTTTGTTTTGTCATATATTTAATAACAACATGGTAAGTTTGGATAAATAATGGTTATCCTGAGATGTAGTTCCTGTAGAAGGATTTCTACATTGTGGCGTAAATCTACCATTAATGCCACCTTTTGTTGCCTTGACCCTTGTTTCCTTTTAGTGTAATTTTGTGTTTTGTAGGGACTAATTTTGCCTTTTTTAGAACTAATTATAGAGGGTATCCACGTGTCCCTTCAGTGTATTTTGGATAAGGAAAAAAGCATTGGGATTCTTCGAGTAGTGATGATCCTCCACATGGCCAAAGTGTGGCTCGGCAGCCCTGAGTAGGTTGAAAAGTCAAAGATAAAGCAGAGGGTACACTGAGACCTCCACATGTTTTCTATGTGAAGGTTTAAAAGGAGAGAGAAATGGAAATTCCTAGATAAGCATGAAGCCTCCACATGTCAAGTAAAGAAGCCACCACCATCAACAAGACCAATTAAAAGAAGTGAGGGGCTTGAGGTTTGGAAGATTGAATGTAATCTCAGGTCCTAAAACATGCAGTTGAGATCTACTCCAAATTTTGAAGATCTTGTAGGTAAGAACTAAATGCGGGTAGTGGAAATCTTAATGGAGGCACATTGAAGCAAGATCCATGGGGTCTATATAATAATGTTCTTGTGCCAGTAGCAAGGGAGGAGATATAGAAAAATAAGATCCAGATCTCTGCAGGAGTAATTTAGGTTCAATATATTATGTTAATTGGCCTTAGCAAGGCTATGTTATAAAGGAATACTGTAATTTGTGCCATGTTGGCATTATGCACTATTTTCTCTATTAATAAGATTTCTTGTTTTGTGCACTAAACGTTTGCAATATTCTATGCCATCGATCTATTCCTATTTACTTTTAGTTTTAGATGAATGTTTAAATATTTATCATGTTATATGTCCTTAGATATTTTACATAAATCTATTCATTTACTCATGGTTATGTTTTAGTTTCATTCATCCTTTGATAGTTTGAGATATCTCCGGAATAGTTGATCATGCTGAAATGTCTTCAATTAATCTAGTAGTTATTTCATAATATGACTTTTCTTTTTAGTAAAGTCTAGGTGCATCACCTTAGATAGGATTTATTTACTATTTTATTTTCTCTCTAGCCTTTATCTTAACCCAAAAAAAAATCCAACTTATATTAAATCTAGAGGTCATCTTAGGGGAAAAGTACCACATCTCTAAGATTTCTCATGACTTTAGTGATCCATCGCAAATATAATCATTAACGGTTTCCCGACACACCTGGTGGGACAAGCATTGAAAGCTTAAACTTCAAATATTGCTAGGTTTGGTGTGTGATATAGCAATTTCTAGCCTTTTGAGCCTCCGTAATTACACATCTTGTGACTTCATTCTAAATATCTACTAGCTTTAGTAGTATTAGTGTTTAATCCTCTCTAATTCATGAGAAGGATTCAAACGAGGTTGATAGCAAGAGAATATCTACAGTTTTCCTAAGGGAGAAACAAAAGAGGTAGAAAGATTCAAATATCTCCATCTCTTCCAGATCGTACTCTGTCGACACTATAACCCAAAGAGGACCTTCTTATAATCTACTAGATTTCTCAAACCTATCATAATGGCTAATCAACCACGTCCACCTCCACGATAGTTTGTATCATGGAATCAAGGAAGTCTTCTCATCTTACCTGTTCATTCAGCAACATGGAATCCCATCCCAACAAATGTGTTAAAAACACTACCTAAATTTACTGGTGAAGATTTCAAGACCCCATAGGATCATGTTCAAGATGTGGTGGAGATATGCATGGTGCATTACATCACAGAGCATGACATTCACTTAAGGTTACTCATTTCTTTCTTTAAAGGAAAAGCTCTTTGACAGGTATATATCTTTGACTCCTAACTCTATCAGTACCTAGGATCAATTAGGAAATGTATTTTTACAGGATTCAGTTAGAAGGGTGATAGATTTTCACTCTTGTAACTACTTATCAATATCAATAAAGCTCCCCAAGATCCTATGACTGATTTAAATACCAAATTCCATAAGACATGGAAAAGGATTCTAGTTATAGCCAAGCTTCCAACAAGTATGGATATTGTATTTTACCTAAAGTCCCTAAACTCATATATTTCCATGATGATTTAGTCATTAGGAGGAGATTATTTTCCACAAGCATATGATATTGCAGTCTAGGCTGAGAATAACTTGATAGATGTTGGGAAGCTTCCCCTGAAGATCCCTTTTCCAATGAATCCCGAGATATCTCCCCTTCCTCGGTGTAAACCTCAATTCCTACCCAAGCTCGGTGTCCATGTATAACTACCCCTATTCCCAAGGAGCCACCACTCCCTTTGCTCCTACTACAACATCATCTTCTTCTTTGGAAATGGAGGAAGTAAAAAACATCCTCAAGAACTTCTCTAATGAGATAGTCAATCTTAATAGGAGTCAAGGTGCATACCCAAGACAAAATTATCAAGGCTTTTAAGGGGTGGGACCAATTACTGCTACAATATAAAAATACTCAAAAATGTCGGTGTCATAGCCATCTAACCAAATTGTCCCAATCCCAAAACCACTCTAGACCCTCCCACCCAATAATGGATAAGAATTGATTCCAAGATAGAATAATTTGGCGGAAGACCCCAATTCTTGGTGTTTTCCTTGTAATACCCCTCATATGCCAATATTGTCCATAGGGGAATCTATAACAAAAGGTAGCGGAGAGAAAAGAGCAATGGAAGGCCATGAGGCCAATGATTTTAGACCTTACCAATCCCCAGGAGTTCAAAACAAATCCTTTGTCCCAAAAATGTAAGGGATGTCCCTAGAACAAGAGGTGGAGATTACGCCTAAACATGCACTTTTCTCTTGGATCAAAGGAGAAGAATTTGTATTAAAAATGAAGTATCTACTTATGCTCTGGTACAATCAGATTACAACACTCACTCCAAGAGGTGGATGATAAAAGTTGTGACTTTTGTTCCACCAATAACAAATAGAACAAGGAAATAATCTCATACATTCACCATCCCTCCACCAAAAACCACACAAGAGATTCCAACATCTATTCGTAATCAAGTTATGTTCCATATAGTGACCGAGAGAATGAAATACTAACAAGTCTCTAGATCATAACCACTCAAACCGATGAATGTATTCAAGAAAATTAAAAGGGCACTCGACCAATGTATCATTGTGGGATATTTTAGGAATTCAGAACAAAAGGAATGCATTGCTTCAATAAGCGCTAAAATATAGTGGCGGCCTGAATATAACCAAGAAAGGGAAAGATCAATTCAAAATAACTTAGGTTCAAAAAATTCAAGAGTCTTTGATGAACCGGAAGGAAGCAAAGAGGTAAATCAAGACCCAAACCCATCTTCATGACTCTTATAATTGGTAATAAATTAATACATAACTCTATGATAAACTATGGCACAAACGCTATGGTTATGAGTAAACAAATTGTGAATTCCTTGCGAATCAAATATTAGCCCTTAAGAAGAGGAGTCATGCAACTATATGGGAAATTAGTTCAAAAAATTGGTGTTATTAAAGGTCTACCATTACAGCTCCATTCATGTCCAAACATAATTGTTCTCGCAAGATATAGTGGTGATTGATATTCTACCAATCTTAACACTGTATCTATCCTATGATTTCACTTGCTATGATTGGAGACTACATGTCCCCTGGATTGTTCTCATATAATTCTACGAGACTAAGTATGGATAAAAAATGAAGGTACTATCAGAGCATCTCATAGAGGAACATATAACAGATCAAATAGCCTCAAGTTTTAAATCCTCACATGCCATGATCGCTGAGAAAAAGAGTCATATACAAATGAATGTGACCATAAAAGTGGAAAATATTTGGTTGATATGCCACCTGAATACCCCTTCAGAAATTTTGATTCCATTGGGTTAGGTACTTATGTCATTTTTATGAGAATCCCACTATTCCAAAAGTTACGAGGGAGGATAGTAAAAGTGAAAAGAATCCCACAAAGGATTCCCAAATATGGACTTTGCACTTCGATGGAGCTAGAAGTAGAAATGCTTCAGATTGAGAATATTGCTATCCTCACAAAATGAAAGGAAAAATACACTGCATTTTTCTTCCACTTCACTTACACCAGGAATGAAGAAGAATATGAGGGTTTAGTTCATAGTTTGACATTGGCACACAAAGAGGGTGTATGAAAACTAAGAGTATTTGGGGAAAATGAGTTAGTAGTGACACAAGTTAGAAACATTGTTCTTTGTGAAAATACAAGGATGAGGTCCTATCATCACAGAGTATGGGATCTTATTGAATATTTTGAGGCATTTAACATTAAGGTTATCCCTCGGGAAAAAAACATAGAAGCAAATAGAATGGCCTAGATTGGATAAACATTCGATCCAACCTAAGATCTAATAATAAATAAAGAAGCGGTGAGGTTTATCATTCACCCATATATACCTGATAATGTGGATCATTGGTAGGTTTTTGAAAGTGACAAGCAGATTTTTCTCTTCTTACAACAATCTAAAGAGTTTATAGACCAACTCAACCCAGAATTGAAGAAGCATACAAAGATCAAGTCATCCATCTCAAAATAAACAAACTTCCAAAGGGACTAATAACATTGGAAATTATTTTTGATTTCGATGATGCTAATACAAGTAGGAGGAATTTTGTGTCGATTAAGGAAGATTACATAGAATTAGAAGTGGCCAATTGGAAAAATATAAAGGTTGAGACTCTAAAATGGATAATTTTAGTGGTGAATATTTGTAATATGGTGAATATTTCATTTTTGAAAAATTTGAAAAGGAAAATTTTTCCACGCGGGTCAGTGACCTATTCACCTAAAAATTACAGTTTAATTTTTTTAGGGGTCGGCTTTGCCTACCCTTGAAACTATCCCCTATATAATCCTAGATTATTCACCAGGTAGAACACACTGTTATCTCACTCATACCACCTAGGGGCATATGTATTATCAAGTACAATAAACACATGATAGGAGGGCAAAGGCTGCAGATGCATGACGAGAGAATTTGTTGACACATGATAGGGAGATTTTGTTAAAACATGACAGGGAGAGTTTGTTGATGCATGATGGGAGTTTTGAGGAAGTAGATGCATGGTAGAGAGTTTGTTGATGCGTGACATGGAGATTTTGTTTTCACGCGACTAGATGACAGACAGAGCTGTAGACACCCGACATAAGATTTTTGTCACATGTAAACAAGGTGGTTGTCATGTGTCAGTGAGGTTTGTTGATGTGTGAAAACCACCATATTGATGCATGATAGAAAATATTTGTCACGTGTCTCGCAGCCTTTTATCACACCACTTAAAAATTAGGAAAAATAATTTCGCATCAGGACCCCAAAAAATCACCTTCACATGAAACCAGATTCGAGGATATTCGCTAGGTATTTTCCACTTCCGATTTCTAAGAGGTCTCTTAAAATAAACCTTGGAAGCTAGTCACCCAGAAAGAAAGAGAAATAATTTGGGCTCTATTCCATAAGTATGATAAGGTAATATCTTGGACTTATGATGACCTATATGGTTATAATAAGGATATCATCCAGCATACTATTGACCTAGAAGAGGGGACTAAGCCTGTGCATCAAAAATAGAGGCATGTGAATCCAAAGATAGAATCTCTCATGGCTGAAGAGCTCAGGAAGATCCTTGAGGCTAGGATAATTTTCCCAATCAAGCATTCCACATGGGTGTCTAATCTGGTACTGGTAAGGAAGAAAAATGGTGAAATCAGACTCTGTGTGGATTTTAGAGATCTGAATAAAGTGTCCCTTAAAGATCACTACCCCTTACCATCCATGGAAAAAATATTACAAATAGTAGTGGGTTCAGAAAGGTTCTCTTTGCTTGACGGTTTTTTGAGCTACAACCAAATATGGCTTGTGGAGGAAGACCAACATAAGACCACTTTTACAACAAAGTGGGGAACCTTTGCATATGCAAAAATGTCATTCAGACTCACCAATGTTAGGTCTACTTTTCAAAGAGACATGGATGTCACATTTGGAGAGATGATTAACAAGGTAATCCTAATATACTTGGATGACCTCATAGTGTTTACCAAAGTAGTGGAAGATCATTTCGATGCCCCAAAAGCTATATTCAAGAAGTTTTAGGAGTTTAAAATATCTCTAAATTCTAAGAAGTGTGTTTTTGGAGTTCCGCAATGAAAAATATTTGGACACATTTTCTTGAAATATGGGATCTCAATCGATCCGAAAAGAGTCAGGGCCATTCTATAATTGTATCTACCTTTCAATAAGTAGGCAGTAGAATATTTCTTGGGAAAAATTAACTTTTTTAGCAGATTCATTTCAGATTTTACTGGAATGACCCACTGAATCACACTGATGTTGAAAAAGAACCTAAACTTCAAATGGATCATTTAAGGTTGTCAATCCTTTGAGGAGGTCAAAAAATCAATCACATCTACACATGTGCTATACAACCAAAATTTATCTAAGGATTTCATCATGTATGTATATGGGAGTAACCATAGCGTAGCATCCATGCTAACATAGAAAGGAGAGCCATAAGGAGAGGAACATCTAATTGATTTCTTTTTAAAAACTCTCCATGATTATGAGACAAGGTAAAACTTTGTGGAGAAACTATTTTATACCATTATCAAATGTTAGAAAAAATTTAGGCATCTCATTACTAATAGTAAGATCACAACCATGGTCGCACACTCCGAGTGTCAAAGAATACATCACAGAGGGTGAGATAACTAATAAAAGGGATAATTAGATCACTAATATATTAGAGTATGACATTGAAATAAAACCCATGAAGTTTGTATGAGGAAGATGTTTGTTCCAAAGTATCTCACACAAGATCCAAGAGTCCTAACGAATGAATAATCGAGATGGATCTCCATATCTAAGAAAATGAATACGAAAACAAGGTATTAGATAGGATGCATTTCATGCAAATGGGTGAGTATCTAAGCCACATTCCTCTCAAAAATAAAATATATTACAGATAGTAGGGATCCAAATTTATCATAATTGATAATTTTCTTTTCAAAAGAAACTTTGATGGGATCCTGCTTAGATGCCTAGAAAAAGAGAAGGCTGAGAGGGTCTTACATGAGTTACATCATGGGAGCTCGGGAGGTCACTTCTCTACCAAAACCACCACCATAAAGGTCCTACAAGAAGGATACTTTTGGCCCAACATGTTCACGGATTGCTATGTAATGGTGAGCAAGTGTAAAATTTTCATATTCTATATGGGTTTCCAGATAAATGTCATACTACCACTTAACCCTATCTTAGTTGAAGAACCATTCACACAATGGGGTCTATAATTCATCAAAATGGTTAACCCAGTTTCAAGTGTAGGTCAAAAGTGGATTCTCACTACCACTAACTACTTCACATGATGGACGGAAGTAGTTCCACTTAAAGAAGCCACATAAAATATGATCCTAGAACTCCTCCGAGATATCACTACACACTTTGGCCCGCTCAACACAATCATATCAGATAATTCTAAAGCTTTTCTAGGGGCCAAAGAGTCTTACTTTATAATGAGGTAGGGAATATTTTTAAAGACATCCTCTAACTACTACCCACAGGGTAACGGTTTAGCAGAATCCACCAATAAGAATCTAATCAGACTCATCAAAAGGATGGGGGATGAACATAAGAGAGCATGGCATGAGCATGTCAAGACAACCTTATGGGATGATTGAATCATGCCCAAGAAAATCCTAAAAGCCTCACCATATGAATTGGTATATGGTAAAAGTGTCGTAATGCCCATCACTATGGAAATAACAACATTGAAATTATTGAAAAAAATTGATATCGAGGAACATGGAGTGATGTAAGTAAGACTCACAAAGATGATGGAGCTTCAAGAAAAATGGGAGATAACCCATGAATCCATGATCATGGTCTTAGTTCGAAATGGGATGTGAGGGCCGCCAAGCCTAAAAATCATGGGAAATTTGACCCTCTATGGATAGGACCATTCAAAATCAGTGCATGTAAGTAACACAATGCTTTCAAGCTTGAAACTATGGAAGGTGAGCCTCTAGTGATTCTAGTGAATGAGATCCATCTTAAGCCTTTCTATTAAGGTTTTAACATTGTAAAGTTTTGTATCATATGTATAGTCCCCTCTTTCTTTTGCTTTTTCCTCATTTTCATGGTCTTTCCCCTTCGAATAAGTGTCTTTGGACATGTATCTCCGGGAAGACCCTTCTGCCCCTTTTTGAAATTTTGGAAGGTGTTGTACCTTCTTTCTTTTCTGAAGTAAATGATCCAATGGTTTTTGGAATAATGAATGAGAAGGATTATGGTGTTAATGAAAAATATCTTAGGAAACATAGAATTTGGTGTTAAGGGTCATGTAGAAAAATTACCCTTACATGATGTGACCAAAGGTATGCATGATGCATTACTTCCCATGAGTCAAGGAGGGTATTTAAGGTAGAATTTGAGCATACGAAAGTGTTGGGACCCAGAATTTGGCTAAGTACAAGAAGGCACGTGGGTGTGTGAGATCTATTTGAAGAAGGGCACATGGGTTGAAGGCATGCAAGGAAGGGTTCTAGTTGGGTTTTGTAGAAAACACATCACACTTGCAAGGCAAGATAGGTTTTGGGACTCAGCCATATTTGGAGTTTGAGGTAGTACATGAGAAAAGCGTAACCCATCTAGCATGCATAGTGGATAAGGTTCCATCCTGTGTTGTGTAGGATCAAAAGGGAATATTACATGCATGCAATGGAAGGTTCTAGAAGAACATCATTGCACGAGTGGAGAGCTTAGATCAAAGGAGGAATTCTCCATTGGAGGACCACTTGGACACTTGGTAGCCAATCTATTACTTTAGAAGGCATGGTGGTGAAGGCATAAAAGCTATATATAGAGGTGCACAAATAGAACAAAAAAGATGAGAGAAGAGATGTAGAGAGAAAAGTACATTGGAAAAGAGGTGAAGCTATGTAGAAATGCTATGGAGGATTCTATGGGCTGGTATTAGAGATAATATAGTAGTGATGGCATACCTAAATGGATGGGCTTATTTTTATTCTTGTAATGTGAAGTATGTAGTATAGTTTCTGATGCATGACCTTACTCTGCATTGTTATATGGGTCTATTATGGCCTCAAGGGATGTAATGTGGTTATTGAACACGATAATATGAATAGAAGGTTTTATCCTAAATCACATATGTGTTCATGAGCATAATATTAGTGTATTTCCTTCTTCTATGAACCATTTCCATATGTTGTTTGTTATTTCTCTTCTATGGATGCATTGATGTGATAACTCATCATAGATTCTTAGAATGATGCATAGTTATTTTATATTATTTTACACTTGAATATCTATCCTAAGATGATGTATTCTCACAAGACTCGCATAAAGGAGGGGCTTGGCACCCATACATGCCTTAAGTGAGAACCCAATACCCACTAGGTGATAGGCTGACGCGCAAGGAATTTTACTATTAATCTAAGGGTATAAAAATGACTACATCTTGGTTCCATCATGGGGCCTCTTTTCTAAGTTGTGATAAATGGAATGCATCTTGGTCCCTGTGATGCGTAATAATAGAATGTCTAACCTTGGAAAGTTTTTAAGGATGGTTCAAGAGCATGGAGGATGATTTTTCTCAAATATTCAACACTAGACCTAAGTTTGATGCACGTAGATGGGTAGAAGAGAACTTGTACCATGAGTTGTATGAGACATTCTTCTGTTATTTCCTAGTAGAACTATATGAATGGTTATCAACATATGCATCTAGATCAAGATGGTACTATAGATCATGTGTATGGACCCAAGATGATTATTAAAGGTTACAGGATATAGATCTAACTTGGACACATGCTTTTGATCACTGCTGGAAAGGAGTGCTAACCAGTTATACTCTAAAATATGCCATTTATATGTATTCTTGCCCAGAAGTTGTTGAGTTTGAGTTTCTAAGGGAGCAGAGAGGATCATTTTTACATGCTATTCCTTTGGCTATGAATATATTTGTAATTACCTTAATCTTAGAGGCATTTTCCATGGTTGGCTAAGCTTCTCATACAAGACTGGGAGAGGAAGCTAGGGTGGAGGAAGATGGTGGAAATTGTGGCTAAAAAGGAAAGGGAGGAGAGATGACTAAAGTATAGTGAAGTTCGTGAAAGGGAGATGAATAGACAACTTGAGGTTGCAAGTGTGATAGATCTATGAAGGGACACTATGGGAAGGAGTTGAGGTTCACGTAGAGGATGTGGAACTTGAGTAGTTTGTGCTACCCCATCTTGGCAAGCATGGGAGATAAGCCCCTTTAGCTTCTAATGAGAGTTTGTTGCATGGAAAAAGGAGAGTTGTTGGCATGTATTTGAACCCACCTAGTGACCAACCCCGGTGCTTGGTTTTCCAGATCAAGAGAGAAGTATTGTTAACCTAGTTGGTATTTGTGGGAGTAGTTGATCTGCACCTAGGAGTTATAATTTTTCCTTTGGAACATCCATGGTTGAGTAGACCATTCCGGTATTTGGAGGAATTTTCAGATAAGTTGCAAATACACAAGGTTTGGGTATCGCATCTGGAAGTGGCACATGACACACAATTGGCAAGTGGGATAATATCACAAACCATCAACATGCATTTCGTGTGACATTGGGAACACTAGGCATGACCATTTCATGCCATTTTCCAGTTGTAGGAGGTGGATCCGGTGGTCTAGGGGTTGGAGGACCTGGTGGACCTAGCATATCTAGAGGATCTGGTGGGTAAAGAGGAATGGGCCCGATGGATCCATTAGATCTTATGGAGGATGAAACACTGGAGGAAACCAAGGATCTAGATCAAGAGGACAAGGTCCTCAACCACCTCCACATGTATTTTTTTAGATGTCATTGCACTTACAAGGCTATAGGGGTATTAAATATGCTACAGAGCATGTGAAAAATGTGAATTACTATGGCATGAAAAAGGGTCACTACGCGGAGTGGAATGCAAGCTAGTTTTTGTAACAATGTTGTAAGGATGTGCACATAGTTGGTATCAGAAACATGACCTCATCATCGAGCAGGTCATAGACTACACCGCATTGAAGAACACCTTCCTATCAAATCTCCATATCCCTGAGTTTAAGAAAAACAACATCAATACTTTGAAGGATATCCAATAGGTAATGGTAGAGAGTGTGTGTGAGTATGATGCACGGTTCAAGACCCTTTTGTCTAAACTATCCTATGACATTCATCCTTCTCAACATGATCAATGGTTTTTTGGAGGATTGATAAGAGAATTTAGAAGGGCTCTGTCACACAATACTTTTAGAGACCCCATGAAGCATTGGAAACTACCCTATGAACCGAGGTTGTTGGGAGCATTGATAATGGTGTTAGTCCTTTTCTAGAAGCTCAAATTTCTACAATGGCCAAGTAGTTGGAGAAGTTTTCTACAAACTTAATGCATGAGGTTCGTAGTGGGCTTTGGTGTACAAAATGTGAAGTGGAAGGGCATGTAAAGGATAGTTTCCCTAATTTGTGCATGCTATGGTGGTAGACTATGATATTTTCCATGGGGATCATGATGCAAGTAGGTTTCCTCTACTACAACACATAATATGCAAGAACGTTTCTTGATATTGTATGATTTATACCTCTATGACCCATAATACCAATGATTGTAGACTGATTAATAAGATTCATGATGTTATTTATCTTGGTGTGTGCCAGAATAATCTTCCAAGTAATTCCAAGGATGATGATCTTCATTATGAAGGGCATGTAGATAGGGGAGTGCGTGGAATAGGTGTCCGCAGAGGATTTCATGGTCGTAGTAACCACAAAAGAGGAAGAACCGAGTTCCCTTGAGGAACCTTTTATAATTATGGATCTGAGAGAATTATAAGTGTGAGTGTCTTGATCTATTACAATGCTCATGGTGCGGGAGGAAACATAAGTACAAATAGTGTCCAGAGCTTTATGAGCATATGAACCAACAACATCAGAAAGGTAAAGGCATTGGGATGGTAAGCATCAATAAGACTGATTTGTAGTGGATTCTAAGAGTGGTGCATGAGTCAAGGCTAGAAAATGTATTGGTGATGATGCAAGAAAAGATCGAATGTGCCAAGGATATGCCAAGACAAAGGACACTAGTTTCAAGGGAGGAAGTGGTACATGGAAAGTATCTGGACCCTTCTCATCAAAAGGAGGTGTATCAAGAGACTATGGATGTGATTCAGAGTTTGCAAAGGCAGATCCAAATTCTAAAGGAGAAATAAAATAATTTGGAGCAAAGGAAGAATGACGAGGCTCCAAAGGAGGACCTGGATGAAGTTAAGGAAGTATGTAGGATTTTAAGGAAAGAGAATATTATTCCCTTACCAGGAGAATGGCTTAGGGAGAAGGTACCACATGCCAAAGCAGAGCACAAAAGGTAGGTTTTGAATTCAAACCTTCCTCCTTACACCCTTTACTATGATAAGGAGATTACATTGAATGCAATTGTTGATGGGTGGATTCTAAGTAATAACCTAATCAACATGGGAGTGGGGGTTAATGTCCTTACCTTGGATGCATGGCATCAAATGGGAATACCCACACCAAAACCATATTCAAATGTGTTGTATATGGAAAACAAGACAAAAGCAATTCCCATTGGCATCTTGAAGGATGTATTTATCACAATTAAAGGGGCCAAGTTCACTGGATACTTTGAAGTCTTGGTACTCAGAAGGTAGACAAATTTCTTGCATTACTTGGGCACCCATGGTCCTATAAGAACAACGTTGGTATGTGTTTTAACAAATGGTATATCAGATTTGAGAACAAGGAAGAAAGAGTGATTATCCCTTAAACAGATGGGAAATCAATACCTTATACTGAACCCCTAGGAGAATAATTCCTTGAAAGAATCTATGTGCGCTCCATCAGAGATCTTGAGATAATTCATCCCATGGAGGGAGTTATCCAGTTTGAAGATGCTCAGTCCTTGAGTGATACCACTAGCAAGACATGCGAAAATTGGCCACATGGGACCTATGAGTTGATTAGATGGCAGTTGAGAGGATTTGTAACAATGGTAATGAAGGCATATTTGGTCAAGCACCTAAGAGGGAATAATTTTCCAAGTTACTCTGGAGGATCATACCCTGAAATTTTCTTACAAGAAATGGAGGCTCGGTGGAAGACTAAGGATAAGAGAAGGGGAATGCTTAGTTATAACCTACTCAAAATTGTAGCACACCTTTGGTGGGCTACACATCGTGAGATCCTCCTATAATGATGAGAGGGAAGAATCACATTTTATATAAGGTTCTCCATGAGCAACGCACCCACTATCATATAATATTATGATGGTAAATAAACTACCTCATTTCATATCCAAGTATGTGAGGAGGCTTGGATGGGAAGCACAGAAGCATTACCACCTTTTTTATGGGTGCATAATTTGTATTCCACCTTACAAGGTTATGTGCGTGCATGGTATATTCATTCGGAGATGCGTCATAAACAGGTAATTGGTAGGAGTTGGTGGTTGATCTCATTAAATATTTCCAAGTATAGGAGTACCAAGCAAGTCAGTTAATAAGGCATTACAAGTAATCAAACACCTTACAATAGGATATAGTGCTATGGTAGAAGATAGGCTACTTTAGTTTCTTGGTGATTCTTATTTGTAAATGTGCCTCAATGAAGAAGAATCAAAGGAAGTACAACTTGAGCGTGCGTGCATGGAAAAAGAAAAATGAAAAATGGTCTATGTAGTAGATGGTGAAAAGACATAAATTTTGGATGTTAATAATTCAAGGTACGAATGAAGTCATAGATAGCACTGATGAGTGAGCACAATCCTACCAATGAGCCCTTGAGAAAAATAAGGTTAACATTGGGACAAAAATGGAACCCAAGGAAGCTATCATTGAGGACTATTGGTTTGAAAAATAAGTTTTAAAGGTCATTGATCTATTGCGTGAGTTCTAGGATTTTTTCACTCATGGGTATCATGAACTCAAATACATCCAACATTCCTTGGGGAGATGAAGATCAAGTTGAAGCAAGGTGCATGCCCTATTAAGAATAGACCTTATCGATGAATCAAAATCTGCGCATATGGGTCAAGGAAGAAATAGAAAAAATGATAAGAATAAGAATCATGCATTATTAAGGATTTGGAAGAATAAAAATGGGAAATCCCGATGGTCATCATTATCAAGAAGGATGGAAGGATAAGGATACGTGTGGACTATAGGGACTGAATGCGCGTATGTTTCATCGATCCTTTCACAACCCCCTTTACTCAAGACATTTTGGAGGGAGTAGCACAGCGCGAGATCTACTATTTCATAGATGGGTTATCAAGGTATCACCAAGTAGGATTACAAAGGAATACTAGAGGAAAACAACTTTCGCCACTAAATGGGGAAACTTTTTCCTACATGGTTATGCCTTTTAGATTGAAGAATGTGCCTTCTATGTTCTCGTGCATTGTGGTACAAGCATTTCAACACTTTATCCATAAGTTTCTTCAAGTTTACCTCGGATGAATGGCCTGTGTATGGGTTAGTGAAAGAACATTGTGAAAATTTGAGGCTAATGTTTGAGATATGTTAGTAATTAAGGATATCCCTCAACATTAAAAATTATGTCTTTACTACTCCATTTGGTACCTTGTTACGACATATTATATGCAAAGAAGGCTTACTAGTGGATCTCGCTAAAGTAATAATTATTGTGGGATTAGGGGAGCCTACTAGTCAAAGTGCAGTTTCATGATTCCTTGGGCATACATGGTACTACAAGAAATTCATCAAGGGGTATGCCAATATCATTGCGCCATTCGAGGATTTTCTAAAACACAAAAGTTCCTTTCATTGGGGAGAGGTGCAATAGAGGGTGTTTAACACTTTGAAGGATAGGCTTGTCATGGTGCCCATACTATGTTTTCCTTCTTGGGATAAACCTTTCAATGTGCATGTTGATGCCTTAGGAAAACTATGGGACTAGTACTAGCATAACTTGATGAAGGGATTATTGATCATCCCTTATGTTTTTCAAAGTAGAAATTTGACACCGGGAGAGAAAAATTACACAGCTACTAAGCACAAGGCACTTTCATCAATGATCTATGCACCGCATAAGTTCATGGATTATCTGTTGGCAACACCATTCGTATTCTACACATATCACATGGCATTGAAATACTTGGTTAACAAGGCCTTTTTGTAAGGATGCATATGTCATTGGGTCCTATTATTCTAAGAGTTTGAGTTGACAGTGGTTGTAAAACCAAGGAAGAGCAATACATTACTTGACCACTTATCAAGGATTAACTAAGGGAGGATGCCCAAATCAATAAATATACCATGCCGATGTAAAACTATTTAGGTTTCGGTGTGCACCCTCATATTTGGAAGATATCACAATGTTCTTGAAAATAAGTTTTGCATCGGAAGGGATGAAGGCTCTAGAGAGAAATTAGTTAGAAATATGCATCACACCATACATGTTGATTAGTGGTGACTGCATAAGTTAGGACGTGATGAATTTTTGCACCGATGAGTATTAGAACATGAGTGCATGGAAATTATGGAGGAAGCACATGGTGGGATTACAGGAGGATGCTATGCAGAAATGCTACCATACGAAAGATTTTACATGTAGGTATTTTGGTGGGAAACCATCTCCTAGGATTGTATTAAGTTTTATAAGGCCTATAACCATTGCTAACACCTTCAAAAACATGAGAAGAGGGATGAAATGCCATTGTAACCAATAACCAGTGTTGAACCATTTGATAAATGGGAAATTGACTTTGTAGGGCCAATTTTTCTAGCCACACAAATGACTGGTTTGTGATATATCATTACTTTTACCGATTACTTGACACGATGGGTAGAGGAAATGACTATGAAGGATTGCACCACAATGACAAAGTCGCTATATTTTTATGGGAGAACATGATCACTAGGTATGGTTTTCATTTAAGCTTAACAAGTGATAGAGGTACACATTTCCTCAATGAAACAGTTAGGATTTGTTTAGTATAATTTATGGTCACCCATCACAAGACTACCCCTTATCACCCTCAAGTGAACGGAACTACTTGAGGCATTTAATAAAATACTAATTCACATGCTAACTAAGATCCATGACATTGGAAGACAAGATTGGGATGACAAAGTATCAATTGTTCTATGGTCATATAGGACAACCTATAAGAGGTTAAACAAGGCCACATCATTTCATTTGTGTTTGGTGTGGAGGTTGTTTTGTTAGTTGAATTCATGTTACCATCACTACGTATAGTGCATGTAGGAGGGTTAGATGATGAACAAGCGTTGGAAGAGAGGATTTATAAGTTGATGCAGTTAGATGAAAAGTTATCACTTGCTAGATGGAGTCAAAATATAGAAAAAGAAAGACAAAAGGCATGGCATGATCATCATATCAAGAAAAAGTAGTTTGAGGTTGGGAAGATGGTGTTGTTGTATGATTCCAAGTATCTTCTCCATCATAGGAAATTTAAATTCCATTGGTTGGGACCCTCCATCATCTTATACATTCTTGATTCAGGTGGTTTCCAACTATAAGCACTAGATGGGATGAGATTACCAGGTCATTTGAATGGGAGTAGATTGAAGCCCTATTATAAATAAATTTTCTTATTGTTTGTAAATAAGGAAGTATTTCCAGTTAGAGTAGAATTTCCCTTTATTATTTTCTTTTCTTTTGTTTCCCTTTCTCCTTGCTTGTTCCTTTTTTTTTTGTGCTCCTTATGCCTCAGTAACCACATTATTTTTCCAAGGCCATTTATGTGTAGAGGACTGCACATCTTTTTTAGTGTGGGGTGGAGTAATGCAAAGACAAGTATAGGCATGTAATACAAGTTGAGTGGCCCAAGTAGAAGGAAGTGCGTTATATTTAGAAACTTCATGAGGAAACGGTGACTAATGAATTATGGTGTCAAGAATGTTGTAACAAATACCATGTATAAAGGATAAAGAGTGTAGGAACAACATGAGGTAGGAAAGGGAAAAATTAGGTAAAGGATAGGAGAATTGGCTTCGACACTATATACATGCACATGATAGTCTTCACGATTGGATTTTTGCATGCCGAAGGTTGTATAAGGTTTTTCACTCGGGATAGGGTGCATGGGTAAGGGCACTTAAATTTAGCCTAGTGGAAAATACGCATTTCATGTTAAAGTACGCTGGTAGGTGGTATAGCATTTATTGCTAGAGGAAAGCAAAAATATAAATATAAGGCTAGGAAATTCATTATTCTATCTTTCTATTACGAAGTTAAAGCACTCTTGCAAAATAGGGCACCCAGAGAGATTTGGGAGAAGGAAGAAGAATATGAGAAATCTAAGTGTGTGACTAGAGTGGATCTGTAAACTAGTAAGAAGGAGTACACAGGTGTGAGAGAAGTTAGTTTGTAGTGCACCATCTTGTGGAAGGTTTTCCTAGTTAGGGTTTGGTAGCTAGGGCATGAAGATAGAAGGATTTATTCCAAGTGTTGACATTCAAAGTTGAGTTTGGATTTAAGAAGAGTATCAAAGAAAATTAATAAGTTCTTAGTTTATGCCAATAGAAAGCATGACACCTAAGAAGGTGACCATTTCACCAAAGAAACAAAAGGGCAAGGGAAAGGGAAAATAAACCACTACCATCGCGAGCTCCAATGAAGAATGGTATGTAGAAATGTAATACCCAGATGGAGTATTACTAGGAAAGGAGTGGGTTTTGCACTTAAGATAAATGGCCATGAGAAATTAAAACCATCACATGAGCACAACTGAGAAGGAAATGGCATTAGAGTTAGTCCATCCAACTAACAAAAGGAGACAGATTGAATTCCTATATACAACAACGAGGTGAAAGTCAAATTGGAGAAGGAAGGGTTATTGCAACTGTATGAGTTTCCTTACTTTGGAAAGATTGAGCACCTTTATCAATGATTTATGTTGCGTGTGCATGAGGATCATTTCTATTTTTAGGGCAAAAGATGCACATAACACCACAGTTGATATCCAAGTTCACAGGCCTTATTTGTGAAGGAGAAAGTATAGATGATGATCTAAGTGATAAGGAGGCTATCAAGGAAATAGTAGCAGCATATGACTATAAGAAGGGTTCATGATACTTTGACATCACAGAGATTCTAGACCCTGTTATGAGGATGGCTGTGCACTTGGTGACCAAGATTAATGATCAAGAATGATGGATGCAAGTGAACAAGGCATGGCTAAATGTATGTCAAAAGATATCAGAGGGAACCATCTATAACTTGTCCACCTTCATTGTAGATGAGATCATAAGTAGTGCATAGGAAGGAGAGAAGATATTATTTGGTAATGTCCTCCTCATCATTTTTGTTTTAGAGATTGGATTTCTAGATGGGATGGAAAAGGTTTTTTGGGAGTATCTAGAAGATAACTCCTCATCTGCAAAAAGGTCTCACAAGTACACTTGTGAAACCATGATAGCCACTCATAAGGTGCACTTGGAGAAGTGGTACAAATGAATACATGATGCATTCAAAGAAGAATGGAGGATCCCAGAGGATTTTTCCATGCTCATGGATGGAGAATCATAGTTTTTAGTATACCACCATTTATGCATTGGTAGATTTACATTAACAAATGGGACTAAGGGTCCATGGTTTAATCTACCCCTCTCCTTCACCACGCAATATTTCAAAGTTGGAGTCAACCGATTCAAATAAGTGAAAATACTAAGATTCTACCTTAGTGAGGTGGAACAAGACCACTTTGTGAGTTGTGCTAAAAGCTCATGTACCCTAAAAATTGTGCATATGTGGAGAAGTATGTCTCCCATGAAGTGCAAATGATGAAGCCTATAACACTACCGATCACTGAAAGGACCACAACAAGGGTTTATCTATGCATAAGGCCTAATTTAGAGAAAGGAATCTTTCTAGAGACTAATTTCTCCATTCTAGAAGACCCCACAGGATAAAGAGGGTTGTACCGAAGAAGAGAAAAAGAGAAGAGGAGCAGGAGAAGAAGGCACCAAGTGTGTAGACAACACAAGCAAGTGCCAAGCCTAGAACTTACGCATGCAGAAGAGGTCTCCTATAAGGAAAAAACCCAAGATGAATAAGTGTCATAGAAGGAAGATCCCTCACACATGAGGAGTCACCAAGGAAGACGTTTCCTAGTAAAGAAAAAGAAAAGGAAGAATCTCCCTGTCTGGAATCCCGATGAAGGAAGAAGCGAGAAGGTGACAGAAGAAGAAGAATCGAGGAGATAGAAAGCCTAGGTTCCTACATTGGTGACAAGGATGATGATGATCCTAAAGAGGTGAAGACCATATATTATATGATGTACATGACTTGAAGGAGGAGGTAGGTCAAGATGAGTATCACATGGATGATGAGGAGAAGAATAGAAAATAAGAAGAAGAGGATCAAGGCAAGGGGGTGAGTAAAGAAGTAAGCACAAAAACCCCAAGCCTTACTAAGGAGTAAGTGGAGAAATCCACGGAGAGAGAAGTGGTAGGCATCATGAAGGAGATGGTGGAAAAGAGTTTTAGTGGAGTGAAAACAAATTTTGGAAGGAGATGGAAGAAGAAAGTGTTGGGAAGGAGTATGGCAACATGGGTGGGGATCCCAAATTGGTAGTAAGCTTCCCAAAAGCTGCGTGAATAGGTGGAAAAGGCATAGTGGTGGCACAAGAGTAGGGAATGTGATACATTAATGATCTTAGCAAGGTGCTATACATGCATTTCCAAAGCACCATACCAACAGAGAAACTCCTAGCTATGTCATCATTTGATGAAGAAGGTGCATATCCCCAAGCCAAGAAAATGCTATCTTGGGTATTTGAGTCTCATGTAGATGAACTTGAGTTTAAAGTAAGATAGAGATAGCTAATGAAGGTGCTAGAAAAAAAGGATTAAATCCCTTGGTGAATGCTTAGCAGCTATGAGATGAACAGCTTTGTAACATGCTCAACAAGGTTTTAGTAGAAGTTAAATCTAGATTATGAAATGATAGAGTGAGATTCATGGAGGAGGATTTTGGGTAGAAAAAGAAGGATCTCATGGAAAAGAGTAAGGACCTAAGGCAAGAGGAGCTGATCAGTACTTAGTTGAGGTGTGAGATGAAAGAAGAAAAAGAAAAGGTATGTGAAGTCTCCAAGAAGGTGGAGATGATTACGGATGCCATTGTCTTGAAGCACGCTGACCTAGTGCCACCCGAGAAGAAGTATGAATCATCCTTGTAACTTTTTCAGGATTTGACTCGCATTCTCATGATGGAGAGGTGACCACTCACTTTAGAGTCTACAGAAGAGGCACAGACATGCCAAGAGAAAGAAGAAAAAAATGAAGGTTTTCAAGATTGTGGCTCGATACACTAAACTCCTTGCAGAGGTAAAGGCCACCACACAAGTTTTGAAGCTAATTATGACAAATGCGCTGATAGGGATAGAGTAGTAAGCATCTTGGTAGCCACCCATGAAACATAACTCAAGGAGTTCTAAGTGAAAAATAAGGGGAATAGAGTGGAAAGAGATAATATCTTAGCTAAGGTGGAGAATAAGTCAGAAGAAATTGAGACCTGCATGAAGCTCAATCAAGAGTTGGGTTAAGGAAATATACCCCTAGATCACCCATAGGATGGATGTTTTTGAAGACTTGGGAAAGTAGCTAGAAAATATTTTTGAGACCATGAGTGAAAAAGGGGAGGAGCTGATTTTTGAGGGGGTGAATGCCCTAGTGGGTGACCTATGTCAGAAAGCTCATAACGAGGTCGATGCTTGAGAGAAGTTAGAGGCGGAGATAGGAAAGGATTTCCATCTCCTCCTCTAACAATAAACAACTTCCCCATTCTTTCTCCTAATTATTCCTTCCTATATTCTTTCTTTCCAACCATTTTAAGATCCCACCATTCTTTATTCTATTGAAGTGTGTTTCTGAGGATAGAGAATAGGCGTAGTGTGGGGTGATGTTGGGCCCTATAATTTGGCTAATTACAAGAAGGCGTGTTGGTTCTTGGGACCTATTTGTAGAAGGGCATGTGGGTTGAAGGCGTATAGGGAAGGGTTCTAGTATGGTTTTATAGAAAACATGTCATGCACACAAGGCAAGACAAGTTTTAGGACTTAGCCATATTTGGAGTTCTAGATAGCACATGAGAAAAGTGTGACCCGTCTAGCATGTGGAGTGGATAAGGTGCCAACTTGGTAGCTATAGGATCAAAAAGGAAATATTCCATACATGCGATGGAAGGTTCTAGAAGAACATCATTTCACATAGTGGAGATCTTGGATCAAAGGAGGCATTCTCCATTGGAGGACCACTTGGACACTTGGCAACCGATCTGTTACCTGAGAAGGCATGGTAGTGAAGGTAGAAAAGCTATATATAGAGGTGCGTGGATGGAAGAGAAAATATGACAGAAGAGATGTAGAGAGAATAATACACTGGAAAAGAGGCAAAGATTTACAGAAATGTTATGGAGGATTCTATGGGCTAGGATTAGAGAAAATATAGGAGTGATGGCATACCTAGAGGGATGGGCTTATTTTTATTCTTGTAATGTGAAGGATGTAGTATAGTTTCTGATGCATGACCTTGCTCTGCATTGTTTTATGGGTCTGTTATGGCCTCAAGGGATGTAATGTGGTTATTGAACATGATAATATGAATAGAAGGTTTTATCCTAAATTGCATATGTGTTCATGATCATAATCTTAGTGTATTTCCTTTGTGTATGAACCATTTCCATATGTTATTTTTTATTTCTCTTTAATGGGTGCATTGATGTGATAACTCATCATAGGTTCCCAAAATGATGCGCAGATTCATTTCTATTCTTTTGCACTTGAATATATATCCTAAGATGATGCATTATCACAAGAATCACATAGAGAAGGGGCTCGGTGCGTACACGTGCCTCGGGTGAGCACCCAACGCTCACTAGGTAATAGGCTGGTGCACATGGGATTTTACTCTTAATCTAAGAGTATAAAAATTACTAAATAAATCCTAATTCTAAATGCTACTAGTCTCTTATTCAAGTTCTTGAGTCCCTAATTCAAAAAAATCATAGTTTTCAGGAAATCTCAAGCAATCATGGCAGATCTAGTTCCTTACCACAACCGAAGTCCCATGCGGGCGACCTTTTCCACATTTCTCTCTTCACCCGAGGATGAGATTACATGATAAGGAAACAAAACTTAGTAATGCTTCCATGGAAATGGATTTTGTAGATGGCTTATTTGATCCCATTCTCATCAAGAAACCAAAGTCTCTACAAGAGGCACACCACACCATATTCAAAATTTTTGGATATTTTGAGTCTTTTTTCTCTAGAATTCAGACCACCACACTTACATAATATATGGTTCCTCTTGTACACCCGTATCTTGAGCTCATACAGATGTGTGCATGTTGTTTCAACATTGAATCCAATATCATAAAGGGAATGAACATATAGGTTGTAATTACACAAAAGAAAATTAGGGATATAATGGCCTTACCTTATGACCAAGTAGCCAACTTATAGAATATGCAAGAGCTCTAAAAGTTTTGGGCTCAATGCCAGAACAATACCACATTCCTCAACAAGGAGTTACGACAATATGATTCAAGAATTTCTAAGACACAAGGTTTCTAAATCCCCTTAAATATGTTCATCGTAGACTCTTAGGATGCCTGCTCCATGTTGGCATTCATTTTTGGCCAAGACTCGGATAGAACTTTCCATGAGTGGTAAACATCGGCCCTTTTTTAATGAGATCTATGAAGAAGGAACAAACATATTGGTTTGAATTTGCCAAGGTGATTACAGACTCTATTTACAAGTAGTTGGCCATGTTCCTATTAATTCCACCTTTAGGTATTCTTCCTATTTGTTCCACCTCATTTTTACTTGAACTCCCAACCCCTTAGCCAGTTTATAGACCTAACTCTGTGGTACATGGAGGTGGACCCCCAAAATATCAACCCGGTATCTACATGGATTCATGTGTTTTCCTACTCCTCTAATGCATATGAAGTCACCAACTATTTTGTTGTGCCACTTCTACCTAATTTTGACCCAAAGGGGTCAATAATAGAATGATCGAATTAGTACAAGCCATCTTGGTAGACCCCTTGCATCCTTGCGACTATTTCTGTAGGGAACAATATTCAATGATCTAGTTGCATGGGTTCAAATATGAATCCTTCATGCTTCCAAGAATTCTCATAGATCAGGTGGTTTCCTAGAGAGATAACTGGTATTTTTGATTCTCAATGCAGAGTTAGGATTTAGATGGAAGAAGAATTAATTGTTTGACATCCCTTTGAGTAAGTGAGGGATTACAACCATCAAACGAAAGGTGGAGCATATTCTCCCAGAGAAGCTGGCTTCCTATGGCTTTGCCCTCATCCAAGACACATGGAGATATGAACCAAATTGGTGGATGGTCAACATCATTTCTTAAAACATAGTCTCGAATCTTGCCACCATGTAGTCATTTTTACCCTCACCACAAAATAATGGAACTCCATGCATGTCATCCTATCACTCAGCAGGCATTGGGTGCTCACCCGAGGCACACGCAAGTGTCGAGTCTCTCTTTTATGTGAGTTTAGTGGGAAACATCATCTATGATTCATGTTAAGAGATCTGAATGGAAGTAAAACATACAAGCACCATAGAGCTCAGAATGGCTTCTAGGTCCTTACAGTCATTTTAGACAAGAAGTTCTTTAATGATTTTATAACTATACCAAAATAGAAAGAAGTTGTATAGACATCCATACTTAATCATAAACATAATTGAAAAGGAACTATGAGAAATATGTATGCATTAGAATCATCAATGTTCATATTCATGTAAGCTGGTAACCTCATTACATTCATGGAGCCATTACAAAGTATTACAGAGAAGCAAACTGCAGTCATGCATTATATCTAGACTCATATGGCTAGGCTCTCAAAAGAAATTTATAAACCCCATACCCCTGATACATCCTTCCCTAAACACAATTACCCAAACTAACAAATTTCTTGTAGTATTTTTGCAGAGCTCTGACCTCTATCTATATATCCCCCTCTTTCCTTCTGCAGGTGCTTGTATATATAGGCTTTCTAGACTACCAACTCATCCTCCAGTGGCCTCAGATCTGATACTAAGTGTCTGAATGTGGTCCTCCATGTGAGCATGCTCCTCCAAGTTTGATCTTTCCACGTTTTACCATGATGATCTTCTAGAAATTTCTACCATAGGCATACTCCTTCTACGGGCTAGCATGTCGCCGGGATGGCACCTTATCCACTCCACATGCACATTCAGGTCATGATTTTCATGTGTTCTACCAAAATGTCCAATATGGCTAATTTTGGAGCCCTTGGTTCTATCCACGCACGTGCCATGGGTTTCCTTAAAGCCCTCGTTAAACCCTACCCTGTGCGCTTTATCCTTGCGCACTTTTATTCAACTATGCCTTACGTGCATATGTTCCCTTTTACTTAGCCAATATTTTAAGGGCCCAACATTACCCCACACTACACCTATTCTCCATTTGCGGGAACACTTCTCCAGTGAAAATAAAGAATACAATAGACTTACACCATGGGAAAAGAATAAGGGGATGAAATAATATAGAAAGAAGAAAGAATGGGAAGTGATGGAATCACTGCAATAGGCTAGGAAAATCCTTTTGCAATTCGGCCTCCAACTTGTTCAGGCATTGACTTCATTCTGCACTCTCGAAAGAGGTCACCAACCAAGGTTCTCACCTCCACAAATCTTAGCCCATTTCCTTGTGTGCTTATGGTGTTAGAAACTTTCTCTAACTCCTTACCTACATCATCCAGCGCATCCATTCTTCATGTAATCTATGGGTACAGTTCCTTCAACCAATTTTTAATTGAACCCCTTAAGGCTTCAATGGCTTCAGATTTTCTTTCAACCTCGAAAGGATTTTGTCCCTTTCCGCCCTATTTCCTTTATTCTTCTCTTAAAACTCCTTGAGTTCTACTTCATGAGTGGTGACCAAGATGCCTACCACTTTATAACTGTTCACGCAATTGTCGTATGCGGCTTCAATGATCTGGAAAGAAAATTTTATAATAGCAAGAACCCTGCTACAAATGCCATGACCTTCAATTTATCTTCTTTCTCCAAGCGCACGACCACTTCTTCTGTAGATTCCAAGGCTAACAACTGCCTCTCCATGGTGAGGAATCTTGTTAAATCCTCCAAGTATCCTAAGTCAGATCCATATTTCTATGTGGGGGGAGCTAGGTCTAGATGCTTCAATACTATAGCATTATTAATAGACTCCACCTTTTTGTACACCGTACACACCTTGGCCTTCTCATCCTTCAACTCACACTGTAACTGGGTGCTGATTAGTTTCTCTTGACTAAGCTCCTTTTCCCTTGCAGCTAGCTCTTCCTCTTTCTTCTTCAGGTCCTCCTCCGTGTCTTTGACTCTATCATCCCGCCCAAAGATTCTAGCTTCAATTTCAATGGAGACATTGTAGAGTGTGGTGCATAGTTTTTCATCTAAGATCTGTTGTGCGTTCACCACTGGATTGTCTTTTGTTGGTCCTGGCAATGTTATTATTGCCCCATGGGTCACTTCAAATTCTAGCTCATCAAGATGGGACTCAATTTCCCATGAGAGCATCTTCCTCATCCATGGGTATGTAGCCTCCTTGTCAAAAGATGACATTGCTATGAGCTCTTCTACTGGAATCATGCTTTGGGTGCATGAAATAATTTGTTGTTGTCATCAATATAACCCATCCCTTACCTTTCCTCTCATGGAATTACCCTCTTATACACATGCCCTTAGGAATACTTATAGCTAAAATGGGGCCTCCAGTGATGCCGTAGTCCTTTCCCATGCTCTCTTCCTCCTCTTTGTTTAACATTGGCTCAGTGCTACGTTCTAGCTTCTCCTCAACCAAGGTCTCGATGGCCTTTATTTCTTCTTTCTTTGCCACCTTGGTTATATTTTCCACCATAAGACTTGGATCCTTTTGCATCTGTGTGCCATCTTCCTCACTTCTCATGTCCAGGGTGCCTCTCCCTTCCTGTCTATCCTTACGCCGCATGAAGAGGAACCCCTGCTCCTCTTCTCCACCTTCTTCATCCAAATCATGTACGTTGAAAAAAACTGGCCCTTGTTCTTTTTCAGGTTCATCTTCCCCAGTATCATCTTCTTCACTATCTTCTTCTCCACCCATGTATTTGTCCAAACTTCTAGTGTCTTCGATGTGGTATCCTCTTCTATCATCTACTTCCTCCTAACCCGGGATTCCAAAGTGTAGGTGACTTTGTTTCTTCTTCTCTTGAGGACTCCTTTTCGATGGATTTTCTAGCTCGTAGTATTTTCCTTAACTATGGGCCTCTTCTTGCACAAATACATGCATGTTCTAAAGCACTTGTAATAGGGGAGCCTATTACCTGTGTATCCACCACACTTGGTATTTTCTTCTCTGGATCCTTTTCCACTTGTTTGGGCGTGGGTCTCTTCTTACTAGTTGGATCCCAGGCATAGACACCTCATTCTCTAGATATGTTCCCTACTTGGATTTGGGTCTTATGCGGAGGTACACGCGCACCGCGGATCCTCCTGTAATGGGAAAAGTCATGGGATTTTTCATTTGAACTTCATGCGACACGTACCTCTCCACATACACATGCTTGCCGAGGTAGACCAACCCTTTGCACATTTCCTTATGGTCTTGGTCTAGATTACCAAGGTCCAGTTTCAGCTTCTTAGACTCTTTGAACCTGTTTACTCCCGCTTGGAAGTATTGAGCTGTGAAGGAAAAGGGGAGCTTGCACCATGGGCTCCATGTCTCATCCATTAGTTTGAACCTACCCAAGTAGAAATGTTGGTACACAACAAATTCAGCTTCTCCTTTGGTGGTTCGTTGGTAGTTGTTTGGGAATTCTCCATTCGCCTCGAACGTATTCCTCAGGTGCGTATACCACTTTTCCAGGTGCTCCTTGTGCATAGTTGTCATGGAGTCACATACGTATTTTTCAAATATTTTTGTGGGCGAAGGGTCCTTAGCTGGGTACTCCCATACAAACTTGTCCAATGCATCAGGTACTCCACTTTCTCAAAATACAATTGTAAGTAGGAAATTACCGAATAGGATCCTATCTCCTTCCTTTCAGCATAGCATATAATCTTATCCGGGATGAACGTAGATAAGTTGTAGATGGTGCCCTTTGAGATCTTCCTACAAACATGCAACCATGGCTTATTGACCTGGGTCCATCTCTCATGGCCATTTAAATTTGTCACCAGATGCGCAGCCATCTTCATTATCGGGTCCTTGATGTCTGTGATATCATAGTACCTTGACCCCTTTTTATATGTGTAGGTAGCGATAGTTTCCTTAATTGCCTCTTTATCACCTAGGTCATCTTCCAAACCATCTCCTTCATAGATGATGCCTATGAAATGTGAGATGAGATGAGGGGTAATGCGCATCTTGCACCCTGTGAAATGGAAGTAGTCGTCATGTACACATAACATTAGCCATTGATATAGGCACTCAGGCTTCCTAAAGTAGGGAAACTCAAAGAGTTGCAATAACCCTGCCTTCTCCAACTTTACCTTCACATCATCGTTATAAATGGGAAAACCCTCTGGTGTCCTTTTATTCATTGGGTGCACTAACTCCAAGCACCATCTCCTTCTCGATTGTTCTCGTATGATGATTGTATTCATTCACAGACATGTTTCTTAGGTGGGACTCCCACTCCTTCCCTAGCAATACTCCATATGGGTACTGCATTTCTACATACCAATTTTCATTTGTATGTGCATCGGTTTCTTGTTGTTTTCCCTTTCCCTTTCCCTTCTTGGGTGTGCTAACTAGTTTCTTAGGTGCCATTGTCTAGGTTCTCTTCTTACTTCAATCACTTCTTGTAACTCTATTTTTCCACTCTTTCCCACCTTAGATCTCAAATTTGTGAAGAAAATTCCTTAAACCCATGCCCTAGTTCTTCAAACCCTAGCTGGGATAATCCCTTCACAAGATGGTGCCTTCTCACAACTCTCTTACGCTGTGAAATCCCTTCCTATTGGTTCGCATATCCAAACTAGTCACGCTCAATCTCTTCAAAATTTTCTTCACACGGATCAATTTTTGGAAGCCCTAGTTTGCAAAAATACAAAAATCACTTCTTTCTCCTTATACGCAAAGTGAATAATGAAGTGCCTCGACCCTTTATTTATAGTTTTTCCCTTTTTAAGCATTAAATGCTACTTCACCTACCACCGTAATTTTCACATTTAATGTGGCTTTTTCAAACAAAGTCGACTTTAGCACTTTAACTTACACGCCCAACCCTACATGGAAAATATTCTAACTCTCTTGCATGAAACAAATGCTGTCTATACAGGAGACTCTTGCACACACGTCACTGGCACCGAAGGCACTTCTTCTATCCTAATTTTTTCTCTTGCCTACCTCGTGTTGCTTATGTGATTTTTCCTCCTTTGTACATGGGATCTGAAAACAACCTTATCTTGACACCAACCATCCTTTTCCATCTTCTCTTTCCATGCACCTCTTTCAACAGGGCCATTCAACCAGGACTTTCAACACAACCTTCCTTGGCACTTTACCCATGCTCTCCTTCACATTACTCCACCCCACACTAAAATGATGTGCGAGTCCTCTGTGCACTCAAAAATCCTCAAAGAGTAATAAGGGTTACCGGCGCCCAAGGCATAAAACAAAACAACAACACAAAGATGGAAACACAAGAAAAGAAATGAATAAAGGAAATTCTAAACTAACTCATAAAACTACCTTATTTACAAATACCAAGAAGACTTGTTTATAGTAGGGATTCAACCTACTCCTATTGAAGTGTCCATGCAATTTCATTCCATCTAGTGCTTGTAACTAGCATGCCCGTGAATCAAGGATGTATGAGATTTTATAGGGACCTAACCAATGGACCTTCAACTTCCCAGGATGGTGCATAAACTTAGAATCATACAACAAGACCATCTTCCCAACCTCAAACTTCTTATTTTTGATGTGGCGATCATGCCATGCTTTTTAATTTGCTTTTTCTGTTGTTTGGCTCCACCTGGCGAGTGATCATCTTTCATCCAGCTTCATTAGTTCATCAATTCTTTCTTCCAATGCATTCTCATCATCCAGCCCTCCTACACATGTTATTCGCAGAGAAGGTAACATGAATTCAACCGAAAAAAAAACTTCCGTGCCAAACACCAATTGAAATGGTGTGGCTTTGTTCATCCTTTTATAAGTTGTCCTGTAAGCCCATAATATAGTTGCTACCTTGTCATCCCAATCTTGTCTTCTGACATCACAAATCTTGGTTAGTGTATGAATCATTATTTTGTTAAATGCTTCTGTGGTTCCATTTTCTTGTAGATGATAAGGGGTAGTCTTGTGATGAGCTACCATGAAATCTACTAACAGGATCCTCATGGTCTCATTCAAGAAATGTGTACCCCTATCGTTGGTTAAACTTAAAGGACATCCATACCTTGTGATAATGTTCTCCCATAAAAATCTTTCCACTTGTGGCTATTGTGCAGTATTTAGTTGGGGCTGCCTCTGCCCACCTTGTCAAATAGTCCGTGCAAGTGATTACATAGTGTGATCTAGTCCTACACATTGCTGGTGCAATAGGGCCTACGAAGTCTATTTCCCATTTCTCAAAAGGTTTAGCACTAGGGATAGGGCACAAAGGCATTTCATCTCTCTTTCCTAGCTTACCAATGTGCTGAAAATGGTCACACACTTTACAATAGTCCTTGCAATCCTTATACAAAGTTTCCCACCACAATCCTACCATTAAAATTTTATGTGTGGTGGCGTCACCGCATAATGACCACCCAAACTTCATCTATGTGCTTCATCTATGATGACGAGGCACTCATGCTCTCTAGTACACACCTACGTAAAATTTCGTCATGCCCTAACTTGAATAATTCCTCACCGATCAACATGTAGGGCATGACGCGTATGTCTAGTTTCTTTCTTTCTAATGCCTTCATCCCTTCCGGCACCACACCTTCCTTTAGGAATAATACAATCTCCTCCATATCCAGGCGCGTGCCACAACCTAAACATTTTCACATCTAGCATAGCCTCTTCAATATTTTGCATGTACTCCCTAAATCAATCCTTGATAGATCATCAGGTCCATAATTACTCTTTCCAGGCTTCACAACTACCGTAAACTCAAACTTTTGAAATAATAGCACCCACCAACATATGTGCCCTTGTAGAATGGGCTTGTTCACCAATTACTTTACCATGATGTGGTCGGTGTAAATACAAAGGGTGTTTCAGGTAGATACTATTTGAACTTGAAAATAACGTAGATCATTAACAATGCTTTGCACTCAGCCATGGTGTAATTCTCGCTCTCTGCTTTGGTGTCAACTTCCTACTTTCAAAACATAGAGGATGATTAACAATTCCTTCTCCTAGGTATGCAAGCACTGCTCCAATGGTAGTTCCTAAGGCATCTACATGAACATGGAAGGGCTTGTCCCAAGAGGGAAAACGTAATATAGGTGCGGTGACAAGCCTATCTTTTAATGTGTCAAACACCTTCTGTTGTGCCTCTCCCCAATGGAAAGCACTTTTATGTCTAAGAAATTTTTCTAGAGGCACACTATCTTGGCATACCCCTTGATGAATTTCTTGTAATAACCCATATGCCCAAGAAATCCACACACTATGCTTTGGTTAGTAGGCTCCCCCAATCCCACAATAACTACAACCTTGGCAGGATCTACTAGCAAGCCCTCCTTACATATGATATGCCCCAATAACATCCCAAAGGGTGTAGCAAAGACACAATTTTTAATGTTGAGGGATATCCTTAACTACCGACACCTCTCAAACATCAACCTCAAATTATCACAATGGTCTTTCACTAGTCCATACATTATCTAATCATCTAGATAAACTTGAATAAATTTTTGGATGAAGTCTTAGAATTCTGAACCACTATGCATGAAAAAACAACATGCACATTCTTCAACCCAAAGGGCATGACCATGTATGCAAAACTTCCCCATTTAGTGGAAAAATTTGTCTTCTCTTAGTCTTCCTTTACAATCCGGACTTGGTGGTACCCCAAAATCCATCCTGTAAAGGAATAGATTTCGTGCCCTTGATGACTCTCACTAAAATTTCTTCACTGAAGGGGGTTAGAAAGGGATTGATGACACAGACTACGTTTAGTTCCCTATAATCCACGCAGATCCTAATCTGCTCATCCTTTTTATGTTGATTACCATCAGACTTATCCATTATGATTCTTCCATAGCCTTAATGATCCCAGAAGCTATCATTTTGTTTATCTCTTCCTTTACCTTTACGCACAAATTGGGATTCATTCTTTAGGGTATCTTCACGATTGGGTACACACCGTCCTTGACTTTATCCTCATCTCCCCCAAGGAGTGGTGGATGCCTTTGAGCTCATGGTACCTATGTGGGAATAAATCCTCAAATTCATGCAAAAGATCAATGATCTTAGAAACCTCCTTCTCCGACCAGTAATCTCCAATAATATCTTCCTTAGGTTCTTCTCTTGAGCTGATGTTAACCTTATTTATCTTTAAGGGTTCATGGTCAAAGCACATGCACAAGCATTTGCATTATCCACTACCTCATGCATCCCTACAGAATGGTTAACATCCAAGCTCTCGCTTCCTCCCCATCAATAACATATACTAATTTCCCTTTCTCCTTTTCCAAGCATGTGCACTCAAGTTGTATCTCTTCTACTTCCTCTGCCTCTTCTTCAAAGTGCACCTCCAAACCTAGTCCACCTAGCAGTTCCAACAGCCTATCTTCTACCATGGCACTATCCCCCATGGTAAGGTGCTTAACAACCTACAATGCCTTATCAACTAATGGCTTGGTACTTTGATATTTAAATGTTAGAATAAGGCCCAGCTCTGCTAGCTCTTTCCAATTCCTTGTTTGGCAAAGCATGTCTCAAAATGTATGTACCATGCATGCGCGTAACCCTACCAGTGTAGAATATAGCTTGTGCACCCAAAGGGATGGTGGAAAATCTTCCGCGCCTTCTCTCCAGACCTTCTCACAAGCTTGGATGTGGAAAGAGGTGGGTTCCTTACCATGGTAGTCCTTGATGGTGGTGGGTACGTTACTTCTAGAAAACCTGATAGAGAGAGTAATTCTCACCTTGCACCATTCCAAAAGGATCTCTTGATGTGTATCCCACCACCGTGTCACTGTGTTGAGTAGGACATAACTTAACATCCCCCTCCATTCCTTCTCCTCCTTCCACTGAGCTTCCATCTCCTATAAGAAGATCTCAGGGAAGGCCCCTCCTAAATACTTAGGTAGTTTTTTTCCTCCTAGGCACCGGACTATACGTGCCTTTGTTACTTTTATTACCAATCCTCTCAACTATCATCTGATCAATTCATAAGTCCCATGCGCCCAATTATCACATGTCAGGCTAGTGGTGTCACTTACTGACTGAGCATCCTCAAACTGGATAACTCTATTGGTAGGATGGATTATCTCTCGATCCCTAATTAAATGCACATATATCCTATCTAGGACCTCTTCCCCCAAAGGTTCAGTATAGGGTGTCAACTTCCCATCATCAAAGGGTATAATAACCCATTCCTCCTTATTTTAAAAGTTGATGTACCCCTTGTTGAACTGAAGGTAAACATTGTTCTTGTAACACCATAGGTTCCCAAGTAGTGTTGGGAAACTTTTTACCTTGGAGATTGCTAAGACTTCAAAGTCCCTAGTAAACTTAGTTCCCTGGATAGGGATAATTGCATCCTTTAAGACATAAATGGGAATTTCCTTTGTTTTATTTCCCATATACAACACATTCAAAGATGGCCTTAATGTATGTCCCCTCATCTGATGCCAAGCATCCAATGTGAGAACATTGACCTCCGCGCCTATGTCAATGAGGATATTACTAAGGATCCATCCATCCACGACTACATCCAATGTGATCTCTTTGTCATATTCAAGGTTGTGAGGGGGAAGGTTTACATGCAAGATCTATCTCTTTTGCTCTTCTCCAAAACGTGGTACCTTCTCCCTCAACCATGCTCCTAGCAAGGGAATAACATTCTCTTATCTTAGCATTTTACATACTTCCTTGACCTCATCCAGGTCATCCTTTGGTGCCTCAACCTTCCTCCTTTGCTCCTTTAGACACTAGATTTCTCCTTGCAAAATCTAAATGACATCCATGGTATCTTGATCTACTTCCTTTTAATGCATAGGTTCTAGGTACTTCTCATGAACTACTTCCTCTCTTGAAACCAAGGTCCTCTACCTTGGTATTTATTTTGTGCGCATGACCCCTGCTCTTGTTGTTACTAAAACAGGTTCCAAGCCTACATCACGTGTCACCCACAACATCCATTATGTGTCTATCTTCTTAATTCTTACCATTCATTACCCTTGTATTTTCGTTGCTTTGCTAGTTCATGTGCTCAAACAACCGGGCATTCCCCATACTTATGCTTCTTTCCGCACCATGAGCACTCTGTGTCCAGTGCACTGGGCACTCTCGTTTATAATGTTCTATAGACCCACAATTAAAATAGGTTCCACATGGGAACTCACTCCTTCCTCCTCTATGGTTACCATGACCATAGAATCCTCCATGAAATCCCCTTCTGTACGTGCCACCATCTGTGTGCTCCTCATAGCAGTGATCATCTCCTTTAGAACTACTAGCAATGCTGGTTTGGCGCACCCCATGATCAATGGCTTCATGGATCTGATCAATGAGCCTATAGTCCTTAGTATCATGGGTTGTAGAGGTGTAAATATTACAGTAGCAAGACACATTCTTCCAGATTACGTGTTGTAACAAGGGGAATCTACTTGCATCATGGTCCCCATGAAAAATTTCATAGTCTACTATCATAGCGTGTACTGCCCTCCGGGGACAACTACCCTTGACATGCCCCTCTACTTCACAATATGTACACCATAAACCACTGTGAGTCTCATGGGATGAGTTCATAGACAACTTCTCTAGCTACTTAGCCATAACAACAATTTGAGCCTCCAAGAACAAGCTAACTCCATTATCAACACTACCAATAGCCTCGGTGCATAGAGCAACTTCAAATGCCTCGCATGGGTCTATGAAAGTTTTATGAGACAAGGCCCTTCTAAAAGTTAGGATCAATCCTCCAACAAACCACTAAGCATCTTTGTGAAGGGTGAATATCATAAGATAACTTAGATAAGAGAGTTTTAAAACACACATCATACTCCCACACACTCTCTGCCATTCCTTATTGAATCTCCTTCAGGGCACTGATGCTCTTGTGTTCAAACTCAAGCATGTGGAATTCTACCAAGAAGGTGTTCTTTAAATTAGTATGATCCACAACCATTTGATGAGGGTCATATTTCCTATACTAGCTATGTGTGTGTCCCTGCGACATTGTTGGAAATCGACTAGCCTTTCGCTCTCCGAGGTTGTGATCCCCTTTATGTTCCATAGCAGCTCACATTTTTGAACATGTTCTACAACATCTTCAATCCCTCTGTAATATGGAAAGTGTAAAGACATCTTAAATAAGACTTGAGGGGGTGGCGGGGTCCCTTGTCCTCCTAAGCCAGAGCCTTGCTTTCCCCTGGTGTTCCCTCTACCGCCGGATCCACCAAGACATGTGCCTCCTAAGCCACTAGATCCACCAAAACCACTAGGTCTTGTAGTAGTTATGCTAAGTGCCCCCAAGGTTCCACTAAACTATATGCCAATGGTGTGCTAATTCCCCACTACCACTATTGTACCCCATGCCACTTCCAGATGCAAGAGCAAAGGCTTGTATACTTTCTCCTTGTCCAAAGACTCCTCCGAATACTAAAATATGTGTAGCCATAGAAGTGTGAACTAAAAATTTGTACCTCCTAGGAAAATATTTACCACTTCCCCGATACCAACTAGGTCAATGATACTCCTTTCTTTTTCTAGAAAACCAAGCACTAGGGTTTGGTCACCTTTGGGTGGGTTCGGATACCTACCAACGACTCATCTTTCTCTGCGCAATGAACTCTCATCAGAAGCCTAAGGGGTCTCTCTTATGCACTTTCCAAGATGGGGTAGCACAAACTTCTTAGGTTCCACATCCTTTGCGTGAACCTCAACTCCTTCCCGCAATGTCTACCTCCATAGATCCATCACACTTGTAGCTTCACATCGTCTAGCAATCTCCCTTTCATGTGCTTCACTATACTTGAGCTGTCTCTCCTCCCTTTCCTTCTCCATTGTAATATCTTCCATCTTCCTCCACCCTAGCTCCCTTTCCCAACACTTAGAATGGTTTAGCTAGCCATTAGAAATGCCTCTAAACTCAAAGTAATAACCAAGATCTTCATTTCTAGAGGGATAGCATGTAGAAATGATCCTCTGGGATCCCATAGAAATTCAAACTCAGTGACTTCTAGGAAATAATATGTGAAAATATCATACTCCAGAGTATAGCTAGCCAACACACCTTCCCACAAATGATCCACAACATGATTCCACGTCAGATCTGCATCATGTAGCCTCTGGTATTCTTCTTGGGTCCACATGCATGATCTAGAATACCAAATTGGTCTAGATGCATGTCTTTGAGAGCCATTCATATAGTTCTACTTAGAAATAACATAAAAATGTTTCATATAAATCATGGTAGAGGTTCTTTTTGTATATATCTCCCTGTAAATATAGCAAGGTGGAAAATGTCGACATGAAAATGGATGCGCCTATGGCACAGGTAAGAAGATGTCAACATGCAAAAAGTCATGCCCATGGCACAGGTTAGAGGCGCAAAGTAAAAAATGTTGACATGAAAATGGATGCACCTATGGCATAGGTAAGAAGATATTGACATGAAAAAGATGTGTCAAGGCGCATCTTCAAGAGGCGCAACATTTTGAGCATTGACACTCGACAGAAGAAAACCACAGCGAGATATTCGATGGCCATAACTTTTCATAGGAGCTCAAATTCACGCAAGGTTGGAATTTTCGGAAATCTTACGAGGTCCTCTGTCCTCTTTAATTGGGTGAGAACAAGTTCTTCAAAATGCAAAATATAATTCACCATTTTTTGGGTTTTTTATGGGTCTCACCTACCGCCATAATGAGATGAATTAAATGCAACCTAGAGGTGGTTAGGGTAGATTTGGAATTTCTCTCTCTTTTATCTCTCATTCTTCCTATAAATTTTAAGGAGGGGCTTCTTTCTAAAGGTTAGACATTCTTGTTTTTCCCCTCCCTTCTTCTCTTTGGCAGTGAATTTGTGGAGTTCAAATCTCCCATCCAGAATCTGTATGCAACTTTTCCTCTTGGCATTTTTGTAGTGTATTGTATCAATATTTGGAGAAAATAATGCATGTCTGTGGATGATTCTCAACCCTCTCTGTGTTCATTTTCATCCTCCTGATCTTTCACTGCAAATTTGGTTATCTATGCATGATCTTGCATTGCATTTTAATGGTTTGTGTTTATTGGAAAGACATGTGTTCTTCATTCCTCGGTGCATCACCTTTGTTAGTTTAGGTTTATTTTTATGCATCTTCTTACCCTGTCTCCTTGGAAAGTTAGATTAGGTTTTTGAGTAAACCCTCCAATTTTACATGTGCATCTGAATAGAGGAATAGGAACCGGCCTTCATCTGGAGAGCTTTTCTGATTTCGCAAGGTCCCACACTTGGGAAAAGCTCCATGTTATGCAATCGCACTGAGAGTCTCAACCCATCGAGTTGCAGACATTCAGGGGTGTTGTGATTTTCCATCAATAGTTTTGGCACACCCGGTGGGACCAAGAGGTCATTCCACAAGATTTGAAGGAATTTTCAAGAAATTTGGACTTAGAAATTGTAGGTTTTACAATTTCATATTTTTTCACCTTCCAGGCTGAACTTTGAAATCGATTTTCAAGGGCTTAACTTGCTCAAAACAAGTCAAAATTTCACCAGTTGATAGATCGGGGGATAATCTTCAAAAGGGTATTCTTATATTTTTATATTTTGACTTTCAAAATTTCATAGTTTTTAGTATTTCAGGTTTTCCCAGGTGTTGAGCATGTCCCAAGTTTCGACACAGTGTGTTTTAGGTTTTTAAGTTTCCTTGCATAACCTAAGTTTCACCTATACCTTTCAAGGATTAGTAGCTACACAACAAGACCCGATAACCGAATTGAAGAACTGTATCTTCGGGTCCTTCAAAGTTTTAAATTCTTTTTTTAATATTGTCAAGTTTGGTGTGTAACTTGGCAAAATCCATCCTTTTGAGGCTCATTCCCTGAACACATCTGGTGACTCCTAAGAGATAGAATCCAGTGGTATAGCAGCACAAGTTGCCCAGGTACATGAGAAGAATTTGAACCAGGTCTGATACTTGAGAAGAAGGGTTATTTTTCTACTTACAACTATCACCAGGTAGAGGAAGGAGAGGAAGAAGACCACAAAGATCACCATCTCCACCTAACAGGACTTTATCAACCCCTCCACCTAGTAGACCTTTCATCCAATCAACAAGGGTTCTCAAAGCCAATTAGAATGGCACAAAAAAACCCTTTTGTCAACTTCACTGGCAGCAACCCACTTGCCCTCAATGCATAGAATCTAGTTCCAATTGCAAAGCATTGAAGAACATTCCATTTTTCACTGGAGAAAATCATACCACTCCTAGTGATCATGTCAAAGACATTGCTAACATTTGTGCAATCCATGAGATAAATGAAATGGATGTTGCTATCAAATTTTTGGCATCTTTGTTCAAAGGGAAGGCATTGCAATGGTTTAGGAGCCTTGAGTGGTTCTATCCGAGTGGAATCGAGTTATGCATAGTTCTCCATGAGCAGTTTGGAGAAAAGGGAGACAATTTTTCTCTACTATAACAATTAACAACTATCAAGAGAGCTCCCCATGAGCAGCTGAATGACTTCAACTTCATATTTCAAAGGTCTTGGGATAGGATTCCGGTGGTCGTCGAGCCAACACCAAGGTGGTTTTCTATACTATCTTAAGGCTTTGAATTTGATATTTATATGCTAATTCAATCTATGGGAGGCACAACATTACCTGCTACTTATAGTATTTCCATTAGGGCTAAAAGCTGTCTTATTCAAGCTGGTAAGCTGGCCTAGGCCTCCCATGCCCTTGTACCTAAACTTGGAAAATCCAAGAACTAGTCAAGCACCCACTTTGACTCCTATTCCCACTCCTAGAAATCAAAGTTCAAATGAAACTTCTACTTCATCTTCTAATGCTTCAAATGAACTCCAAGAGGTCATGAAGCAATTGCAAAATTTGGGATATGAGTTGGTTACACTCAAGAGGTAGCAGAGACCCAAAGCTTTAGACCTCCTTATCAGCCTCAAGCTCAATCTAATAGACAACCATACCAGCCCAATAGGCCACCCAATCCAGCTGCAAATCAAATCCAAGTAAGGCCTCCTGCTAATAGACCTTTTCAGCCCTATAACCCCAATGTTGCATCTGCTTCTAAAGCATTAGTTCCAGTGCAAAACAACATAGCTCTAGAGTATGATTGGTGTTTCCCATGTAATGAACCTCACAACCAATCTATGTGCTTCAATGGTGCTTTGAACCAAGCCTTGATGGTGACAACTACTGGCGTAGAGGGTGAAGTGAGTCAAGAAACAAATCAGCAACAAGGGACATCTCAGCAAAACATAGCTCCAAATGATACCACACTTGTGAATTGGCAAGTTGAGGATTTTTGTGGCATGAATTAAACAATTTCTCAGAGTGTAGCAACTAACACAAGATCAAAGAAGAGGAATATTGGTGAAGGGAATTCATTGGCTCCAAGTGATCTACAACCTTTCATCACTCCATAAGGTGTTGGTAAGTAAAATACAGTTCCAAACATGCAAGGACAGCCCAAACCACCTTCTAAGCCAACTCAAATGCCAGCTATTGCTACCCATGCACAAGAAAGGAATGTGCAGGCTAAAGGACAAAAAGATATCTTTCATCCCCATTTAGCATCATTGATCAAATGAAGAAGACAAATGTGAATATATCAATGTGGGAATCTTTATCCATCCCAGGCCAAAGAGATCTTCTACAAGCTGCCTTGAAGAATTGGTTGACTTGAACCAGCGGGTCCATATGTAAGAGAATGTCCTCACAAATGTTGCTCAGCCTAAAGGGAATCATGGAGAACAACAAGGTAAATTTTTGAAACCCCCTCCATTTACGTTTCATTAATCATTGGGGATAAACTAGTACACAATTGCATGATTGATTCTGGGGCAAGTAGTTCTCTCACGCCCAAGAAAATAGTTGATCAGCTAGGTCTCCAATATGAATTCATATCAAAGGGGGTAGTGCAATTGGATGGGACAGCAGTAGCAACTTTGGGAGTGATTAAAGGTTTGAATCTTACCTTGCATGCATGCCCTAACGTTACCATTTTGTAAGATGTGTCAGTGATAGATTTTCCACCACTCTTTTCCCTATGCGTATCAAGAGATTTCACAGCTAGAATTGGAGGCTACTTATATACCGATGGTCACACATGTTGTTCGAACAAGATATGGTACTAGGGTCACAATCATATCCAAACCAATTACAAACTTTCACATTGAGCCTCATACTCCAAGTAAAATCAATGCCAATTGTTCAAAGATTTGATCAAGAAGATTATCAAGCACGAGATGAAGTTGAAACCAAAGTTGGAAACATCCCGATTTGACTCTTGATGAATGGGCAAGCAAGGTACATGCTTTTGATCCCTACCAAGAAGTAGAATAATCTAAGCTTGGAGTCTATTACATACATGAAGAAAACGGTCTATTCCTAGCATCACCAAACCGGACCATAAGGATGAAAATGAGGTAGATGAAAATGAGGTATGTCAGTTATTTTTCGATGGATCAAGGAGTAGGCAAGGTGCAGGAGGAGGATTTACACTTGTTTCACCTCAAGGCATCAAATATTATTCATCTTTCCATTTCTAGTTTTCCTGTTCAAACAACACAGCTGAATATGAGGCATTGATTCATGGACTTCATTGGGCTAGGAAAAGGGCATAAAGAACTTGCAGGTGTTTGGAGATAGTGATCTAATCATCAATCAAGTCAGGGGACAACATGCTACAAATAATGACCTGCTAAGGAACTACAAGAACAGGGTATGGGATCTCATTGAGGATTTTGAAGCTTTCAACATCGTGTCCATACCAAGGAAGAAAAATGAAGCCGCATATAGGCTCACAGCGATTAGAGCAATGTTTGATGGTTGACAACATCAGAAGGGAAAAAACAAAACCACATATGCATGTGATTGTGAGGCCAATAGTTCTATATAATAACACAAGCTGGAAGGTGTTTGAGAATGATCAACAAATCATCAATTTTTTGCAAGAAGAGGCTGAATTCTCAGCTAGGAATCAGGACAGACTAGAGCAGCAGTACGGGGATCAAGTAGTGCAGCTATGGAAAAATAAGCTTCCTAAGGGTTTAGTAACATTGGATTCTATCTTCAACCCTAACGACCAGTTCCGTAAGGAAAAGGCTAACATATAGGTCAAGAGAGAAGATTCAGACCCAATTCCGATTAGGGAAGGAAAAACACTTCAAATTGGTAAAGTGGCCACTGAGCATGAGAAATCAGATTTTATATAGCTTTGCCAAGAATTTCCAGATGTCTTCACTTGGAGCTATGAATACTTGAGAGGATTCAATTCGAAGTTGGCACAACATACCATAGAATTGAATCAAGATGCTAATCCCATCAAAGAGAAGTAGAGACCAGTCAACCCTCACATTAAGCCTCTAATGAAGAAAGAGTTAAACAAGCTAATAGAGGAAAGCATTATATTCGATCAAGCACTCAAGTTCGGTTGCAAACTTGGTTCTGGTCAGGAAGAAGAGTGGAGAAATCAGGTTGTGTGTGGACTTCCGAGACCTAAATAGGGCATCTCTCAAAGACCATTACCCACTTCCTTTAATGGAACAAATATTGGAAGTGGTATCCGGTTCGGAGAGGTTCTCTCTCTTAGATGGATACTTAGGGTATAATCAGATAATGGTGAAAGAATATGACCAGTTTAAGATGGATTTCACCACCAAATGGGGCACCTATGCCTACAAGAAGATGCCATTTGGGCTATCAAATTCTAGAGCCACTTTCCAAAGGGTAGTGGCTATGGCATTCAAAGGATTGATAAATAGTCTTGATATATCTTGACGACATCACTGTATTCTCCAAAAATGTAGTGGATCACCTCTTTCATTTGAGGTAGGTATTTTAGAGGTGTAGAAGATTTGGGGTATCATTGAATCCCAAAAAATGCATATTCTTGGCTCACAAAGGAAAACTTCTAGGCCATATTGTTTCAAAGGAGGGGTTGATGATTGACCTAGAAAGAGTTGAAGCAATTCGAGCATTTCCATTGCCAAGTCACAAGAAGGCTCTTCAAAGCTTCTTGGGAAGGATCAATTTTGTCCACAGGTTTGTTCCAAACTTTGTAGCTCTCGTAAAGCCAATAACGCTGATGTTGAAGAAGAGCATGGCATTTAAGTGGACATCTGAAGGCAAGGCAAGTTTTGAGGTAATAAAAGAGGCTATATCTCAAGCTCTAACTCTCGTCAATCTAGACTTCTCCAAGAACTTCATGCTATATGCCTTCAGTGGTGGAGACACAATTTCTACAATCTTGGTATAGCAAAACAAAGAGGGATTAGAACAACTGGTTGCTTTCTTTAGTCAAGGCTTGGAGGAATATGAAACAAGGTACTCTTTCATTGAAAATCATGTCCTTGCAGGTGATCATAAGCTTAAATAAATTTAAGCACCTAGTCTTAAACAACAAGATCCAATTATTGGTCTCTCATGCGGAGTCAAGGAATTCCTTCTAAACAAGGATCTGAATGAGAAACATGCAGGATGGATAACCCATGTCATGGAATATGACATCAAGATCAAGGTCACAAAACTAGTACGTGGAAAAGGACTATGTGAAAAACTATCTTTGAGTCAAGCAAGAAGCGGGTGATGAAAAGAGACTATCTTGGTACTACAAGATGGTCAAGAACAAGAGAATGATGATGTGCCCGCTCCTTGTTGGACTCATAATATGATACACTTCCTACAAGAAGGCCTATGCCCTCCAGAAATGAGCAAAGAAAAGAGGAGATACTTCATATTACAAGCCATTCCATATGTGCTTGTTGATGGTGTTTTGTTTAAAAAAGACATCAATGGAGTTCTATTGAGGTGCATTGGGATAGGTCAAATTGAGAGGGTGTTATGATATTTTCATGATGGAGATTCTAGAGGACATTTCACCCCACGAGTAACAACTCTCAAGATAATGAAGGCAGGGTATTATTGGCCGACAGTGTTCAGTGACTGCTATACATGGATAAGAAAGTGTAAGAAATGTGCACTCTTCATGGGAAAAGAAAGACTAGCAGTGCTTCCATTGCACCCAATTTTGGTTGAACAACCATTTATGTAATGGGGATTGGAATTCGTCGGGGTCATCAACCCAAACTCAAGCCAAGGCCACAAGTGGACTCTCATGGAAACAGACTATTTCACCAAGTGGATCAAGCAAAGTAGCGCTCAAAGAAGCAAATGATTCTAACATACTAGAATTTTATGAAGGAATAGTGACCAAGTTCGGTGTGCCACCACTATCATATCTCGACAATGTATTGGCATTCATAGGTTCCAAGATTATAGAATGGGCTGTCAAGAATGGAATCTATTTGAGCACCTCTTCAAATTATTACCCGCAGGGTAATGGATAGGAAGAGTCCACAAACAAGAATTTGCTAAGAATCATCAGAAGAACGCTGGATGAAAACCAAAGGACATGGCATACCAAGCTAAAATCAGCATTATGGGCTAACAGATAACGCCAAAGAGGTCTACAGGTAATTCTCCCTACAAGTTTGCCTATGGGAAAGAGGCGGTATTGCCTATATCATTAGAATTACCAGCATTGGAGCTCATGAAGTAGTTGGAGTTGTCTGAGTTTGAACCAATGGAGGCCAGGTATGTAGAGTTGATGGAATTGGAAGAAATAAGAGAACATGTAGTTTAGACAATTGAGAAGGATCAGGTCTTAGTAAAAAGATTGTTTGATAAGAAGGCAAGAGCAAAGACCTTCCAGGAAGGGGACCTAGTTCTGAAATGGGATGCAGATCGGGCAAAACCAGGAAGGCATTCCAAGTTTTATGCCATTTGGAGTGGCCCCTATATGGTCATGAGATGTAAAAGTAGTAATTCCTTCCAATTTTCTACATTGGATGGAGAAGAACTCCCGATTCTGGTTAACGGAATCTATCTTAAACATTGCTACTAAAAGGAAAAGGTTTACCCTTGTAAATATTAGCCTAGATTTCAATTCCTCTAAGTGCAGTGCACATTGTCTTGTTTTTGTTAGGTTTCATTTCCGTAAGTGCTTTGGCACATGTTTTGTTGCTCTTAGGTTGAATTTCTATAGTCCAGCGTGCTCTCGAAGAAGGATTTGCAAAGATCGGGCTCGGGATTAGATATCAGGTTGGTTTCAGGTTATTGCTTATGACTCCATGCCCAATGGATTGCTAAAAGGCCACTAATCTTCTACCTAGCAGCAGTGACCCCGTTGAGTCACCAAATTGTTGTATATATCTCCCCAGGGTAAATATAGCAAGGTGGAAAATGTCGACATGAAAATGGATGCGCCTATGGCATAGGTAAGAAGATGTCGACATGAAAAAGTCACGCCCATGGCGCAGGTTGGAGGCACAAAGTGGAAAATGTTGACATGAAAATGGATGCGCCTATGGCATAGGTAAGAATATGTCGACATGTAAAAATATGCACCAAGGCGTATCTTCAAGAGGCACAAAATTTTGAGCATTAACACCTTGACAGGAAGCAAACCATGGCGCAGATATTCAGATGGCCATAACTTTTCATAGGGAGCTGGGATTGTTTAAATTTTTGGAAATCTTACGAGGTCCTCTGTCCTCTTTAATTGGGTGAGAACAAGTTCCTCAAAAATTCAAAATACAATTCGCCATTTTTTGGGTTTGATATGGTTCTCACCTACCACCATAATGAGATGAATTAAATGCAACATAGAGGTGGTTGGGGTAGATTTGGAATTCCTCTCTATTTTCTCTCTCATTATTCCTATAAATTGTAAGGAGGGTCTTCTTTCTAAAGGTTAGACATTCTTGTTTTTCCCCTCCCTTCTTCTCTTTGGCAAGTGAATTTTGGAGTTCAAACCTCCCATCCGTAACTATATGTAACTTTTCCTCTTGGAATTTTTATAGTGTATGTATCAATCTTTGGAGCAAATAATGCATGTCTCTGTGGATGATTATCAACCCTCTCTATGTTCATTTGCATCCTCCTGATCTTTCACTACAAATCCAGTTATCTTTGCATGATCTTGCATTGCATTTTAATGCTTTGTGTTTATTGGCAAGACATGTGTTCTTCATTCCTCGTGCATCACCTTTGTTAGTTTAGGTTTATTTTTATGCATCTTCTTACCCTATCTCCTTGGCAAGTTAGATTAGGTTTTTGAGTAAACCCTCTCAAATTTTACATGTGCATCTGAATAGAGGAATAGGAACCGGCCTTCATCCGGAGAGCTTTTCTAATTTCGCAAGGTCCCACACTTGGGAAAAGCTCCATGTTATGCAATCACACTGAGAGTCTCAACCCATTGATTTGTAGACATTCATGGGTGCTGTGATTCACCATAAATAGTTCTCTTCTACCCATCTACATGCATGAAACTCAGGTCCAATATTGAATCTATGAGAAAATTCATCCTCTGTGCTCTTCAACCATGATTCAACACTTTCCAGAGTTAAACATTCTGTCATTACTCATTACCCAAATCATGATGTATGCCATCCTACTACAAATTCTAAAAAGTCCCAACAATGAAACCAAGATGTAATCATTTTTACCCTCATCACAAAATAAAGGAATCCCATACGTGTCACCTATCACCCGGTGGGCACTCGGGCACTCACTGAAGCACACACAGTGCCGAGTCTCTTGTTTATGTGAGTTTAGTGGGAAACATCATCTATGATTCATGTTAAGAGATCTGAATGGAAGTATAACATATAATCACCATAGAGCTTAACAACTTCTAGGTCCTTGCAGTCATTTTAGATAGAAAGTTCTTTAACAGATTTTATAACTATACCAAAATAGAAATAAGTTGTACAGACATCCATACTTAATCATAAACATAATTGAAAAGGAACTATGAGAAAGATGTATTCATTAGAATCATCAATGTTCATATTCATGTAAGCTGGTAACCTCATTACATTCATGGAGCCATTACAAAGTATTATAGAGAAGCAGACCATGAGTCATGCATTATATCTAGAATCATATGGATAGGCTCTCAAAAGAAATTTATAAACCCCATACCCCTGATACATCCTTCCCTAAAGATAATTACCCACACTAAAAAATTTCTTTTAGTATTTTTGTAGAGCTCCACCCTCTATCTATATCTCCCCCTCTTTCCTTCTACAGGTGCTTTTATATATAGGCTTTCGGACTACCAAATCATCCTCCGGTGGCCTCGTAACTGATGCCACATGTCCGAATGTGGTCCTCCATGCGAGCATTCTCCTCCGTGCTCAAGCTTTCCACTATTTACCATGACGAGCTTCTAGAATCTTCTACCACAGTGCATGCTCCTTTCGGGCCAACCTTTCACCAAGCTAGCACCTTAATCACTCCCAATGCGTAGTCGATCATGATTTTCATGTGTTCCACCAAAACACCCAATAGGGCTAAGTCCTAAACCCTTGGTTCTATCTCGCATGCACGCCATGGGTTTCCTTAAATTCCTCCTTAAACCCTGCCCTACGCACTTTATCCTTGCATGCTTTTCTTCAACTAGGCCTTGTGCTCCTATGCGCCCTTTTGCACTTAGCTAGTATTTTAGGGGCCCAACACACCATGAACACAAAATGGTTTTTGAAGATAGAAGGTCTCTTGAGGAAGACACTCTTGACAATTATGTCAAGTCAAGGATATCCCAATCCCACCATGGGAGTATTTTAATCCAGTGTTGTACAAATATGACCCCACTGTTACCATGAATTTTTTTTTAAAGGAGGCCTTATGAAAAAGGACTAGAGCTTGGAAAAAATTAAGCCTACCTGAAATATTGGAAAGAAATTGGGAAAACGACCCTCAATTTTGAGGTCGTACTCCACCGATGAGTAGTAGGAAGAATATTGGGATGCCGAGAACAAATTTGATATAGATAGCATTGAGATAATAGAGATCCCTAGGAGTAGCTCATATGACATACCATGACATCTCACAACCTCTATGGAAAAAAATGCCCCCACGTCCTCTTCCTTTTACTCCTTAGCTGGATCGAGTAATCCACATGATCATAATTAAAAAAACATCATCCCCTCGGGATGAGGGCTCAACGACTCAACCAAGTGTTGGGTCAAGCCCAAGGGCTCACTTTATCCCAACCAACATTCTCACTCTCCACAACCGTAATTGGAGTCACCAGCCCTTAGAGCCCTTCAAAAAAATTTAAAGACACTTGAGGTCTCTCCTTCTTCTACCCCATCTCCTCCACCCGTTCATCCATCTCCACCTTTTACTTTCCCAATCGGGAGTGCTCCCACTCTAAGCACCCCAACCCAGGAGACTTCTTCTTACTCCTCGATCTTCTCTTCTTCTACCACCATCCACCATTCCCACATTCTCTCCCCAATTTATAAAAGGCCCATCTTCAGCTCTTGTGACTTCCCATCTCCTGCGAATAGTTATAATCCCTTATAATATGACACCGGGATTCCCATTTACAATATGACAGTTCCTTTTCTCTCTCGATTTTTGAATCACGATGAGACAGAAAAAGTAGCCCGAGATAGAAGGAAAGAGAGGAGGAAGAAGAAAGATATGGCAATAGGATTAGTAAGGCATATGTGGTCAATATATGACCATCATTAGAGCTCCCCAACCATCACCTAGATTGTCCCCAATATCTAGAATCCCGTAGAGAAAATGGAGTTGGATGATTACTCCATTAATGCTATTGTGGTGGACTGAATTAGTTCTCACCTCACGATAAGGTCGAGTTGATGAGTGAAATAGATGTCGTGGTCACTGTAGACACCAAATTTTGGTATCACCCATCATTTTCTCTATCCTTCAACAGGCTTATCCATGTGAATCCCATCTCCCACCAAAATAACATATTTAATTAATCAATTTTGATTGATTAATTGATCCCCTTAAACCTCATTATCCAAATATTCGATTAGGTCACACTCATCCACATCAAATCCACTATTACACCCACCATCCAATTCATCAACCTCACTTAATAAAATCAAATCCAACACCTCAATCGATAATCAATACTCTAAAATTCTTGAATTCATGAATCCCACCCATGAATTTAATAATTATAAACCCCTAATGCATTCAAAATACGACATCCCATTCATATATTCAATAGTGCAAAAGTAATCCACTTGGGATTCACTATTACACCTAACCTTTTCAATCATGTTCCCCACTCAATATCACATCCTTTCTTTTTATCTAATAATTCAAATCATGATCCCCTCAGTCAAATCAAATCCATTATCACTCAATTCATGTCCCTAAATCAGGGTTACTTTTGTAAACCCTGGTTACCCATTAACCCCTAATTTAACCCATATCCAAGATATAAATATAGGCCTTCCCATCCCCCTCTTTGTTATAATAAAAATGAAACAAGTTTTGAAGCTTGAAGGAGGTAAATTTTGGAAAATAATTTGTTGAAGTTTTAAGGAAAGTTTGAAGTGTTTTTAGTTAAGGAAAAACTATGCCATTATAGCCTTGATCTCATATCATCCCCATGTTGCTCTCATAATGCCATCTTGATGTTTATTTTATCACCATATCAGAGCACCGACTAAGTTCCTTTGTCATTCCATTTACTATGTATATTACATTTCTCTACTTTTACATGTCATCTATTACTCTTCATTCAATTTTATCTTGTGAACACAGGGGTTGACAACCATCGAGGAAGTGAACGCTTCTCATGTCTATTCCATCGATCAACCCCCACATAAAATATCTAAGCAATTTTTCTCTAGTGTCTTTAACTTGTAGATTTTTGAGATCAAAACGATGAACTCATCATCCAATTTACACCCATATCAATCATCATCATCTCCAAGGTACTAATCCCTTGCATATTCAATGTTATTTGGTGTTTATTGATTTCTAGCATACTAATCTGAACAAGAAGTAGAAAACCCGATAAAAATTTCTGGCATGCCTAGTGGGAACAAATCCAAGATATGTTCATTTCGTTTGTTACTTTACTCGTCTTCTCTAGATGTCGTAAGTATATCATTTATTGTGTTTCATATCTCTCATCAAGTTAGATATCTCTTTCGAATGTTTCATTTGTAGAATCACTTGTTTGCAAGATTTAGTATTACCTCTGTCGGTTCGGTGTGTTACTTACATTTGGTAGTATTTCTTTCCTCGAGGTAAGTTTTTCTATTGTTTTGAAAGGACTTTTTATCTAGTTATTTATAATTGGTATAAAATTATCTTGATATTGCTTGATCTCAGTAAACTCTTCAACTTTGGAATTATCCACAAAATCAAAAATCAAACATTGTTATTTTACTTTCTATTAGAAAATGACAGAGATAGCTATTTTATGAAATTTTCTTATGCTTAGAATCCACAATTGCAAGAAAGGAAAGAATATAAAATCATAAAAACCAACAATTTTTATCGTGGAAACCTCCGAGAGGTGGAAAAACTAGTCGGAAAGAGAAATTGCTCTTTCTTCCCACTTTTATTGGCCAATTCAAAACAATAAGTACAGAATTTACAATAAGTATGAAATAGAAGTAGATAATATCTCACACTTCCTCCCAATTACTTTTTATAAAACACAATTCCAGCACTAAGAACTTCTTTCTCACTTGCTTTCATGATTCGATGCCTTCTTCTCTTCTACAAACATGTAGTTATATCCTTTCTTATGTCCTCCCATGCACTAGAGAATGGGAAAGGTCATGGAGGATAAGAGACATGGAAAAACCTTCAAATTCTATGTTTTCTCATTTTATAATTTTGTTTTGTGTCTAAAAGATCCAGGACCCTCTCTTAATGCGAGACCGGGGTCTTAGGATTTGCTCGCCTTGGTTGGGTGGCGGTTCTGTAATTTTCACTTTGCATAGAGCGGTAGTTTTGGTACTATAAAGATAGAATCTCTATGCATTATTTTTCCTTCTTCGTGCTAACTAATCTGATGAAGCTGATTCATTTTGGATCCATATATATCACACCTCCCCTAATTACGAGTCTTTTAGTCCCACAAAATCTTAGTGGGGGAGTAGATGAGGAAATAATTATCTCACTTGCTCCTTGGAGTACCTGCAGGACTTCCTTGGTGTTTTTCCTTTCGTCTAATTGACCAAGACTCCTACGGAACTCTCCTAGTCTCTCGACCTTTGCTACATCACTACATCCTCCTCCAATTTTCCTCATGAGTCCAAGATGTAATCCTCAATGGAAGCTAGTGAGTCCAATTTGAATCACTACATCCTCCTCCAATTTTCCTCGTAAGTCCAAGATGTAATCCTTTGTGCTTGACCTTGTAGTCTCTCCTTACTCAAGTAAAGAAAAATATATCTCTAACATGAAGCTTATGTTCCTCCTATTCTAATTGTTCCTATCTTTGTACTTGTCTTGAGATTTACCTAACTTTTCTTTGACTTTGAGATGGATTTTTCAGATCCTCTCAATGAATTTTTTTGCTCTAGTCACCTCTCGAGTCTCATGTCTCATCCTCAATCTTCTACCCAACAACAATGTCCAATGGATTTGTAGGTAGATATCCCAAGCATGCTTCAAATAGTGACTTCATAGTGGATGTGTGTACTACCCGGTTATAGGAATTATAAATGTAGCCTAAGGAATCATCCCAAGTCCTTGGGTATTTTTTGTTATACCCTCTAATCAACTATACCAAATTCTTCTTCACTACCTCTGTCTGTCCATCTATCTTTGGATGGAAAGTTGTGCTCCTTTGTAACCTAGTATCCATCTTGTCCCACAAAGTAGTCCAAAAATTCCCCAAGAGCTTGGAATCCCTGTCAGAAACAATAGACTTTGGCAAACCAAAATTTACCCATACATTAGCAAAGGAAATATTTCTTTGCGTCATGTGCTTTTACTTGTCTTTTTGCATGCCATAAGAATAAACATCTTCTTGAATATATCAACAACAACATAGATATAGGCATGGCCATTTTTAGACATAGATAGTCCTACAAAATCCATAAAAATGTCCTATCATGGACTAGTATGTACTTGGAAAAGGCATATACAAACCCTCCTTCCTAATCTTAGGCTTTCTAGTAAAACAAATTTTACATCCACGAGTAAATTTTGATACTTCTTCTTTCATATTGGGCTAATACACGTACCTTTGCAAGTGGGCTAGGTCTTACTAACACCGAAATTTCCCGCTACTTTCGAGGTATGTGCTTCCCACATCAATAGAAGTCTTTCTTCTTCAATCACACAAATCTTCCCCATGAGTAGAGCAGCCCATCTTTGAGAGAAAAAAATATTCAATCCATGTCCTTGTAGTGCCTTAGGACTTCAACTATTGAAATGTCACCCCAAAGTATTTATCTTGGGCATATGCCTCTCTGTAAGCTTCCTTTGTTAAGGACTCAATCTGAGAGATAGTGGCCAAAAAGTAAAACTTCTCTAATGTGGGCAGCATAGAAAACATGTATGCCACAAAATTTGTACTACCCTTCTTATATTTGATCACCGGATGGAATTGTTGAAGGAACACCATCTATTGGTAGTGTCTAACCTATTGTAATTTAGACTATTCTTGTAAATAATGCAGAGGTTTGTGGTCAGTGTGCACAATAGTTTCTTTACCCAAAAAATAATGCTTCCATTTTTTAATTGCTTGAACTAGTGCAAACATTTCCTTATCATATACTAAATATAATTTAATTGTTGAAGTGAAAGTTTGAGAATTATAGCATATGGGTTTACGTCCTTGAAGCAACACTGCACCCATATAGTAATCATGGCATTTGTCTCTACTTCAAAAGGCTGTTGCAAGCTAGGAAGAGCAAGTACTAAAGCATGACTAATCTTGTATTTCAATAACTCAAAGCATTTTTCTTGTTCCTTACCCCAATAAAAACCCTTACTCTTTACAACCACCTTTGTGTGTAGAGGTGATATAATTACGAGAGAAGCCCGGAATGAATTTCCACATGTCTTTGTAATGCTCCCACAAAACTCCTAGTCTCTTTGGCTCCTATTGGTATTGGATAATTAGTGATGCCTTCCACCTTCTTTGGATCCACTCATAGTTCTCCTCCTCTAACCATGTGCCCAAGATAGAAAAGTGACTGCTTGGAAAATTCACATTTCTTAATATTACAAAGCGATTGTTTCTCCCTAAAATTTCAAGACTTGTTGTAAATCGAGTTAGATGTTTCTCCCATGTGGCACTAAAAATCAAAATATTGTCTAGATATACAATGACACATGAATCTATGAAATCTCGCAATACATCATTCATCAATCTCATAAATGTAGTGGGTGCATTACATAACCTAAAAGGAAGTACTAACCATTGATACAAACCCTGTTTTATCTTGAAGGTAGTCTTCCATATATCCTCCTCCTTCATTCTGACTTGGTGCTAACCGGAATTGAGATCCCACTTCGTGAAGAATTTGGCATGTTGAAGCTGGTCCAAGAGATCATCTATGCAGGGAAGTGGATATCTATTCTTTATGGTGATCTTATTTAAGGCACGGTAGTCGATGCACATTCTCCAAGAACCATCCTTCTTTGGCACCATCACAATAGGTTAACCGCATGGTGAGGTGCTTGGAGGTATCACCCCTTGGTCTAGTAGTTCCTTGAGTTATTTCTTTACTTTAGTACTCTCAAGAAAGGATTTCCTATATAACCCGATGTTCGGTAGAGGCGACTCTAGCAATAGTTGAATCTCATGCTCTACTTCCCGTTTTAGTGGTAACCCACTAAGAGCCTGAAATACTTCCTGAAAAGACTAAATAATACTATCCAAATCATGTTTTCCTTGGTTATAAATATCTAAAACTTCTACCCCCTCTTTTTTATCCTTTAACAAAAGTAAACAAAACTGATTATGATTTACTTGAATAAGTCATTTTGCTTGGTTAGAACTCACCATAGTAACCCATGTCTTACGTTGGTGTGCCCGGATGTTGTAGCTAATCCCATCCTTAACCCATCTATATCGGTTTTACCTTCTCATAAATATAGCATCCCTAACATACAAGTAAGGACTCCCGAATACAACATCAAAAGCATCAAGTGGAATAACGTCAACTTCCAAAAAATCAATATACTGAGAATTTATCCAAAACTTGACCTTACATCTTCTTGTTACCTAAATTTCAATACCCTTCTTCACCTAACCCAAAGGATAAGGGTGTGGATGCTCGTAAGTCTCAAGACCAAGATTCTTTACAACTACTTCAGAAATCAAGTTAGACTAAGAACCAATATCAACCAAAACATTTACCTTAGTTCTCTTGATCTAGATTTTGATCTAGAATAGTCTACTCATCTCCTCTTCCTAGTTGTCCATGTTGGTAGCCATGCATCTAAGCCTTTTTCTACATCGAGTCATCTTTGATTTCTTCCTCCCCTTGTGTTTTTACAGCGATCATGGACTTCTTTAAGTCCTTCGTTTTATTCTTCGTATGTAAATCGAGACGCACCTTCCAATATGTAGCATCAAGTATGACCATTGATATCACAGTTCTTACAAAAATTCTTGGGATCTATATAAATTTTTAAAGTAGTGGTAGTTTGTTTACCTTTCCCTTTACACTTACCCTTGTTACTTGTTTTCTCATACTCATTTTTATGTTGATTTGTCATTTGCTTTGCCCTTGGCTCTGCTTCTCCTTACTTTTTTCATCATCTATGTAGTATTCCTACACACACACTTCATTGAGATATTTGGGATTTTTGGAGATGAATTTTATTCAAAGGTGAGTGTGAAGTCCTCCCAAGTACTTAGTCAGAATATCCTCATCCTCCAAGTCCATGTTTAGCAACATGGCCTACCTCCAAAACTCCATAGTATAGTCCTACACACTTTGACCACTACCTTGTCTAAAATACTGCCATTTAATCATTTGGTTAGTCTTGTGGCCAATAGGATAGAAGTTAGCTCTAAGTAATTCTTTAAATTCTTGCCAAGATTTCACAATAGGACACTTCTTCTTTTCACAAGTGGTTAGATGGGTTTCCCACCAAACTAGAGCGTGTCCCTCCATTTTGAGATGTGCAAAGGTGATCCTTTGTTCCTTAGTGACATTATGGATGCTAAAGTATACTTCTAACTATTTTAACCATTTATCAAGAAACTCTGCATCTACTTGTCCTTCAAAGCTTTTAATCTCAACTTTCATCTCAACTTTAAAAGGAGTATGGTCAGATTTTACCTTTTCTCTTGCATTTGAAGTCTCTTCTTCATGCTCTTCCCCATAATATTCCTCATGGTGGCTCTTCCCAATCCTTGAACCAATGAGTCCATGGAGTCTTTCTTGACAGAAGTTATCTTCTGCAAATCTGCAAGTTCTTCTTGCCTTCTAAACATCCTATCCATCATGGTCTCCAAGCATCTTGATTCTACGAACCAAGTTCTCTTCCTCCATTTGTCCCTAAATTATCGGTTCCACTTCTTTGTAGAAATTTCTAGATTGCAAGGTAAAACATCTTCGCCTTTAGATCTTTTCACCTGTCATAAAAATCCTAGAATGAATACCACAGTCCTAGATGCTTGTTGTAACATCCTCATTTCAGAACACCAGAACAAGGGAATTTTTTTTTTTTTTTTTTTGATAATGTTCACTATTATGAATTATAAAATTCAAACACACGTTCAAGTTTTAATAATTGTTCTCTGCCCAAACAACACAGTTTGGATCACACAATTTCTTTTTAAAACGAATGTTCCCTGTTCGCATATTTACAATATGGAACACACATTCAATGCCATTCAATCTTATAATGATTCTATATGCTGCTATAAATGACTTCGATGAACTGCTGATCTTCCATTTTCATGGCTCGGAGTTTCAACGATCCTTCATTTCATGACTCGGCAACAACCGATCCTTCATGTTCATGACTCGGCAACAACCGATCCTTCATGTTTGTTTATGCATAGTATATTATATATACCTGTTCTCATAACCTTCCCCGGTTATCGAAGTGATCCATTTAAGAAGCCTATCTGAATATCTGTTACTGATATTCATCTGACATCCTGCATCTTAAATTAAGTGATAAGGACAACGCAACCAGCAATTGCGATACTTTGGCCAAAGATTTTCACATGCTTTGCATGATCATATTCCTGGATGTGATACACATCTACGGAATACGTCCTTCACTTCACTTCACCTGTTATCTAGAATGGTCTTTCCTGGCTCCTACCAGTCCTCATCGTTTAAGGTCAGTTTTAAACTTTCAATTCCAGCTAGTAATATGAACGGGTATAGGAAGGCACTCCGGTAACTAAAGATACGCAGACATACGGTGTCGTTACCCCATGACTCCATGTGTCTATTTGTCTTTAGTATTCCGGAGTCACTCCGTATACCAGATCATACCCTATCCCCCTGCTAAGATCTACACATTCAGCCTATGTATTCTAAATGTTTTAATTCGGGAGGGCATTGCTATATGTCAGCTGCAACATTGTGTCGTCATGAAGACCCCGTCTTCATGAAGACACCTTGCTGTAGCTGGCGTATGCCAATGTCCTGCAGAATCCACCCATCGAGAATACACATCCTACTCAAGTGACTTAGCCACGAGTTAATAATTAAAATCAACTTTCAGCATTCGTGTTGATCCCTTGATCCTCGTTTCCGTTGCAGTTGTATATAACTAAGAGGGACTAAACCGTCCATTAGTTTGTTATGTATCTTCACCTTCATATCGAAGGGCTACAATTCCTTACTTGGTTTATTTCTTAATCATTGGATTAATAGTCGTGCATCGACGGACGTTATAAGTTTAACCTATTAAACTTAGCCAAGATTTTTCAAGCTATGCAACTAATTTGAATATTAACTTATTAGGCGTCATTCAAACGAGGTCTAAACTTCGAGAAATGAATTCATTTGTTCTCCTTAACGTTATATAGTTAAGGTCCATTAGTTGTGGATATATTTATCCTATATCCTTTATTCTGAATTTTATCAAACGGGATCATAAATGGAGTTCGAAAGCGAAGTTCGATTACTCCGAAGTTGAATTGATATTCCTTAGCTCCTAAGCTAATCCTGAATACCTTCTGATTATGGAATCATATTCTTCTTAATCCTTTCTAATGTCAATTAAAAATTCATCTTTACCCAAGTATGAACTAATTGCACTTTTCAACTTAAAAGTTGCATTTAAGTAAAACAGATATCAATTTCAAAAGCATCCATCCAAGGACAATGAAACAATTCCAATTCAAGAAATAACATCATATTTCCAATTTAAACAGCAATATCAACCGATATAATTATTGAAAATATCACACTTGTAATTGTTTTCAATATTTCAAGTCATATATTGTACATTTGCCAATCCAGCTGATTGGGTATAGTTTATACAAAGCATCCATACAACTCATGGACAGAAGAATATGTTTTCTTCTTTTCACAATTCCTCAAAGAGGAATAAAAGCAACAATTACAATTTATTTTACACCTAATCAAGAGGCATCAGAAAACAGCCAAGTCTTCATTCTAATCAAATTCCATCTGCAAAATGAATTGCACGGGTCAGTTCAACGAACTGAGCACATTAAGCACTTATCCTTAAAAATAAGATGCTTCAACTAACTGTTTCAATAAAAGAACCCTGCTTTTATGAAACTACTGCAAAACATCAATCTCGAAATAGGCACAAAGGGAAGATCAGCATAACAACTGACTATCAAATATCATCACAATCAGCCAAGGGACTGCTGTCTCATTTCTACATAATCGTTACAAGTATTAATTCACAATATTTGAAAAGTTAAGAATACAAGTAACTCACAGCAGATAGAACACACTGTTATCCTTTCCACGCCCTTCAATAACAATGAATGCAAAGGACGAAACTAACTGAAATGTAATTCCATTACTTTCTTTTCAGTTCATGCGTCATATTAGAATCCAAGCAATCAAGTACAGACAAGAAAGTGAACAGCAATGCATATAGTTGCTCCCATCTAAGCACTATAAAATTCATTATTCACGAATTCCAGATTTCCAACTGAATGAAAGAAGAAAAGATCATTTTTCTAAAACATTCATTCATATCTCTATTTTTTCCACATGTTGTCTTAACGGTGGAAGCCAAACGAAGGACAATTTAAGATATGATTGAGTGAAACTTACAAAATCCACTCGGTATTCACTTTCGGCAGCAAGAATAATTTCATTTTATTCCAGTTCATATGAATACCAAACAGGTTAGTAAGACATTATATTCATCGTTGAGCAAGCCATATCAATATGCATACTAGGTATTTGCTATACTAGAAGATTCCCTACTTCTTACACTGTATAGCTAACCAACAACAATTATGCAACCACGCAAGTATATATTCATATGATCTTTTATACCTCTGAACACATATAGTTCTTAATAACAAGTGGTACATTGCTGTTACCTATAGCAAGACCAAGTCATATACACTATAATTCCAATGTCACTTTCAGAGTCCCAAATAGCAAAAAGAGAAGAATTCATTCTCTATGATTTCATTAAGAAACAATCATTGTATTCAGAATGAAGTAAAAACATTCAAATCATGTTTTTCTTAGCATGACAACTCAACTTAGAAAGATAACAGAATAAACGTTCTCATTGATAAGCATCTCACATAGCCAGTACAGCTGCAATCCAACGAGCTACAACAATGAACATTCCAGCCAAGTTCGCATTCACAAGATAGTAAAAAAAAATATCAGAAGGTCAAACCACGACTGCTAGACGCAATGGGGTCAACCTTCATTACAGCAAGAAGAAATTATAATCATTCATTGCACAGAATACAAAACCAGTTTATAATTGCGTCAATAGTCTGATTAAGAAGACCGAACAGTATCAAGAAAACACAATGAAACCATCCTATCCACACCGTAAGAAGAGACATACTTCATTAAGGAGTTCAGAAGGAAAACAATTCACTTTTCCTACTTCACGAATACCCAATACGTGTTCGTCTATATCCAATCCAAGGAAAGGCACAGAAATGTAATACTACTATTACTTTATTAGAATCGAGTTCGATTACCCAAAGAAACCCCGAATGCCATTTCCATTAAAATCCCAAAACTGGAGAAGGAAAAGGATCTATTTCCTTGAAACTTTCAATAAGAAACAATTCCAAACAACTAATGCTTCTTTTATTTTAGTCCATCAGCAAAAGAACGTATAGTTTCCATGTCAAAAACAACTCAAGTAACTTTATACGGAGCCCGTGGAACATATGACAATTTCCCAATCTTTGTTAAACAACCGCACGACAGAAAGCATTTCGTTCGAGAAAAAAAAATAAGGACAGTTGAACTCAGTGATCAATATAAAGATATTTTGTATCATTTCCAAAATGACAACAAGATTCAACGGAACCCAAATCACAGCAATATACATAACTGTATTTCCATTTCCTCTTTACTTACAAGGCAATTCCAAACACACAGTAAAGAAACGATTACATTAAATGGAAAACATTTACACTATAAGGAACGACAACACGGCCTGTTCTACTTTCAAACATCACGAATCAGTGAAAGAAATATATCTATTTCAAACCACCACACTGTCAGCAACCAATACAGTATATCATTTTCCCAACTTGATTCGAGTAACAACACATCAAACCAAGCAACCAGAAGCCATTTTTCTTATCATTTCCAAAGAAAGAAAGCAAGAATCAACAAAATCCAAATCAAATCAATTCAACAGCAATCACACAATCCAACCCAAGAGCAGGGTTGTTTTAATGAAACACTTAATCAAAGCAAGGATTTTTAAAGAGAAGGGCTTAACATGCCTGAAATCTCTTTTCCAGAGCTCGAAGAAAACCTTATTTGCCGCGTTTTTCCTTCCACAACGACAACACAAACTTCCCAGCACTCCTTTCTTCTTCAGGCTTAGCAACAGCCTCGAAACTCCAAGAAAAATGTCAAATGCTAAGAGCTGGTTCGACTGAACCAGACCAAAAAAACCAAATGCAGAGCAACTTCGGCCAAAACCAAATCGAACAATGAAAAATCAAATTCCCTCATGTTGTTTCCAAGGCGAGCTGGTCGCGAGGACCGAAACAATCAATGCATTAAAGGCTCTGCCTTTTTCCTTACTTTTCCACGCCACCGCCACTTGGGTTGGCAAACTCTAAATTTCAAAATTTCCATGCAAACTGAATTTGGCTCTATTTCTAAATAGATGCCTCTAATTCCTTACCTGCCCCGCCAAAACTGGCGCTGTCCACGTAGGGACAGTTTATTAAATGCCAATGAATGCCCTTTCCATCCTTATCCCTTTCCTCCCAAGGGTCTGCGTACCCCTTAGTTTAGGATTAGTTTAGGTTGCATATGGTTTTCAACCTAGGTCTTAGTTTAGCCTTAGGTTTTATTTTATTTTTTTTTTTTTTGAATTTAAAAATCCACTTAGGATAGTAGTGTAGGATGTATGTTAGGCCTTAGGGTTAGTTTAGGTTTAATTCACACTAACCACTAACACTAACAACTTCCATCCAGCCTCCTTACTAACATTCACGTTAATGCAGAGCAGGACGTTCCGTCCTTCAGATTGCGTGCCAAGGCCACCCGTGTCCAGGCATTTCTTGCCTCACGAGGTCCCAAATTCGACAGTACAGGGTTCAAGAATCGAACCCCTGTCGTTGGCTTTTTCGTGCTAGCTGTTCACACCTGCAAACAGGCGCTGCACGCTCATAACAATCTCAGTCCGGTTCAAGTGTGAATCGACACAGAAATCACAAGAGGACCTCAGCATACTTGAATCAATGGAATTGATTCAGGGTATGCTGTCAATCAGCAACAAGAGCTAGCAAGTATACGACAATTTGTCGTCACATCAGCAAACACACAAGTACAATATTTGTTGTCCCATGTAATAAATCACAGTATGCAAGAATCCAAATTAGCAACACATTCTCTTAAGATCAAAACATATCTTAACATGTTTGCTTTCATTTCAGCAGCTATAACAGTATGTAAAACATTCACCAAGTTAACATACAAAATCAGAGTGTTACATTCTTCCCTCCTTAAAGAATCATCGTCCCGATGATCAGATTAACAAATCAAGGAGTTCCTAGGACAAAGTTCAGTTATTGTCCTTTCGTTCATAAGTTCATACCAAAAACAGATTCTCTCTTAAAAACAGCGTTTTAAGACAACTGTACAATAGACTAATAATTGTCTAAATTTGGTAAAATTATCAGTTCTCTGAATTTCAAATTCAGTTAAACAGGTGTGGAAAAGTAGATCTCATTTCTTCGAGATTCTCCCAAGTTGCACTTTCTTCGCTGAACTGGTCCCACTTTGGACCTTACATTGGTTCACTTCGCGATTTCTCAAGTACTGTTTGGTGAGTTCCCAAAGCACTCGAATGGGCTTAACCACGATTATTCCGGGTCTTGGACCTGTAAGGAATTCAATTTAGCACATGGGATAAATCATCACGTATTTCTTAAGCAAAGAAATATGAAAAACATCATGCATTTGAGACAAAGCGGAGGTAATGCTAGACGATAAGCTACGGAGGTTGATTATTTCAACAATTTCAAAAGGTCCCACGTAACGTGGGCGACAACTTGGCGAGCCTTGCCAAAAGTTATGGAGCTCTTTTCGGCTTCACCCAGAAGAAAGACCTTCTCTCAAGTTTATAATGCTGCACATCGACCCGCTTCAAGTCTGCGCATAGCTCTTTTGCCTATTGGCAGCCTCCTTTAGATGTTCCGAATCATTTTGATTTCTTTGTTCCATTTCCATAAGGATTTCGGCCCAATTACCTCTCTGTCTTCAACGCTGTCCCGGTGTGGGGTTACGCATTTTCTTCCATACAATGCTTCAAAGGGCGCCATTTTTAAAGAGTCATGGTAGGTGTTATTGTAAGCAAATTCTACCGGCGGAAGGTATTCCTCCCGGTTATACTCTTTGGTCCATGCAATACATCCTTAGCATGTCCTCTAAAACTTGATTAACTCTCTCAGTCTGTCCATCCGTTTCTGGATGATATGCAGAACTGAAGTTTAATTTAGTTCCCAAGGCTGCATTAAGCGTTTGCCAAAACCTTGATGTCATCCTCGGATCTCTCGTCCGATATGATTAATTCGGTATTCCATGAAATTTGAAGATTTCATGTACAAATCTTCTTGCTAGCACTGGTGCATCGTCCTTCAAATTACCAGCAATGAAGTGTGCCACTTTGGTCAATTTGTCGACTACAACCAGGATAATGTCATGTTTATTTCTTGACATAGGCAATCCTTGAACGAAATCCATCGTTATCACTTGCCATTTATCTTTGCGGAATCTTTGTGGGGATACTGATAATCCAGCGGAGGTGCATATGTTCCGCTTTAACACGCTGACATTCCAAGCAGTGTGTTACAAACTCTACCACATCCTTTTTCATTCCCTTCCAAAAATATTGCTGCTTAAGATCAGCGAGCATTTTTGTAATGCCAGGGTGTCCAGAAAAAGGTGAATTATGGAATTCAGTTAACAATTTCCCTCTTAAGTCATTTGCCACAGGTACATATACCCTGTTTTCGAACCTCAGAACTCCTTCGTTATCAAAACGGAATCCTTTATACCTGATGTCCTGCGGGTCTGCAGCAAGTGCTGATTTGACTTGCTGGAAATAAGGATCTGATTCCAAGGCATCTTTTACCTCATCCTTAAACTGAGTTCTTAACGTTATAAGAGCAGAGATATGCTTCCTTCGACTCAGAGCATCTGCTACTCTATTTTCCTTGCCCTTAATGTAGCTTATTTCAAAATCATACTGAGACAGAAATTCTAACCATCTTCGCTGCCTTGCATTCAGATTTGGCTGAGTAAAAATATACTTCAGCCCCAGATGGTCTGTTTTTAATTCAAAGGGCTTGCCAAGAAGGTAATGCCTCCATATTTGAAGTGCATGAACAATGGCAGCGAGCTCAAGATCGTGTGGAGCATAGTTCTGTTCATGTAACTTAAGCTTTCTGCTTTCATAAGCGATAACATGGTTATTCTGTAACAGAATACCTCCAAGGCCTTCTCCTGAGGCGTCGTTACAACCATAAAATCTCCATTTGGATCAGGTACAGTCAAAATAGGTGCTGTAGTTAACTGTTCCTTTAACTTTTTAAAGGCAGATTCACATTTGTCTGTCCAGACAAATTTCTTTTCTTTCTTTTGCAACGAAGTGATTGGGGCAGCAATTTTTGAAAAGTCCTTGACGAACTTTCGATAATATCCAGCCAAGCCCATGAAGCTCCTCACTTCGTGAACGTTCTTAGGCGCGAGCCACTCGGTTCATTGTGATCTTTGAAGGGTCAACAGCTATCCCATCTTTGCTTATAACGTGTCCCAAATAATGCACCTCTGCATCATAAAAGGAACATTTGGACAGTTTTCCATACAACTTCCTCTTTCTTAAGATTTCCAGCACTATCCTGAGATGTTCTTGGTGCTCTTCGACATTTTTAGAGTATATAAGAATGTCGTCTAAGAATACAAGCACAAACTTGTCTAAGTATTCTTGAAAAATGTTATTCATTAGATTCATGAAGGCGGCAGGTGCATTAGTCAGCCCAAAAGGCAACACCGTGAACTCATAATGCCCATACCTTGTTCTAAAAGTTGTTTTATGAATATCTTCCTCTTTTATTCTCAGCTGATGGTACCCTGATCGCAGGTCTATTTTTGAATAGACTGATGCTCCTCGCATCTGATCAAACAGATCATCAATCCTAGGAAGTGGGTATCGATTTTTAATGGTTGCTTTGTTCAGCATTCTGTAATCAATGCACAGCCTCAAGGTGCCATCCTTTTTCTTTACGAAAATTACCGGCGCTCCCCAAGGTGAGACGCTCGGTCTGATCAGCCCCTTAGTCAGGAGTTCTTGTAACTGAGCCTTCAGCTCTACCAACTCAATGGTAGTCATTCTATAAGGTGCCTTAGATATGGGTTCCGTTCCTGGCTTGATCTCTATAGCGAAGTCAAACTCACGTTTGGGCGGAAGACCCGGCAATTCCTCCGGAAATACATCACGAAAATCCCTCAACAATGGATATCTTTCCATGAAATCATTATCTTCCTCTTCATTTTCTGTCATTTTTACCGCATACAAGGTGCAGCCTCTGTTTTTAGCCCTCTTTAGTTGCATTGTCGGTTTTCATTGCATGACTTCCCGTTTTACACCTTGAATGACTGCTACTTTCTGCAGGTCATCAAGGCAACAGATTTGTTTTTCATAATAGTCGACCTTTGCCTTATGTTCAGCCAACCAGTTAACTCCAATAATGATATCATATGATCCTAGAGGAGTGACATACAAATCAACTTCGGTGGAGAAACCAGGCAGATCAAGAATTGCCCCAAAAAGGCACATTTCGACTGTATGGACAACATTATTCCCATAATGCACTGTCCATGTTTTATCCATTCTTGCAGCCTTTCTTTTTAATTTCAAGGCAAGTTTAGCAGAAATAAAACATTCTGTAGCTCCAGTATCAAAAAGTACAACTACAGGTTTACCGAATAACTTACCCGCAACTTCTATGGGCGTCACTTGCTTTTCGACATGCATTAGCCAACTGCGGCATGTATCCTATCTTTGCTTTGTCACGATCGTCCTTCTTCAGAGGACAGTGATTCGCATAGTGGTCCTTTCCACAGTTGAAGCATCCTCCAGCTGGCCCTTTTCTAGGCTCAAATTTATTTCCAGCCTTAAAGTTATCATTCTGGCTTCCATAGGACTTCTGTCCAATGCCATTAACTTTTGGGAAGCTGTTCCGCATGCTATTTACAGGTCTATTCATCACAGGTTTCTTGTTGTTATCTACAACAATTTTATTTTTCACACCAAACCTTTTCCAAGGTCCCCTTTTTGGTGCAAGAGACGAAGAAGGATTGGGAATCTTCTTCCTTATCTCTTCCCTGTGAGCAGATATTGCTCTCAATTTCTGTTCCTGTCTGATTGCCTTTTCGACAACTCCATCCATGGTGGTTGGGCCGTGGACATCCACTTCACCACCAATGATGGGATTCAGTCCCATTATGAATTTTCGTATTCTGAACTTCTCGTCGGCAAGTGCTGCGGCACATACTTGAGGAGTTTAGTAAACCCTTCCCGATGATTCCATTCGATGACCTTCCTTGCGACCAGTTCTGAAATTCAGTCATTTTCCTATCAAAATAGAGTTGAGGCAGCCATCGTTGCCTAAAATAACCCTTAAATTGATCCCAAGTTATGTCTGATTCGACAATATTCAACTCAACCTTGCGGTTGTCCCACCATGATGATGCTTCATGAGAAAGTTGATATGCTCCCCATATCGCTTTAGTCTCTTCGGAGAAGTTTCTTATTGCAAAGTATTTCTCCATTTCACTGAGCCAGTTCTCAGCTCCGTCCCCAAGAGTTGTTCCATCAAACTTTGGAGGACTTATTCTCTTTATATCATTTGTAAGTTCAGCTGCTAATCTTGCCCTCTTATTTTCAGGGGGATTAGGAGCAATTACATTATTATCATCAACACCCGGATTCCCTCCGTTGATGTTGTCCACATGAGGCAGCTGATCATTTATTTCAGCTTCATTCCCCTCCTCTTCATTTCCCATTGACTGTTGTTCCAGTACAGTCAAACGATCCCTCGTTTCAAGTAGGGCAGCAAGGATTTCATCCAGCTTTTGGGCGATTCTTTGCTTCTCCACCCCCCTGACGGGTTATTCGCAGCATTCCCTCTTGTCCTGACCATTTTCTGTTCAATAAGAAAATGTAAACTTTATTAATATCGTGGACTCATTAGGTCCAAGAGCTGTAACCTTCAGCTCTGATACCAAGATGTAACATCCTCATTTCAGAACACCAGAACAAGGGAATTTTTTTTTTTTTTTTTGATAACGTTCACTGTTATGAATTATAAAATTCAAACACACGTTCAAGTTTTAATAATTGTTCTCTACCCAAACAACACAATTTGGATCACACAATTTCTTTTTAAAACGAATGTTCCCTGTTCGCATATTTACAATATGGAACACACATTCAATGCCATTCAATCTTATATGATTCTATATGCTCTTTGTAAATGACTCGATGAAGCTGCCGATCTTCTATTTTTATGGCTCGGAGTTTCAACGATCCTTCATTTCATGACTCGGCAACAACCGATCCTTCATGTTCATGACTAAAGCAACAACCGATCCTTCATGTTCGTTTATGCATAGTATATTATATATACCTATTCTCATAACCTTTACGGGTTATCGAAGTGATCCATTTAAGAAGCCTATCTAAATATCCACATTGCGATATTCATCGACATCTGCATCTTAAATTAAGTGATAAGGACAACGCAACCAGCAATTGCGATACTTTGGCCAAAGATTTTCACATGCTTTGCATGATCATATTCCTGGATGTGATACACATCTACGGAATACGTCCTTCACTTCACTTCACCTGTTATCTAGAATGGTCTTTCCTGGCTCCTACCAGTCCTCATCGTTTAAGGTCAGTTTTAAACTTTCAATTCCAGCTAGTAATATGAACGGGTATAGGAAGGCACTCCTGGTAACTAAAGATACGCAGACATACGGTGTCGTTACCCCACGACTCCGTGTGTCTATTTGTCTTTAGTATTCCGGAGTCACTCCGTATACCAGATCATACCCTATCCCCCTGCTAAGATCTACACATTCAGCCTATGTATTCTAAATGTTTTAATTCGGGAGGGCATTGCTATATGTCAGCTGCAACATTGTGTCGTCATGAAGACCCCGTCTTCATGAAGACACCTTGCTGTAGCTGGCGTATGCCAATGTCCTGCAGAATCCACCCATCGAGAATACACATCCTGCTCAAGTGACTTAGCCACGAGTTAATAATTAAAATCAACTTTCAGCATTCGTGTTGATCCCTTGATCCTCGTTTCCGTTGCAGTTGTATATAACTAAGAGGGACTAAACCGTCCATTAGTTTGTTATGTATCTTCACCTTCGTATCGAAGGGCTACAATTCCTTACTTGGTTTATTTCTTAATCATTGGATTAAGCAGTCCGTACCGACGGACGTGATAAGTTTAACCTATTAAACTTAGCCAAGATTTTTCCAACTGCAACTAATTTCAGAATATTAACTTATTAGACGTCATTCAAACGAGGTCTAAACTTCGAGAAATGAATTCATTTGTTCTCCTTAACGTTATATAGTTAAGGTCCATTAGTTGTGGATATATTTATCCTATATCCTTTATTCTGAATTTTATCAAACGGGATCATAAATGGAGTTCGAAAGCGAAGTTCGATTACTCCGAAGTTGAATTGATATTCCTTAGCTCCTAAGCTAATCCTGAATACCTTCTGATTATGGAATCATATTCTTCTTAATCCTTTCTAATGTCAATTAAAAATTCATCTTTACCCAAGTATGAACTAATTGCACTTTTCAACTTAAAAGTTGCATTTAAGTAAGAACAGATATCAGTTTCAATTCAGCATCCATCCAAGGACAATGAAACAATTCCAAATCAAGAAATAACATCATATTTCCAATTTAAACAACAATATCAAACTGATATAATTATTGAAAATATCACACTTGTAATTGTATTCAATATTTCAAGTCATAATTTGTACATTTGCCAATCCAACTGATTGGGTATAGTTTATACAAAGCATCCATACAACTCATGGACAGAAGAATATGTTTTCTTCTTTTCACAATTCCTCAAAGAGGAATAAAAGCAACAATTACAATTTATTTTACACCTAATCAAGAGGCATCAGAAAACAGCCAAGTCTTCATTCTAATCAAATTCCATCTGCAAAATGAATTGCAGGTCGGTTCAACGAACTGAGCACATTAAGCACTTATCCTTAAAAATAAGATGCTTCAACTAACTGTTTCAATAAAAGAACCCTGCTTTTATGAAACTACTGCAAAACATCAATCTCGAAATAGGCACAAAGGGAAGATCAGCATAACAAGCGACTATCAAATATCATCACAATCACCAAGGGAGGGTTCTTTGTCTCATTTCTACATAATCGTTACAAGTATTAATTCACAATATTTGAAAAGTTAAGAATACAAGTAACTCACAATGAGATAGAACACCTTTGTTATCCTTTCCACACCCTTCAATAACAATGAATGCAAAGGACGAAACTAAGCTGAAATGTAATGAAATGTAATTCCATTACTTTCTTTTCAGTTCATGCGTCATATTAGAATCCAAGCAATCAAGTACAGACAAGAAAGTGAACAGCAATGCATATAGTTGCTCCCATCTAAGCACTATAAAATTCATTATTCACGAATTCTAGATTTCCAACTGAATGAAAGAAGAAAAGATCATTTTTCTAAAACATTCATTCATATCTCTATTTTTTTTCCACATGACTGTCCTAACAGTGGAAGCCAAATGAAGGACAATTCAAGATAACAGTTCAGAGTGAAACTTACAAAATCCACTCGGAATTCACTTTCCGCCAGCAAGAATAATTTCATTTTATTCCGGTTCATATGAATACCAAACAGGTTAGTAAGACATCATATTCATCGTTGAGCAAGCCATATCAATATGCATACTAGGTATTTGCTATACTAGAAGATTCCCTACTTCTTTCACTGTATAGTTAACCAACAACAATTATGCAATCACGCAAGCATATATTCATATGATCTTTTATACCTCTGAACGCATACAGTTCTTAATAACAAGTTGTACATTGCTGTTACCTACAGCAAGATCAAGTCATATGCACTGTAAACTCCAATGTTACTTTCAGAGTCCCAAATAGCAAAAAGAGAAGAATTCATTCTCTATGATTTCATTAAGAAACAATCATTGTATTCAGAATGAAATAAAAACACTCAAATCATGTTTTTCTTAGCATGACAGCTCAACTTATAAAGATAACAGAACAAACGTTCTCATTGATAAGCATCTCACATAGCCAGTACAGCTTCAATCCAACGTGCTACAACAATGAATATTCCAGTCAAGTTCGCATTCACAAAAGCCAGTAAAAAAATATATCGAAGGTCAAACACACATCTTGCTAGGCGCTTGATGGGGTCAACCTTTCATTACAACAAGAAGAAATTATAATCATTCATTGCCTGAGAATACAAAACCGGTTTATTTGCATCTGATCGATCGAATAAGAAGACCGAACAGTATCAAGAAAACACAATGAAACCATCCTATCCACACCGTAAGGAGAGACACAATTCATTAATGAGTTCAGAAGGAAAAACAATTCACTTTTCCTACTTCACGAATACCCAATACGTGTTCGTCTATATCCAATCCAAGGAAAGGCACAGAAATGAAATACTGCTATTACTTTATTAGAATCGAGTTCGATTACCCAAAGAAACCCCGAATGCCATTTCCATTAAAATCCCAAAACTGGAGAAGGAAAAGGATCTATTTCCTTGAAACTTTCAATAAGAAACAATTCCAAACAACTAATGCTTCTTTTATTTTAGTCCATCAGCAAAAGAACGTATAGTTTCCATGTCAAAAACAACTCAAGTAACCTGTACAGGCCCGTGGAACATATGACAATTTCCCCAATACTGTTAAACAACCGGCACGACAGGAAAGCATTTCGTTCAAAAAAAATAAGGACAGCTGAACTCAGCGATCAATAACAGTATTTTGTATCATTTCCAAAATGACAGCAAGATTCAACGGAACCCAAATCACAGCAATATACATAACTGTATTTCCATTTCCTCTTTACTTACAAGGCAATTCCAAACACACAATAAAGAAATGATTACATTAAATGGAAAACATTTACACTATAAGGAACAACAACATGGCCTGTTCTACTTTCAAACATCACGAATCAGTGAAAGAAATATATCTATTTCAAACCACCACACTGTCAACAACCAATACAGTATATCATTTTCCCAACTTGATTCGATTAACAACACATCAAACCAAGCAAACGAAGCCATTTTTATTATCATTTCCCAAAGAAAGAAAGCAAGAATCAACAAAATCCAAATCAAATCGATTCAACAGCAATCACACAATCCAAACCCAAGAGCAGGGTTGTTTTAATGAAACACTTAATCAAAGCAAAGATTTTTAAAGAGAAGGGCTTAACATGCCTGAAATCTCTTTTCCAGAGCTCGAAGAAAACCTTATTTGCCACGTTTTCCCTTCCACAATGACAACACAAACTTCCCAACACTCCTTCTTCTTGAGCTTAGCAACAATGACCTCGAAACTCCAAGAAAAATGTCAAATGCTAGAGAGCTGGTTCGGTGAACTAGGTCGAAAAAAACCAAATGCGAGAGAAACTTCAGCCAAAACCAAATCGAATAATGAAAAATCAAATTCCCTCATGTTGTTTCTAAGGTGAGTGGTGGCGAGGTGAAACAATCAATGCATTAAAGGCTCTGCCTTTTACCTTACTTCCCACGCCACCGCCACTTGGGTTGGCAAACTTTAAATTTCAAAATTTCCATGCAAACTGAATTTGGCTCTATTTCTAAATAGATGCCTCTAATTCTTACTCGCACCTAAAATCAAGCATTTGTCCATGTAGGGACAGTTTATTAAATGCCAATGAATGCCCTTTCCATCCTTATCCCTTTCCTCCCAAGGGTCTGCGTACCCCTTAGTTTAGGATTAGTTTAGGTTGCATATGGTTTTCAACCTAGGTCTTAGTTTAGCCTTAGGTTTTATTTTCCCCTTTTTTTTTGAATTTAAAAATCCACTTAGGATAGTAGTGTAGGATGTATGTTAGGCCTTAGGGTTAGTTTAGGTTTAATTCACACTAACCACTAACACTAACAACTTCCATCCAGCCTCCTTACTAACATTCACGTTAATGCAGAGCAGGACATTCCGTCCTTCAGATTACGTGCCAAGGCCACCGTGTCCAGGCATTTCTTGCCTCACGAGGTCCCAAATTCGACAGTACAGGGTTCAAGAATTGAACCCCTGTCGTTGGCTTTTTCGTGCTAGCTGTTCACACCTGCAAACAGGCGCTGCATGCTCATAACAATCTCAGTCCGGTTCAAGTGTGAATCGACACAGAAATCACAAGAGGACCTCAGCATACTTGAATCAATGGAATTGATTCAGGGTATGCTGTCAATCAGCAACAAGAGCTAGCAAGTATACGAAAATTTTTCGTCACATCAAGCAAACACACAAGTACAATATTTGTTGTCCCATGTAATAAATCACAAGTATGCAAGAATCAAATTAGCAACACATTCTCTTAAGATCAAAACATATCTTAACATGTTTGCTTTCATTTCAGCAACTATAACAATATGTAAAACATTCACCAAGTTAACATACAAAATCAGTGTTACACTTGTTAGCTCGATACCAAAATGATCGTAAACTCTTCAACTTTGGACTTATCCACTAGAATCACAAATTAAATGTTTTTGTTCTACTTTCTATTAAAAATGATAGAGATAGCTAGTGAATGATTTTTTCTTATGCTTAGAATCCACAATTACAGGAAAGGAAAGAATATAAACTCATAAACACCAAGAATTTTTATCGTAGAAACATTCAGAGGAGGAAAAACTAGTCGGAAGGGAAATTTCTCTTTCTTCCCACTTTTATTGGCCAATTCAAAATAATAAGTACAAAATTTACAATAAGTATGAAAGATAAGTAGATAATATCTTACACTTCCTCCCAATTACTTGTTTGCTCTATCTTAACACTCCTTTCTTCTACAAAACACAATTCCAGCACTAAGAACTTCTTTCTCACTTGCTTTCATGCTTCGATGCCTTGTTCTCTTCTACAAACATGTATTTATAGCCTTTCTTATGTCCTCCCATGCATTGGAGAATGGGAAAGGTCATGTAAAAGAAGAGACATGGAAAACTCTGCTTCATTCCACTCCTCCTCAACTATTTAGCTCACTAAACTCGCTTCATTCCACGAATCACCTAATTTTAGCCTTTGCATAAATCCTCACCTTCCATGTTGAGCCCGCATTGTTTACAGATCTCACTCAACCCATCGATCTCTCATATTTTGGAATTAACACAACCCAATTCGCATTATGGTTTCTTGTTTTCTATTCACTAATCACACCTTAGATCGATTTGGTTCTCATGTGAACTATGTGTATTTCTCTAGCCTTATACTTGACTCAACCTCTCTCTGGTTGTCTTCGACCCTATATTGAACCCTCAACGGATCACTTGTGGTGTGTTTGGCTGACCTCATACATGATCATCATTATTTTTATCCGCTAGCTTGCTTTATTCCTCATCTCCTCTCCACGAGCCCATCTATAAAAATTCCCAACCCCGATTCTCCTCTACTTGGCCTCCTACCAAAGAAAATAGTCTGCGCTCAACTTCTTGTTCTACATATCTCATCTCTAACACATATTCATTGAATAAATACTTTTTGTGCACTACGTTGTATCTTGAATCAAAGACTATTGTAATTTATATCACTTTTTTACAAATCATAGCTTTAACATTGAAAAAATGGCAACTTGTATGGTCCAATTCGTATTCCATCTACTTATTTGACATAATCATATAATGAACGATCAACATACATTGTTCAACGAAGAACCAATGGCAATAGAAGAGCAAATAACTTGCAATTCCTATTACGGGTTTGGTAAGATCCAAGATAGCATAATCACTCGACTTGTACATATCATACAATGATATATGGTTTGGCATGTGTAAATAAACCATTTACCTAGGAATATCCATGTGGAGAAAGGAATATCCATATAGACTTACAAGATTCGATTCTTTATGCTTCTAGCTGTTTTAAGCTTAGTATCAAATCCACACCATCTTTGTGTGTAGTGATTGTACAATCTCTTTATAGCATTTGGCTTATAATTATTTAGAACACAATTATAAATAGTGCCTTAGATAAACAATGTTGTTTAGTATTGAAATGAAATTTAGTGACTTTATGGTCTCTTTATAGCAATTGGCTTACAATTTATCATAAAACAATATTCGTAACACCATAGTCAATTATATATTTCTTGTTTATTTATCTGTGATTCTCATTATGTCATTGTGCATGTGAAGAGCCACGTCCATGTGCGATACGACCAATGTAGAGTACCTAAAGTGAACAAATATGTGTCAATAAATAAGTTGGATGATATATGCTATCAACTAGCCTAATTTCTCATCTCATTGTATAACCTACTAACACTTGAATTTAAAATATATCTCATCGTATAGTATAAGATATCTATATTTTATTTTTTTATTAAACATTTATTTATGAAATTTTTGTAGATGTAATAGACAATAAAATAAACACAATGTACATATTCACATTTTTCTCGATAATGTAGTTCTAATCAATACTTTATCATTTCAGATCTTAATTATTATTTTATTATTTTATCATTTTATAGATTATTTTATAGCCTAAAGTTGTCTTGTCATTTTATAGTTCATAGCTTATTATTTTTAATCCATTTCCATGTTACATTGTTTGTCATTCTATAGTCTAATCCATAGTTCCGTGTTACAATTTAGATTGAGCATTGAATATTTATTTCATCGTTTATTTCATAATTTGGAAGTTATTTGATCGTTATTTCATTATTTAATAATTTATTACATAATAGTTATTTCATAGTTTATTTTTTAATTTAGTTTACATTCGATTAGTTTCTATATATTTTTATTATAATTACATACGAACGTAAAAAAAAAATTGGTTTCTATGTGCGGTGCCTTTCTTGTAAACACAAATGTCAAAACATTTTTATTATCTTTCTTGTATCCTTTTAACTTACATTCACTAATTGTCATATTTGATTTTGCATGAAAAGTATACATTACGTCATTAAATATTAAGTGCTAAACCAAAACACACCACAAGTTTCTCGCTTATCAACCCCATCCATAATCGTAAATCGTACAATTTTAAGGTCTGCATTTTTTCCTAGTTACCGATTATCACTATCAAACATCGTTCACTCAAATATGAAGAAAAGAACTTCCCATTTTGTTTATAGCCTACACTTTTCTTTCCTTAACTTACTACTAGATAAAAAGGAAAAGTGGTATACATGTATTCCTCATTTTCTCTATTTTCTCCTTTTGCATTGCAACTGACTCTCTTCTCTGTGTGAGTGTCATCATCAAACAACAACATTTGGTTTTGGATTAAAAATAAATTTCATTTCTCATCTTATTTGTTCATATATTTTAAATAGGAGGTTTAGTCTTTTGCATCACACGTTTTTCCACATAGTACCTAAAACTTCAAGGATAAATTAACACATCAAAACACCCCTTTCACGAGTTCACCGATATGGATTTGATCACCCAACAACAAACCATTTCAGACATTTCCAAGCCACAACTTACCCAAAACCAAACATAGTTTTCCTTCTTCTAGGTCCTCTTACAGCCATCTTCTTTTCTTTTCACACACGATTTCTTAATTTACAAAAAAATAAATTAATTGTTTGCTTGACTTGCTTGGCTTAGTTAGCATAAAATTGGTTTTTTTGTTTTATTCCTGTAATCACTTGATCAACCACTAAAAATGGAACACAACCTCATTTCACATGGTTCTTCATCCCAACCAACATCCACCTCAACAACTACATCATCCGTGCCTTTGGCTACCTCTTTCATGGACACTCATTCCCTCATCAATATGCCTCACCAAGTACCCTTTGATCACACTTCAATTTTAGACCATCATTCTATCCCATCTAGGCCAGCCACCCCACCCTCTATCAGATCGGAGATTTTTGGTCCTCATATCATCCCTCTCGGCGATCTAGAATTCCAACAACTTCTTGATGCCAATCTGGTGGCTCTTCAATACTATCTTCTTAGAAAATCCATACATATTCCTCTAGATGACCCACTGCTTTAGCAAATTTACCCTTACCATACCAATTCTGAAACCATTTCACTCACAATGACAAATGAACCTTTCATAGCCCCACGTGATTTTGCTTCATCCTCTACCAATCCACCATCCCACTAGACTACTTAGTTAGTCACACCCATTCCTCCCAATCTCCCCAAATCAACACAACTATTGTAACTACCATCCCATCACCTCTTTAACCATAATTATCACTAGTGCTCCCATCCAACCTCCCCATGTATCACATCCCCTATCCAAACAACAAGTCCCTCTCACATCACACGTGTATGTCATTACTTCTCAACCCCCTTTTATAGCTCCTTTGTAGTATTCATTGTCTCATCCAACCCATCAATCTATCTACACCCACATCCCCACACAACAATTTCTGCAACAACCTACCAGTCCCAACAATCGTATCATGTCCCCATTTCTCGTAAACAAGTACTTTATCAACCTCCACCTCAATCACAACCCATTATTTACACCCATGCATGTACAAGCTCATTAGAAAACTTATCTAATTGCTTCTTACACATAATAAACACATCTCATTCCTCAACAAACTATTCCCAATGATCCCATGTAGGCCTTAGTTAGTCAATTAGCCAACCTAGAGTCCAACACGTTGGGATCTAAAGTCTCATTTTCATATGAACAAATATGAAACAAACCCATTCATCCATATGTATGAATTAAACCATATACTCCACATTTGGAATTTCCTAAATTCATAAAATTTAATAGCATGAGGAGGATCCTTAACATCATATCCATGCATTCAAACATGCATGTTGCCTTATCACACATGACTAAGAATTGATGCTCCACACCTTTCCCATGTCTTTAGCTAGTCTGCGCTAGGTTGGTACAATAATACACCTCAATGCTCCATATTTTATTTCTCTCAATTTGCACAATTATTTATATAGCACTTCTCAATTAATATTACACATAAAATTACCATAAATGACCTATATACTATTAGATAATTTGAAGATGAATCCATTATGGACTTCGTCACAAGATGGCATAATATTATAAATCAGTTATCTTTTCCTCTTCTTCAAATTGATCTAATCAAACTTTTTGCACACTCCTTTGAGAAGTATATTTCCTCTCATTTACAAATTCAATCATTCCAAACTTTTGAGGAATCCTTTACCATGGCTCACAAGCTTGAGATGCGTGCCCTCGAATAGGGCCATTTAAAATTGAAATAAAATAATCCCAAGTAGGAGTTCACCAAACCATCTGCATCAAATGATAATTCAAAAACAACGGTCAACACTGTCATTATTAAATCATCCACCATTTCTACATATACTACATTGTCTCAACAATGATTCACACGACCAACACCCAATGCCCAAAAAAATCCTCTTAGGGAGTCATACAACACAATATTTGAAAAATTAATGGTAGTAAAATTGATCACATTTCCACCTATCTATCCAAATGATGATTCTAGACCAAAACCCACATGGTATCATGAGGATAATTACTACAAGTACAACTACGTATGATGACATGACATAGAGAGATGCCAAATTTCAAGGATTTGGTCCAAAGACTCATTGATCAGGAAGATCTTTAGGTAGATAATCCAAATGATTCACCTAATCAAGCATTAGACATCCTTAAATAACCATTCCCAAATCACTCAACAACACCAAAAATTCACGCCACCACTTCTTCTACACCCTAAGCACCCAAAACTCATACTATAAACACTTTACAAGTTGTTGATAAAGATCCTATTTCATCCACAGATTTACCCTCTTCAGCAACCATCATATCCACCTCCCTAGACATTCTTCCTACATCCACAAGCTCATCAACACTCATTCCCATACCAACTTCAATCATATCTACTTTGATCTCGACATCTATTCCCACACCCACACCCATTTACCTACCTATTACACCTTCCCCTTGTACAAATATTACTCTTGCTTCATCACCTATCATATCCACTTCATTGGATTGGATTACCTTATCTAAAATCATTCCACATATACCCATTGTCCCATCCTTAGCATTACTCCCAATCCCTCTTTCTACACTTTTACCCACACTCACTACATCCACTATTGTAAACACATCTACGTCACCTTCTTCTTCTATGGAAATTTCATCACTTTAAGACTTTTAGCAAACACTTAAACTTACAATGGCATCAGATTATCGTCCCATATCCTCTACATAATCAAGTGCCTACACATATAATCAATATCTTCCTATGTCTAGTACAATACCATCTTCAGCTCCTCTAGTAGATATTATTGTCATTCCTTCCAAGGGTCCCTATTCACAAATAAGATCTAGACCCCAATTTCCCCAATGTCCTCCTTCACATCCTCACAAAAAGTAGACCTCACTTGTCACTAATATCAATTCCATTGAAGCCGCATAATCTTCCTCTATTTTGGGACCACACCCTTCATCATATTCCTCCATTTTGGGATCATCCCCTTCATCGAAAACCTATGCTACTAATAAAGTAACACAACAATGACCTCTTTCCAAACCACATCCCAAAATTGAGTCGAAGGCATCCACATCCTCAACCAATATCCCACATCAAACATAGTCAGCTCCCCTTCCCAAATCCAAGACAATGTAAAAGGCTACCATTACACCACCACACATCTGGGCATCATCCCAAAATCCTTCACCTATAGTACCATCACCTATTCCATCAAGATATTATACTACCATGTTTTATTAGTTAACAATCACCTTGTCACCAATTAAAACTTTCAACCCAAGTGCACCGAGGCCTTTATGGTTTGACTCTAATCTTATTTGTGCATTTCACCATTCCAAAGGACATGAAACTAAAAAAATATAAATCTCTTCAAACCATCATACACCAATTTATCAATGAGAATAAAATTCTTAATGAGGAAGAACCAACTCTTCCACCAACCCAACTAACTCCCACATCCCAACATGCATCTGCCAGAATATCTAGGCCACCCCTTTCATCAAGGAATCTTACCACCAATCCACCACCGAAAGAGGATACATCCAAGGACATCACAAACCCACCACTACCAAAAGAGGATAATTCCATAGATGGATCCCCTCTCTTGATCAATTTTATTTAGATAACTACCCATTATGGACCACATAATCCTAACTCCACCACACAACCTACTCCAAAGACCTTTGTCACTATCCCTCCTCCTAAGGAGCTTACCACATCCACACCCCCATCACAACCTAAATTTTTCATCATTGCTTTAATCACTCATCCCACATCAACATCTCCATCTTCCTCTAAGGCCAAGGTATTTGTTTTGGCCACTCCTAATCCTACTTCCATCAAATAGACCATTATTAAACAACTTCATCAAGCCCTAGTTAAAATGTTACTTTATGAGCTCATCCAAATCTCTCCATACCACAAACAGGCTCTCATCGAAGTTCTATAACACATACCATCTTGGTTATTGATGTCAAATCACAAGACTTCGAATGTCTCGCAACTCGATGGGTTGAGACTCTCAGTGCGATTGCATAACATGGAGCTTTTCCCAAGTGTGGGACCTTGCGAAATCAGAAAAGCTCTCCGGATGAAGGCCGGTTCCTATTCCTCTGTTCAGATGCATACGTAAAAATGCAGAGGGTTTACTAAAAACCTAATCTAACTTTCCAAGGAGACAGGGTAAGAAGATGCATAAAATAAAACCTAAACTACAAAGGTGATGCACCGAGGAATGAAGAACACCTGTCTTGCCAATAAACACAAACCATAAAAAACACAATGCAAGATCATGCACAGATAACCAGATTCACAGTGAAATATTAGGAGGATGCAAATGAACATAGAGAGGGTTGAGAATCATCCATAGACATGCATTAATTTGCTCCAAAGATTGATACAACACACTGCAAAATGCCAAGAGGCAAAGTTGCATTACAGTTTCAAATGGGAGGTTTGAACTCCACAAGTTTACCTGCCAAAGAGAAGAAGGGGAAAAAAAGAATGTACAACCTTTAGAAAGAATCCCCTCCTTACAATTTATATACCCATGAACCCAAAAGTGGTGAACTGTATTTTATATTTTTAAGAATTTTTTTCTCACTCAATTAAAGATATCTAGTCATATTTGGATAGAGGACCTTGTAATCTTTTCCGAAAAGTCTAACCTTGCATAAATCTGAGCTCCCAGTCAAAAGTTATGGCCATCTAAATATCTACACCAAGGTGCGCTTCTGTCAAGACTCAAAATGTGCATGCGCCTCGAACGAAGGTGCAACATAGGCACATCCATGTGTGTGTCGACATCCTCTTATGTGCACCTTGGCTCATACATTTTAGTTTCAACACTCATTGTCATGTGCCATTTTCGTGCGCTAAGGGCGCATCCTTTACCTTATCGACATCCATTTCGTGCGCCACTTTCTTGCGCCTTGGCGCATACATTTTGTGTCAACACTCATTGTCATGCACCATTTACGTGTGCAAGGGCGCATCCTTTACCCTCATCAACATCCATTTCGTGAGCCACTTTCTGTGCCTTGGCGCATACATTTTAGTGTCAACACTCATTGTCATGCACCATTTCCGTGCGCCAAGGGCGCATCCTTCACTGTCGACATCCATTTCGTGTGCCACTTTCTGCGCCTTGGCGCATACATTTTAGTGTCAACACTCATTTTCATGTTCCATTTCGTGTGCCAAGTGTGCATCGTTTACCCTATCAACATCCATTTGTGTGCCACTTTCCTGCGCCTTCGCGCATACATTTTTAGGGATTTGAGCTTATTTGATTTCTATATTCTTCGCTTGTCTAAATCTACCTGGGAAAGATATATACAACACGGTATCATTTGATTATCCTCAACCTATCATAGGTTTAGTTGATGCTTTCAATACATATTCTACCATATCCTTCTAGGATTGAAATCCCCGATATGATATACCTCTATTCATCACAAAATGACATCAATTATACATGTATTTGACGAACCATGATTGATAATGGTGCTAGTATAAATATCATTTCTTCACATACCTTCAATCAACTCAAATTACCTATCACCATTATTGTTAAATATTCTACCATCCTCTAAGGATTTAACGATCTTGTAACTCCCCATTGGGTACAGTTGTCCTTCCCATTTGTGTTGGCCATAAACTTCTCCATGAGATCTTCTACATTAATGAAATATAATTCTAGTACAATCTTCTTCTTGGATGTCCTTGGATTTTCGCCATTGCATCCCATCTACCCTCCATTGTTGTATTAAATATGAACATGAAGGGACTATTTATGCTCTCCCCATTGATGCCCCTCCATTCAAGACATGTCGCTTGATCTATAGACCTAAGGATGTGCTTGTCCCCAAATCCCACCCTTATTCCAACACATCCACTAGATCTTGTATGTCCGCATCTACATTACCCATAGAAAGATATGTCGACGATGTGATATAGTAACTTTCCTTAGGAGAATATCAAATCCTCATTATTAATGCTCTTCCTTCTCCCAATCATCTTGCTGCCATGATAAGTCCCCCATGTATCAATCAAATGTTGGGGAAATCGTCTCATTTTTCCCCTCTTCTCTCAAAACTAACCTAATCTATGACGACCTCGATCAACCTTCTTCTCATGCTAAAAATTTCCCTCACACCAAACCATATACTAGTCGTTTTGGGTTTCTTGGAAAAGCATCCTTCACCCATACATATCTCTACGATTGTGCATGGAAAGGTTTTTTTATGGAGTGTTATGAACAAGGCCCTCACGAATATGTCTTCAAACAATCCCATTAACCATATGAAAAATTTGGATTTGGATACAAAGATCCCTCCATCAGGCACATCTGCATCCTCTCCCATCAACCTTGATTTTCCTACCTCCTCTCCAACCGAATATCTTACCAATCCAAATAACACTTCTCCATCCAACTATCTCGGTCAATCTAGATGACATCTCATCTCCATCCGACTATATTACCAATTCAAATGACACCTTCTCTCCATCCAACTATCTTACTGATCGGGATCCAGATGACACAGTCTCTGTTCCCCCTAAAATTTTTATTAATTTCCACCATTTCCCTCAGACCGGTTAGTTATTAGGTTGAAAATGAAACCTAGTCCTTTCCCCTCGAGAATCTAGAGATGTTTTTCTTACATGGGCGTTGAGGATTCTCATATCCAGGTAAGTTCAATCCCTTGAAACTTCCACTCTCCTAAATGAATCCACTATCGACATTAATATTGGTAATCCTCAAGAGTGCCTCATAATTAAGGTGGGTATATCCTTGGAACCAAAATAAATCAAAGCATTCACTTCTTTCTTATCCAAACACAACCAGGATTTTGCATGGTCATACTCCAACATTCGGTCTCGACCCATCTATCATTGTTCACAACATCATTACCACCATCAATTCTAAACTAGTTAGGTAGAAGATCCACCGCATGCATCCTTGATTTTCTCTCATTATTCAAGAGGAGTTGCAACATCTTATTTTTTCCAATTTCATCATCCCCATTAACTATCCCCAATGGGTTTATAACATCATTCCCATTGCTAAAAAATTAAGAAAGCTTTGTATATAACTAAATTTTGAGATATTACTCTTGCTTTACCTAAAGATGACTTTCCTTTTCCTAATATTGATCAACTTGTAGATATTACCACATGACATGACATGATTTCTCTAATCGATATTTTTCCAGCCTACAATCAAATTCTCATCACACTAGAATATCAACATAAGACCTCTTTCATCACCCCATGGGGGAATTTTGCTATCGTGTCATGCACATTGGTTTGAAGAATTCCAAGGTGACTTATCAATGATCCATGACATATATCTTTCATGACCTCGTACATCAAAGCTGTAGAAGAATATCTGATGACCTCTTGGGAAAGTCAAAAATTGATGTGATCACCTCTCTATTCTTAAAATCCTTTTCAAGTGGCTTGTCTATTTATTCTCTCGACTCAATGGGAAAAATTTTTTTGGATTTCTTCTTTGGAAATATCCTTGGCTTCATTTTTTATATTAGGGGCATAGAGGTTGACCTCATGAGAATTAAAGAAATCCTTAAAATCCCTCCTCCTTTCAATCTCAATTAGTTTCACAATATTGAAGGCCGCCTCTAATCTTTTTGTCATTTCATCTCACAAATTTCAAATCAATGTCAACCCTTTCATCACATTATTTTACAAGACATAACAATTTGATTTGGATCCACGCAAGGTAAATAGCTTTTATTTATACAAGTATGTAACCAATCATGCTTTAGGATACATGTTAACACATGGTGATGACCAAGGCCATGAGAAATCCATATAATACATCGGTCGTACCCTTCATGACTATGAAACATGGTACACCGAAGCTAAAAAGTTGTATTGTGCCATTTTCTTTGTTACTTTTAAACTTTGACATTATATTCTTAATCACAAGACCTATATTGTTACTATCTTCAAACCCCTCAAGACAATGCAGTCTAAGCCATATCATAACAATCACATCAATCGGTGGCTCATGCTCATGACTGAGTTCAACCTTGAATTCATTCCTCAAAAATATATTAAGGGCTAAGCTATTACATACCAATTATTATAAGCCCCTTTTCCTAATATGTAATCTCCTCATGATGACTTCCCAAATCAATCCATCAATCATCTTCATCATGAACCTTAAAATGACCCTCTTCTTTGATGGTTATAAATTCCAGTAATGGGGAGGAGAAGGCATTGTTCTCATTCCTCCTAGAGATGCTCTTATTCCCCTCATATTAAAAATTGACTTTGAATATATAAACAATATGGCAGAATATGAAGCCCTTATACTAGGACTAGAAACTAATGTCTTTCTAGGTGTTTATATTATTGACATCTATGGAGATTTTGTAAGAGGGATACATGAGAACCGATGTTGAAAATCAATGCACCATAACAAAGTTGCACTTCAATGGTAACATCAAGCCAACACAATACGCAAGATTTGAATTAATGGAAAGAAGATTATAAGTAAGAATAATAGGTATGCTCATGCTCATAGATCAAAAAGGAGGAAGTACAAATAGGGGTGTTGTGTAACCCCCATGCCTAAACATCGAAAGAACCTCAATGATGCCAGCACCGATGCATATGATGTTGAATGACACATATGACACCACTAGAAGAGGGGTTATAATTCCAAATAAGAAATGTAACTTCTATGACGCATTGACACAAATGACAATGTCGATTCTATGTGAGTCGACACTTTTCATTTGACTTCCTAAGACCTATGACTCTCGCAAGGTGAGATGACTCACCTATGTGATGTGGACGATGACTAGACAGTCAAACACACCAACACCCCCCCTTCATCGAAGCTAAGGAAAAGGTCAAGGTAAGCTAGAATATAAAAAGAAGACTCCCTAGATAACTAAGAAAGATGTGTTAATGGGGCCTAACAACTAAAGGCTTGATAAGGAGCCTAGGTACAAACAACATCTTTCCGGAAAGAAGAAGAGGAGAAGAGGAAAAAAAAAGAGCTATCCAGCTCCTCGGAAGATGATTTTTGATGGACTCCTAATGAATCTGAAGGGACCAAAGGTCTGTGATTAGGAGGAGGAACATGGAGAGTGCCAGAAGGTAGCCCAATATGGGATGGAGATAATATATCAAGAGAAGCGGTGATAATCCTGTCAATCTCCATAAGGTGGGAGTATGTAAATATAGATATATCATCAAGAGATCCCTGAAGGGGAAAATGAACCTACTGCGGTGGAGAGTCAGTGGAAGTGGGTGTGATGGTAACTCTGATCTCTGAAGAGGCAGTAGGTTGAAGAAGATGTTGCACTGTGATGTCGGTATCCTCAAGCATATCATCCAAGTCTAAGTTAAGGAAATCAATGTCCTGTTGTGGAGGATTATAAGAACCCTTTGAAGAAGCAATCTCAAAGTCTCTGGAAGCAATAGGGGATGGTAGAATCTCTAGGCTAGAATCAATGAAATCAATAGATGCTCGTGAAGGGGAAAACCTAAGATCCAAGGTAGCATGGTGTGCAGGTGAGAATTCAACCAAAGAGTCCGTGGAGGAGAGTCACTAGAAACTATGATAGGAGAAATACTAAGTTCTGAAGGAGCATGCATAGAAATATGTGTGGGTGGCCCTTCGTAAGAAAAAGTATCGGTGAACTCACTTTCCTCCATGGATGCAAGATCATCAGAAGATCCATAACTAGATGAGGGAGGATCAAAGTCTCCATGAAAATTCTGAATGAAGATCCAAGCTCTGTGTTCAGACTCAGTGAATTCTAATCAATATTGAAGGTCCTCTGGTATAGTAAGACAAAGAAGCCCGTATGTCATATCATTCTCGTTCAACCAATTTTGGTGATGAATGTGGTCAATAGGTTCAAGTGCCAACCAAAGAAGATGTGGTAACAAATTATACATAATACAATGATCGAGTATCCCATTCTTCCATTATAGGTAGTTTCTGGTCCTAGTTGAACAACAATGAGTGATGAAATTCAATGTCCATGATGAGAGGAGCCTCCAAGGAACACAAGTTTAAACCCCCCTTTTTGTGGCACTTTATAGTTTAGTGTATTGATTAAAACTAGATGTGACTATGTGCAAGAACCAGTCTGTCACTCACCTTGCAATTAGCGTAATAATGTGCAATGGTGGAGACAATAATCAAGGTTCATAGGGTGTAATAGATCAACACTACAAGCAAGCACAAGAACAAGAGAAAATAAGAAGGGGAAGAGAAATCCTTATGAGAAATAGTGTCGCACATCGCACAAAAGGATCCCTTTCTTTGTAAGATTGTGGCGGGCATGCTCACAAGTCCACAAAAAAGGAATAGAACAAAGCTCAAGATGATCGGAAAAGAGCTTTCCACAAGCAATCTGATGACACCCCGAGAATGTGGCACTTTATAAAAATAGCGAGTTTATAAAATTTATAATCCCATCAACTAGAGTGTGAAAAAACATGAAACTTTGACTAAATAAGTGCTCAAAACCGAGCAACGAGTCAAAAGATATAGCAAAAACCAATTCTTGGAACCGATGGAAGAATGCTAATAAGTCGCAAAGCATTAAAAAGGACCCTAAATACATGCAAAAGGTTTCGTATGTATGATCATTGGAAATGGCATGGAATTTGAGATAGGGTTTGTTTTGATTGCGAGGGGGGATTAGCCTCCTGCCAATCCTGGACCTCACCCTCCGTCTTCGTCACTCGAAGGAAGGGTAAATAAAACAAGCCAAAAAACCAAATTTTATAATGCCAATAAAATGAAATGTTTTTAGCACCTTAAAAACATTTTAAAAGGTCTTAACCCTAGTAGTTTGAAAGGTGATAATGATTTTACCAATAATCAACCTTTAGAATAGGGTGACTTGTGTAAATCTCCAGCTGAGTCCATGTGATGACCGTGTGATCATTGCCCAAGTGTAAAGGTTGCAATTGCGAGAGGGAATAGGTTGTACCCATGTCCAAATGAATAGTCCAGAAGTGTGTCGACTAGTCCACGTGCCAAGGTGAAACCATCCACTATAGGAGGTGCGGTGCAAGTAAATTTCAAACACAAGTAACGGTTCAAGGAAGAGAAGGTGTAGGCGGCGTGCGAAGGTAACGTTTGACGTAGAACAATGAGCCTCCATAAGTGAAATAGCTAGGCGAGATTAATCCATACATGGAGGAGATGGTGCATTGTCACAATCATTGAAGGAGTGTGACCTAAGGGTTGGACCGAGTAAACCACCATGGAGAGGGACTGCTGAGCCAAGCTGGAATGGTAAGTCAAAGGAAAAATGTAGGTGAAAGGGTTAAGAAATACTATTGTTTTAACCATGTCCAAGACTCAAAACACCACACCTAGCACAAAGACTAGGGTAGAATAGAGGCGAGCAAGGAAGGTTGGAAGTGTAGATCTATACGCGAGATGGAGGGAAGGAAAAAACCACGAACAAGACACTTCGAACCAGTCTCAGCCGAGTAGATAGATTAAAGATTCCAATGCATGGTAGACTCCAGTAAAATGAAACTCAGACTGAAGGATTCACCAGTGGTGAGAAAAATGAGTTGAATAATGGTCGGACCAATGACCACGGTATAAAACATGAGGCAATCGACCAAAGTGTAAATGATCTGTAAAGTATCAAAACTATGAACAAAACGATCATACTCTCCACGTAGATACAACCAGCGAATGAAAACAAGCTCACGAGTAGAATCCCAAACCATGCATGGGCAGAAAGTAGACAATAAGAGCCTAAAAAAACTACAGTCCAAGAAACCTCGGTAGAGTATACACAGAGAAAACTTAATCCAACACGAGTTAGAGCATACAAAAACTGAACCAATGTAGAGAGGACCAAACCAATGCAGAGCCAAATCACTACAATAACCCACAGGTCCATGCCAAGCCAAAACCGAGCTCACGTGAAGGGAGGCAATCATGAACTCAGCAATGATAAGGAAAACCAACCAAAATACCTCAAACTTGCAACTATTGAAACCTCAATACAAGGTGAGCAATAATTCCAAAATGATAATAAAAAAAAACTTGCACACGAGGAAATGAGAAGAAACCAGAAGTAATAAACAACTGAGAAACAAAGAGTGCATGTTTACTGAAACCAGCTATGATACCATGTAGTTAAGCACATTAGCCCCGAGTAGTGATGGGATGGGTGACCTCCTGAGATATTCCCAGTGTCATTTCCTCTTAATATGTTGTTCGGCCTAATTAGGTGTATACCCATATCCATCATGCGGGAGGGTATTGGCGTAGTAGCTGATTAACACGATGAGATCCCTCTCCACCATAAGTTCAAGCTTTTGGTGTGATGGAAAGTCATGTAGCTCTGATACCATGAAAGAGGGATTCATGACAACCGATGTTGAAAAGTGATGCACCACAACGAAGTTGCACTCGATGGTAACGTCAAGCCAACACAATATGCAAGATTCAAATCAATGGAAAGAAGATTGCAAGTAAGAATAATGGGTCTACTCATGCACATAGATCGAAAAATAGGAAGTAAAAATAGGGGTGCTATGTAACCCCCATTCCTAAACATGGAAAGAACCTCAATGATGCCACTAGAAGAGGAGTTACAATTCCAAATAAGGAATGTAACTCTATGATGCATGATGATGCAAATGAAAATGTCGATTCTATGATAGAACCGACACTTGTCATTTGACTTCCTAAGAACTATGACTCTCGCAAGGCAAGATGACTCACCTAGGTGATGTGGAAGATGAATGTGCAGTCACACACACCCAGATTCTAAACTTGTAATAAAAGAAGTCACAAGTGAGTATCATTGTAAAGAGATACTCTACAAAAATATCGTGAAATTTCTCATATTTTTCTTAAAACCTTTGATTCTTACACCATTCAAGTTGTCCCTCGGTTGACTAAATGTTTCAACGATACAATGGCATCCCTCATAGCCCTTATCCATTGGAAAATGCGGGAGCCTCAACTTTCTATCATTGTACATCATCATGATAAACCATTTCACAACATATCCCAAATCCATCTTGTTGAATTTGATTCATAATATCTCTGGTATTCTCATATCTTCAATTATTTATCTAAATCCATCAAAGATATTTTTCATCCAGCACACTACTCGCTATATGATCTTTGGCGGAATTATTTATAAACATGGATTTGATGGTGTCCTTCTCTCGATGCCTTAAATCCCATGAAGCCTCTTGAGTTATCCAAGAAGTCCATGAAAAAATTTGTGGTGGACACTTTAGTGGCTTATCTAGTTACTAAGTGAATTCTTTGTCTTAGCTATTATTGTCCTTCCCTTAATCATGATTTTTGCGAGTATGTAAAGTAGTACAAAAATGTCAACATCACTCTAATATCATCCATTTTCCTATCCAATATTCTGACTGCTCAATATCAATGGCCCTTTTCACAATGGGGTCTTGATATCATTGGTCCAATTAATCACGATCATTGCAGCAACATCATTTTATTATCACACGCTACAAAATATTTCACTAACTAGGTGGAAACAATGTCACTCACCTCGACCAAATCTAGCCCAATCATTAATTTCATTTATCGTCACATCATCTATTGCTTCATTGTTCCACATAAAATTCTTATGGATTATCCAAAGTATTTTAAAAATAAGGATCTTAAAAAAATTAGTGATGAATTCAACATCTAGATTAGCTTTTCCTACCAATATTATCCTTAATCTAATAGCAGTGAAGCTACCAATAAAACTCTATGAAATATCCTTACCAAGATCATTGATCAAGCAGGTCAGAACTGACATCTCCAGCTTCCTTTTTCCATGTGGGCCTATCACACTAGTATTCACACCTCCATAGGGGCCACTCCATTTTATCTTGTTTACGATTCCGAAGCCATTCTCCCTCTTGAAGTTCAAATTACATCCTTATGTGTGTCTCTTCGTGACTTATTTCTAACTAAGATTATCATTAGGAGTGTCTAATGCAACTTGAGTTGTTAGATGAATGTATCCTCCTCACTCTTGAACACCATCCTATTTATCAAGAGCTTATCCGGTGTTCTTACAAAAGCATATCAAAGAACATGAATTTAAAATAGGTGACATTGTTTTCAAGGAAAATCGGAACATCCTTACCCTAGAAAGTAGCCAACGGAGAAAGTTTTCTCCCAACTAGATCGAACCATATATTATCACACATAAGTATCGATTTGGGGCCTATCATTTGGCTTCCCTTGATGGTAAACCAAAAATTGAAACTCTTAATGCATTATACTTACAACCATTCTATTATTAGCACATGCACCCATCAACAAATAATCTTATCTTTAGATCATTCCTCCATCATTAGCCCCTTCCATTTTTCACTATAATGACCTGGAACTATATGGTCTACTATCACTTCCTTGACATGACCTTAAATATGGGCACCATGGCTCTACTCATATAATATTCATTATGGATAGGTTCTCCCATTTGATGAGGAATTCACAATCTTTACATTCATCACCCTCTCATTCTCCTATTTCAATCACGCAAAGGGCCCAGGGGTGTCTCTTATACATTCATTATCCCCTTATAATTGGTATAATTAGGTATTCCCAGCTCCTCCCATGTAAATTTAAAATTCATGTATGTAAAAAAAATCAAAGTTATCAAAAACATGATGATCCCTTGAAGGAAAATTGTTCATGCAAAAAAAGAAAGAGAAAAATAAAAGCATGCAAATCAAAGTCAAACAAAAATCACAAGAAACAGAACGATCCCTCAAAGAAAGGATATCATATATATTATTCTTTCCATCCATATTATGTATAAATTAGATCCTACCCTTGAAGGATGGCTACTCTTTTATCATGGCATTTGGAAGGTTTCCCACATTGATCAACCTTACTCTTATCAACATTTTTAGAAACCTTCCCACATTGATCAACTTTCTTCTATAATTGTTCTTCCACTTTCCTAGAGTTGGGTCATAGACTTAGGGAGCACCAATTCTAGCGAACCCTCTTCCCACATACAATTTACATCTCAAACCCATTATCATGTCGACATTAGTTTATGAGAATATGGAATCCATGTTTCCCTCATGAGCTTTTGTTATAGCTAACCATCATCGGTTATGTGTTAACATTTTCTAATGACTGCAAGTGCAATGCCCTTAGTGCTTCTCTTTCTTATTTACCTCCGATATGGTTCAAAGTATGGTTTCCCCATAGGCCCCATACTATGAGTATGTGACATTTATCTCATGAAGGTCATTATTAATCAAAATTGCATTCTTTCATATTAGATTTCAAACCATGAATTATATATCTATATGTTTCTCTTTAAGGATGACATATCTTACAATCATCCATAATCCCATGAATACTTGTTAGTGAATGCTCTCACTCATACACTTTTGAATTTTGGCATTCTACTTGATTTCCATTGCGGTTTGTGAATCCCGCTTGAGGATATTTCTCAAATAACATTCACTATCCAACAACTCTTCATCCCCCACCCTGGTCACCATGTGTTTCATCCACTCATCCTCATTTCTCATCTTCCACTTATCCCTGCGTTATCCTTCTCACCATTCTTATCCCCTTTCAAATGGAAATATTCCTCCATTTCACTATTCCACTTTCAACTTGACGATCTTACTTAATCACCCCTTCCATGCAAACATCTTGGTTGAGACATATCCTCTTCCTAAGATCCTATCCTTGTAGAAACTCCTTCACCATTTCCTATTCCATCAAATGAAAATCACCACGATAAATGTATTTTTGCTCCATTCCTTCTACTTAACACTCTTACATCCTCACTCTCACAATGTGGGCATCCTTGTAAATGATTCCCCTCACACACTCTATCCTACACTTTGTATATATTTCCCCATCCATGAATGTTACACTCCTTTATTTCCTTCTTTCCTTGTTATCACCTCCTCTTAGATATTGTTCCACTCTAGCATACACCACTCACTTTTTCTCATACTTCCTAGTATCCATATTCTACTTGATCATCTTCCTTACAAACTTTCATAGTATGGAAAATGTACTTGAGGGTTCCCCTTTATTCCATCTTATCATACACTCTTCCCATCAACCTGTCAATCATCCACTTCTCCTCATCATTCTTCTTCTTCTTCTTCGGATTGATGATCCTACTTAACCATCCCCACCACATGGACATCTTACATAGTGGTCCCTCTTAAGGTTGATTTACCATCTGGTCCTTCCCCATTCCACTTTATTTCCTCCTGGCCCCTCATCATTTCTTTCTTTTCTCTATTCTACCTCCTCTTTCATCCTCTTTAACTTCTTCATCTTCCTCATTCCCTTCATTCTTCCATCCTTCTCTTTTTTATCTTTTTTTTACCCCCTACTCTCATCTCATCTTCTTGTTCATCTCTCCTATCATCCTTCTCTCATATTCACCTCTTCCTTTTCTCATCTCTATCATCTCTTCCATGTTCCATTATTTCTCTCCCTTCATCCCTATCACCTTTCTTCACTCCCTTCATTTTTGATCTCCTTCTCCCTTTTTTCTTCTTTCACCCTCTACTTTGTCATTTTCTTGTCCTCTTCTTATTTTTTCCTTCATCATTTCCTTTTGCCCCTATCATCCCTATCTCTTATATCCTTCTCCATCTTCCATCCTTTGTCTCCTTCACTCTTGAATTTTATTTCTCTTCTCATAATCAACCATTCATTTTTATTATCTTTCCATTATGAATCCCAACTTCTTCCCCCCTTTCATTCATTTTGTCCTAGTTTCACTTCCAATACTCTTCTCCACCTCTCCCTCCTCCACCATAGTTTCCTTATTTTTCTCCAATCTATTTTTGTCTTCCTTATATTTCTTCTCTAACTCATCACCCTCCATTTTTTCACCATTTCTCTGCATCATCTTCTACATATTTTCTATTTCTTGGTTTCCACTTTGCATTCATATTGAATATCTCTCTTCTATTTTCACCCTCTACTTTGTCTTATCTTTCCCCTTTCCTTTTCCTTGCTCCTTCACCATCTATTAAACCATTTTCTTGTCCTCTTCTTCTTTTTCCTTCTTCATTTATTTCTTCCACCATCTTCCCTCTTTATTATCTCGGTGACTTATTTCTTATGGAACATCTCTTCCCTCTTCACTCTTCTCCCTACTTTCAATTCTTCCCTCCTCTCATATTTTCTTCTCCTTCTTGTTCATCCATCCTCATCACTTTATTATCTTATTATCTTTCTGTATTTCCTTTTCTCCAAGCCCATTATGCCCTCTCTAATTCTTCTCCTCTTATCTTTTCCCATCTTCTATTATCCTTTTCTATTATTATCTTCCTCTTCTTTCCATCACAATTAAGCATGGTTCACACTCCTTGCTATAAAAAAACGATGCTTTCTACATCCTATTACACCTCATCCCCTTTATCCTCTTTCATTCCTTTTTTTCTCCTCCTCCACCACGTCCTCTCTATTCTATTCAATGTCCTCTTCCTCTTCTCTATAAAATTTCTCTCTCCTCCTTTCGGGAGCAGTGTTGTCTCTTCCATTCTTGTCAACCCTCTCAAGGAGACATCATCACATATATCCCTCATTGCATCTTCCTTTGAAATTTTTTTCTTGGAGGATACCATAACAGTCATCACCTATCCAATTTTGTTCTCTTTCACGAATGTTTTATCTACTTTTGTTTCTTCACAAAATTAGCTTGACTCCTATTTTCCAAAAATTGGGATTGCTTTTTTTTGTCTCCTACACATCTATCATCACCAGCAGAACATTTATTATGAAACATATATTAAAAACATATTTACCACCCTTTTTGCGGAGTTTATCTCACACTTCTATCCCATTTTCTCTTCATGTACACATTTGTGACCATACTCATTCCCCCTAGGGAGTTCTATTTACAAATCCACCTTCAATATTTCTTGATCATTTTTGTGCCTTGTACTAGGGAATCATTATCTTCATCCTCGTCCCTTTTGCGCATGCATGATTTGTTGTTTGAATCATCATGTATGAAGGATTTCTCATACATTTCACATTCAGTTGAGCATACTTTGATGTTTTCCTATGACCCATTGGTCATCACGGTTTACATCTATATTGTAGTGGTCTTCACCCAATCATCAGTGTAGACACTAAAAATTGGAACAAATTCCCTTAACCCTCATCAATTAAATAAATTCATACTATACCCACTCATGTCCCTAGTGCACACATGTTAATTAATTTCATTGCAATAATCAAATTAATTAATTACCTCACCCATCCACCTCACTTACAACCAACTCACCTATCCACCTCACTCAAAGACCCATTCACAACCTATTAATTAATTAAGACTAATTCTATACCAATCCTAACCAACTAAGACTTAGTCTAAACCTAGCATTAACTCCCACTACCTCTCCTAGAAGAACTCATACTTATCTGGGAAGACTCTATCACTTGAGACCTAGATTAAGGATATCAATCACGCCAAAAATAGCAAAGATCAAGCCATTTTTGGCAAACCTAGACTTATCCACCTTAACCGACATCGATTATTCCTCAACCAATGTCTCTGTCACCTAATCTATTTATCGTTACCTTATTTAAAATTTTACAACCTTTTACCCAGTTTAATCATTTTCAGTTTTGGGAGAAATATTGCATTCAAGTGCAAATCCAAATCCTCTTAGCATCTGGATGACACAAAATACTCAACCATAGGCCCAAAAAGTATTAAGTTCTCCATCCAAAGCATTAGAATACTTACGGGAACATTATGAGAGTACCGACATGACACTAACTCAAGAATCTCTTCATCGATCAACTACCTTCCACCTTCACCTACCATATTTGTAAATTCCGGTGAGCATACATGATTTCAATCATATTTTGCTTGCTTAAACTATAGATTCCTTAACTCTTTCATTATACTTTATTTATGCATGTATTCTCTTATCTCCACCTCCTCACCAATCTACCAACCCAACCACCTATAGCATTTTTTACTTACGTGACTTCTCCCAATGTATCCCTAAGTCTTCTCAAGTAATAGCATGAACCTAACCACACCCTTCTTACTCTATGTGCAATCATAGAGAATACCCTAAAACATTTTTATCAAATTATTTTCAATTTCCCCTACCAACGCCAACTACCTAACCATTGTCGGTTTCACCTCTATACTGATGTCGGTCACCTGACCGATATCGATCTCTATGTCATTTCATTCCTTTTTACCAGCGAGCCTCTCGATCAAAAAAAACTAACCCAGATCTTACCCGATCCACCCTGCGGACCCTATCGGACCTATAAAAACCCAGAATAACCTACCAAACCTCTAGATTTAATCATAACCTTTCTGTTAGATTAGATTTTCTTGGTTTATTTTCATGAGATACCTAGACCAGTATAACTACATTAAGATTTCCTTACTTCATGATATTTACATTAAAATATATTTGAAAGTGGATTGAAAGCCTTCTAGGAAGCACCTTGCTTCTTGGATCTAGCACCCACTAGGTAGTCCACCAACCAATATTATTAATACTATTTGGTGGTCTTAGTGTGTTTTTATACGGGTCGTTCCTCCTAGCCAAATGGAAGCTCTTCATAATCAGCTTGGATAAAGAATTCAATAATGTGCACATTCAAACTTCGACCTACATCTCACGGGTATTCCTCCTAACCTATTTCCTATTTAGCTATAACCAAAAAGGAAAAAAATTAGCTGCAAACATCTTGGCACGCGTTACCCTCGACTCAAAAATAATTTTATTAATACATAGGTTGCAATCACCTTCTTATCTAATTTGAGACGTCAACCTTATAGGAAACATTGAATCGACCCACGTGACTTTTCATATAAGGATTTTGATGACTATCTTTCCCTTTCAATTTTTCCTCTAGATCTTACTCGTAATCAACAAAGTGTCTTTCTCATAAGTATCTCTCTCCATTTCATCATGGGTGGTATTCTCTATAAACATGAATTTGACGCTTTCCTCTTATGATGCCTTACAAGTTCTTAAATTTCATACACCATCAAGGAAGTTCACAACAAGATTTTGGGGGTCACTTCAATGGCTTAGCTATCGCTAAGCACATCCTTCACACGATTTATAACTAGCCAACACTAAACTGTGATTGATGTGACTATGTAAAGCATTGTGTGAAGTGTCAACAACATGTTAATCTTCATCACACCCCTAGTCACGCCTTATAGGTCACACAAGACATTTGGACTTTCTCTTAATGGGGTTTGTATATTTTTGGAGAGATAAACCCTCATTCTTCCTAACACCATCAATGGATTATTACTACTACCAAATATTTGGGGCAACCAATTCTATAAAATTTGAGAGGATCACCTTCACTCCTACCTAGGCCACTCCACTCTCGGCTATATTTGGGGTAACCACTTCTATTTTTTCAACATCACTTAAAAATACAAGCTATGCAAAAAAAAGGGAAAATGTAGACACTAAAAATTGAGACAACTTCCCTTAACCCCTTTAATTAAATAAATTCATAATCTACCCACCGATGTCCCTAGTGCACATATGTTAATTAATTTCATTTGCAATAATCAAATTAATTAATTACTTCTCCCACCCACCTCACTTACAACCAACTCAACTATCCACCTCACTCAAAGACCCATTTATAGCCTATTAATTAATTAAGACTAATTCTATACAAATCCTAACCAACTAATACTTAGTCTAAACCTAACATTAACTCCCACTACCACTCCTAAAAGAACTCATACTTATCGGGTGGAATATATCACTTGGACCAGATTAAGGATATAAATCACATAAAAATGGAAAATATCATGTCATTTTTGGAAAACCTATAATTACCCACCTTAACCGACATCAATTATTCCTTAACCAGCACCTGAGTCACCTAACCACCATCAGTTACTTTATATACAATTTTACAACCTTTTACCCAGGTTGGTCATTTTTAGGTTTTGGGAGAACTATTGCATTCAAGCACAAATCCAAAGCCTCTCAGCATCCAGACAACACAAAATACTCAACCACAGGCCCAAGCAAGCATCAATTCTCCTTCCAGAGCATTGGAATACTTACAAGAACATTACAATAGTATTTTTGTGACACTCGACTCAAGAATATCTTCATGGATAAAATACCCTCCACCTTCACCTACCAGATCTGTAAATGTAAGTAAGTATACATGATTTCAATCATATTGTGTTTGCTTAAAGTATAGATTCCTTACCTATTTCATTATACTTTATTTCTTTATGTATTATTTTATCTCCACCTCCTCACTAATCTACCAACCCAACCACTTATATCCTTTTTCCTTCCATGAGTTCCCCCTCTATATCCCCGAGTCTTCTCGGTAATATCACGAACCTAACCAGACCCTTCTTATTCTCTATGCAATCATAGAGAAGCCGCAAAGCCATTTTTATCACCTTATTGTCAATTTCCCTTATCAACACTGTTACCTAACCACCTTTAGTTTAACCTCTATACCAACATCGGTCACCTTACGGATATCAATCTTTGTTTCATTTCATCCTTTTGAATAATGAGCCTCTCGATCAACAAAAAATAACCCCGGACATCACCCGATCAACCCTGGACCCTATCGGACTTGTAAAAACCTAGAATAACCTACCAAACCGTCGGGTTTAATCATGACCTTTCTTGTTAGATTAGATTTTCTTATTGTATTTGTAAGAGATACCTAAATCATTTAAATATAGTACAATTTCCTTACTTCATGATATTTTCATTAAATTATATTTGAAATTGGATTGAAAGCCTTCTAGAAACACCTCACTTCCCGGATATAGCACTCGCTAAGCAGTCCACTAACCTATATTATTAATATTATTTTGTCTTGTAGTGTTTCTTATACATGTCATTCATCCTAACCAAAGGGAAGCTCTTCACAACTAGCTTGGATCAAAAATTAAAAAAATGTGCACATTCAACCTTCGACCTACATCTCATAGGTATTCCACCTAACCTATTTTCTATTCAACTTTAACAAAAAAAAAAAAATTAAGTGAAATAATCTTAGCATGCTCGGTGGGACTGATCGGGGTTCTTTACACCTTTGTTCATTCCTAGGGAAAATCTTGTGTGTCTATTTTCATTCGAAATGAATTCACATTAAGATTCTTCTCTGGAAATATTTTTTTCTTCCGATTAGCACTCGACACTTGTTTTTGGGATTAAAAATAATTCTTCTTTATTTTCTTGTATTACATTTAGTGAAATTCATACCCTTTACCTCTTCATAACTTTTTCTCATCAAATATAATTTGTGGACTTGGGTTTTAAAACTTGTGCTCTTGCATTGTTGAGTTTATTACATTATAGCTAGTCTAAAATTGTTGGTAACCTATATGCAGGAAGTCATGCCTAAGCGATGGTTGACAAAATAACCCATAGATCACCTTTTGCACACTCTCTATACCAAATCACTGAAAAAAAAAATTACACAATTCTTAAACAACATCTTTCCCAAAAGAAGTTGTCAACGATCACACAATCGAAGGATTGACAGTGGGCTCTAGCTAGTTTCTATGTCCAGGTCATCATTTAGAGAAAGATCTCCCATGCCAAAAGTTACCTAAAACAAACCATAGTTTTCAGATTTTACAGGCACCCTTGTTAACCAAAAAAATTCATTTTGCTTTGATCGGTGCCAAATGGCATAAGCCACAACATAAAATCTACAATGTGGGATTTCATGTTTGTTAGCTTCTTGTTTGCTTGTGTTTTGAGGTATGAGTTGGGTTTCTTCATTTTTTCTTATCCTTTTACACCCCACATCATGACTGGTGTATTTTGGTTTTATTCTAGGTTTATTAGGACTCCTCATAGCCATACTTAGTCTCTGGATTGGCCCTTTTATTTGATCTAAATCAACAAAACTTCATTTTTATTCTCTTCCTAGATTTAAAAGCAATCGATACCGGTCCAAGTAACCGACATCGATTGTATCATCTTACCGGCATCGGTTAACTGACCAACATCGGTTTATATACTTTTTGGTTATTTTTTCTAGAATAGTATTCTCCACCTTCCTATTATTTTCATGGTTTGTTCTACCATTTTTATCCCACTCTTGAGTCTCTGATATCATTTTCAGGATCTAGGTTGACCCATTTTCACCTGTCATTGCCAAATATTTAAATCCCTTATTCTTCACAATATCCAACATCGGTGCGAGTGAACCGACACCGATTACCCTTATACCGACATTGGTCTCTGTATTCTAACTTTCCAATCAGAACAACGATATAATCACTCATTTTAGACTAATTTTTCCCCATTACTTCTATGTTTACGTATCATCAACAAAGCTCATAATAACCATTTTATCATTAGTCACATGGTTTTGAATCATAAACATGCTAATGTTCTTGTGTTTCACACTAGCCGCCAACCACTCCAACTTGGCCCATCACCCCCTTCGATCTCATCACCCATGGACCCTAATTAGGCTCTTCGCATACCCACTCTTGATGAAGAGTTTGGGATACTCCTTGATCGAACCTCACTTCTCTACACTACTATCTCACTCATTCATGTACCTGTGATTCATCAGGACAACTTATATATGGCATGTTTGTGTCCATTCATCCTACCCTCGTACCAACATCTACATCAACTTCTACTAGTTTGGCCTTACCCTCTTCCACCTTACCACGTGTAGTGTCTCAACTTGACCTTAAATCGTTATTATCTATTATACCTACAACATCTATCATTACTTGACGTTTTTAGCTCCTATAATGTCAACCATGCCTTTATCAAATGCCTTAAATGTAGGTCTATCTACACCCGTTACCTCTCATATATCTATTGCATCTCATCCTCCAATGGTGATGGAAAGCCATACTCCCTTCCAAAACATTGTCCTCTCCATCCCACAGTCTCTTCCTCTAATTACTATGAGAGTATTTACATCCATTCTACCTACCTAAACTTATCACCAATAGCCCCCTATTTCATCTATCACTTATTCAAGATATTTTCCATCTACATCTATTTCGGCCTACATTCCTTTCTCACAATTTTTGTACTCGGAACCACCACATACTAGGATTTTGCCCACCTCATACCCTTCTCATCTAACCTATTACAGGGGGTGCCCAATCATCACAACCTACCAATGATCTTATCAAAATGATGATGGAAAAGATGTAGACATTAGAAGCCCAGTCTCTGGCTTGTGTAATTCTCTAACTTATGATGAGATATGTAACGATCTTATTCACTTTTTTGTACTGATTCGTCCATACCCGACACATTGGGAAATTCCTAAATTCAACCAATTCAACAGCAAATAATACTTGCAATGAAACTTACAATATTTTAAACACGTGTTATCTAATCGCTTAGGATGACACATTACTCCTATGAACATTTCCAATGTCGTTGACAGGACCTACTTTGGATTGGTATAGTGCTCTACTTAGGAACTCCATTTTCTCATTCAACCAAGTAGTTCAATCTTTCCTAGACCATTTTTCTATCAACATTTTCAAGAAGGTCACCATGACCAACTTGTATGTGACATGCCAATACGAAGAAAAATCTATTGTAGATTTTGTCACTCGTTAAGCAAAGCTTGATCAACCGAGATCACATTCCAATTACCTCAAATCAATTAATAGAGTTGTTCACTAGGGATTTTGCTAGACACATCTTGCCAACTCTCCATGTTCAAACCTTGTACATGTTTTCCGAGGCATTCACCATGGCACGGAAACTTGAAATTAACGCTATTGAAGAGAAGAAGACACAATTATGTAACAAGAACGCTATGTTTAAATCAAACGATACCTCCTCTTCTTCTAAACCAAAAAAATAAATACTATAAAGTAAAATGATTTGCTAACGTAGTAGTTTTGAAATCGGCATGTCTCACCCATCTAATCAATCAAATCCTTTTTCTTATCTTTCTCCTGTTAGGACTTTTCAGTTCAAGTGGGAACAACAAAAATATACACCCATAGGAGAACCCAACTCTTCGGTTTTAGAAAAACTTATAAAATGAGGAGAATTCACTCTCCCACCTATCAAACCACATATTTGTATTAAACCCTCTCATCCAATGCCCGCATGATACAAAGAAAATGATTACTACAACTATCATCACATTAGAGGTTATAATGATGGTAATTGTATAACTTTCAAAAATATTGTCCAAGAAATGTTAGATAATGGAGATTTCATCTTGGATAATCCTAATGAAGCTGGATAATAAAAACATTCACATATTCAAAAATCCATTCCTAAATCACACCCCGTCATCTAACCAAACCGGAAACACCTTGACCAATGACAATAACACTCATGAGGTTCATGTTATTTTCAACATCATACCAGCTCTCCCTTCTCAATTTCCTCCTACTCCATCTATTGAGGAGACTCTTACACGATCTCCTTCATCCATGGAGGGGCATGTTTAATCTATTCCTTTACCCACAAAGGATTCTCCCTTATTTCCTCCTTCACCCACGGAAGATTCTACCATATCCACCGATGCAGTTTCCCCACTCACCTCTCAACCTAACGAACAACCCACAATACTTACTCTTATACCCACGAGAGAATGATGATTACTTTCTTCTTCACCAAAAGATGAAATTACCACATCAAACTTATCATCTCCCCTACCCTAAGGAGATCCATTAGCAATGTCCCTTCCTATTGATGAAAATTCTCCATTAGCTTTAAAGGATCATGTTGATTTGATCTCGTCTCTTTTACCCACATATTCTAAAGCTAACCATTTCCTGTGTCACAAACATTATTTACAAGGATTACTACTAAATGAACATCATCCCCCTTGGCGGTGCCATTTTCATGTTTGGGATCGTGGATTACGTTGATGAGTTCCATGCTCTAGGGATGCCTTCGGTTGCCTTTCTCAAGTCAAATGCAAATGTTGTTTGCCGATACTTCCATGATCTATCAAAAGGTTTTCAAACAACTGAACCCACCATGCCCATGCTAGTTATAGTGACCTCTTATTCATCACCATCACCCACACCTAAATATTTCTTATTAAATGACCTTTTACCTATGCCTAAAACCTTTTCGCACCTATATCTTCCTTTGCTTCCAAACCCATTTCCACATTGGGAGTCATACTAACATCAAGCCTAGTCCATCCTCCTGTCAAACTATATTTAGCCACATCCTCACAAGTCATTAAAAATAATATTCCCCACCTAAGAGGAAGACCCAACCTCTTAGGTCACATACACCGGCTTCTCCCACTACCCCTCTGTCACTTTCACCATTTCCATCTATCCTAGGTCCCCACCCATCAACCTTGGTCAAGAAGCCTCCTACCCAAGGTAAACCAAAAACACAACAACCCACCTCCTCATCACAATCCTTTTTCTAACAAAATTACCTACACAGATTACACCTTCACCGTCACCTACATACTTTCTACCTCTTATATCTACACAACTTCCAATATCCTCATCATTACCTATGACATTCCATTCTCTTCAACCAGTACCTTCCACATTTACTCTTATTACAACCTTCACCACACCTCCATTATCACCTTGGATAACTTGGACCCTTCCACGATCTTCCCTCCCTTCTACATCATTTATACTTCTTCTTTAATTTTACCCAAGAAGGTGCAACAAAATTCCAAGAACCCACTACCCTCTAAAGAGGTAGTTAAACCTACACCACCTTCAACACTTAGTTCACCTACTACATCTTTACCCAAGAAGGTGAAATCCAAACCTAAAATTGTACTATCTACAAAACATGTGGTCAAACTTACTCAACCTTCGATTCCACCTCCGGTGCACCTCTCCCACCAAATTCACCCACACTTCCATCCAGGACCCACACTTACTTCACATGCTCAACGATGATGATTTTTTCCGAGGATCGTTTAGCACGGTTTGAGTTATTAAACGAACGTCGTCTAAATGCTCTTGATCAACTCCAAATCTACTAAAAATGTATTAATCATGCCTACAATAAACGTGTCAAGAAAAAACCTTCCAAGTCGGTGAACTTTTCCTAAAGGAAAATCAACATGTAATAAAAGTGGAAAAGTACACAAAAAGTTTTCTCCTAATTGGCTTGGAACCTATATCATTACTCATGCCTATCGATCAAGTGCTTATCATTTGTCTTCACTCAAAGGTAAACCTGAACTGAGCCCCTCAATTCCTTGCATCTTTGACCATTTTATTGTTGATTAATTCTGGATCATCTTCTGTCTATTAAACACTTTTCCCTTGAGCAACATTCACCTTCCACTTACCTATTTTAAGGATCAATGGCTAAACAAGAATCATGTGATCACTTGTCACTTTTTAGTCTTATCTTTAATATGAGTACCATGTCTCTACTCATGGTATTATTCTCATGGATACTCTTCATCATTTTCAGGATGGAATCCCATGGTCATTTTCACTTAAAAATTCTCTTTCATAGCTACCCTGTGTGCTATGGTTTTGTCTTCATAAAAGAAGCCTATAGTTCTCTATAGTCTTGTCCATGACCTAAAATTCCATAAAAAATTCAAAAGTAATTTATGGGATTTTCAAATTTAAAATCTTTGATTCAAACTTGTAGCAAAATATGACTCCCTAGAAAAGGACATCTATCTTTCTATCTTGCTATTATAAATAGACTGCTCCCTTGAAGGATAGCTATAAACACTAGACATATTGTACTTAGTCTATCCAAAGAGAAGACTAGTTTTATACAAATAAAATAAAAAGCTTCCTACATCAATAAAACTCACGAAGACCTCAAGGAGATATTATACTCATCCCACATACACTTCCCACATTAATCAGTCTATAAATCAAAATAAAAAAGAAAAAGATAATTTTTTCCTCATGGACTTGGTTATTTTGATCTTGGGTATCTTATAGAAGAGGCATGCAATCTCACACTAGGTTATTCTAAAAAACCTCTTTCACCTCACTTTGAATTTTGTTTCTAATCTTCTACTACTCGAGGGTGCACCAAAAATGTGACATTTTGTGGTCATGCAAATTTCTTCACCCTTAGATATGTCAATTGTGCAACTCCTTTAGGGTTTTATGTTCATAAGACAATATTTGGTATGATACATGATCTGAAAATGGTACTTAATTTTATTTTTTTGAAGTACTTAGAAAATTTCCAGATTTTGAAATTTACAGACTCAACATTGATCTTGAGTTAATTGGATCCAATTTTTAGGTGTCTTGAAACCCAAATCCTCAACTCTTCCAAAAAGACCAATTAATCCAATTTTTCAACTTTAAGTGAATCACTTGAATCTAATACAAATCCATTTTACTTCACAGTTGATTTTTAATTATACACTCAAACTGACATTTGAATCTAAGATGATAAGTGTATTCAAATCTTGTTGTGGGTTATGGATACTGAAAGTTCCTTCAATCCATTTACTCCAGTTTTATCCTTATTTTATCAATTAATAAAATTAATCCAAAGATGAATTTCAACTGATAAAAATCTTTTAAAAACTGAAATGCACAAATCCACAAAACAAGAAATTGATAACGGAGTTCACCCGAAGGCTACATCTCCGGATTCACAAAAAGTGAATCAATCCATTAAACATCCAATGAAGTACAATATCCCTTCAATCTTGACTTAATAGACCTTTAAACCTGCAAATGAGCTGATTCAAACCTCAAGGAATTCTGCAATTTACCATAATCATTCCCAAGTTCATCCGTGGCTCCTACAGTATTTCTTCTGTTTGTTCCCTGTGCAAATACGTTCAAAAACATCTACAACTTGAAATATAAAAGACCTATACAAATAAGGTTTAAATTTCTAGAAACTTTAGGAAATTATTAAAAACTTCCCCTTTTACTTCATGGTCTGATTCGGATCAGAAGTGGATGCAAAATACAGATCTCTGCTTGCCCCTCGTGCCTGTTCTGTGAAACTGCGATGGAAAAACGCCTACACAGAAAAATATATAGCACTTCATGCAACAAAAGTTACCTTTCTGGAAATCTCTCAGAATTTTGAACAACTTTCATTTTTACACCAAGTCCTAATTCGAACCATAAGTGCCTCGAAAATTGTGATCTCTGCAAACTGGTCCTTGGCTGTCCCCCTTTCCAACCTACCAAAAGCTTCCCTTTAAATAGATGTGATCTCCTTCTCTATCACTTGCTACAAAGTGGCAGCTTGGGAAGGCTGATTACTATTTTGGAAAAGGTTCAAATCCCCCTTCCATAGGTTTAGGAGCCCAATTTAGCCATTGACCCCACGTTTGGTGGGAAAGAGATAAGCCTTAAAATAGCTTTTTTGGCCACAAAATCCTCCTTATACCATGGGATTTGAATTTATTCACATGGAATGGATTAAATAGATTTTTAAAATTATTATTTTAAAATATAAATCCACTACAAACCTGTCAAGTTTCACGCCAATAATATGCCATTTGTCCACGTTAGAGTGTGTCACGTCATCATTTGACCGCAACTTTGACTATGCATATCTTTCGCATATGAACTTAGATTTGGTCCGTTCAAAATGCGTTGGAAAGCTTGCGATGAGCTCTATACCATGGAACTGATTTTGAAACATTACAGTACCATCAATTTTTCCTCATCACCAACTGCCACGTGTCACCTTGTCATTGGTCCACTGGTTGACCTATTGACCAGAGTTGACCCGTTTGGAGGCCCATCTTCGACCGGCGATAGAATTTGCATACGGACTCTGTTTCTGGAGTTCAGCATACCATCGGAAAGGTCTCAATAAGCCCTTTAGCATGGTCCAATTTTAGGGAAGTTTAGGGAAAATTTTCATAGTGAAAAATCCTCCGGATCACTCCTCCCCAGTAAGACCATTTTGACCTCAAAATGGAAATTCACTCTGTTGAACTATACACACGTTCTCTGCATAATACAAACATAGAACCCAGTTTATAGCATGGTAATTTTTCCATAAAAATTGCAATAATCAAATGCCAATAATAGTAATATAACCCAATGGCCTAAACTGCAACTGATATGACACTGCAACTGCCATATTCCTTTGTACATCCTGATCCTGCACTCACCACTGTCAACAATGCAAATGTAACTTGCACTCACAGCTTGTTAGTGTAAAACTTGTACATACCATTTGCAACTATACCTAACAGTTACAAATATTAAGTCTATCAATAAGACTTACAAATGTACAAATGTCATGCATAGTAAACAAAGAGTTTGTATAAGTTGTGCACTTACAAACAATGCCTACATGCCACAAATTGCACAATAACAGTATTTTAACTACAATCCACATATAGACATCCGACCAATGATCATGCCCACTGAACTGTAAATACTGCTGAAAAATGAAGTTGTAAAACCATTAAAAAAGAAAATTGCATCAAGTATTTTAAACCTGTCACCCGATTATTTCCTCTTTACGATACTTCACCAACACCAAGGCAGAAAAATAAATTTTGTACTTATCCTTTTCACAATTTAGTGGGATTTCCAAAACTGCCTTGTTAGTTTGCATGTATTCCACAATCAACTATGCAAACATAAAACTGATAAATTGTTTACCCACTTTACTCAAAGATAATCTTTGCCATTTTTAGGGGTTGATTGATTCATTTTTACAGGCCCCGAAAGTGGTCAAATTAGTTGGTTTAAAACTTTTATCCTTTTTAACAAACTTTAATTTTTGTTCTGGATGTAGCTTCCAACACTTACCAATTTCATGACCTTGTTTATTACAATGATCACAAAACCTTTGATCCATTTTTTAGGATCCACATTTTTAGGAACCTTACCTTGACTGCTCTTAGCTGAACCCGGGTTAGGAGAATGCATTTTCTCAAACTGTTCCATTATGGATTTATACTTCCTACACTTGGCCACACAATGATTAGATAAACCACAGAATGTGCACGGATAACTATTCAACATAGCTTGAAAATTATAGCCAAATTTTTCCAGTGTAGATAAGGGATCAATTTGTTTACCTTTCATTTTTGAGCAATGGTAAACCGAAGGTGGGGGGATTTCTATACCTCTCCGTGGTGAATTATTACCAGATCCTCCTGATGAGGATGAACCACCTGATGCTAGCGGGGATGACTCTTTGCTGTTAGAAGCTTTTCTTCTTCCAGCGGTCTTGGAGTTCTCTCCAATTTCCATTTCCCCTGCACTAGCATATCCCAGTCCTGCATAACGAGGTCTCTCCTCAACCAAGATTGGGTTAGTTATACCTTGGTTATTCTTACCAAGGTTAATTCCATTAAAACCCATGTTATTCAAAATTTTAGATCCTATACCTTTAGTGTGCTTTTCAAATTCACCGAGCACTATAGTAGAATCCAAATTAGCTTTGGGTGAGGAATTAAGTGTTGTCATACTTACTGTGCACTCATCTGTCATAGTGGAGGCATCAACAATAACTGGTACCTTGTTAGGTCCATCAATTTGCAACACCATCAAGAGCTCATCCTTAGATTCTAGCTCTTTTCTCAATGTGTCAAGTTTCTCTTCAAGAGCCAATACCTGACATCTCAGGAAGGCATTCTCTTCCTGAATTTGATGATTGCATGCTTCCAGTTCCTCAAACTTGGTCTTGTTGGACATCTTACCCTTGATTCTGCACAATTGTTCTCCAAACTCGCACTGCTGCAAATGAAAGATCAAGCCCAAAATGTAAAAACCAAACTGAACCAAATCAACTGATGCAAATCAAAAGCTAAACCAGCTCTGATACCAACTTGATCTGAAAATGGTACTTAATTTTATTTTTTTGAAGTACTTAGAAAATTTCCAGATTTTGAAATTTACAGACTCAACATTGATCTTGAGTTAATTTGATCCAATTTTTAGGTGTCTTGAAACCCAAATCCTCAACTCTTCCAAAAATACCAATTAATCCAATTTTTCAACTTTAAGTGAATCACTTGAATCTAATACAAATCCATTTTACTTCATAGTTGATTTTTAATTATACACTCAAATTGACATTTGAATCTAAGATGATAAGTGTATTCAAATATTATTGTGGGTTATGGATACCTTTGAAAGTTCCTTCAATCCATTTAATCAGTTTTATCCTTATTTTATCAATTAATAAAATTAATCCAAAGATGAATTTCAACTGATAAAAATCTTTTAAAAAATGAAATGTACAAATCCACAAAACAAGAAATTGATAACGGAGTTCACCCGAAGGCTACATCTCCGGATTCACAAAAAGTGAATCGATCCATTAAACGTCCAATGAAGTACAATATCCCTTCAATCTTGACTTAACAGACCTTTAAACCTGCAAATGAGCTGATTCAAACCTCAAGGAATTCTGCAATTTACCATAATCATTCCCAAGTTCATCCATGGCTCCTACAGTATTTCTTCTGTTTGTTCCCTGTGCAAATACGTTCAAAAACATCTACAACTTGAAATATACAAGACCTATAAAAATAAGGTTTACATTTCTAGAAACTTTAGGAAATTATTAAAAACTTCCCCTTTTACTTCATGGTCTGATTCGGATCAGAAGTGGATGCAAAATACAGATCTCTGCTTGCCCCTCGTGCCTATTCTGTGAAACTGCGATGGAAAAATGCCTACATAGAAAAATATATAGCACTTCATGCAACAAAAGTTACCTTTCTGGAAATCTCTCAGAATTTTTAACAACTTTTATTTTTACACCAAGTCCTAATTTGAACCATAAGTGCCTCGAAAATTGTGATCTCTGCAAACTGGTCCTTGGTTGTCCCCCTTTCCAACCTACCAAAAGCTTCCCTTTAAATAGATGTGATCTCCTTCTCTATCACTTGCTACAAAGTGGCAGCTTGGGAAGGCTGATTACTATTTTGGAAAAGGTTCAAATCCCCCTTCCATAGGTTTAGGAGCCCAATTTAGCCATTGACCCCACGTTTGGTGGGAAAGAGATAAGATAAGCCTTAAAATAGCTTTTTTGGCCACAAAATCCTCCTTATACCATGGGATTTGAATTTATTCACATGGAATGGATTAAATAGATTTTTAAAATTATTATTTTAAAATCTAAATCCACTACAAACCTGCCAAGTGTCACGCCAATAATATGCCATTTGTCCACGTTAGAGTGTGCCACGTCATCATTTGACCGCAACTTTGACTATGCATATCTTTCGCATACGAACTCAGATTTGGTCCGTTCAAAATGCGTCGGAAAGCTTGCGATGAGCTCTATACCATGGAACTGATTTTGAAACATTACAGTACCATCAATTTTTCCTCATCACCAACTGCCACGTGTCACCTTGTCATTGGTCCACTGGTTGACCTATTGACCAGAGTTGACCCGTTTGGAGGCCCATCTTCGACCGGCGATAGAATTTGCATACGGACTCTGTTTCTGGAGTTCAGCATACCATCGGAAAGGTCTCAATAAGCCCTTCAGCATGGTCTAATTTTAGGGAAGTTTAGGGAAAATTTTCATAGTGAAAAATCCTCCGGATCAATAGACTACTAATGGCTCTTACCAATTAAGTGTCTTTTGGTCTCCTCTTTTCTTACTTATGATCCTCCTTCACGGGACCAGACCCTCAAAACCTAAATTTTAGGAATTAATCTTCCAACAAAATCACCCATATCTATTCACCATAGACAACAACCATGCCTATTTGACCTAAATTCAAGAATGCATATTTGACCTAAATTGACCATGTATAAATGACCTAAACTCAACCACGCTTATTCAACCTAAAATCAATGATGCCTAAATGACCTAAACGCAACCATGCCTAAATGACCTAGACTTAATCTTGCCTAAAACCTACTTACCCATTGTTGGTCTGAAAATCATCACTGGATAGATCTATGGATAGATGAGCCAATAGTGTGCGGGGCATAGCCCCTCTTTGAGTCAAAGAAAGTGAAATCGGTTTATTACTATTCTACCAAATAGGAATCTTATGCAAGTCTCACAGATTCTGCCTTCGGGGGTTTGGGATCTCATCCCAGTAGGGGTGTTTCCGACTGCGAAAAGAAAGGAAAGGAAGAGGGGATGAAGAAAGAGCAGGTCCGAAGGAAGAAAAGAAATGAATTCCAAAGCAGAAAGGTCAGAAGGTTTATGTTTTGGGAATGGTAGTAAACAGAGCCAAACCTACTTGCATAAACGAGCAAAGCAATACTGATGATGAATAAATGACAATAAAATAGAAGCAAATTTAACAGAATAAACACATAGATCTGACATAAGAAAGATCTGATGCAAACAACACGCGTATTCAGCACAAAGTCTAAATATTGTATTGATAATTTCTTCTGTTACAAAAGCTCAAAGTCTTTTCTCCTCACTTCTACTTTTCATCTGAAAGATATTCCTCTTTGAATACAACAAGTATTCCAATATATATAGAAGAGGAGAAGGAAAGAAGGCAAAAAGGAGCCAACAACTATTTACAAAGATATTTACAAAATATCTAAAAGTCATGTTGACTTTTGACAACTTGATGGATGACATCATCCCATGATGCAACATGGATGATGTCATCATTTACATCAACATACTTTAGACATTCCAACAAGAAAGTCGGAGAAGAGAGAGAAGAAGAAGAAGAAGAAGGAGGAGGAGGAGGAGTAGCTACTCGTCATCATCATCCTACGGCTGAAAGGGGGTAGCCTGCTTTTGATGCTGCTCAGGTGACGAGATATGGAACTGAGCGCGGTATTCCAAAAACTTGTTAATTATTGGCCCAAGTTGATCCTGAGAAGGATCCTTGTGCCTATCGCTTATTGCCTCACAAGTCTCCCGCTCATCTATGAGCTTCTCTGGGAGTTTGGAAAAGTCCTTTTCCGCCTCAATGAGGAACCCGACGAAGTCCCTACAGGCCAGCAGGTTGTTGATAGATTCAGTGTCAAATGTGACCTCTGGCCCCGTTCCTTGAGAAGCGATCTCCTTGAAGATCCGGATGGTTTCATCAGCTGACCTTAAGGTAAAGGAAGGAGTGAGCAACCCTGGAGACATGTTGAGAACAATTCGCTCCATTTGATGCATTGTATCCAGGGCCTCTTCCTTTACCTTGTCAATCTTTTCTAGAATAAATTCTAGCTGATCCACCCGATAGTCCAGAGTGGACATGATTTTGTTGAGGGCCCTTGGATGGCCGAAGACGCCGAACTTGACCAGATCTTTGACTGAACAGTTGAACATTTGTTAGAAGGCCTCGTGCTGTAGTCTAGCATGTTCCAGCTCTTCTGATATGGGCCCTGCTAACGCTTGGAGTTCTTTATTCACCTTACTGATATTCAGGTATAAGTCAGAGAACTCGGCGATCACTTTTTCACTGTCTTTGAGGATTTGGCTCCTCCAAGCGGAAACGGCCATACCCTGCTCGCCAATTTTGGCATATTCGTTGATTTTCTCCTAGCTGAGAAGCTCAGAAGTCTCGGCGGCAGTTGTGGGAGGTGCACTACCCATCTTCTGTAAGGCTTGGAGTAGATATTTGTTTTCTCTTTTAGTAGCCTTTTCTCTTCTTTTGTCTCTTGAAGCTTTTGACAGAGGGCGTCAACCGCGGAAAGAGCTTCCCCCTGGAGACTTTCAGAAGATGTCCCCATTGTGACTTGGGTCACAGTAAAATCTGTCGGAGACAGATCCTTTTTCTCTTTGAGGGGATCGGGGTATGTAATTTCCATGATTCTCTCACCTGCAGCACTTTTAGAGAAGCGTGTAACAGGCTTCTGCTTCTTCGCCCCTTTGGCTGGGATCACTGAAAAGTCCATCGGAGTGATGGGAACTTTCCTCTTTTGCTAGCTTAGCTACTGAGAGATCCAGGCTGGTCCTATGGAAGAAGGACCAGAGACAGAGGAGGAGGCAGCTACAGTAGAAGAGGGGAAAAAAGTGGAGACACGCGGCGGCGGCATTGAGAGAATAGCCGAAGAAGTGTCCATGGGAGGAAGGGAAACTACAGCTGCGGAAAACATAGGAAGGGAAGGGAGCCCAGAGATGAGGGAAGAAATGGAGGAGGACGGATCGGTGAGGGAGGAGAAGATAGATGAAGAAGCGAGGTGAAAGAGTAGAAGAAGGACATGAGTACACGACCAAAGGGATGGTCACTTGAGTCACTTGAGGAGGGGAAGGAAGAGAAGAAGAAGGGATAGAAGGGACCTCTGTTGTGGTAGCAATGCCGACATCCTGAGTGGATGGGCCTATGGGACTATCCTCTGCTGCTTCTTTCTCTGGCGAATCTAGAGTTATTACCTGTTCTGGTGCTGCGGAAGGAGGACTCTCAGGGGCTTCTTCCTGAATGGTGCTGGATTCACCTTCTACACCTTTGCCTTTAAGCTACTTCTTGGATCGTGGAGGCGCGTTGCCCAATGGGGATGTTGTGAAATCAACCCCGAGGTAGATTAGGCCGTTCATCCGGCACCAATGTTCTGTCCTCCGCAAAGTCTCCTTGACCCTCTCCTCAATTGTCTGAGGAGCTTTAGTTCTATCAATGGCCGGAAAGGGCCAATCGTCCCCATCTGTATCAGTATATACCTTGTCTACTTCATCTTCTGTTGTTTGGTAGCCTTTGGGGACAATGGCTACCCCATATTGGATGATTTCTGCCAATGCTAGGTGAGAATGATCCTTTCTTCTGAGCTCTACCTCATGGAGGACGTCAATATAAATATCCTCGATCTGAGGAACATGGATTGGATCAAGCTTTGCCCTTGGCAGGCAGCTCCTTGGGTCGAAGGTAGGCCTGGCTGGGAAGTCATGCTTCAAATTGAGTAACTCCAGCTCTGCAAACATTTCCTTCACCTTGTGGTGGGTAGAGCATGTGTATCGGCCCACTGTGAGGGGGAAAGGAGTTCCACCCTTCTTCCTTTTCAGGCATTTTTCGTGGTATGTGATTAGCTGCCTTGACAGTTCCAGCAGAATCAGCTTAGGCCCAGCATACCTTGGTAGCCTGGTTGGCTCTCCCAAAAAGTTGGCAGCCCTCAGATAGGTGAATGTGGGAAATTGGGTGAACAGGGCCCCCCATTTCTCCGTGGCTGCCACTATGTTTTTGGTCGTACGACCATGAGTCATGTTCGGCCTCAGCAGGCAGATGATGTGATAGAAAAACACATCGTTAACTTTTGTGAACTGGGAGATGCTATTCTCCAGCTTCAACTCTGGGTAGTACTCGTATATCTTGACCTGAGGCCAAACTCCACTCCTCGTTAGGCCTGGATAATCCCTCTCTGACGCTGCAGCGTAGACCACGTAGGAGTTCATATGGAATACTCCCGTTGTGCTGAATTGTTGTAGCTGCTCGGAGATGGTGCTGCTTATAATTTCCCCCCAGCAAAAGCGCTGATCAGGAAAATTCTTGTTCATTGTTTCCAAGTAGCGCAGCATCCATTTATGGAAGTAATGGGCATCAGAAAGCCTGAAGACCCTGCTCAGGAAGGTAATGGTATCGCTGAGCTCTTCTGAGAAGTCACTGCGGTGGATGATTTGGGGCCACCGGGTTACCACCTTCTTATTTTTCAGATATACTTCGTTCATTAGCTGCATACATTGGTCTTCATTGTCTTCCCAGGCCTTGATGCACTCTGCTTGGCTAACGGCCACAAAGTGCCGGTGGTGAGGGATGCCGAGTATGATCTCAAAATGACGGGCAGTGAGGTTAATGACTACCTCGCCCTTGCTGTTTTCGACACACCTTGTGTCTTTGTTGTAACTCTGGGAAACCACCATCATAAATTCATTGTTGACGGCGCTGACGGGGATTCCTCCGGCGAAGTGCAGGGCACTGCCGATCAATTTGTCCATCCATGGACTCCTTGTAACTTTCTGAGTTCTGGCCCAGAATTCCTCCATGTCGATATGCCCCATTGAGATCTCGGCGTCCATCTTTGCATTCGGCCTGTGACTCGGGCATTCTGACCCTCTGATATTTGTATTTCATTTCTTCCTCCGTAAGCTTAGCCTTTCCTTTCGGTTTGGTGGGTCTCCTGCTGGATGTAGACATATGTTCTTTCGAACTCAGTTGCTGATCTGCATGAAGAAGAAGCGAGACCCAATCCGAAAAGGTTGAATTAGCCATTTGATCTTCCATTGGAATGTCAACAGAAGAAAGAGTTAGTTATTATTAGGCTCAGGGCGCAGGGCGCATGAAAATTGCAGCTTACAGGGCTAAATAGGTAAGGTGCACAGGAAAGGCGTGTTGCAAAGGTTAAACTGGCGCCAAAGGTGCATGGCGCGTGCATACTGCAGATTGCATTTTATAAAAGGCGCATGAAAACATTGTGTTACATAGGGACAGGATGCGCCCTTTGGCGCATAGACTTTTCATGTTGCACTGGGATTTGGTGCACCCTTTGGCGCATGTAAGGTTTGTGTAACATGAGCTTTTCGTGCGCCAAAGGGAATATGGCGTGGCACACGAAGGGTTAACGCAACATGATGTTGCTGCAAGGAGGGATGCGCCTGCGCCTTTATAACTTCACACGGCGCAGATAAAGCCGGTGTTGCATAGATGTTGGGTGCGCCATTGGCGCATGGAAATGGGATGCAGCAAGGAAGGTTGGCGCGCCATTGGAGCGCAAGTTTAGCGATTGCAGCAGGCAAGATGGGTGCGCCAAGGTGTGGGTTTTATCATGTTGCAAGGGGGACAGATGCGCCATGGGGGCGCAACTGTTTATGATGTTGCAGGACGCACCGATGCGCCCAAGGGAAAAACAGGCTTTTCTCCATTTCTTTCTTCACTTGTTTTAGCAGGGTTATTGGGCAATGAAATGGCTCATCAAAAAGGAGATAAAACCATGCTTTTAGACAGGTTCCCCTACCAGCAGATCTGGACAGAGGGGGAGGGATATGGGAAGATAGCAGAAGGAGGAGGATCTTGATATTTCAAACTTCAGGCACAAACTAAAACCAGACCACCAAGCACAAAGAACCAAAACGCAAAACATGAGAAAGAGAAAAGAACCTCTCACCTGGACAAATAGCGAAAACTTGTAACGGGTCCACAAGGCGTTGAAAACGACGAGGCAGGGGCTGACAGGCTCAGAAAAATCACGTGCTCAGTGAATAGTGAAAATGACATTTTGGCGTACGCAAACACATATATATAGGTGAGCTGGTCATAAATGCGCCACCCACTTTTTAAAGGGCGCATGAGAGTTGCTGTCGACAGGGAAAAGCGTGCGCCCTTTGGTGCATGAAAATGTTTTCCAGTAGGAAATTAAGCGTGCCTTTGGCGCACCAAAAGCTATGTCGACATGAAGTTATGTGCGCCCTTTGGCGCACCAAAACATGGCGCAACAAAAGTTGTGCCAATACAAAGGTGCATGCGCCTTGGCGCACGCTTGAGGAAGGCTCAACATACTTTGGCACACCAAAGGTGTGTTGACACTTTGAAAATCATGCGCGAAAGGTTTTAAGGGGGTGCACCAAAAGTTGGTGTTACATAGCAATTTCATGTGCCTGACCAAAAAAAAGGCTCAAAAGACTAAGTTCGAAAAAAACCAGATTTCCCGGGAAGGGATTTTACAACATTTCGAACGCAAGGGATCCCTAACGAGGGATCGGAACAAAATTTCAGTATGGTTATTGGTAAAATTTCCCTTGTCAATTTTACGGGATAACACCCATTCATCTCATTTATCATATTATTCCCTAGATTATGGGAGAACTACATCAGCTTGAGGCCCCTTTTCATTGGGGCTATGTAGGTAGCACTCAGGGCATGGGGCCCTTGGAGGTTATCTCACCCACTTTTTCCCTACCCAATTTTACCTCCTTTTTAGTCACATTTTACCCTAGTTAGTTTCCATTTGACAAAAATTGGGAAATTAATCTATCATAAAAACATACATACCTACCATTTTATAACATCAACAATATCATACATCAATCATTTTGCTAATTTCCATACCTATTCCATTCCCTAATTACTTTTAGGTGTCTGTTACCTATACCTCATCCCTACCCATGGCCCCACCAACAAACATGCACTCGACCCTCCAATTAAACATTCGAATTTGTGTACTTGTTATACCTTTCGATGTTACTACCCATGTTGTTTAGCCTAACTAAATTACTTTCCTAATGTTGTGATGTTTATCTTGACCATACCTTTGGTGTCCTAGAACAAAACATATTACCAGTTCCTAAACCTTTCCTAGTTGTGATTTAAGACCATATCTTATACCTTGGATACCTGAACAACTTCAACCTCATTTGGATAAACCTATCGAACTTTGACGAAGTAGAGTTTATAAGCTCTTCAACTTGGTACCTTATCATAATATATGGGTTTGCATGCATTTGATTTTCATTGCGTATTACCCAACCTAGCCATTACCCTTACCTATAACCCATCCATCCTTGTTTTTATTAACAACCTATTTATCAAACCACTCACTACTTATTCCTACACAACTTCAACAATTCTTGGTTTGAGCATGAATTTATTTCACTCCTACCTAGGCCAACCCCATTCTAACCTATATTTGGGGCAACCACTTCTACTTTTTCAGTATTGCTTACTAAATAAAAGCTACGTGACAAAAAGGGGAAAATCTGGACACTAAAATTAGGACAACTTCCCTTAACCCCTGTTAATTAAATAAATTCATATTATACCCACTCATGTCCCTAGTGCACACATGTTAATTAATTTCATTGCAATAAACAAATTAATTAATTACCTCACCCATCCACCTCACTTACAACCAAATCACCTATCCACCTCACTCAAAGACCCATTCAAAACCTATTAATTAATTAAGACTAATTCTATACCAATCCTAACCAACTAAGACTTAGTATAAACCTAACATTAACTCCCAATACCTCTCCTAGAAGAACTCATACTTATCTAGGTGGAATCTCTCACTTGAGACATGGATTCAAGATATAAATCAAACCAAAAATAAAAAACATTTGGCCATTTTTGGAAAACCTAGACTTATGCGCCTTAACCGTGCCGATTATCCCTCAACTCGCACCGGTCACCTAACTACCATTGGTTACTTAATATACAATTTTACCTTTTACCGAGGTTGGTAATTTTTAGTTCTAGGAGAACTACTACATTTAACCAAAAATCCAAAGCCTCTCAACATCCACATAACATAAAATACTCAACCACGAGGCCCAAGAAAGCATATGGTTCTCCTTTAAGAGCATTGGAATAATAATGGGAGCAAGATGCGTGAGTCTTGTTGGGACACTATCTTGAGAATCTCTTCATGGATCAACTACCCTCCATGTCCACCTATCGGATCTGTAAATGTAATTAAGTATACGTGATTTCAATTATATTTGACTTTCTTAAAATATATATTCCTTACTTCTTTCATTATACTTTATTTCTTTATGTATTATTTTATCTCCACCTCCTCAAAATCTACCAACCCAACCACATATAGTATTTCTTCCTTTCGTGACTTCCCCCTCTATATCCCTGAGTCTTCTCAGTAATATCACGCACCTAACCACACCCTTCTTCCTCTATGTGAGATCACAGAGAAGCCCCAAAACCATTTTTATGAAATTATTGTCAATTGCCCCTACTAACACTTGGTTACCTAACATTTGTCGGTTTAACCTCTATACTAACATCAGTTTCACCTCTATCTCGACGTCAGTCACTTGACCAATATCAGTCTCTATTTCATTTCATTCCCTTTGACCAACGTGCCTCTCGATCAACAAAAACCAAGCCACACCTCATCCGATCAACTCTAGATCCTGTTAGACCTACAAAAACCCATAATAACCTAGCAAACCTCTAGATTTAATCATAACCTTTAATTTTAGATTATATGTTCTTATTATATTTGCACGCAATACCTAAATCTTATAACTACATTAGAATTTCCTTACTTCATGATATTTTCATTAAATTGTATTTGAAATTGGATTGTGACTTTGTAAGAAGCACTTTACTTCTTAGATCTAGCACTTGCTAGGCAGTCCACTAACATATATTATTAATACTATTTAGTGGTCTTGTGGTGTTTCTTATACTGGTCATTCTTCCTATCCAAAGGGAATCTCTTCACGATCCTATTGCATCAAAAAATTCAGTAACACGTGCATTCCACATTTAACCTACATCTCACGGGTATTCCTCCTAACCTATTTCCTATTTAGTGTTAAGCTGAAAAAGGAAAAAAAAATAGGTGAAACAACTGCTCTCCATCTACAACATTATTGCCCATCTCCATTGAGACCACAATTTTCATCTACCAATGTGATATTGGAGTCATCGCCACATTTTTCATTGTTATTGTGATCCTTTTTCACCTATGGCATTTTTCATTTTGTCACATTTATATCCATCCTCATCCCTTTGGTGGACACATGATTTCATCCAACCCTTTTTGTTTTTGTCTTGTGGCTTGCTATCACAAACCAATCAACAAAAAGGGGAAAATGTAGACACTAAATTTTTGTATCATCCTACATTTTCTCTCTTCATCACTAGGATTATCCATGTGAATTCCATATCCCATGAAAAAAACATATCCAAATATTTCAATTAGATCACACTCATCCACATCAAATCCAATATTACACCCACCATCTAATTCATCAACCCCACTCAATCAAATCAAATCCAACACCTCACCTAATAATCAATACTCTAAAATTATTGAATTCATGAACCCCACCCATGAATTTAATAATTATAAACCCCAAATGCATTCAAAATTTGACATCCCATTCATATATTCAATAGTGTAAAAGTAATCCACTTGGGATTCACTATTACACCTAACATTTTCAATCATGTTCCCACTCAATATCACATCCTTTATTTTTATCTAATAATTCAAATCATGAGCCCCTCAGTCAAATCAAATCCATTATCACTCAAATCATGTCCCTAAATCAAGGTTACTTTTGTAAACCCGGTTACTCATTAACCCCTAATTCAACCCATATCCATGCCATAAATATAGGCCTTTCTGCCCCTCTTTAGAATAATATGAAAATTCTTAAACAAGTTTTGAAGCTTGAAGGTTGGAAATTTTGGAAAATATTTTTTTAAGTTTTAAGAAAATTTGGAAGTGTTTGAAGTTAACGCAAAACTATGTCATTATATCCTTTATCTCATATCATCCCTTGCTACTCTCATAATGTCATCTTGATGTGTGTTTCATCACCATATCATAGCACCAGACTAAGTGCCTTTGTCATTATATTTACTCGGTATATTAAATTTCTCTACTTTTTCATGTCATCTATTATTTTTCATTCATTTTATCTTATGAACATGGGGTTTGACAGCCACCGAGGAAGTGAATTCTCCTCGAGTCCACTCTATCGGGAAGTCCCCCATAAAATATCTAAGAAATTTTCTCTAGTGACTTTGAGTTACAGGTTTCTTGAGATCACAACAAGAAGCTCATCATCCACTTTTCCCTGCATCACCTTACATATTCAAGGTTTTTTGGTGTTTATTGATTTCTAACACACTAATCGAACGGGAAGAAGGATACCTAATCAACAAATCACCATGGATTATCTCTAGCCCAATAATAAGATGAAGAAAATGGAGGCTAGCCTCCTACAAACAAAAATCATTATAATCCACCTTAATGCTGAAATAAAGGGAAGGAACAAAGAAATATATCAACTCCGTAAGGAGTTAAAAGAGGCAACATTAAAGGAAGCTCTTACAACTTCTCAAGAAAGGATAACAATGTTAGAAGCCAAACTTGTAGCATCTAAGGTTACATCCAGTTCTCTTGATCAGGAGAAGAAGCTCCTTTAGTAGGAGGTTGATTCCAAGAAAGTAGAGGTCACTTCACTCCAAGAGAAGTTACGTACCTTAGAGGCTAAGAAGGGAAACTTACAAATAAAGTGCAAGGCATCAGAGGATGTGGTCAAGGATTTAACTGAAAGCTCACTCAAGAGCCCTGAAAGGTAGAATTGTCACGTTGGTGTAGGGATTATATACCTCATGATGTAAGAGAATTTCCACTAATGAAATATACCTAGGCCCCACACTCAGATTCATATATTACGCGGAAATCCCGTGCGCCAACATAGAGTTGTCAACCATTAGCGGTGCTATATCTACTAAGATCCCTAGATCACATTTGCTAGTTCATAAAATTTATAATTCTTCAGACTCCACCTTGCAAGAGGTTGGTATTACACCCAGGTGAATGGGTGTAGTGAAAATCAACAAGATTATGAGTTCTGATAAGGCCGCTATCAAATTTCAGAATCTCTTGACTCAAATCTAGTTACGTATTAGAGAGAGGAAGTAGTGCATTGAAGAATTAGTTTAATTAGGCTTCCCCTCTCCCTTTCTTGATAACTCTACCATCCTATCTAAGGACCAAATTTATTAGCTAATTACAACTAAGCAACAAGATAAGATTATATTTCAATATTTAAAAGATGATTCTAGTGTTTCTTGAAGTAGAGGCCATTCTGAACCTGATTGTAAAGTTGGAGTTCTATTTACACGTAAAAGTGTAGGATCTCCAAACATTCTCTCACAAGGATATTATTGAGCTGGATAGAGCCTTTGAGACTCTATAATAAAGTACTTACCCAATAGAGGCCGAATGGGTCAAGTACCAGGATGCTTTGAAGAAACTCTGAGTGGTGTCTCTTGAGCCACATTTTGAAATTTTGAAGTTTTGTGGAAGGATTTCCAGATTCTTCCATGACTGACAGAGTCCCTTGGTGATTTTTCATAACTATAAAAGGATTTCTACATTGTTGTGGTGATATTTCATTAATGTTACCTTCTTTTGGCCCAACCCCTTTTTCCTTTCACCGTGCTTTTGTGTTTTGTCGGCATTGATTTTCCTAAGTTTGGAACCTGATCGTGGAGGGTATCCAAGTTTTTCTTTGGAGAATTTTGGAAAAGGAACAATTCTTCAAGAGTCTTTGAGCAATGAGGATCCTCCAAGTGGCTAAAGCATGACTCAAAAACCACAGGCAGGTTGAAAAGTCAAAGATAAAGTGAAGGGGTACAAAATCCTCCATGTGTCATCCAGCGTAGGTTTAAGAGGAAAGAGAAATGGAAAGGCCTCATATAAGCACGAAGCTTCCATGTGTCAAGTATAGAAGCCACCACCATCAACAAGACTGATTAAAAGAAGTGAGGGGCTTGAGGTTTGGTAGATTGAATGCAATCTCAGGTCCTAGAACATGAGTTAAGATTTGATTAAAAGTTCAAAGAATCTCGTAGGTAAGAAATAAATGTGGGTGATGGAAATATTAATTGAGGAACATTGAAGCAAGAGCCATGGGGTCTATATAAGAATGTTCTTATGCTAGTAGTAAGGGAGGGATATAGAAAATGAAGTTCCAGAGATTTGCAGTAGTAATTTAGGTTCAATCTATTGTGTTAACTAGCCTTAACAAGGCTCTGTTGTAAAGGAATACTATAATCTGTGCCATTTTGGCCTTATGTACTATTTTCTCTATTAATAAGAGTTCTTGTTCTATGCACTAAATGTTCACAATATTTTGTGTCCTTTATCTCTTCTTGTTTACTTTTCAGTTTTAGATGAATGTTTAAATATCTATCATGCTACACACCCTTAGATATTTTGCATAAATCTATTCATTCACTCATGGTTATGTTTTAGTTTCATTCAACCTTTGATAGTTTGAAATATCTCTAGAATAGTTGATCATGTTGAAATATCTTCAATTAATGTAGTATTTATTTCATAATAGCTTTGCACTTTTTAGTAAAGTCTCGGAGCATTGCCTTAGGATTTATTCGCTATTTTATTTTCTCTCTAGCCCTTATCTTAACCCAAAATCAGAGAGAGAAGAACCAGATTATATAAAATATGAAGGTTATTTTAGGGCTAAGTCCCAAATCTCTAAGATTTCTTGGAACTTTGGTGATCCATCTGCAAAGATAATCATAAATAGTGCCTAAATTTGTTAATAACATACACAATCGCCAAAAACTCCTTCTCCATGACTATATAGTTGAGATCAGCATGCTGCAAGTTTTTACCGACATAATAGATTACATAATTACTAATATCATCCTTCTATCCTAGAACAACTCCAATGGCATAGTCCGAGGCGTCAAGCAGTGTGTATGTGAAATGTCAAACTCCAATTTGGTCCTCTTAAAATCGGTGCAAAGGTTAACATTTTCTTCAAAGTTTGGAATGCAACTTCACATTTCTTAGTCCATATAAAGGAAACATCTTTTCCTAATAAGACAAATAATGGTGCTGCAATTCGCTGAAATCTTGAATGATTCTTTGGTAAAACCCAGTGTGACCTAAGAAACTTCTCACAACTTTTAGCTTCTTATGTGGTGGCAGATTTATAATCACATATAATTTTTATGGATCTACCCGAATTCTAGTAGATGATAGATAGTGTCCCAAAAATATTCCTTCAGACATCATCATGTACCATTTTTCATTCCTTAAGGAAAATTTATGGTCCTTGTATATTTTACAAAAAATTCTAGGTTCTTTATTGATTCATCAAAATTACTACCATGGACTGTAAAATCATCCATATATACCTTCATGTAGTCATTGGCTAGATCGCAAAGATACTAAGAACTTCTCTTTAAAATGTGGCGGGTGCACTATGCAAACCAAAGGGTAGAACATATTATGCAAACATTACCCATGGGCATGTGAATGTGGGCTTGTCTTGGTCCTCTAGTGTAATTTGAATTTGGTTGTAGATAGTATAAGCGTCTAGAAAAGAAAAATAATTCTCTCCAAGTAAGAGTGTAGAGTACTTGATCAATGAAAGGAAGTAGAAAATGATCCTTCTTTTGTTATCGATGTAGACATTAAAAATCTACCCTCCCTCATTTTTTTTTTTCGAATCATCAATATTTCATACAATTCACCCAATTAATTAAATACATCAAACCCTTCATCACCTACCATTCTTATTTAATTAATTAAATGTTTCATTATACATTTTAAGTACACTTATCTTTTATCTAATATTACACAATATTCCATATTTCTAATTCCACTTAACATAAATTTTTATTCTGAAATACCTATACACTTATCATTATCACCTATGTACCTATACACCTATTAAATCATTTACACACTCATAAATAACCACCTAATATCTATCCTAAAAACAAACTTAGCTAAATTAGACAATATCTAACTTATTCTATCACAAATATAACACGTCCCTAAACCACCTAACAAACCCATCTCCTTGAAATCCAAAACAATAACCTTGACTTATAAATATGTTCCAACCATTTACTAAACAAATGTAAACAGACCAAAATAGTTCGCCGATTTGGGTAATCGTTGGTGATTATGAAGAGAATTTTTCATTCTCTTTTTGGGATCATCTTCTTACATTTTCAAGTCTGAGTTTTCTATTGGATTTCATCAGTGTTATTCTGCATCAACGTGAACTCATTTCCATCCAAAATTCTCATTCATGATTATCAAACATCTTGAGACTCATTTTGGAGCTTGTGCATCATCCAGTTGTAAACTTCATCAATTTTCTTACATCACCTTCCATCAAGGTAGATATCATCTTATAGTTCCTCATCTACATTCAGTTTTTTTTGTCTATTCATTTTTTCATCTTACATTATTATCTAAGTCTCTGAAAGATCACAATTTCAAATTAATCAATTAAATCCTTCATTTTATTAATCTATTATCATTTACCAATAATCACTAGCGATTACTAGAATCATCTGTGATTCTTGTTCTTTTGTTTTTCCTATAGATTTTATCACACTTCATCCAATAATTTATATTCATTCTATTACATCTCTTTTGCTAATAAAATTTATCAATAATTTCTTCTATTAGATGGAAATATGTGACCTAAGTCACGAAAATAACATTATCCACTCTCTCACTATTGTTCGTCATCTATTACACTGGGAACAATATGTAATTCTATATAACCTTGAGCTACGTGCCATCCATTCCACCCCTTTAGATCATTTACAAACAATCTTTTAGTATAATAAAAATCCACAAATCTACTGAGAAGAATTATGGGAGGCTTAGTTTAATTTCCTATGCATCCGAGCTGATTTAGCTTGGTTTGAATATCAATACAAAGCTGAGTTAGAAGATTAGAGCTCGAGATTGAATCTAAATATGAAACCGATTCGAGCACTCAAATTCTGATTTTGAATATCAATATGAAATTGAAGAAGAAGATCTAGAATACATTTCAGAATTCTTAAGGAAGAATACACCAAAGATGAGAATTTAGATTTATTTGAAGAAGAAGACCCAGTGTCCACTAAAGAAGAGAATTATTTTTCCTTTGAGAATTCGAATCGATTTAGATTCCAATTTCAAACGATAGTTCTTATCTATAATTGTTTATCATTTATTAGTTCTATATTTGTAATAATGTAACATTTGTAAAAACATTTATTATTACCATCTATCATAAATCATTTATTATTTTTGTACCCACTTTATTGGAAAATAAGATTGACACCCTTGTGAGGAATTCCTTTGATTTCCAGGGATTGGCCTTTCCTAGGTAATGCGCTTCATATTTTACTAATCATATTTAATTTAGTTTTTATGATCTGCGTGTGTTCTTACAAGAAGAGAGACTACGTCATTTCATATACAGAGTGAAATATCATTCATCCACATTCACGGGTATCACTAAACCTCATCATTATGAGGTTGGTAATTCTCATTTTATTTCTTATTCAATTAATTTGAAGAGGTAGAATTTATTCTCAACATCTTGGCATGCTCGGTGGGACACGGTCCATCATTTCATTATTAATTTTATTAAAACTAACTTATGTTTTTCATTTTTGGTTCCCTACATAGTAATTTCCAGTTATTTAGCAAATCACCAACAATTTCCGAGTGTTTTGTCTTACTTTGTAGTTTTCCTTTAGTTATTGTTTTCGGTTATTTCTTTGTTTCTCGTCGACAAAGATTTCTAATTTCATATCTTGATTGATTATTGTGAAAATTAAAAAAAAAAAACCATTCATCGAAAAATCAAATTTCTTCATATCCAAATTACTATTTAGTAATTGTCGCCGATTTGTGCAATCGCCAATGATTCCTACTCTTTTTGATTGATTTATAAATTGCTTGCTAATTTTTGTTTTTGTTGTAAGTTGTTTGATTCTACTAACCTAGTTTTGTAGGTTATTGTTGCTGTTGTTACTTTTGCTTGGTGGATTTCCATATTCCTTTCTTTTAAAATTGTTAAAAAATATATGAAGTGTTTATCATAATGAGTCCTAAATCCATATTTTCATTTTTAGTATTACATTATTTGTTTGATTGTCTTCATAAAAAAATCAATTTGGGTTTTAAAAAGAACCATTCATCTTTCTTTCTTCACATTGTTCTAATTATGCAAGGTAATCGGTTGCATTCACTTTATTTTCCCCACATACAACCAAACCATAAAAAAAATGCATTTAAACAATTCCCACCTAGGTGGGTATCTACTTGGATTTTATCACCAATAAGAGAAGCCAACTCGGTGTTCTGGCCAAGTATAATCACCTGTCTATCGGTATATTGGAAAAGCACCTGACACCCTTATCATTGTGGGACCATGAAGTGAGGGGGTAGGCCCCAATATCACTCTCATATCGGTATCGGTAAAAGTTTTGCCTCACATACCTTCAAATATATTGAGGACTTTTCCCATAAACATACCTTAAACTAGCCATAGCTTTCCATCTCCTAGGATCCTTATTAGCCATTTTACATATTTCACCTTTTTGTAATTAAACCAAGAAAATCTAAAAATCCATTTTTCTTGATTTTGTTTGTTTTTGTAATTTACCCACTTAGTTAATTTTCATTTTTAGGTGATTTTTGTGTGTTTGTTCACCATGGTTCAAATAAGACAACAAGCCCATAATCAAGCCTCCAAAAGCATGTCTACATCATTACCTATAGTTTTGCAACAAATAATTCCATTATCTATTCCATTGTCTACAATGTTGCCTACACCCTTATCCACTACTGTATCTACACCATTATCTACTACATTCTCTATGCCATTACAACAACAAAACCCATTTCATCAACCAATCACATCTACCCTCTATCTGCACATCAACAAGCCTAGAATGAAATAGAAGAACAATAAAATAAATAAATACGAAAACGTATCTTACATTCTTCATGTTATTTTGTATTCAAATATTCCATACATCTGAAAAATAAGAAATTGAACAACCATACCCCCTCCACAATTAGAATCTTCTAAACCCACTTTCTTTGAAAGAGGAGACCCAGTCTTTGAGGAGATGTTAGATTCAAACCCCATTTCTCTCAATGCTTATCTTACAGCTAGGGGTGTTCAACTCCAACCATTCGGACCCAAACCATATTCAAATATTCCTAATCCTTTATCTAGTTCTTCACATCCTATTGGTTCAAACCAACAATTTGAACCCGAACCATATTTAAATATTCCCAATCCTTTATCTAGTTCTTCGCATCCTATTGATTCAAATCAATAATCTATATCCAAACCACCACCTCCATATGATCCTTCATCTATTATTTCAAGTCTTATTTATTCAAATTAGGAACCTATTGTTCAACAAATATACTCATATCCACCTCTAAGTTAACCTAAGACATTATAATTTTTTTCTTCCATTCCTATTCTTAGTCTTTATATGATTTCCTCTCAAGACACAACCACACAACAACATGCATCATCACATGAACCTTCCACTAGTTCAACACCTCCAAAAAACAATAATAGTGCTTTGTTATCTACCCTTTGACATCTGCGATTACTCAGAACCTCCAATGAGCTATGTTGTTGCTTATACTATTATATCTTAACCATTTAGCAGTATTCATAATATCACTATGTCCATTATGGAATCTATTCCTTTAATCAATACTAGTGTTATCACCACTACTCACCCTATTTTAGAATACATACCGCAACCATCGCAGCCATTAATCTCTATACCACAATCCACTCCTACTCAAATCATTCCATAACAAGCACCATCATTTGTTGCCTCAGCCATACCCTTTCAAAAACCACCTCCTTATTCACAACCATTTAGTACTAATATATCTCACACCCTTACCAATATATACAACCTTTAGCACCTCAATAGAGTATTCCTTCTCAAAATTAAATTCCACTCCTTATAATATCCCACAACAAAGTATTCCTTCTCAAAAGTACATCCCTCAACAAAACATTCCACAAAAAAACATTCCACTTACCTATAACATTCCTCGACAAAGCATTCCTCATAAAAATATCCTGTAATAGAGTATTCCTTCAACAGTATATTCCTCAACAAAGTATTCCTCAATAGTCCACTTCACCAAAATATTCCACTCATTTATAATGTCCCATAATGAAATATCCCACAATAGAATATACCGTAACAAAAAATTCCTTATAAACAAAATGTTCCTTAACAAAACATTCCTTACTCGTAGAACATCCCTCAACAGTAACATATATACTCACAAACTAGCTAGTTTTCATTCTAGCCTAGCTCATCTTCACAATAACCAGCATGACTTGACCCCCTTCAAGCCCTTATGAATCATATATCCAGTCTAGAATTTTCCTCATCTACACCCAAAAATTTTCTCTCTTACGATCAAATATGTAATGGACCTATTCACCCTTTAGTGCCATAAAAAGTCTATCCACCTCATGGAAATTCCAAAATTTATTAAATTTTGTAGCAAGGAAGATCTGAACAACATATTCATGATTTTCAACACATTTTTATCTAATAGCTCATGACCAAGACCTCATGGTTAGGAATTTCCCCATGTACCTTGTCGGTTGTGCTTTGGATTGATACAATAGCATTCCACAAAACTCCATTTTCTCCTTCACATAACTTGCACAATTATTCTTAGAAAGTGTTTCTATAAACATAGCCTAGAAATTCACTATTAATGACATTTATGTTATCAAACAGTTTGAGGATGAATCCATTGTTGATTTTGTTTCTTGGGCACAATCAATCAACTAACCTTTTCATTACCACAAACTAAATTGATAGAAGTTTTATGTCCATCATGCACCAAATTTTTTTGTCAACATTACAAATTCAATCATTCTAGACCTTTGATGAAGCTTTTATCATGGCTCGTAAATTAGAACTACGGGCTCTAGAAGACAATCATGTTAAACTTCATCCTAATAAGTCACAAATTGAATTACCATCTAAGTCATCATCTAATCCTAATAAATCAAAATCATCTACCAACACTATAGTAGTTAAATCCACTCCCAAGGAAAATCCTGCTACCAAGCATTCTTGTCCACAACATAGTTACACACCAATAGGAGATACGTATAGCACAATATTTGATAAGTTACTCGCTGCAAATATTATAACTCTCCCACCAATTCAACCTATCAATACATCTATATCTAATCCCTCTTGGTATTGAGATAATGACTATTGTAAATAACATAGGGTCAAAGGACATGACATTGACAGGTTTCATACATTCCACAATGTTCTTCAAGACTTAATTGACAAGGGTGAACTTTATTTTGATAATCCAAATGCACCCCCAAATCAAGACCTTTACATATTCAAAAAACCCTTTCCAAATCATCCCCCATATATCGATAAACCAAAAACAAATGTTGTCCATACATTGACCACACCATTAACACCATTACTAATGTTGGAACATAATGATTAAGTGGTCCAGCAAACCCTTAATGTATATGGGTCCATCACTAATATATAGTTTAATATTTAATAATATGAAATATTTATATTTCTATTATTAAATATGTTAACCTAGGTATATACTTTAGGTTAAATATTTAATATCATGAAATGAATATATTTCTAATATTAAATATTATATACCTAGGTGTTTGTGTCAACCATTTTAGGTTGAAAAGAGGGTCGGGAGACATACGCGATCACCTTCTATAAAAGGAATTTAGGTCCTCATTTGATATATTCAAGAAATATATCAAAGGTGTGCAAATCAAGTGATTTGGTTTTACCCTTGGTAAATAGGGTTTTAAATGAGGAGGTGATCTTACTAGATGTAAAATAAGTTCTCTAAAGTAAAAGGTTATTTTCAAAGTGGTTTTTACCCTATTGGGGTTTTCCACTATAAATATTGTGTCACCTGTGTTATTTATTTCTGTAAGTATTTCTTTATTTACTTATGTTATGATGTAATCTTTATTTAAATATTTATTGTAATATTATGTAATATGTAAGTTGATTAAATCCATATTTATTAGAATCCTCAAATTCTAACATGGTATCAGAGTGAGGTAAATTAAATAAATTAAGATCAAATTTTGTGTATTTTATTTATGGGTTTTTTCAACCAGCCCAAAAGGGTATTTAAAAGTATCAGATCCCCTTTTTTTTCCCTAATTTATTTTGGCATTAAATTTGTGCAATTAGACTCTCGTTAAATTTTTTAGGGTTTTTCAATTTTAAATCCCTATTTTTTTGTGGGGAGATGTAATTTGATATGATTCTTACTTTCATTAACATTTTGTAAATGGAGAACTTGTTGGTTTTTTTGCTAGCAATAAAGGCATACGCCAAGGGGACCCCATGTCCCCTTTGTTGTTCATCACAATGGATGACATTCTAAGCCATTATATTAAAAAAGCTATACACAATGGTATGATAAAAGGATTTCAACCTACTTCTGAAAATCAAATTTCTTCCCATCAGCAGTTTGCTTTTGACACTATTCTTCTTCTTATGGCCTCCATCATTGAAGCTAATGCTATCAAAACCATTCTCAGATTCTATGAGGAAGCCTTGGGACAAAAATTAAACTTTGATAAAATCTCAATTTACTTCTTCAATACTCCTATTGAAAGACAAAAAAAGATTGCTCTCATTCTTGGTTGTAAAATCAACCCCTTCCTAGCTACATATGTAGGGCTCCCTATGAGTACTAGTAAGGTTTCTAATGAGGTTTGAAATGATCTTCTTAAGAGATTTAAGAAAAACTAGTTGGATGGAAAGGTGTTATCCTCTCAAGTGTTGGAAAATGTTTATTGATTAAAATCACTCTTTAGAATTTACCCATCTATATCATGTCAATGTTTAGCATTCCACTTTGGTGGTGAATAGCATTGAAAAAATTCAAAAACACTTCTTATGGCATGGGACAGAAGACAGGTTTAGATATCATTTAGTAGCATGGGAACAGGTCTGTAAGCCAAAGAGGATTGGGGGTTTAGGTATTAAAGATATCAGAAATATGAATGCTACTCTAATTACAAAGCTGGGTTGGAGGCTCATCAAAGAGCATAAACTATGGACTGAGTTGATCAAAGTAAAATACCTTTCTAATCAAAACTTATATTCCTTTCTCTTTGACCAGTTGCTTCCAAATGGATCAATTTTCTGGAATAATCTGCTCCACATCAGGCATATCCTCTCCTAGGGTTGTAGATGGAAACTTAGAAATGGGCAAGACATTGATTTCTAGCATGACATCTGGTCTGACATAAGTTGGGATACCACTTTTAGCTACATCAAAGACAACCTAATTAAAAATTATGGAAATAAAGTCAAAGACTATATTGAGGTGTCTGGCAACAGAAGGAAATGGAAGCAACTCAAAGTTGATGAGGAAAATATGCAACTTTTTTTCCTACATACGAGACTCATCTCTCCCTAATTCATATTAGCTAGCATGATAATAAGGATGAGATTATTTGGAAAGATTCCTTTGATGGAGAATATTCTATTAAATCTAGTTACAATTCTTTTTTTGCTTCTATTGATAGTGAAATTGAATGGCACAAGCTTTGGATGCCCGAGCTAACCCCTAAAGTAAATTTATTCTGGTGGCTTATCATCAAGGGTAAGATTCTCACTAATGAAAATCTCATCAGGAAAGGTTTTATCATGCCTAACAGATGCTGCATGTGCTAGGAAGAAGTTGAAGACATTAAACACCTTTTTCTGCATTGTAAGTATACTTCAAAAATTTGGCATCTTCTTCTTGAAAATTTCAATCGAATTGGGTTTTCCCCATACTTGTCTACGGGAATGGAAACAATGGAACTCCCCTTATAAGTAGTGTATGGTTAGGAGGCTTTGGCAACTAGTTCTCCTCACACCATGTGGAGAGTCCGGAAAGCTAGAAATGATGTTATTTTTAGAAAGATATGTAAAAATTCTTTAATGAAATTATCATTGCAGCGAAAGACAACATTGAAAGATTTAAGCCTCCCAAAACAAACTTTATCTTGAGGAAGAGGAGCACATTCTTATTGCTTGGAACATTGACACTGATAGTAGTAAACATAAGGATAACAGTAGCATTGATAGATCTACTGTATGATGGATCCAGCCTCCCACTACATGGAACAAACTGAACTTTGATGGAGCTTCAAAAGGTAATCCTGGGGATTCAGGAGGTGGTGGTGTGATTAGAGATCATAGAGGCTTATTTTTTGTCACTTTTTCTAGCAAGATGTTTAAGCAAACAAATCACTACTCAGAAGCTTTAGCAGCGCTCTGGGGAATAAGGTTGGCTAGAGATTGTAATATTTCCAATATTATAATTGAGGGGGATTCGTTGAACATTATTAATTTGTTAAATCAAAAGCAACCTCTAATTCGGTCCATCAAGGACTTCATTAATGAAGCTATTGAAATATGTAATTTTTTTGATAATTATAAGATTATCCACACCTATCGTGAAGGCAATAGAGTGGCCGATAGTTTAGCAAATATTGGGGTCAACAATACAATGCAAACTTGGCTAAGTGGCAACCCCTTCCTGCCAAAGTACTTGATGACATCACTAAAGATATACATGATTTTGAACGCAATCATTAATAGATGCAGATCAGATGCTAAGGAGGTGCTTATTAATTGCAAAGTTAAGTTTAATGATGTTCTTAAAATTCCGCATGCTTCAGAGGTCTCCAAAAGAGAGGTGGTGTTGATTCATATGGGATTAAAAAAATTTCTTGTTGTGTAGAGTAGAAACAATACGGGAGAAAATGGTGGGACCTCCATGCAAAAGCCCGAACCCATTCATGATCCAGCCGGAATAATGACACAATTCTTTGGAATTAACTACAAATGAGGGGTATTTCAAATTTCATTGAAAAGATGAAGGGATTTGACTAAGACATCTCGGTGAAATTCGCTAATGGATGGAGAAATCATGTGGTTGAGTATGGGGAAGTCAGGGTTGAGATCTCGAGGAACTAATTACCCAGGTCACAGGGCTGAACCTGGATGGAGCCAAGTTCTTCAACAAATGAGTCGATAGAGAGGTGAGGTGAAAAATTTCTCGATGAAGGGGAGAACCTTGAGTTTGTTGCGGATGGAATAAAGGTGACCTCTATCCCTGAGTCCTTTACTGAGATAGCACGTATGATGGTTAGGTATGTCACTTTGGAGGAAGATATGTCACCATTCCTTGAAACATTTAATATTCCTCAATCATTTTCATAGGAATATTACCATCAATTTCTCATGTTATTTACTTAATTCCTGGAGAAGTTTATTCTTGAGGTTCAAAAACATACCAAGGCTATTCCCTTCACTAAGAGTTGATCTTGCTCATCCACCACCATTGCTTCTCTCGATTTTGCCCTCTACCCACTCCCCCTATTATTATCCTTCTCCCCGGTGACAGAGATCTGGACACTTTGCTACCTCGGACATAAAGAGGAATGACAAGAAGGCTAAGGTTGCTCTTCCTTCCTCGCAGAGAATTTTGCGTAGTCATAGGGATTTGGAACTTGTGGATAACTTATTACACATAAGTAAACTTTTTGATAATTCGAGAGAAGTGGAACTTCTTACCGGGTTAGCAAGCTTGAAGAGGAGATCAAAGACCTCAAAAATGCTATGAGGAATATAGAAAAAACAAAAGATAAGAGGAAGTTACAAAATTTTGAGGATGTGGATACTATTGCTGATATTTTCAAGAAGCTACTTTCACTGATACAGTGTGGGAAATGCCAAGGGGCATTAGGATTTCATCCTCTCTACTCGAAAGGTGTCTATAATTTTATGGAACAACACGTGAGAAGTGTGTTCAACCTTAGTGGCATTCCCGATAACATCTCGAGATTCTAATGAGACCCATGACCTTGTACTTGCTCAAGCAGACATGAACGATCCTTCTCATGCCATGGCCATTATGCTCTTCACCTCTCTCAAAAAAATTAAGGTCAAGATTGATGGGCACTCAAGTGATGCAGTGCCCAGATGCTACTTTTTTGTTGTGAAGGTGTTGTTTTTCGGTGGTTTTGATGTTGCTTTCTTATTGGGATGCCCTATTTTGGATCCTCTTGTATTTTTGGCCCTTTTGTTCTTCTTCGGACCACTATCTGGATTGATCATTTGTACTCTCTTTTATTATTTATCTGGCTTTTGAGCCTCCTTGTTTAAGGCATTTATCCTTTCTTGGATGGGTTTTATCCTTCCGGTATCTAGCTTTTTCAGCCTTTTTGTACACAGTGGTATAGTCCCTTCAAAACTATTTATCCATAATTAAAAAACATTTTGTAAATTATATGGAATTAATGTTTGTTTGGAGATTGATGTGTGCATAGGTGAAAGGGGCTTCAAATATTTACCTGCATGAAAATCACATACAGAAAAAGAAAAGATTTATTACTATATGAAATCATTTTCATGTTTTCTATAATTTCAAATGTTTTTAGGTTAAATATTTCGGAAGGTAAATTCATACCCGTGTTCTCTGGTCCCCTCTAAAAGGATTCAATTTTAAAAAATATAGTTTATAGTTAATCTATAACTATATCCTATATAATTTGAAAACTATATTATTATTTTTAAATAGAAATATATAGAATATAGAATAAGGTTTATATAATAATTTATATAAACATCATATTAAAATATATATAGTTTTGGAAAAAGGACTATATATTAAAAGTCTTTAACCATATTACAATTGCATGGGATTGAGGGAAGATTCAACATACCATATTCTAAGCCTAAGTTTAAATCATATTTAAACTTAACTTATAAATCTAGGCATATATAGTTTTTTTAAAAGAAACAAACCTAAGTTTAAATCATATTTTATATATATGGTTAGTTTAAACCACTTAAAATATAAATTTTATTAGATTTGGTTTATATATGTTTTTAGAAAAACTTAAGTGCTTACTTTTTTTGGAAAGGGGGCATGTGTTTATTGTTTGGCCATGAAGGGATTACTTTTTAAATCTTAATACTTATTAAATAAAACTTAACCATTTATATTATTCATGTAAGGGGGCGGCCCCATTCATTTATATCTTAGAGTTTATGAAAACTCTATAAATGAACGTGTTATCCAAAATGAGCCCCCTACTTATTTTGGCTAACTTACCTTCATTCTTCCCTTCCTTTTGATTCAAATTAAATTTTCACACATTTAAATCACTCAATGGTTTCTGGAAATGGCTCCATCAGATAGGATTTTTCTTCCCCTTTCTAGAAAGGTAAAATTTTCCTCCTAACTCCAAATATTTCGAAAGTTATAGCCCGACGGAGTTTTTTGGGGAAATTTTCCCTTGACATGCTCACAACCAATGAGAAGGTGCCACATGGCAATGGAGGTCAAGCCGGTGGAGGTAAGTTGGAAATTTTCCATAGAGGGCAAAGGGTATAAAGGGAAAATTTTTTCCCGCAGGCCCGTAGACGAGGATGGAGAAAAAGTTGCGAAAGGCCCGCGGCCAATGAGGAAGCGACACGTGTCCATGACAATGGCAAGAGTCAGAGGCACGAAGGAAACTTTGGTTTTTTGCCAAAGTGACAGAGAAACAAATGGAGAAAAAGAAGTGTGCCCCCGCCAAGCAACCAGAAGTCGACATGTGTCACCAAAGCAGCAGAGCACGAGTAAAATTTGGGAATTTTTCCCGATAAAAAAATCAAAGGGGAAAAGCAAGGTTTGAGCCCGTGTTTTTATCAGCGAATGGGAAAGTGCTATGTGGTAGAGGAGCAACAAGGCACAAGGAATTTTAGGGACATTTTCCCAAATTCAAAAAATAGAAAATTTTCAAGTTTCACCCGTGACCCAATTTTTCCCTAAAATTGTTTTTTTATCCTAAATCTTCAGAGGGGCATAACTTTCGATCCCGAGCTCAGATTTTCACGTTCTTTATATCATTGCAAATTTGGTGAAATACTCTACATGATGAATGGTTCAATTTTTATTTTTGATGGATATTTGTAGGAAAAAATAGGAAAATGTCTCTAGCATGAAAAAACGTAGAAAACGCCCCTAACCACCAAAATTAATGAAGTATGGGCCTCTTTCTTGCTCTGCAGAGCAATGTAATTTGGTGTATGGGTTTGTCCATGAAGCCCATCACTTTGTAGGCAAGATTGGAGGGATTTTTTGGTGGTTGGAGTTTCAATTTGATTTTCCCATGTTTTCCACATTTCTTTCATTCTGTTTGATGGTTAAAAGCCAGATTTGGCTCATTTGTAAAGGTTGTTCATCATTCTTCTCTACCTCTCCCTTATTTTATTCCCTAAGGTTGAAAATGGAGTTTAAATCTCCTCCCTTGCTCTGTAATGGCATTTTTGCCTCTTACCAGTAAAATGATTATTTGTGCAAACTTTTGGAGCAATAAAAAATGTGTTTTGTGATGCATTTGTCCATCCTTTCTCGTTTTGCTTGTCTTCTTCTTGCCTCTCTTCATTGCAAGTATTTGTGCATATTTGAATGTTCATTGTAGGTTTTGGAGCAGTGTTCATGGAGTTTTGGAACATTTTTTGTGTGAAATATATCCTTCATTTTGTGATGCACTTGTCCATCCTTTCCATTGCTCACTTCTTCTTGTTTCATGGCAGTTTTGATAGATGTTCAACATTTTCCTTCTCTGGTGTATCACCATTTTAGTGTAGGCTCTATTTTTCCCTCTTTTCTCTCTCTTTGTCTCCTTGGCATAGTTAGATTAGGATTAGATTAGCTTGCCTGCACTAGAATAGCTTGTGGCAGATAGTTTAGGAAGAGGAACCAGCCTTCTCTGGAGAGCTTTCCCCATTTGCAAAGGTCCCACACTTTGGGAAAGCTCAATGTTGTGCATTCACACAAAATTGCATTTCCTTAGAAAATCATATCCATAGGTCATTTTGGGGGTGCTGTGAATTTTTACTAATAGTTTTGGCATGCCCAATGGGACCTTAGAGGTCTTCCACTTTATTTTTGATAGGTTGGTGTGTTCCTGTTAAAGATTCACCTTTGGAGGCATATTCAAAAGCACATCTGGCAACTCCATCTAGTAAATAACTCATTCTCTGAGTTGCATACCCTCTTTCCATTCATTTTCATTCATTTTTCATCCATTCTTCCTTCCATCTCTTCCATCTTCTTTCATTTCATGAAGTTGTGCAATCATGACTTCATTTCCATCATGGAATTCACATTTACAATAGCAGTATATTCCACCTCCAACATGTTTTACAACTCCTTCAAATCAGCATTTTGATCAAATTCAAAATCAGTATGCATATCCATATGAGCAGCAGTGCCAAAATCAGTTTGGCTATGGTTCTTTCCAAGAGCAGGAGTATGCAAACAATGAAGACAATCAAATGGAAGATGTTGATTTTGTGGAGAAGATCCAAAAAATGGAGGTTGGCATGGTGCAATCAAGAGCAACAGCTCAAATGAAGGCTTTTAGAATTGGTTGCAGGGCACCTTTTCCATGGGTTGGCCCTTTTCCAAGACACTTCAGCCCTTAGGAGAAGCTGGACTTCATGATGGAGATGCTGCCCCAACTTGCACAATAGACAGTGGAGATAGAGGCCTATAAATTTTGTGCTAAACAACCTTGTCAATGGGTAAGTTCTACACCATCATCTGGTTTTTCTCCTTCCATTCCTCAAGTAGCACCATCTCATTTTGAATGCCAAATTCCAAATCCAGCCCATGCTGCCCCAAGAGTTGATTCCATTTCTCCATCCCCTAGTCTTCCATCCCATCTCAATTTTTCTTCTCTCTTCTCTTCCAAATCCAAATCCCCTCCACAAGAGAAAAAAGAAATACCTTCCACTCCAAGGAAACAAGAAGTTTCATCTCCTCCACCACAAAAAATAATTACAAAATCAATTGAGTTACAACCCACCCCTCCTCTTGCATTCCCAATTCCATGTGGGGAAGAAGAAATTGCAAAAATCAGTCATGAAGGACAACAAGAAGAAGAGCCAAACAAAGAAGAAAAAATCAGAAGTTTGGTAAGCTTGGCTCTTAAATTGGGATTACAAAAATCCCCTTGATGGTGAAACCAACAAAGGAGGCCAAGGTTGAAGAACAAGTGGTGGTTAGGACTGATTTTGTTGCAGCAGAAGAAGAGAAAAAAGAAGAGGCAAATCAGCAATCAATTTTCTCAGAATGTAGTGTCCATGTTGGCACTCTACTTGAAGAAGATGTTGATCCAATTCAAGTTACACAATCAGCCATGGAAGAGGAAATCTCTAAAAGAGATCTTGCAGCCCCAACTCATCCTATAGAGCAGCAGATTGAAGAGTTTGACTTGAAAAACTTCATGCTAGAGGAAGAGTTCAATCAAGAGCAAGATTTTCTTCAAGCAGCAAAGGAAGGAGAAGATGCTCCAAATCCAAAAGAAGAGGAGAACATTCCAGCTATGGGGGAGAAAAGTGCAGATCCAAAAGCTTTGAGCACAAAGTGGCTATAGAAGAACCTTCAATTCTTATTTCTACTTCATCTCTCTCAACTTCTAGTGTTGAAGAAGAGTTTGATCTCTCAAACTCAATGTTGGAGGATGAAAGAAACCATGGTGATCAAGTTGCAAATCAAAAGAACACCATGGGGGAGGTTGAGCATTTGCAGCAGGACAACAATGAGGTAGTTTATCTGTCAGATTTGGAAGACTGTTTTGATGAAGAGGAACCGGTTGAAATCACGCCATTTTCTCCTTCATCACCCACATTCCAAACACAAGAACCTGCTGCCATGAAGGAGAGCATTCATTTGCAGCAGCCTGCATTTTATAACAGCCTTTTGGAGCCAAGATTGGAAGATATTAATCTTCCATGTTCTTCATTGGAGGAAGAAGGAAAACAACAGAAGAACTTCATCACTTCTCCCACATCATCCATCCAAGAAGGTCTACAAGAGGACTCCATTTTTGGAGTTGAAAATCAGAGCAATGGGCATATCAAACGGATCAGACCTTGCCCAATAAGGTATTTGGCTTCATTGGAGCCAAAGGAGAAGTCACAACCAGTCATGCTTGCTTCTAAGCATGAGGATGAGCATCTAAGCACCAAGGATCAGCTGCAATACCTCTACAATCCAAATGCAAAGCAACTAAAAGAGGTATCTAACTTGTTTTCAGTTGACACCTTGTTGATATGGGTAGAAGACTAGCTTCTTGTTGATTTTCCACTCATCCTAACAGCCATGATCAGCTCCAAATCAATTGCATGGCTGCCCATTTTGAAGAAAGGAAGCTATTTTGCACAACCAGTTGTAGGGTTTGTTTAGCTCACCTTTGCTTCTAGTTAGAGTAGAGTAGGTAGGTTTGCTTTCAGCAGAAGAAGTGCTTGTGCACACTCTGCATATCCCACTTGGGGTATGTATGATTTCCAATTTTGTACATAGTTTTTTGGTGCTGTTGTGTTGCTCTTGCACAATCCATTTCAGTGGGTTTTGGTGAAGATCAGCTCCAAGTTTCAGTGGGTTTCCAAGTGGCTCAGAGGTCATATTTTCATAGTTCAGATCAGAATTAGTTTATCAAGCTTGACTCCATGCCCAATGGATGCTTCAAAGGCCACTAATCATTCATCTAGCAGGTAGATGACCCCTGAGAGTCGCCAAATTGTTATCCAAAATGAGCCCCCTGCTTATTTTGGCTAACTTGCCTTCATTCTTCCCTTCCTTGTGCTTCAACTTAAATTTTCACACATTTCAAGCACTCAAGGGTTTCTAGAAATGGCTCCATTAGATAGGATTTTTCTTCCCCTTTCCAGAAAGGTAAAATTTTCCTCCTAACTCCAAATATTTTGAAAGTTATGGCTCGATAGAGTTTTTGGGGAAATTTTCCCTTGACAAGCCCGCGACCAATGAGAAGGTGCCATGTGGCGGTGGAGGTCGGGCTAGTGGAGGTAAGTTGGAAAATTTTCCAAAGAGGGAAAAGGGTACAAAGGGAAAATTTTGGCCTGTAGGCCGCGGAGGAGGATGGAGAAAAAGTTGCGGAAGGCCCGCGGCCAATGAGGAAGTGACACGTGTCCATGACAGTGGTGGGAGTTAGAGGTGCAGAGGAAACTTTGGTTTTTTTCCAAAGTGATAGAGGAACAAATGGAGAAAAATAAGTGTGCCCCTACCAAGCAACTAGAAGCCAACACATGTCACCGAGCGGCGGACCGTGGGGAAAATTTGGGAATTTTTCCCGATAAAAAAATCAAAGGGGAAAAGTGAGGTTTGAGCCCGTGTTTCCATCAAGTGAATGGGAAAGTGCCACATGGTAGAGGAGTGGTAGGGCACAAGGAATTTTTGGGACATTTTCCCAAATTCAAAAAATGGAAAATTTTCAAGTTTCGGCCCGCCAACCCGATTTTTGCCCTAAAATTGCTATTTTTCCCTAAATCTTCAGAGGGGCATAACTTTCGATCCCGAGCTCAGATTTTCACGTTCTTTATATCATTGGAAAGATGTTGAAATAATCTACATGATGGAGGGTTCAATTTTTATTTTTTATGGATATTTACAGGAGAAAAATAGGAAAACATCTCTGGCATGCAAAAACATAGAAAACGCCCCCAACCACCAAAATTAATGAAGTATGGGCCTCTTTCTTGCTCTGCAAAGCAATGTACTTTAGCGTATGGGTTTTTACATGAAGTCCATAACTTTGTAGGAAATATTGGAGGGATTTTTGGTGGGTTCAGTTTCAATTTGATTTTCCCATGTTTTCCACATTTCTTTCATTTTGTTCGATGGTTAAAAGCCAGATTTGGCTCATTTGTAAAGGTTGTTCATCATTCTTCTCTGCCTCTCCCTTATTTTATTACCTAAGGTATAAAATGGAGTTTGAATCTCCTCCCTTTCTCTATAATGTCATTTTTGTCTCTTACCAGTAAAATGATGTTTTGTGCAAACTTCTAGAGCAATAAAAAACATGTTTTGTGATGCATTTTTCCATCCTTGCTCGTTTTGCTTGTCTTCTTCTTGCCTCTCTTCACTGCAGGTATTTGTGCATGTTTGAATGTTCATTGTAGGTTTTGGAGCAGTGTTCATGGAGTTTTGGAAAAAAATTGTGTGAAATTTATCCTTGGTTTTGTGATGCACTTTTTCATCCTTTCCATTGCTCACCTCTTCTTGTTCCATGGCGGTTTTGATATATGTTCAACATTTTCCTTCTACGGTGTATCACCATTTTAGTGTAGGCTATGTTTTCCCTCTTTTCTCTCTCTTTCTCCTTGGCATAGTTATATTATGATTAGATTAACTTTCTTGCACTAGAATAGCTTGTGGTAGGTAGTGTAGAAAGAGGAACCAACCTTCTCTGGAGAGCTTTCCCCATTTGTAAAGGTCCCACACTTTGGGAAAGCTCAATGTTGTGCATTCACACCAAATGACATTGCCTTAGAAAATCATATCCATAGATCATTTTAGGGGTGTTATGAATTTGCACTAACAAAACCTATTTAAAGGTTTTCTTTTATATAAGAATGGGAGTGGAGAACAAAATGAGATAATATCTCGTATAAATGTGGAACTCTTAAGTATAAATGGAGAATTAAATTAAAAAGGCTATTTTATTGGTGGCCCATGTGAAATTTGGTAAATATTTATTAAAATATTTGTATTTATAGCCATATAAAAGTTTTAAAGTTGTTAGCTTGTAAGAGTGCAAGGTAAAATTAAGAGTAAATGAAGGGAGGAGATAAGGTTCATGAAAATAGGGATTTGAATTTATTTCATTGGTCGGGTGAAATTGCTTGTCCCCTCTGTAAAATATGTAGGTTAATCTATACTCTCATAAATCTACTTACACCTAGTAAAATTCTTTTAACCTGGTCTATGTCCTTTAAACTCCTTTAATAAGGGTTATGTGTTTTTTTATATAAAAATATATACTATAGTTTATAATTTTTATATGTTGTTTTTATTTACATTCTATAAACTATATACCTCTTTTTTTTTTTTAAAGTGTATCTAATTTTAAATTATAAATTATAATAGGTTATTATAATGTGTTAAAATATAACCTCCCTAATATTATACAAAAGAAGAAATTCTAGAAATACACAAATTTTGGCTTCATTAAATTTTACGATTAAATGACCGTCATGGTAGACCAAACATAAGACAATATGATGGTCATTTAGACGTAAAATTTAATCTCATAGGTTCTAGGAAACTTTCATTGTGTTAAAATTGACGATTAAATGACCGTCGCGATAGACCAAAAAATAAGCCATTATGAAGGTCATTTAGACGTCAAATTTAAGTTGGCCAGATTTTTTTCTACATTAATGTTTTCATAAATTTGAAGTTGTTATGTATTCTTAGGGGTATCTTCTTCAATTCTATATGGTCATAAAAATTTTATATAGATTTGGGGTATAATGCAGAGCCCTTTATATTATGGGTTATTATTTTGATCATGGGAGGTTAATTAGTATGCATTGTAATGACAAAATTAGTTATGATCAAATAGTTTCTTTAGATCTAATTCTATTAAAAGTGTTATTTTTATTATCGATAAATATGTATCTAACTCTATGGTACATTGTATATTATAATGGGGTGTGTTTTACAAGTTTAAGAAAACAATGGCGTCTAATTATTTCTGTCTTGAAAAAACCCAAATCCTGAATGAAACCAACTACAACATTTGGGTCAAAACAAAATTTATGACAAAAAAATCTGGATGATTGTTTCTAGATCTGAGGTTTCTCCCACCGGTTGTCAAGCAACTGTAGATAACATAAATACATTCTTACAACGAATGCAGGAGGATATTTTTATGATTCTACGCAATGTGAATAATGAGTACCTTCTACACATTGGTAATATCGAACATACGAAAGAGGTATGAACACAACTAAAATCCATGCATGAAGGATAGTTTGTATATCAAGGATAGTAATGAGAGTAAAATACTTGAAGGAATTGAAATAAAAGATCTCGTATATTTTTATGACCTCTCTTTTGCATCTTGTTTTATATCTCAAAATTTTGAATAATTCAAAACTATGGCATGAAATGTTAAGACATGTTAATTATCAAAGCTTATATGAAATGTCTAGATATAATCTAGTGAAAAGTTTACATGTTTTTTCTTCTTCTTTTGAATTTACTTCATTAAATTCTTCTAAATGATGGTTTTGATTCGATAATGTTTTGATGCTATAGATGGTTACGAAACTCTTATCTTCCTAGATAAGAAATTAAATTCGGATCAATCTATGTTAGAAAGTTCAAATCCTATTAACCTTAGGAAAATGACTAGAATCCATCATATGTACCATGCATTAATTATCTTGTATGAACCTGAGCCGTCAAGTATTATATGGTCTAGTTCGATATACAAAGTAAAATATAATGTTGATGGTAGTATTAACAAACATAAAGCTAGACTTGTTGCTAGAAGTTTCACTCAAAAACCTAGTATTGATTATGTTGAGACATTTCTGTAGCTAAAATGAGTACTGTTAGGGCCTTATTTGCAATTACCACTCAATTTGGGTGGGAAATCCACCAAATGGATAAGAAAAATACTTTTTTGAATTGTGATTTAAAAGAAGAACTTTACATGTTTTAACCTAAAGGATTTGAAGAAACTAGTAAAGAAAACTATGATTGTAAGTTGAGAAATCCTTGTATGGTTTAAAACAAGCTCTTAGAACTTGGTATGTGAAAATTGTTTCCTTTTTTAAGCTGTTAGGTTTTGTTAATTGTTCTTCTAATAATGATATATTCATTAAGCAATAAAGCTCACATATTATCATTATATGTATATATGTTGATAATTTTCTTATGTTTGGTGACAATTATGATTTAATTCATAGGATTAAAGAGAAATTAAAGTAGTGCATTGAAATGAATGAGTTAGGTCTCTCACACCATGTTATTTGTATGACTGTATGTAACACCCTCGATAATGGTTATATTCCTCCTTTTCATTTCAAGTGTTGACATGTTATTTTCTTGATAAAGGTGTGTTCTTTTGACTGCTGAAGATCACACTTGAAATGGATAAATCAATTATGCTTTTTGATTGGAGGGTTGGTATGTTGTTGCTTGCAATAATCTATTTCACTCTCTTTGGATAAGTTACAATCTGGTTTTTAAGATTTGTAACTTACCTTTAGCTATTGGACTCGTCCTTGGATCAATTCCATTGATCCAAGGTATGTTTTAAATCTTTTATTATAACTGAATGAAAAATTGACATTCATCATTTGTGAGGCTTAACAGACTGAACTTGTGTTTGTGGAAAATTCTTTATTATCTTGGAAAGCTTGAGTGCTTGCATTATGTTTTGTGTTGAGCTGACTCTTCTTGTTCGACCCTTGCGCAGGTGCTTATGGCATCAAGGGAATTAGGAACCCTGCTTCTAGATTCTTGAGATAAATAGAAGGTTGTGTACCCTAATAAAACATGAGATTCAGGTAAGTTACCTAACTACTATTATTATACCCCTTTACGATGGATGACATTCTAACCTAAGTTGTTAGCTTGTAATAAAGTGACCTAGGGGGATGCTAAGTTATTTTTGAACCTATAGTTTCTGGTTAAAACTACATCCTAACCTCGGGAGTTATATCCTAAGGTTATTTATTTAAACTAACCTAAGATCTAACCTAAGAAAATTCTATCTATCCTAACTATTGGGATATGAAAGGAGACTTAGGGGCCATTGGCAATGGGAACTAAGCGGTGGTTCCAAGGATTTTTATTGGGATTTGTTTTGATTTGGTTTTTAATACATGAAAGGACTACCAAGTGTGGTAGGGGTTAGTGAAAGTTAGAGGAATCTATGTGGAGGCATCTCTAAGTTTGGAAATGCATTATGAATTGCAATTAGGTCTCACCAAATATGAATGGTAGTGGCAAGGAAAGATAAATGGGAAAATTGGTCTTAATGGCATTAATGGGCCTCAGGTTTGGCGAGTAAGCCATTTCGTAAGGCATCTTTGGCAGATTCGTTAGGGATTGTTTAGATTTGCATGCTTCGCAATTTTTTCTCTACATGGAGCTATCTGGTTCTTCGAACCAGCAGTTTGATCTCCACTTTGTAGCTATTTTTGGACTCTCTGAGCTATTTTCAGTCCAAGGAATGTATAAGTGGGATTGTGGGAAAATAATATGGTTGTTTGATCTTGTTTGGAGAACAAGAGGTCTTGGAAACTCATTTAGAAGTTTTCTTGAACCGGCAGAGGCACTATTAGGCATGATAGGCTCTACCCATTAAGATTTCTTTCTTTCTTCTAAATGATTCATTAAATCAATTACGCTCACTTTGGAAATTTTATATTTTCTTGATATAATATGTGGTTATTTACTTGCATGTAAGCTTGGAAAATTTGTGGGTTTTGGATTACAAATATTTTTCTATTATTGATAGTTTTTAGAAAAAATTTCTATTCAGTTGTTAGATGGTTACATGTAATTGTTTTAGAACTCTTTAATTTGTTCTAGAAGCTCTTTTGACCTCTGTAACTTGAACTAGTAGTTTTGTACTGTATTTAAGCTTGTAGCTTGTTTGAAGCTTGTTTTCTTGCATTTGAGAATAAGGTGAAAAGAGTTGGCTTATTACTTGATGGGTTCTAAATTCATTATTGGGTTGACGCGTTTGATCTGTACTTAAGCTTGTTGAGCTTGAATTGGGAACTCCTTGGCCATTTTTAACTTGAACTATCGTATTGTTGGGATGGTCTTGTATCTCTGTTTATGGTTGTGTTCGGGTAGTTGTTGTAGCACTCCAAGAATACTCTAAACTTGTATGAAGTCGTGATTGGTTTTAGCTTTATTTGGACCGAGTGGTTGTATGAAATGTGTGAACTTATGGAGGTTCGAACCTTGAAACTTGTATATAGTTCTTACGAATTTTGTACTCATTGTTGAGTTATTGCATCATGCTTTGAACTTGAGTTCTGTACTGAGATTTTATTCTTCCTTATGAAAATAGAAGGCCTAAACCCATAATAGGGTGTTGGTATTATTTTGAGCTTTTACAAAATCCATGTTATTCCATTTTAGATTCATGTTTGAACTTGGGTTGTTTGAACTTGTGATCAGTGCACGAATTCAACACATCATAGGAATTCTTGTTGGTCATTTTGATTCTGTATGAAGGAAATCGATGAGTTGTATACTTATTGGTATTTTCTTTGAATTGAAAACTGTAGTTTCCTTTAGTACTATTTGATGGAAGGGGTCTTGTGAGTTGTTGGTCGAATTTGACTATGTAACTTCTTTATCTCCTTTGTTTTGATGATTGAAGGAACGGTTGATTTGCTTCTACCTTTAGACTGCACTGTGTTTCAAACTTAACTAGGCATGTGAATCTTAGAGTGTATTTTGTTCATATCTACTCTAAGCATATTCTTGTCTTGTGGGAAATCTTGACTGCTTTGTTCTTGAAATAATTGGGACTGAAACTTTGTTCTATTAAGGAACCGACGTATCAGTTGTAGAGGTTCATGGAAGAGTTACTTCTTCCTTTCTTTGTTTTAATTGGAACAAACCCTACCTGTCATATGATGTTTGAGGAACTAGAGAGGTCTGTGGTTATCTTGATCAGACGAGTTGGAATAAGGTAGGACAGAACTAGTCTTGTCGAGTCACTTTAATATTTACTTCCATCTGAGTAGTGGGTTTTGGATGAATGCTAAGTTCAAACTTGATATTCTATTGTTGTCTGAAAGTTTCAGTACCATTTATATGGATGTTGACAATGTGAATCTTGCTTGGAAATTTGGACTCTTCTCATTAGCAATTTGTTGTTAATGTTTGTAATGGTGATTCAGTCTTCATTTGTAGTGACTTCCCAATATTTTCAATTGGAGGACTTTTTCTCAACTGTTATACTCTGTTGAACCACCTTGTATTAAAAGAGAGAGTTATACTCTCTTGGGAGGGGGAAGTCTACAGTTTGAGACTGTACTATGTTTTCTTCTTAGAACTATTTTGAATTTGAGCTAGGTGATGAGGTTAGGTCTTCCTGGGAAGGTTGCCTAGAAAATTGGAGGTATTCGGGCTTGACTGTGCATTTGGTTTTGAGCTCTCTTTTGGAAACTAACTTAAGAGTCTCTAAGTTGTTTTAGATGTTGGATTTCATTTCATAGTATAAATGAAATGAAATATGGTTTGGGTCCTCATGGTATGTGATCCTTTTCTGTTGACTGATAAGATTATGGATTAAACTTTTCTTTATTCATTCTCTTCTTTGTCTTTATTGAGGGATAGAACTTACTAATATCATTATGTTGTAACTAACCCTTTTGTAGATTGGGAAAAGTTAAATGTGCTCTTCTATCTTTGTGAATTTAAGAGATAAATTAATGTTAAGGCTTGTTTATTGATCCAAAACTAAATTGATAGGATCTATTAAGTCTTGTGGTATAATTTTGAAGTTGCAGATTATAAAATGTTACTTCCTTAGAAGTAAACCAGATTTCTTAATTGTACTTCTTACTTGATGTTATTACTTATGATTACTTTCTTGATGTTTTACAATTGATTCATGAAAGCAAAGTTTTTTAATGAAGCAATTAGTGGAATGCACTTTACTTTAATGCTTAGTGCTTATCATGCTCAGTTCATTGAACTGACCCATGCTAGCAATTTTGCAGATGGACATCGTAAGTGATTAAAGAAGAAAGGAACTTTCATGTTGTATTGGATTATTTGATTTTGAACCATATGTAAAGAGTTTGATTCATTCTTTAATTGTATTGAAAAAGAAAAGTTGTATTCTTTTCGGTTTGGAAGTTGTTTGTCATACAACATGCCTGAAATACTTATTCTTGTAAATGAAAAGTTTTAAATGAGGAATTTGAATGTTGGAGATTTACTTGTATTGGTTGTGTAATCTATCTTATATTTATGAAGAATATGGAATATCTATCTTGATAACATTATTCATATCTGTTATATGTATAATACGGTTAAACTTGATAAGTTAGATAAAAAGGGGATTAGTTTAATCTCTCTTAGTAGGTTGCAGCTGGTTATGATTGCATAAGTTATCAATCTTATCTAAAAAAATTCTATTATAGTATTTAAATGTGTAATGAATATGTGATGGAACATTAGATTTTGTGAAAAATAATAAGGTTTTGACAAACCCTAAAATCTAATCAAATAGAGGAAGGTTCTTCCTCGCTAAATGATGCATAACCCAAAGAAGGGTGACATGATTGTTAAACGTAGACTTCATTTCTTATAAAGTCTACCATGGTTGAACCAAATTGGTGACTACACCTTGTATGAATGATTATGAATTATGTAATGGAACTTATGCTATTGCCATCCTATTTTTGATTAACTGTTGTTAAACTAATTGAATGAACAATGAAAGTAATCATGAGTTAGAGGAAGTTCTTAAATGCTTAATTGAACCAAGTATAGAACAAGGACTTGAGGAGTGTTGGATTAGGGTTTTGTACGGATGTTGTAATCTATTTTTAACCAAATTAACTTAACCTTAATAACCTCCTTGGTGTATGTACATCATGATGAGGTAGTTTCTGTAGGATGTTGGCACATGCCAACTATAGGAATGTACCTTTGAGAAGACTTGGGTCTTCCCAAGGATACAACATTGCAGTTGACATGTGGCAACACCCTTCTGCATTGATCATCTAGATCTACACATAATAAAGACTTGAACTTAGTTTTTCTCTAGGTCAAGTTAGCAACATGTTTAGGATAGGGAGTAACTTTCTATAACTCATGGCACTTTGGCACATCCGGTTGACTTGGGTCAACCGAGTATGCCCTTTTACCCTAAGTCATCGAAAGTGTCTTCCTATAATAGACTATGTTCCTAACCCGGGCTAGGGTTAAACCTTGGACAAGTGGACTGACAGTAGTCAGTAAATACCTTTCATGATAACAGAGGAGTGAGGTGAAGGATGTATTCCAAAATGATGAGTATGTCGTCTAGGAATAGCGACATACATAGTATGTTGTAAAATCTTTGGCCAAAGTATCGCAAGTTGTTGGTTGCATTGTCCTGTGTCACCTAGTTTAAATCCATGTGATACCAGATGAATATTAGTAACAAATATTCAGTTATGTTCTTTAAACAAGATCACTCAATACGGATTAGGTTGAAGACCAATTATATGTAGTATATGATAAGTATTCAATACTTAAAGTGAAGCATGAATAGATTGGTAGATAAGCGAGTCATGGAATGAATAGATCGAGTGTAATACCGAATCATTTATAGCTACATATGGTTATCTGTTATGATATTGACTAGCACTAAATGTGTGATCTAAATTAAGTTTTATTTAGAATAGTGAACATTATGTAAAAAAAAAATTCCCTTGTTTATAAAGTCTTAAAATGGAAATGTTACATTGTATTTCATTCTATTGTTATTTTTAAAACACAATATGCAACCATTGTATTGAAAAAGTTTCTTATGATTGATTGTAAACCATTTTCTACTTCAATGGATGTTGGAATAAATATTGATCCTAAATCGCATATGAAAAAGGTTGATCTTATTTTACATACGCTATTAGTTGATAGTTGGATTTATCTAGCTATAAATAGATAAGATATTTCTATACTGAAGAGGAAATACTTCAAAGGTTTATGCAAGAACCTTTTTAGAGATTGTTGGAATCTTGCAAAAAAAAATTTAGATATTTGAAAGGAATAATCAATTATGGGTTACAAAGAGTATAATAATAATGAAAATTTTATCTTATATAGATTTTGTGATTCTAACCATACCGATGTTATGTTATAAAATATATTGGATATGTGTTAAAGTTTTTGGTGTAGGAACCATTAATCAAAAAAAAATACAATCAACAGTCTCCATTTCTTCTACTGAGGTAGATAAGTACAATGGAAGAAGTAAAGAAGCCATGTGGCTGCAATGAATATTGGTAGAGATACACATGTAAGATAAAGGAAGTATTTCTCTTCTATGTGGTGGTCAAAGTTGTATTACTCTTGATTAAGAATCCAATTCAACATCAGAGGATGAAGAACATTGAGATACATATATGCTTCACCCGTAAGAAGGTGCAAAGTGATGAGATAAATCTCAAGTTCATGTTGACTGAAGAGCAGGTTACTAACATCTTCACAAAGTCCCTGAGTGTTGTAAAGTTTTGTCACTTTCGTGAAAAGCTTGGATTGTCGGAGTTTCCATTAAGGGGGAGTGTGCATGACAATGTCACCTCCTAATGGAACTTGTTTTTTTAAAATACCTTCGGACATATGTAAAAGACCTTCGGACAAGTGTAAAAAAGGACCTTTGGGAAAGGGTAAAAAGACCTTCGGACCTGTATACCTTCTCGGCTTATTTTTTAAAAAGAAGTGTAGAAAGATCTTAAAGGTGGTCTTTAGTAAAATCTTTAGTGATATTGATTTTATTGGTAAACATCTAGTACAAGCATATTGTTAAGGAGGTCCTTGGTTGTAAAAGGCTCCTATATTCTTAGGTTCAATAACCTTTTATGAAAACTAGTGAAAAAACATGTAAAACTCGCAAATCATAATTAGCCACTAATCACGGGATGATATTTGGGATTCCAAATCCTTTTGTACCAAAAGGTAATTTGAGTATGATGAAGGTGTTATAATTCCTTCAACTAATATGCTAGCCTAAAACATTTATGGTTTAAGTATTGTAAATCATGTAGTGTACCATGGATAAGTAATCTATTGGCATATGTTATGTTATCCCACTTAACATTACGGGGAGTGTTCGAACATAATGATTACATGGTATGGCTAACCCTTAATGTATATGGTTCCATCACTAATATATAGGTTAATATTTAATAATATGAAATATTTCTATTTCTATTATCAAATATGTTAACCTAGGTATATACTTTAGGTTAAATATTTAATATCACGAAATGATTATATTTCTAACATTAAATATTATAAACCTAGGTGTATGTGTCAACCATTTTAGGTTGAAAAGGTGGGTTAGGAGACATACCTGATCACCTTATATAAAAAGGACTTTAGGTCCTCATTTGATATATTAGGAAATATATCAAAGGTGTGCAAATCAAGTGATTTGGTTTTACCCTTGGTAAATAGGGTTTCAAAGGAGGAGGTGATATTACTAGATGTAAAATAAGTTCTCTAAAGTAAAAGGTTATTTTCAAAGTGGTTTTTACCCTATTGGGGTTTTCCACTATAAATATTGTGTCACCTATGTTATTTATTTCCTATAAGTATTTATTTATTTACTTATGTTATGATGTAATCTTTATTTAAATATTTATTGTAACATTATGTAATATGTAAGTTGATTAAATCCGTATTTATTATAATCCTCAAATTCTAACAACTAAAACATTACCCATTCTTGAACCAAAATCCACATCCACAAAACAAATAAAAATATCCACTAAACCTAAACCTGTATCTACCGAATCCCCATTTGTCAAAAATACTACTAAAACCATTCTCTTATCTTTTCGTCATCACTAATGAATCCATATCCATGTCTAGGATGTAATTTTCAAATATAACTATGATAACTATTGAAACATTTATGAAAAAAACACCTCTACCTAACGCAACTACAAATAGTATTCACCCCTCATCTACAAAATCAATTATCTCTACATCAACTAATCCCAAAACTACAAAATCCAAAACTCATTTGGATCTCATCAATCGCATTATTCAAACCCATCTTGCTTCATCAACAATCACCTCTACATCTATACCTAGCTCATCTAAAACCATGAAAGGTCCTCAAAAATAAGGTAGTGTCCAAGTTTTCAAAATTCCTTCATATCCTTTCCCTGAATCATATCGATTCCACGGTCCTCACCTCTTCACCCCCACCTCCTCCTAGAAGGGTCATTTCAACTCCTAGTTATCATCTTACCATTCCTCCTCTAAGGTTTACTTGTTAATCTTCCCCACTAGGTCATCATCCCCTATTTACTATATTATCTTGGACTCATCAACAAAAACAACTCAACAACATGTAATCAATGTATTATTACCACTAGAAGATAAGATACCTAACTTTACCTTACCATCCACATCAACACCTAAGGGGGTTATGCAACCATTCTAGATAACCTCATCCAAAATCACTCATAACATTACCACCACCAAAAATTTTGGATCCACGAGGATGGAAACCCACTTGGCATGACTTCAATGTCTCATGTGATTATCATAGAACACGAGGAAATTCCATGGAAAATTGTAAGGCCTTCCACATGATTGCAGAGAAGCTAGGAAATCCAACTTCCGATCCTTCTGAATCACATGCAACATCAACATCAACTTCATCATCATCTTCATCTAAATCTAAGGAACCCATGTCTAAAAATCCCACCCATCAGGTTAATGTTATACATATTATTCCTTGTTTAGAGAACTACGACACAAACCTGTCTAAGCCTTAGAAAGGTAAACCTTTTGTAGCCATACCTCCACCACAAAAAAAAAAATGATCCATCAGATAAAACCAAATAATCTCCTAAAACATGTATTCAAATAATGTCACCTAGAACTAAGGTTTCCATCCTTGCCACACCACCTTCACCATCCATCGTGATGTAAAAGGTTATCGATAAACAACTACACAAAGCTCCTATTAAAATGTCATTATACCAACTAATACAAACATCACATCTTCATAAAAAAATCCATGATTGAAGCTCTCCGATCAATAACAGTAACTTTAGATGATCCTTCATATTTTACATAAATTTTAGGATACCTTAAAGCATCTTTCACCATATCATTCGAACCATCCAAAACACCTTTTCTTAAACGAGAAGATCATGTGACCACTTTTCATTCTTTGCTCAAATTAATTACATCCATATCAAAAGGGTTATGATTGATAGGGGTTCCATTAGTAACATTATCTCCTCCCTCACTTTTGGTCAACTTAAGCTACCCAACACCTGTTATCTCTCAAACTCAAGTCTTATTACAATCCTTCAATGACACTATCACGCCCACATTAGGCACTATCATTCTACCACTCAAATTTGGTGTTAAAACCTACCAAAACTCTTTTATATCGAGAAGGAGATTTTCAATATAATATGTTATAAGGACGCCCATGGATATGTACAATGCATTGTGTTCGTCAACTCTCTATAGTTTCCTTAAATATGAACATGAAGGTCAAAAATTCATTGGTCCTGCATATCCAAATCCTTTCACTTGATTGTTACATAATTTATCATTTAAATGACATAATTGTTCCCAACTCCACATCATAATCATCGAATGAAGCATCTACTAGCATGTCCATCCCTTACTCTAAACTACTAAATGATTCCTCCCTTAATGATGTTGTACAATGCCTTACATCGGGGTAATACTGTCTCATCATACTTAATCAAATTCATTCACCTAATACTTATGACCACCTTCAAAAATAACCCACGTATGACCCTATTTAGGAGATGTCATGTCTTACGATCGAGCTTATCTAAAAAAATCTTGTCTATAGGGGACTTGATTATCCTTCATCCCATACTATTGATAAAAACCATTCCATGCCTTTCACATTAGACTTTAAATCTTTAGATAATCCAAATTTCACTCATATGTATCTTCACCATTATGCATGGAGAGGTTTTGGCCTTGGCCATTATGAACAGGGAATACATGATTTGGTTATCCAACATTCCCTTAAAACTTATGAAAAATATGGTTTAGGATATAAGAAACTCGACTTTGAAAAATCCAAGGCCACTACATCCAAATCTGCTACATCCATGCTCATTACTGAATTAGAATCATCGTCACCCATAGCCCTTGAAGATCATATGGACATGGAAGATATTTTAGCCATCCTAAATAACTTTTTTTTAATCAATACTATATCTCTAGGACCACACACTTATCATTTCGCCACTCCATTAAATATTTATCGATCATTTTTCCGAGAAATGATTGAAGAAGATTCACCTATCATAGATATCTTTCAATGTCATCATGACCAAGACACCCTTTCCCATATAGGAGATGAGGATCACTTTTACAAAAATCCATACAATCGATACACCAACTCTCCTCAATAAATCCACCATCAACATAAACTTAGGAAGCCCTCAAGATCCTTGCATACTTAAGGTCAATCAATAATCAAATCCATAAGAACTGGATGACTTTACCTCATTCTTATCAAAATATTATCAAGCCTTTTCCTAGTCATATAGTGATATGCTCGGAATTGACCCCAATATTGTTTTACATAATATTTTCACATATCCAAATGTTAAACTAGTTAAACAAAACTCTGTAAGATGCATCCATGCATAGCTCTTCTTATTCTGAAGAATTTCAATGTCTTTTATCCACTAACTTTATCATACCCATTTGTTACCCACAATGGATCTCCAACATTGTTCCCGTAACCAAAGCCTCGAGAAAGTTAGGTATCTGCAAAGAATTTAGGGATCTTAATCTTTCTTGTCCTAAAGATGATTTCCCTCTTCCAAACATAGATCAACTCATTGACCTAACAGATTGGCCACAAAATGTTCTCCCTTATGGATGGATTTTCTGGTTATAATAAAATCCTTATTTCCACCAATGAACAACATAAAACCTATTTCATTACTTGTAGACACAATGGGTCATACTCTCCTTTAAACCCCATTAATTAAATTAACCATATCCTACCTATTCATATCCCATAGTGCACATGTTAATTAAATTAATTAATATCCTCACTTAACCACCTCACCTAGCCACCTCACTCAATGACCTACTCAAACCTCATTAATGACCTAAGACCAAGTCTAAACCTATCCTAACTAACTAGGACTTAGTCTAAACCTAGACTTAACTCCTATTAACAAACCTAAAAGGACTCCTACTTATCTTGTTATGATCTATCACTCGAGACTCGGTAGAAGGTTAGAGATCATGCCAAAAATAGCAATAATCTGACTATTTTTAGCTAACCTAGATATTCATGCCTTGACCGACACTAGTTATATCTCAACCGACATTGGTCACCTAACCATTGCTAGTTAGATTAAATGCATTTCCAAAATCCTTTGCCCAAGTTGGTCAATTTATTCAGGATCTCATTTTCTTCTAGAGACTTAGAACACCTAAAATTCTTTAGAACTCAAGAAAAATAAGACACACAGGAGCACTACTAACATCGATCATCATTCATCATCATCCTCACGATCACAAATTCACCAAAGAGAGGCACGAGAGGTTTGAACTACCATGGAACAAATACAACGTCCCTTCTCTCTAGATCTCTACTTGCAATAAGTATTTAACATCTTTACATTGAATATCTAGTTTCTTTGTGTAGATTTATTTATTCATCTCGATGTAGTTTATTTCTCTCTCCCCACCCATATGCTCCCTTCCTTCCATCAACCCATCATCCGATCATACCCAAACTTTCCACCCATTTTCATCCACTCTTGATCATCTCTCCGAGTCCTTAGAACAATTTTATGGCCCCACCCTCACCATTTCCAACCTCTCTGTGTAATCACAGGAGTTTGAAAATCAATTCTAGCAACTTTCTAATAATTTTCCCTACCAACATCAATTAGCCAATGACATCAGTCACTTTGTCTATCCATCATCGTTCATTCAATCGACACCGTTATGGTGTCAGAGATATAAATCAAACCAACGAGCTAATACCCATGTCCCAATAGCCCAAAATCATTTCTAAATCTTACCATACCTAACCTAAAGCTTGTACTAGACATGCTACTCAACATCATCCAGCCAACCCTCGTGTTTTGACCTTAAACAACCTTTTGAATGACCTTTCTTATTGTTTTGTATGAGATACCTAAATCGTTTCAATTCCAATAGGATCTTTACTTCATGTATGATTTAACTAACATTAATATTGTTATATAAAAGTGGATTGACAGCCTGTTCAGGAAGTATCACGCTTCCCAGATCTAGCTTCTACTAGGAAATCCACTCATTGTTTTGTTTAACTCTATTTGGTGGTATTGTTTTACATTTATAGGTAGTTCCTCCTAGCCAAAAGGGAGCTCTCGCAATCAACTTGGATCAGGAAATCAGAATACACACACAACCTTCAACTAACATTACAAATAGGTATTCCTCTTTGGCCTACTACCCTTATTTGTTTCATTAATTTACTAAGAATTTGGTGAAACATTTTGGCACACCAGTGGGACCCATCCGGGGTTCCTTGCATTTATTCATTCTTAGGGAACCATTGTATGTTTGTTTCTTTTCAAAAGGAAGTTAACATTAAATTCTCTCCCTGGGAATCTTCTCTCTTTACTTGTATCAATGACATTTGTATTTCAGGACTAAAAAGAATCTTTCTTTATTTTCTTGCATTTGCATTATGTAAATTCATGCTCTTTCCTATTCACTCTTTTTTTACATCAAACTATAAAATTTCGGTTTGGGTTTTAAAATACTTGTATTTCATACTTTTATGTTTGCATTTTTAGCTCACATTAAAATTGAGGGCAACCTATACGTTGGAATTGTTGCCCAGTTGATGGTTGACATAATTGAATTGTAGTGCACATTCTCTTCTCTCTTTGCCAAACCACACAGAAAATAAATTACACATTTCTTAAACAACACCTTACCTAGAAGAAGTTTTCAATGATCACATGATCGAAGGATTAGTTGGTGGGCGCCTAGCTAGTTTTTTTATTCATTATCTCAGAGAAAGGACCACCTCTGCAAAAACATTACTTAAAAAACCACCTTTACATCTTGGATTTTCATAGGATACCTTCTATCAAACCAAAAATATGTTTGCATTCATGAGTCAGTTTTAAATAACATAAGCTAAAACATAAAATTCACCCATAGGATTTCGTGTTTATTAAATTTTTCTTGATTTGTGTTTTGAGTTTTGAGGACGCATTCTCCATTCTCTTCTTCCTTTCACACCCCACAATTATAGTTGGTGTATTCTAAATTTTTCTAGGTGTGTTAAGGTCCATCACTATCATACTCAAGTTTCTAGGTTGATAGTTTATCTGATCTAAATCACAAAAATTGAATTCTTCCATCTTTTCAAATTTCACAGTTACAAGTGTCGGTCCAATGAATGACATCAGTTTACTCATCAGACCATCATTGGTCTACCTGACCATCATCGATTATCTACTTTTTTTGTCATTTCACTAAAACAACACTCACCACATTTTCTATTATTTCTGAGGTTCCTTAGAAGCATCATCACACCCCTGGATCTTTAAAATCGCCATCGATCTAGTTTTGTCTCATTTTCATTAGTTATTTCCCCATTTTCAAAACTTTTTATTTCCTACAAGTAACCTATATCAATTAACATAACTAGTATTGGTCACCCTATCACCATCATCATTTATCCCAACCACTGTCGGTTCTCGTGTTTTAATTTTTAATTTAAAAAATACATGTTTTTATCTCCCAGAACTATTTTCTACATTTCTGTTAATTTTTATCATTTACAGAGAACAAATTTCCAATCTTATACCAAATCAGATAGTTTTGACTTGTAGTCAAACCAATGCCCCTGTATTCCATGTAAGACTTCAACTTCTCCCGCCTAGCCTATCGCTTCCTTCCATCATGTCACCTATGGACCCCATTCATCCAATTATCATCAATACCATTGATGAGAAGTTCACAAGACTCCTTCACCACGACCCCACTTCCTTATAACATTATCTTGCCCATTCATCTACTCGAGATTCATTAGGACAAGTGGTATATGGAATTTCTATGTCCATCCCCCTTCCTCGCCCATACTTCCATGTTAACTATTACTAACTTGGCCTTACCTTCTTCCACCTTACTACCCATAGTATCCTAGCTTTAGCCCACATCATCAATACCTATAGCACCTACATCATCGATTGCACTTTTGATGTCATTTTCTCCCATGGTGTCAACCATTCCTTCTTCAACCACCTTAATCATAACCCCATCTGTACCCACCACCTCATATATACCTATTACATTGCAGCCACCCATGGTGTTGGTAGAACATACCCCATTCCAAAACATCATCATTTTTATCCCAAAATCTTTACCTCCAATCACTACCTAGATCGCTACATCCACCCAACCTACTTACACATATCACTAACAACCACCTATCTCGTCTATCACCTATTCGGGATATTTTCACCTGCATCTATTCCCCCCTCACATTTCTCATACTCGACACTACCATATACTAGAATGTCATCCAAATCATACATTCATCATCAACCCTCTTATACTGCAGGGGTTTCCCATTCATCACAACCTACCAACCAGACTTATTAAAATGATGATGGAAAAGATGTAAACATTGGAAGCATCATTTTTTGGCTCTTGTAACTCTTTAACATACGATGAAATCTACAATGATCCCATTCATCCATATATTCCCATTCGTCCATACCCTACACATTGGGAAATGCCCAAATTCAATTGGTTCAACAACAAAGAGGAGCCATAACAACACTTGCGATCTTTCAAACACGGGTGATGTTTAATCACTCATGACAATGTTCTAATCTTGTAGACATTTCTAATCTCCTTAATAGGACCTGAATTGGATTGGTATAATGGTTTACCTTGACATTCCATTTATTCATTAAACTAGGTGGCCCAATCCTTCTTGGACCATTTTTCAATCAATATTGTCAAGTAGGTTACCATGACCGACTTGTACTCAACACGAAAATACGATGACAAGTCTATCACATATTTTTTCACTCATTAACGGATCCACATCAACCAACTTACATTCCAGCTACCTCAAACCGAGCTTATAGAGTTGTTCACTCGAGCTTGTGCCAGGAACATCTCACCAAATCTTCAAGTCCAAACCTTTTGTATGTTTGATGAAGTGTTCACCATGGCTATAAATCTTGAAATTTGTGCCATAGAAGAGAATAAAATTCAATTGCATAACAAAAATGTTGCATTCAAATCCAATGATGCTTCTTCCTCTTCAAAACCACAAAACAACTATTCTAAAGCAAAGGGATCTACCAACATGGTAGTTTTAAAAGCTATCCCATCTCACCCATCCAATCAATCAAAACCTTCTTCTAACCTTTCTCCCATTCAATATTTCTAGTTTAGGTGAGAGAAATGAAGGTACACTCCAATTGGGGAGCCTTGTACATTAGTATTAGAAAAACTTCTTAAAGCCAGAAAAATTTCTCTCCCACCCGTCAAACCACATACTAGTTTTGAACTGATTTTCCTATTCCTGCATGGTACAAGGAACATGACTATTACAACTATCATCACATTAAAGGCCACATCAATGGTAATTAAATCACCTTTAAAAACATCGTCCAAGAAATTTTAGACAATTGAGGTCTTGTCTTGAACAATCCAAATGCACCAACTAATCAGAACTTGCATATCTTCAAAAAACTATTCCCTAACCATACCCCATCATCTAACCAAACCGGTGAACCTTCAACTAATGACAATAATGTCCATGAGGTCCATGTTGTGTTTGACACCATACCATCCCTTTTGTAATTTCCTCCTATCCCCTCCATCAAGGATATTCTAGCATGAGATCCTTTACCCACAGAGGAGCCTATTTCATCTACTCCTTCACCCATAGAGGAGTCCCCTTTATCTCCCCCTTCACCCACGGAGGAGACCCCAATATCTACATACTCTATTTCATCACCCCCTCAAAACCTATCAAATTGAACTTAGTAGCATCTTCTAGATGGGGACCCAGTTCCACCTCCACCTATCACCACACATCCTCACCCACTTCCTATTTAGTGACCAACATCACCACCTCCACAAACCATTTATCCTTCTCCAAATTTTGAGATCAACATGGTCCGCATAAGACATTTAACTAAAACTCCACCTAAATGCCAATTTGTTGCTTTCTTTGCACAACACCAATATATGTCCTCATCGTTCTATTACATGTATTTTCACTACACTTATCATGAATCAGTTGCTCCTTCACCCCATATTAATATGGTTATAATTTCCACTCGCACCCGAAATAAAAAGGAAAGGAGAAAGCAACTAGCCCATTCACCAATCCTATTCCCAATATGCCAATCGCACCCGCACCAAAAATCACCATTAGGGGACACACATACCCTAATTCTAACTTGGTTTCCCATTATAGAATGATAAAACAACTTCACCAATCCCTCTAAAATGTATTTGTAAGACCTCATCCAAACCTCTAAATCTCATCGTCATGGAGGTTCTCGTAATCCATCGATGTTTTACCTAACAACCATACACTTGTGGCCTCCATTATAACCCCTCACCATGTTTCCTATCTCACCAATTCATCCCCTTCCTCTACACCCCATACAACTCATCAAGTAGCTTCCCTTAGTTTCTCTGACAATGAGATTATACCTCTCCAATCAAATGATCATGATCCCGCCCTTTTCATTTCCATCTATATTGATAATATATGCATTTGACGTGTTATGATTGATGGCAGTGCCAACATTAACATCATCTCCTCCCATGCATACAAAAAATGCACATCCCTTCCAATTAAATTCATAATAACCCAATTATGTTGCACTCATTCAATTATGTCATCACTTCCACCCTCGACACCATCATTCTCCACATTCGTGTGGGCCCTCGTAATATTTTGGAATTGTTTTATGTATCATAGGGAGACTTCTATTACAACTTGTTCCTAGGCCAACCTTGGATCCATGTCATTGGTTGTGTTCCTTCAATCTTACACCATTGTGTTAAATTTGAACATTAAGGACATAACTATACCATTCCAACTAACCCTTCACCATTCAAAATCTGCAACATGCTATATCGGCCTAATGACGTCCTTATATTGGTTAAGGCATCTACCAACTTTGCTACTTCTCCTTCAACCAAAACCCCATCCACCAATGATGCCACCACCTTTCCTACACCTAAGTCCTTTATTCCTTCTACAGATGACCCAACCACCAACCCATCGAGCCCTCAACTAACGAGTGCTTCTTCTTCACAATCATCTAGTGATTAATTTAATCTCATTACCCATATATCCACTACCAATCCCTTAGAAGGTGTTTTTCAATGTCTCACTTTGGGGGAGTACTACACTGCACAACATTAACACATTCCTTACTCCTCAAGAGTATGGTAACCTTAACAAACATCCTCGCTTATGACCACCACATAGTTGAGGTTTTCCCTTATGGTCCTCCCCACCTTTAGACAAACTTAAAATATGGGGACTAGATACTTTCACATACTCTCCGAATCACCTTCCCAAATGTGGCCATTTTCATCTTACCTCTAATATATTACCAGCCATTGCTTCGCCCACACCTTCCTCCATCATTGTGTGTGGAAGGGATTTAGCTTTGGTTTCTATGAACATGGCTTCCATACTGTCATCTCGTTCACCACACATAAACATAACGACTGAAGTGGTATTGGATTTTCCAAACCATCTTCCAAGAAAGCCCACATCAAACTCATTGAGGATGATAACCTTCCTTCACCCCATCTACCAAATTCACCACCTTCACCTACGGAATCTATGGATCTAAAATCCATCCCCCTAACTTTTTCTTTTCATGAACACTATTTCCTAGGACTTCGACTTATCAATGAGATGGCGAGGCTCCCTCTGCCCTTCCCTTCTTATATCCTAACATGATCAATGATTGTTAGGAAATAAGAGATAAAATATGTGGAATAATCCCTCACAGCATCGCAATAATAGAAACTAATATGAAGACAATATTATAGAACTCAAATAAAAGTGCGAATAAAATAACATAACACAAAGAGACAATATTTAACGTGGTTCACCCAATTTGGGCTACATCCACCAAGAATCACTTGCTCGATTTTATTACAAGCCACCACTCTCTCAATATAATACCCGATTTGTTTGGAGATATGCTCAAAAAAATCTATAGAATTCACACCGAATTCAAAACATATCGGCAATGTTACAATGTTACTACCATATCCAGAAAACCATATAAGTAGACAATCGCTTAAGAAGTTTTACAAAATCATGGGTATCAAAACCATGGGCAAAAGCGTCCCATAAACCTATGGGACAAAATCCCACCCATATGAGAAAAACATATTTCCCGGTATACATGAAAAGTTTACATTACTCTTAGTTTACAGCCTTCAACACTTTCACACATGAAAATAGGCTCCACAACCTAGCAATGACAATACACCTATCAACATCATTCATTATCAAGACGATGAGTCTATTCTCACCTACCTTAGTGTGGAGGATTCTTATATTCATCGGATCGTTACTTTTTGAGACACAATCCATGTTAAATGAATCGGCCATTGAAATCAATATTAAAACTTAGGACGACCCACACATATTAAAGATAGGCCAATCTTTAGATGTTGTTGAATAAGAAGCTTTTACTTATTTCCTCTGGGATCATAACAACACTTTTTCTTGGTCTACATTGATATGCCGGTATTGATCCAAACATTGTGGTCCACAATATTTTCACTATTCCGATGCCAAACCTGCGTGAAAAGAAGCCGCAGAAAATCCATCCTCTCAATTCCCTTCTTGTCAAAGAAGAACTCCAACACCTTCTTTTTGTTTCCTTCATCCTACCCATTGATTATCCCCAATGGATCTCTAACATTGTTCCTATCACAAAATCAATAGGGGACTCTACATTTACATGGATTTCCATGACCTTAACTTAGCTTTCCCTAAAGATGACTTTCCTCTACCTAGTATTGACCAACTAGTTGATCTCACCACCGGCCATGAGATGCTATCACTCATGGATGGTTTCTTGGGTTATAAAAAAATATTACTTGCCTCGGAAGATCAACACAAAACCACCTTCATCACTCCTTGGGAACCTTCTACTATTGAGTCATGCCCTTTGGCCTTAAAAATGCTAGTTCTACATATCAATGGGATATGACTTATATCTTTCATGACATCATGTATCGCATATTGGAAGATTACGTTGATGGTCTCTTTACTTAATCTAAACATCGAAGCTGAACACTTTTCCTTAAGGTCCTCAACCATATCATCAAGAACTATGTTTTCTTCAACCTAAGAAGTGTGTCTTTGTTGTTATCTCTAGTAATCTCCTTGGTTTTATCATTTTTTATGTGGTATAGAAGTTGATCCTGCTAAAATCAAGACTATCCTCAAAATTCCTCCACCTACTAGCCTTCATCAAATTCATAGTTTACAAGGTAAGTTACAATTTATTCATCGCTTTATTTTGTATCTTTTCAACCACTCCCACCCATTTCATCATCTCCTCAAAAAGGATGTCTCCTTCAAATGGGATGATGAATGCCATAAAGCCTTTGCAGCCTTAAAATATTACCTCCTCCAACCACCTATGCTCATTCCCCCAAAGGATGACCAACCATTTTACCTTTACCTTTCTACTACTGATCATTCCTTGAGTGCCATACTCTCTCATCGCGACAAGAAATACATGGAGCAATAATTTTATTTTATAAGCATTTTTATTTTGGAATATGAAACTAGATACACTTGTAAAAAAACTCTACTTAGCCTTAGCTTTTATTGCCACTAAGCTTTGACATTACCTTCTCAACCATAAAACATTTTTGTCACCAATATCGACCCCTTACATTACATGTACGTAAAATCCTACCAACATCAACATGCAGAACATTGAATCATGTTTCTTCCAAACCTCGACCTTAAATTCACTCATTAAAAATATGTCAAAGGAAAAACCCTCATTGACCAACTTACAGATACACACCTATTAGGAAATCAATCCTCTAATTTCTATTTCTCAGATGAATCAATTACTACCCTCTCTTTGGACGATACCATTTACAAGATGAACTTATTCTTCAATGGTTCCAAATGTCAGTGTAGAGGTGGTTCTGACGTTATCCTCTTTCCTTTTGATAATGAGCCTATGCAATTATCTTTCAAACTAGATTTTGAATGTACTAACGATATCACCGAATATGAAGCACTCATATTAGTTCTTCAAACTTCCATTACCTTAGACATTAAGTTAATTAATATCTTTGCAAAAACCAGCATGTAACAAAAGAGGAGAAAAGTAAATGGGGAAAATTTTCGTAATTGGCTTGGACCTTATTTTGTTACTCATACCTATGGATTTGGTGCTTATCATTTTTCTTCACTCGAAGGTAAAATAGAACCTAAGCACCTCAATTCTTTACATCTTTAACCATTCTATTGTTTAATCAAGTATTATATCATCTTCTTTCCATTAAGTGCTTATCGCTTGAGCACTATTCACCTTTGTTTATCTATTTTAAGGATCAATGACTAAACAAGAATCATGTGATTACCCATCACCTTTTAAGCCTTGTCTTAAATATGAGTATTATGTCTCTACTCATGGTATGATTATCATGAATAATTTTCATCAGTTTCAATATATAACCCCATGGTCATTCATCACTTAAACCCTCTCTTTCATAGTTAGCCTCTGTGTGTTATGGTTTTGTCTACAACACAAGAGCCTATCGGTCTCTATAGTCTTGTCCATGACCTAAAATTCCAAAGAAAAACAATTTCAAAATTAAAATGGGATTCAAATCCTTGATTCAAACTTCCATAAAAATAAGACTCTAAAAATGACATATATCATTTCTATCTTGCTTTATAAATATAATGCTCCCTCGAAGGACAAATATCTTGAGCTAGCTAGATTACACATAGTCTATCATACTAAGAAGACTATTCTTGTGAAAAATAAAATCAAATATTCGAGAAGATTCCCGCATCGATCAAATTCATGAATACCTCAAGGAGAACATCTACTCATCCCACATAAACTTCTCACATTGATCGAGTCTATCACAAAAAAAAAAATCAAAAGAAAAAAAGAAAAAGAAAAAGATTAAATGTTTCGTCATGGACTTTCCTATGTTGATATTGGGTCTCTTGCTAAATAGGCATGTTTTATCACACTAGGTTACGCTAAAACCAACCTGATTTCAACTTATTTCCTTTATTTACCCTAATTTTCTACCCTCTCAAGGGACGTGCCAAAAATGGGACATTTCGTCATCATGTGAATTTCTTCACCCTTCGACTATTCAATAAGGTAATGCCTTTAGGGTATTAATTTCATAAGCCCATCTATGGTATGGTAGACGTGTTATGGTTATTTCTAATTAAGTGGATCTTTTATTCACATCTTACCCTTTACCTTCTTCATTAATTTTTATTCTCCTATACAAGACTAGACCATCAACACCTACATGTTAAGAATTCCTCTTTTACCAACATCACCATACTTAAAATGACCTACACTCAACCATGCTTAATCGGCCTAAACTCAACAATGCCTAACTAAAATAGACTCAATCATGCCTAAAATATACCAAACCATCCCTCTACCTCATCATATTCTTCCCTATCTTAAGGAGAACTACATAGTCCGAGGCCACTTTTTGTCGAGGGCTATGTAGGCAACACTCGAGGAATGGGGCCCTTAGAGGTTAGCTCGAAACTCTTTACCCTAACCAATTTCCCCTCCATTTTTCCTATTCACATTCGACCTTAGATAGTTTTCATTTTCTACAACACTTGGAAATTAATACAAATATGCATACCTACCATTTCATCACATCATACATTAATCAGTTCACCATTCTATGATATCATCTACTTATAATTCTAAACCATAACATAAATTTACATCATCATTTATTTTCCATACTACCAATAAAATGGAAATTAAATCAAACCCAAAAACATGACCAAATCATACCTAATCGACCTAAAACTCCACCATGCCTAATCGACCCAACTCAATCAACCCTAAATTACCTATACAATTCCTTAATCAAGTTTATGGACATGTTATTTACCTATACTTCAGCCTTACATGTGTCATGACCTACATACCTTGACTAGAACTACATTTTGTGACCTTTGAACTAGTGTGATTGCTATACATTGTGATGTTGTTACCCATGTGGTTTATCCTCATGACCTTACCTTTCCTATTTCCATGTTGTTTATCCCGACGGACATTTGGTGCACCGGATCATACCTAAAAATTCCCGCACCTAACCTAATTTGTGTTTCTATACCATATCATGTACCCTGGATACCTGAAACACTTCCACCTTGTTTGGATAAACCTATCAACCTTAGGCGATGTAGTGTTTGCACACTCTTCTACCTAGTACTGTGTCATATTCTCTACATGTGTGTGCATTTGATTTCCATTACCTATTACCCAATTTGACCATTACCCATTACCCAGAGTTCCTATACCCTTACTTACTACCCACATACCTTCACTTTCATCACTTACATATTTATCAAACCACTCACCGAATCCATCAAACACCTCATCAGTTTCAGGTTTGAGGGGGATTACCTCTACCAACACTTGGGGTAATATAACTTTCATCCCTACTTGGGGAAATCTAACCTCCATTCACACCTAGAAAATAAATTTCCTATTTTTGTCGTGTCTCTTACAAATACAAGCTACAAAACAAAAAGGGAGAAAATGTAGATACCAAAATTAGGCCATACTCTCCTTTAAACCCCATTAATTAAATTTACCATACCCTACCTATTCATATCCCATAGTGTACAGGTTGATTAAATTAATTATCTTAATTAAATTAATTAATATCCTCACTTAACCACCTCACCTAGCCACCTCACTCAATGACCTACTCAAATCTCATTAATGACCTAAGACTGAGTGTAGACACCCATAATTACGCCCAAGTAATTTAAATACTTGAATTGCACTAATTATCCCCTTTCCCACAAATTGGTGACATATCACCAAAAGAGCCCATCTTCCCTCATATCATCATTAATTAATTACACTATGCTTTAATTAATTAAGTCACCTATCAATAAGTACCCTAATAAACGACCTTCTATTAATAAACCCCCTTTTATCTAGACTAATTAATTATTATTAATTAATTAGCTTCCCCTTTCATTTAACCAATAAATTAATATTTAATTGATTTAATCCCCTTTTATAGTCTAAATCATGTTAATATTCCTCTAAAAGATTCTATAAGCTTGCACATCTATTAATTAAATCATCTTGATTAATTAATAGGCCCCCTTTATCCACATGGGTCACTAATGGACAAATTAAACCCTCCTAAAGTTAACTCAACCCTATCTAAACCCCCCTTATCCACAACTAACTCAACATCTCTATTATCCCACATGCAAAGGGATGTACCGTTTCCTTTATCCATTAGGCTATATAAAGATCCCTCCTCCTACCTTTACACTTACACCTAAATTCCTTGAGAAGACAAAAGCAAAGCACATAGCAAATAGACTAATAGCTTTCCTTTGTTATTCTTGAGAATTCACCACTTGAAGAGTTAAGCCTCTTTTTCTATCCAAAGTGCTTAGGTCATATGGGAAGAGTCCATTTGTGCTTAAAATACGGAACCTAGGTTTAGAAATTCAAATCAAAAGATTCCCATTACAACTAAACCTTGATTTTTTCTTCATGCTAGAGAGCCCATACAAGTAACTTGTTCCCCACCTTGATCTCATAGTCGGTCATGATTTAGACACTTCTGATCCAAATTATTATTTGAGTTCCCCCCACTCTTCTTCTAATTCTAATCCAAACATTTCCTCTTCTTTTAAGGATTCCAATCCAAATATTTCCTTAGAATATTCTAATGATTTAGATCCAAACTACTATTCAGATTCATCTAATTCAACTCCTAATTCATCTAATGTGACTCCTATGTCATGGTCCTCCCTATCTTCGCAGGAACCTCTTCATCATACATTTAATATGACTCTACATTGTGTTCCTCCCTTTCTTTATAGGACCCTTTTATCGGGTCGCCTCGATGACATCTTCTTCCTTTGAAGATACGTGCGACTCCAAATCCATCCAATCAAACATCTAATATAATTCTTGAATCGTGGTCCTCTCTTTCTTTGCAGGACCCTTGTTATTATTCATCCAATACAATTCTTGAATCATGGTCCTCCCCTTCTTCACAGGACCTTCTTCATCAATCACCCCCAATAAGTCTTCCTCCTTTGAAGATTCGTGTGACTCAAAGTCCTTCGATTCAAACATTTGAATCGACCCATGTGTCACAATATATAGACTTTGGACTTAATCCTACTAGTTTACATATGATATACCATCATATAGGTAGGTCCACACCACCTTCTTCTACTCTGAGACATCTAGCTACACATCTTCTTCTTCCCCACATCATCTTCTTCTATCAATCATCATCAAACATCTTCTAATTCTTCCACACCATTTTAACCTATTTATTCCAATCAACCCCTGGTGGTCAATCAACAACTCATACCGATTGATCTCTTTCACAATGAAGAAATAATCAGGGCATTTATAAGGGCATATGAAGATATTCCTTTAGCATATTACGAGAAAGGATTCTCTTTAGACTTTGATGCGTCTACATATTTTGAGGAAAAGTTTGATTCCTTTTATCAAGAAACAGAGGAAGAGCCTCAGATCATACAACTTGATCCTCGTCTTATTCTTTCATCTTCACATTCTTCATTATGTGATTAAACTCCTTACTCTTGCATTGATCCATGGCCTATCTTATCATCACCCAATAACTATTTTTCTATCATAATTCCTTAATCACAATCTCTTATGGGTTCAATGCTAAGTATCCCTTCATCTTCATCTAGGTGTGGGTCACCTTCTAGTAGCCCTCCCTCTACTATTTGTGGGAAATTTTTGAGTAGTCCACTATCTTCTATTCTTGGGGCACATCCAACTAGCCCCTTATCTTCTATGTATGGATCACCCCTGGGTAGTCCATCATCTTCTATTCTTGGGCCACATCCTAGTAGTCCATCATCTTACATCTATGGGTCACGTCCTAGTAGCCCTTCTTCTTCTATTCTTGGGCCACATCCTAGTAGCCCTTCATCTTCTATCTATGGGTCATGTCCTAGTAGCCCTTCTTCTTCTATTCTTGGGCCACATCCTAGTAGCCCTTCATCTTCTATCTATGGCTCACCTCCTAGTAGCCCATCTTCTTCAATCCTTGGACCGTATCCTTTTCATCAATCACATTATTCTTCTACCAAAGATTGTGGCAAGCCCACTACCATTCCTCTCATCAATTCTAAATGTCCACATTCTTCTCCCACTTCTCGGGATTAGACAAGTCAAGCATTAGCTTATAAGAAACCCAAACAGGTTCTTTATCAAGCCAAGATACAAAATACGAAGAGATTCAAAGCTACCAACAACTCCAATGATCATAAAATCCAAAATCAAACGTGATTCCAGAATGCACACCAACATACCCATCAAGTATGGTGCAAAGTGTAGAAACCTATGGATAGGGAACTCAAACTCCCACATACGAAACCCATGTTTCAAAACAAATCACATTCATTTGTTGAGTGTGAACTCACCATGATCATCAAGATCGGGGATCATATCACTCTTGATAAACAAACACGCTTAGTCTCCCTTATCAAGGAAGTCACACACATCGTTGTTGGATCCTATCATACAGATTAACATTGTTGGTCCCAACTTCCAAAACATCTAAAAATTTAAAAAAAATCATAAAATAGTTCAAAAATATAAAAAACATGAGAAAACACAACAAAAATCAAAGGCACAAGGATCAAACATTGCAATAAGGTATTTGCGTACACATGGATGTTTCTTTCTTCCCTTCCTTTTATTCTTCTACAAGTCTTCCTACCATTTTCATCCCTTCGGTGATATTTTGGTTAGCTTATTCACATGCATTTTGTGACATTTATCTCTATGGTATCCATTTGACCTCGGTCTTTTATCACCTTGGTAAGTTAAAGAACGACCGACCTCTTAGAGATCCTATCACATTCACCATTGAATAAACTTGTTGCAAAGAACTTTTGGACATATTTTTTAACACTAACCATTGTCATCATCAAAATCACCTCCACCTCCTTCCATCAAATCAAAGTGGTTCTTAATCCCTTGTCAAACAAGAGAGCTGAAATAAGTTTTCAGAAAGCAAAAGAATCAAAATCAATCAAAAATCAAAAGCTGAAAGATAAAAGCAAAAAGAAAATTGATATATTACTCTCTCTTGGGGTATTTCCAATAATCTCTATCAGGGATATGGATGCCTGACTTGAAATAGAGCAATGTTGTGATTAGAATCAAATGCATCTCCATCGGGGCTATGGATGCACGGCTAGTGAGAAAGCAATGTACGACTATCCTTCCGCCCTTCATTCACAAAATCACCTATAAAATAAATCATTCCTACACATTGGCTAAGGTATCTTCACTTGTCTATTAAATTTTCCCTTCAAGAGGTAATAAATTCCACATGCACACACTAGATATCTATGAGTAAATAGGACTAGTATGTTACCAAGTGTCTTTTTCGATCTTGTTTAGACTTTTACTCTAGTCCATATCTCATTTCATAATTTGTGCCTTTGGCTAATTACTTCTTCATCGCGAGGATTCTAAGCTACATTCATATCATTCACATTGTTCTTCTACTTCATTTAACATCCATGTGTATAAGATTACTTGTTTGCCATGTTAGCGGACATGTTTGTCACCGTTCACAAAACAAGCTTCTCCTTCCTATATATCATGTGCTTTTAGGCCATCTTATGTTGGAGGCATCCTTTCTTCTTCCCAACACTTCATTATTTTACGTTCACCATCATGTTGAACCTATCCATAATGGCCTTGGGTCCCGCTTCTACACTCGTGAAGAGTTTTCCTTTGAATACTCCCACCTAATCGCTAGGGAATTTTTGCATCTTCACCTTTCTCACACACACGTGGCCTTATGCCCTTGTACATCCCATATATCACTAGGGGCATCCATGCTTCCTCATCTTCTTGTACATAGTTTTAGAAAACTTTCAAAATCAACCAAAACATTCAAATATGTTAGAAAAATCATCAAAAACATTCAAATATGTTTTAGAAAACTTCTAAAAATTGAAAATCATCCTACAAAATGTCACTCTTTGGTTCTCACTTGTTCATGTGTGTGACTTGCAGATCATCTTGATCTACCTCCATCAACAAAATCTAGGTTGCTTACTTTATATCGTACTGGGAAAAATAAGTTGTCTGCAGTCTTGTTTCAGTAGTGCACATTTCTTTTCCATCAGACCCAAGTGTCCTCCATTATTACCCTCACATGTATCCTTGCTTGGGGCACCATCATCAACCCTTATCGTTAATTTACATAGGTCATAACTGAAGCTCGATAATAAAAACATTACATCATGTTTCTCTGTTAGTTTAGCTTATCTACTTTACCGTATTGTATTACATTTTGTATGTTCGGGGAATTAGGCATCTTTGACTTTCTCTTATTGCATTGCATTTTGTATGTTGCATGGAGTAAATGTTTTCAGCAATGGTCAATTGTTCGTAGTATGGATTTTCATGTCATTCTACTTTTTCATATGCTTATATTTTTCATAAGGACCAATGACGTAGATCTCTTGGCAATATGATGACACCGAAGGTGTTCTAATGCATAGGCTAGAGGCTAAGCTCTTCTCTCCACTTCTCCATATTTCTTCTACATCAATTTCCTCTCACCATTATTCTTCTACTTCACCTGGGGATTCTTCCCTGCCCATTCTTCTATCTATTTCTCACCTTTTTTATCGTTGATCGTCTTCCTTCATCACCCCATTGACACTCGAGGGGGCATCTCTCCCTCCTACTAATTTTCCTTTTATCCCTTCAAAATTTTCATCCATCTACTATCTTTAAAGTGGCATCACTTACGCCACCCCAAAGAGGGGCAAATGTAGACACCCATTATTACACCCGAGGAATTTAAATAATTGAATTGCGCTAATTATCCCCTTTCCCACAAATTGGTGACATATCACCAAAAGACCCCATCTTCCCTCATATTGTCATTAATTAATTACACTACGCTAATTAATTAAGTCACCTATCCAATAAATACCCTAATTAAGTCACCTATCCAATAAATACCTAATTAAGGACCTTCCATTAATAAACCCCCTTTTATCTAGACTAATTAATTATTACTAATTAATAAGCTTCCCCTTTCATTTAACCAATAAATCAATATTTAATTGATTTAATCCCTTTATAGTCTAAATCATGTTAATATTCCTCTAAAATCTTCTATAATCTTGCACATCTATTAATTAAATCATCTTGATTAATTAATAGACCCCCTTTATCCACATGGGTCACTAATGGACAAATTAAACCCTCTTAAAGTTAACTCAACCCTATCTAAACCCCCTTATCCACAAATAACTCAACATATCTATTATCCCACATGCAAATGGATGTACCATTTCCTTTATCCATTGGGCTATATAAAGATCCCTCCTCCTACCTTTACACTTACACCTAAATTCCTTGAGAAGACAAAAGCAAAGCACATAGCAAATAGACTAAAAGCTTTCCTTTGTTATTCTTGAGAATTCACCACTTGAAGAGTTAAGCCTCTTTTTCTAGCCAAAGTGCTTAGGTCATATGGGAAGAGTAAAAAGGGTCTTGTAGCCCAATTTTGATAAGCTCACATTCCTAGGTTCTTGGAATATTAAAAAAACAACCAATTTGGTTGTCATGGATCCTACATAGGTCCATTCGATTTTGTCGTTAATCCAAAGAGTAGAGGTTTTTGACAAATGTGCATGCTTATTTTGATTTATGATTTAAATTTTTAAATGCAAATAATGTTATTATCTAACCTTGTTTAGCTCTTATCTTGATTGTGCTTTAGACTTTTCTTTAACTTTGTTAATTAAGACTACTAGGTGTTACTATTTATTTTTATTAACTTAGCTTAATAAACCTATCCTAACTAACTAACTACGACTTAGTTTAAACCTAGACTTAACTCCTATTAAAAAACCTAAAAAGGAATCCTACTTATCTTGTTATGATCTATCACTCGAGATTCAACATAAGGTTAGAGATCACGCCAAAAATAGCAACAATCAGGCTATTTTTGGAAAACCTAGATATTCTAGCCTTGACCGAGCGCTAGTTATATCTCATCCAACGTCGGTCACCCAACCTTTGCTAGTTAGGTTAAATACATTTCCAAAATACTTTTCCCAAGTTGATCAATTCATTCAGGATCTCATTTTCTTCCGAGAGACTTAGAGCACTTGAATTTATTTATCCCTAAAAAAAAGAAACATAGGAGCACTACCAACATTGATCACCATTCATCATCCTCCTCATGATCATAGATTCAAAACAAAGAGGCAAGAAGGTCTGATTTTCCACGACACAAATACAATGGCTCTTCTCTCTAGATCTCTATTGTTACCATCTTCATCACCTACGTCCTCTAATCTATTTTCCAATAAGTATTTAACATCTCTACATTAAATCTCTAGTTTTTGTGTAGATTTATTTATTCATCTCAGTAGTTTATTTCTCTCCACACCCATATACTCCCTTCCTTCCATCAACCCATCACTTGATCATACCTAGAATTTTCACCCATTTTCATCCTCTCCTGATCATCTCTGAGTCCTCAAAACCATTTTATGACCCCACCCTCACCATTTCCAACCTTTGTGCAATCACAGGGAGTATGGAAAACCAATTCTAGTAACTTTATGATAATTTCCCTACCAACGTCGGTTAGCCAACCGACATCAATCAATATTCCTAACTATCATTGGTCCATCGGTGACACCGATTACTATGTCCACAATATAGCTTAGACCAACAAGCTAATACCCACTTCCTAATAGCCTTGAATTATTTCTAAACCTTACTAGACCTTACCTAGACCTTGTACCAAATCGTAACTCAACATCAACCACCAACCCTCCCGTTTTGAACTTAAGAAACCTTTTGAATGACCTTTCTTATTGTTTTGTGTGAGATACCTAAATCATTTCAATTCTAATAGGATATTTACTTAATGTATGTGTTAGTGCAAATCTAAAGCACCCCTAAATGACCTTGAACTATAGTCCAAAATTGGGTCACTTAGTGTGATTGCACAACATTGAGTTTTCTCCAAGGTGTGGGACCTTGCAAGGTGATAAAAATATCAAGAGAAAATGGTTCTTACCCCTATGTTTAGGTGTATGCATGAAATTTTTGCAGAGATTCTAATTCAAAATTTCTACTCTAAAACTACCAAGGAGACAGGGTTAAGAGAAAACATGGAAATCAAAACAAAACTAAGAAAAATAGAACAATGATACACCAAAGGAGTGTTGGAATTATTTCTTTGTAAATAGACATAGATCATAAGAATGCAGCACTAGAACATGAACAAATTTCCAAAATATAATGAAGGATCGAAGGAAATAATAAACACAACAAAGGATTGAAAATTCATTCACAGAGCATGTTTTATCATTCCTAGTTTTGATACAATGCATTACAATGGAAAGGAGGAAAAAATGTATTGGACTTCCAATGGGAGGCCGAAACTCCATGAATTAACATGCAAAGGGGAAGAGGGGAGTCTGCAAGAACAAAAACATTCAACATTACAAAATGAGCGAAGCGGCTTTATATCGATCAAAGCGAGAATGAAGAAAGATGTAAAAATGTGGGCAAATTGATTTGACATCTCCAACCATCAACAAGATTCATTAAAATATCAAGGGCACCCTCAAAAATCCATTTTTCGATGATTTTGGCCATCTTTGGAGAAGAATCGGATGCCATACTTCATCAATTTTGGTGGTTGGGGGTCGGTTCTACATTTTTGTGCTAGAGACATTTCCTCAATTTTCTCCCTCCAAATTTGCCCAAAAATAAAAATTGAATCTTCTATAGTTTAGAGGGTGTTGATATCTTTCCAATGGTACCCAATTTGATGAATTTTGACCACTGGATCGAAAGATATGACCTTTTGAAATTTTGCGGCCAAATTAGGGCAAAAATGGTGAAAAACGGGTCCGTGGGCTCAACCTTTCCTTTTTCCCTTTTTTGTAAAATTTACAAAAAGTCTCAAAAAAACCCCATGGCCTCGTAGGGGAAAAGTGCCACATGGTATTAAAAGGGCTTCGCGGTCTAAAGATCACTTTTGCACTAAAAGCACAAAAAATGTTAAAGTTTAAAATACCTCCCGCAGCCCATGCAACCCCACTTCCTACTTTGACTTTGACTTTTGGTCTCTAGCAAAAGTGCGGGTCACCTTGTGACTTTTTCCCTTTGGAATGAAAAATGGTTAAGTTCTAAATTCCCTCCGATCCTCTACCTTCTCGCTTTGCTTAATATGCGGCCACGTGTCCTCCTCGGACCTTAGGCAAATTTTCTTCCTTTGTGCCTTTGCGGGCTCATGGGCTGAAAATTACCTTTGTGCCCTCTTAGCCAAAAAGACTAAGTATCAAAAGTCTTCCAACTTCTGCCGACCCATAATCTCCTTTGGAAAAATTTCTTCCTTAGCTCTGCGGACCCACCTAGGGCAAATTTTCACTGTAAACTCCGCCGAGCCATAACTCAAAAATACAAGGAGTTAGGAGGACTTCTTTACCTTTCTGGAAAGGGGAAGAAAAATCCTATCTGATGAAACCATCTCCAGGAAATTTTGAGTGCTTTAAATTTGCAAAAATATGCCTGCAGAAAAAGGAAGGAAGAATGAAGGCAAGTTAACCAAAACAAGCATGGGCTTATTTTGGATAACAATTTTGGCGACTCAGAGGGGTCATCTACCTGCTAGATGAAGTGACCAGCTTCTGAAGCAATCCATTGGGCATGGAGTCATGAACTCAAATTCTTGTTACTCTCAATTCATTAGAAAATATCTAAGATGAAGATTGTGAGAGTAGAAAATTACTTTGACCTAGAACATGATCTGCAAAATATGCATCCTTGGGGCAACAAAACCTATGCCAAAGCACTTAGGGAAATGTAAATCTAAGCTACAACAAAACAATGTGCATAATAACTTGGAGGAATGAAAAAAATCTAAGCTAATATATATAAGGTGAGAAGTTTCCCTTCTAGTAGCAATGCTTTAGATGGATTCCATTAACTAGAATCTGCAATTCCTCACCATCCAATGTAGACAATTGGAAGGCATTGCTATTTTTCCATTTTGTGACCATGTAGGGGCCACTCCAAATTGCATCAAATTTTTTTGTCTTCTGGCTTTTCTCGGTCTGCATCCCATTTCAACACTAAATCTCCAACTTGGAAAGTTCTATCCTTAGCTTTCCTATCAAAGCTTCTCTTGATCAATGCTTGGTCCTTTTCCATTATTTGGGCTGCATGCTCTCTAATTTCTTGGAGTTCCATCAATTTTGCATATCTAACCTCCATGGGCTCACACTCCAACAATTCCAATTGCTTCATGAGTTCCAATGTTGGTAACTCAAGTGATATAGGCAAGACTGCCTCTTTCCCATAAACAAGTCTAAATGGAGAGTTACCTGTGGATCTCTTGGGAGTTATCCTATTAGCCCATAGAGCTGATTTGAGCTTAGTGTGCCAAGTCCTTTGATTTTCATCAAGAGTCCTCTTGATGATCTTTAATAGATTCTTGTTTGTGGACTCATCTTGGCCATTACCTTGAGGGTAATAATTTGATGAAGTGATCAAATAGATCCCATTTCTAACATCCCATTCAGTTACCTTTGATCCTATGAATGCTAACACATTATCTGATATTATAGTGGCAGGTATACCAAATTTGGTTGTTATCCCCTCATATAAGTCTAGAATGCTAGATTCATTTACCTCTTTGAGTGCCACTGCCTCAGTCCATTTGGTGAAGTAGTTTGTTGTTGTTAGAATCCATTTGTGCCCTTGGTTTGAGTTTAGATTAATGAATCCAATGAAGTCCAAACCCCATTACATGAATGGTTGGTCAACTGAGATTGGGTGCAATGGAAGTGCTGCTAACCTCTCTTTGCTTGTGAATAATGCACAATTCTTACACCTCTTGATCCATGCATAACAATCACTAAACACTTTGGGCCAATAATAACCAGCCTTCATGATCTTGAGATCTATCACTCTTGGAGAAAAATGACCCCCAGCTGATCCATCATGGAATTATTCTAACATTTTCTCAATCTGATTTGTCCCAAATGCATCTCGAAACACTCCATTGATATCCTTTTTGAACAAGACACCATCAACAAGTGCATACGGAATATCCTGCAATTTGAAGTGTCTTATTTTGGATTTGTTCATCTTTGGAGGGCATATGCCTATTTGTAAGAAGTGCATTATGTCTTGGGTCCAACAAGGAGTGAGCACACCACCATTTTCTTCTTGAACATCTCTTTGTTCTTGGTTGTCTTACTGACACCAAAACAACATTCTTCTCTTTGTTTTCTTCAATTGGTTGACTCAAGGCCAATTTCTCACACAATCCCTTTCCTTAGACTAGCTTGGTGATTTTATCTCAATTTCATACTCCATGACACAAGTAATCCACCCTACACATTTTTCATTTAGATCTTTATTGAGGAGGAAGTCTTTAACTCCCACATGAGAAACTAGCAGTTGAACCTTGTTGTTTGAAACTAGATGCTTAAATTTCTTTAAGCTCCTAATCATTGCAAGAACATGCTTCTCAATGAAGGAATACCTTACTTCATAGTCCTCCAAGCTTTGGCTAAAGAAGGAAATTGGATGCTCTGCATTTTCTTCATTCTGCTGTACTAAAATTGTAGAAATTGTATCATCACCACCAAATGCATAAAGGATGAAGTCTTTGGAGAAATCTGGGTTAATGAGAGTTGGATCCTATGAGATATCTTCTTTGATTACCTCAAAACTTTCCTTACCTTCAACTATCCATTTGAATGCCACACTTTTCTTCAACATCATAGTTATTGGCTTGACAAGGGCTACAAAGTTTGGAACAAACCTTCAAACAAAATTGATTCTTCCCAAGAAACTTTGAAGAGCCTTCTTATGACTTGGCAATGGTAGTGCTCTTATTACTTCAACCCTCTCTAGATCAATTGCTAACCCTTCTTTGGAAACAATGTGGCCTAGGAGCTTACCTTCATGAGATAGGAATATGCATTTTTTGGGATTCAAGGATACCCCAAATCTTCTACATCTTTGGAACACTTGTCTCAAATGAAAGAGATGGTCTATTGTACTTTTAGAAAATACAATAATATCATCTAGGTATATCAACACTATTTTTTGATCAATCCCTTGAATTTCATATCCATTGCCCTTTGGAAAGTAGCTCCAGCGTTAGATAGCCCAAATGGAATTTTTCTATATGCATAGGTTCCCCATTTGGTGGTGAAGGTTGTTTTTAACTGATCATCTTCCTTTACCATGATCTGATTATACTCGAATAACCATCTAGAAATGAAAACCTCTTAGAGCTATGTTCAAATATGCTCCATAGAAGGAAGTGGGTAATGATCCTTGAGGGATTCTATATTCAAATCTCTAAAGTCTACACGTAACCTAATTTCTTCACTCTTCTTTCTAACTAGAACCAAGTTTTGCAACCCAGCTTGAATGCTTGATGGGGAATATGATACTTTCCTCTATTAACTTATTCAATTCCTTCTTCATGAGAGGCTCAATGTGTGGATTGACCAGTCTCTTTTTTTCCTAATGGGCTTAGCACTTGGATCTAGTTCAATTGTATGTTGAGATAGCTTGGGATTGAAACCTCTCAAGTCTTCATAGCTCCAAGAAAATACATCTCGAGAACTCTTGGAAAATTTGCATGAATTCATACCTTTCTTGCTCGGTTTCCACTTTACCAATTTGAAGTGACTTTCCTTCTCCAACTGAGATGGGCTCTGAATCCTCTCCCTTGACTTGGATGTTTGCTTTCTCCTTCCTAAATTGATCATTAGGATTAAAGATAGACTCTAAAGTCACAAGTCATTTTGGTAGTTTGTTGGTTCTTAGCTGTACCACTTGATCACCATATTGTTGTTCCAACTTTTCCTAATTTTTGGCTAAGAACTCAGCTTCCTCTTACAAGAAATTGATGATTTGTTGGTCACTCTCAAACACTTTCCAACTTGCATTATTTTTGGAACTAATGGCCTCACAATCACATGGATGTTTGGCTGCATTTTATCTCTTTTGATACTTTCCACAACATCAAAATTTGCTCCAACTGTTGCAAGCCTATCAACAACTTGGTTCTCTTTCCTAGGAATGGAGTTGATGCCAAAGCCCTCAAAATCCTCAATGAGATCCCACACCCTATTCTTATAACTCTTGAGTAGGTCATTCTTGGCAGCATGCTATCCTTTAACTTGATTAACAATCAGCTCACTATCACCAAAGACTTGTAAGTTTTTGATGCCTCTCTTCCTTGACCAATGCAATCCATGTATCAAAGCTTCATATTCAACAAAGTGTTGTTAGAACATGCAAACTGAAATCTAAAAGCTGAATAATACTTAATTCCTTGAGGTGAAACAAGCATAGCTCCTCCTCCTACACCTTGTCTACTTCTTGATCCATCAAAGAACAACTACCATACCTCATTGTCATCTTTATGGTCTAGCTTGGTGATGCTAGGAAGAGGTTGATTTTCTTCATGCATGTAATAGACTCCTAGTTCAGATTCCTCTATTTCCTTATAGGGATCAAAATCATGTACCTTTCTTGCCCATTTATCAAGAGTCAAATCTAGAATGCTTCCAAATTTTGTGTCAACTTCATGTGTGCTTGGATAATCCTCTTGATCAAACGTTGAATAGTTGGCATTGATTGGGCTTGGAGTATGAGGCTCAATGTGAAAGTTTTCAATAGGTTCGGACCTGATTGTGGCCTTGGCTCCATACCTTATCCTAAAAACATGTGTGACCAATCAACATATAGGTAGCCTCCAATTCTAGCTATGAAATCCCTTGGTAAACATATGGCAAACAGTGGTGAAAAATCTATCACTAACACATCTTACAAAATAGTGACATTGGGGCATGCATGTAAAGTAAGGCTCAAATATTTAATTACCCCAACTATTACTACTACTGTCCCATCTAATTGCACCACCCCTTGGAGGTGACTTCATATTGAAGGCCCAATTGATCAACTATTTTCTTGGGCATCACGGAACTACTTGCCCCAAAATCAATCATACAATTATGTACTAGTTTATCCCCAATGATCAATGAAACATAGAATGGAGGGGGCTTCAAATTTTACCTTTCTATCCTCCATGATTCCCCTCAGGCTGAGTAGCATTTGTGAGTACCTTCTCTTGCATATGAGCTAGCTGATTTGAGGTTGACCAATTCTTCATGGCAGCTTGTAATAGATCCCTTTGTCCTAGGATGGATAGTGACTCCCACATAGATATGTTCACATTGGTCTTCTTCATTTGTTCAATGATGTTAAATGGGGATGAACCATCTCTTTGCTTCCCTTTAGTCTACACATTCTTTTCTTGTACATGGGCTACAACAATGGCATTTGAGTTGGTCTAGAAGGTGGCTTGGGTTGTCCTTGCACATTTGGAAATGCATTTTCTTGCAACACCTTGTGGAGTGATGGAAGGTTATGAATCACTTGGATCTAATGACTTCCCTTCTTCAATATTCCTCTTCTTTGGTGTGTGTTAGTTTCTACACTCGAGAAGGTGTTTGATTCATACCACAAAAATCTTCACCTGCCAATTCACAAGTGTAGTCTCATTTAGAGTTGTATCTTGTTGAGATGTCCCTTGTTGTTGGTTTGTTTCTCAACTCGCTTCACTCTCTACACCAGTTGTTGTCACCATCAAAGCTTGGTTCAAAGCACCATTGAAGCACATAGATTGGTTATGAGGTTCACTATATGGGAAACACCAATCATACTCTTGAGCTATATTATTTTACACTGGCACTAAGGCTTTAGAGGTAGATGCAACATTGGGGTTATAGGGCTGAAATGGTTTATTGGCAGGAGGCCTTACTTGATTTTGATTTGTAGTTGGGTTGGGTGGCCTATTAGGCTGATATGGTTGTGTATTAGGCTGGGTTTGAGGCTGATAAGAAGGCCTAAAACTTTAAGCTTGTTGCCTCTTGAGTGTAACCATCTGTTATCCTTCAAAATTGAGAAGGGTAATTTTCAGGTAACCATACCAAAAATTTTGTTTTGGTCCCCGAAAGAAGTCTATTAGCGTTCAAAATGGCCTAAAACTCCCTTTCGAAAATCAATTTTTTAGAACTTAGCCATTTTCAGCTTTTCTCAACTAGGCGCAAGAAATGTTGTGTCGACATCATGAAATGTCCGCCCCTTTGAAAACCCTTTGGCATAGGAAATGACATGTCAACATCAATGAAGTTGTGCCCCTTTGGTGCAGGAAATGACATGTCAACATCATTAAACATGTGCCTAGTATGTGTGTTAAGGCACGAGAAATTATGTGTTGACATCAAGAAATGTGTGCTAAGGTGCTGAAAGTATTATGTCAACACTAATAAACTTGTGCCAAGGTGCATTTTAACCCGTGTCGATACTCTGAAATGCGCAACAAAGAAAGTTGGTGAAATAATAAATGCCAATTTTCTTATAAATAGGCACTCAACACCTATCATTTTCACAAATTAAAAATTATGAAAAGTGTTTTCTTTGTGCCTGTCGAGTTGTTCTTATCACCACGCGTGTCATTTTTTGAGCTTGTGGACCCCAACGTCATCCTTCATCCTTTATAAAACTAGGTAAGTGGCTTCTGTCATCCTTGTTGTTGTTATGGTTTTTGTTTTTGGTTATGTTAGGTTTTAGGGTTGTTAAAGGATTAAACCTAAAAAGAAGAACTTAACAATCTGTAAATCAATTAGGAATCCCTTTTCCTCTCCTTCCAGATCTGTAAATCTAGAAGTACCTTGCCTCTGAAGAAACCAAAAACTCATCTTTTCCTTCCTGTTGCCTTGCCAAAACAAACCCTCTCTTTACCATCTGAGATATCCAAAAAGAGAGAAAGAGAAAGAAAGAAAATAATCTAAGTTGTTAAAACTAAAATTATACCTTGGCGCATTGTCCTTCCTTGCAACATCTACCAAAATCCCACCTTGGCACACTATCTTTTCTTGTAACATGACCCTAACCCGTGCCAGTTTAAAAACACTTAGCAGCTTTTGTAGGGTGCAGGCGCATCCTGCACAACATCAACATAGGATGTTGTGTGCTTCAAATCTGTGCCAAGTTCTTTTCCTTGGCGCATTGATTTCCTTTGCAACATATTCCAAATTTTTCCTTGGGCACACTTAAAACCCATGCAACATAGACTTTTCCTGCACCCCACTAAAGAAAATTTCCTAAGGCATAGGCACATATTCCTTAACATCAACATGACATGTTGTATGTTGTAAACCGTGCCTTACACTTTACCCTTTGGCACTAATTTCTATCATGCTACAACTTTCAAAAGTGTGCCCTTTCTAAACTTGGCGCAACTTATGCTATGAACTGTGCCTTGCACCCTAAGCCTTATAATTACTCATTCTTATTTCTGTAAGATTTATTTATGAATAACATGATGGTTGGCATGGATCTTCTATGTTGGACCTCCTTGATCCTTCTTGTAGAATAACAACAGCCATCCTTGAGCTCACACATGTCTTCATCAAGCAAGAAACCAACCAAGTCTAAAGGAAAAGCAAAGCTGATAGAACAAGAGATGAAGTACAAATATCAGAAAGTTAGTATGCATGACTCATATGTAGAGGGTGATATCGACATCAAGGACTCTGAGTTGGGGCATATTGATATGGATGACTTCTTGACAAGGACCAACTTAGCAAGCACTGGCCCATGGATGAACAAGTTAGTGGGTAGTGGATTGCACTTTAAACTAGGTGCCGGTAAGTGATGTAAACAATGAGTTCATCATGTTGGTGGCTCAATGCTATAACAAGGAAACTAGATGTGTCGAAGATAAGGAGGGAAATATGATCATCAACCTCATAGCCTGACACTTTGAAATAACCCTGGGCATTCCTCATCACAGGCAATATGTTGCCATAAGTCTAGAAAAGCGTAAGAAGGCCTCAAGCGAAAGTGACGAAAATGCATGCAAATGATGAATGAACTTTACCTAAAGAACAAGAAGCCGGTGAGCAGGTGGCCATAGACCATCCACCACAGTGAATTCAATGAGGAATTGAGTGATACTATCACCTTCCTGAATAGAGTATTTAGGCTTCCTGATGCCCATTATTTCCACAAATGGATGTTGAGGTATGCGAGATACCATGAGCAAAAATATGCCTAATCAATGTTTTTTTGGGGTGAAATCATCAATGACACCATCTCCCAAAGAACGAGGTCCTAACAACTAGGAAGTTATATATGAATTCCTACGTTGTATATGTTGTAAGCATTGACAAGATATTTCACATGCCCACTCAAAATGGGGTAGGGCCCTAGGTCAAAATATATGAATACTACCCAAAGTTGAAGCTCAAGGCTAGCATCTCCCAGTTCTCCAAGATTAAATACACCTTCTTCTATGAGGTGATCTACCTACTGAGGCCAAATATGAGACACGGTCAGACCAGCCCGAGCGTGATTTCTGCCACAAAGAAATGGGGAGCATTGTTCACACAGTTCCCCACATTCACATATCTCAGGGCAGTGAATTTCGAGGGGGAACCGATGAAGCTACCAAGGTATGCAGGGCCAAAATTGGTTCTCTTGGAGTTGTTAAGTTAACTAATCTCATACAATGAGAAGTGCATGAAGAGAAAGAAAGGAGGAACTCCATTCCCCCTTATAGTTGGCCGATACACCTACACCACACTGGCTAAATTTGAAGCACAACTTCCCAACAAGGCCTACCTTCAAGCGCCAAAGTTGCCTTCAAGGGCCAAAATTGATCCCATCCATGTTCCTGAGATCAAGGACATCTAGATCGACCTAACACATGAAATAGATATCAGGTGAAAGGATCACTCTCGACTGGCTCTAGAGGAGATCATCCACTATGGCGTAGCCATCATTCGAAAGGGTTTCAATAGAATAATCAAGATATTGATCATGTTTACCTTGACAAGGATGGGTATGATTGGCCATTCGCAGATATCGATAGAGCCAAGGTTCCAAAAACAATTCGAGAAAGGGTTAAGCACACGTTGCAGCGCACTAAGCATTGGTGCAAACAGAATGGTCTCACCTACCTCAAGGTAGATTTCACTACTTCTCCTTTAGGTAGAGCACCTCCAAGACTGGCCCAAGTGCTGAAAGGAAAAGGGAAAGACAAGGAGGGATAATCAAGCAAGCAAGAAGAAGCTCCTCAAACCCCTCCTACTACCTCTGAGAAACAAGTGGTTGACTTGGTGTCTCCAGGTAAAGAAGAAGAGACCATCAAATTTTCAATGGATACATCCACTCAGGATGTCATCATAGCTACAAATTTTGAGGTATCCACCATTCCTTCTTCCACTCTTTCTCCTCCTCCTATCATTAAAGAATCTATTCTTATGGATGTGTCTTCTTCTCTCCCTTCCTCCCTTCCATCTCCCACCTCTTCCATCTTCTCCTCTCTTGCAGATCTATCACCTAGTGTTCCCTCCATCTAATTACAAATCCCTTCCATCTCCATGTCCTTTTCCTCTCCTGTAGTAACTCTAGGCCCCACAAGCAGCAGTGCGTTGGACTCATTTTCAATGCCACCACTAAGTGTTTCAACGTTCTTCCCTACGGCCTCTTGATTCTTCCCCTATCCTATTATTTCTTCTTATTCCCTCTACTCCCTCTCCCATAAGTCCTAGTTGGATCTCGACCATTTGGGTCAACATAAGAAGAGAAAGGTTCTCATAGCACCCATGGACTTCTCCCTCATTTTGGAGAAGGTACCTAAGAAGTAGAAAGCAATAACTCACTTTTCTAAGAGCTCTTCGGGAGAGAGTCATAGAGATTACATATCCGGATGCCACTAAAGAAAAGAAGGATCTATCTCCTACAAATTTCATAGTGACTCAAGTCACGATGGGAACCTCATCTGAAAGCCTACAAGGAGAGGCCTTGTCTACAGTAGATGCTCTTTGCAAGAAGCTTCAAGAAGCAAAAGAGGAGAAGAGAATACTTAAGGAACAGAACAAACATCTTCTCCAAGCATTGCAGAGAATGGGCAATGCTCCTCCTGTGACTGCCGCCGAACCCACTGAAGTTCTCAGTCAAGATAAGATAAATGAGTATGCTAAGATTGGTGAACAAGGTATGGTAGTATCCTCCTGGATAGAGTGAATCCTCAGAGATAGTGAGGAAATGATTAAAAAATTCACAGTGCTCTACCAGGATATTGATCAAGCAAATAAGGAGCTACAAGTAGTAGTAGGTTCCCTCTCGAGGAGTTGGACAATGCCAGATTGCAACATGAAACATTCCAAAAATCACTAACTTCTCAACCGATCACCTATTAAAGTTTTGCGTCATCCATCACCCACGAGCACATAATAAAGCTCACGTTGCATTGGATTATCGGGTTGATCAAATGGATTATATCCTGGAGAGGATAGATAAAATCAAGGATGAAGCCCTGGATGCATGATATAACATGGAGTAGATAGTTACAAAGATGTCTCCAGGGATGCTCAGTGAATCATTCACCTTGAGAGAAGTAGATGATACATTCCAGCACTTTAAGGCTATAGTCACTCAAGGTTTGGCACCAGAGGTCACTTTCAACCGAGAGTCAATCAATAACCTCTTGGCCTACCGCGATTTCATTGGCTTCTTGATCGATGCATGCGAGGAGTACGTCGGGCTACTTAACAAGCTCAAGAATGAAAAAGAAACTTGCGAAGTCATTGGTGACCATTTCAAAGGTCCAGATCATAATCAACTTCAGTCAATGATCATAAAGTTTATGGAATACCGAGCTTAGTGTCCGATCAGAAGCAAGACACTCCGTTTAAGCAAAGAGATGATGAGGAGTAGTTTCTCCTCTTGTGTATGCTTTGATCATTTTTGTAAAAATATTTAAAAATCATGTTGGCATTTACGATGACATCATCCATGTTGCATCATGGGATGTTGCCATCCAAAAACTTGCCCAAAGTCAACTTTTGACTTTTTAGATATTTTGTAGATATTTTGTAAATAGTGGTTGGTTTGTTTTTGTCTTCTTTCCTCTTCTCCTTCTATAAATACTGGAATACTTGTTGTATTCCGGTGGACATTTTTGTATGAGAAAAGAAGTGAGGAGAGAAAGACTTTGTACTTTCTTGTATCAGAAGAAATATTAATACATATGCTCAAACTTTGTGCTCAATATATGTGTTATTTGCATAAGATATTTCTTAAGTTAGATCTATGTTTTTATTCTATTGGATTCATTCCTATTATCGTCATATGTTCATCAGTATTGCTTTATTTTTTTATGCAAGTAAGTTTGGCTTTGTTTACTACCAGCCCAAAGCATAAACCTTTTGACCTTTCCATCTTGGAATTCATTTCTTTTCTTCCTTCATATCTACCTTCCTCCATTCCTTCCCTCTTACATTTCTATTCGTAGTTGGAACTACCTCTACTGGGATGAGATCCCAAACCCCCTGAAGTTAGAATAGTGTATATTTACATAGATTCCTACTTGATAGAATAGCAATAAACTAGTTTCACTTTGCTGTCTCAAAGAGGGGCTATGCCCTGCACATTGTTGGCTGTTTCCCCATGACCTACCTAATAGACAAATTTTCAAACCAATAGTTTTTGGCGACTCCGTTGGGGATCAAACTAAGAAAATAACTAAAAAAACTATAAAAATCACTACTAGATTGCAAATTTTAACTCTTTGTTAAAAAAATAAAAAAATTTATGAAGTGATCAAAACTAAAAATTTCCTTATACAAATCCATAGATCTAGACCAGATAGGAGCTTTTAGTTCACTGAATTTTTTTCAAAAACTTGTATATTTCAGTAGATCTAAGATTCTGACATTTTATGATATTTTCAAAACCTTGCAAAATTCAGGTCAAAGATCCAAAAATCAGCTTTCTAAATTGACCCACTTTTTATCCTTATTAATCTTTGTCAGAAAACCGCAATCGGTTGTTATTAAAGAGGATAAAATTTAAAAATTGAAAAAGTACATGCTGCTGATTTTTGCCAAAAAAATTAGAAAATCAACAAGTACAAACAAAAGATTGTTGTAAATCTGCTCTTAATTGTTGCGAGATCCGAGCGGGTAGACTAGCGGTGAATTATTTACTTGTGGTAGAAGAGCTCGTGGAGAAGTTGATCCAATATTTGATCTACTTCAAAGGCACAATTTCAGTATCACTCTGACACGATTCGTATCACTAAGTTCAATGGATTGATCAGAAAGAAGTGCCTCACCTCCATGAAAGAGCCGGATTTCATAGGTTGCCTCAACATTGATTTAGGTGCTCTTTTTCTAAGTGGAACCACACTCCCTGCTTGTGTTCTTTTTCCCACTTTTCAAATGGCAATAAATCTACCTATACCATGGGGAAATTCCTTGGGTCCTCTAGCACTACCACATCCACTCAAACCCCTCCCTCACAGAAATTGCAAAAATTTCCCGAAATTTGATGGGAGTGGAAATCAAAGGATGGACGTGCATATTCTTGCATTTATTATGTCATGTAGCATTACGGACATGACTCATGAGGACGTATTAGTGCGTCTCTCTCTTGAAACCTCGTACGAGGGCCTACAGCAGAGTGGTTTCAGCATTTACTAACCGGATCCATCACTAGTTGGGCCACGTTGTAGATTGCATTTGAGGATAGATACAAGCCTTCAGAGGATGCATTCATGTTATTATTTTGAATCACTCACATGAAGAAGGAGGCCAATGAAACCATGCATGATTTTATTACATGTTTTAATTCATTGATTAACCATGTACCGCCTGCCATGATGCCAACATTAGAGAATCAAAAGTGTTTCTTCTTGAATGCCATGATTTCAAAAGTGAGTTTCTTAATTTTACGAGAACAGATACCCACTTTGTTCCTTGCCCAAGATATGGCCATTCGGATAGAGGATAACCTCCTTATATCTAGTGAATTGAGATGAGAGCTATCAGATTCAAAGGCTTCAACTTCTTCTTAGGCTACCTCATCAGATCCAGCATTCCAGAAGATGGCGAATGACTTGCTCTCATTAAAGAAGCAATTGGCTTAAACATCATCTACTACTCCGCACTGGGATATCCCACAAAGGAACTTCACTTCCAACAACACCCCTTAAAGGCTGCGTTTTCTGTTGCTTCCCAAGGTTAGAAATTGAAGCCCCTCTGGTTAATGTCTTGGTTGATATCGAAATGAAGGACTCATTCCTTCATTATCACAACCCTTGGTTGAATTTGATATAATTGATCATGCTAAAAAGACCAAGATCTAGATGTCTAAGGTTGAGTACCTTCACCCATTGACCCAGAGTAGCTTGTAAGATTAACTAAGTATATCCAAGGTCGGAGTTCTTAGTCCTTCCTCTCGTTTCCCTAAAAGGAATTCTTCCCATGGCTCCTACGTCTCACGTAAAGCGTTGCCTCGACTTCCGCATCGGGAAAATTAAACCTTTTTACCTATCTCTCATGATCAATGGTCATAAACTAAGCAACTATATAATTGATTATGGAGCCTCTAACAATGTTATGCCAACAAAGGCCACCCATGTTTTGGGCCTCACACTTACCAAACCTTTTGACATATGCTACTCCATGGAAACCAATTAGGTATCATTGATTGGTTAGATCAAGGACGTGATTTGCATTTGCGGCATTTCCTAAGAAAAGGGTAAAAATGACTATTCTCGTAGCTGATATTCCAGGTGACCTACGGAATCTTGCTAGGGAGGAGCTTACGTAAAGAATTCGGTGGGAAATTCATATGGGTGGTCCAAATCCAGAATTCCTATCAAAGGAGTGATGCGAGACATTGAAACTAAAATCACAAAAGAAATATCTAGTCACCAACTTTGATGACCCCAAGGCTCAAATTCTCTTCGAATCATCAGGGATGGGAAATTACTTCTTTTCCACTAACTCAGATAAAATGGATGTTCTTGTCTAAAAAGAGAACCTCAAAAAAGTGTGGAAATTATAGTTTGATGGTAGTTGTGCAATAAGTGGATGCGGTGTTGGAGCTATGCTTATATCTCCTAAAGAGGAGATTTTCCCTTTTTCTTTCAAATTGTAGTTCTTCAATACGAATAATACTGCCAAGTATGAATCTTTGTTACTTGGCATGCAAGCTACAAAAGAGAAGGGAATCAAGAATCTAAAAGTGCAAGGTGATGCTGAGTTGATTGTCAATCAGGTAAAAGGGATATATCAAGTAAAGAATGACCAGCTCAGACACTACCGCAATGTAGTATGGGATAGCATTGAGGAGTTTGACACTTTCTCAATTAAAGTAGTTCCGAGAGCTCAAAATGACATGGTTGATTCCTTGGCCATCTCAACATATCTCATGCTTGCTCACCAGGGTTAAAAACATATACATATACCATTGAGGTGGTTTTTTCTTGAGTGTACGAGATAATTTACAACACGGCAAGTGTTCAATGATGACAACCAACTTATCACTTTTACGGAGAAACACGATAATTTCAAAGAACTTCATTTAAATGAGATCAACTTCTACATGTCGTGAGTCTCTTACCGGTCAAGCACATGAATCTCAAAAAGAAACAGTGATACTGACTCAAAGGGAACAAGATTCTAGAAGTTTTAATTTCCTTAGAATGATTATTTGATAATCATGACTATTTTGTCAAGAAAAAGTGACAGGGATGATCCTTCCTCTTCCTTGAAGCCCGAATCCGTCAATCAGGTCTTGTGTTTCTATATCCATTTTTGTCAAAAACATTTTATTTTCTCGAGTGGGTGATCTGCAACTCATTTTTTCTAGTTGAATGCCTTCAAGATGCTCATGATGTGGTTATTTTCCCTAAATTGAAACAAAATCCAAGTTTCCCCCCATTTGTGCCCTAATTTTTTCATTTATACGGGTTGTGTCATTTTTCCATTTGCCAAATCATGCAAGAAAAACTTGAAATGGATCGAATTCCATTTATTTGAGGTTAAAATCCTACTCCCAGGTTGAAAACAATGTAAAATCATGTTTCATTTGATTTAAAACCAAGAAATCTTTGTCTTCCTTGTGAAAAAATTCCATTTCTAGGGCATCCTCTGTATTTTTTACGTTTTGACGGGCATACGGGTGTCATTTTCCCATCAAATTAGTCATCACAACCTTTTGGTGATGTGGCGAGGCTTCTATTGGCCGGGGATGTGTGGGAAAATGTTATAACTTGTCACTTTTTGATTTTTGGCACAAGGAAAATTTTGTTCCTCGAGCCCCGCATTACTACTGATGTGCCTACGTGGCACAATTTGATGGGTTGGAGGATCGGTGGGTGGTGGAGGTCACTTAGAAATTTTGCCTTCATTTTTGCAAATTTCTCAAAATCAATTTTTTCCCGAAGGCCCGCAATGAATGGGAAGGTGACACGTGGCACGGGGGGCATGCGGGTGGAGGAAGGACTTGGAAAATTTTATTGTTTTTGCCTCGGATGCTAAGGTAAAATTTTGACCCAAAGGCCCACCTCCAATAAGAAGTGGACACGTGTCAGGAAAGTCAGCATGGAGGGGAGTTTGTGAAAAATTTGAAGTTTTTAACTTCAAAATGTTAAAGTTAAAATTTGGCCCGAGGCTGCGACCAATTGGAGGAAGACATGTGTCAGGAGGCGAGATGGAAGAAGGGGCGAAGGAAAATTTTATGAATTTTTTCCTTTATGTTTGCAAGGTAAAAAATGAAAAATGGGCCCACCTCAATGAAAAGTGGACATGTGTCCAGGAAGGTCAAACAAGAGAAGCGGGAACTTAGAAAAATTTGTTGTTTTTGGGCTCAAAGTTACAAAGGAAAATTTTTTCCCGAAGGCCCATGTCCAATTGAAGGAGGACACGTGTCCAAAATTTGGTGGAGGTTTGGGGCGCGGAGGAAATATTGAAAATCTTACAAATTTTGGTGAAATTTCTCAAAGTCAAAAATTGATCCGTGGCCCCAAAGAGAAAATTGGAAGTGTGCCCCCACATCCAATCAGGGGATGACACATGGCACATTAGAAAGGGAAAAAGGAGAGCGCGGGCCCGTAAAAGGTTGTAGTGTTTTGGAGGTTTGAAGGCAAAACTTGGAGGGTCGGCTCCGCAGTGAATGGGAGACCGCCACGTGGCAAGGGAGTGAGCGGGTGTTCGGGCCCGTGGGAATTTTGAGAAAATTTTCCTTTTCTCAAAAAAGTGGAAAAATTCATCAAATTGGCCCGTGGTTTTTTTTGGGGCCCACCTGTGGACACGTGGCGGGTCCAGGGGGCAAGCGGGAAAATTTTCAAAATTTTCCAAAGGCATAAAAAGGTTACAAATGCAAATTTTAAAGATGGGGACCCACTCCAATCATGTTTGGACATGTGTCCACCTTATCCAAAGGAAAAAAGGGAATATTCATGAATCTCATCCTCCACGTGGAGGGCTAACATTAAAGGTTGACTAAAATCAATGGTCACTGTGTAATTTCATTTTTGGGCACCATGGGAACTCCAAGGAGCTTGGAAATCACGTTTCTTCATCAAAATGCATGAAATTTTATATGATTTCACATCCCCTCGGCCTTTTGAGTGCAATGGCACCATTTTTGGGAGCTAATTTGATGGCTTATGATGTTTTTGATGAAATTTTACCCTAAACCATGTGAAAAAAATGTGAAAGGTGAAATTAAAGTTGCAGAGGTGAAAAATGATGAAGTAAAAGGTGGAAAATGATTGCAAATGCATGTTGGCATGTCTGAATGCCAAAAATGTGACCCTAGGATGGATAAGGATCAAATTCATGCAATATTTTAAAATATTTGTGCATCCCTGGCATTTTACGAGTTGTTTTATAGTTTAATGTCATTTTCATGAAATGGATAAGGTTTCTTGTAACAAATTTGATCCCTAAGCATATTCTTTGCTTGGGAAGCAAGGATCCAAGCTGGCATGAGGTATAAAAAATGTATTTTGAAGCATTTGTAAAAAGGGGGAGATAGAAGAGAGAAAAGAGACTAGAATTTTCAAGCAAAAAGGCTGGAAGAAATCCATTTCTCTAGAGAAAACCACCTGAGAGCCATTTTCAATTCCATTTTTGTATCAGATTTCATCATGTTGAGTTGGTTTCAGTTGTAAAGCCATCAACAGGCTCTGAGATTGTTCTTATGACATTCCCTGCTGATGTATTTGATCATATTTTGGATTATGTGGTGTTATCTCTTGGCAAAATTTGCATATACTTATGTCTCAGAATGTTTTCAATTTGTGTTTCTTGCTCATGTTGCAATCTTGTGTTTAGGATCTCTTTGATCATACAGGGTCTCATTTCTTGTTGATGGTTTAATGGCATTTGCAATCTTATATTTAGAAGAGCTTTCATCTGATAGAAGATAAATAGATTTAAAATCATTTTATTGTCCTTGAATAATGAGACTGTTTGTAAACCTTTGGGTGCACCTTAGGTCATGATTAAATAGGGATTCTGGATACTTTGTTGGTATTTTTCTTCAAGATTTTGTGGTAGGTTATCAAAGGTTGTGTGGAAGAGTGTAGATTTGGGCCTCCATTTGTGCACATATCCTAGTTGAAGGAGCATTTAAAACCCCTGGAAGCATTCTTGTTGTGTAGGTATTACAAATTTCTACAAAGGTTCTCAAAGAAGTTGGTAATTCCTAGCTAGTCTTGTCTAAACATCTCCCCACAAAATTTCATTCAAACTAACTCATCCTACCTATACTACCCCTACATTTGCATTGTGTGTCAACAAAAGAATACAATCCTTCACAAAAATGCACAAAGCATATCAGGGTTTTATCATGTCTTTAGCAGCCCTAGCTTTGTTTTGAGAACATTTCCATCATTTAGTAGTGACAACTCCTTTGAGTTTGGATAATGGATGCTTGATCATGTTTTCACAAGGCCTCTTCCATACCATATGCAAAACACAAGGATATCTCCATCTCCTTTACCATATAAGGGCTGCAATATAGGTTCTCTTGCCTTGGTTGATAGGCACAACCTAAAACAGTGAGGGTTAGATCAAAACCCTTTTGAAGGTGCTATCCACTCCCTCAAATCTTGAATGCAAACAAGTAGATAGGTGTGCTCCCAGCTACAAATGACATACAAACCATCTATCTATCCTTGAGTGTCTTGTGCAAGTTCATGATGTTGTTCAAGTTGTGAAGGAGATTAAATCTGGATACCAACACCCGAGTGGTGCCATTTCGGGGACTTCTTGGAATTTCTTGGTGGTTTTGAAGTGTTTGAAAGGTTTGAGCATTTGTGTGATCAAGTATTTGAGCTGTTACATTCTTGAGATATCATTTCATACTTCAGATCTGCATGTTTTGGGTAAAAGTTTCAAAGCTCAGCCTGCTCTTCTCATTTACCAGTAGTTTATATAATTTGGATGCATTGTTTTTGGTTGAATTAAGAAGAAGAAGATCTGATTTGTATACCCTTGCAAATTTTTCAGTCATAGCATACATTTGACAGAATATTTTAGTGCTTTCTTGCACAACTAAGGTGGAAATCCTTAGTGGTGACTCCATGTTGTTTGGATCTTGAAATACCAGTTGTCTTATACATCTCTGTCATTTGAAACTTGTTGTTTAAATCTATCAAGTTGGAGGGAAGGAGATCCCTCTTCATCAAGGACTCTTCTAAGAAGTTTCTCACCGAATCAAGAAGCTCAGAACTAGAAGGAAGAAGAGTGTGGAAAGTGGTTGGTGATTTGGTTGCAAGAAAAGAAATCCCCATAGTTGAATTTGAAGGAGAGCAGCCTGTTATTGAAGATTATAATTCTTTTCAAGTAGATCTGATTCAGGAAATTTTCTTGCTGATTTGCATTCTCCATCAGGTGAGGGACCTTCTTGTGTATTTAAAAAACTTGCTCCTAAATCTGCTCCTGTGGTTTCTAAGTTTGCTAAAGTTTATCAAGAGAAAGAGCCTTTGGGGGGTTGTCATTTTAAAGATCACTCATCTATTCCAATCAGACCCATTACTACTCCTCACCAGCTTGTTTCACCTCCAAGATCACCCCCACCAAACAATATGGCTCAGCCTAGACCTCCATTTGTTGTTAACACCTTTGGTCCTATAAATTTTGGAGGAATGGATGGTTATCCAAATGTTGTCCCACAAGATGTGAGAAATAGGTTACCAAAATTCCAAGGTAACAATGCCATTACCGGTGATCAACATCTCAAACTGTTTGATAATATGATGGAAGATTTTGAGATAGAATTTGAGGATGTGTATATCAAGTTGTTTATCCATACACTTGAAGAAGATGCTAGGGATTGGTACAAGGCTCTACCTGATAACTCTATTGATTCATGGACTGAGATGAAAAATGCATTTAGGTTGCAATATGGTGACAGGACTGATCCTAGATTTCTTTTGTCTGAATTTGAAAATATCAAGAAGAACCCGAATGAGACAGTCCATGACTTCAATACAAGATTTAATAAAACATTGAGAAGGTTTCCTATCATTTTGAGGCCTTGTGATGAATCTTGCTTGATCAAATATGTAGATGCATTTGATAAAAAGGTAGCCTATTACTTGAGAGACAAAAATCCTACAAACTTGAGGCAAGCTTTCACCATGGCACTTCAAATTGAAAATAATATTAAAGCTATTGGTAAACCACTTAAGAGGGATGGTGTGAAGCTGATAAACCCTGAGAAGCCTCAAGCTAGCAAGGGTGTTGATTTAGAAGATGTTGTCAAGACTTTGGTAGGGGTTGTCAAAGAAATTTCTTACAAATTAGCCAGGTGAGAAAGGAATTGGGAAAAGTTCACAAGGACACAAAGAACTCAAAACCATGATAGATTTGGCAATCATCCTAGGGGTGATCAAAGACAAGATGATAGAGGTAAAGGGCCTATTGGATCTGCAAAAATAGACAACCTCAAGCTCGTGAAAATAGAGTGGTGCCTGACCCTCTAACTGCAAGGGTTGTTGTTGTTCAAGAAATTGCTGATATGGATTGGTGTGATAGATGTTTTCTTCCTCATCCTCCATGTGAAATGGACCAGAAAGTTATTGAAGATGATAATGAGAATGAAATGGATGATGACATTTGTATGATGGGCAGCTCTTCAGGCTCACAACAAGCAGCAACATCAACAGATGTGATAAGTGCAAGGATTGCTGCAACCTTTTGGGATTGCATAAAGAGGGTACCATTTCTTTCTCTTCCTCAAGCTCATGATGTAGATGTAGTTCAGGCCTTTGAAATTCCTAATAATGACTTTGAATATCTAAGGGCTTTAATGATCAAGAAGTATGATGGTGGTATTCCTTCGGAGGAAGATAGACAATTGTTAATGAATGTTGTGGTTGGTCAAGAGAAAGAGTACAATACTAGAAGTAAAGTTGTTAGAGGAGCTGGTCCTCAAGCCAAGCCAAAGACACCCTTGCTCACAAGCATTCCCAAAGACAATCCTAGAAAAGAAACAATTTCCAAGAACCCTACGTTGTCCCATGCAAAAATATCAGTCCTCTTCATGCCCAGGCTGCCAAGAATACTTCTCCATCTGATGAACCTTCTTGTTTCCCTTCCAATGTTGTTTTACCAAAGAGTGTTCCATATGATATTGCCCAAGTATTGAGCCAAATTAAAGTGAGTGTTCCCATCATTGAGTTGCTTAGAATACCTGAGCATAAGAAGAGAGCATTGAGTACTTGGGATTGAAAGAAGAAAAGATTACCCCAAGTAGAAATGTAAATGTTGTTGAGACTCCTCTTCAAAGCATTGTTGGCCTTGAAACACCACCACCAATGGAAGATCTTGGAGAGGCACCTGAAGTATATTTGGGGACATCCTTGGTTGATTCCCAATTGAATGTTGATCCATTTTTCACAACTTTTCTCATAAAAGATAGGTTGCTTCACAATTGCATGTTTGATTCCGGTGCATCATGTAATGTCATGCCTCTAGAAGTCATGAATGAGTTGGATATCAAAGTGACACAGCATATGGGAAATGTACAGCCATGGATTCAAGGGAAGTGTCGGTTGTTGGTTGTGTGAAGGGTTTAGTAGTGCAACTTGCAACATATCCGGGTAAGAATTTAAAACTTGATGTTGTAATTGTTGATTGCCCTGCCAAATGGGGTATGCTTTTGTCAAGAAAATGGGCTGCAAGTGTTGGTGGTAGTGTTCAAATGGACATGTCTTTTCCACCATTCCCATTGAGGAAGCCTTGTCAAACTCTATGGTGAAAAGAAGATGTTACACTTGATTGAAGATCCCAACAATGCTTCTTATGAAGTGTTGTTTGCTGATGTGGATGTTGAAAACTTCATTGGTTTTGCTGATGGAAAAGAGAACAAGATGGATAAATCAGAATGCCTTGATATGATAGGTTCTCCTTGGACCTTGCTATTTGATGGAGCTTGCTCCAAATTTGGAAATGGTGTTGGTATAGTGTTGGTTTCTCCTAGTTTGGAAGAGTTTCCTTTTTCCTTCAAACTTAATTTTGAATGCACTAACAACATAGCTGAGTATGAAGCATTATTGTTGGGGTTAAGAATTGCATGGAAGTATGGAGTAAAGGATATTTTTGCCAAAGGAGACTCAGAGCTGGTTGTCAAACAAATAAGAAAATTGTATGCTACAAAAAATCAGCGTATGAAACAATATAAGCATGTTGTTTGGGACTTGATTGAAATGTTTGATTCCTTTAACATTGTTTACCATGATAGAAGTCTTAATGTTGCTGTTGATAAGTTGGCTGTCCTTGGTTCTAGATTTGACAATTGCACCATTTCACCTTTTTGTGAATATAACATTGAAGTGCTAACAAGGCCAGTTGTCCCGGATAATGTGAAACATTGGCAGATTTTTGATAATGATGCCCAAGTATTGAGATTCTTACAATGCCAAGGTGAGTTTTCTGGTTAGAACATTGATTGGGAACCAATGGTATGCATGAATGAAGGTAGAGAAACTTTGTTTGACAAGGATATTATACAATTGAAGACAAACACCATTCCCAAAGGTCTTGTTGCACTTGAATCCAATTTTAACAATGTTGATTGCATCATAAATAGAAAGATGTTTGCTTCAAGGGATGTGGAAGAGCACAACTTGGGAACCAAGGATAACCAAGGAAGATTTGGTTGGGCAGCCATCTCAGCAAAGAAGAAAAATAGTCCTATGCCCAACTTTTAAAGAAATATCAAGATTGCCTTGCTTGGTCTTATTCAGAGCTAAAGGCATATAGAGAAGATTTATTTCAACATGAGATTCCTCTTGAGGCCAAGACTAAGCCATTAGACAAAGAAAAAGGCCTATCAATCCACTTCTTTCTATGAAGATGCAAGAAGAGTTGAAGAAATTGAGAGATGGTGGTATCATTCAGCCTACTAGATACTCATCTTGGGTGGCAAACCTTGTGCCAGTTAGAAAGAAGAATGGTGATATCAGACTTTGTGTGGATTTTAGGAATCTAAACAAAGCATCTATGAAGGAAAACTACCCCTTGCCAAACATGGAGAATATGTTGCAGCTTGTAACAGGGTCAGAGATGCTTTCTACTTTGGATGGTTTCTCGGATACAATCAAGTAGTTGTCAAAGAATCAGAAAGACTTAAGACAACCTTCACTACTCCTTGGGGGACTTATGTTTTTGTAAGGATGCCTTTTGGATTGATGAATGCTGGTGCTACTTTCAAAGGGAAATGGATGTTGCCTTTTCTGGTTATATCAATGACTTTATTGTAGTTTACCAAGATGATGTGACTATTTTTTCAAGGCAGCGAGGAGACCATTTGCAACACCTAGAGAAGATGCTAATCAGATGTAGAGAGTATGGAATTTCCCTTAATCCAAAGAAGTGTCATTTTGGCATGCAAAAGGCCAAGTTTTGGGACATATTGTGTCCAAAGAAGGTGTTATGATAGACCCTGAGAGAGTAGAAGCAATCAGCAAGGAGTGCCCATTCAAGAACCAAGAAAGGTATTCAATCTTTCTTTGGCCAAATCAATTTCATTAGAAGGTTTGTTTCTAATTTTGTTGAGCTAACTCTTCCAATCACAAGCATGCTAAGAAAGGATCAAGTTATCAAGTGGGAGGAGGCTGCCATTCAAGCTTTTGAAGGAATAAAGGATGCACTTAAGCATGCACCTATTTTGGCAGCTCCAAACTATAAGAGGCCTTTCCAAATCTTTTCTTTTGCCTCTGAATTTACTATTGCTTCAGTCTTGTTGCAAAAGGATGAGAATGGAGCTGAGAGGCCTATTTCTTTCTTTAGCAAGGCTTTACAAGTAGCTGAGTTGAAGTATACAATCATGGAAAAACAAGCATTTGCATTGGTAAAAGCAACAAAGATTTTTAGGCCTTACATTTTGAGTTCAAAAGTTGTTGCTTATGTTCCCCACACCATGGTTAAAGACATCTTATCAGACATGGAGATATCAAGAAAGAGATGTAGATGGGTCAAAAATTACAAGAATATGATATGGATATCCAAACAACAAAGCTAGTAAGAGGTTTGGGTCTTGCCAAGCTCATGGCTGAGAGCAATTTGCAAAATGTAGAAGTGAATCAGCTAGAGGAAGAAAGGGCAGATCTTCTTGACAAGATTGATGAGTTCTGAGTGGTACAAGGATGTGATTTTCTACCTCAAACACCTATGTTGTCCTAGTCATTTAAATAAAAATTAGAAAAGAGCCCTCAAGTTGGCTTCTCAAAAATATATCATAACAGACCTTGGGCTGGCTTGGAAGAACCCTGAAGGTGTCCTCTTGAAATGCATAACTGAAGATGAAGCTCCCAAGTTGATTGCTGATTTCCATGGGGGAGTTTGTGGAGGAAATTTTTTGGGAAAGTGACAGCACATAAGATTTTAAGAGCTGGTTATTGGTGGCCTACTCTTTTTAAAGATGCAACCCAGCTGGTTAGAAAGTGTGATAGTTGCCAACGTTTCTCTGGAAGACTGAAAGCTTCAGGCTCCCTTCCTTTGCAACCTGTATCAATTGAAGCTCCTTTCAAACAATGGGGAATGGACTTCATTGGTGAGATTTCAGATCCTTCTAGTGCTGGTCATAAATGGATCCTTGTAGCAACTGATTATTTTACAAAATGGGTTGAGGCAATTCCATCTAGAAAGGAAACACACCAAGTGGTAATGGATTTCTTATTGAATCATATCATATGTAGATTTGGAGTTCCAGTTAAGATTGTATCTGATAATGCCATGTGTTTTAGAGCCAAGCCTTTGATGGCAATGTGCAATGAATATGGGATAAATCTGACTTATTCTTCAAACTACAATCCACAAGGCAATGGACAAGCTGAGTCAAGTAATAAGAACTTGCTCAAGATCATTAGAAGGACCTTGGAAATCAACAAGAAGAAGTGGGGAGAGCAATTGAAATTTGTAGTTTGGGCTGATAGAATAACTCCTAAAAGAGCAACTGGTAAGAGCCCATTTGAATTGGTGTATGGAACTCAGGCTTTGCTGCCCTTACACCTGTAATTATCCACTTTTAGTTTTCCCAACAGTTGGAAGATCAAGAACATGGCCCATATGAATCAAGAATCAATCAGATCATTGAGTTGGATGAAGAAAAGAGCTTCTCATCAAAGGCATATCAGATTTAGAGAGAAATTGAAGAGGTTGTTTGATAAGAAGGTCACTCCTAGAGCCTTCAGTGTTGGAGATCTGGTTTTGTTGTGGGATAGTAGGCATGAAGACAAGGGCAAGCATGGAAAGTTTGATGCTCTATGGATGGGCCCTTATGCCATTGATATCAGGATTGGAGAAAATACATTTTTTCTCAAGGATTTGGATGGGGATTTGTTGGAGCTGCCTGTTAATGGTAGACATTTAAAACATTTCTTGGATTAAATCCCCATGTGAGGTATGCACAAGTTGTACATTTTGTATAGTCCTTGTTTTTGTTTTGTCTTTTTTCTATTGTTGGCTCGTGGTTTGCCCTTTTGTCCTTGGAAACCATTTTTGGTCTAGTTTTCTCGGTCTATTTTTGGTGAAATTTCTAGTTTTTGGGGTTGTTCTGCATTTTTGACTCCTTGCCCAATGGATTTCTGGCACTTGGTCTATGTTGTGATCTTGTGGCACTCGTTGGGAGTGCCCATCCCCAAGCAGGAGCCAATGTTGGTGCAAATTCTGAGTTTGCACACTTTGCCCTAATTTTCTATATCCATTTTTTTCTCAAAAATGTTTTATTTTCTCGAGTGGGTGATCTGCAACTCATTTTTTCTAGTTGAATGCCTTCAAGATGCTCATGATGTGGTTATTTTTCCCTAAATTGAAACAAAATCCAAGTTTCCCCCATTTGTGCCCTAATTTTTTCATTTATACGGGTTGTGTCATTTTTCCATTTGCCAAATCATGAAAAAACTCGGATTTGATCGAATTCCATTTATGTGCAAGTGAAATCCTACTCCCCAGGTCGAAAACAATGTAAAATCATGTTTCATTTGATTTAAAACCAAGAAATCTACCTTCCTTGTGAAAAATTCCATTTCTAGGGCATCCTGTATTTTTTATGTTTTGACGGGCATACGGGTGTCATTTTCCCGTCAAATTAGTCATCGCAACCTTTTGGTGACATGGTGAGGCTCTATTGGTCGGGGATGTGCGGGAAAATGTTATAACTTGTCACTTTTTGAGTTTTGGCAAAAGGAAAATTTTTTGGACTTTTTGCTTGAGTGATGTGCTATGTGCATTTGGAGGATCTACGGAGTGAAATTTTGCCTCATTTTGGCAAATTTGATTTTCCCGAAGGCAATTGAATGGAAGGGGATGGGTGGTGGGAAGGACTTGGAAAAATTTTTGCCTTTTTTGCAAATTTCTCAAGGTAAAATTTTGACCCAAAGGCCCGCCTCCAATAAGAAGTGGACACGTGTCCAGGAAAGTCAGCATGGAGGGGTGGAGTTTGTGAAAATTTTGAAGTTTTTAACTTCAAAATGTTAAAGTTAAAATTTGGCCCAAGAGCCCATGACCAATTGGAGGAAGACACGTGTCTAGGAGGCGAGATGGAAGAAGGGGCTGAAGGAAAATTTTATGAATTTTTGCCTTTATGTTTGCAAGGTAAAAAATGAAAAATGGGCCCGCCTCCAATGAAAAGTGGACACGTGTCTAGGAAGGTCAAACAGAGAAGCGGGAACTTAGAAAATTTTGTTGTTTTTGGGCTCAAAGTTACAAAAAAATTTTTCCCGAAGGCCCGTGTCCAATTGAAGGAGGACACGTGTCCAAAATTTGGCGGAGGTTTGGGGCGTGGAGGAAATATTGAAAATCTTACAAATTTTGGCAAAATTTCTCAAAGTCAAAAATTGATCCAGTGGCCCCGACAGGAAAATTTGGAAGGGTGCCCCCATCATCAATCAGGGGATGACACGTGGCACATTAGAAAGGGAAAAAAAAAGAGCGTGGGCCCGCAAAAGGTTGTAGTGTTTTCGGAGGTTTGAAGGAAAAACTTGGAGGGTCGGCTCTGCAGTGAATGGGAGACCGCCACGTGGCAAGGGAGTGAGCGGGTGTTCGGGCCCATGGGGAATTTTGAGAAAATTTTCCTTTTCTCAAAAAAGTGGCAAAATTCATCAAATTGGCCCATTTTTGTGGGGCCCACCTGTGGACACGTGGCGGGTCCAGGGGGCAAGCGGGGAAAATTTTCAAAATTTTCCAAAGGTCAAAAAAGGGTTAAAAATGCATTTTTTTTAAGATGGGGGCCCACTCCAATCATGTTTGGACACATGTCCACCTTATCCAAAGGAAAAAAGGGAATATTCATGAATCTCATCCTCCACGTGGAGGGCTGGCATTAAAGGTTGACTAAAATCAACGGTCATTGTGCAATTTCATTTTTGGGTGCCATGGGAACTCCAAGAAACTTGGAAATCAAATTTCTTCATCAAAATTCATGAAATTTTATATGATTTTGAGTCCCCGGCCTTTTGAGAACAATGGCACCATTTTTGGGAGCTAATTTGATGGCTTATGATGTTTTTGATGAAATTTTCCCTAGACCCGTGAAAAAACGTGAAAGGTGAAAATAAAAGTTGCAGAGGTGAAAAATGATGAAGTAAAAGGTGGAAAATGATTGCAAATGCATGTTGGCATGTCTGAATGCCAAAAACGTGACCTAGGATGGATAAGGATCTGAATTCATGCAATATTTTAAAATATTTGTGCATCCCTGGCATTTTACGAGTTGTTTTACAGTTTAATGTCATTTTCATGAAATGGATAAGGTTTCTTGTAACAAATTTGATCCCTAAGCATATTCTTTGCTTGGGAAGCAAGGATCCAAGCTGGCATGAGGTATAAAATGTATTTTTGAAGCATTTGTAAAAGGGGGGAGAGAAAGAAGAGAAAAAGACTCAGAATTTTCAAGCAAAAAAGCTGGAAGAAATCCATTTCTCTGGAGAAAACCACCTGAGAGTCATTTTTAATTCCATTTTGTATCAGATTTCATCATGTTGAGTTGGTTTTAGTTGTAAAGCCATCAACAAGCTCTGAGATTGTTCTTATAACATTCCCTGCTGATGTATTTGATCAGATTTTGGATTATGTGGTGTTATCTCTTGGAAAAATTTGCATATACTTATGTCTTAGAATGTTTTCAATTTGTGTTTCTTTCTCATGTTGCAATCTTGTGTTTAGGATCTCTTTGATCATACAGGGTCTCATTTCTTGTTGATGGTTTAATGGCATTTTCAATCTTATATTCAAAAGAGCTTTCATCTGATAGAAGATAAATAGATTTAAAATCATTTTACTGTCCTTGAATAATGAGACTGTTTGTAAACCTTTGGGTGCACCTTAGGTCATGATTAAATAGGGATTCTTGGATACTTTGTTGGTATTTTGCTTCAAGATTTTGTGGCAGGTTATCAAAGGTTGTGTGGAAGAGTGTAGATCTAGGCCTCCATTTGTGCACATATCCTAGTTGAAGGAGCATTTAAAACCCCTGGAAGCATTCTTGTTGTGTAGGTATTACAAATTTCTTGCAAAGGTTCTCAAAGAAGTTGGTAATTCCTAGCTAGTCTTATCTAAACATCTCCCACAAAAATTTCATTTAAACTAACTCATCCTACCTATACTACCCCTGCATTGCATTGTGTGTCAACAAAAGAATACAATCCTTCCACAAAATGCACAAAGCATATCAGGGTTTTATCATGTCTTTAGTAGCCCTAGCTTTGTTTTGAGAACATTTCCATCATTTAGTAGTGACAACTCCTTTGAGTTTGGATAATGGATGCTTGATCATGTTTTCACAAGGCCTCTTCCATACCATATGCAAAACACAAGGATATCTCCATCTCCTTTACCATATAAGGGCTGCAATATAGGTTCTCTTGCCTTGGTTGATAGCACTGACCTAAAAAAGTGAGGGTTAGATCAAAACCCTTTTGAAACAAGTAGATAGGTGTGCTCCTTGAGTGTCTTGTACAAGTTCATGATGTTGTTAAAGTTTTGAAGGATATTAAATATGGATACGAACATTTTACCTAGATGACCTGACCATGTTATCCAAGAAATGAAGTGATCACTGCGATCATTTAGAGAAATTCTTGATCAGATGCCAAGAGCACAGGATTTCACTAAATCCCAAGAAGTCTATTTTGGGGTTCGTGTAGGACATGTTGTCGGGAGAGAAGGAGCTAAGATAGATGTCAAAAGAGTCAAGGCTATTCAGAGCCTCACTTTTCCTACAAGAAAGATTGGTGTTCACTCTTTGTTCATAAAGGTAAATTTTCTTAGACGCTTTGTTCCTAATTTTGTTGAGAAGACTCATCATATATATAATATGATGAAAGGGTCCCAAACATTTGAATGAAGTGAGGAAGGCAAGGCATCATTCGAAGACATAAAAACCTCCGTCACTCATGCGCTGTTATGGTGTGTCGACTTCAACAAATATTTCATCATGTCTGATTATACCTCCACGCATCTTTGTATCGGCTATCTTGATGCAAAATAACATCGAGGATATTAAATCCGATTACTTTCATGAGCTCTCCTCTCAATCCTCATGAATTGAAAATGTCACAACTAGAAAATCATGTCTTTGCCATGGTAAAAGTATTCAAGAACTTCTGCTATTATATTTTGAATTCTCATATAGTAGTGCTAGTTCAGGACATATTTATTAAGTCTAGCCCGATTCAACGGGAGTTAAGGAGCTTACGAGGGAATTAGATCAAAAGGTCCAAGAATATGATCTAGACATCAGACCAACCAAGTTGGTAAGAGGTAAGGGCCTATGTCAGCTAATGGCTGAAAATAAAGACTCAAAGGTACAAGAGAAAGCTACTCACATTAATGGAGAACAAAATGAACCAAAGAAAGTGGATTCTTTGCCCATGGTTACATTTGTCACGAAAAATGACGAATGGTATTCTAACATCACATTATTTCTCACCTATGGAGAGTGCCCAAACTACCTAACCACTAAGGAAAATCAAATGGTAAAGCTCAGAGCCACAAGATATGTCATATGGGATGATGGATTGAATAAACGCATAATTGACAACATTTTTCTACAATGTGTTGACAAGCTGTAGCAGATAAAATTGTTGTAGATTTTTCATGATTCAGCCTATGGTGGTCACTTCTCCTCATCCATGATAGCACATAAAATCATTTGGGCCAGGTACTACTAGCCAACGCTATTTCAGGATATAGCCACCTAGGTAGTAAAGTGTGAACTTTGCCAACAGTTCGTTGGAAAACCAAAGTTGGTTGTATTTCCCCTTAGGCCCGTCATCATTGACAAACCATTTAGACAATGGGGAATTGATTTCATTGGAGCACTCAATCCTCAATCAAGTGTTGGACATAGTTATGTCCTAACAGCAATGGATTACTTCACAAAATGGGTGGAGGCCATACCTATCAAACATGCCACTTCTGAAGTTGTTTGCAACTTCATCAAGGAAAATATTATTATGAGATTTGGCATCCCACATAAAATCATTGCTAATAACACTTCCAACTTCTCTTCACAGAAGTAATTGGTTTTTGTTATGGATACAAAATAACCTTGGCTCATGCTTCTAATTATTATCCTCAGGGAAATGGTCAGGCAGATTCCAACAACAAGAACCTGGTGACTATCATACGGAAGCTAGTTGATGAAAATCAGTGGTCCTACCACAAATCACTGTATGATGCTTTGTGGGTGGATCGTATCACTCCAAAGAGGTATCTTGGCATGTCACCTTTCCAGGTGTTGTATGGGATCAATACTGAAATCCCTATCTCCACAGAACTTCTTCGCTCTGCACTTGACTCGAGTAATTGAAAATGAAACCTTTAGAATTATCTTGAAAAGAGGATTATGTACCTGATGGAACTTGAAGAAAAGTGAGTGAAAGTGGTTGATAAGATCGCTGAACATCAGAATCAAGTTAAGAGGCTATTCAAAAGAAAGCTAGGAAAAGAGATTTCCAAGTGGGAGATCTTGTTCTTCTATGGAAAAACGAAGAGAACCAAAAGGTATGCATAGAAAATTTGACTCTGTTTGGAGAGGGCCATACAAGATCAAGTAGCTCAATGGAGAGAATAGTTTCTATCTCTCATATCTGGATGGAACTGAGCTCTTGCTTCCCTATAATGGGAAGCACCTAAAGATCTTTAGGAAGTAGAGCTTGCTCTCTTCTTTGTACAGTTTGCTTTCATTGTGTGTTTGCTTTCGTTGTGTGTTTGCTTCTGTTTGTTGTGTGTTCCCTTTCTTTTTGTTCACCCTCTGGTCACCCTTGTTTTGACTCTCTGTAACCCAATGGATAGGCACATAGAAATCTAGGATTCTCTACCCTTGAGTTTCACTCAAAGATAGTCCCCAGAAAGAGCCAGATGTTATCTGCAAAATTGACAAGGGTAATTTTCAGGTAACCATACCAAAAATTTTGTTTTGGTCCCCTGAAGAAGTTTGTTAACGTTCAAAATGGCCTAAAACTCCTTTCGAAAATAAAGTTTTTAGAACTTAGCCATTTTTAGTTTTTTTCAACTCGGTGCAAGAAATGTTGTGTCAACATCATGAAATGTCTACCCCTTTGAAAACCCTTTAGTGCAGGAAATGACATGTCAACATCAACGAAGTTACACCCCTTTAGCATAGGAAATGACATGTCAACATCATTAAACATGCACCTAGTATGTGCGTTAAGGCATAGGAAATGATGTGTTGACATCAAGAAATGTACGCTAAGGCACTGAAAGTATTATGTCAATGCTAATAAACTTGCGCCAAGGCACATTTTAACCCATGTCAACACTCTGAAATGTGTGCCAAAGAAAGTTGGTGAAATAATAAATTCCAATTTTCTTATAAATAGGCACTCAACACCTATCATTTTCACGAATTGAAAATTATGAAAAGTGTTTTCTCTGCACTGTCAGTTGTCCTTGTCACCCCCGCATACCGTTTTTTGAGCTTGTGGACCCTAACGTCGTCCTTCATCCTTTATAAAACTGGGTAAGTGGCTTCTGTCATCCTTGTTGTTGTTATGGTTTTTGTTTTTGGTTGTGTTAGGTTTTAGGGTTGTTAAAAGGATTAAATCTAAAAAGAAGAACTTAACAATCTGTAAATCAACCGGGAATCCCTTTTCCTCTCCTTCCAGATCTACAAATCTAGAAGGCCCCTGCCTCTGAAGAAACCAAAAACTCATCTTTTCCTACCTATTGCCTTGCCAAATCCAAACCCTCTCTTTACCATCTGAGGTATCAAAAAGAGAGAGAAAGAGCAAGAAAGAAAATAATCTAAAGCTGTTAAAACTAAAATTCTACCTTAGCGCACTATCCTTCCCTACAACATCTACCAAAATCCATGTACCCCACTAAAGAAAATTTCCTAAGGTGCAGGTGCATATTCCTTGACATCAACATGACATGTTGTATGTTGTAAACCCGCACCCCTGTGCTTTACCCTTTGGCGTTACTTTCCATCATGCTACACCTTTCAAAAGTGTACCCTTTCTAAACTTGGCGCAACTTTTCTCCTATCAACACTGGCACACCTTTTTCCATGTCGACATCCTCAAAAGTGCACCCAACATTTTTAAGCCTCTACAACATGCTATGAACCTATGCCTTGCACCCTAAGCCTTATAATTGCTCATTCTTCTTTCTGCAAGATTTTATTATGAATAACATGACGATTGACATGGCTCTTCTGTGTTGGACCTCCTTGATCCTTCTTACACAATAACAACAACCATCCTTGAGCTCACACATGTCTTCATCAAACAAGAAACCAACCAAGTCTAAAGGAAAAACAAAGTTGGCGAACAAGAGATGAAGTACAAATATCGAAATACAAGATGCCTGACTCATATGCAGAGAGTGATCTCAACGTCGGGGACTCGAGCAGGGCATATTGATATGGATGACTTCTAGACAAGGACCAACTCAGCAAGCAATGGCCCATGGATGAAAAAGTTGGTGGGCGATGGATTGCACTTTGTAAGGTGAGCTAGCGAGTAAGTTTTGTAAACAATGAGTTCATCATGTTGGTGGCTCGGTGCTATAACAAGGACACTAGATGTGTTGAAGATAAGAAGGTAAAGATGATCATTGACGTCATATCCCGTCACTTTGAAATAATCCTCGGCATTCCTCATCAAAGGAAATATGTCGTCATAAGTCTAGAAGACTGTAAGAAGTCCTGGGATGACAATGAGGACAAATGCATGCAAAAGACGAATGAACTTTACCTAAAGAACAAGAAGCCGGTGAGCGGTGGCCACAAACCATCCACCGCAGTGGCTTCAATGAGGAATTGAGTGATGCAATCACCTTCCTGAATAGAGTATTTGGGATTCCTAATGCCCATTATTTCCACAAATGGATGCTGAGGTATCTAGAGACCATGAGTAAAAATGTGCACGATCAGCGTTTTGGTGGGGTGAAATCATCGGCGATACCATCTCTACGAGCAATTTCAATGAGTCCTAAAAATTGGGAAGCTCTATATGAATTCCTACGTTGTATACACTGCACTGAGCATCGGTAAGAGATTTCGTAGGCCTAGCTCGAAATGGGGTATGGCCCCAGGTAAAAATATATGAATACTACCCAGAGCTAAAGCTCAAGGCTAGCATCTCCCGAGTTCTCCAAGATTAAAAATGCCTTCTTCTATGAGGTGATATGCCTCTTTGAAGCTAAATATGAGACACGGTTGGATCAACCCGAGAGTGATTGCTGCCATGAAGAAATGGGGATCATTGTTCACACTGATTCGCCACATTCACATATCTAAGGGTAGTTAATTTTGAGGGTGAACCAAAAAAGCTACCAAGGTATGCAGGGCCAAATTTGATTCTCTTGGAGTTGTCAAGGAAACTAATCACATACCATGAGAAGTGCATGAAGAGAAAGAAAGGAGGAACTCCATTCCCCCTTACATTTGGCCGATACACCTATACCACACTGGCCAAAGCATGGGAAATTTATGCCGAGCTGGAATTTCTAAATTTAAAGCACAACTTCCTAGCAAGGCCTACCTTCGACTGCCGGAGTTTCCTCCCAAGGGCCAAAATTGATCCCATCCATGTTCCTGAGATCAAGGACATCTGGATCAACCTGGCACATGAAATATATATAAGGCGAAAGGATCACTCCCGGCTAGCTCTGGAGGAGATTGTCCACTATGGCATAGCCATCATTCTAAAGGGTTTCAAGAGATTGATCAAGAGCTTCATCAGGTTTATCTTGACACGAATGGGATGATTGGCCATTCACGGAGATTGACAGATCCAAGGTGGAAAAAACCATTGAGAAAAGAGTTAAGTGCACGTTGCAGTGCACCGAGCATTTGTGCAAATAGAATGGTCTCACCTACCTCGGGGTAGATTTCACTACTTCTCCTTCAGGTAGAGCACCTCCAAGACCAGCCCAAGTGCCGAAAGGAAAAGGGAAAGACAAGGAGGGAGAATCAAGCAATCAAGAAGAAGCTCCTCAAAGCCCTCCTACTACTTCTGAGAAACAAGTGGTTAACCTGGTGTCTCCAGGTAAAGAAGAAGAGACCACCAAATTTTCAATGGATACATCCACTCAGGATGTCATCACAGCTACAACTCTTGAGATACCCACCATTCCTTCTTCCACTCCTCCTCCTCCTATCGTTGAAGCATCTATTCCTATGTATGTGTCTTCTTCTCTCCCTTCCTCCCTTCCATCTCCCACCTCTTCTCGTATTCTCCTCTCTCGTGGATCTATCACCCAGTGTTCCCTCCATCCAATTACAGATCCCTTCCATCTCTATGTCCTTTTCCTCTCCTGTAGTAACTCCAGGCCCCACAAGAAGAAGCATGTTGGCCTCCTTTTCGATGCCACCACCAAGTGTTTCAATGTTCTTCCCTGTGGCCTCTTTAGTTGCTTCCCCTTTCACTCCCGTTTCTTCTTCTATTCCCTCTACTCCCTCTCCCATAAGTCCTAGTTGGATCTCTGACCATCTGGGTCAACATAAGAGAAAGGTTCCCATAGAACCTATGGAATTCTCTGTCATTCTGAAGAAGGGTTTCAAGAATCAAAAAGCAATAACTTGTTTTTCTAAGAGTTCTTTGGGAAGAAAGTCATGGAGATTACATATCCAGATCACACCAAAGAAAAGAAAAATCTTTCTCCTACATATTTCATAGTCACTCAAGTCACAATGGGAACCTCATATGAAATCCTACAAGGAGAGGCCTTGTCTGCAGTAGATGCTCTTTGTAAGAAGCTTCAAGAAGCAAAAGAGGAGAAGAAAATACTCAAGGAACAAAAAAACATCTTCTCCAAGCATTGCAAAGAATGGGCAACGCTCCTCCTGTGACTGCCACCGAACCCACTAAAGTTCTTAGTCAAGATAAGATAAATGAGTATGCTAATATTGGTGAACAAGGCATGGAAGTGTCCTCCTGGATAGAGCAAATCCTTAGAAATAGTGAGGAGATGATTAAAAAATTCATAGTGCTCTACCAGGATATTGATCAAGTAAATAAGGAGCTACAAGTAGTAGCAGGGTCCCTCTCTGAGGAGTTGGACAATGCCGATTGCAACATGAAACATTCCAAGCAATGGCTAACTACTCAGCGATGACCTATTAAAGGTTGGTGTCATTGATCAACCGAGGAGCACATAATAAAACTCTCATTCCATTGGATTATCAGGTTAATCAAATGGAATATATCTTGGAGAGGATAGATAAAATCAAGGATGAAGCCCTAGATGCACAATATAACATGGAGCAGATAGTTACAAAGATGCCTCAAGGATGCTCAGTGAATCATTCACCTTGAGAGAAGAAAACGATACATTTCAGCACTTCAAGGCTATAGTCACTCAAGGTTTGGCACCAGAGGTCACTTTCAACCGAGAGTCAATCAATAACCTCTTGTCTATTGTGATTTCATTGGATTCTTGATCGATGCATGTGAGGAGTATGCCGGGCTACTTGAAAAGCTCAAGAATGAAAAAGAAACTTGTAAAGTCATTGGTGACCATTTCAAAGGTCTAGATCATAATCAACTTCAGTCAATGATCAGCAAGTTTATGGAATACCAAGCTCAGTGTCACATCGCCTCTCCTGATCAGAAGCAAGACACTCCGTTTAAGCAAAGAGATGATGAGGAGTAGTTTCTCCTCTTGTGTATACGCTTTGATCATTTTTGTAAAAATATTTTAAAAGTATGTTGGCATTTATGATGACATCATCCATGTTGCATCATGGGATGTTGCCATCCAAAAACTTTCCCAAAGTCAACTTTTGACTTTTTAGATATTTTGTAGATATTTTATAAATAGTGGTTGGTTTTTTTTTGTCTTCTTTCCTCTTCTCCTTCTATAAATACTGGAATACTTGTTGTATTCTAGGTGGAAATTTTTGTATGAGAAAAGAAGTGAGGAGAGAAAGACTTTGTACTTTCTTGTATCAGAAGAAATATTAATACATATGCTTAGACTTTGTGCTCAATATATGTGTTATTTGCATCCGATATTTCTTAAGTTAAATCTATGTTTTTATTCTATTGGATTCATTCCTATTATCTTCATATGTTCATTAGTATTGCTTTATTTTTTATCAAGTAAGTTAGGCTCTCTTTACTACCATTCCAAAGCATAAACCTTGACCTTTACATCTTGGAATTCATTTCTTTTCTTCCTTGACTCTTCCTTCCTCCATTCCTTCCCTCTTACATTCTTGTTTGTTTTTGGAACTAACTCTACTGGGATGAGATCCCAAATCCCTGAAGCTAGAATAGTGTAGATTTGCACATATTCCTACTTGATAGAATAGTAATAAACTAGTTTCACTTTTACTGTCTCAAAGAGGGCTATGCCCTCTGCACACTGTTGGCTGTTTCCCCATGACACGCTTAACCGACACATTTTCAAACCAACACCATCTCATTGCCCAAATTTTACAATTGTTTCATAATTTTTGAATCTCATTTTAGGAACTAGAGGATGAAGTAGAAGTTTCATTTGAACTTTGATTTCTAGGAGTGGGAATAGGAGCTAAAGTAGGTGCTTGACTAGTACTTGGGCTTCCTAACTCTAGATATAAGGGCAGAGGAGGCCTAAGTGCAAGTTTAATAGCTTGGATCAAACAATTCTCGGCCCTAATGGTGATGTTGTAAGCTACAGGTAGAGTTGCACCTCCCACGGATTGGATCAACATAGAAATGTCAGAATTTAAAGCCTTGAGAGAGTATAAGAAAGCACCTTGAGCTATTGGCCTCACTTGCTAATGGGATTCTATCCCATGTTCTTTGAAATCTGAAATTGAATTATGTTAGCTGCTCATTGGGAGCTCTCTTGATAGTTGTCAGTTTCTCGAATAGAGACAGGTTGTCTCCTTTCTCTCCAAATTGGTTATGGATGACTATGCACAGCTGGTTCCAATTTTGGATAGAGCCTACCTCAAGGCTTCTAAACCATTGCAAGGCTTTCCCTTTGAATGAATATTCCAGCAATTTGATAGCAATTTCCATCTCAACAATCTCATGGATTACACAAACATTAGCAATGTATTTGACATGATCACCAGGAGTGGTCTGATTTTCTCCAGTAAAGTATGGGATGTTCTTCAATGCTGCAATTAGAACTGGGTTTTGTGCATTGAGAGAAAGTGGGATGCTACTAGTAAATTTGACATAAGGATTGGGTTGTGCCATTTTGATTGGCTTGAGAACCCTTGTTGATTGGATGAAAGGTCTACCAGGTGGAGGAGTTGATAGAGTTTTGTTTGGTGGAGATGGAGACCTTTGAATCCTTCTTCCTCTTTCTCCTCTTTCTAGGGATAATTGCATATAGTTAAACAATCCCTCTTCTCTAGTCCTTGACCTTGTTTGGATCCTTCTCATGAATCTTCAAGCTTGGACTACTAAAACTAGTTGATTCTATCCTTTTGGAGTCGCTAGATGTGTAAATCAAGGCTCTTTCAAGCAATAAACTTACAACAATTACACATCAAATTTGTTGCAATGAAGATGAAGACCTCTAAGGTCCCACCGGGCATGCCAAAACTGTTAGTGCAAATCTACAACACCCCCTAAATGACCTTCAGATTTGTAGTCCATAATTGGGTCATTTAGTGTGATTGCACAACATTGAGTTTTCTCAAGGTGTGGGACCTTGCAAGGTGAGAAAACTCTCCAGAGAAAGCTAGTTCTTACCCCTCTATTTAGGTGTATGCATGAATTTTTGCAGAGATCCCGATTCAAAATTTCTACTCTAAAAATACCAAGGAGACAGGGTTGAGAGAAAACATGGAAATGGAAACAAAACTAAGAAAAAACAGAACGGTGATACACCAAAGGAGTGCTAGAATTATTGCTTTGCAAATAGACACAGATCATAAGAATGCAACACTAGAACATGCACAAATTTCCAAAATGTAATGAAGGATTAGAAGGAAACAATAAACGCAAGAAAGGATTGAAAATTCATTCACAGAGCATGCTTTATCATTCCCAATTTTGATATGATGCATTACAATGGAAAGGAGGAAAAAAATGTATTACAGTTCCAATGGGAGGCCTAAAACTCCACAAATTCACATGCCAAGGGGAAGAGGGGAGTTTGCAAGAACAAAAATGTCCAACATTACAAAATGAGCCAAAACTAGCTTTATATCGATCAAACAGAATGAAGAAAGATGAAAAAATGTGGGCAAATTGATTCGACATCTCCAACCACTGAAAATATTCATTAAAATAGAAAGGGAACCCTCAAAAATCCATTTTTGATGCATTTGGCCATGTTGGAGAAGAAACGGATGCCATACTTCATCAATTTTGGTGGTTGGGGGTCGGTTCTACATTTTTTTCCGTGCTAGAGACATTTCTTCAATTTTCTCCCTCAAATTTTCCCAAAACTCAAAATTGAATCTTCCATGGCATAGAGGGCATTGATAGATTTCCAATGGTACCAAATTTTATGAATTTTGACCACTAAATTGAAATATATGACCTTTTGAAATTCTGCGGCCAAATTAGGGCAAAAATGGTGAAAAATAGGTCCGCAGGCTCAACCTTTCCTTTTTCCCTTTTTTGAAAAATTTACAAAAAGTCTCAAAAAACCCCATGGCCCCATAGGGGAAAAGTTCCACGTGGTGTTAAAAGGGCTTCACGGGTCCAAAGATCGCTTTTGCACTAAAAGCACAAAAAATGTTAAAGTTTAAAATACCTCCCGCAGCCCGCAACCCCACTTCCTACTTTGACTTTGAATTTTGGTCTCTGGCGGAAGTGCGGGTCACCTTGTGACTTTTTCCCTTTGGAATGAAAAAGGGTTAAGTTCCAAATTCCCTCCGATCCTCTGCCTTCTCACTTTGCTTAATATGTGGCCACGTGTCCTCCTCGGACCTTAGGAAAGTTTTCTTCCTTTACGGGTTCGTAGGCTAAAAATTACCTTTGTGCCCTCTTAGCCAAAAAGAATAAGTATCAAAAGTCTTCTACTTTCCGCTGACCCACAATCTCCTTTGGAAAAATTTCTTCCTTAGCTCCATGAACCAACCCAGGGCAAATTTTTTTGTAAACTCTATTGAGCCATAACTTAAAAAATACAAGGAGTTAGGAGGACTTCTTTACCTTTTTGGAAAGGGGAAGAAAAATCCTATCTGATGAAGCCATCTTTAGGAAATTTTGAGTGCTTTAAAGTTTCAAAAAATATACCTACAGAAAAAGGAGGGAAGAATGAAGGCAAGTTAACCAAAACAAGCATGGGCTTATTTTCGATAATAGTATGATTTACCTAGAATAGAAAACCTGTTCCTCCTAGCCAAAAGGGAGCTCTCACAATCAACTTGGATCAGTAAATCAGAATGCACACACAACCTTCAAGTGTCATTACAAACAGGTATTCCTCCTTGGCCTACTACCCTTATCTGTTTCATTAATTTGATAAGAATTTTGTGAAACATTACTCATTGGGGAACCTTCTTCTACCATGTCATCTCATTGAGTCTTAAAAATTCGGGAGCTACTTATCGGTGTTTTTGACCTAAAGTTTTCACGACCTCATTTAAAAAATAGTCAAAGATTACATTGATGAACTTATAGGAAATTCCAAATAATGCAAAGATCATCTTATCATCCTTGAATCATTCTTTACTCATCTCATTTAGTATTTTCTTCATCTCAAACTGAAAAATGTGTTTTTCGAGGAAAATTTAAAGCCATCACTGAAATTTCCTACCATCTAATCTTAAACAACTACGTAGCCTCGAGGGTAAATTATAGTCCATCTAACATTTTGTATCATAAATTTTTGATCATTTTCAAACATTTCGTCATCTTCTCTATAAAGATTTTGATTTTCACCGGGATTCTAATTGCCAAAAATCCTTGATGAAATTAAACAATATCTCCTATCACCACTTGTGTTTACACCACCTCATGAAGGGGAGTCATTTTATCTATACTTATCTTCTTCAGAACAAGCCCTTGGAGCCATGATTGCTCACAATGATAACCTAGGTCCTGGACAGGCTATATACTATATTATTCACACACTTCATGACTACAAAATTCAATATTTAAAAGCCGAGAAAATATTTTGTGCCTTATATTGTGCCACTTCTAGGCTTCGTCATTATCTTCTCAATCATTAGAACTATGTCATCACTAACTTTAATCTTATGAAAACCATGTACTCTACACCTTATGACAACGATCATATAAATCAATGGATAATGATTATGACTGAATTTGACCTCAAAATAATATCACAAAAATCCATTAAGGGCAGGCTATTGCAAACTAGCTTGGTGACGCTCCCTTTCACGATAATCAACTTCCTTATGAATAATTTCTAGATGGATCCATCAACAATTTTGACAAATATAAATTCATCCTGTTAAAATGAATCTTTCCTTTTATGGCTCTAAATGCTAGCAAAGATGAGAAGTCGGTGTTTTCATTATACCTTCTGATGGTATTTTTCTTTCGTTATCATTTAAACTCAATTTTGAATGCACCAATAATATGGCGAGAATATTAAGATTTAATTGTGGGCCTTACGACCACTATTCTTCTAGGAGGTCACATCTTAGACATCTATAGAGATTCACAACTTGTTATCGGTCAAGTCAAAGGAGAATATCAATGTAAAATGAAATCTTACAAAAATACAAAGCCAATGTTGACTTTATCCTAGGCATTTTTGATCACAACACTATCCAAACCTTCCCATGATCCTCTAACAAATGTGTAGATATAATGGCCTCTTGAGAATCCCTCATCCCATTAGAAATGGAAGAGTCTAAAGACAACACTAAAGCATCCATTGTCATTCAATGATTGGATCAGCCTTCACATCAAAATGAGATTCCTCCTATTAAATTTTTTGAGGATAACCCAACTTATTTTTGGTATACTTAGATATATGATTATCTCTCTCTGAATCAAAATTTTTTCCAACTTATCATGTAATGCTAAAAGATCGTTTATTTCACGCATTACCCGATTTCTTATTATAGGTGGTATGCTATACAAACGTAGTCTTGATGGTATCTTGTTAAGCTACACGATGTCACATGAGTTAACCAAATCAATAGAAGAAGTCCATGTTGGAGTTTGTGGAGGAAATTTCGAGTGGAAATTCCATCATTGAATGTGTCATATAGTTAGCGTATTAGTGGTGTATTATCACCAAGTATTGTTATGAATATGTCAAGAAATGTGTTAAATTTCAACTTCATTCAGATCTCATCTGTATCCCTAGTTAGACATTATATCATGTTCGGACTTTTGGCCTTTCTCTCGGTAGGGGTTAGACCTTATTGGTGCTATTAATCATAAATCATCTCAACAACATCACTCTATTATAACTACTATTGAATACTTCACTAAATGGGCTGAAGTTATCCCTTTAACATCCACTAAATCAATACCTATTATCAACTTCATATATCAAAACATTATATGTTGTTTTGGTATCCCTTAGAAACTCATCGCGAGAAAAAGGAAAATATTTTTAAAATAAAGAAGTTAAAAGCTCTGTGACACCTTCAACATTAAACACATATTTTCATCACCATATTATCCCTAAGCAAATGGACAGGATGAATCTTCAAATAAAATCCTTATGAAAATAGTAAATGATGCGGTAGGAACTGGCATCTCTAAATCCCATTTTCCCTTTGGGATTATCGAACTAGCATTTGTTCTCCTACGGGAGCTACGCCCTATTAACTTTTCTACAACTCTGACTACATATTACCTCTCAAAGTTCAAATTCCATCACTTCATGTATCGAATAAATAACTTATCCCTGACGAAGAATATCAACAAGACCGCTTAGCACAACTTGAACTTGAAGCTTCGATGAAAAATGTCCAATGGCCATCAAACATCATCAAGTATATCAAGAACACATTAAACAATCCAATAATAAACATGTCAAATAACTTGATTTTAAAATTAGTGATTTTATGCTTAGATAAAATCAAAATGTCACTCAATTAGAATGGAGTAAATGTGGAAATTTTTCCCCTAATTAGATTGGTCCATATGTCATCACTCACAAGTATGGGTCGGGAGCATATTGTCTTGCTTCCCTTGATGGTGAACCTGAAAAGGAACCTTTGAATGCCTTGCACTTGTGGCCTTTCTATTGTTAAATGATTTATTTTCATGACAATATTTACATTTAAAATCTTGTCACTCCATCAAATCATCCATCTTGTCATAGTAATGATTTGAAATCATGTGGTTATCCGTCATTATCCTAGAGCGTACCTTAAAGATGAACTCCATGGCTCTGTTCATTGCATATTTCAATTTGGACAAGTTCCTCTTTTGTGGTAACCCGTTTTATCGAGTATACTCACCTACCATGTAAAAGGAATGACATAGGGCATGTGTGTGTAGGTCATATGCACATCCCCTTCTCACAACGGTTGATTAGGGTTTTCCCGCAGCTCAAAATAATGTGTATAAAGATCATTTCAATGTATTTCTCAAAATTAAAAATAAATTATACTGATCCGAGAAGGAAAACTATTCCAAATATAAAATCGCCATAAAAATATTAAAAGTAGACTAATGTAGCCTAGAATATACCCACAAATCCCAAAAAAATTTGACACATCAATCGTGAACTGAGTGATCACCCAAAGCACAAGGGTACTAGGTCCCACTTTAGAGTAGATTGTTAAAGATGTTAGCATGGTTAGCATGATTCCAAGTTTTGTGTCATCCTGGAAGCTAGAAGTCCATTGGTTGGGTTCTACATCATCTCGTACATCCTTGATTCGGGCGTGTACTAGTTATAAGTGTTGGATGGGATGAGATTGCTAGGACACTTCAATGGGAGTAGGTTCAATCCCTACTATAAATAATTCTTCTAGGTATTTGTAATAAGGTAGTATTTCTAGATAGTTTAGGACTTCCTTTAATGCATTTTTATTTTCTTGTGTTTCCCTTTCTCATTGTTGTTGTGCCTTGGGCACTGGTAACCTCATTAATTTTTCAAAGTTTGTGAATGCACAGAGGACCATGCATCATTTTAGTGTGGGGTGGAATAATGTGAAAGAAAGTGCAAGGTGCGAAGTACCAGGAAGGATTGTGTTGGAAATCCCAGATTGAATGGCCCTATGAAAGGAAGCACATGGATGGCCCTATGAAAAAGGGTGAATGAGGATGGTTGGTGTCAAGATAAGACTACATCTTGGTTCCACATACAAGGGAGGAAGAATTACCTTTGGTACTAGTAACGTGTGCATAAGAGTCTTTCGTTAGATAGATTTTTGCATGCCATAAGGTTATAGGATTGTCCGTGCAAAGGTTGGGCACATGAGTTAGGGCGCTAGAGTATGGCTTAGTGGAAAAATATGCAATAAGTGTTGAATTATGGTGGTAGGTGAAGTAACATTTAATGCTAAAAAGAATAGAAAGATATAAATAGAAGGTTGGGCACTTCATTATGGACATTGTGAATATGAAAAAAGAGCTCTTGCAGGACTAGGGTTTCCAAAGTTGATCTGTGTGAAGAAAATTTTGAGGAATTAAGGCATGAGTGACTAGATTTGATTTAAAAACCAGAAGGAAAGAAGTTCATGGGCGTAGAAAAAAATTTATGGAGAAGCATCGTCTTGTGAACGAGGTTATTCTAGTTAGGGTTTGGCAGCTAGGGCATGGGATGAAAAGGGTTTCTTCACAAGTTTGAGGTCTAAGCTTGGAGAGGGTAGAAAATTAGAGCAAGTAAGAGAAGTTGAAGTGCTAAGATAACCTAAACCATGGCACCTAAGAAACCAACTATATCACCTAAGAAGCTAAATGCCAAGGGCAAGGGTAATGGAAAGGAAAATAACTAGAAACCCCCATAAGCATGAATGAAGAATGGTACGCAAAGATGCAATACCCGGATGGGGTTTTCTCGAGAAAGAATGGGAGTCCCACTTAAGAAACATGATGGTGAGTGATTACAACCATCACATGAACGTGATAGAAAAGGAATTGGTGTTGGAGTTGGTGCGTCTAAAAATAAGATGACACCAGAAGGTTTACCTATCTATAGCAACGAGGTAAAAGTAAAATTGGAGAAGGTGAGATTATTACAACTCTATGAGTTGCCTTATTTTGGAAATCCTGAGCACCTCTATCAATGGTTAAGGAAGCCATCAAAACAATTGTCACCACAAATTATTATAAGAAGGGTTCATGATACTTTGATATCGCAGAGATCCAAGACCATATCATGAGAATGGATGTGTGCACAGTGGTAAAGCTAAATGACCAAGAAAGGTGGACACATATAAATAAGGTCTAGTTAAATGTGTGTAGAAAAATATCATAATGCAGCATCTACAACTTTTCTACCTTCATCACAGATGGAATTATCAGTAATGTGCAGGAAGGAGACAAGATACTCTTTGGCAATGTCCTTCTAAAAATTGTGTTTTTAGAGATCAAAGTGTCAGATGTGGCAGATAAGTTTATTTGGGAATATATGGAGGAAGACCCCTCACCCATGAAAATATTCTTAAAGTACACTTGCGATAACATGATGGTTGTTCATAAGGCATGCTGGAAAAATGGTGTAAGCACTTAAAGGATGTGTTTAGGGCAAAGTGGAGGATCCCGGAGCAAGTGCCGGTGCTCGTTGATAGAGAAGCCCAATTTGTGGTGTACCAACATCTCTGCGCATTAGCAAATTGAAATTGATAGATGAAAACATGGGCCCCTGGTGGAAGCTCCCTTTCTCCTTCACCGCTCAATATTTCCAGCAAGGGTAAACTAGGTTTAAAGAGGCCAAAAGACTAAGGTTCGACCTTCTTGAATTAGATCAAGACCACGAGATCTACGCAGAAAGATCGTTTACCCTAAGAAGCACATGTACATGGAGAGGTATGTCTCCCATGAAGTTCAAATGATAAAGCCCTTAACTTTTCCAATAGCAAGAGAGACCATGGCAAGGGTATATCTACGCATAAGACCAAAGTTTGAGAAGGAACATACCTGGAATGTGATGTCTCCATTTCGAAGACCCCATGGGGATAAAGAAGCATGCACCAGCAAAAAAAGGAAAAGAAGAGGTGTAAGGAAAGAAGGCACCAAGTTTCCTAAGTACACCACAAGTGGGCGCCCCATGGAAAAGTGCTAGAGCGGTACTTACACACGTAGGAAGAGGTCCCTAGTTAGAGAGGAGGCACCAGAACAAGAAAATCCCATCACAAAGGAGAATACACTAGAGGAGGAATAAGAAAGCACTTTGAATCTCCTATACTGGAATCCCCAATTAGGAAGAAACAAAAGGTGATGGAGGAGGGTGATTCAGAGGACATGGAGAGCTTGGAGGCCTATAGAAGAGATAGGGGTGATGATGATGAAGACGAACTGAAGGATCCCGGGAACCACCATTTTTGATGAGCATGATTCAAAGGAAGAGGGTGGAGAAGAGGAAAATGAGTTTCTCTTCATACGGAGGAAGGGTAGCCAGGAGGAGGAAGGCACCCAAGATAAGGGAGGAAGTGAAGAAGTGAGTATGAAAAATCAGACTCCAAGCCTCATGCAGGAGTAGATAAATGAGGTGGTAGAAAAAGAAGCGGAAAAAATCATTGAAGCCTTGGTAGAACAAGAGTTGGAGCACAACACTGATTTAGTAATGAATGAAGATAAGGAAGAAAGTGTGGGAAAAGATCATGACAGCATAGGAGGAGGCCCCAGTTTGATGGTATGTATTCCTAAGGGCATACACATAGGAGGAAGGTGCACAGAGATCCTAGAGACCAAGAATGGACTATATTGATGATCCAAACAAGGTGTTATGTGTGTGTTTCCAAAGCACAGTACCAATAGAGCAACTCTTGGCTATGAAGTCATTTGATGAGGAAGGTGCATACCCTTGGATGAGGAAAATGATTTCTTAGGCAATTGAGTCCCACATCAACGAGCTAGAATTTGAGGTAAGCCAAGAGTAAATTATGAAGGTGCCTAAGTCAAAATGAGATAACCCCTTAGTGAGCGCTCAATAGCTATCGACAAAAAATTCTGCGAGGAATGACAAGGTAAAATTCCTAGAGGTAGAGCTGGAGAAGAAGGAAGAAGAGCTCAAAGAAAGGACCAAGGACTTAAAGTGGGAGGAACTAATCAGCGCATAGCTAAGGCGTGAGTTGAAAGAAGAGAAGGCAAGGGTGCGCGAGGTTTGCAAGAAAGTAGAGATGATCACAAATGCCATTTTCTTGAAGCATCTAGATCTAACGCCGCCCGTGTAGAAGTATGGATCCACCCTAGAGTGTTTAGAGGACTTGACCTATGTCCTCACAATGGAAAGGAAACAATTGGCCCTAGATTTCACGAAGGAGGCATCGGTGCACAAGGAAAAGGAGGACAAGATGAAGGTTGTAGAAATTGTTACCGAGTACAAGAAAGTCCTCACAGATGTGAAAGTTACCACCCAAGCCGTTGAGGTCATTTATGACAATTACACCGATAGGAATAGAGTGGCGAGAATTCTAGTCACCTCCCATGAAGTGGAGCTCAAGGAGTTCTAGGAGAAGAACAAGGGGAATAGAGCGGAACGTGACAAGATCTTACCACGAAGTTGAGAAGAAATCAGAGGCTATTGAGACCTTGTAGGGCTCAATCAAGAACTAATGTTGGGCCCCTAAAATATTTTCCAAGTACAAGAAGGAAAATGGGCGTACAAGGCCTAGTTAAGAAATGGCATGAAAGGAGAAAGTGTGCAAGATAGGGTTCTAGGATGGTTTAACGAGAGAAATTTGCACGTGCACAAGATATAACAAAGGTTTCAAGACTTAGCCATATTTGACACATTAGGTAGAACACGAGAAAAGCGTGACCCGACTGCACATGTGGAATGGATAAGGTGCCATCCTGGTGATAGGTTGGCCTAAGAAGGAATATACCCTATGATGGAAGTTTCTAGAAGGCCATCATTGCAAAGAGTGGAGAGCTCGAGACTTGAAGAAGCATGCTCCCATGAAGGACCACCTTGGACACTTGGCAACGGATCTACAACTCCCACAAAGGCTTGATGATGTTGAGAAGGGCTATAAATACAAGCACCCACTAGAGGAAAAAAGAGAGAGAAGTAGAAGGAAGTGAAGCCATGTAGGAATATTGTGAGAGATCCATAAGTTGGGTAGGGATCTATAGGAAAAGGATGTAATAAGGGGTTGGGATTGTAAATTTTCTCTTGAGAAATGATGGATATAAATGCAGCTATGATTTATGACTTCGGTCTTCACAACTGTGATAATTTGTAATGAATCCAATGAATATAATGAGGTTACTAAACTTGATTCAATATGTTTATTAATGATTTTGGTCCATGTTTATAGCTTACAGTTCTGATTCATGAATGTTTATGGAATGAATATAACTCCTTGTGCATTTCCTTTCTGTTATGGTTCCTCTCTATAATCATTGAGTACCATTTGGTATGGGATGATTGGTTTTTCTAGAATTTGTTCGAGTTCTATAATAAGTATATATCTCATTCCCACTCACTCTTTTTAAGCTCCTATCATAGATGATGTTTCCCACTTAACTCACATAAAAGAGAGACTCGGCACCCGTGCATGCCTCGGGTGAGTGCCCAACACCTATTGGGTGATAGGTTGGCGCGCATGGGATTCCCTTGTTCTTGGTGGGTTTAAAAATGACTACAAGAGTCATTTAAACCTCTACTTCCACTTTCTTCTTCCCCTTAGCTCCTGCAGTAGGTGCTTTCTTTGGTGCCATCTATAACCTGCAATCTCCTCACTTCAAATACTCACCTTTTATCTCCTATAACATGCAAACCCAAATCCTAGCTTGATTCAATGTGCCCTAGTTGAAATTACATGCCCTATCTCTTTTGCAATGCCTTTCTTCACTCAAACCCTTCATAACTGGGGATACAAGCTTGCTCTACACACAAATCTACTCATCACATCTCAATTCACACTCTTTGCACTTGAATACTCTTCTCGCAGCTCGATCGCACTTGGCTCTTTAAAATTATCATGATTGTAATGGTAAGAATGAACTCACATCCCGTCCTTATATATATTTTCAAAAATTTATTGCATTTATTTCTCCTTCACTTACTAACAATCCTCTCATTAATTGACCATTTTTGTTCTTTCCACGTGGTACATCTTCATGCCCAAGCTATAACCTTCTAGTGTGCCCTCCTACCTTTTGGCTGTCAGACTTCTCTTGATGCACTTTCATGAACTTGAGCACCTCATCACTTTGTGCCATTCACTGGTAGTCTTAATAGCCTCTGCTTACCTTGCATTATCTTGTTCCATTATTTATCTCCATCTATGGTCATTTTTTATAGAAGTGATCTCTTTTTTTTCAATTCTCCAACTTTAATAACACCTGTAGTAGTTTGTTACTTTCATGTGTACTTATTTCCAACAGTCTTGTACCTAGATATCAATAACCACCCCACACTAAGGGTATGTAAAATCCTCTACACATAAAAATTCTTCAAATATTAATTAGATTCTGGTGTGGAAACATGCTTTATTACACAAACATACCAACTAAATTCACAAAGAGTAGTGAAAAGAAGGAAACACATTAAGGAAATGCATAATTTGGAAACCTAATCTAAATGGCAACATTGTCTTATTACAAACACCATGAAGACTTATTTATAGTAGGGCTTCATCCTACTCCCATTAAAGTATCCAGGTAACCATATTCCATCAAGCACTTCTAATTGACAAGCACTGTTTGAGTATGTGAGTGAAAACATACCGCCCCAACCAATGTACCTTGAGTTTTCCTAGATGGTGTAAAAATTTAGAATCATAAAGGAGCACCATCTGTCCAATTGTGAACTTTTTATCCTTGATGTGTTTGTTATGCCATGCTATCTACCTGGCCTTTTCTTATTTTTGACTCCAATGTGCTATTTCTCGTCGCTCATCTAGCTTGATTAACTTTTAAAATTTTCTTCTAATGTTTTCTCATCAGCTAGACCTCCGGTGCACACAATAAACAAAGATGGTAACATGTATTCCATAGGAAGAACTATACGCACCAAACACTAAGTGAAATGGTGTGGATTTTTTCAACCTTTTATATGTTGTTTGATATGCCCAAAGTACTGAGATACTTTATCATCCCAATCCTTTCTTTGCAACATCAAAAAAATTTATCAATGTCCGGCTCAAAATTTTGTTGAAAGCCTCGGCGTGATCCCATTTACCTAAGGAAGATATGGTGTAGTCTTATGGTGTGCAACCATGAATTCATCCAATAAAATTTTGATTGTCTCGTTCGAAAGTGTGTGCCCCTATCACTTTGGTCAAACTTAAAGGACATCCATACCGTGTAGTAATATTTTCCCATAGAAACCTAGCTAATGTTGCCATTATAAAATCCTTTGTAAGTACTAGTTTCTCCTAACTTGTCGATAATATATACAAGGAATGATATAGCACGATCCGATCCTATGCGTGGCTAGTGAAATAGGACTGTTAGTACCTGATTTAATCTCCTTCACAACTTGAGCTGCATCATGGATTTTACAAGACACTCATAGGCAGTAAATAGTTTATATGTCATTTTGTAGCCGGGAAGCAATTTATCGACTTGTTAGCACTCTGTTTTGAAGAAGTGGGTAGCACCTTAGAAGGATTTGATCTAATCCTCACTATTTTAGGTTGTACCTATCAATGAAGGTAAGAGAACCTATATTGTAGCCTCTATTTTGTGAAGGAGGTGAAAATGTCCTTGTACTATGCAAATTGTATGGAGATGGCCTTCAGAAAACATGATCAATTTCCCATTATTCAAACTCAATAGAGTTATTACTACTAAATGATGGAAATGCTTTTAAGACAAGGCTAAGGCTACTAAAGACATGGTATGATCTGATTTTCTTTGTGCATTTTTGTAAGCTGGATTGTATTCTTTTGTTGACACAATACAATGCAAGGGTATTATAGGTAGGATGAGTAAATTTGAAATGAATTTTGGGGTGGGAGATATCCAGAAAAGACTACCCAGAATTTCCCAAATTATTTGAGGACCTTTACAAAACTTGAAAGACTCAGACAACATAAATGCTTCAAAGAGGTTAAGGTGTTCCTTCAACCATGATATGTGCATCAAATGGAAGCATGGATCTGCACTCTTCCACACAATCTTTTATGATTTATCACAAAATCTTGAGTTAAATGAATCAGCAAAGCATTTAGAAATTTTTACTCTATCGGACCTAAGGTACCCCAAAGGTTTACAATCAAATATGTATCGAGAAAGCGAGTGAATTTAAATGTGTTTATCCCTTCATCAAATGAAAGCTCTTTTGATTATGGAATTGCAAATGCCACTAAGTTGTTACCAGAATTATATTTGCATCATCAAAATAAAATTCCAAACACCACATTATAACAAGAGCAAGAAACACAAATTGAAAACATTCTATAACATAAGTAAATGCAAATTTTACCAAGAGACAACACAAACTAATATAGAATGACCAAATTTATCAGTAGGGGAATGTTATAAGAACAATCTCAGAGCTTGTTAGTGGCTATACATATACAACCAACCTAACATGATACAAATTTGATACAAAAGGAGTTAAAATGGTTCTCAGGTGGTTTCTTAGAGAATGGGCTTCTTCCCATATTTTCCTGTGAAAATTCTAAGTTTCTCTGACCATTTGCATGAAAAATTCATGCAATATATAAATTTCACTCACTCACTTTTCCCCTCAAATCTTCCCTCCAAAAGTGGAATATTCGAAGCACCTTTACTTTGCAATATTTCTGTAAAATTACATTTAACAAACTCACAAAAAGTTGCTAGTTGTTCTTTCAAAAGGTGAATCATTACAAAAATTTCATCATTCTTCAAAGTGGAAGCACATTTTTCATTCCCCATGCATGTAGACCCCTTTCATTTCATTATTTCAGCTTTTCCTTTCCCAATTTTTTTAATCTGCAACTTTGGATCTAGTAATTCATGTTTTTCACGAATTAGAGTAAAAATTCATTTGAAATGTGCTTTGGATTCACAAATTGAGCCCCCAATTTGATCAATTTGAACCTTGCACGCCAAAATGACATGAATTGGCAAAAAAATAATGAAGATTGATGCAGAAAATGCATCTTCAAACTTCCTAGAGCTCAAATGGTAGCCAAACTAGTGAAATGCATAGCTACCATCGATCTATTCTTATCTTTAAATCTGAGCCCTCCACGAGGTAGATCTGGGAAAAATGGGCCTCGGGGACATTTTTGACCTTTTTACAACCATTTGAAAATTTGTAAAATTTCTTGATTTCCTCCACCGCTCCACCTTTGCAATTTGGGTCTAACGCGTGGCACAATATGACTGGATATGGAGTCGTGACTCAATTCTACACATTTTGCATCTTTTTATACAAAGGAAAATCTTTCAATTTTCCTCCGCGGCTCGCCCTCCTGCAAGACACTTGTCCTCATATGATTGGCTGAGGGGCAACACTTCTCATTTCATATTTTAATCATATTTCATGAAGGAAAATTTTTAACATTTCCTCCGCATGACCCACACCTCCACGATTGACTCCTAGATGAATTTTGAATTTTTACCTTTGGGCTCGTGGGTCCATTCAATGATTTTACCCTTTTGATAACTAGAGGCTAAAAATAAAACTTACCTCGACGTCCCACCTCGTGCCTCTAAGCCTTGACGCGGCGACACATGTCTTCATCCCATTGGCTATGAGTTTGTGGTCCAATTTTATACTTTAACTCTTTTTCACCAAAGGCCGAAAAGTATCAAACTCCTCTGCCTTTCCATCTCCCTGCCTACCACGTGTCCTCCTCTGATTGGATGAGATCCTTAAGGGATTTACTTCATTTCCACACATTTTCCAAAGTTCCCTAAGGCACAAAATGACCCACCTATCCACCTTCACTTTTCTATGACACATGTACCTCCTCGAGGGCTGCGGAGCTGCGGGGGCAACTTGCACATTTTTCCAAAAACACAAAAACGTTAAGTTTTTAGAAATGACCCATTGATCCTTGTCCAATTACAAATGGCCACGTATGTAAAAGTATATGAGCTAGAAATTGATGGGAAAAGGATGCCCGTATAACTGTAAAAAAACATAGAAATTACCATCCACCACAAAATCAATTTTTTCTTCGTGGGTGAAGAATTTTTCGATCAAAAGACAAATGGAAAGTGATTTTAGGCAATTTACGACCATACAAAAGGATTTTTGAGGGAAAATAAGTACAAATCAAATGATTTTGAGCTCAAAGGATGGAAAAAAGAGGCGAGAGGTGTTTGAAACGGGAAAAATTAGGGCAAAACGCAAAGTAAACTTGGGGATTCCTTCATAATGGTGTAAAATGGAGGAAATGCGAACAAAAATAGCACTCAAACACAAAAATGATTTTTTTTTCAAATTCAAAGTATATGAGAATCCCAAAACCATTCTTCCTTAGAAACAGGGAAAAAATGCATTTCTCCTTAGCAAAACACGGATGTTTCAAATTAGGAACCAACATTGGCTCCAGCTTGGGGATGGGCACTCCCTGTAAGTGCCACAAGAACTGAAGCAGACCATGTGTGAAAAAACCAATGGGAAAATGGAGTCACAAGCCAAAACATCCAAAAACTAACCGATAAACCAACAAATAGGGTTGTCACACATAAAGGCAAACCAAAAACTAACGAAAACAACAACAAACAAAGTAGAAACAAAAATTGTACACTATACAAGTGATATGAAAACTTCAGTTTTGGGGATCAATCCAAGACATGCTTTAAATGTCTACCATTAATAGGCAACTCAATAAATTCCCTATCTAGGTCCTTGAGGAAAAATTATTCTCACCAATTCTTATGTCAATTAAATATGGGCCCATCCACAAAGCATCAAATTTACCATGTTTTCCCTTATCTTCATGCCTACTATCCCACAACAGCACAATATCTCCAATACTAAAAGCTCTTGGGGTTACCTTATTATCAAACAAATTATTCATTCTTTCTCCGAATTTGACCTACCTCGATGGGATGCTCTTCTTGCTTCATCAAGTTCAATAATCGATTAATCCTTGCTTCATATGAACTGATTTCTTGATCTTCAAGTTGTTGAACAAACTGAAATGAAGACAAGCCGAGATGTAAGGGCAACAGAGCTTGTGTTCGATATACCAATTCAAACGGGCTTTTACCAGTAGCTCTTTTGGCAGTGATCCTATCAGCCCAAACAACAAACTTTAGTTTTTCACCCCACTTCTTTTTTTTAATTTCAAAGTCCTTTTAATAATCTTCAACAAGTTTTTATTATTGGACTCATCCTGTCCATTTCCTTATGGATTGTAGTTATAAGCATATGTCAACTTTATTCCATATTCTTTGCACATTGCCACTAAAGGTCTAGCTCTAAAACTCATGGCATTATCAGCAACAATCTTGACTAGCACTCCAAATCTGTAGATGATATGATTCAATATGAAGTCCATTACAACTTGGTGCATTGCCTTCCTAGTGGGGATTGCTTCCACCCATTTTGTGAAGAAAGCAGTAGTGACCAAAATCCATTTGTTTCCATCACTTGATGAATAAGAGATTTCACCAATGAAGTCCATCCCCATTGTTTGAAAGGAGCTTCAATTGATATAGGTTACAAAGGAAGGGAGCCTGAAGCTTTCATTCTTCCATAGAAATGCTGAAAACTCTCACATCTTCTAACTAAGTTTCATCTTTAAAAAGAGTTGGCCACCAATAACCAGCCCTCAAAATATTATGTACAGTAACCCTCCCAGAAAAATTTCCTCCACAAACTCCCCCATGGAAATCAAAAATTATTTTGGGAGCTTCATCTTCAATCACATCTCAAGAGGATTCCCTCAGGGTTCTTCCAAGTCAACCCAAAGTTTATAATGATATATTTTTGAGAAGCTAGCTTGAGAGCTCTTTTCTAATTTTTATTCAAATGTCTAGGGAAGCATAGGTGTCTAATATAATAGATTACATCCTTGTACCACTCAGAGTTCAACAATTTTTCAAGAACATTTTCCCTCTCTTCTTCTACTTCATTTACTTCCGCATTCTACAAATTTCTTTCAGCCATGAGCTTGGCAAGACCCAAACCTCTTACTAGCTTTTTGGTCTGAATTTCCATGTCATACTCTTTGCAATTTGTTAACCCACCTACATATTTTTCTTGAAATCTCCATATTTGATAAGACATCTTTAACCATTATGTGAGGAACATAAGCAACAACTTTGGATTTCAAAATATAAGGTCTGAAAACCTTAGTTTCTTTCACCAATGCAAAGGCACGCTTCTTCGTGATTATGTATTTTAACTCAACTACCTGTAATTCCTTACTAAAGAAGGTAATAGGTATCTCATCTCCATCATCATCCTTTTGCAACAAAATAGATGAAATGGTGTACTCGAAAGCAAAGGAGAAGATTTGGAAAGGTTTCTTGTAATTTGGGGCTGCTAGAACAAGAACATGCTTCAATGCTTCTTTGATTCCATGAAAAGATTTAAGGAAGCCTCTTCCCACTTGATATCCTGGTCCTTCTTCAACATGGAAGTGATGGGGAGAGTCAACTCAGCAAAATTAGACACAAACCTTCTAATGAAATTGATCGACCAAAGAAGGATTGGATTCCTTTCTTAGTATTTGGAACCAGGATCTTGTTGATAGCTTCTATCCTTTTAGATCAATCATAACTCCTTCTTTAGACACAATGTGACCAATTAGTTTTGTTCTTTACACTCCAAAATGGCACTTCTTTGGATTGATTGAAATGCCATATTCTCTACATCTGATCAACATTCTTTCCAAATGCTGCAAGTGGTCACTTCTTTTACTAGAAAAATAGTAATATCATCTTGATAAATAGCAATAAAATCATTGATATAACTAACAAAAGAAACATCCACGGCCCTTTGAAAAGTATCTCCAGAATTCATTAAACCAAATGCCATCCTGACAAAAACATATGTTCCCCACGGAGTAGTAAAGGCAATTTTAATCCTCTCTAATTCTTTAACAACAACTTGGTTATAACCGGAGAAACCATCCAAAGTAGAAAGCATTTCAGAACCAGTCACTAATTGCAACATGTTTTCCATGTTTGGTAGAGGATATTTGTCTTTCATTGATGCTCTATTTAGATTTCTGAAATCCACCCAAATTCTGATATCTCCATTTTCTTTCTAACCGGCACCAAGTTTGCGAACCCAAGAAGAATACCTTGTGGGTTGAATGATTCCTCCATCCTTCAATTTTTTCAATTCATCTAGCATTTTGATAGAAAGGAGTGGGTTAATTAGCCTTTGCTTCTTTACGAATGGTTTGGCATCTTTCTCAAGAGGGATCTCATGTTGGAATAAGTCTTCTCTATATGCTTTCAGCTCGGAATAAGACCAAGCTAAATAATCTTGATATTGTTTCAACAATTAGAGGTAGGACTATTTTTCTTCCTTGTTTAAACCACTCCCTAACCAAATATTCCTTGGTTTTTCCTTTGTTCCCAATTCATGCTCTTCAATATCTCTATATGCAAACATGTTTGTATTGATTACACAATCAGCATTGTTAAAATTTGACTCAAGAGCAACCAGCCCTCTAGGGATGGTGTTAGTCTTCAATTGAATGATATCCTTACCAAACAAGGTTTATTTTCCATCAACATTACACACCAATGGTTCCAAATCAATATGCTGATCCAAAAACTCACCTTGGTTTTGCAAAAACCTCTGAACTTGAGCATCATCATCAAATACTTGCCAATGTTTGATGTTATCAGGGACTATAGGCCTAGTGAGTATTTCTACATCATATTCACAATATGGAGAAATGGTACAATTGTCAAATCTAGACCCCAACACTGCCAGCTTATCAAAAATCATATTTAAACTTATGTCATGATGAATAATGTTGAAGGAATCAAATATCTCAATCAGATCCCAAATTTCATGTTTGTATTGTTTCATCCCTTTGATTTTTGTTGCATACAATTTTCTAACTTGTTTGACAACCAACTCAAATTCTCCCTTTACAATGACATCCTTTACGCCATAATTCCAAGAAATGCTTAGCCCTAACGGTAATGCCTCATACTCGGCTATGTTATTGGTGGATTAAAAGTTAATTTTGAAGGAGAAAACAAATTCCTCATCGCTTGGAGAGATTAAAAGAACACGGCACCATTTCAAATTTGGAGCAAGCTCCATCAAATAAGCAAGGTCCATGGTGAGCCTACCTCTTCAAGACACTTAGTGATCCATCTTGTTCTCCTTACAATCAGCAAACCTAATAAAATTATCAACATCAGCAAATAATACTTCATAAGAAGCATTGTTTTGATCCTCAATTACATGCAACATCTTCTTCATTCCATATAATTTTACAAGGCTACCTCAATAGGAATGGTGGAAAAGGAATATCCATTTAGACACTCCCTCCAACACTTGAAGCCCACTTTCTTGACAATAACATACCCCATTTGGCAGGGCAATCAACAATTACAACATCAAGTTTCAAATTCTTACCCGGATAGGCTGCATGTTGAACCACCAAACCTTTAACACACCCAACAACCTGGAACTTCCTAAAATCCATGGCAAAGACGCTTACCATACGCTAATGTTACTTTGATATCTAACTCATTCATAACTTCCAAATCCATGACATTGCATGATGCCCTCGAGTCAAACATACAATTATATAGCAACATGTCCTTGATGATCAAAGTAATGAAGAAAGGGTCAACACTCAACCGAGATTCAACCAAGGATGTTCCCAAATATACCTCGGTGGTTCACCAAATTCTTCCAATGATGATGTCTTTCCTACTTCTGCAATAGCAATTGGAGCCTCTACAACATTCACATTTCTTTTCACGTCATTCTTCTCCTCTTTCAATCCCAAATACTCAAGTGCTCTCTTCTTGTGCTCGGGAATTCTAAGCAGCTCAAGAGTTGGAAAACTAACCTTGATTTGGCTCAGAACTTGAGCAATGTCATAGGGAATATATTTAGGCAAAACAACAATAGAAGGAGGGCTAGAAATTTCATCATATGGCATAAGGTTTTTAAAATTTTGAGCATGGGGTGAAGCATAACTTTTACTTGGGACAATAGGGCTCTTAGCAGATGTTTCTTTCTTAGGAACTTCTTTTGAATATTAGAAATCAATGGGGTTTTATTCTTGGCCTAAATCCCAGATCCTTGACAACCTTACTTCTTGTTATACTCCTTCTCTTGGGCAACCACAACATTCTTAAGCGAGTGCATATCTTCTTTTAAGGGTATACCTCCATCATACTTCTTGATCATCAATGCCCTCAAGTACTCAAAATAATTATTGGGGAGCTCAAAGGCTTGTACATTAGGAATTTATAAAAATGATAAGGAGGAAGAAGATGTACCCATTGGATGAAATCCCAAAAGCTAGCAGCAGTCCTTGCACTTATCACTTCAATAGATGTTTCTCCTTAACATGAGTGTGTAGGGAAGTCCATCATAAAAGCATCATCATCTATATTATAATCAACTTCCTATTCAATTTGCTTATCTATTTCACGTGGCAAATGGGGTAGAAAAATCTATCACACACGAGTCAATCTGATTTGCATCATCAACAACAACCACTCTAGCATTTAACAGATCGGGCACCACCTTAATTTCCTTGGCCTGAGATTGTCTATTTCCAAATCCCATAGGTCCTTTACCTTTGTCATCAAATCTCTACTCATTCCTATGGTGATTCCAAATCTATCTTTTGCTTGTTGCCTAGGATGACCTTGTGAAGTTTGTCCAATTCCCTTCTCATCTCTTGCCAACTTGTAGGAAATCTCTTTGGTAGCCCCCACGACAAATTTTTCACCACTTCCTCCAAGTATACACTCTTGTTTGCTTGAGGCTTGTCAAGGTTTACCAATTTAACTCCATCTCTCTTAGGAGGTTTCCTAATAGCCTTGATATTATTCTCAATTTGAAGTGCCATGGTGAAGGCCTACCTTAAATTGCTAGGATTTTTGTCCCTCAAGTAATATGCAGCCTTCTTGTCAAATGCATCAGAATATTTTATCAAACAAGATTCATCACATGGTCTTAAATTTACTAGCAATCTCCTCAAAGTTTTATTGAACCTTGTGTTGAAGTCATGGACCGTTTCATTTGGGTTTTTCTTGATATTCTCAAACTCTGATAAGAGGAACCTAGGATCAATCTTGTCACCATATTACAACCTAAATGCATTCGTATTTTAGTCCATGAATGAACTGAATTATTTGGTAAGGCCTTGTACCAATCCTAGCATCCTCCTAAAAGTGTGGACAAACAATTTAATGTACACATCCTCAAATCCAATTTCAAAATCCTCCATAATATTAATAAAGAGTTTCAAATGTTGATCACCAGTTATGGAATTATTCCCTTAGAACTTTGGCAATCTACTTCTAACATCCTAAGCCATAGCATTAGGATAACCAACCATTCCCCTAAAATTTATTGGGCCAAAGGTATTGACCACAAATGGAGGCCTAGGTGGAGGCTGAGCCATGTTGTCTGGTGGAGGTGATCTTGGGGGTGACACAAGCTCATGAGGAGTGTGAAGTATTTGGGGCTCAAGAATGTGGTTCACAAGATTGGTATTCTCTAGGTGCTAATTTTCTTGGAAAGTTTTAGTAGAATTGAAACACACCAAAGTATAGATTGAAGAAGGAACTCACCGGGTACAACGAAGGACCTTCACTAGTTGAAGTAAACAAGTTTATGAGAATATTGCTTGAATCGGAATCACTTTGGAAGACGCGTGATAATCCTCTATTAAAGGCTGATATCTCTCACTAATGGATATTCCCTTACTTGATGTCGACCTTCAATAACCTTCCAAAAATTTCTCTCCTCTAAAATTGTCTTTCCAAATTCTTGAACTAGCTTTCTACTTGGGTCCCTCTGAAGAGAGATATTCTTCCTTCCAAGTTTGTAGATTTATATGACACACTTCACTTAATGTATGATAAGGTAATGGTATTTATCAAAATATAACAACCAGAGTCGACACTAAGTACTTTCACCCTAGTTTTTGTGAATTCACTATATAGATCTATCAAATGACTGCAAATATTAGTATTATGCAAAGCATGAACAAATCTGATTTTCTTTCACTCAATTTATCAACTATTGTGCAAAGTTTGAAACAATAAATTGGAGATACTTGAAAATATCAAACTCAAAATTCTACTCTCATTCCTCGGTATAAATCGATCGAAGCGATGCTCAACAATGTAGTTGCACATAAATCATATAAAACGTATTGTACCTGCAGTGGATTTGAAATCTTGAAATACTCCTTATGCAACAATGCCGGAAGTGTTTTGGTACCCAGATTTAATCTCCTTCACAACTTGAGCTGCATCATGGATTTTACAAGACACTCAGAGGAAAATAAATGGTTTATATTTTGTTTTGTAGCCGAGGAAGAAATTTATCTAACTTGTTAGCACTTAGGCTTTGAAGAAGTGGGTAGCACCTTGGAAGGATTTGATCTAATCCTCACTATTTTAGGTTGTGCCTATCAACCAAGGTAAGATAACCTATATTGTAGCCTCTATTTTGTGAAGGAGGTGAAAATATCCTTGTACTGTGCAGATTATATGGAGATGGCCTTGAGAAAACATGATCAATTTCCCATTATTCAAACTCAAAAGAGTTGTCACTACCAAATGATGGAAATGCTTTCAAGACAAGGCTAAGGCTACTAAAGACATGGTATGATCCTGATTTTATTTGTGCATTTTTAAATTGATTGTATTCTTTTGTTGACACATAATACAATGCAGAGGTATTATAGGTAGGATGAGTAAATTTGAAATGAATTTTGGCGTGGGAGATATTCAGAAAAGACTAACCAGAATTTTCTAAATTCTTTGAGGACCTTTTGCAAAACTTGAAAGAATCAAAAATAGAAATTCTTCAAAGATGTTAAAGTGTTCCTTCAACCGAGAATATGTGCATCAAATGGAAGCCCATATCTACACTCTTCCACACAATCACCGATGATTTATCACAAAATCTTGAGTTAAATGAATCAAGCAAAGCATTTAGAAATTTCTATTCTATCAAACCTAAGGTATGCGCAAAGGTTTACAATAAAATCTATATCAAGGAAAGTAGAGTGAATTTAAATTTGTTTATCCCTTCATGGATGTAAGCTCTTTCGATTTTAGACTTGAAAATGCCACTAAGCTACTACGAATTAGATCTTCATGATCAAAAGGAAATTCCAAACACCATATTGCAACAGGAGCAAGAAACACAAATTGAAAACATTCTAAAACATAAGTAAATGCAAATTTTACCAAAAGACAACACAAAATAATCCAGAATGACCAAATTTATCAGTAGGGGAATGTTATAAGAACAATCTTAGAGCTTGTTAGTGGCTATACATCTGTAACCAACCTAACATGATACAAATTTGATACAAAAGGAGTTAAAATGGTTCTCAGGTGGTTTCTTAGAGAATGGGATTCTTCCCAGATTTTCTCGTGAAAATTATAAGTTTCTCTAACCATTTGCATGAAAAATTCATGTAATATATAAATTTCACTCACTCACTTTCCCCTCAAATATTCCCTCCAAAAGTGGAATATTCGAAGCACCTTTGCTTTGCAATATTTTTGGAAAATGACATTTAACAAACTCGTAAAAATTTGCTAGTTGTTCTTTCAAAAGGTGAATCATTACAAAACTTTCATCATTCTTCAAAGTGGAAGCACATTTTTCATTCCCCGTGCATGTAGACCCCTTTCATTTCATTATTTTATCTTTTCCTTTCCCAATTTTTTTAATCAGTAACTTTAGATACGGTAATTCACATTTTTCATGAATTAGAGTAAAAATTCATTTGAAATGTGATTTGGATTCACAAATTGCGCCCCAATTTGATCAATTCGAACCTTATGCACGCCAAAATGACACGAATTGGCAAAAAAATAATGAATATTGATGTAGAAAATGCATCTCCAAACTTTACGGAGCTCAAATGGTAGCCAAACCGGTGAAATGCATAGATACGTCAATTTGTTATTATCTTTAAATATGAGCCCTCCTCGTGTGCAGATCCAGGAAAAATGGGCCTTGGGGACACTTTTGACCTTTTTACAACCTTTTGAAAAATTGCAAAATTTCTTGATTTCTCTCTGCTGCTCCGCCTTTACGATTTAGGTCGACACGTGGCACAATATGACCTGGATACGGAGTCACGGCTCAATTTTACACATTTTGCATCTTTTTAGAATTAGGAAAATCTTTCAATTTTCCTCTGTGGCTCCACCCTCTTGGCAAGACACATGTTCTCATATGATTGGCTAAGGGTAGTGCTTATCATTTCATATTTTAATCATATTTCGCGAAGGAAAATTTTTAACATTTCCTTCACCAACCCACACCTCACAATTGACTCCTCGGACTAATTTTGACTTTTTACCTTTGGGCTCGCGGGTCCATTCAATGATTTTACCATTTTGATAACTGGAGGCTAAAAATACAACTTGCCTCTAATGGCCCACCTCCCCACCTCTGAGCCTTGATGCTGACATGTGTCTTCATCCCATTGGCTGCAAGTTTGTGGTCCAATTTTATACTTTAACTCTTTTTCACCAAAGGCCAAAAGGTATCAAACTCCTCCACCTTTCCATCTCCTTACCATCACGTGTCCTCCCTCGATTAGATGCAGCCTTAGGGGATTTTCTTCATTTCCACACATTTTCCAAAGTTCCCTAATACACAAATTGACCCACCTATCTACCTTCACTCTGCATGTGACACATGTACCTCCTCTGAGCCTGCGGAGCTATGGGGGCAACTTGGACATTTTTCCAAAAACACAAAAACGTTAACTTTTTAGAAATGAACCACCGATCCTTGTCCAATTACAAATGTCCATGTAAGTAAAAGTATATGAGCTAGAAATTGATGGGCAAAGGATGCCTATATGACCATAAAAAATGTAGAAATTTCCAGTGACCACCAAAATCAAAAAAAAAAATCGTGGGTGAAGAATTTTTCGATCAAAAGACAAATGGAAAGTATATGAGAATCCAAAACCGTTCTTCCTCAAAAATAGGGCAAAAATGCATTTCTCCGTAGAAAAAAAGGGATGTTTCAAATTGGGCACCAATAGGACCCACAAAATCTATAGCCCATTTCTCAAATGGTTTTTCATTAGTAATAGGTCATAAAGGTATTTCATCTCATTGACACAGTTAACCAAGACATTGATAGTGATCAAAATCCTTGCAATAATCCTTATAATCTTTATATAGGGTCTACCACCATAATCCAGTGAGTAGAATCTTGTGCGCAGTGGCGTCACCTATATAGTGGCCACCAGTAATACCAACATGATATTCCTCCATGATATTCATGCATTCATGTTCTAGTACACAATGGTGCAATACTTCATCCCAACCTAATTTGTATATGTCACCGTTAATCAACATGTAGGGTGTCACGCGTATAACAAGTTATTTCTTCTCTAAGGATTTCATTCCTTTTGGTGTCATGCCTATTCGTAGAAACACATCAATGTCTTATAATTCCAATGGCACTCATTGTAACCTATATAACTATGCATCTAGTGTGGTATCTTCAATTATGCTGTGCTTCTTCTCTTGACTATATTATGGATAAATGGTCTAGTCCATAATTACTTTTCCCTATTTTTACCACAACTATGAAATCAAATTCTTGAAATAAGAATACCCATCTACATATGTGCCCCTATAAAATGGGTTTATTTACCAAATACTTTAATGTTATATGATCGTATAAAAAACAAATGGTGTAGCTACCATGTATTTTCTCGAATTTATGTAGTGCGTAGATCATTAACAAAGCTTCACACTCTGTAGTTGTGTAATTATACTCTGCAAGAGTCAACTTTTAACTAAAAATAGATAGGATGATCTATAATAACTTCTCCCTATTGAGCCAACACCTTGCCAATGGTCATGCCTGTGGCATCCACATGTATATGAAATGGTTTGTCCCATGAAGGAAAATGCATGTTAGGCACGGTAGTAAGTTTCTCTTTCAATATCTTGAATGTCCATTGCTACAATTCTCCCCACTATAACTTACCTTTTCCTTTTAGTAACTCCTCCAAAGGTGTGGAAACCTTGGCATATCCTTTAATAAACTTCCTATAGTACCCCATGTGACCCAAGAATCCATGTACCTCACTTTGACTGGTAGGATCTTTTAGGCCTATAATGACTGCAAGCTTAGTTGGATCAACCAACAAACCTTCCTTGCAGATTATGTGTCCTAATAATATTCCAAATGGTGTAGTAAATATGCACTTATTGATGTTCAAAGATATACTCAACTCTCTATATATTTCAAATATTAAGCACAAATTTTCACAATGATCCTTAACAAGTCCATACATCATCCAATCATCTAAAGAAACCTGTAAGAAGTTATGAATAAGTTCTTTGAATTCTTGAATAACTATGTGCAAAACTACAACAAGCGCATTTTTCGGACCAAAAGGAATCACATTATAGGTGAAGCTACCCCATTAGGTAGTAAAATTAGTCTTTTCTGATCCTCACGGGTATAATCCTAACCTGATGATACCTAGAGAACCCATCTATAAATAAATAGATTTCATGTCCTGCAATGCCTTCTAGCATTTCCTTAGTGAATGGCATAGGAAAGGGATCAGTCACGTATGCAACATTCAACTCCCTGTAGTCCACACAGATCCTAATCCAACCATCCTTCTTGATACTGATCACCATTGGACTAACCCATTCTAACTCATCCATGGGATTGATGATTCTAGACTTCAAGATTTTGTCAATCTCTTCTTTAACCTTTTCACACAAGTTGGGTTTCATCTGTAGGGTCTCTTTTAAAGCGAGTTAGTCCTAGACTATTAGGATCTATCCTAACTAGATTCTAACCTAAGGTAAACTAGACCTACCTTAGATCTATTTCTAACTATGCATGTTGCATCCTAATCTAGGTTGTATGTTTTACAAGTGAGGGATTTGGAAATAACCTAAGGTAATGAGAGGTCAATCCCTAACCTATTACCTAATACTAAACTACTATGGGGTATGGCTTATCCTATGATGGAAAACTTACCTAAGGCAATGTTTAATGACCTAAGGTAAATAAATTTTAACTAGCCTAAGGTCGGATCCTAAACTAATGTTTATCTAACCTAAACTAATGTAAGGTGAAAGGGGACCTAAGGGGTCACATGGAAATTGGGAGGTGGTGGTGATGGTTTCAATGGCATTAAAGAGATTTGATTTTTGAATTTATGGGACATGGTACTGCCAGTTATGGTAGAGGCATGAAGTTTGATGGAATGTCTAGCTGACATTATCACTAAAGTTAGAGATGCATGCTTTAGTTAAGTTTGAGTTCACCAGTTTTAGATGGAAATGGCGTGGAGATATAGGCGGAAAGTGGAATTCAATGGCATTAATGATCATTGGTTTTGGTGAGCAAACCACCTAGGAAACCATGCAAGTGGAATTCTTGGAGGTTGTTTGGTATTTCATTCATTTCAATTTTTGCTCTGCATGGGATATCTAGTTCTTCAAACCAACAATTTTGTTTGCAATTTGTTTCTATTTTTGGCTCCTTTGGACTATTTTTGATCCAATGGAGGTATAAGAGGCATATGAGAAAGAAGTTTTGGGTTGTTGACTTCATTTGGAGAAGAAGGAATTGTGGAGGCTCAGCTAGAAATCTTCTTCAAATCAATAGAAGCACTATCAGGTATGATAGGATCTACCCATTAAGTTGTTATGCTTTTCTCTAATTGTCTTCATTAAAACAACTTTTCTCTTGTGATCAATGGGTTTTTAATTTATAAATAATGCCTTGATTTCTTTCTTGAAACATCTCTATATTTTTCTAATAATGAGTCTTGTTAGACAATATGGATTATGGGTCATTTCTTGTTTAAGTTAATAGGGAATCATACCTTTATATTTGGTTGAATTTGAATAATGTTGAACATATTTGAATCATGCTTTTCTGCTAAAAAGGTTTATCAAAATATATGTTGTTGCTTTAAGACTTGGAATAGGGTTTGTCTGTTATGGTTGTTAGAAGGTAAGAAAAGTGTCCTTCTCTATCGTATCTTTCATTGGTTGAAGTATTGTTACTTCTATGGGAAATGTATATATATATATGGATGCTTGGTTCAATTTTGTGTGAACTCGAACTCATATGGGAAACAGTAATGAATGAGTGACTTCTTCTTGAACTTTACTATATAAACTTTCATTCTTTTCAAACCTGGTATTTTGATGGAAGTTGGACTGATAATGGGTGTTTGGATTTTTTGTATTTGTGGATTCAAACTTGTGTGGAAACAAGAATGAATGTTTTATTTATTCTCTCACCCCTTTCAGTTAAAACTTAGTTGTTTGAATCTTGTTCCTTTATGGAAACTATGTGGTAATGGTTTCTTGGATACTTAGATTTTGGAATAATCTTGTTGAATATAATAGTGTGCGAAGTTCCTCCTTCTAAACTTTAAATATTGTTGGGTTTTCATGGAATCTTTGGAAGACTGAACTAAAATTTGGATAGAGGAGGTTCTGTTATGTTTAAGGACTTTTCGAATTGATTGGTGTGGGATAATCTTTAGTTCTATTCACGTTAGCTCTTCTCGAGCTTGCAAGATGATGATCTCGTTGTTCTTCTTCACTTTCAAGTTAGATAATGATTGTTTAATCTTACTTGTTCTTGATCTGGGTAACATCATAAGCTAACTTGCTAGTGTAATTTGTTGAAACCTTACTGTTGTGGTTTCGTGAGGATTTAATGAATGTATATGCATATTTTTGTTAACATTTCATGAAGCTGGAATTAATCAATCAGTTCAGTATGAAGGGTTTTCTAGATACTTCAGTTCTTTGATCTATAAAAATGTTGAAGGATTAGAATGTCTTTTCGACTTAGTAGATGTGTGCAGTTGAGCCTGTCCTTAGAAATATAATGGAAGGAATTATAATCATCTTTTTGTTGAATTGTACACTTGTATTTAAGTCATGTCATTTTTGTGTTGTATCTTATTTAAAATCAAATTCGGATGGATATTTCTCTATCCATTCAAAATATGTTTTCTCTCACCTCTGTGAGAATGTGAATGTGAGTATTTCTTAATGATTATTGCACTATCATCTTGAAGGAATGAATAGACTATGGTTCCTTGACTGAAACTTTAATGATTTGGAATGACTGTTGAAGGCTATTATTTTCCAATAAGATGTTTAGCAATTCTTGTTATTTCATCTCCTTCTTGATAAGGATAATGTACTACTATTACTGTAATTGTGTCAAGATGGGGAGCCTTATTTTGAGAACTGATTTGTATACTACAGTTGTATATTTGGTTTAGCATCTTCTAATTCATGATTTCTATTTTTTTTTAAAGAGTTAAAGGATGTTGTGATTAGGTTTGTACCAGTCTTTTTATGACCTTCTTTACTTGGGGTAGAATGTTGTAATCATCATCTAAACATGATTTATTGATTCCATTCTCTTCTTTTCTCTGGGGTTAAGTTCTCATCGATGTCTTCTTTGGAAACTATAAGATATTTTGTGTTGCATTCTCCTTTCTGAGTTATGAATTGATATTCGATTTTTACCGAAATGGGAGGGAAGTTCTAACTTGTTTTCTCTCAGATTTTCCTTCCCTCTTCTATTTAAATCTTGTTATAGATTTAATAGGTTCAGTTGCATTACTTTCATGAATGCATTTGAGTAGTCATTGATACTTCTTACTTATTCACTTGACTTATATTAAAGGAATCAATATTTGTAATAGTTGATTTATGTGAAATGCTATTTGTTGAGTGAATACTTTCCTAATTCTAATGTGTGGCCTAACTTGAGAACTTAGGCTATATCATGGACTTGAAATTAGGATATAGCATCTGAAATGGAAATCTCTTATTCTTATGATGTTGATGATTCATCCTAAAGCCTTTCATGAAGTTGGAAGTAGCTTGGTTGTAGATGCCCTTTTATGAAATTTTGTAATATTGAGTTTGATAGTACTTGTTTCTTAGAGTAACTCTATTTTGGAAAATAATGGAGTTAGTTTCTGTATTTCTAATTCAGATTGAATTATATAGGAAATAATTAGTAAGTACCTTTATTAAAAGGAGATAAGTAATTTGGTTGAAACATTACTTATATGATATAATGTTGTAGGGTGCAAATTATATCATGATCTTTTCTTAATGTTAATTTAGATTGTTTAATTGTTCTTCTTTTATGGTTGTAATTACTTATGATTTTTTTTTTTCTTGGCCTTACTATTTCATAAAAGCAAATTTGCTTTTATGAAACAGTTAGTTGAAAGCACATCATTTTAATGCTTAGTGTTTATAATGATCGATTAAATGAACTAACCCGTGTTAGCAATTTTTGCAGATGGAATTCGTAAGTGATAGAGGAAGGAAATAACTGATATGATGTATTGGTTGCTTCAAGTTTGGATATTTTATAGAGAAATATGATTCATTATTGAAATGTATTGAAAGAAGAAAAGTTGCATTCTTTACTAATCTTGATGTTGTTTGACATAAGTTATATACGATTGCATAGTCCTGTAAAATATTTATTTTACCATGATGAATTGAAGAATATTGAGAGTTAATCATACTTGATATGTCATTTTCCTAGTGAATTATATGAAGAAAATTTGTAATCTTATTTACATTGTTATCATTCTTATCTGAATGGATCCTTTTTTCAGTTGTAACTAATTAGGTTGTATGTATGGGAATTAATTACAATATCCTTTATTTGAATGCAACTTATTAAGTTGGCATGCATCGATGTTCTTTTATCTAATCATGCATGGTTTAATGAAAAGATCATAATATAAGTATAACTTAACTACCATGACTCGTGTAAGGGAAAAGATTATAACAAACCCTATCACTTAACTAGAAAAAGGAAGGGTCACTTCCTCTGGAGTAATACCTTAATAGGTTTCAAAAAAATGTTTGGTACATGAGATCATTAATCAATTAAACTTCATCTCTATGAAGTCTACTATAATGGAACCTGATTTTGATCTTAAACAGACTATGAATGGTTGAGTTATATTAAGTAAATCTTATGATGGATGTTGTTTCTATTTTTGATTAACTACACATTAAGAAAAAGATAATGAACATAAAAGTAATCATAATTATATGATTTATGTATTACATTAACAACTCAATTAAGGTTGAAAAACTTAAGGATTGTTAGAATTAGGGTTAAGAAGGGTGGTATAATTGGAATATTAATTATGAAATAAATAGGTGTAAATGACCTCTTCTCGAGGTGTGTACATCAAGATGGGTAGTTTTGTCGGATGTTGGCACACGCCAACTATAGGAATGTACCTTCATGAAGACTAGGGTCTTCATGAGGATACAGATGTTGCAGTTGACATGTTGTAACACCCTCAGCATTGGTTCATCTAGATCTACACAAATCTAGACTTGAACTTAGTTTCTCTCTAGGTCAGATTAGGGATATGATTTAGCATAGGAAGTGACTCACAATGACTTAGGGTAACTAGGAACATCCAATTGACTTAGGTTGATTGAGTATGTCTATATACCCTAGGTCATAACATGAGTGGTTCCTATACCAAATTATGTCACTAACCTGGGTTAGGGTCAAACCTTGAGCAAGTGAACTGGTAGAAGTTAGTGAAGACCATTCTAGATAACAGAGGAGTTGGGTGAAGGACACATTCCATTAGATGAGTATGACATCAAGGAATAGTAACATGAACAGTATATTGGAAAGCTTTGGCCAAAGTATCGCAAGCTACTAGTTGATTTTTCCTGTGTCACCTAGTTTAAGAAAAGGGATCTCAGATGAATATTGGTAAAAATATTCAGATAGGTTTCTTATATAGAACACTCAATACCTAGAACAGGGTAATAGAACCAAGTATACTTGGTATACACTTAGTATTCAATACCTTAAGTTAACATGAGAGATCGTTAGAAACCGAGTCATGAAATGAGAGATTGGTAGTTCACCGAGTCATTTACAGATTGCATATGGTTATCTATTATGAGATTGATTGGCATGGAATGTGTGTTCTAAATTATGATTATTTATAATAGAGAACATTATGTATAAAAAAATCCCTTGTTTCTAAAGTCTTAAAATGGGAATGTTACAAACACATGCCTTTAAGTTCATGGTACCCTCGAGGGAATAAGTCCCGATAATCCTATCGTATCTTTATGATTTTTTCCACTTCAAATTCTCGACTAATGGTCTCCAATTATGACCTTGATCCAATATTCACTTTCTTTATCTTCATAGGTTCATGATAGGCATGTGTGGTCTTATCTGCACTATCCAACACCCGACGCCTACCTGTTGAATGGTTTACATAAAAATTTTATACTCCTTCATCATCCACTAAGTAGACCATTTTTTTATTTTTCTTTCTCAAGGAAAGCACGTTGAAGTAGTGTGGCATCAGCTTATGTTTCTTCAACAAAGTGTGCTCCTACATTTCCTTCATCCAATAACTCCTAAAGGAGTTCTTCAACCTTGGCACTATCTCCCATAGTTAAGTGCTTCATGACTTTTAATGCTTCTTCCACTGGAGGCTTGGTAGAAAATAAGTCAAATGTCTGAGTCATTCTTGTAATTAAATCCTACCAATTTCTAGTATCTCTATGGAGTTTGGCATAGACATACCAAGAAAGCACGCATCGTTGTAAAGTCAAATAAAACTTGTGCACCCAGAGCGAAGGTGGTAAAGCTTCCTACCCCTCTATCCAAATTCTCTCACACTTATGAACGTGGTGTTGAATAGGTTAGTTACCATGATAAGTACAGATTTGAGTAGGTGCATTACTCCTGAAGAACCTAGTAGTAAGAGCAATCCTAATTTCATTCCATCCTACAAGATTATCCTTGTAGCCTACCCACTAGCACGTTGATGTCTTGTGTAGGGAATATTTTAGCATATTAATTCTCTTCAAATGGGTCTATCCATCATTCTTCCATGGTGCGCACGAATACCATAGGACATCCTTCTCTAGTGGAACAAGGTACTGAATTTTTACCTATTCTCTTGATATAACGCGGTTTGTTATCCTTAGGAAATATGCTCTTTATTTTGCACCCTACCAACTCATAAGTGTTATGAGCCCAATTATCTCAAGCAACACTTGTAGTATTGCTAATAGACTATGCATCCTCCCACTAAAGGATTCCTTCCTTACATGGCTCAAGTACCTCTGGATCTCGGATGGCATGAATATAAATCCTATTCAGGTCTTCTTCACTCAAGGACTTAACATAGAGTGTATATTTACCATCTATTAAAGGGATAATAACTCTTTCTTCCTTGTTTTCAAATCATATATAACCCTTGTTAAACCAAAGCTCAATATTATTTACATAACACCAAGGATGCCCTAATAGATCGAGAATCTATCGGACTCTATGAGTGCTAAAACCTCAAAATATCCATTGAACTTGGATCCTTGTATGGTAATGGATGCATCTTTTAAAACTCTGATGGGAGTGGCCTTAGTCCAGTTAACCATGAACAACACACTAGAGGATGGCTATAATGAAGGCATCCCAATTTTTTCCCATGAATCTAAGGTAAGAACATTGACTTCCACACCTGTATCAATTAGTATGTTACTCAATAGCCACCCATCCACAACAACATTCAAAGTTATTTCCTTATCATAATCTAGGCTATGAGGGGGAAGATTTGCATGCAGGATCGATGTCTAGTCTCGGTTCTTACGCATGGAGTATTTTCTTTTAACCAATTCCAAAATAGTGGAATAATATTCTCCTAGGAAGCGATTTGCACACTTCTCTCAAGTCATCCATATCAGTTTGAACCATCTATGATGCTTTCTTTTTCTCCATCTACCATGATTTCTCTTTTAATATTGTATTTCACCCTAAATATTCTTGATTACCTCCATGGTTTCTTGGTAAACCTCCTTATGATGGGTGGGATATAGGTACCCCGCACATAGAGCCTCCTCCTTAGTAATGGTAGTCCTCTCGATTCAATGCTTCTTTGGCATGCGCTACTTCAACATGGATCATGATCTTTACCTATAATACCTCGGATTCTAGTTCTAACTTTGGCATCCATTGATTGTCGACATCGCATTGTATCCTAACCATCCATGTGCCTTTATTTTCATGTTTATGTTGTTTCTTGCTAATATTCTCATAAAATTTGGGTCACTCCTCATAACTATGATCCTTTCCATAGAAAGAATATGTACTATTATGAGGACATTCACACTTGTAGTGGTTAGGAGATCTACATGTATAACATGTTCCATGAGGGAACTCACCTCTTCCACCACCACGGCCTCATCCTCCGAATCCACCATGGTATCCTTAACCTTTGCCACGACCATCTTTAAAACACCCTTCATTCCAATCATAGTGGGCCTAATTGTGATCATGATCCTAATGCTCATTCTTGATTTTAGAGTTATCTTAAAATCATGTCTATCATACACCAATATCTATAGCATCCTAGATCTGACCAATTAGTCAACAGTCTTACGTGTCATGATTCGTTGACTAGCAGATTTTACAAGAATAAGAGACATTCTTTCTTATCACATGTTATAGCAATTAGCGGTGGCCATCATCATGGTTTAAATGGCATATCTCACAGTCCAATAGCAATGAGTGCACTGATCTATGGGGACAACTATCCTTTATGTCACCTTCTACTTTGTAGTCTATGCACAAAATCCTGTGTGTCTCATGTGATGAGTTTGCCTATAGTTTCTCCAATCGCTTTGCCATAGCTGTGATTTTTGCTTATAAAAATGGGCTCACCCCTATGTCTATACTTCCAATTGCCTCAAAGCATGTAAAGATACTTCAAGTGCTTCACATAGATTAGTGTATGTTTTATGTGATAGCACCCTCCCAAAAGGTGTAATCGGACCTCCAACAAACCACTATACATGTTGGTTTGCATGAATATCATAAGACAACTTAGATAATAGTGTTTTGAAATGGGCATCATACTCTCTAACACTCTTAGTAGTTCTTTCCTTAATATCCTTGAGTGCACTTATACTCTTCTGTTCAAACTCAGGGATGTGAAAATCTTTCAGGAAGGCATATTTTAAAGTTGTATAGTCTACGCAAGTTTGATCATGGTCAAACTTGTTGTACCAACTGTGTGTGTGCCCTTATAATGTAGTATAAAATTGAATTTCCCTATGCTCAAAATTCATGATTCATTTTATGTGCCACAGTATTTCACACATGTGTACATGTTTAGCAACATCTTTTATGCCCCTTTACTATGGAAGATGAAGAGACATATCCATGTAAATATTTTGGGGTTGGTGTAGATCTTGCCTACCTGATCCAGAACCTCCTGTGTTTTCTCTGCCTCCATAACCACCAAAGCTTGAGCCACCTATACCTCCTATTCCCAAACTCTGTAGGGGTTAGACCAAAAGATGTACATCCCGTGTCCCAATCAGTATTACTAAACCGCACCCCAATAGTCTGCGAAGTGTTACTACTCCCAGAAGATAGTCCAAAAATCTACACACTGAATTTTGTGTGGATGATACACCTGAAAAGGTACTCCCATATAACAATGAATTCATTTGTGCTTCCATTGTTGTGATTCTTATATGACTCACTCCTATTCTCCCACTACTTGAATTGTCTTGCTAACTATTTGTTGTACTAGATATTAGAAGACCAAGTGCAAGGGAAAAGTTTCTGGTGGATTCATATGTGTGCCCATGGCCCAAGTCATTTCTACTAGCACACTTCTACGTGAGGCTGAGGAGGGTTCCCTATCATGATTTCCAAAATGGGGGAGTTCCTGATGCTTGGGTTCCATGTCTTCTATGTGAACTTCAACTCCTTCCAAAACTATCTTTCTCCATAATGCCATTTACTCTGTAACCTCCCGCTACTTCTCTACCACCCTCTCATGTGCCTCATTATAATTAAGTCACCTTTCTTCTCTCTACCTCTCTACCACTAGGTCTTTCATCTTTCACCAAACCTGCTCCTACCCCCACGTGTGGTGGGGTTTAGTTAGCCATTAGTTTTCTCTCCAAATTCAAAGTTACCATCAAAATTTTGATCACCAATGGAATGCCTTGCAGGTAAGCTCCCCTGGGATATTGTAAAAATTGGAATTCAACTACCTCTAGGCATGAATAACTGGAAATTGATTACTCCAAGATATAGCTGTTCAAAATACCATGGAATCACGTATCCATAGCGTAAGTCCAAATAAGATCAACATCATAAAGGGTCTAAAATTATTCCGTGTCTGCAGGCAACAAGTGTGCGATACCTCCAATTCCATGTAGACACGTAAACAACTAGCCACTTGTACAATTCTATCAAAAAGATAGTGAAGAAGCTCTCATATAAACTATCATACAAATTCTATTCCACCCAAGCGTGCAAGTTAAACTCGGATCTAGTGTTTCCATGTGTATTCTTCTTCCAGATCGTGTATCCACTCCTCAACACTTTCTAGGGTCAACCGGTATGTCTTTATTATGAATCATCCTAAAAAAACTTTCAAAGAGGTCCAGTAGAGGAACCAATGATGTAGCCTATAATTCACCAATAAAAGCCGTGCACAATGGCACATCACTCAACCTAGACTAAGTGCTCACCTAAAGCACGCAAAGGTACCATGTTCCTCTTTAGGGTTGCTATTATAGGATGTTAGCATGATGAAGACTTAAAGTAATAAAATCTATGACTAATATATCATCCTACATTACATATTCAGATCTAGATGTTAAATTATCATGAATCAAACAATAATCATAGCGAAATCATTCATGCGGAATAAACTATAACCATGATTAACACTTTGATTGATAATAACCTTCATTATATTAAATGCGTAATACATAGAAGATTCTTACAATCATGGCATCATATGCTTTTGTGTGTACATATCTTATAGTGTAATCTCACCTTAATCCAGTCCTTACATGCATATCCTCTATATGTTACGCAATTCACTACATATTAATTAGGGTGGGGACTTTCCTTTCACCACTTATCTAATCCCAAAATAGGTCGCATGCTATTATTAGCCATGCATGTTTACAATAATAGCCACACATGTAAGTGCAATAATAATAGACTTCTTCTAGTTAATTGTCAATAGAAAATATATTCTTAGCTTGTACTCATGTAAAGTGCTTTGTAGATGATCCTCCAAAAATAGCCAATGCATGTCACGTAAGTCTTTAACCGGTTTGTGTGTTCGAAGACACTATCTCCAAAAATATCTCATCATCGTGAAAACAACTAAGTCCCAAATCTGTCTCTTTCCTTAGCACGTGATTCCTTCCCGATCCTCCTTCACATTTGAATGTGCTCTACTCTTTCATGTGAACCTTATGTATATTTTTTGTTAAGTGCTAGATTTTTTCGACCAACACTTTGTTATTGGCATGTTTACTAGACATAGAGACATGTAAATCTGGTATGAGGGATTCCAGGTTGAGGATAGAACAAAAACATTTTATTTTAACCAACGTCGGTAGGGTCAGGTGATAGAAACTTAATGAAGTTTGGTTTTGGTGATTCTCTGTGATTACATAGAGAATGGATAGAGAATGGTGAGGTTGATGATGACAGTGCTGGGAATACTCAGAGATGTCTGGAGGTAGGTATGGAGGGTTGAGAGGTTGTAGGTGATTAGGTGGAGGGATTGGCAGGAGGGTGAGAGATGATGGGATGCAAGGGAGACTAGAACTCCCAAACAGAGATGAAGAAGCTAATCTAAATAAATATGGGAAGGTGTAGATCCAAATGTACTTACTTGTACTCGCAAAATTGGTGGTTGGAATGAGTTAATGGTTGATTTATGGGCTGGTGGTTATTTTTGTGGTTGTGCTTCCCAAAATGTTACGATGAATTGTTTCGTTTTAGATAAGTTCTTAGTTGTTGGTTCAGGATGTCTTAATGTGCAGGAGTGCTCCAATGCGTGCTTGCATACAGATCTCTCTTCTCTAAAACTTGAATAATTCTTCCAACCTCTCAAACAAGGTTACTAAAGTGAATATATGGTAACTGAAGATGGTTAAGGGTGAGTGGTTTCAGTTTCAGGTTGATTGGCATCGGTTAAGGTAGGAAATCCTAGGTTTTCTAAAATGACATATCTTGGCAATCTTTTGGGCTAGCTCTATCCATTGTCATGGATAAAAACAAAATGTTGTGCTTAGATAAGTGGGAATGAATAGAGGAAGAATAGGCATGTGATTTTATGGTTAAAATAAGTCTTAGTTAATTAAGGTAGGTAGGACTAAGTCTTAGTTAGTTATGGCAAGTGGATATTGAGTCCTAGTAAAAAGGAAACATGCTAAGAATAGGTTTATGATGAGGTGTCTAGGTGATGTGGTGGGGTGAGGTGGAAATTAGTTTAATTAAGGTAATTAAATAATGAATATTGTGAGAGTGTGCATTAATTTAATTGTAGGTAATTAAATTAATATACATGTGAGGAGAAGGGCTGGTGTGACCCAAATTTGGTGTCTACAGACCTCATTAGGATGATGATGGAAAAGATGCAGACATTAGAAGCATTAGTTTTCAGCTCTCATAACTCCTTAACCTATGAAAAAATATTTAATGATTCATCCATTCCTATTCACCCATACCATGTGCATTAGGAAATGCTCAATTTCAACTATTTCAGCTATAAAGAGAACTCAGTAATAACACTTGCAGTCATTCAAACATGGGTGCTACCTAGTTACACATGATGATGCTTTTCTCTTACAAACATTCCATGTGTCCCCTAACAAGACCCACCTTATCTTTGGTATAGTGGTTTACCTAAACATTCCATCTATTCCTTTAACCAAGTGGTTCAAGAATTCTTGGACCACTTCTTGATCAATGTAGTCAAAAAATTCACCATGACCAACCTATATTCGACACGACAGTATGACGATGAATCTATCATAGATTTCATTGCTTCGCTGGAGAAGTCTTATCAACCAATTAACACTTCAATTACCTCAAATTGAACTTATTGAGTTATGCACTAGAGTTTGTGCTAGACACATCTCACCAACTCTGTAGGTACAAACCTTATGAACCTTTGATGAAGCATTCACCATGGCATGAAATCTATAAATTCACGCCATTGAAGAAAATAAAATCCAATTACAAAACAATAACACCCTGTTCAAACCAAATGATTCTTCTTCATCGTAAAAACCCCAAAATAATTATTCAAAAGCCAAAGGATCTACCAACATTGTATCTCTAAAATCAGGTCCATCTCATCCCTCTAATCAAGCCCAACCTTCTTCCAATCTTTCCCCTATCTATACCTTTCAGTTCCAACTAGAGCAGTGGAAGTACACTTCAATTGGAGAGCCCTATTCTTTAGTCTTGGAAAATATTCTTAAAGCTGGAGCCATTACACTTCCTCACATGAAACCTCGTACTAGTTTTGATCCTTCTCATACTATGCCTACATGGTATAAGGAACATGATTATTGTAATTATCATCATATCAAAAGCCATAGTGATGGTAACTACATAACTTATAAGAACATTTTCCAAGAGATGATAGATAATGGAGACTTATTCATGGACAACATAAACTTGTCAAAAATCAAAATTCATACATCTTTAAGAAGTCATTCCCTAACCATAAACCATTGTCTAATAAAAATGGTGAACCTTCATCCAGTAACAACAATGTCCATGAAGTCCATGCAATTTTTGATATCATACTTTCCATTCCTAAAATTCCACCTATGTTGTCTATCGAGGAAATTCTAGCACGAGATCTTCTACCCAGAGAGGAGCTACCTCTTCTACTCCTTCACCCATATAGGAGTCCTCTTCATCTCCCCTTTCTCTCATGGAGGATCCCACATTTTCTATTGATTCCATTCCATTGTCTACCTCATAACCTACCAAATAGTCAATAGTATTAACTCTCTCATCCATAGGAGAATCATCATCACCTTCTCCTCCACCAAGGGATAAGTCTACCTCACCCCACCTATCATCTCTCCTACCCATGGGAGATTCTTCGACATGACACTACCTATTGGGGACAGCTTCTCCCTCGGCATCCCAAGACCCCATTAACATGATCTTGTCTATTTTTCCCATAGATTCCGAGGCTATCCAATTCCCTGTCTCATCAATGTATTTTATAGGGATTGCCACTAAAACAACTACATCTCCTCCTACAAGTAATCATGTTTTCACGATTGGCTGATCACCTAGATTACGTTGAAAATTCAATGCTCTGGGGACATCTTTGGCTCCCCTTTTCAACTCAAATGCAAATGTGGCCTGAAGATACTTCCACGATCTACCCAAAGGTATTTCCAGAACCAAATTGACCCTAACCATGCCTATCGAAACAACTTCTTCCGCATCCCATATGCCTACATCCGAACCTTTACCCATGACTAAAACCATTGCAATGTCTAAGAACCTTCCCACACCTATATCTTCATCCGTATCTAGACCGATCACTACCCCGGTTGTCATGTTAACATCAAGACTTACTCATCCACCTATCAAATTAGACTTATCCATGTCTTCCCAAACCCGCACCAAAGTTATTCTGCCACCTAAAAGGAAGACCCAACCTTCTAGGCTACATACACCAGTCTCACCTACCACACTTTTTTCACCTTTTAACCTTATTTCTATCTTAGGGCCTCACCCATCAACCCCGACTAAACAGCTCTCCCACCTAAGGCCACCAAAAGCTAAGAAACCTACTACTTCATCATGAGCCTTTGTTACACCTCATTTACCTACACGACAAACACCCTCACCCTCACCCATGCATTTCTTACAACCTATACCTCCACCAATTACTATAACTCTAACCTTTCCTATATGAATTCAAACTGTACCATCCACCACCTCTATCAACCAGTTCATTGCAACTCTATTTCCCCATCGGTAACTTTGTCCTCTTCCACCATTTGTTTTCCCTTATACATCACATACTCCTATGTCACCTTTACCCAAGAGGGTTCAACCCAAAGATAAGAACCCCTACCCTCTAATAAGGTAGTTAAACTAATAAAACCTTTCCTTGTTAGTTATTCTACCACACCTTTACCTAAATAGATGCCATAAAAACCTAAGATAGTACCACTTACCAAACCAATGTTCCAACCCATTCCTCCTCCTATAACACATCTTCCCTCACGATCATCTACACCTTTACCCAAACCCACACTCACTTCCGATTGTGATCCATTGGTAGAGTCCTATGCCAACATTCTAACCAAACTCTTAGAGACTTATGTCATCGCATTACCACCTCTTCAACCCAGAACCCTCTCAAACACAAACCAAAAGGGTTTGATGAAACCAAGGTTTGTTCCTATCATTGTGTGCTAGGACATGATGTAGAAAATTATAAGGCTCTAAAACCATTCTTATCTAAATTTGTCCTCTTGAACAAAATTTTGAAAATGATGACCTTCTTGATGAGGACCATGTTCCACCTTAACCTATTCACGCACATCATCATCCCTTCCTTCTTTAATAACCTACATCTCCACCCCCATAACCCTTTTTTCCACCTCTAAAATTTGAGAACAACATGGTTTGTATTAGAGAGTTGGCCAAACCACCACCCAAATGATAGTGTGCCCCGCTTTCAATTCACAAGAATCTTCCCCCTCCCATTTAGGTTTTTTCCCATCATGTCATTACACTACTCACCCCACACCTTCTCCATATGCCACCTACCCTGAGATTAACATGGTCCAAGTTCCCACCCGCGCCGTAGTAAAAAAGGAAAATAAAACACAACTAGCCCATCAACCAACTCCGTGCCCAATATACCATCTGCACCCATGCCAAAAATCACCATTCGATGACCCACATACCCTATCTCTGATGGGGTCACCCATCATACAATGATAAAACAATTACATCAATCCCCTTTAAAGATGTCTTTGTACAATCTCGTCCAAACTTTTGAATCTCATAGACAAGCCCTTATGGATATTTTTACCCAATGACCCCACACCAGTGGCCTCCATTATCACCCCTCACCACATGGCCTCACTTACCAAATCATCTCCTTCTTCTACCCCCATGTCCACTCATCGAGTCACCACCCTCAGTTTCTCTGATGAGGAGATTGTACCTCTCCATTCAGATGACCTTGATCCCACCCTTTTCATTTCCATCTATATCGATAACATATGTGTATGATGCATCATGATCGATGGTGGTGCTAGCATTAACATCATCTCCTCCCATGTGTACAATAAAATGTGCATCCCTTCAAATTTTATGCATAGTAACCCAATTATGTTGCACTCCTTCAACGACACCATCACCTCTACCCTTGGCACAATTATCCTCCATGTTCATGTGGGCCCTCACACTGTCCTGCACTATTCTACGTCTTAGAGGGAGAGTTCTGTATAACCTATTACTCAATAGAGCTTGGATTCACATCATGGGTTTTGTCCCTTTAACTTTAAACTGTTGTATAAAATTTGAAAATGAAGGGCATAATCTGTTCCATCCCATCCGACTTGTCACAATTCAAAACTTGTAACATGTTATATCGACCTAATAATTTCCTTATACTAGTCAAGGCATCTACCACTACCCCACTTCTTCTTCACCCACATCCCCATCCACCAATGTTGCTTCCACCTCTTCCACACCTAACTCTTCTATTCCTACTACTACCAAAGCCTCTCGCAGTGACCCATCTATTTCCCAACTAATCGATACCCCTCTTTCCTAATTTCCTAGTGATTCGTCTATCCACGCTACCCGCATATTGACTACCAATCTCTTAGAAGGTGTTTTCAATGCCTCAATATAGGGAGTACCACCTCTATAATATTAAAACATTCCTCACTCTACAAGAGTATGGAAACTGTGTTAGCACCCTTGTTTTGATTATTACATAGGAGAGGTTTCCCCTTATGGTCCTCCCCACCTTCGCACCAACTTAATGTATGGGGGACTTGATATTGCTACTTATTCAGGTAAAAATCCATCCCAAACATGACCATTTTCATCTGACCTCCAATCCCTCACTAATCTCCCCTTCTCCCACACTTTCCTTCACCATTGTGCATGGAAAGGCTTTTGCTTAAGTTTGTACGAAAAAGGTCATCATACCATCATTCCATGTACCACTCATAAACACAACGATCATAGTGGCATTGGATTTGTTGCACCATCTTGCAAGAAGGCCCACATTGACCTCATTAAGGAAGAAAAACCTTCTCCACCTCATTCACCAACATCACCACCTTCACCAAAAAAGTCCATAGATCCTGAATCTATTCCTCCTAACTTTTTTCATGATTATGATTTCCGGGACCTTTGACTTATCAACACAATGGAGAGGCTCCCTCTTCTCTTCCCTTCTTGTATCCTAACATGATCAATGAAGATACACCTTCTATTAATATCATTTAATGTCAAGACAAAGTGAGTCCATCCTCACCTACCTTTGTGTGGAAGATTCTTATATTCATAGGTTGTTACCTTCTAAGACACAAACCATGTTGAATGAATCAACATTAACACTCGGGATGACTGCACATCCTAGAGATAGGCCAATATTTAGATGTTGTTGAACAGAAGCTTTTACTTATTTCCTCCGGGACCATGGCAATGATTTTGCTTGGTCCTATGTTGATATGCTCGATATTGACCCAAACATTATGTTCCATAATATCGTAACCATTCCTGATGCCAAACCCATAAAACAAAAGTTACAGAAAATGCATCCTCGCATTGCCCTTCTTATCAAAGAACTTCATTGCCTTCTCCCAATTTCCTTCATCCTACCCATTTACTATCCCTAATGGATTTCTAACATCATTTCCATCACAAAAGTGATAAGGAGAATCCACATTTGCATAGATTTTTATGACCTCAACTTAGCTTGCCCCAAAGATAACTTTCCTCTATCGTGCATTGACCAATGGTTGATCTCACCATGCCATTAGATGCTATCACTCATAGATTGTTTCTTAGGTTATAATAAAATATTACTCACTCCAAAAGATCAACACAAAACTTCCTTCATCACTCCTTGGGGGACATTCTCGCTATCAAGTCATACCTTTTGGCCTTAAAAATGTTGGTGCTACATATCAATAAGACATGACTTATGTCTTCCATGACATCATGCATCGTATATTGGAATATTACATGGATGACCTTCTTGGAAAATCCAAACATCGCCCGAACACCCAAGATTCCTTAAGGTCATATTTGACCGCATCATCAAGTGTTGTGTTCGCCTTCAACCTAAGAAGTGTATCTTCGTGGTGCTTTTAGGAAAAATCCTTAGTTTCATCATTTCTTTGTGTGGCATAGAAGTCAATCCTACTAAAGTAAAGGCTATTCTTGAAATTCCTTTGCCTACTAATCTCCATCAACTTCAAAGTTTACAAGGCTAGTTGTAATCTATTCATCGGTTCATTTCACAAATTTTTGACCATTGTTAACCATTTCATTATCTCCTTAAAAAGGATGTCTCATTCAAATGGGATGATGAATGCTAAAAAGCCTTTTCTACCTTAAAAAATACCTTCTTTAATCACTGGTGCTCATTCCCCCTAAATATGACCAACCCTTTTACCTATACATTTTGCTACAGACCATTCCTTATGTGGCATGCTCACTCATTGTAATGACAAGCAAGACAGAAACAAGTGGTTTATTACATAAGCCATACCCTTTTGGACTACAAAACTAGGTACACCCATACTAAAAATATTTTCTTATCCTTAGTGTTTTTCCCCACTAAACATCGTCATTACCTACTCACCACAAAAAAAAATCATCACTAACATTGATCCCCTACATAATATGTACACAAAACCCTACCAAGCATGAACATGTTACACATTGGCTCATACTTCTTGTAGACCTTAACCTCAAATTCATCCATCAAAATTCTATCAAATACCAAACCATCGTTGACTAACTTGCATATTCCGGATGAATTTATTATTACCCTCTCGTTGGAGGATAGCACTTACTAGATGACCTTATTCTTTGATATTTCCAAATGTCACTTGGGGGTGGTGAAGGTGTTATCCTCATTCCTTTTGATAGGGAACCTATGTCATTATCATTCAAACTAGATTTTGATTACACTAACAACATTGTTGAATATGAAGCACTCGTATTAGGCCTTCAAATTTGCCATCACCCTAGATATTAAAACAATTAATATCTTTGTGATTCCCAACTAGTTGTAAACCAAGTCAATGGCATATACAGTGTCATAATGAAATACTCCAAAATTACAAATGTCATGTCACATAATTTGACTACCTTTGACCGTTATGAACTTTAAACCACCCCACATTCAACTAATAAATTTACGGATACCATGGCCTACCTATCTTCTCAAATTCCCACTTCGTCTTCGACTCCAAAATATTTATCGCAATACAAAGGTTTCAATCACTCTCTTATTTATCTTGAGATGTTAACTCTATAGGAACTGTTGCGCCTAACCCATGTGACCTTTGGTATAAGTAGTTTGTAGACTATCTTTCATTTTCCATTCTATCTCTTGATCTCACTCATAATGAACAATGCACCTTTCTTAAAGGTGTCTCTCAGTATGTCATCATGGGTGGTCTCTTTTATAAATGTGGCTTCAATGGTATTCTCTTACGATGCCTTACAAATTTTGAAATTCTTTACACCATTAAGGAAGTTCACGACGGAATTTGTGGAGGTAATTTTAGTGGTTTAGCTGTCACTAAACGCATTCTTCACCTTGGCTATTAGTGGCCAACCCTAAACTATGACTATTATGAGTTTTTCAACCATTGTGTGAAATTTCAGTAACATGCCAATCTTCATCACACACCTATTCACGCCTTATAGGTCACATGATATCTTTGACTTTTCTCTCAATGGGGCTTGGATCTTGTTGGAGAAATCAATCCTCATTCTTCACAACATCATCAATGTATTATAACTCGCTACTAAATACTACACTAAATGAGTATAATCCATTCCCCTCGTTTCTACAAAATCTAAGAAAAATTTTTGAATTCATCAACAATAAGATCATTTATCACTTTAGTGTCCTCACCGCCTCATCATTGATAATGAAAAACAATTCAAAAATAAAACCCTACAAAATATTTGTGATTCTTTTGGCATTCAACTCATTTTCTCATCACCTTATTACCCACAAAAAAATGGCCAAACAATCAACCAATAAAACCTTGAAAAAATTATGAAAGAAAGTAGTTGATGATACTAGGAAGGATTGGCATACATACATTCCTTTCACATTTTGGGCTTACCGCACTAGTATTCACACGTCTAATATAACCACATATTTCTCTCGGTCTATGGTACCGAGGTTTTATTACCTCTTGAATTCTAGATTCCATCTTTCTTCATCTCATTACAAGACAAGCTCAACGATGATAACTTTCTCCAGGATCGTTTAAGATAACTTGAGATGTTAGATGAACTTCATCTCAATGCTCTTGATAATTTCCAAATCTACAAAAAACATATCAAATGTGCCTATGATAAGCGTGTCCATGAATGAACCTTCTAGGTCAGTGAATTCATCCTGCAAGAAAATCAACATGTAACCAAAGAAGAGAAAAGTAAACTGTGTAAATTTTATCCTAATTTTCTTAAACCCTATCACATTACTCATACCTATAGATCAGTTGCTTATCATTTGTCTTCACTCAAAGGTAAACCTGAACATGAGCCCTCAATGCCTTACATCTTAGATAATTTTATTGTTGAAATCAAGTCATATATCACCTTATTTCTATTGAGTGTTCATCCTTGGAGCACCATTCCCTTCCATGTTACATGTTTTGAGGATCAATGACTAAATGAGAATCATGTGATCACCTGTCACCTTTTAGCCTTATCTTCAATATGAGTACCATATCTCTACTCATGGCATGATTCTCATGGATACTTTTCATATTTTTCAAATATGGAATCCCATGGTTGTTCATCACTTGAAACCATCTCTTTCATAGTTAACCTTTGTGTGTTATGGTTTTGTCTTCTAAACAAGAACCTAATCTTCCTCTATAGGTTGGTCCATGACTTAAATGTCCAAAAGAAAAATGGGATTCAACTCTTGGAGTCAAAATTCTAGTGAAAAGATGACTCCCTCAAAAGGACATCTCTTAACTCTATCTCTCCACTATAAATATACTTTTCCCTCTAAGGACATGCTATATAAAGTCGTTGCAACAATAAAATAAAATATTCAAAAGCTTCCTACATTGATCAGCTTCATGAAGACCTCAAGGAGATAATATAATCATCCCATATAGACTTCCCTCATCAATTAGTCTATTACAAACAAAAAATAAGAAAATGATAACATTTTTGTCATGGACTTACCTATTTTTGATCATGGATTTCTAGCTAGGTAAACATGTTATCGTACACTAAGTTACACTAAAGCACCCATTTTCACCTCATTGTCTTTTCACCCTAATTTTCTATCTACTCAAGGGAATTTCCATAACTGTGACATTTCATGATCATGTGACTTTCTTCACCCTTATAATAGCCCATTATGCAACGCCTTTAGGGTCTCACATTCATAAGTCAATCTTTGGTATGATAAACTCATTAGGGTTCTTATCAATTAGGCGGCTATTTTTACCACCTTTTACCATACACCTTCTTCATTACTTTTGATTCCCTATACGGACCAAACTATTGATACCTACATTTTAAAAGATTTCCACTATAAACCAAAACTCAACCATGCGTAAGTAACCTAATTCAACCATTCATATGACCTAAACTCAACCATGCCTAAGTAACCTAATTCAACCATTCCTATGACCTAGACTCAATCATGCCTAAAACCTTCTAACCCATTCATCTACCTCATCATATTCTTCACTAATATTATGAGAGAACTACATTAGCCTAAGGCCCCCTTTTTCCAAGGCTATGTAGGCAGCATTCCTAGGGAATGGGGCCCTTGGAGGTTAGCTCGGCCACTCTTACCCTAAACCATTTTCCCCACATATTTTCTATTAACATTCTATTGTAATTAGTTTCCATTTTTATACCACTTGAAAACTTACTACACATACATATCTACCATTTTATCACATCATAAAAACATCCAATCAATCATTTCACATTTCCATAATATCAAAGATTTTGGAAATTTACACCATAACATAAATATAACTCATCATTTATTTCCCATGTTACCAATAACTTAGAAATTAAAAACAAGACTCCATCATGACTAAACAGACTGACTCAAACATGCCTAATTGACCTAATTCCACCATCTTTGAAACTAACCTAACTCAAACATGCCTAATCGACCTAACTCCACCATGCCTAAACTGACCTTACTCAACCATGCCTCATCGACTTAACTCAATCATGCCTATACCTGACTCAACCATGCCTATACCTAACTCAACTATGCCTATAACTGACTCAACCATGTTTAACCGACCTAACTCCACCATGCCTAATCCACCTAGTTTCCATCCATATACAAATAACAATAGAACTTCCAAAACACAAGTGCATCATCCATAACCATCAAACATACCATCTATATATCCATCAACTATACATTGATACAAAATAATATAATTCTCTCAAAACTCTCATATATAACCTCACCATCTTTGGCATGCATGTCGGTATATGATCAAAATATCAAAAAATATCATGTACAACCTCATTATCATTGGCATGTGGACAGATATATATCAAAAAATAATCAAATTGATGATGTATAAAGACATCAATCACCAGCCCATCTGATGTCTAGGCTGGTCATCTATCTCCTCCTCCTCTCCTTCATCCCGACACCCTGCCACCATCTCTCCACCCTCTACGGGTCTAAGTCTTTCTCTCTTCCTAGCCCGTAGCTGGGTTATGCCTCTATGAATTACTTTCCTCACCCTAACTATGTCTCTCGGAATCACTAGACCCTAGTACTCTCTACACTATGCATGTGATATCTCATCCTCTCACTCAAGACATGTTATTCCATGTACTTTACATAGGAGGGGACATCTATCCTAACCATAGTAAAGTGATCTTGATAGTATCTAACCTCATTCATGGTATCCCTAAATCTCACCATCAGCACTATTTTTGGTGGTGCCATAGGTCTCATAGAAACCTATAAGCTTTGTCCTACTAATAATGGCCTTGGCCCCTATCCCTCTAAACCCTTCCCTTCTCCCTATACCGTAGGACACTATCCTTGGGCCTATGAGGGTGCATGTATTTATGACATGGGCCTATAGGGCCAAAATATGAGCTTTGTGCAAGTGGCCAATCGACTCGTAAAACCTACTATATACACCTAAAAGGTGACTACATGTCCCCATCATCATCCCCACAATGTGTAGGTACCTATCATGTGCAACTCTGGGCTGTAAGGCTACCACATGTGCCTATGGTGTGGAAACTTGTGCCTCTAAACCTATAAGTTGTCCCTCCACTACTCCCACTATGTCAAAAGGGTAGCCACCTAGCCCCTGTAATGTGTCCCTCTAAACTATAAGCATGGCTAGGTCAAGTTACCCTAACCTTAGTGGTGCCACCCATAGCTATGCTACCCATCACTACCTGTATTTACTTGTAACCTCGGCATCATAAATCTACCAGTCCACCACCTACTCCTCCTACCCTTTTGACACCATCGGTGTGGTAGAGGCATAATCCTCTCCACATCATCTCTCCTATATTGTGGGAATGGTGAAGGAACTTCATGGGGCATCCCAAACTATCATCTGACCCTATTAATGAGTATCATCTCATGCTCACCAACATGACATCCCTCTATCCATATGAGTAGTTGTAACTCATCCAACTCAACGGTCATGTTTTTGTATGAAGGGAAGCCAACATATGGCATCCAAATGATGTCAACTCCTAATAACCCATCTAGTACACACCTATAATATGATACATTATGTGTATCCCTCATAACCCTACGATATACCCTAACAAGCACCCAACGTCTGTAGCTAACTCAAACCAAGCCTACATTGAATACATCATGCTAGGTCATACTAATTGGATACACACATGTGATGTGCTCATATGCCCAGCAGTGAAGAATAAAGGTACAACATAAACTAAACCTCAAAGTAACCTCCCATAGGCCATAGATCTCTATATAACTACACCAAGAATACTCATGCCTAAGTAAAACGGGTCCTATCCTCCATCATGTAATAGAGAACCACCATCATTGCTCATGGGAATCTCCCACCCTCTTTGTCTAGCAACACAAAGTAACACATTACCTCCATGATCAGGAAAACAAACCTCATCTCCTAAGGATGGGCCACGTACATTTCCCCATAGCTCAAACTCATGCTATGGTACCTCATCTCTTCCATCCCCTCTCCAAACACCACCAACATCAACTCCTTTAATTACTCGGGTGGAATTGAATAAACCTACTCTCCCACTATAGGTATTTATAGGATCATGTATATGTCCTCCAGGGTGATTGTGATCTCACCCGTCGGTAAATGAAATGTGTTGGTCACTAAATCCCATCTCTAAATGAGTGTAACCATCAAGATGAGCTCTCAAACTATATGTCTATAGCATCGGATCACAATCGGGTTAATGTCCATCACGTGCCTCCACTCCTCTATAGTCACACTCAACCATACCACTAGCAATAGAGACGGTACTTTGTCTCTCATCCCACTGACCCGATTTCTAGCCTACATCCAAAAAACCATAAAATTATTAAGCCTTAACCATACCCAACATATCTCTTAACTAACTAACCTATTCCCAAGACCCTTATTACTTAATACCCGTACTCCACATCTCAACCCTAAAGACTACCCCTTTTCCCCATCCCAATTTCACATCCCTCAACTCGTACCTATTTGTACCTATTACCCTACCCATTCTCAATAAACCTACCTTTATATCTCATTTCCTATCATTCCCTCCCTCCTTATCTCATTTATTAACCTATTTTCCCCTAGATACAACTAGCATCGGTCATTATCAATTGACATCGAGTCCATCATAACCGGCATCGGTCACCTAATACTTGACCAATGTTGGCCAAGGCCAACCGATGTCAGCCAACCCTCGACCATCATTGGTCACTTTTGTGACATCAAATTCTGTAAACCCCTACCCTACTAGTCCATTGGTTGGGTCCCTACATCATCTTGTACATCGTTGTTTTAGGCGTGTGCCAGTTATAAGTGTTGGATGGGATGAGATTGCTAGGACACTTCAATGAAACTAGGCTAAAACCCTACTATAAATCATTCCTCCTAACTCCTCATATTTTTCAAGCTATGGGCCGGTGAGCCTTAGGGTGAAAATTTTCCCCAAGGCGGGCTGTGGGCCTAGGGGAAAAAAATTACCCAAAGGGTGAGTGTATGAGCCACGAGGAGACCTTGAGAAAATTTTTCCCACATAGGAAAAATCACATTTGCACCCATGGGTCCACAAAGGACATGTGGCACTCCCTAAGGTAGCATGGGGAAAAATGAGGAAAGGTGGGGTGGCGGGAGACATTTTACAAATTCTCCCGCGCGGGTGAAAATCAGCTCTCTGCCCACACTCTGAAAGTCTGCAAAGGACACATGGCATCTCTTAAGCTAATGTAGGGAAGACAGGGGTGGTAGGAAGAATATTGACTTAATGCCCCGAAGGGCTAAGAGGGTACAAAGACCCGCACCTCCACCGACACCTCGCGATGCCACGTGGAAGCCCCTGATTGGCTGTGGGCTGGTGGAACAATGGGGAAAACTTGGAAAATTTTCCAAAAAATTCTAAGACATGAAAGAAAAAAAAGGAATTTGTTCCTCTGCCGATGCCTCGTGACGCCATGTGGCATCACCTGATTGGTTGCAGGCCGGCGGGGAAAGTTTAGAAAATTTTCCCAAAATTTTCTCGAAAATGCTAAGTTCAAAAGAGGATCTCGCCCCTTCGCTGTCACCTCATGGTGCCATGTGGTAGCCTCTGATTGGATGTGGGCTAGTGGGGTGGTAAATAAAATTTTGAAAATTTTCCAAAATTTTCCCCAAAGGAAAAATTGGGCCGCAGCTCGCTAAGGAAAATTTTCCCAAAATTTTAACGCCAAGTGAAGAAAACTTCAGAAGGCCATAACTTTTGATAGAGAGATCGGTTTGGGAAAACAAGGACTTTCTAGAAATATATTGACATCCTCTTTGCACAGATCTCATTAATTTTTGGTTTTGATAAAGTTTAAGGGGTCAATTTTAAGAAAACATCCTAGAGGCTTTTATAATGTGAACTGATAAATTTTAACTTATTAGATTCATTCAATTTGATCTTCTTCCTCTCTCAACATGTCAAATACACATGGGGGATTGTTATTAGATGAATTTAGGATAGATTTCAAGGGTTAATTTGTTTTATTGAGGCTTAATTTAAAATTTCCAACATTTGACAGAAAAATGACTGCAAAATGACAAGTAAAATGGTTCCATCCGATTTTACTAAGTTTTCTAAGAAATTTTCTTGAGTATTAATGTCCAAATGAATTTTTAGAGCCTACCACTTCAATTTAATTATTTAATTTGTTATTTTATTGTTGTAGGTTTGAACTATGCATTTTTGGTTTAGATAATTGCCAGTTTGAAATTACAAAAAACAAGGATCAAATTTTAAAGGATCTATTTGCCATTTTCATCTTCTAAGTATTAAAATTCATTCCAATTCTAATCTAACACATTTTAGTTGATTCAAATCAAACCATTCAAGACCAAAATACAATTCTAATTTCAAATTTTACACATTTCCAAAAGATAAAATATTATATTTTTCTCACACGCATTTCTTCCTTTCAAACAGAGATTCCAATACATTGAAATGATCAAATTCAATACTAAAATGCAATTTGAGAAAAGAATTACATTCATTTGTTGGTTCCAATAGACAACTTTACAACTTCTTTCTTTTATTCCTTCCAAAAATCATTTATTGACACAGGGCAGAATAATACATTTTCTTTTCATGTGTTGCACATTTCCATTTTCAAAACAGGGACTTCCTAGTGCATGATAAACACAAATTTCCAATTGAATAATATCATATGAATAAGGTAAACACTTCCAATAATTCCAATGAAACTCATACAACCTCCTTTCCATTTGATTTCAAAGTACAGTATACAAAACAATATCATTCTTTCACATTCTTCCCAAAACAACATACAAAGTATAACTCTTTTACATTTCCAATTTCCACTTGCAGTCAGTACAACATCTTTCCATTACAAACATTTACAAGGTCATCCACTTCAAGAGGGAAAGGTTACAATGATATTTCATTTCACAAGGGACTGTCAAACTATCTTTTCTCAGCTCCAGAACAGCAACATGCATTCTTCTCTTTCTTCCAATTTTGATCACAACAAAGGCAGGGAAAGGAAACACTCTCCACCCAACCAAGACATCCAATGAAAGGAGAATCCATCCTTCTTCATTGGCCCCCAAGCCCACACCAAAATGCAATAACATATGTGATCCAACTCATGGCAACAACAGACTTCAGAAAACATACACACAAACATTTTCACAATAAAACACAGTCAAAAAGTAATGTAGTTTTTACAACTACAATAACACATGACAAGCAATACTAAGGCTTCACCAAGAAGCCAAAAGAGAAAGAACTATGGGGGATGCTTCGTATGCCTCCCAAATGGGGAAATGGGTATCACAACCCGAGTTACAAACTGCCAAAAAGGATAGTACATCAAATCCACGGCATTCTTATGCCTCCCCAAGTACCCTTTATTCCTCACATTTATTTTTCTCTCCCCAACCTCTTATGGCACCCCATAACAAGTAAATAAATGAAAGCTATTTCTTTATAAGGTGGAACCCAAATCCCAACTCCCTCCACCCTTATACCTCCCTAAAACACACTTGTGACTCCCACATAATAAACCCCATAGTCTTCTCCTACACTATCTACCCATAGCCTAATATAATAACAAACATACCAGCATTTACATATTCATAAAAGGGAAAAGAAGAGTATTTCCAAGAGCCAAGATCTTACCTCTCCATGATGGAGTTTGTTCCAAGTTCAAAATAGCAAGCTCCTTCTAATGCAATCAATCCAAAAATCAACTCAATACAAGCATACAACAATCTTCCAAAAACTTCTCTAAGAAAGAGCTCCCAAAACAGTAAGAAAATTTTCCCAAAAGTGAAGCAACCCAAAACAAGACAAGGAATTCAAATTTTATAGAGGAGGGAAGAGAAGAGGATGAGGTGGATCCATGTAGGATGCCACATCACACATCCTCAACCCCAAACACAAAGTCAACTTCATTCTCCAATGCATAATAAATAGGTGGGTGAATAATATGATAGATTTACTTACACACTCAAACAAGCCCACACCCCATAAGGACTGAAATTAAATTATGTAAGAAAAGTACAATTACAACATTCAACTTGACTTGTAAAAATGCATAAAAAGTTCTAAATTTAACCCTCCAACCATAGGAAAGGTTGGTATGCAAATTTAAGAGGTATGGGATAAGTTTAACTTGTCCCACAAGCCTCCAAAATCAGCCTCCAAGGACAAATTCGAATTTCCAAGAAGGTGGAGTGTTTCACACTCAAAATTTAACTTACACATCACTTACATATTACTTACACATTACTTACACATTCTTACAACACTTTAAAACATGTCCAACAACTCTAGTAATTACATTCTTATGACATATTTTAATTAATTAACTAAACAATATGATTACTCAAAATATTTACACACCATTTAATAATTAATGAAAGGGTAAAAGCATCACAAAATAAACACATGAAAACTTAAAAAAGTGACCAAAAACAAAATAAATACATAAAATACCTTGGTCACATTTAAAGGTGATCCCCCCCATGGGAATCCCTAACACTAACAAACAGACACATAAACAAAACTAGTTGCTATGGTGACCTTGTTGAATTCATCTAGAATTCCAATGTGGTTGGTCTCCATACCCCGATGTTGTGATATTTTAACCTGTAAAACACAACTACCTCCTCTCGCCTCATGGCCATATCAGAATGTCCAAAATAATATAAATATAATCAAATTTCCATAATCATCTAGATATATGAATCACAACAACATCAAAGCAATCTAACAATATCATTATAGTTTTATCAAAGTTATATCATCATCCAATAATTTTTCATTTCTAGGGCTACTCATATTATTCAAATATCACAAGTCCGAAAAACATCTATCATATAACCATGTCCAACAGTATAACATCATCAACATATAAAGTGTCCCTAATAATCATCATGCATCATATAAGAATCAAAGTCAACAATAATTCATGATCAAATATATAACATCATACTAAATCAAAACTATAATAATGTCCATAATATATTCGATAGTGTCATGATCAGCATCAAAAGGTGTTAAAGGGAAGTGGGCACTACATCCCCCTCCCCTTAGACTCGAATTTCTCCTGGAAGTCACTTGAACAAATGTGGAAAATGAACTCATAATAAAGTGGCATCCTCCCATGTAGCTATAGTCTCATCATATCTATCCCACTTCACCCGAACCTGATCAACCTCTCTACCTCAAAGGCCTAGGGTCATGTGATCTAGGATGTGAATGGGCTCCTCCATCCCCTACCCCTGATCCTAAACCTGTAATGATGTCCAATATAACACATGAGAAGGATCTGTAACATATATCCTAAGAACTGAAACATGAAACACATCATGTATGTGAGACAAGCTAGGTGGCAATGCTAGATGATAGGCCAAAGGGCCAATACAATCCAATATCTCAAAAGGACTCACGAATCTAGGACCTATCTTAGAACCTTTTCCATAATGGATAGGGCTCTTATGTGGCCGACATGAAGGAACACCTTCATGACCACATCAAAACTACGGTCGATCCTACACCGATCTGCATACTTCTTCTACTGTCCTTACCTCTTGCGGTCTTTATCGATCAATACCACCCTCTTGCTCCATGTCTGCAACAATTTTGGTCCAAGAAAAACCTTGTCCTCTAGTCTGTCCCAACTAAGAGGTGTCCTGCACTCTCTACCATAAAAATCTGAAAAGGAGCCATGCCTCTGAGAACTCGAAAACTATTATTGTAGGCAAACTCCACCAAGTACAGGTACTCCTCCCATCTAGACTGTTGATCCATCACATACATCTTGAGCATATCCTCTAAAATCTAATTCACCCGCTTAGTGTGTCCATCTGTCTCGGGGTGATATGTTGTGCTGAAATTGATCTTCGTCCCGAGGGCATGTTGCATGGTAGTCCAAAAATGGGAAGTGTACAAAGGATCGCGGTCACTAATGATCTTCCATGAAATCTGTCTGACAACCCGATGATCTCATCCAAATATACCCATGTCACTACTCTAGTTAGCTGTATAAGTGGTCTTCACCAGAGAAAAGTGAGCCACTTTTGTCAATTAATCAACTATAACCATGATGGCGTTGTGGTGATATTTCAACATCGATAGCCCAAAATGAAATCCATGGAAATGGTGTCCCACTTCCACTCCGATATAGCATGAGGAAAGAGAAGGCCAACTGGATGTTGATGCTCGGTCTTAAACTCTCTAGCACTCTAAACATTGTGACACAAATTGGGCCATGTCTCTCGAAGTCCTCTCCAATTATATAACTGTCTCAAGGTGGCATGCATCTTCTTCACCCGGGATGGGTTGAATAGGGTGCACAATGTGCCTCTACCAAGATGTCCTACCTCAAGCCTCCATCTCTGGGAACATAAATTTGGCCTCTATGCCTAAGAATACCATCTACCTCTAAAGAAAAACCATCAAACTTCCCCTCAAGGGGTCTCTGAGACTCGATCTTTGTTCAAACTGTAATTTAGAAGTTGTCAAGAGGAAGCTGCTAAAGAATCTTACTCCACAAATATGTGCTCACTGAGGTGGCCATAGCCACATGTCTCCATCTACTGAGAGCATTTGCTACCACATTCTCCTTCCCTTTCACATGCCCTATCTCCATATCATACTCAAAAAGAAACTCCATCCAATGCCTGCTAATGAGAATTGAGATTGGGTTGTGTGAAGAGATTTCAAAGACTTGGGTGATCTATCCTAAGTGTGAATCTCTGACCAAGAAGAAAATGTCTCCATCAAACCAAGGCATGCACAACTACCGCAATCTCAAGATCATGAGTCAGATAATTAATCTCATAATCTTTGAGTTTGTGAGACTCAAAAGCCACTACTCTACCCTCCTACATCAACACACCTCCAAGCCCTGCTAAAGAAGCATCGTGTAAATGAAAAACTCACCTGTGGATGTGGCACTATAAGAATAGGTGATGTAGTGAGAAATTCCTTGATTTACTAAAGGCACGCTCATGTTTATCTCGACTAAACAAACTTCTTCCCTTTCCTCTGAAGGGAAGTGGTGGGGTGTGCACTCTGAGAGAAGTCCTAAACAAATCTCCGGTGGTAACCTACTAATCCCATGAAGCTGGGAACCTTAGTCACCATAGTGGGTACCGGCCAATCCATAATAGCTCTAATCTTGGAAGGATCAATGGCAATACCTTCCCCAAAAATGATGTGACCCAAAACACGCACCTCCGTCTAAAATAATGCACACTTCTCCAAGTTCCCAAAAATGTGTTGCTCCCAAGACACTTTGAAGAACTGTGCAAAGGTGCCCTCATACTCCTCGGGCATATGTGAGTAAATCAAAATTTCATCAAGGAAGATGAGCACGAAGATATCTAAGAAGGCCCTAAATACCCCATTCATCAAACTCATAAACACTACGGGGGCATTAGTCAAACAAAAAGGCACCACTGTGAACTCATATTGGCCATATCTTGTATGAAGATGATATTATGAATGTCCACCTCCAAAATCCTCAGCTAATGGTAACTTGACTTCAGATCAATCTTAGAGAAAGCCATGGCTCCCTTCATCTGATCAAACAAATCATCAATGCATGGAAGGGGATAATGATTCTTGATCGTTACTTTGTTCAACTAGTGGTAATCAAGTTTACACACAACCGCAAGGATCCATCCTTCTTCTTCACAAAGATCACCGGTGCACCCCAAGGGGATACACTAGGATGAATAAGGCCTTTCTCCAAAAGGCCCTCAAGCTACAACTTAAGCTCATAGAGTTCTGGTGTGGTCATCCGATAAGGTGCTCGTGAGATAGGCTTTGCTCCTGGAACTAGGTCTATATGAAAATAAATTTCACGTGGGGTGGTAACCCCCTGGTAGCTCCCCCAGAAAGACATCTGCAAACTCTCTCAAAATGGGGTGATCATCTAGCGATGGTCTACTAGACCCATCCTTTGATCTATCACTGACTGTAACAACATACATCTAACAACCCCATCGTACACACCACTTAAGCTGCATAGCAAAGATGGTGTGAATAGAAATGGGTCTCTTGACCCCTAAAATCACCGACTTAACTCCCAAATCATCTACACAAGATATAATCTTGTGGTAACAATACACTCTATCATTTTTGCAAACAACCAATCCATACCCAAGATGACTCCATAAGAGCCCAAAGGAAGGATACGGAGATCCGTGGTAGTGGCGAAAGGTCCCAAATCTACCACACACTCCTTAACTAAGGAGTCTACAGAGATCTTGGCTCTAGAATCCATCTCAACATCCTAACTATAACCCTACCTAACTGCCACCAGCCTGCATCACTCTACTAAAGATCATGCAATGAAAGAATTAGAAGAACTAGAATCAAACAAGATGGAGGTAGGAATACCACCAATGCTACTGCAGTCTCAATAACTATACCCTGATGCTCTACCTGATGTTTCTTGACCACTACATACATCCTATGACTGTGCCCCATATCACCGATAGTAGGCTCTGAGATATGTGTCTTACCCTTGTTGTTAGGGTTATATGGGAAATCTCTCCAAAAATGTCTAGTAACACCACAACCAAAACAACTGCCTGATCCTCTCCCCTGTGTAGCAGGTCCAGTTAGTACTCTGGAGGTTTGTGGTGTGGATCCTAATGATCTAGCTACGATTTTCTAAGGTCTTTAATGGTGAGCTCTGCTAAGTGAGCTCTCTAGAAACCCTTTGTACTGATGGGACCCCTAGGAGGAGGCCCCATACTCTGACCTCTCTATGCATCAAACCTCTTAGGAGGTATATAGGGTGGGCGGGACGGACTATTGCTGCTTTATTGTTATTGGGGTCTAAAAGATGACTGTGTTAAACCCTATCCACCATGAGGAAGAGGTACTGATCCCCTCGATCTGATGTCATACATCTATTGTATGTGTCTCCAGACTTGGTCTCTAGCCTGTTGGGTCTTTCCCTGAGTCTCCTCTACTATATAAGCCTTCTCGATAGCCTCGACTAATGTCTGTGGACAATGGATCCACACTGCACCTCCAATGTCTAGATTCATGCCCCGAATGAACCTATGAATCCACACCTACTCATCCTACATGTACTCAACATATTGTAGTAGATATAGAAATATACTCTCGTACTCAACCACTTTGTGAGAGATGCCCGGAGAGGTCATGAAACTCATCTATCCATTGTTGTATGAACCTCTGTGACAAATATCTGCTCCAAAAATTCTCCTCAAAGAGCTCCCAGGTAACTGTCTCATAATCAACATGGAGCTTCTACTCCTCTATCCTCCACCAGACACCAGCTCCATCCCTCAGTAGATGGATCACAACACAAGATTTTGTGTTGCTAGAAAAAGGATAGAGCTTGAAGCATCCACTCAAGCTCACCAGACCAGGCCTCTGCCTAAAATCCACCTATGTCACCAGAATAATGTGATGGTCGAAGCTTTAGGATCTCCCTGATGTGATCTACAGCTGTGGTCTAACGGCCTCTAGGTCTCCCTACATGCTCATCCTTAAGCCTAGGGGTCCGAGACCTCTCTCTATGCTCGAAACTCGAGTCACCCATTCCCCTCTATGGTGATTCTTCCATGGCTGACTCTACATGGGAGTTATCTAATCCATGCTCCTCACTAGGTCGAGGAGATAGCTGACCCTTAGTGGAAGGGACTCTGTCATGTGTGGCTACATGTCCTCCTACCGATCCTACATGTAAAGCGGCATTAAGCGTAGACACCTAAAATTGGTTTCTCAATTTAGTGTCCCTCACATTCGTTTTAGGTAACCACGGGGCACGTTCACATCACCAACTATCCCCTTGGGATATTATCCAATTTGTGATTTAATCACTTATTCCAAATTTAATTCATCACATCACATCTTACCCATGAGTAATTAAATAATTAAATATTTAATTACGCTTCTTCCCATGCATCTTAATCACTTATCTACCCCAAATTTATTCTACCCATATATCACATCCATTTTTAAATCTTCCCTAAGCGGGATATTTCCCGTGGTCGGGATAAGTCTTGTCTTTCTCGAATCGATCAATTTGGCCATCTCGGGAGTCTTCTCCGCGATCGGCGCCGACCCATTTGGTCGGCGCCGATTTTATAGGAGCGGCGCCGATTATAAAAGCAGGTCCATAGCTCAGTTCGAAGGACCGAAAAAGAGACTAACGAGCGAAAGAAAGCACTTACGCACGAACAGAGAGCGAGAAAGATTTAGGTTGCAAGAAAGAGAGATCTTTTTAGCATCAATTGTCTCAGTTAGGGCAGATCCTGTCCTAATCAATCCCTGAGAGGAGCACCGTTACTCTGCCCGTATCATATCAACATCATACACCACCATCTATCATCTAGCGACTCTGTTCCAGCGTCTCTCCATCTTCGGCACATCTTGCAGACTACATTCACCTTCCAATCCCCGAATCTCATCGCGCAGTCCCTGATTGGTCGACCGCCTTCGATTGACACCGATCTTATCCGATCGACGCGATCGTCCTGCGGCGACGCGATCACATCAGTCGCCGCCGATTCTACCCAGTCGACGCCGATTTCACTGCAGACAGGTAAAAGGTCACAGGTAACACAAATCTAGCATTATTTCAGCAGTTCCTGTTTTTCGTACTTTTCTGCTTTCATTGATTCATTTTATTATTATCATGCAATCAGAAAATCTAGTCTTTATTTACATCTTTTATCATGTATGCTTCTTTTCTTTATTGAAAACGTGGACTGACATCCGCCAAGGAAGTTTATCACTTCCCGGACCCGCTTCTCGGGCAGTCCACCCAAATATCTTCTAACGCCATCTTTTTCTGTCAAGCACCGGTGTTTTGCAGGTTACTCGGATCTATTGTGTAAATTGCTCGTGTACGCCCGTCTTGTCTACATCGGCTTCCTCATCCGTCTACATCTTCATCAGGTATCGATTTCATTGGAGTTTTTCAGGGTTTTTGTGTTTAGTTTGGTGCATTAACTTGGACAGGTAACAAGCGCGAAATTCTTGATCTACATTCTGGCACGCCCGGTGGGACCCAACCAAAGTCCCTCATTGGTAAGTTCATTTCTTTGCTAGTTTTGAACTTTGTTCCTTTTCTTCACTGACTTCTATCAGTCCTATTTGAGCATTTCTGTTCATCATTTCAATCTTGCTTTTTAGGCGAAATCATTATCTGGAAATTTTTCTATTTTTAGAAATTTTTTCGTTTCACCATTATCTGGATGTATCTTTCCGGATCTTGTTTGTTGTTTGCTTGATCTTTTCTTGCGGAGCACTTTGCTTGTTCGTGGGATTGTTCGAGGGGAAGAGCTCAACAACGCGCTTTTTGAAGTCCACACACCTTGGAGAGCTAAATCTACAGGTATTCCTCTTTTACGGTGTTTTCTCCTTTTTTAGGATTTCTTTGTTGGTTGTCTATCACATCCAAACACTTCAGTTTTTTTTGGTGCTTAAAAAGAACTTAATCGCATTTGGGAAAGAACTTGTTTGAATTGTCTTCATCAAAATCAAACATTTCGTTTTAAGTGCTTAAAAAGAACCTTTTCTTTGTCATTGCTGCATGCTTTTTCATCTAGTTTTAATTAGGTTGGAGAATTGATCAAAATCGGTAGTGACACTATTTGATTTTTATTTTTCACCCTTGCACACAAAGCCAAAATCACTAGGTATAAAGCATCTAAACAAAACTCCTTCCCTGGCCTCGCCTACTTGGAAGTGATATCCAAGAGGAAGAGCCTACGCGGTACTCGGGCCGCGCTATAAATTCACGGAAGATTTTGGTATATATTGGCAAAGCACCCGACTCCCTTATCGCAGCGGTGTGTGAAGTGCGGGGGTAGGCCCCTATATCAAGCCACGTACCGGTCTTTTACTGAAGTGCCTTCGGGACTCCTCACCAAACATTACCCAAACCATCCTTAGTTTGGCTATCTGAGTAGTTCCTGTTCTAAAAAGCCTTCCCTAACATTTTCTTTTCTTAAAAGCATCAAAATTTAAAGGAGATAATCACTTGCGTTGCTTGAATTGTTTGTGCATTAGTTAGGACAATCTTCTTTCTTGCTTGTTTATGACGGTTATCACCCGGTCACAATCTAGGAAAATGGCCCAACAGGTTCCTTCTTCCTCCGAAATCACCACCAGCGTGGATGTTTCGGCACCCCTCCCATCTTCCTCGGGACCGCTGTTAGTTGGTTCCCCCTCATGGTCGTATAATCCCTTCTATCAAGCCAAAACAATCCCATCACGTCCAGCTTCTCCTAGTCCATCAGAAATATCTTCTGACTCGGAGTCTATTCCTCGCGGGGATCCTGAATTTCAGGCTCTCCTTGATCGCAATCCGGTAGCCCTCATGGACTACCTAGTACACAAGTCAATCCAAATATCTGACCAAGACCCACCAATCCGACAAGTGTACGATTATCCTCGTGGATCATCCCAGGCCCTTGTAGAGCAGTTTGCACCATTTCTCTTGCCTCGAGCCACGGAGAAGTGCGAGGCCCCTATGCCTCCATTTTCTCTCCCACCTACCATGTCGACTAGTTCTCAATTAGTCTTACCTATCCCTAACACGCAGTTACCTCGAATATTCCACAACCCATTTCTGAGAGGTCTTCTGCCCTTGCTATGGTAAATGCGTCTGCACACCCGCACATTGCCGTCAATTCATCTATGCCGTCCATCGTTTCCCAAGGTCAATACCTCTTCATGAGCCAACCCCCTCCGAATAGTCAGTTGGCTCCCACTTCTCACCCCCTAAGGGGTCTTTCTTCCAATATTCCCAGCAACTGTGACCTTCGCCCATCCCCTAGTATCGGCACCCTTGGTACCAAATCCGGCGGTAGAAGGCCCCTTTCAGGTCTTGTTCCCCAACATGTCCAATCTAACCAACACCCATATTCCTCAATCTGTCCCTATTCAATCAACAAACATAGGAGTCCACCAATCACAGGCTCCATCCGTCACCCAACCTATATTTTCTCAACCACTTATTATCTCACAGCCTGCCTATACGCAAGCTACCTCACAACAAATACCTCACCAGGCGTCACCCAAAACACCTGGTTATTCCTCTTACCATCCCACCAATCAACAAATCAATCCCCCATTGACACCTCAACAACATCCATCACTTGCTCCTTATGTAGGACATACCAATGTACCTCCTCCCCAATCCGACGTAGTTCAAATTCTCTTCAAGAAAATTGCAGACTTGAAGCCTCAATAAAGGAGCCCGTCCTTCATACTCCTTTGAAGAAGTGTGCAATGAACCCATTCATCCTTCGGTGGATTTTAATCCTTATCCTCCCCAATGGGAACTTCCCAAATTCTCAAAATTTCATAGTCGGAAGACCCTCAACCACATCTGTGAGCATTCAAACATGCTTGCTACCTTATCGTCAGGACCGGGAACTCATGCTCCGTACCTTTCCTATGTCTCTAGCGGGTCCCTTTGGACCGGTACAATAACATCCTCAACATTCTTTGTTTTCTTTCTCTCAATTGGCCGAGATGTTTGTTGAAAACTTCTCAATAAATATCGCGCATAAGATCTCGATCACGAGATCTTTATAACATTCGCCAATTCGACGATGAGTCTATATTGAGACTTTGTCGCTCGTTGGAGAGGGATAATCAACCAATTGTCTTTCTCCCTTCCTCAATCCCAACAAATCGAGTTGTTCACCCGATCTTGTGCTAATCACATTTCTTCCACTCTAAGGATCCAAACTTTTCATACCTTTGAAGAGGCCTTTACGATGGCACGCAAACTTGAATCTCGCGCCATTGAACAAGGGAAGCTAAAACTTCGCTCCAAATCTAAACCAGATTTCTCTCGCTTTACCAAACCAAATTCTTTCCCTCCTAAAGATAAGAATCAAGGGTCCACAAATGCTATCGTATTAAAAACACCAAGAACCGATAGTACTCCTAATCAACCATCACGAAGAGACCCTTCATCTACTCGAAAAGGGCCTTCATCTTCTCGATCCTTCGCTCCATTGGGGGAATCATACGCCTCTATCTTAGAAAAAATGTTGGAAGTTCGCATGATCGAACTTCCACCCATTAGGGATATTGATGAAAGTCGAGATCGCCCATTCTGGTATAGGGAAAATGATTTCTGTCATTATCACAGAACCAAAGGTCATGACATCGAACGATGTCAGACTTTCAAAAATCTTGTCCAAAAATTCATTGACAAAGGCGAGCTCATCCTGGATAATCCGAATGCTCCCCCAAATCAAGCACTGGACGTTTTTAAACAACCTTTCCCCAATCATGCCCCAAATCATAATTCTTCGGAATCTCAAAAACCAAACACCCACACTATTAATTTCATCTCTACCGAGGACTCTTCTTCTGAAACCAATCCATCTGCAAACACATCAATCGAATCAGATCCTCCTTCCTCTTCATCAATCACGGGAGTTCCAATATCTTCAGATAACCCACCTTTGAATATCCCTACGTTACCAAGCACGGAGTTATCTTTCTCCGCTCCTTTGTCTGACCTTCCATCTATACCCGAGACAGTGTCATCCTCATCTGTCTCATCATCAGACATTCTTTCAATGCTCGAGGCAATCACATCCCTCCGAGTTTCCACTACGGACACATCTACTTCCGTTGCTCCCATTCCCGCCGCAACTATGCCTTTGGTGAATGTACCCATAATTGTGCCGACTTCGACGGAAGTGTCTTCGATCTTGACCCTTCCTATCTCTTTTCCTACTACATCAGAAGTTCTCCCTCCGCAAGGCACTCCTTCTTCATCACTCCCTTCTTCCATCACCAATGTTACTTCACCTATTCAGGAAAAATCAAAAGAAGTAACACCAACACCTGCACACTCGATTCCTCAACCTAAACCGCGACAACCAAAATCTAACACTACACCATCAGTACCTCCCCACTTGCTTCCTCCGAAAAGGTTACAGTCACCTTATGCCGTGGAAGTTGTCACCATCCCTGAAAAGGGAAAACCCATATTTCGAACCATCAAGACCCTTGGTGCTCTTCCACAAAAATCTCTCTCTACGCCCCATAAACGATTGGATTTGCCCACTGAGAAGGCGTCTTCTTCTACACATCCATCAAAGTCATCATCTTCTTCTTCATCAACACCCCTAAAAGTAGACTTACCTACCAAAAGATGCCACCTCTTCTATCAAGATCCTCATCTTCATTACCAAAAACCAAAGCACCCTATATTCCTCCTATTACACCTACCTTGAGGACTTCTTCCTCATCTAAATCAACATTATCTAAATCATCCGTAAATCCGACTAAGCAATCCCCTTTGTCTCCAAAGACCGCAAAATCTGTCACATCTCCATCCTCCTCAAAATCTATCTTAGGGGCTCCCCCTCCACCAAAGTCAATCATGTCTCATTTACTCCCATCCCAAGCACCCAAGACTGCTCTTCCGAATGTCCAAACAAATAAGAGGATCCCTAATAAAAATGTTAAACCTAACATGCAAGTTCTTTTACCTCGGCAGTCGGTTAATGTAAAAGAACCATCTTCATCATCTCCATCCTCATCTTCGTCTACCAGATTTTACACCGAAATCCTTCATCAACTTATCCAATCTTCATCTATAACCCTTCCTCCGATTAAACCATATAACCCGAAAGGAGTGAAACCTGCTTGGTTTAACTCTGATTTGATTTGTGCCTACCACCGTACTCCGGGTCATGATACTGAGGGATGTAAAGCTCTCCAAGCCGTTATCAAGAACCTTCTAGAAGAAAGTGACCTTTTGCTGGAGGAGGAGGAACAAGTACCTCCTGTCACCCTAGCCTCATCCGAACCTCAACCATCCATTCAGACCTCTAGTGGTTCCACGTCGCCCGATCTTCCACCCTCCCAAATTGACATGATCCATATCGCCACTAGAACCCAACGTTATCATAACCCATCTTCATCTCCAACATCTAGACCACGGGTTGTCATTTCCGCAGCCCCTGAAGGCGTGTCTCCTTCCTCATCAGCCCCACGACCCAAGGTCTCCATTCGTGCTGCACCTCGGACTCAAGTTCCCGTATCCGTTGAGGAGAGTGTCATGAAGCAACTCACCCAAGCTCCGGTCAAAATGTCTCTTTTTGACCTCATCCAATCCTCCCCACAACATCGCCAGGCTCTAATCGATAATCTGCGTCGCATCGCAGTAAATTCTGATGAGCCCCAGCCCTTCGAGTTGGTTGTTGGACTGAATGGACCATCAACTACCATTTCTTTTGAAGATTCGGAAATTCCTTCTCTTTCTTCCGAAGATTTGGAGGCTCCCCTCTTCATCACAGTCCAAATCAATAACACTACCTTAAAACGTGTTATGATCGATAGTGGAGCTGCACTCAACGTCATCTCCTCCCACACATTCGAACAACTTAAGTTACCTAAGAATGTGGTGTCCCCTCCGCCTTTCGCCCTTCGATCATTTAACGATCAGCTAGCAGTCACTCTAGGAACTGTGGTCTTACCCATCCGAGTAGGTAAGAAGCTGCTCCATGAACTCTTCTATATTGTCGAAGGAAAATTCCACTATAACATGATCCTCGGACGCTCCTGGATTCGCGCAATGCATTGTGTCCCATCCACCCTCCATCGATGCCTAAAATATCAATATGAGGGCAAAATATACACCCATCCAGGAGATCCTTTTCCTTCTGCACAATGCGACATGACCATTAGGTCCGCCCCTTTAAAAGAAAATACATCTTCTCCAAATGGGGCCTCATCTTCTTCCATGCCTGCAACCAAACTACCGGATTTACAAAATCTGGAAGAGACATTGCAGCGTTTCTCACTAGGAGAGCTTCCTCTCCTTTCTTTCGATGCCCATCTCAAACCTAATGAGTATGGTAGACCAGACAAACAACCTGAATATCAACCAGGTCTCGGTCGCATCGTCACCATTGGTTTACCCAATCACATGAGACCAATTTCATCTACGGTGGTCTTGATACACCTCATTATCGCCCGGATTCTCCTCCTAGAGCCAAACCTTGCCTAACAGGTTTGATTATCTCTGAGAATCCCACGTTTGCAAAAACTTATCTATATCGATGCGCGTGGAAAGGCTTTAGCCTTGGAAAATATGAACAAGGTATACATGATCTCAAATCCATTCCTACTCTCATGCCACATCAAAAATTTGGGTTAGGATTTAAACCCCTTTCAGAGGCCACCGTCACTATTCTTGATGAACCCCTTCCTACTAAGGAACCATCTTCTCCCACTAAATCAGAAGCATCACTTGATGTGGATGACGACATTTCCATCCCACCTAACTTTTTTTTTTGATCAATACCATTTCCTTAGGGCCGTTAGTCTATGAGACTAACAATCGGTCCGCTTCCATACCTTTAATCTTCCCTGAAATAGTTGGAGACGACTCTCCTACTATCAACACTATCCACTGTGCGGATGATGATTCTGTCCTCACCTATCTGGGGGCAGAGGATTCTTATCTCCCCAAAACTATTCCTTCTGACACGTCTACCCTTCTCAACGAAGCCACTATCGACCTTAATATAGGGACTTCTGAAGACCCTCGCATCATTAAGGTTGGCCAATCCCTTAATCCACAGGAATTAGGGGACTTTACCGCTTTTCTTTCCAAACATCGTCAAGCCTTTGCTTGGTCATACGAAGATATGCCAGGACTCGATCCTGATATTGTGGTCCACAATATCGTTACCCTTCCCAACATCAAACCAGTCAAGCAAAAATTGCGTAAAATGCACCCTAGAGTAGCCCTTCTTGTCAAAGAAGAGTTACAGCGCTTGCTCTCGGCTAACTTCATCCAACCCATCGATTATCCGCAATGGGTGTCCAATGTAGTACCAGTAACTAAGGCTACTGGGAAGATTCGAATTTGTACCGACTTCCGGGATCTTAATCTTGCCTGTCCAAAGGATGATTTTCCTCTTCCTAATATCGATCAACTCGTAGATTTAACTGCGGGTCATGAGATGCTTTCTCTTATGGATGGTTTCTCTGGATATAATCAAATCCTCATCGCACCAGAAGACCAACATAAGACTTCCTTCATAACTCCTTGGGGGACCTTTTGCTATCGTGTCATGCCTTTTGGCCTTAAGAACGCAGGAGCAACCTATCAACGAGCAATGACCTACATCTTCCATGACCTCTTACACAAAACTGTAGAGGATTATGTTGACGATCTCCTCGGCAAATCCAAACGCCGTCAGGATCATCTTTTCATCCTTGCACCTCTCTTTGAGAGGCTTGTCCGCTTCTGTCTTCGTCTAAATCCAGCTAAGTGCGTATTTGGCGTTCTCACTGGTAAACTTTTAGGTTTTATCATTTCCATCAGGGGCATTGAAGTCGACCCCGCAAAAATAAAAGCTATCCTTGAGATGCCTCCCCCTTCTAACTTAAAGCAACTCCGCAGTCTCCAAGGACGTCTTCAGTCAGTGCGTCGTTTTATCTCCCAATTGTCGGACCGTTGTCAACCTTTTCACCATCTTCTCCGTAAGAATGTTCATTTCGAATGGGATGAGCATTGCCAAAAGGCCTTTGATGATCTCAAAGCTTATCTTCTTTCTCCACCTGTGCTTACACCTCCACGCGAGGGGGAGCCTTTCTATCTTTATATCTCTCGTGATGACCATGCTCGGGAGCCATGATCTCGCATCGGGACACTTGTGGTAAAGAACAAGTTGTCTATTACATCAGTCGCACCCTCCATGAGTATGAGGCACGTTACTCCGAAGCTGAAAAACTATGTTGCGCTCTCTTCTTTGCAACTTCTAAGCTTCGTCACTATCTCCTTAATCATAAAACTTACATTGTCACAAGTGTCAATCCCTCAAGACAATCCATGCAAAACCTTATCACAATGATCGCATCACTGTTGGCTTATGCTCATGACTGAGTTTGACCTCGAGTTTATCCCGCAAAAGGCTATCAAGGGTCAGGTTATTGCAGATCAATTAGCTGATGCTCCTCTTCCGGACACTCGTGACCCCCTTGCTCAATTCCCCGATGAATTTATCCAACAAATTGATTTTGGTCTATCTCCATTTAAAGTAAAACTCTTCTTTGATGGATCCAAATGCCAGCAAGGGGGAGGTGCGGGTTTCGTGATGATTCCTCCTTGGGGTATGCCTATCCCAGTCGCACACAAATTAAACTTTGAGTGCACCAATAATATGGCTGAGTACGAAGCTCTTGTCTTAGGTCTTCAAAATGCCATTAATCTCGGCGCTCGTCATATTGACATCTTTGGTGATTCTGAACTCATCGTTAACCAAGTCACGGGTGTCTATCAATGCAAGAATGATATCCTTCAGAAATATCGCGACATCATTCTTGCCCAACTCCAATCTTTCGATAACTTCACTATCCAAGCCATTCCTCGTACTGCAAATCGATTCGCGGATACCATGGCTTCTTTAGCCTCCTTATCCCGCCTTTTACCGAAGACTCGCGTCTTTATGTGGCTGTGCAACGATTGGATCAACCATCTTATCTTGGGCAACTAACGTCAATCAATGCTGTCACAACCCATACTCAGGATGAGTGGTATCAACAGATAGTTGATTATCTATCTCATTCGGTCCTTCCTCCAGATTTGTCTCCCAATGGTAGAAGGTCTTTTGTCCAACGCGCCAACCGCTATACTATTCTAGGTGGCCTTCTTTACAAACGTGGCTTTGATGGTATTTTGCTTCGATGCCTCAAAACCCATGAATCATCTAAAGCTATTCAGGAGGTCCATGACGGTATCTGTGGTGGACATTTTAGTGGTTTAGCTGTAGCCAAGCGCATCTTACGTTTGGGATATTATTGGCCTTCTCTTAATCAAGATTGTTGTGAATACACTAAGAAGTGCGTCAAGTGTCAGCAACATTCTAATCTCACGCACATCCCTAGTCAGGCTTTGCAACCTGCGGCGGATTTGTGGCCTTTTTCGCAGTGGGGTATTGATCTTATTGGTCTCATCAATCCTCGTTCTTCACAACGTCATCATTCTATCATTACCGCCACTGAGTACTTTACTAAGTGGGTAGAAGCTATCCCTCTTTCTTCAACAAAGGCTAAACCCATAGTTGATTTTGTCTATCAACACATCATTTGTCGCTTTGGCGTTCCACACAAGCTAATCACAGATAATGGTAAATCTTTCAAAAACGCTGATTTGCAGAATCTCTGCAATGCTTTCAATATCAAGCTCAGTTTTTCCTCTCCATACTATCCTCAAGCTAATGGTCAAGCCGAAGCTTCCAATAAAACTTTGCGTAATATCCTCGCAAAGGTAACTAGTCGAGCTGGTAGGGATTGGCATCTACATATCCCTTTTGCTCTCTGGGCTTATCGGACTAGCATTCGTACTCCTACTGGTGCTACTCCCTTCTCTCTCGTCTATGGGTCTGAGGCTGTCCTTCCTTTGGAAGTCCAAATCCCATCTCTCCGTGTTTCTCTCAGAGAATTTGTCTCCGATGAGGATTATCGTCAAAATCGTCTGACACAACTGGAATTATTAGATGAGCGACGTCTTAACGCTCTTGAGCATCATCAGGTCTATCTCGAGCGTGTCAAACGTGCTTATAACAAGCACTTGCAACATCGTGACTTCAAAATTGGTGATCTTGTTCTTAAGGAAAATCAAAATGTCACTACACTCGAAAGAAGTCAACGTGGTAAGTTTGCTCCCAACTGGATGGGCCCCTACATTATCACTCATAAATATGGGTCTAGGGCTTATCGTTTATCTTCCATGGATGGTATCCTCAAGTGGAACCTCTTAATGCTTTGCATTTACGGCCCTTCTCTTTGTTAAAATCTATCTTACACAAATCTAGTCGCAACTCAGATCTTCCATCCGTCCTAATAACCAGTCATCTACTTTCGTGGTGATTTGAAATTGTGTGGTTCTCCGCCTATTGCCTCGCTTACCTTAAATATGAGTATCGCGGCTCTACTCATTGCACGTTTCTTTTGGATATGTTCCTCCTCATGGTAGGAATACCTTAATCACCACTTCATCTGTCCCAAGTACTTATCTTCATCGGATCTACTCGGGTCATGAGTGCATGTTCTTCTATGTTCTCTTCCCCTCCATCTGATCTATCTAGGTCTAAACTCAGCTTCTTTCAAAAAGTTTCACAAAAAAAAAAAAAAAAAAAAAGATGCTATCCAAAAAGATAGACTGATCCCTCGAAGGACAGCTATCCATACATTATCAAGTGAATCAAAAAGAAAATAGACCATACCCTCGAAGGATGGCTATCATTAAAATTCACAATACAGACCGCTCCCTTGAAGGACGGCTGTTTCTCAAAGAAATATTCAAGGCTTCTTGTAATCAATCAGCCTTCCAGTCAGTTTATACACTTTTAGCATCACTGAAAGACTTCCCGCATCGATCAGTCTTTCCATATCAAGCAAACTTCCCGCATTGATCAGTTTGCTTTTCTGTCAAAATCATGAAGCTGAGATTTAGGACCTTTTGTCGATCATATGGAGAATCCTATTTCCCCACTATGGACATGTATTCTGTCCCTTGTAGGTTCCGACAAGATACTTACTTACTTTTCTTTCCATTTCTATCCTAGATCTGGTTTGCGACTAGTTAGTGTCAGATTTATTTTAATCTTATATAGGGCCTTGTATGCTTGGTCTTTTGGTTCCCTTTCTGGATTTTATCTATGGTCGGTTGGAAGTCCAACTTATCATTTTTCTTCTTCTCTCCGAGTATCTTCTCTTCTAAGTCACGGTTGTTTCCGCTTTCATCTTTTGCTCTTGTAAGGAGTATTCCTCATTTCTTTGTCTTGCATCCTGTTAAATTGGCATTTCACATGTTAATTCAATCAAAATTTATCTTCTATCAAACTTCATCTTATCTATCAAAACTCCTATCTGTATTCATTTCTCCTTATAATTACATCCATATATCCAACACATTTATCTATCTATCCATCAAAATATCGAAAAAATACGTACATCTCAGGTACATTACATCTATCTATATCTAATCCATACATTAAGTACATCTGTATATCTATCCATCAAAATATTTAAAAGCTATATCCATCCAAGATACATCACATCTATCTATCAAAATTAAATCAATCTATCTAATCACATCCATCTATCATCTATCCGTCTATATCTATCCAATCACATCTATTTTATCCACATTTCAATCTATCTAATCACACCTATTTCCATCATCCATCAGTCTATATCTCTCTAATCACATCTATTTTTCTATATCTATCTATCCATGTATATCAAAATCAAAAAGGCATGAAGTACAATCATATGACCAATAAATCTATATATATATACATGTGTGTTTGTACAAAAATGGGTGGCTTCCAATCGAGCCATCTATACAATGCCTTCCAATCGAGGCTACATCGCTATACAAATACACAATCTATCAAGTCTCTATATGGTGAAATCAGAAGCGTGGAGGACACTATCTCCTCCACCCTCCTCTCGCACCCGGTGTCTCTCTCCCGGCCGCCGCCTACCGAGCTCGATGCACTGCATTTGGAGGTCTCGGCCCACCTCAATCTCTCCCAGTGCTCCCTCCGCCCGAGGCTCGCTCGCCGTCGCCGTAGCCGCCGCTGCTCTCCTCCTCGCCCGTATCGAGGCACATTCGGGGCATGCTGCGCTAGGGCATCCTCGTAGTATCTCACCTCGCCGAGAGAGATCGGTATGTGCTCGGACTCACCATACCGGTGCTCAAAGGTGCCTGTCTTTTTGCCGCTGCTTTTGGCCGCTTTGGTGGTGCCCCTCCTAGAGCCGTGCCCTGTGTCCCAGACTCTGATGTGGCACCAGTCTCTCCGTATTTGGCCCTAAGGGCCTCCCTGTGCCGAAGATAGCGATCCCTCTGCTGAATCGCTGTATCTCGCTCCTGGCGAGCGGTGTCTCTCTCTGCAATCAGGGCATCCCTCTCCTCCGTCAAGGCCCTGATCTCCTCCAGAGCTACCTGATGTGTCTGTATCAGTGTGGCATGCTCTCCCTCTAATCTGTCTAGTGTCGCAGCTATGTCCTCCTCATCAGCATCTATCGAGGGCGGGAGATGTCGTGGAAGCTCTGTGTCATACCACGCTGCATAGCCCTCATCCACCCCCGCGTCATCATCGCTGTCCGTGGAGGGTGGAGCCTCTCTCAATGGGTCTGCCGGGATCAAAATCGGCAAATCTGTCTCTCTGCTATCCCGCCTATATGGCGTGTATGTGGCTGGCACTGTCTGTACTAGGCCAAACTGCCTCAGTATCCGCATGAATGGGACTCGCTCCCACATATCTGGTCTGCGACCCCTGACCACCCGACTCCGTCTCAATGCTACCAAGTGGGCATCCTGACCAACCCATATCGGAAATGCCCGATATGGTCTCCAGATAACCTGATCTGGTGTAAGCGTCCTGAAACGCTCCGAGTACCACTCAGCTGATCTACCTGTGTCTCCTGCGGCCATGTCAGCCCGCCATCTCCGAAATCCATAGTCCACACCCCCCACTGCTGCTGGCATCCACGGAAGCCCGGATGGCCTAATCACTGCTATGTGCTCATACGCCCAGCAATGGAGCACAAAGCTAACGTCAATCCCTGTCCTCCGACCAGTAGTGTACATCCATAGCTCATAGTAAATCTGAGCTATCAGGGCATCAGCGAAGGCAAAAATCTGCTCAGACTTTGCAAGATGTCGCACACACACGGTCTAGCAAGAGTAGCAATGGGAATCTCCACCTCCCCGAGTCCTGCAAGGCAAAATAAGATATAGCCATCTGAATCAGGGCTATCCGCCTGCTCCGAGGGCTATCCTGTCTGTACTGTGAGGATATCCTCACTGCCCCAGATACTATCTCCGAGTCATCTGATCTGTCTCTGTACAATCGCACCAGGGCCCTCTGCTGCTGCTCTCGGGGTGTGATCTCAATCGGGTCCCCCGTAATCGGTAATCGGAGGATCCTGTATACATCCTCATGGGTGATAGTCATCTCACCCGTCCTAAACCAAAATGTGCACGTGTGGCTGTCCCACCGTCGCACTAATGCCCGCATGAGCTCCACATCCCGTGGCACTCGTCTGTAATATCTGAAACCCCCGAGCCCGGCTCGCTCTAAATGCTGCCAGTCTGCATCTGTCACATCCGGAAGGATCGTCTCCAACAGCTCAGGGATGGCATCCCTCATATGAAGAGCCTCTCGTGCCTGCATCCACGACATCAAAGGCATAATTAGTCTCTTATTTTCATACATCTCATCTTCCAAAACAATAACATCCAAGACTAGAAGGAAATACTAAAAATCTTTCAATCGGCGTCGATTTAGTCAAATCGGCGTCGTTCATTATAGTCGGCGCCGATTAATATCAATCGACGCCGATCCAAAACAATCGACGCGATCCAAAAATCGACGCCGATTATACCAATCGCCGCCGATCACAAAGCGGGTGTAAACAGACCACTCGGCCTCCCATACGCATGAAAAATCAAACAACAAAAAAAAAATATATAATAACGACAAAGAAGGGTTCGAAAATGATCACTTACCCCAGGTCGTGTCCTCCTGCGCTTCTGTCCGCTCCCAGAGGCTTCCATTGTGTTCAAATCACAAATCTATCTCTCTCTGAATCAATCGTCACGTTGCAAATTAATCGTTTACGTTTTCCGTCCGCATATTTATATGCGTCTGGATTGGTCGGCGCCGATTTTTTGGGTCGACGCCGCTTTTGGTCGGCGCCGATTAGTTTAGTCGCCGCCGATTTTTCATGTCTGTTTGCCATAGTGTTGATACTTGGCTTTCTCATCTATCTGATCATTGTTGTGTGCTGAATCTTGCCTTTTGGCACATCTTTTAGATGTCATTGTCTATTTCGGGTTTGTTCCCTTTGCGTGGGACACTCGTATCTTTCGGCAGCTTAGAGTTAAACGGGTCTGTAGGCACTAACGTCGTCTGATTTATCGACCGTCTAGTTCTCCCTACCAATGTGTCTCTCTCTAGATGCTGACTATTTTTGCAGTTCTCCTTACACTCATGGGTCTGTAGGCACTAACGTCGTCTCATGAGGAGACCGGCTAGTTTTCCCTACCAATGTGAGTTCCTTAGGTTGCTGCCCTTGTGTTTATTTTTATGCGTCCTCAATGGTCAGTTCTACTCCAGCTATCCGACTGGGGCATCCTGCATTTTCCATCTACCTCTTTCAAACTCGGGATCGTCTGTTCTATCATCCATCCCATCCCTAGTTTGAGGGGGATCACATCACCACAAATTCTTCTCTTCTTCCATCTCCTTGTTTTTGTCTCATAACCTTGCTTATCGCAAGTTACTTGACAAAAAGGGGCAAAATGTAGACACCTAAAATTGGTTTCTCAATTTAGTGTCCCTCACATTCGTTTTAGGTAACCTGGGGCACGTTCACGTCACCAACTATCCCCTTGGGATATTATCCAATTTGTGATTTAATCACTTATTCCAAATTTAATTCATCACATCACATCTTACCCATGAGTAATTAAATAATTAAATATTTAATTACGCTTCTTCCTATGCATCTTAATCACTTATCTACCCCAAATTTATTCTACCCATATATCACATCCATTTTTAAATCTTCCCTAAAGCGGGATATTTCCCGTGGTCGGGATAAGTCTTGTCTTTCTCGAATCGATCAATTTGGCCATCTCGGGAGTCTTCTCCGCGATCGGCGCCGACCCATTTGGTCGGCGCCGATTTTATAGGAGCGGCGCCGATTATAAAAGCAGGTCCATAGCTCAGTTCGAAGGACCGAAAAAGAGACTAACGAGCGAAAGAAAGCACTTACGCACGAACAGAGAGCGAGAAAGATTCAGGTTGCAAGAAAGAGAGATCTTTTTAGCATCAATTGTCTCAGTTAGGGCAGATCCTGTCCTAATCAATCCCTGAGAGGAGCACCGTTACTCTGCCCGTATCATATCAACATCATACACCACCATCTATCATCTAGCGACTCTGTTCCAGCGTCTCTCCATCTTCGGCACATCTTGCAGACTACATTCACCTTCCAATCCCCGAATCTCATCGCAGTCCCTGATTGGTCAGTCTGCCTTCAGTTGACACTGATCTTATCCAGTCGACGCCGATCAGTCCCGGTCGACGCCGATCACATCAGTCGCCGCCGATTCTACCCAGTCGACGCCGATTTCACTGCAGACAGGTAAAAGGTCACAGGTAACACAAATCCAGCATTATTTCGCAGTTCCCTGTTTTCTGTACTTTCTGTCTGCTGTTCAGTTTCTGTTTTATTACTGCAATCAGAAAATCTAGTCTTTATTTACATCTTTTATCATGTATGCTTCTTTTCTTTATTGAAAACGTGGACTGACATCCGCCAAGGAAGTTTATCACTTCCCGGACCCGCTTCTCGGGCAGTCCACCCAAATATCTTCTAACGCCATCTTTTTCTGTCAAGCACCGGTGTTTTGCAGGTTACTCGGATCTATTGTGTAAATTGCTCGTGTACGCCCGTCTTGTCTACATCGGCTTCCTCATCCGTCTACATCTTCATCAGGTATCGATTTCATTGGAGTTTTTCAGGGTTTTTGTGTTTAGTTTGGTGCATTAACTTGGACAGGTAACAAGCGCGAAATTCTTGATCTACATTAACATCCTCAAGAGTCTACAAAATATGTTGTAGGATGGCTGCTACAACATGATCTCGGTGGTGGTAAATGCGGGTCTATGTGAAAATTTCCCTCATCCCGTCTCGCGCCTCTTACGAGACCAAGGTGAGAGTTAGTTCATTTTTCTAAGTTTTATTCAATTCCCATGTTTACTAGAATATGTAATTTTTGAACTAAGTTATAGGTTTAAGTTTCATGTCTCCAATTTTCTAGTGTGCCCAATGGTCCAAGATTTTCAACCACTACTCGATACCAAGTGTAATGCTCATTAAAATAACCCATTGAGACCCAAGAACAACCTAGGATTAGTTAGGAAAATTATGGAATAAGTTTTTTTATTAAAATAATCTACAATCATGTTACAAGGCAACAGTTGTCACTAACAGGTTCTAGAACGATTCAAATCTACTAGATTATACTTTCCTTTTATTAATAATTATTAGAGGTCATAAGGTCCAAAATTTAGGGTTAGAAGTTCCAAATAGGTTCAGAGGAAAAAATTCCTTGCCATACCCATTCTCTAATAGGCTTAAAGTTTAAACTTGATTTTTGTACAATTTAACACATTTAAATTTTCCTAAATTATTCCCATTAGATAGGAAATTTCCTCACCTTTCCATTTATATAAATAATTCCTCCTAACTCCTCATATTTTTCAAGTTATGGGTCGGTGGGCCTTAGGGTGAAAATTCTCCCCAAGGGCGGGTCTACGAGCCCAGGGGAGAAATTTTTTCCAAAGGGCGGGTTGGCGAACCATGGGGAGACCTTGAAAAAAAATTTCCCATGTGGGGAAAAAATCAAATTTGCACCCACAAAGGACACATGGCACTCCCTAAGACAGCGTGGGGAAAAATGAGGAAAGGCAGGGCGGCGGGAGACATTTTACAAATTCTCCCACGAGGGTGAAAAGTCAGCTCTATTCCCACACTCCCACGAGTCCAAAAAGGACATGTTGAGTCTCCTAAGCTAATGTAGGGAAGGTGGGGTAGTGGGGAGAATATTTACTTAACACCCCGAAGAGCTAAGAGAGTACAGAGACCCGTGCCCCTACCAAAGCACCTCGCGATGCCACGTGGGGCCCCGATTGGCTATGGGCCGGCGAACAGCGGGAAAAATTTTCCAAGATGCAAAAGAAAAAAAGGAACTCATTCCTCTACCAATGCCTTGTGACACCATGTGGCATCACCTAATTGGTTGCGGCCGACGGGGAAAGTTTGGAAAATTTTCTAAAAATTTTTTTCGAAAACACTAAGTTCAAAAGAGCATCCACCCCTCCACTATCACCTCATGGTGCCATGTGGCAGCCTCTGATTTTCTGTGGGCTAGTAGGGTGGCAGAGAAAATTTAGAAAATTTTCCCAAAAATTTCCTAAGCCCCAAGGGAAAAATTGGCCGTGGGCCCGCCAAGGAAATTTTTCCCAAAATTTTAATGCCAAGTGAAGAAAACTTCAGAAGGCCATAAATTTTGATAGAGAGCTCAGTTTGGGGAAAATGAGGACTTTTTGGAAATCTCTCGATGTCCTCTTTGCACAAAAATCATTAATTTTTCATTTTAATAAATTTTAAGGGGTCAATTTTAAGAAAACGGCTGCAAGATTTTATAGTGTGAATCGATAAATTTAACTTGTTAAATCTATTCAATTTAATCTTCTTCCTCTCTCAACATGTCAAATAGACATGGAGGATTTTTCTTAGATGAATTTAGGATAGATTGCAAGGGTTAATTTGTTTTATTGAGGCTTAATTCAAAATTTCCAACATTTGACAGAAAAATGACTGCAAAATGACAGTAAAATGGTTCCAACCGATTTTACTAAGTTTTCTAAGAAATTTTCTTGAGTATTAATGTCTAGATGAATTATTTTAGAGTCTACCACTTCAATTTAATTATTTAATTTTTTATTTTATTGTTGCAGGTTTGAACTATGCATTTTTGGTTTAGATAATTGCCAATTTGAAATTACAAAAACAAGGATCAAATTTTAAAGGATCTATTTGCCATTTTCATCTTCTAAGTATTAAAATTCATTCCAATTCCAATCTAACACATTTTAGTTTATTCAAAACAAACCATTCAAGACCAAAATGCAATTCTGATTTCTAATTTTACACATTTCCAAAAGACAAAATATTGTATTTTTCTCACACGCATTTCTTCCTTTCAAACAGAGATTCCAATACATTGAAATGATCAGATTCAATACTACAATGAAATTTGAGATAAGCATTACATTAATTTGTTGGTTCCAATAGACAAATTTACAAAAAAATCTTTTATTCCTTCCAAAAATCATTTATTGACATAGGGTAGAATAATACATTTTCTTTTCACGTGTTGCACATTTCCACTTTCAAAACAGGGTCTTCCTAGTGCATGATAAACACAAATTTCCAATTGAAGAATATCATATGAACAAGGTAAACACTTCCAATAATTCCAATGAAACTCATACAACCTCCTTTCCATTTGATTTCAAAGTACAGTATACAAAATAATATCATTCTTTCACATTCTTCCCAAAACAACATACAAAGTATAACTCTTTTACATTTCCAATTTCCACTTGTAGTCAGTACAACATATTTCCATTACAAACATTTACAAGGTCATCCAATTCAAGAGGGAAAGGTTACAATGATATTTCATTTCACAAGGGATCAAACTATCTTTTCTCGGCTCGTAACAAAGAACATGCATTCTTCTCTTTCTTCTAATTTTGATCACAACAAAGGCAAGGGAAAGGAAACACTCTCCACCCAACCAAGACATCCAATGAAAGGAGAATCCATCCTTCTTCATTGGCCCCGAGCCCCAACCAAAATGCAATAAAATATGTGATCCAACTCATGGCAACAACAGGCTTCCACAAAACATACACACAGCATTTTCACAATAAAACACAGTCCAAAACAGAATGTAGTTTTTACAACTACAATAACACATGACAAGCAATACTAAGGCTTCACCAAGCAAGCCAAAGGAGAAAGAACTATGGGGGATGCTTCTTATGCCTCCCAAACGGGAAATGGGTATCACCACCTGAGTTACAAACCACTAAAAAGGATAGTACATCAAAGCCCTGACATTCCTTATGCCTCCCCAAGTACCCCTTATTCCTCACATTTCCTTATGTCTCCCCAACCTCTTATGGCACCCCATAATGAGTAAAGAAATACAAGCTATTTCTTTGTAAGGTGGAACCCAAATCCCAACTCCCTCCACCCTTATACCTCCCTAAAACACACTCATGGCTTCCACATAATAAACCCCATAGTTTTCTCCTACACCATTCCTAGGCCATCTACCCACAACCCAAAACAATAACAAACATACCAGCATTTACATATTCATAAAAGGGAAAAGAAGAGTATTTCCAAGAGCCAAGATCTTACCTCTCCATGATGGATTTTGTTCCAAGTTCAAAACAACAAGCTCCTAATGCAAGAAATCCAAAAATCAACCCAATACAAGCATGCAACAATCTTCCAAAAACTTCTCCAAGCAAGAGCTCCCAAAACAATAAGAAAATTCACCCAAAAGAAGTCTCCCAAAAGTGAAGCAACCCAAAACAAGACAAGGAATTCAAATTTTATAGAGGGAAGAGAAGAGGATGAGGTGGATCCATGTAGGATGCCACATCACACATCCTCAACCCCAAACACAAAGTCAAATTTATTCTCCAATGCATAATAAATAGGTGGGTGAATAATATGATAGATTTACTTACACACTCAAACAAGCCCATACCCCATAAGGACTGAAATTAAATTATGTAAGAAAAGTGCAATTACAACATTCAACTTGACTTGTAAAAATGCATAAAAAGGTCTAAATTTAACCCTCCAACCATAGGCAAGGTTGGTATGTAAATTTAAGAGGTATGGGACAAGTTTAACTTGTCCCACAAGCCTCCAAAATCAGCCTCCAAGGAAAAATTCGAATTTCCAAGAAGGTGGAGTGTTTCACACTCAAAATTTAACTTACACATCACTTACATATTACTTACACATTACTTACACATTCTTACAACACTTTAAAACATGGCCAACAACTCTATTAATTACATTCTTATGACATATTTTAATTAATTAACTAAACAATATGATTACTCACAATATTTACACACCATTTAATAATTAATGAAAGGGTAAAAGCATCACAAAATAAACACATGAAAACATAACAAAGTGATAAAAAAAAGAAATACATAAAATACCTTGGTCACATTTAAAGGTGATCCCCCATGGGAATCCATAACACTAACAAACAGACACACAAACAAAACTAGTTGCTATGGTTACTTTGTTGAATTCATCTAGAATTCCAATGTGGTTGGTCTCTAATACCCTGATGTTTGTTGTGATATTTTAACCTGTAAAACACAAATACCTCCTTCGGCCTCATGGCCATATCAGAACGTCTAAAATAATATAAATATAATTAAATTTCTAAAATCATCTAGATATATGAATCACAACAACATCAAAGCAATCTAACCATATCATTATAGTTTTATCGACAGCTATAACATCATCCAATAATTTTCCATTTCTAGGGCTACTCACAATATCTAAATATCACAAGTCCAAACAACATCTATCATATAACCATGTCCAACAGTATAACATCATCAACATATAAAGTGTCCCTAATAATCATCATGCATCATATAAGAATCAAATTCAACAATAATCCATGATCAAATATATAACATCATACTAAATCAAAACTATAATAATGTCCATACTATAGTTGATAGTTCATGATCAGCATCAAAAGGTTTCAAAGGGAAGTGGGCACTACATGGGGTGATCAAGATCAAAACCAGTGTGTGGTTTTATGGGAGGAAGGGTGATGGCACCGGCTTTAATGAGATTTTCCAAGATAGAAGAATAAGGCTCCCTAATTGGGGTGTATTTCCGTTGTTCTCATCTGAATTGAAAGGTCTAGACACGGAGAAAGATTAGATAAAGGGTTAGCCTGATTTGATGAATGAGCTTGGCCGGCCTTGAGTACCACTGCGTTAGTAGTTCCCTTTGCTTTTGAATAGCTATTTTGTGGTTTTGAAGAAGAGAAGATATCATTTGACTTAAATGATGCGTTCTTATTGCGTAGTTGGATTTTATTTTCTTCGATGGCCCGAATCTCTAGTTTTCATGGCATGGTGAATGCCTCATCGAAGGTTTAGAAATTCTAGACTGAGGGTCGGTGAGATATGTCTAGCACAAGCCCAGGTGAATATCTCTATAAGCTCGATTTTTAGTAATTGGAATGTGAGTTGGTTGATCAAGCTACACCAAAGTGAGCGAAAAAATCCACGATAGATTCATTGTCATATTGATGTGTAGAGTAGAGGTCAATCATGGTAACCTTATTAACAATGTTAATGGAGAAGATATCCAAGAAGGCTCAAGCTACCCGATTAAATGAGAAGACAGAATGTCTAGGTAACCCACTATACCACACCAATGCGGGCCTGGTTAGAGACATGGGAAAGGTCCGTAGAAGCAAAGCATCATCATGAGCAATCAGATAACACCCATGTTTGAAAGATCACAAATGTTGTTGTGGGTCCTCTTTATTATTGAAGCGGTTAATTTTGGGCATCTCCTAATGTACGGGATATGGATGAATAGGAATGGATGGGTGTATGGGCTCATTACAAATTTCATCGTAGGTGAGAGAGTTGTGTGAGCCAGAAACCGATGCCTCCAGTGTCTGCATCTTGTTCATCATTAACTTGATGAGGTCATTGGTAGGTGGTAATGGATGAGTACCTCTTGTAGCATAAGAGGGTTGGTGTTGGACATATGATGGAGATGGCATTCTAGTATATGGTGATGCCAAATAGGTAGGTTTAGAATGAGGGAATGAGATAGGGGGTACGTACCTAGAATGAATGATAGATGAAACAAGAGGCTGCTAATAGTACATATATGGAGGTGGAAGGGTCAAGGTGACTCTAGTAGCGATGGGGGCTTAGGACTGTGGAATAGAAAGGACAATGTTTTGAAAATGGGTAGAGATCATCAATACCGGGGGTGGTTGTGTTCTTTATGGGTATATGTGAGACAATAGGCATGGATGAGGTTACGTTTTGGGTGGTTGAGGAAGGTATAGTGGATGTTGCAGGTGTAATAGATGTGGCAGATGTGGCGGTCATAGTAGGTATAGGGCCTAGCTATGAAATGACCGGAGGAGGCAGAGCCGAAGGGAATGATGTAGAAGTAGGAATGAGTCGGGGGATAGAAATGGTCATGTCGTATATCAACTAACTCGAGGCATCTCAAGTGGACAAGTGAGAAAGATAGAATTATACGGGGGTAGGGTTATGGTCAAGGAGTTGTGTGAACTCCTCATCACTGTGGTGATGGTGATAGGCTAGGCAGGATATATGGGTGAAAAAATAGAAGGTGGTGAAGGAGTAGGTGGGAGTGGTTGACTACTAGCATGGTATATGAGGGCATTTATTTGGCTATGCATCAGCACCATGTGAACAATCTTGATGTGGTAGAACTGATTTCTATAAATGACATAGAAATATAGCAAATATAGGAAAAATAGGTGGTGGTTGATGAATTGGTATGAAATGTTAACCAAAAATTTGAATAGGATAACCGATGCGGTTAGGTTAAACCAACGTCGATCCACAGTGTAATCGCGATTGGTCACTTTGTGAAAAATGGACAGTTTGTCAAAACAAGGTAGAAGGCTAATAATTTTCCAAGTAGATAAGATGTTGATGGATTTATCTAGGACAGAGAATATGGTGAGAGCCTCACAAACTCTGGAAAATAAAGAAAGTGAATTAGGTGTCCTTTTGGGTAGGTTAACCAAAAGAACATTAAAGTGACGTCGGTCGGGTAAAAAGCGATGACGGTCTAGGATAACTAATGATGGTCTCAAGACCAACACCGATCTTGTGAAATTGAAACAGAGATGAAGAACATGTGGTTATGAGTTAAAATCAAATGTGGAATCAAACTCATAATTATGAGAATGATGAAAATGGGGTCTAGGCAAACTCAAATGAAGCTAGAATACACCAACTATGATGAGGAGTGTGCAAGGAGAAATGAAAAATGAAGAACGTGTCCTCTCACCTCAAAATGCAAGCCAAGCAAAAACACTAAGAAAAATATGATCCTAAGAGTGCTTTTTCTATTATGTTTGTTCACTTATGCTATTTAGAAGACTGACTCATGAACTTTAGAATAGATTTTTTGGTGAGGAAGGATTCCTATGAAGAAGGAGATCTACAAGGAGAGGTTTCGAGTTATGTTATTGCGGGGTGGGCCATCCTCGATGGGGTACTAGATAGAGATAACCAGATGGGGTGCCCACCTTTATCTTTGTGATTGTGTGATCACCTATAACTTCTTCCCGGGTGAGATGTTGTTTAAGAATGTGTGTATTTTTTTTTCAATTTTGTGATGTTTGGTAAGCTTTGAGATGAGAGAGAAAGAGAAAGAAAGTGCTTTTTTATGGTTTGTTTTTCAACCATCAGTTGGACATGACTTCCATCATAAAGGTTTCCCTCATTTAATATGAGCTAATACGATGAAAGTTGAGATAGAAATGTAGTTAATTTTAAGCCCAAATCGAAATGTTGAATTTGATGACACAAAGAGGTGAACAGGAGAAGGGATGCTCTTTCACTAATGTGATACTAATGAAAGGAAAGAAATGTTCTTTTTATAGCACCAAAACATGATTGCTTTGAGACAAATAGAAAGAAGAGAAGATTCCAGAGGAGAAATTTTAGTGTGAGAACCTTTTAGAAAGGAAACAAACATGCAACTTTTCACCTAGGAATGACAAAATGCAAGGAACCCCGAATGGGTCCCACCGGGCATGCCAAAATGTTTCACCTGATTCTTAGAGCGTTTCTTTGAATATTGACAAAACAGATAAGGGTAAATGGGCTAGGAGGAATACCTGTTAAAGCTGGTTAAAGGTTGTTGCACGCGTATGACTTCTTGATCCACAGCTGATCGTGAGAGCTTCCTTTTGGCTAGGAGGAACTACCTGAAATAGAAAACAAGACCACCAAATAGAAGTTAAACAACATATACAGTGGACTGCCTAGCGTATGCTAGATCTAGGAAGTATGATACTCCCTAGAAGGCTATCAATCAACTGTTAAAAATAATTCAATGTTAAAAATAAATAAAACCATACTGCAATTAAAATGATTTAGGTATCTCATTCGACTATAGTAAGTGATTTGTTCACAACAAAGTATAGGATATGATTAAATTTCAAGGTAAAGGTCTTTCTCAAGGTACTAGTATTGGTCGTGAGTCGATTGGGCTATTTTGGGTATTTGGTGGAGATTTTAGGCTCTATTCTTATTCTGAGGGTAAAACATAGAGACCGACATCAGTTTGAGTGAACCGACACCGATTGTGGGTAACCGCGCGCGTATGGTTGGGGTAGAGGAAATTTAATGAAATATTAGTGTTGTAAATATCTTCCCTCTGTAGATATAGACAAGCGAAGAATATGGAAATCAAAGAAACTCAGACCCCAAAATTTATTGCAAGGCGCGAGTAAAGGGCGACATCGAGAGGATGTCGACACAAAAATGGATGCACCAAGGCACAGGTAAAGGATGTACATCAGAGGATGTCAACACAAAAATGGATGCACCAAGGCATAGGTAAAGGGTGCACATCAGAGGATGTCAACACAAAAATGGATGTGCCAAGGCAGGTAAAGGGCACACATTAGAGGATATCTACACAAAAATGGATACGCCAAGGCGTAGGTAAAGGGTGCACATCAGAGGTGTCGACATGAAAATGGATGCACCCATGGTGCAAGTAAGAATATGTTGACATAAAGATGGATGCACCAAGGCGCACCTTCAGGAGGCGCAACATTTTGAGTGCTGACAGGAAGTAGACCCTGACCTAGATATTCAGATGGCCATAAATTTTGACAGGGAGCTTGGATTCACGCAAGGTTGGACTTTTCAGAAATCTTACAAAGTCCTCTGTCCAACTACAACTAGATATCTTCAATTGGGTGAGAAAAAATTCTTTAAAATGCAAAATACAGTTCACCACTTTTTGGGTTTGCTAGGGTTCTCACCTACCACCATAATGAGATGAATTAAATGCAACCTAGAGGTGGTTGGGGTAGATTTGGATTTCCTCTCTCTTCCCTCTCTCATTCTTCATATAAATTATAAGGAGGGGCTTCTTTCTAAAGGTTATACATTCTTTTTTTCCCATCCCTTCTTCTCTTTGGTAGGTGAATCTGTGGAGTTCAAACCTCCCATCTAAAAGCAGTAAATGCAACTTTGCCTGTTGGCACTTTGTAGTGTATTGTATCAATCTTTGGAGCAAATAATGCATGATTGTGGATGATTCTCAACCCTCTCTATGTTCATTTTACATCCTTCTGATCTTTCACTGTAATCCGGTTATCTATGCATGATTTTGCATTGCATTTTAATGGTCTATGTTTATTGGCAAGACAGGTGTTCTTCATTCCTCGGTGCATCACCTTTGTTAGTTTAGGTTTGTTTTTATGCATTTTCTTACCCTGTCTCCTTGGAAAGTTAGTTTAGGTTTCGAGAAAACCCTCTACATTTTTATGTGAACATCGAACAGAGGAATAGGAACTGGCCTTCATCCGGAGAGCTTTTCCAATTTCGCAAGGTCCCACACTTGGGAAAATCTCCATGTTATGCAATCGCACTGAGAGTCTCAACCCATCGAGTTACTGAGACATTGGGGGTGTTGTGATTCGCCATCAACACTTAGTGTGATGACAGAGATCTGGTTGTAAATGGAAATGGAGAGGGAAATGGCGAGGTCTATGTAGTTATTAGGTGTGCTCAAGGGTAGTTATCGATGCGATATGGGAAATTTAATGGTGTGGGTGAATAAATGATCACGTTTGTATGAAGGAAAATGATTGGTGCATGGGAATTCAAGTAGAACTGATAACAGAATTAAAAGAGTCTATTAAAATGCAAATGGATGAATGTTGGTTAATAAAATACTTAGTCTATTAAAATGCAAATGGATGAATGTTGGTTAATAAAATACTTACTTTTGTATGAGCTTGATGGGTAGATGGAAATGACAGGTTGATCAAATGAATGGATTTTGATGTGGTGATGGTGCTTCCTTGGATGCTTCCGTGAACACAAATGACTCGTGATTACTTTCTTCGTTGGTTGTGGATGCTCTAATGCATGTACGAATGTTGGTTCTACTTGCATGCAGATCTAGATTTGTCCCCTCTCAAAAAATGTGCCAACCTCGAAATAAGGTTTTTTTGGGTTATAAATGATAACCGACGATGGTTTTGGTCTAACTAGCAACGTTTTAGGGTAACTAATGGGTGTCATTATTCCCTTCATTTAATTTGTTGATGTCATATCAAACCGGGGTTGTGTCTAAAGCTATATGTAACAAGAGTAATCTTATTGATCTAGTAGTTGACTGTAGTTATTTTTGTATTTTATGGGGGATATTTTCAATGTCTAAAGTACATCTTGGTAAAACCTTATTTAAATCATACTATGAAAACTTTTCTGAAAGGAAACACACTTTGCAGAATTAAAATAAACACACTTGCTTATAAAAGTAAACACACTTTCTTTTGGAAATGAACACATGCAACTTAGAATTCTCGAAAATGATTGCAAGGAAAATAAGAATCTATCTAGACACCTGCAAGAACAAGTACACAACAGAGTTTAACTAGAAGAATTAAAGCAATACAAAATTAACAGATTTAAACTATTTGCTGAAGAAATATAAATACCAAATAAATGAATATCTTGGTCCTTGGGGGAGTGGGCCCTTGCTCCTCCTCGAATCAGGATTTAAAAATCATAATTCTCTCAAACAGAAATGGCTATTTTATTAATAAAACATTCAAAGTATTACAAAATATGCTAGATATAAGTATTTAGTCTCTTTCTGTTTTATATTTATTTCTCTATCATATTGTATTTTATCCCTCCTTTTATCTACTACAGATCTTCTTTTATATACATTTTACAATCATAGTTGTCTCAATGATTATGACGAAATTGAATGATGCCCATAATAGATCCCGAGTAGAATTGTGGCTGATTAGATAGTGTAAGATAAGCGTCCCCGGATCTACGTTTGAAATCTTCTCATCCTTTCTGATTGAAAGGGTCATTGATGTAAAATCTCTGGATGTGGTTAGGATAGATAAACTTCCATCATTTTTGAAACTTCAGAGAAGTTTCAGAACCATAGGAAATCGTTAAGGATCAAAACTGTGAGAGTTCTGGAGCTATACCCAGGAGTTTCGGAACTAAGTCTGAAAATTCTGGAACTAAATACTGGAGTTCCGAAACTAAGTCTGAAAGTTCTAGAACTAGATGATGACTATGTGATGGAGTTCCGGAACTAGCTTGGAAGTTCCAGAACTAAGTTTTGTGGGAACAGATGCTACGAAAACATATGAACTTTGCTTGTTTCATTTCTCGATCGATTAGACCTACTTTATTACAAAACTGAATTTCAAACACATGGACTTCATCGGAATTCTATAGCTTTTAACATTAGAATCAAAATCAATCAAAATAAAGATAGTTACATCCTAACTCATATCGGATCAAATAAAAGTCACAAAATGCAATCAAAATTAATAAAAAGGAGAGTAAGATTTGATCATATATTATACATTAATCGGACATATTCGGCCTCATTAGTAATTGGCATCGATTAGGTCAAGATTTCCTAGGTTTACTAAAATGGGCGAGATAAGAGATGGGAATGTGGTTAGAGGGAATGTAGGCTTTGATTTTTAGGGTTTAGGTAGGTCTTAGTCAATTATGACAACATACTAAGAATAGGTCTTAGGGTGAGGTGGCTAGATGAGGTGTATAGGTGAGGTGGTGGTGTGGGCATTATCCCAATTAGAATATTTAAATAATAGATATTATGAGATGATGAATTAATCTAATTAAATTAATATAAGAGTGGGATGAAAGGGGCCATGGTTAAGTGAGTGTTTTTACATTGGTTATTTGTCAAGGGACCAAGGGGAGTGTGACTGTTGGTGTGTGTGACTGTCTAGTCATCGTCCACATCACCTAGGTGAGTCATCTCGCCTTGCGAGAGTCATAGGTCTTAGGAAGTCAAATGACAAGTGTCAGATTCTGTCATAGAATTTAACATTGTCATTTGTGTCAATGCATCATAGGAGTTACATTCCTTATTTGGAATTGTAACTCCTCTTCTAGTGGCATCATATGCATCAGTCAACGTCATATGCATCAGTGGCATCATTGAGTTCTTTCCATGTTTAGGCATGGGGGTTACACAGCACCCCTATTTGTACTTCCTATTTTTCGATCTATGAGCATGAGCAGACCCATTCTTCTTACTTGCAATCTTCTTTCCATTGTTTTGAATCTTGCGTATTGTGTTGGCTTGACGTTACCATCGGAGTGCAACTTCGTTGTGGTGCATCGCTTTTCAACATCGGTTCTCGCGAATCCCTCTTTCATGGTATCAGAGCTGGTTTCGGTAAACGTGCACTCTTCGTTTCTCAGTTGTTTATTACTTCTGGTTTCTTCTCATTTCCTCATGTGCAAGTTTTTTTCGATTATCATTTTGGAATTATTGCTCACCTCGTATTGAGGTTTCAGCAGTTGCAAGTTAAGGTATTTGGTTGGTTTGCTTATCAGCTGAGTTCATATTTGGATATTTCTAGATCTTTGTGGCTATTGTTTCTGGGTTGTTTGTGTGTTTCTTGCTGGTTGTGTTCAGATTCAGCACCTGCAGGGTAAAAGAAGAGCTCATTTTTGGCATGGACCTATGATTACTAGTTGGGATCATTATTTTTCTTCACCGGTGTATACTCAGACTATTCCGAGCTTTTTCCTCATCGTTGTGGTTCCTTCTTTGTCTCGAAGTTACCTCTGCCTGGTCTCAAAATGTTTTTGCGAGCCTGCTGAAAACCTCTCACATTTTTGCCTGGTCTCTCATGTTTTTGCAAAATACTCACGTTTTTGCCTGGTCTCTCACGTTTTTTGCAAAACCTCTCACATTTTTGCCTGGTCTCTCACATTTTTGCAAAACTACTCATGTTTTTGCACTGTTCCCCACATTCAAACCTGTTCCAGGCATTTTTTTGCTGTTCTGAGTGTTTTCTCACTATCCAGGCATTTTTGCACTATCCTCAAGCATTTTCTCTCCCCAGTTGCGTTTTCTCTCTGCTCCAAAGTGCGTTCAAACTGTTCCAAGTGTTTTTCTCTCCACTTGGCGTTTTTTACACTTGTCCTCGAGCATCTTTCTTCCAGCTAGCATCTTATTTTTTCCTGTTCCTATGTTTTTCTCCATTTTGGTGTTATTCTTTGCATTGCTCTAGCATTTCTACATTTTCCGGCAAAGACGTGTGGACAAATTACTGATCTGCTCACGGGTAATATCTCTCTAAAAATATGTTTTTTTATTCACTTTTCTTAAAAAAATGTGTTTGCATTCTTTTTACCTTATCACTCTTCTAAAAAACGTGTTGTTTCATTACTTTTAAAAGGTATAAGGTAAAAACATTACATTTTATTGGCATTGTAAGTTTTTTGGCTTGTTTTATTAACCTTCCGTCGAGTGCCGAAGACAAAGGGTGAGGTCCGAGATTGGCAGGTGGCTAATCCCCCCTCACAATACAAACAAACCCTATCTCAAATTCCATGCCATTTCTAACGGGCATACATACGACACCTTTTGCATGCGTTTAGGGCACTTTTTTAATCCATTTGCAGGCTTATTGGCTTTTTTCTCATCGATTATGGAATTGGTTTTCTTATAAATTTTGACTCGTTGCTTGGTTTTAAGCACTTCTTTAGTCAAAGTTGCATGTTTTATTGCACTCTAGATGATGGGATCATTAGTTTTGTAAACACACTAATTTTATAAAGTTCGCATTTTGGGGGTGTCTTTGTATTACTTACTTCACTCATTTTTCTTGAGCTTTGTTCTATTCCTTTTCTGTGGACTTGTGAGCACGTCCGCCACAGTCTTATGAAAAAGGGATTCTTTCATGCAACGTGAGATGCTATTTCTCACAAAGATCTTTCTTCCCCCTCTTGCTTCTCTCCTTCTGTGCTTGCTTGCCATGTCAATCTGTTGCACCCTACGAACCTTGATTGTTGTCTCCACCATTGCGTGTTATTACGCTGATTTTAAGGTGAGTGAAAAGCGGCTCTCGGAACATAGTCAAATCTGGTTGTAATCAATGCACTGAATTATAAAGTGCCAAACTTCGGGGGGTGTAATTTTTTTCTAGGGTGGTTTTTTCTTTTCTCTCTCCTTCCTTCTGCATTCCTTGGTTCTATCTCTTCATTATGGATATCTCTAAAGTACCAGTGCTCACACCTTTTAATTTCTTCGAATGGAAATCTAAAATTATATTGGTTTTGTGAAGTAAAGGGTTATACCGAGTTACCATGGGGTTAGAGACTGAACCTACATGATGAACCCAAAAATATAAATGGTTCAACCGTTGTGATGAAGCCTTAGGTCTTATCTGTATGTCCATCTCTCCGACTTGCTCTTCCACATCAAAACTTCCTCAACACCCGATCAAGCATGGAAAATGCTCGATGATATGTTTGGGAAGCAAGATGACATGAGAGCGCATGAGTTGGAGAATGAACTACTAGGGTTAAATCCTAGTGACTTTGAAAACCTACAGGCCTTCTTCTCAAAAAATTTCCACACTAGAATTCTTCTAAAGGAATGTAAAGTGGATAAGAAAGACTCTCAATTGATCTTGTCAATTCTTTCTAAGTTAGGTCCTGAATACTCTATTTTTGTTTAAACTTTTCATGCCATGAAAGCTGCCTTGGGTAGTACTTGGACTATTCCCTCCTTTGACAGTTTTTCATCCCAACTCATTTAAGAACAAGACAAACTCATTCAAATAGGGACTCTAAAATCCAAGTCACATGCCCTTATGGTGAATAGGGCAAGGGCAAGAAAAATGAAAAGAAGAAAGAAACTAAGGACCAACCTAAGAAAGAAACCAAGACCAACCAACCCCGATTAAGCCCATCACTCATACTTTGACTTCGAGCCTAAAGCGAAGAAGGAAAAGTATAAATGCTCCTATTATAAGAATTATGGCCATGACGAGCAGCATTTTTTCGGAAACAAATTGATCACTTAACTCATTTACTTGAGAAGAATAAAATAATTGTTCTGAATCCGTTAACAAAATACTCGAAAGGTGATTCTTCTAATGCAAAGGAGACTAAAAATGAAAAGAAGAAAGGTAAGGCCCTCATAGCTAGATCAACTCCATCAACTTGGATTATCGATTCCGGTGCCTCGCACCACATGGCTTCTTCAGAGGTTGAATTCTCTAGCATTGAACCATGTGGCATGTCCCAAATCATGTTGGGTGATGACACTCATGTGTTAGTTTCCAATAGTGGATCAGTAGAGATTGAAGGTGGAACATTTAACCAAGTGTTGAGTGTTCCTAATCTCTCTACCAATCTCCTATCAGTTTACCAAATCACCCACCTTGGTGAAGGAATGTGAGTGGAATTTGGTCCTAACTCAGTGATTATTCGTGAGCTTAACTCTAATCGCACAGTGGTGAGGGAAAGGTAGATCACCGTTCATAGTTGTACACCTTTTCCCACTTATCTTCTGATTCGACACCAAATGCCTTGTTCACTCATGCAAATGAGGTTAGCAAGTTATGGCATGAGCATTTTGGGCATCTAAATTATCGTTACCTTGAACAATTGTGACAAAATGAAATGGTCAATGGGCTACCTTGAGTTAATTTTTCTAAGGGTCTTTGTGAGGGTTGTACTGGAAAGTACCCACTGAAAAAAGCTTTAACAAGGGAAAATCCTGGAGAGCTACTCATCCCTTAGATCTTGTTCATAGTGATGTTTTTGGCCCTTTTCCGTCTCCTTCTTTTACTAGAGCTCTATATATACTAACCTTCATTGATGAATTTTCACGTTATACTTGGGTATATTTTCTTAAGCTTAAGTCTAAATTTTTTGAGCATTTTCAAAACTTTAAGGATCTTGCTAAGAAACAAGTGGAAGGGTCTATTAAGGTTCTTCGAACTGAAAATGGAGGTGAGTATGTGAGCAACAGGTTTGAGGATTTCTACACTTTTGAGGGGATTTCTCACAACGGTGTCACGATTACTTTGACCCTTCCCAAAATGGAGTTGCAGAAAGAAAGAACCGAACTTTAAAGGAGATGGCTACTTGTATGGTTCACTCGAAATCTCTTCCTCCACAGTATTGGGCTGAAGCAGTGAATTGTGCTTGTTATATTTAGAACCATGTCCCACACAAGGTAGTAAGAGGGATGACACCCTTTGAATCCTGGTTTGGACACAAGCTTGATGTCGAGCACTTTTGAGTCTTCGAGATCCAAGGCTATGGCTTGAATTCCCAAAGAAACGCAAGGCATTGGATCCACAATCCAAACCTTGTATATTTGTCGGGTATCCCGATGGTATGAAGGGATATTGATTTTGAACCCTACCACCCATGAGTTTTATATTGAGAGGAGTGTGAAGTTTGATGAGTCATCCTTGACTTCAACTTCCACTGAGGTCCTTTTTCCCACTGATTCAGATTCTGACTCTTCAAATGATGATGTTGTTGAGCGAGTTCCACCTCTCCCTACTCCTCCCAATCCTCAAACTTTTGAGTCTTTTGATTCTGACAGTAGTGATGATGAGGACTATGTCCCTTCTCACTCAAGTGAATAATCTTCCGACTCTGAGCTCTGAGCCTTCAAGACCTCTTTGGGCCAGGAAAAATTTACAGAGTGCTAGAGATTTAGTTGGAGATCCTTTGGATGAGACACATACTCGCTCAGACTTCACTGGACCTCACTCCTTCACCTCTGCTTCTGATCCACCATCTTTCTAGGAAGCTTCTGGTATTCCTGAGTGGGATTCTTCCATGGATGAGGATTATTCCTCACTCATAAATAATGACACTTGGGATCTTACCCTTCTTCCGAAAGGAAGAAAATCGTTTGGTGTAGGTGGGTATATTGAACAAATTATGGAGCTAATGGAGAATTCAAGAAGTATAAAGCATGACTTGTAGCTAAGGGTTTCTCCTAGGTAGCTGGGGTTAATTACTCAGAAACCTTTGCTCCGGTTGTGAAGATGACTTCCATTCAACTGACCCTTGCCATCGCTGCTACTAACAAATGGGAATTCCACTAGATGGATGTTAAGAGTGCCTTCCTTCATGGGGACCTAGAGGAGGATATCTATATGGAACAACCTCTAGGTTATGTCCATGATCCATCCCTCGTTTGCAAATTAAATAAGTCTCTCTACGGCTTTAAACAAGCCCCTCGGGCTTGGTATGCCAAGATGGACTCCTTTTTACTTGCATCAGGGTTCACTCGGTGTCACTTTGACCCAAATGTGTATATTCTGTGATAGGATGACTCCATGCTTATTCTTGTTCTCTATGTTGATGACTTGTTGATCACGGTAGCTCTTCCTCTATCATTGATTCTGTGAAGATCTCCTTGGCCAACAAGTTCTCCATGTCTGACTTAGGATTGCTTCATTACTTTCTTGGGATCCAGATTTCACAATCTGACTCAAGAATTATGATCTCATAGCCTAAGTACTCTCTTGATTTGCTTGCTCAGTTTCACATGTCTGACTGCAAGTCCTCACCTACTCCTTTTCTTTCTAGGATTAAGTTGGTTTCTGATTGCTCTTCCCCCTTGGTTGATGGTACCCTTTATCGACAGTTGGTGGGAAGCTTGATCTACCTTACTCACACTCGGCCAGATCTATCATATGCCATCGGGATTGTGCCCACATTTATGCAGGAGCCTCATGAGCTGCACTTAAAAGTAGCAAAGTGGATCCTTCATTAAGTTCGAGGCACTCACACAAATGGTATTCATTACTTAGGAGGGACTGAGATTGACTTGGTTAGATTTCTGAGACTCAGATTGGGCCATTGATCTAGATCATCGAAAGTCTACCTCAGCTACGGTTTCACTCTTGGTTCAAGTCCTATCGGTTGGTCCAAGAAGAAAGAATGTTATTGCCATATCATTGAGAAGAAAAATAAAGAGGAGCGATTAACGCTGCCACGAAGTTGTTTGGTTACAGGTATTATGTGAGTTTGGCATCCACTTTTGGCGGCCTACCATTATCTATCATGACAACATGAGCACTATCTCAATTTGTAGAAATCTTATTTAGCATCAGCGGATGAAGCACATTGAGATTCATATACACTTAATATGGGAGCTGATACATGAAAACATCATCAACACACAAGTATGTTCGATACGGTGATCAAAGTTGCGAGATATTTTCACCAAGCCCTTCACTGAGGTGAAGTTTCTTCACTTGTGGTCTCTTCTTGGGGTGAGGTTCACACTGAGCCGCCCATCTTCTTTGGGCTATATATTCCTCCTTCTCCTCTTCTTCTTTCCGAAAGATGTTGTTTGTACATGGGCACCTTATCAGGCCTTTAGTTGTTGGGGCCCATTAACACATATTTCTTAGTTGTCAGGGAGTATTCTTTTTCTGTTCGGCTTACCTTGACCTCTTCCTCGGCTTCGATGAAGGGGGTGTTGGTGTGTGTGACTATCTAGTCATCGTCCACATCATGTAGGTGATTCATCTTGCCTTGCGAGAGTCATAGGTCTTAGGAAGTAAAATGACAAGTGTCGATTATGTCATAGAATCGACATTTTCATTTTGCGTCGATGTGTCATAGGAGTTACATTCCTTATTTGGAATTGTAACTCCTCTTCTAGTGGCATCATATATGCATCAGTCAACATCATATGTGTCGTGGCATCATTGAGTTCTTTCCATGTTTAGGCATGGGGTTACACAGACCCTATTTGTACTTCATATTTTTCGATCTATGAGCATGAGTAGACCCATTCCTCTTACTTGTAATCTTCTTTCCATTGTTTTGAAATATTGCGTAATGTGTTGGCTTGATGTTACCATCGAAGTGCAACTTCATTCTGGTGCATCACTTTTCGACATCGGTTCTCACGAATCCCTCTTTCATGACCCAATTTTGGTGTCTACAAAGACATCTAAGGCTACAATCTATCCCCTATGTTTTGATTGATGGACTTCTTTTCAAAAATAATCTTGATGGTGTGTTGTTAAAATGTATCAATGGCACATAGACTAAAAATGTGTTAGCATAATTTCACGATGATTCTCTAGTGAACACTTCTCTACCATTACTACGGTGATGAAAATCATAATGGCAGTGTATTTTGGCCTACCCTGCTTTTGCAGATGCACACAAGTGGGTCAAAAAATTCAAGGAATCCACTTTATTTGTAAGAAAGAAAAGGTTGTCAAGACTTCCCCTTCGACCAATCTAGGTAGATCAACCTTTTGCACAATGGGGTCTTGACTTCATAGGCATGATGCCTTCAAATGTTGGACATAAATGGGTGTTGATAGCTATAGATTACTTCACCAGATGGAAAAAAGTTTTCGCGCTCAAGGAATCAACTAATTCATTCATCCTTGACTTTCTCAAAGGTTTAGTCACAAGGTTTAGATTTCCTCAAACCATTATCTCTGATAATGCAAAATTCTTCCTTGGTACTAAAATCAGTGATTGGGATCTAAGTCTGGGCATTTACCTAAAGACTTCTTCCAACTATTACCCTCGAGGAAATGGTTTGGTGGAATCAACAAATAAGAACCTGATCAGAATCATGAAATGCACAATGAACATCAACCAAAGATAGTGGCATACAAAGGTCATGCACACTCTCTAGGAAGATAGAATCACAATAAAAAAGGAAACAGGAACTTCACCTTACAAGCATATCTATGGACAGAAGTTACCTTCCTTTGGCACTAGAACTGAATTCATTAACACTTGCCAGAAGCTAGAACTTCAAGGCATGACAGAGAGAAATCAAAATGGAAGAGCTGGTTAATCTTGAAGAACTAAGAAACTCTGCCATGATCAAGCTAGAACAGCTTTGGCAAGAAAAAAATAAATGGTTTGACAGAAAGCTAGGCCTCAAGATTTCAAAGTTGGGGACTTGGTTCTAAAATAGGATCTTGTGAGCTAAACCACGAGTGCCATTCAAATTTTAATGCACTTTGGAGTGGCCCATACATCATTAGTTTTCGTAAAAGAAGCTTACTCTTTCGATTTAACTCAACTTGATGGAGGCATGTTGTAAATCCCGATAAATGGGATCTATCTCAAACCCTTCCATGAAGTGTTTTGCATCATGTTGTATACATTAGATTAGTTTCAGTTCCTCCAAGTCCATTGCGTGCACATTATTTTTTTTGTACATAGTTCTTTCTTCTTGTGTGCTTCTTGCATGCGCTCTTCCATTTCTTCCAGAATGCAGAGCTTCTCTCAACAGTTACATGATTTAGTATAGAGTCAAGAAATGATCTTCAAGTGACTACAGGGGAATTCTCTTGATTATATAGTAGACCACATTCCCAAGGGATTCTTCAAGCTACTGATCTTCTTCATCTAGCAGGAAGATGGCCCTGAAAGTCACCAAAATTGTTATCCAAATAACTCTCCTAGTTATTTAGGTAACTAGTATAAATATTTTGGATCTCAAGTCCTCATTGAAGGTTGTGCGCTCTCAGGTTCAGTTGGCAAATTCCTTGGTAACAATTTCCCCTTGGTGCCCTTTATTTTCCTCAAGCACCCTTACACACTTTTTGTTCTCTTCTTCTTTTTCCCTCTTTATTCCAATCCTCCTCATGCGCCCACCTTTTATGCTTTCACCTTCTTCCTAAGTAGCTTCTTCACCTTGTGCGCATATTAGACACTCTTCAATCAGCTAATTCCTTGATCTCCTTGCATGTTGTGCCTTGACCATGTGTTCTTTACACACTAGTTTGCCCCATTTCCCATATGCCGCACACACCCTTCTACGTCTTCCTCTACATGCCCATTCCTGTACCCTCCTTTGCATCCTTTTATTCTAGGTCATCTCCTAACATGCCTGAAAATGTCATGCGTAACCAGTCAAAGCACACCAATAGGGTGTCAAATCCTTGCAACAAATCAGCAAGTGACATGTGGAAAAAAATGATAAATATTCACACATTTAGCCATCATCTCAACTAATCCACGAGGCGCCACATGTTTTGTGTGTGCCGACGACTCTCACATCTTCTAACAACCATATATTTTTCTACATAGCTCGGATCATGTGTGCTTGGAATTGTCGAGAAATTTGTTGACATTGACTACAATTCTAGAAATTCAAATTCAAATTCTTGGTGGATCTAATAGGTGGGAAATGGGAAAACGTCACTCTAAGCATCAATGAGTAGATCTAATTACTCCAACTACCTAATTTGATATGATACGCCCTCCTTTTTTCTTCAACATGCAAAGCACGATTGTGGAAGCATATTTAATAGATCTCTAGGTGGATTTTCATGCATTCAATTTTTTTTTTGTGGTTGTGTTTCAAATTCGGGATTTCCTCCTTCTTCCTTTCTTCCTCCATGGATTCATCTATAAATGTGAGAGGTGTACTTGATTTGTTATGTTGGACACTCTAGACCCTTACGCATTTTTCTATGGACTCCATACTTTTTGTATTTTGAGTTACTGAGACCTCTAAATCGGCTCTTATATGTGGATATTGGCCTCCTTCAAAGCATTGTAAAATCTCTATGAATTTTGGAAGTAATAAAAGTAGTTTTTTGTGACTATTCTATGTTTTAACATGTTCTCATTCCTTCTTCTTGCCTTTTATTTTTTGTTGTGTGTTGGTTGTGTTATTTCATATCCCTTGCAGTTCTTTATTTAGTTGTGCTCCATGAGAATGATCTAATGAATAGGTGTTTAACTATTTTACTCGTGCCTAGCCTCCTTTCACACATTTCCTTTCATTCTTACTCGAGAAAATAGTGTTCATCCCTCTTTTCTGGTGCTATCACCTTCTAGTGTAGTTTCATTTTATGTCATTATTTTATCCCTTGTCCCTTGGCATTATCATCTCGGTTTCCCCTTTCACCACTAGTATTAGTAGTAGCCATAGAAATAAATAGAGGAATTGTCCTTATTCATAGATTTTTTGCAAGCTCACATGGTCCCACAACTTAGGGATGGTTCCATTGTGGTCTCAAAAAAATTCAACCCTTATAAGGTCCGAGATGGGGGTGCACGTTTGAGAAACCAACGGGAGGTGAAGAGTCTTTCTAAACCCTATAAATTTTAATGACTTCCCCATTCTTAAGGTTTATCAATTTTGTATGTTCAAGAGTCAATAACTACTTGTGATAAGAAAAAGAGATAGCTATTTTCTTCCATTCTCCTTCTCATATTTTCTTTCATTCCTATATTTGTACAACTTTGTAAGGATGTCAATAAAGAAGAAAGTAGTTTCTTTCTTTTGTTGATGAGGTAATTAATGAGACTTTGTGTTCATAATTCAATCTTGTCTTGGTGTTAGTAATAAGGTTATTGTTCTTTCTGAATATGTGTGTTGAAATGCTCTAATTAACCTTTATAGGTATCTAAAGTTTCTACCTATGATATTTTTAGTGAGAAAATTTTTCGACTACACAAATTAGGTGTCTCCACTAATGTTCATGGGGCTATGCCCTCTACATTGAATGGTGCAACTCCCATTATTGAATGTGACTAATATAATCCTAAACTAATTGTTATGTGTTGGCCAAATAGGTCGAGAATCATAGGGACACTCCATTGAACTTATGGAAAAGTGATTATATGGGGTACAAGGAGGAAATCATAGTGATGAGGGGGAAATGAGATAAATTTGGAAAGGAAGGTTAAATTTTATGTCATCCTTCTATCCCTTGTCCCTGGCATTATCATCTTAGTTTCCCCTTTCAGCACTACAAGTAGTAGTAGCTATAGAAATAGATAGAGGAATTGGCCTTCTTTATATATCTGTCCTAAGCTCACAAGGTCCCACAACTTAGGGATGGTTCCATTGTGGTCTCAAAAAATTCATCCCTTATAAGGTTTGAGATGGGGTGCATGTTTGAGAAACCAACAAGAGGTGAAGAGTCTTTCTAAACCCTATAAATTGTAATGACTCCCCCATTCATAAGTTTTATCAATTTTGTATGTTCAAGAGTCAATATAGCTATTTTCTTCCATTCTCCTTCTCATATTATCTTTCATTCCTCTCTCTCGTACAACTTTGTGAGGATGTCAATAAATAAGAAAGGAGTTTCTTTCTTTTCTTGATGAGGGAATTAATGAGACTTTGTGTTCATAATTCAATCTTGTCTTGGTGTTAGTAAGAAGGTTATTGTTCTTTCTGAATATGTGTGTTGAAATGCTTTGATTAATCTTTGTAGGCATATAAATTTTCTACCTTTGATTTTTTAGTGAGAAAATTTTTCAACTACGCAAATTAGGTGTCTCCACCAATGTTCACAGGGCTATGCCCCTCTATATTGAATGGTGCAACTCCCATTATTGAACGTGACTAATTTAATCCTAAACTAATTGTTGTGGGTTGACAAATAGGTCGGGAATCACAAGGACACTCCACCGAACTTATGGAAAAGTGATTATATGAGGTACAAGGAGTAAATCATAGTGATGAGGGGGAAATGAGATAAATTTGGAAAGGAAGGTTACTGCCATGAGTAGGACAATTGTATAGTTCACACCTAGTAACCAGAGTAGTTTGACATTCAATATAGAAGAAAGTAACAATGAACCTATTAGTGAGACAAACAAAATCCACAAAGACACATGGTTTGCTAAGGCCCATTCATCAAATATAAAAATATATCTTAATCACCATGCTTACAAAGTGCATCAAAGATGGAAAAGAGGAAACATGAGAAAGGGAAAATGGAAGAAAAGTAACTTTCATTTCATGTGTAGTGATGAGTACAAATATTTAATCAAGCTACAACAATTCACAATTGCTACCAAGAATTTATAACTTTTAGGATCCTTTGGAATGGAAAATCCATCCCAATTTATAGTAATGTGAATTGACTCTTCATCTACCCCCACATGAATCTTCATTGTCTCATTCAACTCGTGACTTTTCACCTTCCTAGAAGTGAGAAATAAGTTCCCTTTTTATAAATTAAAGGGACTTTTACAATGTAACTTTATAAATTCACTTAAGTGAATGAAACGAAATACAATGATTACACCCAATGAAGAATTAGAAATGGGAGAGAAGGAAGATGGAGAAATAAAAAATAAGGGAGAGGTGTATATCGATAAAGATATTGGTACAACAATATTGTCACATAGGAAAATAATTATCTGATATTGTATTCAACATGATTACAAATAATAATACTGAGGCTAATAAATAGCCATGGAAATAGAAAACTGACCTCCTACAAACCAGGAAGTCACACAACAAAACAACCCGTTAATATCATTACGGGTATAACAAAAATATATTGTTGAAACAATATAACAAACTTATATTATTAATAATGAGTTATAATATAACTCATATTAATAATATTACAATATATAATAATGAGAGCACTATGATATTCCTAACATTCCCCCCCTTAGTGTGAACATGGGGAAAACACCATCTTCAACCAAGCAGCATGCCGCTCCGTAGCTTGCACATGGTCTCGATCCTCAACACTGACTGTGGGAACTACATCATCCAGGGACCGTTCAACCTATTAGATGAATACATGAATTGGGACCGTTCAACCAATTCACATCAACCATCAAATCAGTTTGATCAAGAACACTTCCTGCAATAGTATCAATGGTACAATTTATCATCACGGGGGACACACAAGCACTGCACACAGGAACAGGGATGCTCATCTATTCTTATTCATCACACAAGACACAAAGATGTCACTAAAGTAGTTTGTGGCCTCTGAGGTAGTGACGAACTCAAGGACGTTGATTGTCCTCCTGCCTCCGTTGCCTCCATCCTCCAATAGTACATACCGCTTAGGTCAGAGAAATGTGCTCAGACTTCTTTTCCGAACTTCTCATTTTTTGTAAAAGATGGTCTTTGTATTCTTTAGCTGTCAACCTTTTTCTTTTTAGAGATCTAGGTGGTTCAAATTCACTGTCACCTTCATATCCTTCTTCTAAATTTAGCATAGCTGAATTTTCTTGATCTTGTATATTTTTTATGTCTCTCTCCATGGTAATTGGTTCCATGAGAATACATTGTTTTCTTCTTTTCTTGACCATTGTGAGATAGGTGTCGGATACAACCAAAAATGCACCCCTCTTTTTTTTTTTTTTACAAAATTATTGACCTAGACAGACTGACAATAAATAATGACACTATAAAGACTAAAATAAAACGACATCAATGATGGAGACTATATTGACGATAACAAAATCCAATTAAAGATTGGATTTTCATGACTTTTAAGAGACATACTTTTGAGAAAACCGGTAATTAAAAAGTAATATTCAATTACTTTTTACACATACAACACAAAGACTTTTATTATTAACTTTGACTGACACAAAAACTTAACTATGAATTTTGGATTTAAACAATAAAACAATAATACTAATATCTTAAAATAGATTTTGACATAAGACTATAAAACCGATCCAAAAATAATGTCAAGAATCTATACCAATACTTTTACATAACAAAATGACTAATAAAAACTTTAAATAAGACTCACAAACGACTTTAGTGTATTTAGCTGTTATTAGGCTAAATTGATGGCGGAATGCATGGTCAATCTTGTGCAGCACTGAATTCAACTCCACGGGTGAGAAAATCATGACAAACAGCGATACAAATTCAATTGCTTGACAGTGATCCAATGGCGAATGAAGGTGAGGATTTGATTGAATGCATATACAATGCACTGTATTAGAAAAACTTCCAACGTATATCTCTTCACCCGCAATTTGTGTCGACCCGTGAATGGATGTCGTGGACCAGTGAGAGCTCACCAAACTCAGACCAAATTGCTCGATTCAATAATTGACGGAAGACCAATTGAATACCGAATCAATGCAATGAAAAATGGATCAAAACAAAACTGATCCCCCAAGCAATATGCTCAGATCTTGGAGACGTCTTTGAGCAATTAGAAAGAATTTGTTGGAACTCGTGAGTAGTTGAAAACAAGGCGTCAGGATAACATGCAGGTACTTAGAATTCAATGCACGAGTATAGCAGGCTAAGACGTGATTTGAAATGAACGAATCCAGATATAAATAATTGATTTTAATTGCTCCTTCTCTGGTCTTGAATAAGACGCCTGAATGAAGTGCATGGATCTAGATACAACTCATCAACGGGACAAAGAGTAATTAAATTGCCCCTGCAAAATATTTAGGACACCATCAAGCTGCAGGTACTAAAGGATCCCCCCTTTGAATATTATTCTTTCATGTAACAGGCATAGGATTCATGTCGCTCTGATACCAAATATTGGTACAGCAATATTGTCACACAGGAAAATAATTATCTGATATTGTATTTAGTATGAATTACAAATAATACTGAGGCTAATAAATAGCCATGGAAATAGAAAACTAACCTCCTACAAACCAGGAAGTCACACAACAAAACAACCCGTTAATATCATTACGGGTATAACAAAAATATATTGTTGAAACAATATAACAAACTTATATTATTAATAATGAGTTATAATATAACTCATATTAATAATATTACAATATATAATAATGAGAGCACTATGATATAAGTATTCCTAACAAAAGAGGCTCCCTACGACAAAAAAATTGTTGATGACGATCACAATCTTCTCCTCTTGTATGATGCACAGACACCTTGGGTTTCCAAATGAGTGTTTATAAAAATTATTAATATATCACCCTATGTGATCTCTAGATGACCACAAGAATTACTCATGATCATTCACTTTGATCTCACACCGATAGTGGGGATCATTCTCTTGTTCTTTAAGATTTCATAATTGTCATTCACGGTGCTTGAATCCTCGACACATTCATTCTTGTTCTACACAATGTGCTACAAGATTTTACTTCCACAAATCTTATGAAGTTATCTTTATAACGGAATTATATAACCCCTAAATGGCCTAATTGTTGAGTGGGTAATTCAGTGTAATTTGTGTAACATTGGATCATCTCTCAAGTTGTGGGACTTGTGGGCTTTAGATGACCCTCCAAAGAAATTTGGTTATTTCTCCGAACTACCTACCATAAGCTACTCTCAATGAAAACACAACTATCTAATCCTATCCTAATATTTCAAGGGACCAGGGGGAAAGTGCATGAAAATAAAGCCTACACTAATAGTGGTGATACACCAGAAAAGGAGGTTGCTGATCACAAATCCAAATTCCTAAAGTGGAGAGAGGTGAGAAATGGAGAGGATGGATAAGATGCATCATAGAAAAATATGATATTCACACAAAACAACACTTCAAACCCATTAATAGAAAATCTCAAAACCTACAATATACATCAAGAGATATGCACAGTATACCCTACAATAGTGAGAGGCAAGAAGAGACAATAAAACATGCAAAGGATGGACAAGATGCATCACAAAATAGATTTTATTACTCCATGAATTCAAATAGTACATCATTAGTGATCAAGAGGCAATAAAATGCCATTACAAAGAAAAGTGAGGAGGCTTAAGCTCCACATTCAACCCTAGCAGAGAAGAAAGAGAGACTAGTTCCACCAAGAGAAGCAACTAGAGGAAACTAAATCACATTTAGGAGCACTTAATAAAAATATGAAATCATTGAAATTTTCTTACTTTCATTTGGATAATCTGATTTATTTTATGAATCCATGGCAGAGGAGAACATTCAAGAAGACCATGCTGCCCTAAATAGTCCTATAGAGAAGACTATTGAAGAATTTGATTTCACAAATATCCTACTAGAGGAGGAAGTCATTCAAGAGCAATTTGTCCTTCAAGAAACAATGGAGGAACTCCTAAGACAACAATTTGTTGCAAATAATTTCAATGATAGAAGATTACCTTCATTATATGCTACAACTAAAGATAATGAGTTGCAGATTGAAGAGGAGTTCCATGTTGTTGAGGAAGGAAAAGAGCATGAAGCTATAATATCTCTCTCTCATGATTCCTCCTAAGGGGACATCATTTATCTGTAGATGTGCAAGAAGAATAAGATGAAGTTGCAGACATTCCCATTTTCAAGAAGGACTTCAGCAAGAATCCATTTTTGGAGTTGATTTTCAAAGTATTGGGCACATTCGAAGGACTAGACTGTGCCCTATAAGGTACTTGACCTCATTGGGGCCAAGGAGAAGCCAAAAATGTCATACCTTTTTCTAGGCATGAGGAAGAGTTCAATGTGCCAATGATCAATAACAATACCTCTTGGAACCAATTGAGTAGCAACCGGGAGATGTATATGTTTTATTTCTTATTGATGCCTTGATGTATAAAGGAGTGGGAAGAAAATTTTCAGCCAATATATCACTCCTACTTTTAGCTTGGTCTAGTGCCAAATCATTCACATGGCTACAAATTATAAGAAAGGGAAGCTACTTTGCATTTCCGGTTTCTGGGTTTTGTTTGAAATTTCATATTTCTCTCGGAATATTTGCATAGGATTAGATAGTTTTGCATGTATTGAGAGTAGCTTGAGGAAGGTAGTTTAGGAGAAAGAACCAGATTTCTCGGAGGGTCATCTCAATCCCACAGTCCCACAAACTTGAGAGATGATCCAATGTTAAATAAATTACAAAGAATTCCTCACTCCACAATCAAGCCATTTGAGGGTGTTGTAATTCTATGATAACAGTTTTGACATGCCCGGTGGGACATCAAAGAAGTTATAGTTTCATCTTTCAAGGGTTTTCTAATTCAGAGTTAAATTTAAGATCATTTGTAGGTGTGCAGTTCAATCTTTGGAGTAGATTTCATTTTAACAAATTGGTGTGTTCTTGTTAAAAAAATTCTTTTAGAAGCACATGTAAAACACATCTCGGCATCTCCATTTGGTTAGTAACCCATCTCTCGAAGTCATGAGACCTTTCCTCCATCCTTTTCCATCCATTCTCCTTTCCATCTCTTTCATTAATCATGGCTTCATTCCCAGTGGAATTCAAATTTGCAATAGTTTCCATACAGTCCATGCCCACCTCCAAACATGCAAAATTCATTTTCAGGTTATTATCAACCTCCTTCAGAATCAGATTATGATAATCAACAGTATGCATACCCATATGAACAAGAACAATATGCAGACCAATTTGGTTACATGCCAGATTATGTAGCTCCTGGAGAGTAGGAGTATGTAAATTATGGAGGATATCCTACACCTGAAGATGAAGAGTTGCAGTTGAAAGTGCAAAATTGGGAGGAAAAATTGGTGCAAACCAGGGTTGCAGCTCAAGAAAAGGCACTCAGGATTGGATTCAAGGTACCTTGTCCATGGTTTGCTCCTTTTCAAGGTTATCATAGCCACAGGAGAAACTTAATGACATGGTTGAAATGGTGCCCCACCTTGAGGCATGGATTAATGATATTGAGGTCTATGAACAAAATGTAAACCATTCTTGTCAATGGAAAAGTGCTACATTGCCAATGTCTCAGTCAGAGCCTCAATTCCTAAACTTCTTGTCTACTGCCCTAATGTTGAATTCACTTCTCCACCTTCTAGTATTCCATATCATCTTAGTTCTTCTACCATTTTCCCTTCCAAGAATTCATCCCCTCAAAAAAAAAAAATCTACCTTACCCACCATCAAAAATATTGTAAAATCAATTGTAACCCAACCCATCCCTCCTCTTGCATCACCAAGTTCATCTTGGGAAGAAAAAAATTAAAAAATCAGTCAAGAGAAACAAAGAGAAGAGTCCAATTAGTAAGAAATGACAAAATATTTGAAGAGGTTGGATTTCAAATTTGGTATTGAAAATATCGCATTGATGGTGAAGCGAAAAGAGGAGAACCAAGTAGTGGTGGAGTCTAATTTTGTAGCAGTGCGAGAGCGAAAAAGGAGGAGCCCAATGAAGAGAATATGACACAAAATTTGAGAAATCCCTCCTTCCACTTCCACTTCCCTCGCACCCTCAAGCCCCCTTCCACGCGTTCACCTTCTTCCAAGTCAGTTTCTTTCCACCCCACATGCCTAAGTCACACCCATTACTTTGTAATAGTTACACCTTAACCATATGTTCTCTACTCACCGGTTTGATTCATCCCCCGCATCGCGCGCATGCGCTGCACTCCCTCCTGCTGCTTTCCTCTATTTTCTCCACATGCCCTTCTGTGCTAGATCATCATTTTGACATGCTTAAGTGTGCAACACGCAACCAATTAGGGTGCACCAATAGGGTGCCAAATCCTTACAACAAATGAATGATTAACACGTGGTAAAATGAAAATAGTTGTACATTTGGCCACCATCTCAGCCAATCAACATGTGCCACATGTCTTTCATATATGCCGATGACTCGACATCTTCGACAGCCATATATCATCAGCTATAGAGCTCGAGATCGGGCATGTGCACCTGGACTTGTCGAAAAGCTCTGACATCACTACAAGTGCTAAAATTCAAATTCAAATTTTGGTGGATCTGGTAGGTGAGAATTGGGAAAATGTCTCTCTGAACATTGATGAGTAGATCTGATTGCTCCAACCACCCAATTTAGTATGATCCACTCTCTTTTGTCTTCAACACGTCAAACAGGCATGGGGAAGCATATTTCACAGATTTCCAAGTGGATTTATAGACAGACATGAATGCTTCTTGTTGGTGGTTGTGTTTCAAATTCAGGTTTTCCCTCCTTTTCCTTTCTTCCTCCATGGATTCATCTATAAATGTAAGAGCAAGGCTCATTTGTTATGTTGGATACTGGATCCTTACGCATGTTGCTAAGGACTCCATATTTTTTGTATTTTGAGTTACAGACCTCCATGTTTGGCTCTTGCATGTGGATATCGGCCTCCTTATCATTGTAATAGTTCTGTGCATTTTTGGAAGTAATAGAAGCATCATTTTGTGACTATTCTCTGTCCTAGCGTGTTTGTGTTCCTTCTTCTTGCCTTTTCTCTTGCATTGTGTATTGTTGTGCTACTTTAGGTCCCTCTAGTTCCATGTTTGGTTGTGTTCCATAAGGATGATTTGGTGAATGCATGTTTTGTTGTGCTACTCATGCCTAGCCTCCTCTCACACATTCCCTATCATTCTTTCTCAAAATAGATAGTGTTCATCCCTCTTTTCTAGTGTTATCACCTTTTAGTGTAGTTTACTTCATGTTATCCTTCTTTCCCTGGTCCCTTGGCATTCTTAGCTTAGTTTCCCTTTTAGCACTAGGAGTAGTAGTAGCAATAGAGATAGATAGAGGAACGGCCTTCTCCAGAGATCCGTCCCAAGCTCGCAAGGTCCCACAACTTGGGGATGGTTCCATTGTGGTCTCAAACACCTCGGTCCCCTTTTTAGAGATCCGAGATGTGGGTGCACGTTTGAGCAACCAATAGTTTCTGGCATGCACCTGGTGGGACTAGCATTGAAAGCTCAAATTTCATATCTCTAAGTTCTAGTGTGTGGACTTAGTGTTTCAGCCTTTGAAGAGGCTCCTTTCAAACACATCTAGTGACTCCCAATATTTTAAAATCTTTGTTTCAGCAGTCCTGAGCACCTTTCATGAGAAAAGTGCACACAAGAAGAAGTGTGCAGCAGCTGAAGACTCTTTTGAGTACCTCCAACTATCCCCGAGAAAAGTTTTCCAGAAAGCCCATGCGTGCATCTCTATCTCCAGCGCGCCACACCCATTCAACTCCTCCTAAAATAGACAACTGTGTGCCCCTAACAATGGGCATCATCACCACCTCCTCCATTAAGAATTTTTAAAAACTTTGATGGAGGGAGTCCCCTTACTCTAGCCATGCAACATGATATGCCCAATGGTGCTCAAAAGTATTCCTTACTTTACTGGTGAGAATCAAGTCACCCCTCAGGAGCATATCCAGGATGTAGAAAATGTGTGTTCATTCTATCTGATCACACATAATGATGTAGTAGTCAGGTTTCTTGTAGCCTCTTTCAAAGGTAAAGCACTTCAATGGTACCGAGGCTTGAGACTTGGATCTATCACCACTTGGGATGAGCTGGGAACAACTCTATGTAGTTATTTTGAAGACAAGTCAGATCACCTATCTTTGGTGGAGCAACTAACAACAACAAAGAGAGGTGCACCCAATGAGTAGATGATTGATTTCAACATCAGATTTTAGAAGACTTGGGATAGAATTCCCTCTTGTGGTAAGACCTACAGCCCAACATGCTTTCCTTTATTATCTGAAGGTGCTCAACAATGATATTTTAGTTATGATCCAATCTATGGGGGTAGGACTCTACCAACTGCTTATAACATTGTAGTAAGGGCAGAAAATAGTCTCATTCAGGTGGGAAAGTTGGCTCCTAGACCACCCATGCCCTTGTTCCCAGAGATGTCACAAGCACCCCAGCCTTCTATGGCCCCTATTCCTACTCCTGAGCAAAAGCGCAACCAGTTGCCTCAACATCCTATTCTCCATCACAACAAAAGGAAGATGAAGAATTGAAGGCCTTGATCAAAAATTTATCAAACAAGGTCATATCATTAGAAAGGTAGCAAGCGCAAGCATATAGAGGCATTTCCAATCAGGTGCATGGCCAAGGCAATCAGCCTTGGTGGAATCAATATGGAAATCAAGATACATGCCCAACCAAGTAGAATGATAGGTGGCAAGCCTAATGCACATCTACCTTTACAAGTTGTCCCTCCCCATGCCTTCTCTCCCAGCACCCAACGTGAGCGAGTGCTCATTCCTAGTTCAGAACAACTTGGCACAAGAATCAGAGTGGTGCTTCCCTTGCAAAATGCCTCATAGTTAGTACCATTGTGCTAATGCTATGCATGCCCAAGCCTTCATGATCCAGAATGCTTCATCTTGTGAGCCCTCAACAAGCACCCATGAAGTAGATAATCTAGAAGGACCAAAGTTTCCTCTGGAAACCAATTTGATGTTCTTTGGTGCAGAGGACTTTGTGTAATCAACCAAGCTGTAGAAGATACAAATAGACCATGCACCCAAGTAGTGGACAACACAAGATATAAGAAAAGAATATTAGAGTTTGGCAGCACAGGTCACAGTCCCAACAATGCAAGAAGATCTTCAAAAGAAAAAGAATCAGACAAGACCTCTCTTGCAAAAAAATGTTCAAACCCCTATGTAGGAGGTCCCCACGTAAAGCTCCTTCTAAAGCAATGTGCACCCATCCTTTGGTAGGCCAAGCCTCTGCTCCAAGCTAAAATTTAGGCTTCCACCTGAACACTCAAAAAGGGATGTTGTTCCCCAAATTCACAAGGTGGGGGCTTTCATTCAACATTATTGACTAGATGAAGAAAACAAACATAAACGTCACAATGTGGGATGCCCTGACCATTCCATCTCAGCGGGATCTGCTGCATGAAGCTCTGGCGCAACTTCCACATGTTGACCCGGTTATGCAGAAGCCATGCACTTCTATCAAAATCTGCCAAGAAGAGGAGAAACAAGTAAGAAAAATTTCTAAAACCCCACCCTTCTATATGTCCTTGATTATAGGCAAACACCTAGTGCATAACTGCTTAGTTGACTCAAGCGCTAGTACTTTTGTTATGCCTAAGAAGATAGCTGATGTCTTAGGTCTAAAATATAGCCCTTTGTCTAAAGGAGTCCTACAACTTGATGGCTCATTGTAACTACCTTGGGAGTCATCAAGGATCTTGAGTTAACCCTCCATGCATGTCCAAGCCTGAAAATTACTCAAGATGTGTCAATTATTGACCTACCTCCTTTGTTTGCCCTATGTCTATCAAGAGAATTTACTACTAAAGTGGGTGGTTACTTGTCTTCTGATTGGTCTCATATGTTACTCAAGACAAGGTATGGTACCCGGTTTACCATACAAGTTGAGCCTATATTTTCTTATCATGTAGAGCCATATGTCCCATCCCCTCTCCAAGCCAATTGTCTTATCCAAGAAGAACAAGTTTCAGTTCCTAAAGAGTAGTCTCTTCCACCCTCTATTCTAGACCTAGTACTTGATGAATGGGTGGAGAGGCATCACAAATTTGATCCCTATGTTGAAGAACTGGAAGCCTATGAAACTGGGCTTGGTACTTATTGCATTCTAGAAGAAGACGCTACGCTTCGCGCGTGCTCATAGGAGACAAAGTTCAAACTGGTCTATGGAAGTTATACTTTGATGGATCCAGAAGCAAAAATGGTGCAAGAGTAGGAGTGGTTCTCATTTCCCCTAGGGATGAGAAATTCTTCTTCACACATAGGCTGTAGTTTGCATGTTCTAACAATGTGGTAGAATATGAAGCGTTGGTGCATGGCTTTGCTTATTATTGAAAAGAAGAAAATTAAAGTGTTGCAGATCTTTGGGGACACAAATTGGTCATCCACCAAGTCACCAACAAATGCTAGACAAAGAATAAGCTTCTTAAAGCTTATAAACATAGATTTTGGGACCTACTTGAGAGCTTTGATGCTCTTAATCTGCAGGTAGTCCCATGCAGAATGAACAAAGAGAGCTGACCAAATGGCCATGCTTGGTTCACAATTTTTTCTCATTGAGGACTTTTGTCAAAGGGAACACTCAACACATTAAGATGGTAATCAGACCATCCATTCTAGATAATAACACCAGCTGGAAAGTGTTTGACAAGTGACACGTAGATCATCCAGTTTATCCAAAATGAAGCTGAATTTTCATCAAGTATGCAAGTTGACTTGCATGATAACTATGGTGACCAAGTAATTCAACTAAAGACAAATAAGTTTCCTAAAGGGCTGGTCACCTTAGAGAAAATGTTCAGCCCTGATGATGAGTTCAAGGGTGAAGAAAGATACATGTGCCATGCAAGAGGATTGCTCCTCCATTACTATTGTGCACGTGGAAAGGAGTTGCTTGCTCAGCAAGACTTTGTGCATGAAGAAAAATAGGCCTTCATCTCTCTCTACCAAAAATACAGTGACATTTTCTCATGGGAGTATGAAGACCTCAAAGGTTTTGATCCAAGTGTTTCTCAACACTCCATTGACCTTGATCCTGGCATAAAGCCCCCATCAGACAAAAACAGCAGTCAATCCAAGGATAGAGCCCTCATGAGAAAGGAACTATCAAAACTCATTGAGGCAAAAATTATCTTTCCTATCAAATACTCTACCTGGGTCACAAATCTGGTTCCATGCAAGAAGAATGGTGAAATCAGACTTTGTGTTGATTTAGAGATTTGAATAAGGCATCTCTAAAGGATCACTATCCTTTTCCTTCAATGGAGTAGATTCTACAGATTGTGTAGTTTGGCGTGCAAAGGTTCTCCATGCTAGATGGGTATTCGGGTTTCAACCAGATCCTGGTCAAGGAAGAGGATCAATTCAAAACAACATTTACAACCAAGTGGGGAACATATGCATATCAAAAATGCCCTTTGGTCTATCAAATGTGGGCACAACATTTCAACGCGCCATGGATATTGCCTTCAAAGGTTACATCAATGAGTTCATCTTGGTTTACCTTGATGATATAATTGTCTTCTCAAAGCAGAGCGTGGATCACATAGTGCACCTGGAAAAGGTCTTTGAGAGATGTAGAGAATTTGGGGTATCTCTTAACCCCAAGAAGTGTAATTTTTGTGGTGGCTTAGGGAAAGCTCTTGGGCCATGTGGTTTCAAAGGATGGCATCGTGATTGATCCTGAGCACGTTTTCAGCCATCCTAGCCCTTTCCCCAAGTGCGAAAAAAGCCTTATAGTCCTTCCTTGGCAAGATTAACTTTGTTAGGTGTTTTATCCCTAACTTTGCAGGACTAGTTGGCCCATCACCCTTATGCTCAAGAAGGACATAGCCTTCAAATGGATAGCAGAAGGAAGAGAAAGCTTCAACAAGATCAAGAAAGAAATTGCTTGTGCACCAACACTCCTCAATCTAGATTACTCAAAGGATTTCATCCTTTATGCTTATGGTGTTGATGCAAGCATTGTTGTTGTCCTGACACAGAAAATGAACAAGGACTGGAACAACCAAGTGGCATTCTTTCAGCCAGATGCTGAAGGATTATGAGTTGAAATATAGTCACATGGAGAAGCAGGTCTTCACCATCATGCATGTGTGCTCAAGAAATTCAAGAGCATGCTCACCACAAATCATATCAAGGTGTTAGTCTCTCACTCATCTGTCAGAGACTTCATCATGGGAGTAGAAATCAAGTGAGAAGAGAGCGTGATGGGTGACCAAAATCATGGAATATGATGTGACTATTAAGGCCACAAAGCTGGTAAGAGGTAGTGCACTCTGCAAGTAGATTGTTGAGGATGCATGCAGAGTGAACCTGAGGCTTCATTATTTCTGGATGAAGACCTCCCGTGTGTAGAACATGAACAAAACATAGACCCCGCATGTGTGTGACTGGATGAAGGACATGATCACATTCCTTTTCGAGGGTGCATACCCTCCCGGTTTGAATAAAGCAAAGAGAAGGCATCTCAAGGTTGCAATCTATTCCTTATGTTTTGATTGATGGACTTCTCTTCAAAAGAAATCTAGATGGTGTGTTGTTAAGATGTATCAACGGCATGCAGACTGAACAAGTGTTAGCAAGAATTTCATGATGGATTCTCTGGTGGACACTTCTCTACCAAAACTACAACAATGAAGATCATAATGGCAGGTATCTTTTGGCCTACCCTGTTTGCAGATGCACATAGGTGGGTCACAAAATGCAAAGGAATGCTTTCTTTGTAGGAAAGAAAATATTGGCAAGTGCTTCCCCTCCGACCAATCCAAGTGGATCAGCCTTTTGTGCAATGGGGTCTCGACTTCATAGGCATGATCAATCCACCTTCAAGCACTGGACACAAATGGGTGCTGATAGCTATAGATTACTTCACCAGATGGACAGAAGCTATCACGCTTAAGGAATCAACTGAGGTAGTCATCCTTGACTTTCTCAAAGGTTTAGTCACAAGGTTTGGCATTCCTCAAACCATTATCTCTGATAATGCAAAGGCCTTCCTTGGTGCTAAAATCACTGATTGGGCTCTAAGTTTGGGCATTTACCTAAAAACTTCTTCCAACTATTACCCTTAGGGAAATGGTCTAGCGTAGAATCAACAAACAAGAACCTGATCAGAATCATGAAGCGCACAATGAACACCAGCCAAAGACAGTGGCATACAAAGGTCTTTGCGTGCTCTGGGTAGATAGAATCACAAAAAAAAGGCAATAGGAACTTCACCTTACAAGCTTGTTCTATGGCAAGGAGGCTACCCTTCCTTTGACACTAGAACTAAATTCATTAGCACTTGCCCAACAATGGAATTTGAGGGCGTGGATCAAAGAGAAATCAGGATGGCAGAGAGCTGGTTCATCTTGAAGAACTCAAAAACTCTGCCATGATCAAGCTAGAACAACATCAACAAGCAACAAAGAAATGGTTTGACAGAAAGGCTAGGCCTCAAGCTTTCAAAGTTGGAGACCTGGTTCTAAAATGGGATGTTGATAGAGCTAAACCAGGTGCCATTCAAATTTTGATGCACTTTGGAGTGGCCCATACATCATCAAGTCCTACAAAGAAGCTAACTCTTTGAGTTAACTCATCCAGATGGAAGCGCATGTGCAAATCCCAGTAAATGGGATCTATCTCAAACCCTTCCATTAGGTTTGCTACATCATATTGTATATATTAAAGTAGTTTCAATTCCTCCAAGTGTGCTCCATGCACATTTTTGTTTTTTATACATAGTTCTTTCCTCTCGTGTGCTTCCTACACATGCTCTTTTGTTGCTTCTAGTGTGTAGAGCTTCTCTCAGTAGTTGTGAGATTCAGACAAAGTGTAGAAATGATACTCAAAGTGACAACAAGGGCATTTTCATGATTGAACAAGTAGACTCCATGCCCAATGGATGCTTCAAAGGGCTACTGGTCTCTTGCATCTAGCAGGAAGATGGCCCCAAAAGTCAAAACTATTATCCAAATAACTCTCCTAGTGATTTGGATAACTTACATACACATTCTGGCCCTAAGTTATCTATTGAAGAATACGTGCGTGCTCAAAATCATTTGGCACATTCCTTGGTCACAGTTTACCTACGTGCCCCTTTCCTTCCTCCTTCCACTTCTCTCTTCACCCCCTTCCTTCCATGCATTCACCTTCTTCCAAGTCAGTTTCCTTCCACCCATGCATGCCTAAGTCTTTGACCCTTCGCCCACCCATTACTTTGTAATAGTTGTGCCTTAACCATATGTTCTCTACTCACCGGTTTGATTCATCTCTCCATCACACGCATCATCGTGCTCCCTCCACACTTTCCTCTATTTTCTCCCATGCCCTTATGTGCTAGATCATCTTTTGACATGCTTAAGTGTGCATGTGCAACCAATCAGGGCGCACCAATAGGTGCGAATCCTTGCAACAAATGAATGATTAACACGTGGTAGAAATGACAAATAGTTGTACATTTGGCCACCATCTTAGCCAATCGATGCATGTGCCATGTGTCTTGTATATGCCGATGACTCTGACATCTTTGACAGCCTATATCATCAGCTATAGAGCTCAGATCGGCATGCTGGACTTGTTAGAAAGCTGTTGACATCAGCAATAGTGCCAAAAATTCAAATTCAAATTCTAGTGGATCTGGTAGGTGAGAATTGGGAAAATGTCTCTCTAAACATTGATGAGACAGATCTGATTGCTCCAACCACCCAATTTAGTATGATCCACCTCTCTTTTGTCTTCAACACGTCAAACAGGCATGGGGAAGTGTATTTCACATATTTCCAAGTGGATTTATAGACATTGAATGCTTCTTGTTGGTGGTTGTGTTTCAAATTCAGGTTTTCCCTCCTTTTCCTTTCTTCCTCCATGGATTCATCTATAAATGTAAGAGAAAGGCTCATTTGTTATGTTGGATACTCTGGATCCTTACGCATGTTGCTAAGGACTCCATATTTTTGTATTTTGAGTTGTCAGACCTCCATGTTTGGCTCTTGCATGTGGATATCAGCCTCCTTATCATTGTAATAGTTCTGCATTTTTGGAAGTAATAGAAGCATCATTTTGTGACTATTCTTCTATCCTAGCATGTTTGTGTTCCTTCTTCTTGCCTTTTCTCTTGCATTGTGTATTGTTGTGCTACTTCAGGTCCCTTGCAGTTCCATGTTTGGTTGTGTTCCATAAGGATGATTTGGTGAATGTGTGTTTTGTTGTGCTACTCATGCCTAGCCTCCTCTCACACATTCCCTATCATTCTTTCTTAGAACAGATAGTGTTCATCCCTCTTTTCTAGTGTTATCACCTTTTAGTGTAGTTTACTTCATGTTATCCTTCTTTCCTGGTCCCTTGGCATTCTTAGCTTAGTTTCCCTTTTCAGCACTAGGGCTCTTAATGAAGATGAAATCATTGAAAGTTTCTTACTTTCAATTAAAGAATTTGATTTAGTTGATGAATCCATGGTGGAGGAGAACATTCAAGAATACCATGATGCCCGAAACAGTCCTCTTGTGAATCCTATTGAAGAATTTGATTTGATAAACTTCAGGATAGAGGAAGAAGCCATTCAATAGTAGTTTGGAATTCAAGAAATAGTGGAGGAACTCCCAAGCCAACAATGTGTTGCAACTAATTGCAATGATACAAGAGTGAATTCATTAGATGTTGCAACTAAAGATAAAGAGCTGCATATTGAAGAGGAGTTCCATGTTGCCAAGGAGGAAGGAAAATAGCATGAATTTTTCATCTCTCTCTCACTATTCATCCAAAGTGGACATCATTTATCTGTAGATGTGCAAGAAGAATAAGATCAAGGTGTAGACATTCCCCCTTTCCAAGAAGGTCTATACGAAGACTTCATTTTTGGATTTAAGTTTCAAAGTAGTGGGCACATTCAAATGACTAGACCATGCCTTTTCAATTACTTGACCTCATTGGGGCCAAGGGAGAATCCAAAACATGTCTTGTTTTTTTCTATTCATGAGGAAGAACTTCAAATTCGAAGGATCAACAACAATACCTCTTAGAACTAATTGAGTAACAACCAAGAGAGGTATATGTTTTATTTATTTTTGATGAATTGATGTATAAACTATTGGGAAGTCAATTTATAGCCAATATCTCACTTCTACTTTCTGCTGGGTCTAGTTCCAAATCATCCACATGGTTGTAGATTGTAAGAAAGGAAGCTAATTTACATTGTCGGTTTCAAGTTTTGTTTGAAATTGCCCATTTCTCTAGAATATTAGGATAGGATTAGATAGTTGTTCCTAAATTGAGATTAGCTTGTGGTAGGTAGCTAAGGAGCAAGAACCAACTTTCTCTATAGGTTCAACTCAAGCCCACAAGTCCCACAACTTGAGAAATGATCCAATGTTACACAAATTACAATGAATTTCCCACTTCATAATCAGGCCATTCAGGGGTGTTGTAATTTTGTAATAATAGTTATAATTTCTCTTTTTGAGATTTGAGGTCATCCTACTATCCCGTGGAGAATCCAAAAATTGAAAATATGGGTGGAAAAAAGCTCATCTATAAAATTTTACACTGAAGTGAAGACTTTCTATTTTTAACAGGTAAGACTGGTACTGCTTTATTTCAAGGCATATTATCCATTTTGCTCCAACATGACCTTTTGGGCCTTCTAGATCAATCCATCCTACTCTTCTAATGATACACTATTATTTTTAGTAAATTTTAATTTTTAGCAAGTTTTTTTTCCTGGCCTACTATTTTGGGAAAATTGACATTTTTGCCTTGTCTTTCATTTTGCATCTTTTCTGATCGTCTGGGTGATCTAAACATGCAAATCGGGGACTTAATATTTTTTCCATGTGGAGGAGCATAGAATATTTTATTTTTAACAAGTGATAAAAATGGCCTCATTTTGTTATGGGGGTAATATTTCTAGATTAGGCTCTTCGTCGCGATCTCGAGTCCGAATTTCATTGTGTTTTGCCAATCGAAATGCTTCGTGCAAATAATAAATGAAAAATTTCCTAGTGTAGGAGTCAGAAATGGATCTATCATGGAATCCATTAATGGATTAAATGATATCTTTACATTTTCTTCCCCACCTCAGATCACGATGAAAAAAACTTCACTTGAGATAGGTTTTTCACCGGAACTTGTGCTCACGATTTTAGCTTGATCTCGCCTTCTCGATTACTAGTAAATTGAAGAAGAAGAATAAGAATGGAGGGTAGATTTTTAGGATTTTATTATATAAATAATCAAGGAAACCATTGGTTTTTATGTTTTATGCAGCTTGAAGGAACCTAGGAGGAAGAGATACGGCCAAATTTTCAGCAACAATGATTTATGGTTTGTGAGATATAAAGATTTCAAGGTTTTTGGCCATGGAGTTCCTCCTCGGTGAAAAATGGACGTCATAACAGCTAAAAAAACACTACTTTAGTGTATTTTTATTCATGTACCTATAGTAATGATGGAGTAATGAATAAATGGGGAGGGGAAATGGATTTTTTCAACTTATACGCAACTTTCTTTTGGTAGTGAGTTTCACGGGCAAGAATGGAGAAGCAAAATGATAGTTAAACTTTTACAAAAAAATCATTTTAAAACTTATTTGTCTTGGATGCAATTTTGTGTCCCATATATCCCAAGGGTTTGGAAATTTTTTCAAAAATGTTCCTCATCCTCCTTGTGACAAGTGATAGATGTTAATTTGTTGAGGTGGAGGCTTATTAATGGTGCATGGGGCTTAACTTGCTTGTTTGAGCTATGTCAAAGTTACATGAAGGTCAAGGGTCTAAATATGGGCTAGGTGCATTTTTTTCCCTTTTGTCTAAAGGGGATGAAAAATTTGGTGTAATAAATTGTGCTATAACAAGGGAGTGACATGTGTCCACCCATAAAAAGACTAAGTCATGAAGCGTACCTTAGAGAAAATCTTGACGGAGACATATCTCGAGCATATAGAAGAGAGGTATATGTTTTATTTCTTATTGATGACTTGATGGATAAAGTATTGGGAAGTAAATTTACAACCAATCTCTCACTTCTACTTTCCATTGGGTCTAGTTCCAAATCATCCACATGGTTGCAGATTGTAAGAAAGGAAGCTAATTTACATTATCGGTTTGAGTTTTGTTTGAAATTGCACGTTTCTCTAGAATATTAGGATAGGATTAGATAGTTGTTACTACATTTACATTAGCTTGTGGTAGGTAGTTTAGGAGCAAGAACCAACTTTCTCTAGAGGTTCATCTCAAGCCACAAGTCCCACAACTTGAGAAATGATCCAATGTTACACAAACTACAATGAATTCCCCACTTCATAATCAGGCCATTCAGGGGTGTTGTAATTTTGTAATAATAGTTATAATTTCTCTTCTTGAGATTCGAGGTCATCCCTGCTATCTGTGGAGAATCCAAAAGTGAAAATATGGGTGGAAAAAGCCATCTATAAATTTTAGCACTGAAGTGAAGACTTTATAGTTTTAACAGTAGGACTGGGACCTGCTTTATTTTGAGCATATTATCCATTTTGCTCCAACATGACCTTTCGGGTCTTCTACATCAATCCACCCTCCTCTTCTCGATGATACACTATTAGTTTTAGTAAATTTCAATTTTTAGCAGGTTTTTTTCTGGCCTACTATTTTGGTAAAATTGACATTTTTGCCTTGTCTTTCATTTTGCATCTTTTTCTCGAGTGTCTGGGTGATCCAAACTTGCAAATCGGGGACTTAATATTTTTTCCATGTGGAGGAGAATAGAATATTTTATTTTTAACAAGTGATAAAAATGGCCTCATTTTGTTATGGGGGTAATATTTCTAGGTTAGGCTCTTCGTCGCGATCTCGAGTCTCGAATTTCATTGTGTTTTGCTAACCGAAATGCTTGCAAATTGTTGGTCGTCAAATAGGACTTTACAAAGAGAAACAGTTAGGGGACAAGAAGTCCCTCCTCTTTAATGGGAGAGGTTCCCTTATTCGAAACAAACTTATCTACAAATATACAAAATATGATTTTCGGTTAAACTTGGATATTACGAAAGTGTCTTTTATAAAGATCATCAATTACAAAAGGACCGAGGAATGAGAGTGCGAGAATGAGCAAAAGGAAACATGCGAGAATTATAGATAATAGAGTAATTATTTATGTATGCGTTACTGAGTGAATTGAAACAAGATCATTTGCATCACATGAATAAGATGAAATTTAAAGACACAAATTTCTGCAAATAACATCTGTTAGAATGCAATGGTTCATTAATCAAGGACACAAAGTTCCTTCTTGGTTGTGCAAGATCACCATGCATTGCAAAGTTGAAGAGTATGTAATCAGCGAGACTAACAAACTAGAAACAAATGATCTTCACAAAAATTAAACGAAAGCTCAGAGATAACGGAGATTAGATAGAAAAAGAATGGAAAGCCCTTTTGTATTGATTTCTTTGTGATCTATTTACACTTTCAGAAAATATCTTTGAGTTCTTCCTCCTCGAATGGCGTAGAGAGGCCATTATATAACTTACAAATCAGTTACTCTTCGTAACCACTTCTTTTAACCAAGAATAGTTAAGGACTGCCAACCGCAATACCTCAACTTTTTACAAAGAAAACGGAAAAAGAAAGGGAAGAAGAGAAAAGAATAAGGAGAGGAAGACAGGTGGTCGGTTACTGGGAGGGACCCACTGACTTCAAAATCCACTGCCTGAATTTCTTTAACACCTCAGCTATGTCTCTGCCACGAGGGACTGACGTGTTGGCCGTAGACTGAGTCCAAAATCCAAGACACTTCTCCATCTCTTTATCAAACTCGACATGAGTATGATAATCTTTATTTGCTTCTTCAATGGCAGATTGAAGAGAGCAGATCTCCTTCATTTTCTCTTTGGAGATGGAGCTTTCCTTGAACAAATTATCTTTGACAAAAGCTCTGAATTGAGCTTTGATTTCTTGCAAGGAAAGGGGAACACCAGAAGTTTCATCCTGAAGATGACAATGTATGTCTTTGAAAGCAGAGACAACCAGTGTCTTGAAAGCTTCACCCTTCTGCCAGTTGTTCTTCAGTTCTCCCAAAGCCTCCTCCAAGACTTTGATCTTCCACTCCACGCTGTAAACCTAGGATTTTGATAGATTATCCTTTGCATCATCAAAAACCTTATTCGCCAGTAAGATGTTCTCATCTGTCTGTCCCATAAGGCGGAGGTCTACTATGCAACTGCTCTAGAGTTTGAGCTCTTTATCCATGATCCCGATAGTAGAGGAGAGCTTCTGTTGCAAATTGTTCACTTTTCCATGGATTTTGAAAGCTTCATCGATGAAGTTCAACCCTGCAACAAGCATATCATCCACCATGGCTTCCATAGCTCTGCCATAGATGGAATACTTGTGCATGTCTTTGATACTTTGTACTTCATCTTGGCTCAAAATTACAGGTGGTGGAAGAGTGGTCAACGGAGTAGGGTCCAAAACTTTGTCCTTAGATAAAAGAGACTTGATGAAACCTGTGAGAATTTGGGCCTGTTCTTCCAACTGTTCAATAGTTTGCTGCCCTTTCTCTACCCTCCCAATGACTCTTGTGACTGTTTCTTGGAGGTTGTGAATCTCACCTTCAGGGGTAGACTCTCCCATTGGAATCCTCGAGAGCTCTAAGTCAGATGCCTGCAAGTCCTGCTCTGACTTGTCCACTGTAGGCTTAGCAATCTCCAGGAATTGCTGACCTTGAGCATCAGACACTATTCTGGAGGTGGTTCTGGCTTTCTTGGCACGAGAAGGAGTGGTGCCCAACAAGGCTGCGACAGCATCAAAATTTGGCCCTGAGCTCCGAGAGGAAGATTTCCTCTTTCTACTGTCAACAAGAGGTTGAACCCATGCAAAAGAAGAAGAGGAAGAAACAGGAGGGGCAAGAGGACCAAGAGACATAGAGCTCATGACGCTCAAGGTTTGCCTAGCTGTGGTCTCAAGTTGAGATGTGAGTAGGGCGCTGGATACAATTGCTGCTGAAGAATCAATAGCACTTGGAAGTTCAGTGCTCTGGACTTCCTTATCTTTATCTGCTGGACCTTCAGGAGCATTTGGGGCTGGCACTTCACTCTCTTCACTTTCACTGAGAACAATGATGTTCTCCGGTCCCATAGGCACTTCTACCTGCTTTCTTTGAGGATCATTTTCCACAGGCTCCTTCTTAACCTCCTTGAGTTTCTTCTGGTACACTTGAGTGGATGAAGAAGGAGTGGAAGCTGTAGGTCCTTGTATTGATGAGGCAGGTGGGGTTTGCACTGGTGTTTCTGACCTGGGAATCGATGCCTCTCTCCTTGGTGTTGAAACATCCTTGGAAGAGGATTCTCCTGAGTGCCTTCTGAGCTCTCGAACTTTCCTGTCAAACCAGACCTTAGTCCTGACTAAGACTGGAGCAAGGATCTCAGCCAGATCATCTTTTTCTTTCCTGTTCCAATCCAAGTCCTCCAAGGGGGTGTGCTTAATCACACTGTCATACTCATATGAGTATAGATCAGAATTTTCATCCTGGAGTCCTTCAGGAACTTGAGTACGAGCCAAGTTATTGAATCGGTGCAGGAGAACCCGCCACAATGCCTTCTCGGCCTCAAAATCATCTCGCACAATGATGTCACCTAGTAGTTTCTCGTATCCGCCCTATGATGATATATTATCTTGATGTTTTGCTCAATGAACTTCTTCAAGTCGAAGCAAGTTCTTGGCTTAAAGAAATGAACGGTGATAGGGACCAGGGCTCTCTCTATGTTCTGTGCGTCTAGGGCTGTTTTACAAGTGTAATTTCCCAAAGAGATGGGAAAGTGCAAACCAGAAATCTTCTTGTCTCTGCAGGTTCTGTGTAATTTGTCTAATTGCCTGCATACTTCAATCAAATCCATCTTATCATTGCAGAACATGGGAAGCCTCAGAGGGGTGCTCTCATAGCCGGCAAGCCTGATATAGGAGAATTTTCTAAATTGTATGAAATAAGCACCGTAGCGTGATATCAGATTCATGGCTTCATCAGAAAATCTCCTGGCAGTATCACCTTCGAGCAGCCTGACCACGTACATGGTGAAAGCATCATTTACCCTTCTGAAATTGCGATTACCGGTCTCTAGGGTGAACTGTGGGTAGTAGGCATATATAGGGTCATCCTTGTGAGCGTCAATGTAGGAAAAACCAAACCATTGCCGTGATGCTGCCAGAGTATACATCAGGTAAGAAGTCATGTAGAACTTCTTCGTTTGTTGTACATTGGACAGCTGCTCTGCCAAATTCATGTTGATGATCTCTGCCCAGTTGATATTTTGCATTCCCTCACATACCATGCTGATGAGTGGGCACATCCAGAAGTGAAATTCGTTGGTAGAGGGCAAACCCATAACCCGAGCCAGTAGAATTATAAAGTCAGACAATTCTTCATTAAAATCTACCTGGAAAAGAGTTTTGGACAGGCGAGAGGCTCCCTTCTTAGGGTTCTTCAGCCAGGACTTCACCACCCGTGCCTTGTATTTGTCATTGTCTTGATTGAACAGAGCCTGTGCTTGATCCCGAGAAACGACTATGGCATTATCCATCTCTGGGATTCTCAGTGCGGTACTAATGGCGGCAGCGTTCACAGCGATGAGTTCCCCATGTATATTGGTTAATTCACTCGAATCAGGGTCGAAGTGAGCTCCACACGAAAGCACAGTATCAGCGCACTGTACCGAGATCGGGAAACCTCCAGCAAAATCCAAACCGCTATCATGAATCATTTGTGCCATTGGTGTAGGGTTTGCATCTTCCACCCTCGCCCAAAATCCCGAAGTCAAGATGCCAAGATAAAAAAACACTACTTTAGTGTATTTTTATTCATGTACCTATAGTAATGATGGAGGAATGAATAAATGGGGAGGGGAAATGGATTTTTCAAGTTATCTACAACTTTCTTCCGCGCAAGTGAGTTTCACGGGCAAGAATGGAGAAGCAACACGATAGTTAAACTTTTTTAAAAAATCATTTTAAAACTTATTTGTCTTGGATGCAATTTTGTGTCCCATATATCCCAAGGGGTTTGGAAATTTTTTTCAAAAATGTTCCTCATCCTCCTTGTGACAAGTGATAGATGTTAATTTTTGAGATGGACGCTTATTAATGGTGCATAGGGGCTTAACTTGCTTGTTTTAGCTATGTCGAGGTTACATAAAGGTCCAAGGGTCTAAATATGGGCTAGGTGCATATTTTTCCCTTTTGTCTCAAGAGGATGAAAAATTTGGTGAAATAAATTGTGCTACAAAAAGGGAGTGACATGTGTCCACCCATAAAAAGGACTAAGTAATGAAGCGTACCTTGAGAAAATCTTGACAGAGACATATCTCGAGCATATAGAAGAGAGGTATATGTTTTATTTCTTGTTGATGACTTGATGTATAAAGTATTGGGAATTCAATTTACAACCAATCTCTCACTTCTACTTTCCACTGGGTCTAGTGCCAAATCATCCACATGGTTGCAGATTGTAAGAAAGGGAAGCTAATTTACATTGTCAATTTCAGGTTTTGTTTGAAATTGCCCATTTCTCTAGAATATTAGGATAGGATTAGATAGTTGTTCCTACATTGAGATTAGCTTGTGGTAGGTAGTTTAGGAGCAAGAACCAACTTTCTCTAGAGGTTCATCTCAAGCCCACAAGTCCCTCAACTTGAGAAATGATACAATGTTACACAAATTACAATGAATTCCCTACTTCATAATCGGGCCATTCGGGGGTGTTGTAATTTTGTAATAATAGTTATAATTTCTCTTTTTGAGCTTTGAGGCCATCCTACTATCCCATGGAGAATCCAAAAAGTGAAACTATGGGTGGAAAAAACCCATCTATAAATTTTTGCACGAAGTGAAGAATTTATATTTTTAACAGTGGACCGGACCTGCTATTTTAGGGCATATTATCCATTTTTCTCCAACATGACCTTTTGGCCCTTCTAGATCAATCCATCCTCCTCTTCTGATGATACACTATTATTTTTAGTAAATTTCAATTTTTAGCAAGTTTTTTTCCGGCCTACTATTTTGGGAAAATTGACATTTTTGCCTTGTCTTTCATTTTGCATCTTTTCTCGATCTGTCTGGGTGATTCAAACTTGCAAATCAGGGGACTTAATATTTTTTCCATGTGGAGGATCATAGAATATTTTATTTTTAACAAGTTATAAAAATGGTCTCATTTTGTTATGGGGGTAATATTTCTAGATTAGGCTCTTCGTCACGATCTGAGGGTCTGAATTTCATAGTGTTTTGCCAACCGAAATGCTTCGCAAATAATAAATGAAAAATTTCCTAGTGTAGGAGTCAGAAATGGATCTATCATGGAATCCATTAATGGATTAAATGATATCTTTACATTTTTCTTCCCCACCTCAGATCACGATAAAAAAATCTTCACCGAGATAGGTTTTTCACCCGGAACTTGTGCTCACGCTTTAGCTTGATCTCGCCTTCTCGATTACTAGTAAATTCAAGAAGAAGAATAAGAATGGAGGGTATATTATTAGGATTTTATTATATAAATAATCAAGGAAACCATTGGTTTTTATGTTTTATGCAGCTTGAAGGCACCTAGGAGGAAGAGATATGGCCAAATTTTCAGCAAAGAATCGATTTATGGTTTGTGAGATATAAAGATTTCAAGGTCTTTGGCCATGGAGTTCCTCAGTGAAAAATGGACGTCGTAACAGCTAAAAAACACTACTTTAGTGTGTTTTTATTCATGTACCTATAGTAATGATGGAGGAATGAATAAATGGGGAGGGCACATGGACTTTTTCAAGTTATCTCGCAACTTTCTTCTGGCAGTGAGTTTCATAGGCAAGAATGGAGAAGCAACACGATAGTTAAACTTTTTACAAAAAAATCATTTTAAAACTTATTTGCCTTGGATGCAATTTTTTTGTCCCATATATCCCAACAGTTTGGAATTTTTTTCAAAAATGTTCCTCGTCCTCCTTGTGACAAGTGATAGATGTTAATTTCTTTGAGATCGACGCTTATTAATGGTGCATAGGGGCTTAACTTGCTTGTTTTAGCTATGTCGAGGTTACATGAAGGTCCAAGGGTCTAAATATGGGCTAGGTGCATATTTTTCCCTTTTGTCTCAAGAGGATGAAAAATTTGGTGTAATAAATTGTGCTACAACAAGGGGAGTGACATGTGTCCACCCATAAAAAAGACTAAGTAATGAAGCGTACCTTGGAGAAAATCTTGACGAAACATATCTCGAGCATATAGAAGAGAGGTATATGTTTTATTTCTTGTTGATGAATTGATGTATAAATTATTGGGAATTCAATTTACAACCAATCTCTCACTTCTAATTTCCGCTGGGTCTAGTGCCAAATCATCCACATGGTTGCAGATTTTAAGAAAGGGAAGCTAATTTACATTGTCAATTTCAGGTTTTGTTTGAAATTGCCCATTTCTCTAGAATATTAGGATAGGACTAGATAGTTGTTCCTACATTGAGATTTTCTTGTGGTAGGTAGTTTAGGAGCAAGAACCAACTTTCTCTAGAGGTTCATCTCAAGCCCACAAGTCCCTCAACTTGAAAAATGATCCAATGTTTCACAAATTACAATGAATTCCCTACTTCATAAACGAGGCCATTCGGGGGTGTTGTAATTTTGTAATAATAGTTATAATTTCTCTTTTTGAGCTTTGAGGTCATCCTACTATCCCATGGAGAATCCAAAAGTGAAACTATGGGTGGAAAAAAACCCATCTATAAATTTTTGCACTGAAGTGAAGACTTTATAGTTTTAATAGGTAGTAGGACCAGGGACTGCTATTTCGGGGCATATTATCCATTTTTCTCCAACATGACCTTTTGGGCCTTCTAGATCAATCCATCCTCCTCTTCTGATGATACACTATTATTTTTAGTAAATTTCAATTTTTAGCAAGTTTTTTTCCCGGCCTACTATTTTGGGAAAATTGACATTTTTGCCTTGTCTTTCATTTTGCATCTTTTCTCGATCATGTCTCCGGGTGATCCAAACTTGCAAATCGGGGACTTAATATTTTTTCCATGTGGAGGAGCATAGAATATTTTATTTTTAACAAGTTATAAAAATGGTCTCATTTTGTTATGGGGGTAATATTTCTAGATTAGGCTCTTTTGTCGCGATCTCGAGTGGTCCAATTTCATAGTGTTTTGCCAACCAAAATGCTTCGCAAATAATAAATGAAAAATTTCCTAGTGTAGGAGTCAAAAATGGATCTATCATGGAATCCATTAATGAATTAAATGATATCTTTACATTTTTCTTCCCACCTCAGATCACGATGAAAAAATCTTCACCGAGATAGGTTTTTCACCTAGAACTTGTGCTCACGCTTTAGCTTGATCCGCCTTCTCAATTACTAGTAAATCAAGAAGAAGAATAAGAATGGAGGGTATATTTTTAGGATTTTATTCTATAAATAATCAAGGAAACCATTGGTTTTTATGTTTTATGTAGCTTGAAGGCACCTAGGAGGAAGAGATATGGCCAAATTTTCAGCAAGCAATCGATTTATGGTTTATGAGATATAAAGATTTCAAGGTTTTTGGCCATGGAGTTCCTCCGGTGAAAAAATGGACGTCGTAGCAGCTAAAAAAACACTACTTTAGTGAATTTTTATTCATGTACCTATATTAATGATGGAGGAATGAATAAATGGGGAGGGGAAATGGATTTTTTCAGGTTATCTCTGCAACTTTCTTCTCGGCGGTGAGTTTCACGGGCAAGAATGGAGAAGCAACACGATAGTTAAACTTTTACAAAAAATCATTTTAAAAATTATTTGTCTTGGATGAAATTTTGTGTCCCATATATCCCAAGGGGTTTGGAAATTTTTTTCAAAAATGTTCCTCATCCTCCTTGTGACAAGTGATAGATGTTAATTTGTTGAGGTGGAGGCTTATTAAAGGTTCACTGGGGCTTAACTTGCTTGCTTGAGCTATGTAGAGGTTACATGAAGGTCCAAGGGTCTAAATATGGGCTAGGTGCATTTTTCCCTTTTGTCTCAAGGGGATGAAAAATTTGGTGTGATAAATTGTGCTACAACATGGGAGTGACATGTGTCCACCCATAAAAAAGACTAAGTAATGAAGCGTACCTTCGAGAAAATCTTGACGAAGACATATCTCGAGCATATAAGAGAGGTATATGTTTTATTTCTTATTGATGACTTGATGGATAAAGTATTGGGAAGTCAATTTACAACCAATCTCTCACTTCTTTCCACTGGGTCTAGTGCCAAATCATCCACATGATTGCAGATTGTAAGAAAGGGAAGCTCATTTACATTATCAGTTTCAAGTTTTGTTTGAAATTGCCCATTTCTCTAGAATATTAGGATAAGACTAGATAGTTGTTCCTACATTGAGATTTTCTTGTGGTAGGTAGTTTAGGAGCAAGAACCAACTTTCTCTAGAGGTTCATCTCAAGCCCACAAGTCCCTCAACTTGAGAAATGATCCAATGTTACACAAATTACAATGAATTCCCCACTTCATAATCGGGCCATTCGGGGGTGTCGTAATTTTGTAATAATAGTTATAATTTATCTTTTTGAGCTTCGAGGTCATCCTACTATCCCGTGGAGAATCCAAAAGTGAAAATATGGGTGGAAAAAAACCCATCTATAAATTTTGCACCTGAAGTGAAGACTTTATATTTTTAACAGTAGGACCAGGGACCTACTATTTTAGGGCATATTATCCATTTTTCTCCAACATGACCTTTTGGCCCTTCTAGATCAATCCATCCTCCTCTTCTGATGATACACTATTATTTTTAGTAAATTTCAATTTTTAGCAAGTTTTTTCATGGCCTACTATTTTGGTAAAATTGACATTTTTGCCTTGTCTTTCATTTTGCATCTTTTCTCGATCTGTCTCCGGGTGATCCAAACTTGCAAATCGGGGACTTAATATTTTTTCCATGTGGAGGAGCATAGAATATTTTATTTTTAACAAGTGATGAAAATGGCCTCATTTTATTATGGGGGTAATATTTCTAGATTAGGCTCTTCGTCGCGATCTCGTGGTCCGAATTTCATTGTGTTTTGCCAACCGAAATGCTTCAAATAATAAATGAAAAATTTCCTAGTGTAGGAGTCGAAATGGATCTATCATGGAATCCATTAATGTATTAAATGATATCTTTACATTTTTCTTCCCCACCTCAGATCACGATGAAAAAACTTCACCGAGATAGGTTTTTCACCTAGAACTTGTCTCAGCTTTAGCTTGATCCGCCTTCTCGATTACTAGTAAATTCAAGAAGAAGAATAAGGATGCAAGCGTAGATTTTTAGGATTTTGTTCTATAAATAATCAAGGAAACCATTTGTTTTTATGTTTTATGTAGCTTGAAGGCACCTAGGAGGAAGAGATATGGCCAAATTTTCAGCAATGTCGATTTATGGTTTGTGAGATATGAAGATTTCAAGGTTTTTGGCCATGGAGTTCCTCTGGTGAAAAATGGATGTCGTAGTAGCTAAAAAAACACTACTTTAGTGTATTTTTATTCATATACCTATAGTAATGATGGATGAATGAATAAATGGGGAGGGGAAATGGATTTTTCAACTTATCTCGCAACTTTCTTCCCGGCGGTGAGTTTCACGGGCAAGAATGGAGAAGCAACACGATAGTTAAACTTTTTACAAAAAAATCATTTTAAAACTTATTTGTCTTGGATGAAATTTTGTGTCCCATATATCCCAAGCGGTTTGGAAATTTTTTCAAAAAATGTTCCTCATCCTCCTTGTGACAAGTGATAGATGTTAATTTGCTTTGAGGTGGAGGCTTATTAATGGTGCGTAGCGGCTTAACTTGCTTAATTGACCTATGTCGAGGTTACATGAAGGTCCAAGGGTCTAAATATGGGCTAGGTGCATTTTTTTCCCTTTTGTCTAAAGGGGATGAAAATTTTGGTCTAGAAATTGTGCTACAACATGGGAGTGACATGTGTCCACCCATAAAAATACTAAGTAATGAAGCGTACCTTGAGAAAATCTTGACGGAGACATATCTCGAGCATATATAAGAGAGGTATATGTTTTATTTCTTGTTGATGACTTGATGTATAAAGTATTGGGAAGTAAATTTACAACCAATCTCTCACTTCTACTTTCCACTGGGTCTAGTGCCAAATCATCCACATGATTGCAGATTGTAAGAAAGGGAAGCTAATTTACATTGTCGAGTTTCGGGTTTTGTTTGAAATTGCCCATTTCTCTAGAATATTAGGATAGGACTAGATAGTTGTTCCTACATTGAGATTAGCTTGTGGTAGGTAGTTTAGGAGCAAGAACCAATTTTCTCTAGAGGTTGATCTCAAGCCCGCAAGTCCCACAACTTGAGAAACGATCCAATGTTACACAAATTACAATGAATTCCCTACTTCATAATCGGGTCATTCAGTGGGTGTTGTAATTTTGTAATAATAGTTATAATTTCTCTTTTTGAGCTTCAAGGTCATCCTACTATCCCGTGGAGAATCCAAAAGTGAAAATATGGGTGGAAAAAAACCCATCTATAAATTTTTGCACATGAAACGAAGACTTTATATTTTTAACAAGTAGGACCGAGACCTGCTATTTCAGGGCATATTATCTATTTTTCTCCAACATGACCTTTTGGGCCTTCTAGACCAATCCATCCTCCTCTTTTGATGATACACTATTATTTTTAGTAAATTTCAATTTTTAGTAGGTTTTTTTTACGGCCTACTATTTTGGTAAAATTGACATTTTTGTCTTGTCTTTCATTTTTGCATCTTTTCGATTGTCTGGTTGATCCAAACTTACAAATCGGGGACTTAATATTTTTTCCATGTGGAGGAGCATAGAATATTTTACTTTTAACAAGTGATAAAAATGGCCTCATTTTATTATGGGGGTAATATTTCTAGATTAGGCTCTTCGTCACGATCTCAGGGTCTGAATTTCATAGTGTTTTGCCAACCGAAATGCTTACAAATAATAAATGAAAAATTTCCTAGTGTAGGAGTCAGAAATGGATCTATCATTGAATCCATTAATGGATTAAATTATATCTTTACATTTTCTTCCCCACCTCAGATCATGATGAAAAAAACTTCACTGAGATAGGTTTTTCACCTTGAACTTGTGCTTATAGTTTTAGCTTGATCTCGCGCCTTCTCGATTACTAGTAAATCAAGAAGAAGAATAAGAATGGAGCGTAGATTTTTAGGATTTTGTTCTATAAATAATCAAGGAAACCATTGGTTTTTATGTTTTTGCAGCTTGAAGGCACCTAGGAGGAAGTGATATGGCCAAATTTTCAGCAAGCAATCGATTTATGGTTTGTGAGATATAAAGATTTCAAGGTTTTTGGCCATGGAGTTCCTCTGGTGAAAAATGGACATGGTAGCAGCTAAAAACACTACTTTAGTGTATTTTTATCATGTACCTATAGTAATGATGGAGGAATGAATAAATGGGGAGGGGAAATGGATTTTTTCAAGTTATCTCGCAACTTTCTTCCGGAAGTGAGTTTCACGGGCAAGAATGGAGAAGCAACACGATAGTTAAACTTTTTACAAAAAAATCATTTTAAAACTTATTTGTCTTGGATGCAATTTTGTGTCCCATATATCCCAACGGGTTTGGAAATTTTTTCCAAAAATGTTCCTCATCCTCCTTGTGACAAGTGATAGATGTTAATTTGCTGAGGTGGAGGCTTATTAACGGCGCATAGCGGCTTAACTTGCTTGTTTTAGCTATGTCGAGGTTACATGAAGGTCCAAGGGTCTAAATATGGGCTAGGTGCATTTTTTCTCTTTTTCTAAAGGGGATGAAAAATTTGGTCTAATAAATTGTGCTACAACCTGGGAGTGACATGTGTCCACCCATAAAAAAGACTAAGTCATGAAGTGTGCCTTGGAGAAAATCTTGACGGAGACATATCTCGAGCATATAGAAGAGAGGTATATGTTTTATATCTTGTTGATGACTTGATGTATAAAGTATTGGGAAGTAAATTTACAACCAATATCTCACTTCTACTTTACGCTGGGTCTAGTGCCAAATCATCCACATGGTTGCAGATTGTAAGAAAGGGAAGTTAATTTACATTGTCAATTTTAGGTTTTGTTTGAAATTGCCCATTTCTCTAGAATATTAGGATAGGACTAGATAGTTGTTCCTACATTGACATTAGCCTGTGGTAGGTAGTTTAGGAGCAAGAACCAACTTTCTCTAGAGGTTCATCTCAAGCCCGCAAGTCCCATAACTTGAGAAATGATCCAATGTTACACAAATTACAATGAATTCCCCACTTCATAATCAGGCCATTCAGGGGTGTTGTAATTTTGTAATAATAGTTATAATTTCTCTTTTTGAGCTTTGAGGTCATCCTACTATCCTGTGGAGAATCCAAAAAGTGAAAATATGGGTGGAAAAAACCCATCTATAAATTTTTGCACCAAGTGAAGACTTTATATTTTTAACAGTGTAGGGACCAGGGACTGCTATTTCAGGGCATATTATCCATTTTTTCCAACATGACCTTTTGGGCCTTCTATATCAATCCATCCTCCTCTTTTGATGATACACTATTATTTTTAGTAAATTTCAATTTTTAGCAGGTTTTTTTCCTAGCCTACTATTTTGGGAAAATTGACATTTTGACTTGTCTTTCATTTTGCATCTTTTCCGATCTGTCTGGTTGATCCAAACTTTCAAATCAGGGGGACTTAATATTTTTTCCATGTGGAGGAGCATAGAATATTTTATTTTTAACAAGTGATAAAAATGGCCTCATTTTGTTATGGGGTAATATTTCTAGATTAGGCTCTTCGTCGCGATCTCGAGTCTCCGAATTTCATTGTGTTTTGCCAATCGAAATGCTTGCAAATAATAAATGAAAAATTTCCTAGTGTAGGAGTCGAAATGGATCTATCATGGAATCCATTAATGGATTAAATGATATCTTTACATTTTCTTCCCCACCTCAGATCACGATGAAAAAAACTTCACCGAGATAGGTTTTTCACCTAGAACTTGTGCTTCAGATTTTAGCTTGATCTCGCCTTCTCGATTACTAGTAAATTGAAGAAGAAGAATAAGAATGGAGGGTAGATTTTTAGGATTTTATTATATAAATAATCAAGGAAACCATTGGTTTTTATGTTTTATGCAGCTTGAAGGAACCTAGGAGGAAGAGATACGGCCAAATTTTCAGCAAAAGTCGATTTATGGTTTGTGAGATATAAAGATTTCAAGGTTTTTGGCCATGGAGTTCCTACGGTGAAAAATGGACGTCAATCGTAGCAGCTAAAAAAACACTACTTTAGTGTATTTTTATTCATGTACCTATAGTAATGATGGAGGAATGAATAAATGGGGAGGGGAAATGGATTTTTCAACTTATCTCGCAACTTTCTTCCGGCGGTGAGTTTCACGGGCAAGAATGGAGAAGCAAAATGATAGTTAAACTTTTTACAAAAAAATCATTTTAAAACTTATTTGTCTTGGATGCAATTTTGTGTCCCATATATCCCAAGTGGTTTGGAAATTTTTTCAAAAATGTTCCTCATCCTCCTTGTGACAAGTGATAGATGTTAATTTCTTTGAGGTGGAGGCTTATTAATGGTACACAGGGGCTTAACTTGTTTGTTTGAGCTATGTCGTGGTAACATGAAGGTCCAAGGGTCTAAATATGGGCTAGGTGCATTTTTTTCCTTTTTTCTCAAGGGGATGAAAAATTTGGTGTAATAAATTGTTCTACAACATGGGAGTGACATGTGTCCACCCAAAAAAATGACTAAGTCATGAAGCGTACCTTTGAGAAAATCTTGACGGAGACATATCTTGAGCATCTAGAAGACTTTCAATGCACTTATCTAAATCATTCTGACTAGAAAGGACATTTTTGAAGAATGGCATGGGTCTCATCCTTTGATTCTACATGAAACCTCCCGAAAATATCTTTTTCTCGGGATTTCTAGTTGTTCATGTAAAAATAGTTTGTGTGAAAAATTGTTTTCTTGTGAAGAAATTGAAACCACAATCACTTAGAGAATTAAAATACGTTTCTAATGGTATTTTTGACCTCGAACTCCTTATGGAGATCTTGAAATCACTTACCGAAGCTCAGGTATTTTTTGAGTTACAAGCTCCTTCACCCTTGAAAACCCACTTTTGTTGAACTTATTCCAAAACCTCTGAAACTTTCCAAAATCTTCCAAAATCAAATTCACAATGTTCCTAGCTCCTCAATAATTATCCTTTATGAATTCTAGCTTCCAACTCCACTGGGTGAGTGCACCATGCCTTAGAAGGGCGAAAAATAGTCATTCCTAAGCCTCTTAAAATTCTTCCTTGAAAAGTATATTTGGGAAGCACTTGAATGAACTTTTTTTTCCTAAATCACCATTAATCACCCTTCTATCTAGACTAATTAATTATTATTAATTAATTAGCTTTCCTTTCATTTAACCAATAAATCAATATTTAATTGATTTAATCCCCTTCTAATAGCCTAAATCATACTAATATTCCTCTAATTAGCTTCTATAAGCTTACATCTACCTATTAATTAATCACCTTTGATTAATTAAAACACCCCCCAACTCCCATGACTTGCTAAGTATAAATTAAACCCTTCTAAAGTAAGGTTACCTTTTATAAAGCAACCTTATCCATTCCTAATCTTGTTTTACCTTTTATCCCACATGCAAAGGGATGAAGTGTTTCCTTTATCCATTGGGCTATATAAGGAGCCCTCCTTCTACCTTTATACCTACACCTAAACTTCTTGAGAAGACAAAAGCAAAGCATATAGCAAAATAGACTAAAAGCTTTCCTTTGTTTTCTTGAGAGTTCACCACTTGGAGAGTTAAGCCTCTTTTCTAGCCAAAAGTGCTTAGGTCATATGGGAGGTGTCAAAAGGGTCTTGTAGCCCAACTTTGATAAGCCCCCATTCCTAGGTTCTTGGAATATCAAGAACAACCACTTTGATTTGCCATGGAGCCTACATAGGTTCACCCATTTAATTTTGTTGTTAATTAAGAGAATAGAGGATTTAGACAACTAGCATGTTAAGTTTCAAAGTTTTAATATGATAAATGTTAGTGTCTAACCTTGTTTAATTCTTATCTTGATGGTGCTTTGTATTTTGCTTAATTTTGTTAATTAAGACTACTAGGTGTTAGTCTTTATTTTCATTAGCTTAGTTTAGCAAATCATGCACACATTTGGCATGCCCGGTGGGACCTAGTCCCTTGGCATTTTAGTTTAAATTTCATTGTTTTGGCTAACTTTTGATATGCACATGTAGTAATTAATGTCCATTTTCTTGGAATTTTTGCTAATTTTATATGTGTAAGTTCTTGTTCATAGCCATCATTTTAATGGGTTGTTGCCATTTTTAAACTAACTTGCTAAAATTTGAAGTATTGTGAGCTTTCTTGTGTTTTTTGCCATATTTTGGTTGTAGGGGTGGTGCAAGCACACTACTGTAGGAGCGCAAGTACATTTATGGTGGGCAGAACCTCTGGGTGGCAAGCACACCGTCGAGTTGAACCTCTATCTATTGACCTTGGCAGGCGCACTAACCCGGCGCACATACCCTAACCAACCAGAGTGTGTGCACTAACCGGCAGGTGCAAGCATATGCCATTTCATACTATACCTTCACGCAACGCAAAAACCTATCGATCAGCACATACACACCTAACCTAACCACATCACACATTGTTTTTGGTGGCACAAACACATTTCTAGTGGCACAAGTGTTCTGTTGGAATCTGAGACTATTTTACAAAGTGGTGGTGCACACACTTTTTCGGTAGTGCACACACACTTTTTTGGTGGTGCACACACTTTTGGTAATGCACATGCTTTCGGTAGCACACGCTTTTTTGGTAGTGCAAGTGTTCTATGGAAAAACTAAGCCTATTTTTATCGAAGGTAGCACATACGTCCTTCTAGTGGCACACATGCCTCTCAGGTGGCGTAGGTACATGAAAATATAGAAACACACAGAGTAGCGCATATGTCCTTTTGGTGGTGCACATGCCTCTCTGAGTGGTGTAGGTACATGGTAAGCCGAAACACACAGAGTAGCGCATACGCCCTAACCCCATGCAGATGCCAAAATAGGGGCACAGGTGTCTTTTTGTTTTCTTGAGGTTAATATGTTGAGGTGCTAACTTTCTTGTAGGTTTTATCTAATTAAATACTCATCTTTACAGGGTGTTTTTACATGCTTTTACTTGATTAGATAAACTTTTCATGTTTACTTATAGGAATAAGATCATGTATGCTCTTCCCTCACATCCCTTGGGGTGATCTTGGGAATCAAAAATGATTCTTAGGTCCTTTTGATGCTTTGAGGTTGTTAGGAATATTTGAATTGGAATTGGTTAACTTGGTGTGTTTGAATTAAAGTGTTTTTCCATTTGATATCTTTTGGATTTTGGAAACATCACGTATGCTCTTCTCTTGCATCCTTGGATGATCTGGAGAATCAGAAATGATGTTTACTCTTTTGATGGAAAACTACTAAAATCATCATACATGACCAAAACACCACGCTTGTCAAAGAAAGGAGGAATCAAAATGAAGTCAAAAACTACTAATACAGTTGTTATATAGGTTTCCAAAAGGTGTTCAAGAAAACCACACCTAATTAAACAAGATAAAAAGAACAACATATTCAAAACACTGTATTGTAGGTTTTAGAAAAGGGTACGTCCCTATCCACTCAACTGGAACATAACCCCTTTGGCATAATGCCTTAAGCTACAACAATGGGGGTGGTTCCAAGAACCCCAAAGTAGTCCATGCAAGAGGGAACCTTGTGGATGAAATGGGAAGTGCTCCACACTACCTACTTGACTAGTGATTCCTTTGTGAGATAGCATTACGGTTGTTCATATGGTGACCCCAGTGATAGCACATGTAGATGCACTCAGTTTCCTATTGTTCTTGAAGGGGGTAAAGTAAAGTTGAGATACTCCCAAACTAGTCAGTGTGACTTTTTGGGTAAATCGTGCTCGCTTAAGATAACTTTGTAACACCTAGGGTGAGAGAACCACCTAGGAAAATATATTCTTTGACAGAGCCCACTTTGACCATTAAAAAAAGTGTTGAGTTGTGAGCCATCTTTTCATCATGAAATGTGTGACGCGTTACTTTTTCGCTTTTTTTACTTGCCTTAAGGTGAGGTGAAACTCTACCAAAGTGAAGCTAGCATTTTTCATCCCCATTTTGATCTACTTCCTTCACATTCTTTTGACACTTTGTTGATCAAAAGAAGGGTGATTACCTTTGTGTTACCAATCGATTGTTTTTGCCACTTTTTTGTCCATTTACGCCCATCCATGTTTGTGGTATGGGTAAGTTAAACATCTAAAGTGTGTGGAGGTGTATTCATATCATTGGTGGCCTTTGTGATCTTGATACCCATGTCAAGATCGTCATTGTAGTTAGGTGTGGTTCATCATCTTGACTTCCTTAGAAAGGTTACCTTGTTTGTATCGTATCACTACAATTTTGGTATTTACGTCTTGTTTCTTGTAAACTTGACCTAAATATCTATATTGTAAGGTTACGCTACACACATTTTAACAATTCCTAGTTATACTTTAAGCTTTTAGTTCGATTCTATTATTACCTTGATTTTGAAGAGTGCTACGTGTTACCACTTGTGCGTGTTATATCAATATCATCTTGATATCAATACCTTACTTTCTCGCAAAGTTTGGTTAACATATCTTGGTGATATTGTTGTGTCACTCACAAATTGTAACTGGCACTTTTTGGGATATAGGTCTTAATCAAATTTGAGCTGCTTTTAGTATACCTTGTTAGGAGGTCACATTAACTTCTTGTATTTACTTACGTCTTGTTCATTCTTTTGAACTTGGCATAAGTGAGAACATCTTGTTAATTATCTTGTGACACCAAACTATTTTTTGAACATAGTCTAGGAAGTACTTCATTTCATTTGATAGGCTTAGATACCAAACATTTGTGTCACTGTTGATTTATCACTCTATCACATTGGTATTCTCACATTGTTATTCATTCATATTCTTGGCATTCATCTTGCATTTCACTTAGGGGTGAATACAAATTTTTAAACACATTTACAACTTACCTTAGTGAAACTATCTACAAATCATGGCTCCCAAAACATGATTAGGACTCAAGAAACAAACATACGAGGAACAACAAGTGCAAGCTTGGGAAGCCTCAAATAGACAAGGGTCAAACCCTTTCATTGGACATGATCTAGGGCCTCTGTTTTCTATGGAAAAAGAGATAGAAGATATGGTCGATCATAGTGGTGATGAATTGGAATCCCCACACGCAGAATTTGACTTTGACCCTACTTTATTAGATGAGTTTCTTTTTAGAAATAAGGATAGAGTGCTAGCACATGGGTCGTAGAATTAGGGGCCAAAATGCCCACTGAAAATGAAACAATCCCACCTGCGAATAACGCTAATGAGGAAGAATGACCCCTTATCAACATGGAGGATATTTTGATGCATGGACATGCTTCTACCTCCAACAGAAATGATAAGTAGTGGGACATAGAATACCCTTTATCAAAGTGCCATGTAAAAATAGGTCAAGACATGAGAATGTGAAGAACCTCCACAATACGAGGAAGAGGAGGAACCTTAGAAGAAGAAACTACCATTCAACAACAAATTAGTAACCTAAGCTGAAAATTAGCTTTGCTAACCTCTCATGTACAAAAGGAAGCAAGCAAAAATGTTCAAAAGTCAAGGCCTAAGGTTAAAATCAGTGAACTCCATAGAGAAAACCAAAGAGAAGATGATACAGATTATCATCGAGTATATATCCCCGCTTCTCCCACTAAAGAACAATTGCTCACACAAGAGGTACAGTCTATGAAAGCAACACTCTGCAAGCCTTCAAGAGAGAAATATGGGGAGCATTAGAAAGTATCAATATGAAGAATTATGTCCCTATCCTTTTGACAAGGCTATGACCCTTCAACCCTTTCCTAAGAAATTGACATGCCAAAATTTGACAAATATAAAGGGAAGGGAGATCCATGGGATCATGTCAAGGATTTCTATATGGCATGTCAAGAGGTGTCCTATAGTGATAATTACCTCATATGACTATTTCCCAAGAGTCTAGGAGGTCAAGCCTTGGAGTGGTTTACACGTTTACCTCGGGGATCAATTTTCACTTGGCCAAAATTGGTAGAAAGGTTTGTGTGTCACTTCTCATACAATATAGAGAGTGATGTCACCATGGTAGATTTATGTGGTGCCAAACAACACCCTAATGAGACTTTTCCACTTCCTACAATGGTGGAGAGGGATAGCTAGCCGCTTCCCTTGCGCTTTCCCTAAAAAATAGTTGGTAAGTATTTTTGTTCCCAACCTAAACCCAGACATAGCCTTCCACCTCCAAATGCATTGTGTTCACACTTTTGAGGAGGTCATTGAAAAAGGGGTTCAAATAGAGAAATCTCTCATTGCTAAAGGAACTCTCAAGTCCCAATCTAGGGATAATCAAAATGTTAAACCCATGGAGAAACCAAAGATATTTAACAAAAACAAAAATGTGGTAGGAGATGGGATCACTGATTCCAAACGTGTACAAGTGGTTCAAATTGGTCAACCTTTAAAACGACCAAAGGACCCATTCAACCACCACCCAAGTGAGAATGTTCACCCCCTCAATGAACCCTTGTCGGTTATATTAAAATAGTTGGACATGGCTCACATGGTGACATATCCTACGACACAACCATTTGATGACAATGCTCCAAAACCATCATGGTACAAGGAGCATGAATATTGTGAAATGCATCGTGTCAAAGGACATAAGACAGAAAAATGTCTATGCAATTTCATCATTATATCCAAGATCTCATCGACAATGGGGAGATAGAGGTGGAAACCCTGAGAAAACCCAGACACCCAATGAAAAAATGGGGATATATAAAGAGCCATTCCCAAACATGATAAATCAGAAAAGTCAAAGCCGGATCTGGGGAGAGTCATCCCAAGGTTATAAAGAAGTGAATTACTTATACACCAAGAAAGACAACAATCATTATGATTCACTTATTGGATGTATTCACTCTCCTACTGACCATGTCAACACCATACGAATCATCAAGGGAAAGGATTGCACCATGGTAACAAGGCGTGCCCGCCTCGTGATTCTAGAACCTTCTCCATCAACCCCAAAAATGGTAAATACAACCTCTTAGAGAAACTTGAGAAGATGTCTACTAAGATTTGATCTTAGATCTTCTTAAGATATCCAATGTACACAAAGACATTCTATACCAAACTCTTTAGGGGTCAAGAGTGCCATTAGAGGTAGATCCTACACATCTTCAAGCCACAGTAGCAAACATCATACCAAATGAACACATTTCCTTCAATCATAGGGAGATCCCTACTGAAAATCCAATGCATAATCTTCCTTTGTATATTGAGGTAGTTTTACCCACAGGAAGATCAAACAAATGAGTGCTTGTGGACAATGGATCGGGGTTGAACATATGCACGCTAAAGTTAGTTAAGTAGCTAGGACATACTGAAGTAGATCTTGAGTCAAATATCATCACTATCACCACTTACGACAAATGTGGAAAGGGAGTCAAGTGGGCACAATCACGTTGCCCATGGAGGTGGGTCCCACTTCCATCAAACAAAGTTTCATGTCTGGACTTGGAACTTCCATATAATATGCTTCTAGGCCGACCATGGATTCATGCCATGCCATGTAGGCCATGCCATCGATGTTCCATCAGTGCATTAAATTGAAGCATGAGGGACACACCATTACAATACAAGGAGATTCAGAGCCCTTCGCTCACTGCAGAGCTCTCAATAGTTTTACACGTAAGGGCACATGCATGTCCCTCCACCGATATAGTTGTCCCTCTCTCAATATGAAGCCATAGAATCATGAATAGATTCAGATTCTCTCAGTTCTTGTGCCCATGGTGCATCTACATCAACCTCTCCTTTTGATTCATGGGAGATGAAAATCCTTGAATATGGTTCATGGAGAATATAATGTGCAAGCAAGCCCTCTTGGTTTCAGACCTCTCATTATCACCCAAGACTAGAGGTCGACCCAACTATCACTTTAGAAGACCTAGAAATGAACACACTATTGGGTCATTCTTACCTGGAGGCTTGTTGGCTGAAGAAAAATTGTTAGATCCACCTACAACATGGGTCCCAGAGGATACTCAGCCAACCTGTTATCAAACCCCGAATACGAGAAATCTAGTAAAATGATGTACTCCATGGGCTACAAGGGCCTAGGATGTGGAAGAAATGAACAAGGACAAGAGAGAACCTAGTGCCTCTTCCACATTTTAAAATAGAAAGATACGGCATTGGAATTTTCCCTTATGGAGCACACCCCAATGATCAAGATGCTACTTGTTTTGAATGTGAGGATAGCTTTGACTATCTAGACAAAGTGATACGGATTCCCATTGTAGCCAATATGAGGATCTTGCCTCCACAAACCTATTCATGAACAACGTTGTCCTAACCATAACCCCTACAGAACCTACCCTTGACCTTGTTTACCCTTCCCTTGTTGAATGGGACCAACAACATCATATGTCACTAGATCTATTTGAGAATGATGAAGCTATCACAGAGTTCATGGGCATAAGGGATACAATTCCCATTGGAGACCACAAAAAGGGTTTCTTTATTGACTTGGATACCTGCGCCTATTTTGGGGAGGAGGATGAGCTTCAGTGGTCAACAAAACTTAAGAAAAAGTGAGGGAAAAAGTTCCAAGACAAAGCCTGGAAAAAATCAAAGTCCAAGTCACATAGTGAAAACCTCTTTGAGGCACTAGCCGACAAACAAGTAAAAAAATCAAAGGACAATGAAAGTGACCATGCCAAGGATGAAAATCTCATGGAGACATCCTTGGATGAAGATCTCAACCTTCCTCCCGATCCTACGCATATGGAGGACTTGTCAAAATTACTAGTAGAGGAGACTATCGATGTGAATATTGGTACAGAAGAGGACCCAAAGATAGTAAAATTGGGAGCTTCACTCTCGGCTAGAGAACAAAAATGTTCACCATGCTGCTATGAGAGTTTATAGATGTGTTCGCATGGTCCTATAAAGACATGCCAGGCTTAGATCCAACTTTGGTCATGCACAACCTAGTTGTGCATGCAGATGCTAAGCCTATTAAACAAAAGCTCAAAAAGATGCACCCAAGGGTGGCCCTACTGGTTAAAGAGGAATTAGAAAGATTGCTTGTGGTAGGATTCATTTGGCCTATTGATTACTCTGAATGGATATCCAACATCATCCTATAAAAATCCTATCGGTATCAAAATTTGCATGGATTTTAGAGACATTAATAAAGCTTTCCCTAAGGATGATTTTCCACTGCCAAATATTGATATGATTGTGGATTCAACAATAGGATATGAGATGCTATCTCTCATGGATGGATTTTTAGGATACAACCAAATCAAGATGTTGATGAAGATCAAGCACAAAATGGCTTTCACGACTCCTTGGGGTACCTTCTATTACCAAGTAATGCCATTGGCCTTAAAAATGCAGGAGCTACTTATCAGGGAAATGACAGTAATTTTTCATGATATGATTCATGATATCATGGAGGACTATGTGGATGACATCCTCGGAAAGTCTAAGACAAGAGAAGATCACCCTATCATTTTATGGCGTATCTTTGAGTGCCTACGAGAGTACAAGGTCCGATGAATCCAAAGAAGTGTGTATTCGGTGTGCTATCAGGAAAATTGCTAGGTTTCATAGTATCAAGAAGGGGAATTGAAGTAGACCCTGCTAAAGTGTCTGCCATTACTGAAATGCCTCCCCTAAGAACATTAAGCAATTACGTAGCTTGCAGGAAAAATACAAGCTATTCACCACTTCATCTCCCAGCTTGCCGATAAGTGCCATTCATTCACCCACCTACTTAAGAAGGACGTCACCTTCATCTGGGGACTAGAGCAACAATAAGCCTTTTCTTTTCTTAAACAATACTTGGCCAATCCACCTGTCCTCATGCCTCCAACTCCGGGTGAACCACTATTGCTTTATATCTCTACTACACAATTTGCTATTGGTGTGCTACTCACCCAATATGACCTTGGTCACAAAGAAAAAGTGGTGTATTATCTCAGTCGCACTCTCATCGCTTATGAGCTCAACTATCCCCAAATTGAAAAAGCTTGTTTGGTTGTAGTTTTTACCTTCAAAAACTTTTCCATTATTTATTGAATACCAAAACCAAGCTTATATCCAAAGTTGACCCACTCAAGTACTTGCTATCTAAACCTGCCCTCATGGGTAGAATGGCTAATTGGATCATTCTACTAAGTGAATTTGATATAGAATTTGTACATCAGAAGTCGGTTAAGGGACAAGTACTCATAGATCAATTAGTAAAAGCACCTTTGCAAGGCACTGAACCTTTGAATCTGGATCTGCCAGATGCCTCATTACTATACATTGAAGAATTTGTCATGTGGCAGATACATTTTGATGGGTCCTTTACTTTTCATGGTTCAGGTGCAGGGGTGGTCCTCATTACTCCTTCTGGCGACCCTATACCACAGGATTTTCACTGGGTTTTCCTTGCACAAACAATATCAGAGTATGAGGCACTTATCATAGGGATGAAGCTCACTATCAAATGGGACATCCACCATGTCAAGGTTGTGGGTGATTCTCAGTTAATTATTAAGTAGGTTAATGATGAATACAAGGTTAAAGATGAAAATCTTATACCTTACAAAAAGCTGGTAGAAACTCTAAAAGAGTACTTTGTGTGCATTACATTTGAACAAATTCCAAGAGTGCAAAATAGATCTACAGATGCTATGGAAACAAGTGGGTTCTATGCTCCGTATTCCACCAGAAATAATGACATGCCATTCTTTGTGGAAAATTTACGCCAGCCTGCGTATGACATGCCAGAGTCTATGTCGGCTTGTGATGTTGTTGGTCCCAATTCCCCGTGGTATGAGCCCATCTTTACCTATCTCAAAGACAACACGTTCCCTCCCAACATTTCCCATTCTGAGAAACAAATCCTAATTCACCAAATAGCCCATTACACCCTTTTAGGAGGTATGCTTTATCATCGTGGCTACGATGGGAATTTATTACGTTGTCTCGATATGATGGAGTCGATCCAAGCGATCAAAGAAGTACATGAAGGGGTGTGTGGAGCACATACTAATGGAATGGTTTTGGCCAAGAAATTGTTAAGAGTAGGCTACTATTGGCCTACCATGGAAACCGATTGTTGCAATTATGTCAAGAAGTGTGTACTTTTCCAGAAGTATGGAAACTTCATCCATGCTCCATCACAACCATTGCAACCTATCACTACCCCATGGCCATTTTCTAAATGGGGACTTGACTTGATAGGGAAACTAACCCCCACTTCATCTGATGGCCATACCCACATCATCATGGCTACTGAATACTTTACAAAGTGGGTGGAGGCCATTCTCTAACCTATGTAACAGAGCTCAGATTTCCAAATTTATTATGAATCATATCATTTTCCGGTATGGCATTCCTGCAGCCATTGTTATTGATAATGGAAATTCATTCAAGAATAAAATGGTGAAAGGTCTTTGTCAATGTTCCAAATCTAGTTAAAATGGTCTACACCATATTACCCCCAAGGTAATGGATAGGCCAAAGCCACAAACAAGACTTTGGTGTGAATAATGGAGAAAATGGTTAGTAAAATAGGTCGTAATTGGCACTTGCAAATCCACCCAGCTCTTTGGGCTTACAGACCTCCATTCACACTCCTATGGGTGTGACCATATTCTCTAGTATTTGGGATGGAATCTATCATCCCACTAGAAATTGAACTTCCTTCCCTAAGAATCTCTCTTAGGGACTATCTGGATAAAGATGAAGATTACCGGGTGGCTAGACTGGCTGAATTAGAGCTCCTAGATGAGAAGCGCATTCACACCCTTAATCACCTCAAAGTGTATCAGAACAGAGTCTCCAGAAACTACAACAAGAGAATCATACCTCGTCAGTTTGAGGTTGGTGATTTGGTCATGAAGGAGAATCAGTTCAATACAAGGGCGAATGAGAAAAGAAAGGAAAGTTTGAACCACATTGGTTAGGACCTTATGTTATAGTAGCCAAGTATGGCACAGGGGCATACAAACTCACTCATCCCAATGGTGATGAGCTTCGTGAGCCCATGAATGCCATGCACCTTAAGCGGTTCTATGCTTAAGCATGGACACACAAGAGAAAAGCAAAAAAATCAAAAACATGGTAAAATGATCAAAAAACAAAATAAAAAAAATCAAAAAAGAAAAAGAAAAAGAGAAAATAGGTCATCCACAAGTGAAAACCACAATTGTGGCACTTTGGATAGGTCCTTGGGTGAAAACTAGTTTCGGCACCTTGGGAGGATTCGTTGTTCACAAGCATCTTACATCTGGAGGGTACTTTTACTTAGCCTAGCACTAGTTCTACCTTCGAGATTCCCTGTGAGCCCAATCCTGTCAAGCCTTGATCCGGATTTGTCTTCTTTTATTCATCTGTGAGGGGCATGGTCTTTTTCTATTCCCCATCTTACGTTGGGGAAATTCAATGACTTCACCTTCTTGTTCATAAGCGCGTGGCCTCTACCCTTGTATATTCCCCATCTAACGCTGGGGGCATCCACGCTTTCTTGGTTACCTGTGCATAACTCTGGAAAACGTTAGAAAAAACCGTTAGAAAACAACACAAAAACAATAGAAAATTGTTTCAAAAACAAAAACAATAGAAAATTGTTTCACAAAACACAAAAACAATAGAAAATTGTTTCAAAACAAAAAAAAACAAAAAACAAAAACAATAGAAAATTGTTTCCACAAAACAAAAACAATAGAAAAAAAACACAAAAACAATAGAAAATTGTTTCACAAAAAACAAAAAACAATAGAAAATTGTTTCACATAAACAAAAAACAATAGAAAATTGTTGCATGAAAACAAATCTTACAAAAACATTTACTTAAGTTTACTTGCATTGTCTTGTTTCTTGCTTTGCTTGTTTTGCTTGTATAGTTGCTTCATGTTTGTGCTTTTAGGTTGTTTGTTGCTTGGGCATACTTTGTTAGAATTCATCTTTTCTTCTTAGATTAGATTTATTCTTGCTTGTGCATATTGAAGTGTGTTTTTGCATGCTAGTGAGTCATGATACATTATTATGTATTGGTTCATTATGTTCTTTTGTTAGCATTTGATTATGTGTGTTGGTTGCATGTGCATTGTTTTGTTATCACATCATCATATTTCCATCAATATCATCACATCTAACATCATCTATACATCATATATCAAGAAAAAGCTAAGTATACATCATACATGAATGCTAAGCTAATCATCACATATCGTATCATCAAATGGGGGCAAGAGGGATCACAAATATCAAAATCTATCCCCCCCACACCCATATCATCATATCATCCCATCCACTAAGTATGGTACATCACATAAACAAACACATTTGATATATTCTACAAGATCAATCATCTAGAAATCAAACACATGCGATACATCAACAAGATCATGATACATATACATGTCAAATCAAATCAGATACATCATAACTACATCCATCTATCCATGAGAAATAATAAACAAATGTCCATCTCATAAACACATATGTCATGTCAAAATGTCCATATAATACATGTGTGTATATCTGTATCAAAAATGGATATACATAACTGAAGTACATCAAAAAGGGGATATACATCACATGTAGTACATCAAAAATGCCTTCATCTGAGGTGTACAAAAAGATGATACATCGAATCACTAAATACAAAAGCCTTCATCAGAGGCATGTGTCAAAACTACTATACAAATACAAAATGATATACATAGAGCACAATCTACTCATAGCCTTCATCAAGAGGCGTATGTGGAAATACAAAACATCAGGGCTGACTCGAGCCCTCTGAAGGAGTAGCCAGCCTTGTCTCATGGTGGTGGCATGGCATGAGCATCGGTGGCTCTCCTAGGATGTGGTTGCTCCACTGAGGCCTGAGGCCTCTCAGATCTAGTGCCCCTGCTTGACTGCTGGACTATAGGAAGGTGCTCACCACTCAGACCGGAACTACCTCAAAGTATAAGGACCTATAATAAGAGGCTCTGCCCTCTGTTGTAGCCAAGATCTCTATGTGTCCTGGGTCAGTCACTTTTCTACCATTTGTGTGCATGGAAGGATGCTATCTCTCACCGAGGCTGGGAAAGCTCATCAGCCTGGCCCACCACTACATGTGCCTAGCCCTCAGCCTATCTCACTCAAGTATCATGGGCTGGAGCTGGGCCTGTGTCTGCTGGTATAGATCTATCACCTGGGCCATCTACATGGCCATCTGACCTATCTACTGAAAGTGCACCATGTTATCACCTCCTAGGCCAGCCTCCTGGCCTACCTAAGGCCCATCGATCACCTGATCCACTCAACTGTCAATGCTACAATCTGAGCTCGGCCTGGTCTCTCTCTATCATGACCAGGTCTCACTCTGCCAAAGCTACTGTAACTATTGTTGTAACATGGCTATCTATGCCATAGGCTGAGCCACTGGGACCTGTCCCTGTACTACTCTGGAGGACTGCCCCTGCTCTAAAACTCGAGGCCTAGAAGGTTGTGTAGGTGCCTGTCCTGGACCCTGTGGCCTCGGTCCTTGTACCTATGGGGCACCCTACTCATCATGAGGTATTCATCAAATGGATCCTCTGGATCATGACCTGCTACACCCTCTCTCTGCTCAACGCCATGCCAGATCTCTCTAGGCGGAGGTCAGTGCCACGCTACCAGTGCCTCCTCCGGATAGTCAAGACAATGAGGGTAAGACAATGGCATACCAAGTCCAATAATCCATGTGTAGTACCTAGATCCTTGACTGTCGTGTTGGGTCCCATGCCTGTGGGACCACCTGAAAGAAACTCACCCTGGCTGGGTCACCTGTATGCGAGGCCCCATAGTCTGCCTCTCTGAGTCTCGGTGGGCATACCATATGTAGGTCATGAAACCCCTTGTACTATACCAAGTTTCTTTTGCACACACTATCAACCCTGTATACTCTATGATGTAGTTGTGACTGCCAAGGATAAAGTGCTCTACTGAGCACACATTGAGCTCTACGACATCCTCTGGCCATTGAATGTGCCTGTAGGGTCTCCATATATGTCTCTCTTGAAACTCATCAAACTCTCACCGGTACCTGTATAGGCTGCCTAGGTGGCCTCGTACATCACCACCTACTGATACCCATGCCATGTAAGATGGCTCCTCTGGGTCTCTCAAATGCAAAGTGCCCATAGGGCACCCGATAGCAATGTGGTCCCATGACCAAATCTGTAGTAATGAGGCTGGCCCCACTATCTTCTGACTAGTGGTAAGTGATCAAATGTAAATCCCAGTACAAGTGCGCCAATATGCACTGCCCCCAACAATAGCTGCTCACCGCTGAAAATGCCATGTACTAATGGTAGTAGCCCTCTCGGGAAAGATGTCCCCATCTTATCAGTGAGAAAAAACCCACTGATAAGTGACATGATATATAGGGGCCCCCGATGTAGTGTCGGGTCGGAAATACAATCATGTCAATGCGACAGTCATACCATCATGTGGTATGTCATCTCTGTCAAAAAGGTCACTGCAAGCTGCTCTAATCTGCCCTATATCAAAGGTGTACTCAATCAGAGAACCCATGATCGGCACATGCGGAGAATCCACCATACATCCTCTAGGGTCACAGTCATCTCCCCAGTAGGTAGTCTAAAACACTGACTCTCATTGTGCCATCGCTCGGCCTAGTGCAGTCAGTAATCCATGGTCCAAAATGATGGATGGCATATGAGCTATGGGGCCTAGCCCCACCACCTCTAAAAGTATGGCCATAGCTCACCGGTCTCGATGACGCATGCTCCCCTCTAACTCAAGCAATCCGAGAATGATGCTCATGCATCTGAAGCACTAGAAATCATCTCTACAAAATATGACCACATGTCAGTTACTAACATTTCTTCTAAAAAATCTATCTATCATTTTTCTTTTAGGGTTAACCCAAAAATCCTAAATTTTCTTTAAAATGCCATCTTTTTGGCATTTTCTGGTCTATCCTCCAGGCCTAGTGTGCCTGCATGCCCTTTCGGGCATGTGCACCATGTGCACCACTCAGCACGTGTTTGTGCATACACTCTTGGTGTGTGCACTATGTGCCTTTTAGGCATGTGTCTCTCTTTCACTGTGTGCACTGCCCTTTCGGTGTGTGTGTGCCACTTTTTAGTGCTGCGTGTGCATGTGTGCCACACTTTGTCAGTGCTACATCCCTTTGTGTGTGTGCCACTATTTTGTGCATGTGCATCTATGTGCATGTGTGCATTTGCATGTGCATGTGTGCACGTGCACGTGTGTGTGTGTGTGTGTGTGTGTGTGTGTGTGTGTGTGTATTTAGGACACCCATGCCTACGCCCCAAAGATGCTTTAGGATGCCTACGCCCCCAAAATGTGACACTGCGCTGCTGCATGTGCGCATGCATGCCGCACGAACACTGACCCCTAACACTAATTACTAATTTTAGGGCATTAATTACAAAATTTGACAAGCAAAGGTTTGAGTACTCACAAAGGTATCATCGTTGGTGTGCCGCTAGTACCCTCAGATTATGTCTTCCCACCTCAATCGATCCCATGCGATCACCATTGTCCTCATCCTTTGTCAAAGCCTCACGGTAAAATCTCAATAGTGGTCGGTAAAAGTGAATTGGTCACGGTGATTTACCCCCCTCCGGGTGGGGTATATCAACTTGTTTTTCACCACCGTGAATGCCTGGAGGCTCGTTTTGATCGCCATTTTCTCCTCTGTTCACCATTGAATAATTATTTTTATTAAATAATTATTTTTCTCTTATTTTTCACCGTGTTGGGCATTTTTTCCATCCAATACCCCTTTCTTCTCACTAGGACAATTTTTATTGCTCCTAGGTGATTTTTTTCTTCTATATCACACTCTCGTAATATAATTATTTTTAAAATAATTATTTTATTAATTTTTCCACTAAACAAGGACATTATTTGTCACTTGTTTCTTCTTTCTTCCACCTAGGGCATATTTTGTTGTGCCTAGGCCCTTCATTCTATTTCTTCTATTTTCTTCTACTATCCACCACATTTTGGAAAACAAAAAAAAAAAAAAATATATATATATATATATATATATATATATATATATATATATCACGTCAAAAATCCAAAAATAGGACAATTTTTTTCACAAAATCCAAAAAGTAAAAAAATCTACAAAAATAGGTAACGTACTTATTACGGCTGAAACTTGTGTCTTGTGCATGGTATCCTCTCCATATCCTACTAGTTTGTTTCACATCTTCCCGATTAATACGACTCATGGATCACCGGATTCACAACCATTCACAAAGCTAGCTGCTTGCTTCATCTGTACTCTGGGGCATGTCTTGTTTGCCTAGTGTTGTTTCGTTGCGCACAAAATGCTTTTACTTGGACCTCGTGTCCATCATCATTTCCCCTTGCATGTATCCTTGCTCAGGGCATCATTTTTAACCCTTTTCATCAATCATGAACATGTGGATCTCTTCAACTTGATAACAAAACATTTGTACAACTGTCTCAACCATTGTTGGGTTGGATATGTGCATTCGTACTTGTTTTCCCTGTTTAATGAGCTTGTTTCCTTCTCATATTGCATTGCATTTTGTATGTTGCATAGGGTTGGTGTTTTCAGCAATGGACAATTGTTCAGTAGTATGGCTTTTCATGTCATTCTACTTTTTGTCGTATGCTTATATTTTTAATAAGGACCAATGACGTAGATCTCTTGGCAATATGATGATACTAAAATTGTTCCAATACAAAGGCTAGAGGCTAAGCTCTTCTCTCCACTTCTCCATATTTTCTTCTGCATCACTTTTCTCTCACCCCTAATCTTCCGTCTCACCGGGGCATTCTGTCCCTGCCCATTCTTCTATCTATTTCTCACCTTTTTCGATCATCGATCATCTTCCTTCATCACCCTATCATCGACACTCGAGGGGGCATCTCTCCCTCCTACTAATTTTTCTTCTATCCCTTTAAAATTCCATCCATCTACTATCTTTGAAGTGGTCACTTACGCCACCCCAAAGAGGGGCAAATGTAGACACCCATAATTACGCCCGAGCAATTTAAATACTTAAATTATGCTAATTATCTCCCTTCTTGCAAATTGGTGACATATCATCAAAAATGCTCATATTCTCTCTTATCATCATTAATTAATTACAATACGCTAATTAGTTAAGTCACCTATCCAACAAACACCCTAATTAATGACCTTCCATTAATTAATCACCCCTTCTATCTAGACTAATTAATTATTATCAATTAATTAGCTTTCCCTTTCATTTAACCAATAAATCAATATTTAATTGATTTAATCCCCTTCTAATAGCCTAAATCATACTAATATTCCTCTAATTAGCTTCTATAAGCTTACATCTACCTATTAATTAATCACCTTTGATTAATTAAAACACCCCCAACTCCCATGACTTGCTAAGTATAAATTAAACCCTTCTAAAGTAAGGTTACCTTTTATAAAGCAACCTTATCCATTCCTAATCTTGTTTTACCTTTTATCCCACATGTAAAGGGATGAAGTGTTTCCTTTATCCATTGGGCTATATAAGGAGCCCTCCTTCTACCTTTATACCTACACCTAAACTTCTTGAGAAGACAAAAGCAAAGCATATAGCAAAATAGACTAAAAGCTTTCCTTTTTTTCTTGAGAGTTCACCACTTGGAGAGTTAAGCCTCTTTTCTAGCCAAAAGTGCTTAGGTCATATGGGAGGTGTCAAAAGGGTCTTGTAGCCCAACTTTGATAAGCCCCCATTCCTAGGTTCTTGGAATATCAAGAACAACCACTTTGATTTTCCATGGAGCCTACATAGGTTCACCCATTTAATTTTGTTGTTAATTAAGAGAATAGAGGATTTAGACAACTAGCATGTTAAGTTTCAAAGTTTTAATATGATAAATGTTAGTGTCTAACCTTGTTTAATTCTTATCTTGATGGTGCTTTGTATTTTGCTTAATTTTGTTAATTAAGACTACTAGGTGCCATGCCTCCCACCTAAAACCTTCCTACTCACCTTCCGAACTCATCTAATAACTTGTTCCTCCCTCCATGCTTGTGATCTCTTCATGTTATCCTAATTCAGCCCTCAAAGTGAATTGGATAACTTACATAATTCTTCAGGCTCAAGTAGGTTGAAATGGTTTTAGGGCCAAATTTTGGATTTTGGGGTACCTCTCTTATTCCTCTAACTCCTTGTCTAAGAAAATCCGAGTTAGTAAAAATTGCAAAAATCTAAAAAATTGAGGTTACATGCCTATTTTAATGCAAATCGGATCTGAGAGCTATGGATGGAACCAAGGTAGATCGTACCAGGGTTCATCGTACCAAATTCAGGCTTAAAATGCTATGGAGGTAGTTCAAATAAGAAAAATCAGAAATTTCTATCCCAGACGGTCCGAGGGATGTCGAGACAACCGGGACCTACAAATCTGAAATGGCCAATTTAAAAAGGAATCGACAAAGTCAGGTTGAAATGTCCCAACCACACATGGGACACTTTGGGATGCATGGGACCTACATATCCAAAATCACAATAGGTAGAAGGAATCAAAAAAATTGGGTAAATTTGGCCCGGGTGGTCTCATGGGACATTGGGACACGAGTTCACCAAAAATCTGAAATCACCGATAACAGTGCAAATCGGGTAAGACATAAGTCAACGACCCTCACAACCCAGTCAATGTCAGGACAAGCAAGACACCAAAAGCAGAAGTAGCCAAACAATAAGAAGGCTTGTGGGTGGATTGGAGATTTTTTTGCAGGACAGTCGGGACACAAGGACCCTATTTCACCGAAATAGCTGCATACAAAGGAAAACTCAATGCCTAACCCTCTCGAACTTCAAATGGCCATAACTTTTGACCTTGAGCTATTATTTTCATGAAATTTGACTTTTTGGAACAAGCACGATGTCCTCTACACCAAAAAAATGGATTTATTAATTTTGATGAGGGTAGGTATATGAAAATAAAGGAAACATCTCCAGATCTAATGAATTAAATACCTAGTCCCGTTAAATGACGAAATGCGGTAGAGCCAAAAGAGCTTCCCGTACTCGTAGAAGGCCATAACTTTTACATTTCTCAACGAAAATGCAAAAATTGGTACCATTGGAATTTTTTTCCTAGCCCAATGTAAATAAATTAAGAAATCCAGAATTTGATGAATAATAGATGGATTACAAAAACATTCCCAATTCAAAACAGTAGTTTTATTTGGTAGTTGGGATACATTCAATGAAACATGGGCTAACATTTCTCACTGTTGCAAGTCATGGGACAATATGGGGGCTTTTGCAAGAAACATACCATCATTTCACTTCATTTATGACATCTTGCAAGTGGTGGGAAGTCATATTTTGGGATTTTCATTTTTCTCTCTCTCTCTCCTTTTAGAATACTATAAATTGGAGTGTTGGGCTCATTTTAACAGGGGGATAGTTTTGGGTAGAAAAAAACTATCAAAATTGTTTTGTGACGCCAATGTGCTATAGGACCTTATATTGCACTCCTTGCATGGTGATCTAGGCCCTTATTACGTAATAGATTTGATTGTGCATATCAATGAAGTAATAGATAAAATTTTGTGGATACTCCTTCCCCTATTGTGTTTTTTTGCATTCTTCTTTCCCTTACAAACTCATTACAAATATATTATGTCTAATTTATACTCTACATGGATTCATTATCATTGTGTATGTATGAAATGTTGTTGTGAATGCATTTACTAACTATGGAGAACTATTATTGATCAGGGGATCATTTTCAAAATTTCCATAAACATTCCTAAATGGTGTCGTTTTAGAAGATCATCTCGATAGCTTTCCAATAAGCGTGAGAACACGAAAAATGGACATCGGGAGTTCTAGTTATGTCCGATCAAAGTTCAGTCAACAGAAAGTCAACTCTAGTCAACTGGTCAATATTGGACCAATCACACTACGACATGTGGCAAAAATCGTTGGCAAAATTGAAGGGGTTTTATCCACCGGTCTTCGACAATCATGAAATGGAATAGTGCGTCGGAGCAAGAGGCTCAACTTTTGTTACAGAGGGGAGCCCGGCCGCCGTGTGGACTATGGTATTATCACCGACATGGTGGGTCCACAAGCCACCACGTGGCTTACCACCACTCGTTGAATTCATTCGATTTTCCAATCGCAGGTCGACAGTGTCTTATTCACCATATTTCATGTGGGTCGAATTTCAAATTACCTTGTAATTATTTGCCACGCATTATTCCCAAATTCCACATACCATGCATTATGCCACAAACTATACATATTAATGTTTATACATTAGTATTAAACCACCAAACTCAATGCTAAGTCCATTTTACGAAGGAGGGAAGCGGTGGTGGGGCATGCAAAGCCATGAGTGGAAATCCATGTGGTGATCAAGGTGGGGCGGTTATGCCCACCTGGTCTTTTGACCACTTCACATGCATGGAAAAGGCTTAATAAAGCCTAAGGTATTATCAACCCACAAAATGTGGGATATACCCACTTACCTAATCCACCACTTTGGGATATACTCCCATTAAAAATTCAAATCAGCTAAAATGGGTATTAATCCCATTTCATATGCAATCCGCCAATTTGGAAATTTTATCCCAATTTCTATGTACGGCTAAGGTTTAAAAATAGCCTTAGGATAAATTATATTGCATTTTTTAAGGGCCCTATTTTTTGTATAAATAGGGAACCCATTTGCATTGTACCCCAAGCTTATTATTTGTTAAGCTTATTGTGGGGACACACACAAAATACGAAGACAAGCTCAGAGCTTGGAAGGCGAATGAGAAATTGTTGTTGTGTGAAGACCTAAATTATTTAGGCATTATTATTTTGATTATTATTGACCTATTATTTGTTAGGCAACAATAAATTAAATATTTTTGATTGGGAGTAAATTATAAACTACCCAATAGGCCCATTGAGCCACATCAATTACTTGCAAATCCTAGATTATCGATCGGAGTGCTAGCATCGCATTGATAGAATTGGGAAGGCCGATCGAAGCCAAAGGATATTGTGCATCAGGAAGGTGAAGAACAATTCAATTGATCATCGGAAGTTTTCGAAGAACTGGTGTACTGATAGGCAAGTAAAATTCCATTAGGTTTTCTTGTGAAAGTACTATTGTAACTTAAAAGTTTTGACTAGTGGAACGGTTTGACCATGAACCCGGAGACGTAGGTGATTGCTGAACTCCGTAATCAATCTTTGTGTAGTTTTCTTTAATGATTTGCATTTAATTTAAATTGATTACTTAAAAGGAGAAAATTATTGGCAATTAATTAAAGCCTAAAAGTTTCGAGATCAGTAGTAATAACTTGATTATTTTCATATCAAGTTTGGTATCGAGCTAGTTTAGCTCCTTATTTGTTTTTCAAGAAATCTAATTAACTGATTGATTTCTTCAAGTTGGTGTAGTTAGTTCAGTTTGTGTGAACAGGGTACAAGTGCACTATGGGAAAGATGTCTAAATAGGTGAAGCTCAAGGAAATTGAGGCTTATAATCACCAGATCTAGGAAGAGAACTCTCTCCTGCGATCAATGTATTACTCCCTGGAAGAGGAGAATGCTCATTTGAAATTGGAACTGAAAACCAAGGATGAGCTCTTGGCAAGGTTGCAATGTGGTGATCAGAGGAAGGAAATACCTTCAACTTCAGATGTAGTGACCATGGCAGATGACTACACTGTAAGTTTTTCACCATTGGAATCTTCTTCTTCCTCCCATTCAGTTTCGGATTCAGGTAATGAAGTCTTTGGTTTGTTTGAAAAGCATACTAGAGGAATTGGATCCAAGTTACTAGATAAAATGGGATTTGATGGAAGAGGCCTTGGTAAAAATGGCCAAGGTATTACTAACCCAATACAGGTCGAGGATCATCCTCGTTTTATAGGTTTGGGTTATCCTAGTGCGGGGATGGAAATTGGAGAATGCTCCAAGAATGCTTGACGAGATACAAGCTTTTGAAAGAAAATTGATTACCCCACTAGTCCCGTAAGAAGATTCGAGCAGGAAATTTGGGCTTCATCGTCACGGTAGGATGTGGTAAGAGAAATCAACGAAGAGGTAATGAGATTCCATCTCCAGTTTCTTACCATAATCGTAAGCACAGTAAAACTTATGATCCACTTTTTCAACTTAAGAAGTATGGTTATGATTTTTAGAAGATGTGGAATTCATTTCCTTATACTTTTGTGGATTACATAATCATTCAATGGCCGATGATCTTTGGAAGAGAAGGACACTGAAGAAGTTGATGTCATTCATCAGGAACAAGGAAAATCAAAAAGACCAATCTCATCATGCAAAGTCGAGAAATGGTCGAAAGATTTCCTCATCCCAGAAGAAGGAGATTAAGAGGAATTTTTGTGCTCATTTCCAGAGGAATGGGCATTAGGTGGAAAATTATTGGAAACTTCATCCATCTCACCATCAGAGTAATGGCAAGCTAAAGATGGAATGGAGGCCTATTGTAAAGGCGTAAGAGGTTTCTAATCTACCACGGTTGACAAGTCAACCCAGGACCGTGTAATACCGAAAGTGAAAGTCCTTTAAAATGGGTAAGTCAACAATTTTTTAATTATATATTGCATAATTCAGATTGATGAATAGTATGCAGTATTTATTTGGAGATCAGATATTGTGAGAAAATGCTGAGAGAAAGGTTTACAATACTCAGTGGATTTTCTTACTTAGAAAATTTGATTAATGCTCCAAATATATCTCCTAATAAGCTTGTGAGTACCTGTTATAACTTGGATACAGGATTTGACTCATATAAAGCTTGGAGATTGATTTGCCATTTGTGTAGACAATAGAGTTCTCAAAAGATCAGCTCGGAACTTCATTCTGTGTAGAGGCATTATGACCATCCAAATTGAATGGTAATCGAATCACCATTGGCATTGACGTAAGGTCGAAACTTCATTCTGTGTAGAGGCATTGTGACCATGCAACAAAGTGGTACCTGATATTAGTGTGTCAACAAAGAGGAGCTCTAAAAGGATCAGCTCAGAATGTCATTCAGTGTCAAGGCATTATGACCGCACATACGAATGGTAGCTGATCAACAGACTTAGCATCATGCATTGGAGGCTCGAGGTCTTGCAAGAGGCTTAGCATCATGCATCGGAGGCATTGAGGTCTCAGAATGACTTAGCATCATGCATTTAAGGCTTGAGGTCTTGAAAGAGGCTTAGCATCATACATCAAATGCATTGAGGTCTGAAAAAGGACAATTCATTATCCATCATCGACATCGGATCAATCAAAGCTCTACGTAACATGGAGTTCCTTCAAACTAGTTTGGATTCTGTGGAATCAACTCGGAGCCAGGAGCTATGTTATAGAGTAAAATAATATCCTTGTTGTCAGATCGAGAAGAGTTGTTAAAGTGATAAGGTTGTAGAGGAGAAGACCCAAGGGTCTACTACAGCAACACTTCCGAGGTGGCAGCAGAGTTTTCGATTCAAGATAGTATGGAATCTTTTTAGGACAAAAACCTTTCTTATTGGGGAGGTGTGATCAGGGGATCATTTTCAAAAGTTCCCAAAATATCCCTAAATGGTGTTAGTGTAGAAGATCATCTTGAGATCTTTCCAACGACTATGAGAACGTGAAAACGGACATCGGGAGTTCTAGTTATGTCCGGTCAAAGTTCGGTCAAGGAAAGTCAACTCTGGTCAACTGGTCAATATTGGACCAATCACACTGCGACATGTGGCAAAAGGTGTTGGAAAAATTGAAGGGGTTTTATCCACCGGTCTTCAACAATCATGAAATGGAATAGCGCATCGGAGCAAGAGGCTCAACTTTTTGTTACGGAGGGGAGCTCGCCGCCGTGTGGACTATGGTATTATCACCGACATGGTGGGTCCACAAGCCACCACGTGGCTTGCCACCACTCATTGAATTCATTCAATTTTCCAATTGCAGGTCGACAGGTGGTCTTATTCACCATATTTCATGTGGGTCGAATTTCAAATTACCTTGTAATTATTTGCCACGCATTATTCCCAAATTCCACATACCACGCATTATGCCACAAACTATACATATTAATGTTTATACATTAGTATTAAACTACCAAACTCAATGCTAATTCCATTTCAAGGAAGGAGGAAGCAGTGGTGGGGGCATGCAAAGCCATGCATGGAAATCCATGTGGTGATCAAGGTGGGGGTGGTTATGCTCACGTGGTCTTTTGACCACTTCACATGCATGGAAAAGGCTTAATAAAGCCTAAGGTATTATCAACCCACAAAATGTGAGATATACCCACTTACCTAATCTGCCACTTTGGGATATAATCCCATTAAAAAATGCAAATCGGCTAAAATGGGTATTAATCACATTTCCTATGCAATCCGTCAATTTGGAAATTTTATCCCAATTTCTATGTACGGCTAAGGTTTAAAAATAGCCTTAGGATAAATTATATTGCATTTTTTAAGGGCCTTATTTTTTGTATAAATAGGGAACCCATTTGCATTGTAAAGGGAACACACCCCAAGTTTATTATTTGTTAAGCTTAACGTTGGGACACACACAAAATACAAAGACAAGCTCACGAGCTTAGAAGGCGAATGAGAAATTGTTGTTGTGTGAAGACCTAAATTATTTAGGCATTATTATTTTGATTATTATTGACCTATTACTTTTTAGGCAATAATAAATTAAATATTTTTGATTGGGAGTAAATTATAAACTACCCAATAGGTCCATTGAGCCACACCAATTACTTGCAAATCCTGGATTATCGATCGGAGTGCTAGCGTCGCATTGATAGCATTGGGAAGGCCGATCGAAGCCGAAGGAGATTGTGCATCAGGAAGGTGAAGAACAATTCAACTGGTCATCAGAAGTTTTCAAAGAACTGTTGTATGCGAGAGGCAAGTAAAATTCCATTAGGTTTTCTTGTGAAAGTACTATCAGAACTTACAAGTTTTGACTAGTGGAATGGTTTGACCACGAACCTAGAGACGTAGGTGATTTCCAAACTCGTAATCAATCTTTGTGCAGTTTTCTATAATGATTTGCATTTATTTTAAATTGATTACTTAAAAGGAGAAAATTGTCGGCAATTAATTAAAGCCTAAAAGGGTCCGAGATCAGGTAGTAATAACTTGATTATTTTTGGATCAATTATCGCCCCTTATAATATGCATTTTGCTTATAATTGTCACACATTGGAATACTATTCTCATACCCATACTTTTCTGATGTATCGCCACTTTAGTGTAGGTTTTGTTTCCATGCACACTCTCTCCTTGATCCCTTAGAAATTTATATTAGGACAAGATAGTTTTGTCTACATTAGAGTAGATTGTGGTAGGTATTTTAGGAGCAAGAAATAGCTTTCTCGGAGGTCTATCTCAAGTAGTAAGTATCACAACTTGGAGATAGTACCCATGTTATCCAATCACACTATGAGCTCAAGCACACAAACTTGTGCAAACCATAGGGTTATGTGATTTGGTGATAACAGTTATAGCATGCCTGGTGGGAGAAGAGGTCTTCATTTTAATTGTGGAAAGATTGATATGCACTTGTAAGTTTTTCAGCTTGTGAGAAGCTCTAAAAATTACACATTTGATGACTCTTAAGAGGAAAAATCCACTGGTTTCGGTGGTCCAAGCTTGGTATATTCATGAAAACAATCCAAACAAGTTAAAGAACTAGAGAAGATGGACTATTTTTCTATCTACACTTGTCCCCGGATAGAGTAAGAAGAGGAAGAAGATCTCAAAGGTCTCCATCCCCATCAAACAGAACCTTATCAACACCTCCACTTGGAAGGCCTTTTGTTCAATCAACTAGAGTTCTTTGACCAATCAGAATGGTGTAACCAAATCCCTATGTCAACTTCACTTGTAGCATCTTGTTTTCTCTCAATGCACAAAATCTAGTTCCATTTGTAGCATTGAAGAACATTCCATATTTCTTTGGGGAGAACCAGAAAACTCCAATTGACCACATCTAAGACATTACAAATGTTTGTGTAATTCACAAAATCACTTAAATGGACATTAATATCAATTTTTTGGCATCTTCATTTAAAGGTAAAGCATTGTAATGGTTCGAAGCCGATAATGGGGTCTATCCAGAATTGGGACAATTTATGCACATCTCTTCACAATCAATTTGGAGAAAAGGGAGATAATCTATCTTTATTGGAACAATTGACAACTATCAAAAGGGCCCCTAATGAATAGTTGACCAACTTCAACTTCAGATTCTAGAGGACATGGGATAGAATTCCATTGGCTATGAGACCAACAGCTAAAGGTGCTTTCTTATACTTCGTTAAAGTTTTAAATTCTAATATTTCCATGATGATACAATCTATGGGAGGTTTAACTTTACCTACAACCTATAACATTTCTATTAGAGCTGAAAATTACTTAATTCAAGCTAGTAAACTTGCACCTAGGCCACCTATGCCTCTATATCCAAAACTAGGAGCTCCAAGCCCTAGTCAAGCACCCACATTAGTTCCCATTCTTGCTCCAAGAAATCAGAATTTGACTGAAGCTTTTACTTCATTCTATCACCTCAAATAATCTCTAAGAAGTCATAAAGAAATAAAAAAACTTGGGTAATGAGTTGGTGACACTTAATAGGAAGTAAGCCCAAAATTTCAGATCATATCAGCGTCAAATTCAACCCAATAGGCCTCTATATCAGCATAATAGGCCACCCATTCAAACTAAAAATTAGGACCAAGTAAATCCTACTAATAATAGGACATTCCAATCTTACAATCCCAATGTTGCATCCACATCTAGAGCCTTGGTACTAGTGAAAAATAACATGGCTCAAGAATATGACTAGTGTTTCCCATGTAATCAACCTCGTAATCAATCAATATGTTTCAATGGTGCTTTGAATCAATCTCTTATGGTGACAAAAAAGGTGTGGAATGAGAGACAGGCCAAGAAGGAAATTAGTAGCATGAAGTCACTCAAGAGGCACCTCCAAATGAGGCCACACTTGTTAATTAGAAGGTTGAAGATTTCTGTGGTATAAATCAAGCCCCTTCTCAAAGTGTAGCATTCCTCTACATGGTCCAAAAAAGGAATATTGGAGAAGAAAAATCACCAAATTCAAATTATCCACAACCCTCTATTACTCCATAAGGTATGGGCAATCAAGGTGTAGCTCTTAATGTGCGGTGGTCAGCCCTTATCCACCTTCTAGACCATTTCAAGTGTCGGTCGTAACATCCCATGTGCAAGAGAAGAATGTACAAGGAAAGGGGAAGCAGAGGGATAGCTCATCTCCATTCAACATCATTGAGAAGATGAAGAAAATGAATGTAAACATCTCAATGTGGGAATCATTGGCTATCCTAGGACAAAGAGACCTATTGCAAGTTGCTATGGCAAATTGGTCAGCATCAAATCAGCCACCCAATCAACAAGAAAAATGCTTACCAATGCATCTCAACAAGAAGGAAATCATGGAGGCCATCAAGGTAAAAATTTGAAGCCACCACCATTCTATATCTCATTGATCATAAGAGATAAGTTTGTACACAATAGCATGATTGATTCAAAGCAAGTAGATCACCATGCTTTGAAACAAATAGTAGATCGGTTGGGTCTTCAATATGAAGTTATTTCCAAGGGTGTGGTGAAATTGGATGGGAGATCAGTAAAAATAGTTTGAGTAATCAAGGATTTGAGCCTCACATTGCATGCATGTCCCAATATAATTTTATTGCAAGACGTGTCAATCATAGACTTGCCACCACTCTTTGCATTGTGTTTTTCAAGAGACTTCAGTGTTAAAATTGGAGGCTATTTATCTCGTTGATTGGTTACATATGTTATTTAGAACAAGGTATGGATCTAAGGCTATAATCAGATCTGATCCAATTACAAATTCCCATATTGATCCTCATACGCCAAATCCAATAAATTCAAAGTGTTCATCATTTGATTAGGAAGATTATCCAAGCACTCATGAAGAAGATACCAAATTTGGATGCATTCCAACCTTAACTCTTGATGAATGGGCAAACAAGAAGCACGCTTTTAACCCTTACAAGGAAATGGAAGAATCTGAATTAGGAGTCTATTGCTTACATGAAGAGAATCCACCTCTCCCTAGCATCACCAAGCTAGACCATAAAAATGATAATGAGGTATGGTAGTTATTCTTTGATGGCTCAAGGAGTAGATAAGGTGCCGAGGAGGAGCTATTCTCATTTCACCACAAGGTACAAAATATTACTCAGCTTTCCATTTCTATATTTCTTTCTCAAACAACACAGTTGACTATGAATCCTTGGTTCATGGATTGCATTGGGCAAGAAAGAAAGGTATTAATAATCTGTAAGTATAAGGAGACAAAGTGAGGTAATTGTGAACCAAGTCAGAGGACAAAATGCTTCCAAGAATGATCTATTGAAGAACTACAAGAATTAGGTATGGGATCTCATTGAATATTTCAAAGCTTTTAGCATTAATTCCATCCCAAGAAATAAGAATGAAGCAGCAGATAGACTGAAATGATTGGGGAAACATTTGATGTTATAGAGAGTCTCAAAAGTGGAAAATCTCATCCTCATATCAAAGTGGTTATAAGACCAGTTGTGCTAGACAACAACACAATTTTTCAAGTCTTTGATAATGATCAACAAATTGTCAAATTTTTACAAGAAGAATATTAGTTCTCCACTAGAAACCAAGACAAGTTGGAATAGCAGTATGGTGACCAAGTGTTATAGTTGAGAACTAACAAATTACCAAAAGGTCTTGTAACCTTAGAGTCGATCTTCAACCCCAATGATCATTTCCGAAAAGAGAATGAAAACATTTAGGTAAAGGGTAAAGATTCATAACCCATTTCAGTAGATGAAGGCAAGGCATTGCAAATTAGAAAAGTAAGTACCCAATAGGAGAAATCTGAATTTGTTCAACTTTGTCAATAATTCCCTGATGTCTTCACTTGGACTTATAAGGACCCGAGAGGTTTCAACCCAAAGTTGGAACAGCATACTATTGAGCTAGATCCAAAATTAAAACCTATCGAGATAGAAGCAAAGGCTAGTAAATCCTTGCATTGAACCTATCATGAGGAAGGAGTTGAACAAACCGATTGAAGTTAGCATCCTCTTTGTTATCAAACATTCAAGTTTGGTTGCAAACTTGGTGCCGGTGAGAAAGAGAAATGGATAAATTAGATTGTGTGTGGACTTCCATGATCTAAATAGAGCATCACTCAAAGATCGTTACCCGCTTCCTTCAATGGAATATATCTTATATGTGGTAGCTACTTCTGAAATATTTTCACCGCTAGATGGCTACTCAAGCTATAATCAGATAATGGTGAAAGAAGAAGATTAGTTCAAGACAACCTTCACTACGAAATGGGGTACATATGCTTACATGAAGATTTCATTTAGACTATCAAACATCGAGAGAAACATTCCAAAGTGAGCTATGGATATGGCATTCAAAGGCTTAATCAACAAGATAGTGCTAGTATATCTAGATGATATCATTATTTTCTCAAAGAATGCAACAAACCACCTCTTTCACCTCAGGAAAGTATTTCAAAGGTGTAGAAGGTTCAGAGTGTCATTGAATCCAAAGAAGTGTGTATTTTTACACATGAGGGAAAATTATTGGGCCACATTATCTCAAAAGAAGGGTTAACAATTGATCCTGAAAGAGTTGAAGCCATCTAAACACTTCCATTTCCACACCACAAGAAATCTCTCCAAAGCTTCTTGGGAAGGATAAAATTTGTTGCATATTTGTGCCTAATTTTTCCACTCTTGTGAAGCCTTTAACAATGATGTTGAAGAATAGCCTTGCATTCAAATGGAAAATAGAAGGAAAAGAGAGTTTTGAGGCTATCAAACATGCAATATCACAAGCCCCAACTCTTATTAACCTAGAATTTTCAAAGGACTTCATGTTGTATGATTTTGGAGGGTCAGACACAATCTCAGCTATCTTGGTACAAATTTGAATAGATAAGGTTCATAATAGACCTTAGCGTTCTTCATCAAAGGTTGGAAGATTATAAAGTAAATTATTCTTTCTTTGAGAGGCACGCCCTTGCTATCATCAAGATTTTGAAGAAGTGTAGACACTTGGTCCTGGAACAATAAGATTCAATTGCTAGTGTCTCATGTTGGTGTTAAGGAATTTCTCCTAAAACAGGATTTGAATGATAAAAGAGTAGGTTGGATCACCCATGTAATGGAGTATGATATTGAAATCAAGGTGACCAAGTTGGTTTGTGGTAAATTTTGTGTGAACAGATCGCTTCTAAACCACATGATGAGTCAAAAGGAGAAGAAGAGACTGTCCTACTACTATAGAATGAGCAAGAACAGCTAATTGTTGAAGCACTCATTCCATGTTGGACTCAAGACTTGGTACATTCTCTTCAGATATTTTTGTGCCCTCCACAAATGAGAAAAGTAAAGAGAAGATACTTTAGGTTACTGAGTCCATTCCACATGTTCTTATTGACATTTCTTGTTCAATAAATACATCAACGGTGTTTTGTTGAGATGCATTGTGTTGGACCCCTATAATCTTAACCAAGTATGAAGGTGCATAGGTGTGCAGGGTCCTAGTTATGAAAAGGCGTGTAAGGAAAAATCACGCGAGAGAAAGGTTTAAGGAAGCACATAGCACATGCGACATGTGAAAGGAGGCTTGGGACTTAGTCAATTTGAGCACCTAGGGTAGAACACGTGAAAAGCATGATCAGTTACATGTGGATAAGATGTTAGTCCTGGTGATAGGCTGGCCCAGAAAGAGCATGCCTTGGATGGAATCTTCTAGAAGAACATCATGAGATAAAGTGGAAAGCCCAGGCCTGGAGAAGCATGCTCACATGGACCACATTCAACACTTGGCACCAGATCTAAGGACATTAGAAGGTGAGTTGGCAGTGTAGGAGAATTATAAATACAAGTGCTTGTGGAGTAAAAGATATACAAGTATGAGGTATAGTGGGTTAGAGAGTGAGCAAAGCTCTGTAGAATTACTGTGAGTGGATATTTGTATTCAGGAAAGAATGTACTAAGCATGGAGTTGTAATTTTTCTTTTTCTTTTAGCTTAGTTACATACGTCTAGTGATATGCATGACTATGGTCTGCTCTCTGTGACACTCTGTAATGAATCAATGAATATAATGAGGTTACCTGTTATAAATAGACATGGATATCAATGGTTTTAATGCATGTTTCTCTCATATGAGTTCTCTTTCCTTTCACACTATGTATGAATGCTTTTATAATTCCTTATGTCATAATATATGTTCTTGGATTCTGTTAAAGCACTCGGTCTGAAGTGACTGCAAGGATCTAGAGGCCATTCTGAGCCCTATGGTTCTTATATGCCTTAACTTCCCTCCTAAAAACTCTTACACTAATCATAAATGATGCTTCCCACTAAACTCACATAAAAGAGAGACTCGGTACCACGTGTGCCTCGGATGAGCTCTCGGCTTCTACTTGGGTGATAGGTGGTGTGTATGGGGTTCGTTCCTTTTGTAATGGGAGTAAAAATGACTACATATTGGTTCCATTTCCAGGACCTATTTTCAAATTTGTAGTGGGATATAGCATACATCATGATCTGTGTAGTGAGGAATGACAGAGCGGTTAACATTGGAAAATGTTGAATCATGGTTCAAGAGCATGGAGGATGAATTTGCTCAGAGATTTAGCACTGGACCTGAGTTTAATACACGTAGATGGGTAGAAGAGAACCTCTACCATGATCTGTATGAGACCTTCTGTTGCTTCCCAGTAGAACTATATGAATGGCTTTCATCCTATGCGTCTAGATCAAGTTGGCATTATGGATCGCATGTGTGGACCAAAGAAGACTACCAAAGGTTGCAGGATGTAGATCTGACATGGACCCATGTTATAGATCATTGGTGGAGAGGAGTACTAACTAGTTACACTCTAGAGTACACCATTTCCACGTATTCTTGTCCGGAGGTTGCTAAGTTTGAATTTCTATGAGAACCTAGAGGAATGTTTCTACATGTTATTCCTCTAGCTATGAAGATATTGATGGTTACCATGAGTTTAGAGGCTTTCCCAATGGCTGGCTAAACCATTCTGAGTGTTGGGTAAGGGAGCTTGGGTGGAGGAAGATGGAAGATATCACAACAGAGAAGGAGAGGGAAGAGAGACGGCTCAAGTATAGTGAAGTACGTGAAAGGGAGATTTCTAGATGACGTAAAGGCTGCTAGTGTGATGGATCTATGGAGACAGACGTTGTGAGAAGGAGTTGAGATTCACGTAGAGGACGTGGAACCTAAGCAGTCTGTGCTACCCCATCTTGGAAAGCACATGAGGGAGACCCCTTTGGCTTCTGGTGAGAGTTCATCACATGGAGAAAGGAGATTCATTGGTGCATATCTGAACCCACCCAAAGTGATTGAGCCCTAGCGCTTGATTTTCCCAAAACAGAAGAAGTGTTATTGACCTAGTTGATATTAGTGGAAGAGATAGATCTATGCCTAGGAGATACAATTTTATAGTCCCTTCTTCTATGGATGCACATATTCCAATATTTAGAGGAGTCTTTGGACAAGGCACAAGTGTACAAGCTTTCGGTCTCACATCAAGAGTGGTGTGGGACAAAGTAGTGGTAGTGGGGCACTATCACGCAGACCATCGGTACAGTTCGCTGGGACCATGGGGGTGTTTGGCACAGCTCCTACATGCCCTATTGGACCCAGTGGTTCTAGTGGATCTGGTGGCTCTGGAGGTACATGACCCAGTGGACCTGGTGGATTAGGCAGTGGAGAAAACACCAAAGGGAACCAAGGCTCAGCTCGGGGATACGGACCCCAGCCACCACCTCAAGTATTCTTTGAAATGTCTCTGCAGTTACAAAATTATAGGGGCATTAAGGATGCTGCAAAACATATTCACAAGTGTGAATTACAATGGCACGCGAAGGGTATCACATCCCCAGAATGGAAGGCTAGTCATTTTTCAACCACGTTACAAGGGCATGCACATAGTTGGTATAGGAAGTATGACCCTCATCAAACGGTGGTGGACTATACTACCTTAAAGAATGCATTCTTGGTGGAGTTCCACATTCTTGAGTTCAAGAAAAGGAGCATCAGCACTTTGAAGGAGATTCAACAAGGAATGACAGAGAGTGTGCATGAGTATGATGCATGCTTTAAAACTCTCTTGTCTAAATTATCATATGATATTCATCCTTCTTAGCATGTATAGTGGTTTGTTGGAGGATTGATCACCCCTTTTAGAAGGGCCTTGTCTCATAAAACTTTTACAAACCCGTGTGAAGCATTGGAAGCTACCCCTGTGTGCCGAAGCTGTTGGTAGTATAGATACTAGCATTAGCCCATTCTTAGAGGCTCAGATTACTGCTATGGAAAAGTAGTTGGAAAAATTATCTATGAACTCAGCCCATGAGACTCGCAGTGGTTTGTGGTGCATAAATTGTGAAATAGAGGGACACGTTAAGGATAATTGCCCCGAGGAGGGCACAGATGTGTTGAAGTGGTAGATTGTGAAATTTTTCATGGGGACCATGATGCAAGCAGATGTCCCTTGCTGCAGTGCACAATCAGGAAGAATGTATCTTGTTATTACAAGATTTACACCTCTACAACCCATGATACTAAGGATTGTAGGCTCATTGATCAGATCCATGAGGCCATTGATCATGGGGTGCGCCAAACCAGTGTTGTCAGTGGTTCCAAGGATAATGATCACCATTATGAGGAGTGCACAGAAGGAGGCATGTGTGGAAGAGGTTTTAAAGGAGGATTTTTGGTCAAGGTAACCGCAGAGGAGGAAGGAGTGAGTTCCCATGCGGAACCTATTTCAATTGTGGATCTGAGAACATTATAAACGTGAGTGTGTGGATCCGTCATTGCAGTGCTCATGGTGTGGAAAGAAGCATAAGTATGAGGATTTCCTGGAATTTTTTTAGCATATGAATTAGCAAAGACTGAAAGGACAAGGGCACTTTCATGAATGGTCAAGCATCAAGAATGTAGACATACATTGGATGCCTTGGGTAACATGAGATGAAGGTTTGGAACATATCTTGGTAACAACAAGGGTAGAAACCACACGTGTGAGAGAGGTGCCAAGACGTAAAACCCTGGTTTCAAGAGAGGAGGTTGTTCATGGAAAGTATCTAGACCCTACACATTAAAAGGAGATATATCTAGACATCATGGATGTTATTTGGAGCCTACAAGGGGAGATCCAGTGTCAAAGGAGAAACCTAGGAGGGAGGAATAAGTAAGGAGAGTCAAGGCGTAAAAGGATGACTAGGATGAGGTCAAGGAGGTGTGTAAAATGCTAAGGTAGGAGAATATCATTCCCTTGCTAGGATCCTAGTTGAGAGAGAAGGTACCACGTGCCAAAGAAGAGTGCAAGAGATAGGTCTTACACATGAACCTTCCCCCTCACAGCCTCGAATATGACAAGGATATTACATTGAATGTAGTTGTAGATGGGTGGTTCATCAAAGCCAATATTCTCATTGACACAGGCACAAAGGTTAATGTTTTGACTTTGGATGCATGGCATCAGATGGGAAGACCTACATTATAGTCATCTTTGAATGTGTTGTATATGGAAAACAAGACTAAGGCAATTCCCATCGGTGTCTTGAAGGATGTAGCTATTACTATCCAGGGAGCCAAGTTTACTGGGGACTTTGATTTCTTGACGCTCGCTGAGGCGGACAATTTCCCAAAGACTACTTGGGCACCCTTAATGTTACAAGAACAATGTGGATCTTTGGTTTAATAAAGGGTACATCAGCTTCGAGAAGAATGAGGAATGGGTCATTATACCCTTGGCTGATGGGAAGTTGACACCATATATTGAACCATTGGGAGAGGAAGTTTTGGACAAGATTTATGTGCGCTCAATTAGAGACCCTGAGATGATACACCCTACTAACGAGGTTATCCATTTTAAAGATGCTCAGTTAGTAAGTGATACCACCAGTCTGGCATGTGACAATTGGGTGCGTGGAACTTATGAATTAATGGGACGGTAGTTGAGAGGGTCGATGACCAAGGTGACTAAGGCGCGCATGGTTAGGCACCTTGGAGGAAAAAAAATGCCCAAGTATTCAGGAGGAGCCTTCCCTGAGATATTTCTACATGAGATGGAAGCTCATTGGAAGGATGAGAAGGAACAGAGGGAGATGTTATGTCTTGCTTAGCATAGTAGCTCGGTGGTGGGCCATGCATCAAGAGAGACTTTTAGAGTGGCATGAGGTAAGAATTACTCTCTTTGTCAAGTTTTCTAGGAGAAATGTACCCACCATCATCAAGGAGTACAATGGGAAGGATCCCACCTCTTTCCATATCCGAAGTATGAACGGGTGCGGAGAAGGCACAGTTTTTCCACCATCCCTCGGGTGCATAAGTTATTATTCTACACTACGGGGTTGCATGCGTGCACAAGTACATTCATTCGAGACATGCCACCGAAAAGGAATTAGCAAGATCTCACGGCTAATCTTATCCAAACCTTTAAATATCAGAGTACCAAGCCATTGGTTGATAAGGCCTTGCAGGGTATCAAGTGCCTTACCATGGGGGATAGTGCCAGAATAGAAGATAGGTTGTTGGAATTACTAGGAGAACCAGGATTGGAAGCATGTTTTGAAGAAGAAGAGGAAGTGAGAATAGTTACGACTTGAGCACGCATGTTTGGAAAAAGAGAAGGGAAAGTTGGTATATGTGATTGATGGAGAGGAATCGGAAAGCTTAGATGTTAGCCATTCTGTAGGGATGCGCAAGGTAGTGGATAGTGTAGATGCTCATGCGCGTGCCTACCATGAGCCTTTAAAGACAAAGAAAGTTAACATCGGTTCAGAAGAAGAACCTAAGGAAGCTATTATTGGGGATTACTAGATAGAGAAGGAAGTATCAAAGATCATTGATCTATTGTGTGAATTTGAGGATTTATTCTGTGCGGGTATCATGAGCTCAAAGGAATTCACCATTCCTTGGGGGAGATGAAGATAAAACTAAAGGATGGTGCACGCCAGTTAGGAAAAGGCCCTACTGGATGAATCCTAACTTGCGCGTGAAATTCAAGGAGGAGATAGACAAAATGATAGCTTCTAGGATCATTGAGGTAGTGGAATAATTGGAGTGGATAAGTCTGATGGTAATTAGCATCAAGAAGGATGGCTGGATTAGGATCTATGTGGATTATAGGGAATTGAACGCAGTTTGTGTCATTGATCCATTTCCGACCTCCTTCACTAAAGAAATTTTTGAAGGATTCACTGGGCAAGAAATCTATTCCTTTATGGATGGATTTTTAGGGAACCAACAAGTTCAGATTACAAAGGAATACCAGGAGAAGACAACTTTCACCACCGAGTGGGGAAGTTTTGCATATACATCATGCCCTTTGGGTTGAATAATGCACCAGCTATCTTTTCGTGCATAGTGGTGCAAGGATTCCAAGAATTCATCCATAAGTTTCTCCAGGTCTATTTGGATGATCTGGATAGTATATGGTCTAGTTAAAGACCATTGTGAGAATTTGAGGTTAATGTTTGAGAGGTGTAGGTAGTTAAGGATATCCCTCAACATTAAGAAATGTGTGTTTACTACACCCTTTAGGGATTTATTGGGGCATATCATATGTAAGGAGGGCTTGTTGGTAGATCCCGCTAAGGTTGCAATTATTGTGGGGTTAAGGGAGCCAACTATCCGAGAGCAATGTAGGGATTCCTTAGGCATATGGGCTATTATAGAAAGTTCATTAAGGGATATGCCAAGATCGCCACACCTTTAGAGGAGCTAATTAGACATAAAAGTGCCTTCCATTGGGAAGAGGCACAGCAGAGGGCATTTGATACATTAAAAGATAGGCTTATCACCGTGCCTATTTTACGGTTTCCCTCTTGGGACAAGCCCTTTCATGTTCATGTAGATGCCTCAAGGACCGCCATTAGAGTAGTGCTTACAGCCAGGTGAGGGGATTGTTGATCATCCTCTCTATTTTACAAGTAGGAAGCTAACACCAGCAGAGGAGAATTATACCAAAATCAAGCGCAAGGCATTTTTAATGATCTACGCACTCTTCAATTTTAGAAAAGATTCTGCTAGCAACATCCTTTGTATTTTAAACCAACCACATGGCATTGAAGTATTTAGTGAACAAGCATGTTCTACAAGGATGCATATGTTGATGGGTGTTGTTGTTTCAAGAGTTTGAATTCACCATTGTAGTGAAGCCTAGAAAAAGCAACTATGGGCTTGATCATCTGTCAAGAATTGATTTAGGGAGGACGACGTAGTATTGAGGAAACAATGCCGATGCGCAACTATTTAGATTACAAGACGAACCCTCAAATTTGGAAGAGATTGCAATATTTTTAAAGGCATGGTGCCGGATGGAATGAAGACATTGGAAAAGAATCGGGTTGACCATACGCATCACACCCTACATGTTAATCGTGGAGACTTTTACAAGTTGGGACGTGATGAATTTTTACGCAGATGTGTCTTGGAGCATGAGCACCTGGCCATCATGGAGGAAGCACACGGAGGAATTGTGGGTGGGCATTATGCAGGTGATGCCACTATGCACAAGATATTAATGGCAGGTTTTCAGTGGGAAACCTTGTACAAAGATTGTAGAGACTATTGTAAAGCCTATGACCATTGTCAGCACATCTTCAAACCAGGAAGGAGAGATGAGATTCCTTTGCACCCTATTCCTAGTGCGAAGCCTTTTGAAAAGTGGGTGATATACTTTGTAGGACCTATTGCACTAGCAGCACGTAGGACTAGGTCACGTTATGTCATCACTTGCACGGATTATCTCACAAGGTGGGTAGAGGCAGCCCCAACTAAAGATTGCATGGTAGCAACAGTAGCGAGGTTCTTTTGGAAAAACATTATCATGAGGTATGGATACCCTTTGAGTCTGGCCAGTGATAGGGGTACGCATTTCTTGAATGAGACCGTGAGGATCCTATTATCTGAATTCATGGTGACTCATCACAAAACTATGCCCTATCACCCAAAAGCAAATGGGACCGCAGAAGCACTCAACAATATACTGAGTCATACCTTGACCAAAACTTGTGATGTCAGAAGACAAGATTGGGATGAGAAAGTATCGGCAGTATTATGGGCTTACAGGACAATGTATAAAAGGATAAATAAATCCACACCATTTTAATTGGTGTTTGGCGTGGAAGCTATTTTTCCGATTGAATTTATGTTTCCTTCTCTACGAATAGCGCGCACAAGAGGGTTAGCCGATGAACAAGTGCTGGAAGAGAGGATTGATGAGTTAATGAAACTAGATGAGAGATGATCACTCGCCCGATGGAGCCAAACAACAGAGAAAGCAAAGAAAAAGGCTTGGCATGATCACCACATTAGAAACAAGAAGTTTGAGGTTGGACAGATGGTGTTACAATATGATTCCAAGTTTCTATGCCATCCAGGAAAGTTGAAAGTCCATTGGTTGGGTCCTTACACAATCTTGTACATCCTTGATTTAGGTGTGTGCCAGTTACAAGCGCTGGATGGGATGAAATTTCTGGACACTTCAATGGGAGTAGGTTGAAGCCCTACTATAAATAATTCTTCTGGATGTTTGTAAATAAGGTAGTTTTTCCAGATAGTTTAGAAGTTTCCTTTATGCATTTTCCCTTTCTTGTGTTTCCCTTTCGCGTTATTTTTTTGTTTTGCACCTTGGGCACTAGTAACCTTATTGCTATTTTTGGAGAATTTGTGAGTGCACAGAGGACCATGCATCACTTTAAGTGTGGGGTGGAAGAGAGAGAATAAGCACGTGATTTAAGTGCTAAGGAAGTGTTGAAAAGCCTTATTGAGTAGCCGAGGTTGAAAGAGGTATATAAAGAGGAGATAAAAGAATGGTTAGTGCCAGGGTAAAGCTACTTGTAGATCCCATGTACTAAGGAGGAGAAAGTGCATTTGAAAGCAACATGAGGTAGGTGAGAGCAAGGATCAAGATAGAAGAAGTGCCTTCGGCATGGGTTATGCGTGTGTAATATTCTCCTATCCAATTTGGTGGTTACCCGCCAAAAGGTTGGAGGATTTTTCACGCAAGTTGGGCACATGAGTAAAGGCACTAAAGATGGGATTTGTTTGAAAAGCCACATTAAATGAATAAAGTATGGTGGTAGGTGAGGTAGCATTTAATGTTTAGAAAATATAAAACTATAAGTAAAGGGTCAGGGAACTCTCATTTTTACTTTACAAAATAGAGAAGCTCGATATATAAGTGAGTTCCATAAACTAGGGCTTTCAGATTCAATCGAGTGAAGGAAGATCTGTGAGATTGAAGTAGCTAGTTTGAGTTTGCATGAACCAGAAGGGGTTACATGGGCATGGAAAGAGTGAAGAGGCGTTGTCTTGTGAAGATTTTCATCCTAGTTAGGGTTTGAAAAACTAGGGCACGGGTTCAGAAGGGTTGTATCACGATTTAAGATCGGAGGATTGGAAGAAGTAAGATAGAGTAACAAGGAGAGAATAGGAGTGATAAAAATACCTCGACCATGGCACCCAAGAAAGGAAAGGGAAAAGCCAAGGCTAAACAACTAGAACCCATGGTAGACACAAATGAAGAATGGTATGCAGAGATGTAATACCCAGATGGGGTGATGATGGGGAAGGAATGGGAATCCCACTTAAGAAGTGTACCTATTAGTGACTATAATCACCACATGAACACAATAGAAAAGGAAATGGCATTGGAATTAGTACACCCCACCAAAAATGAACACCTAAGGGTTTTCCTATATATGATGATGACGTTAAGGTTAAAATGGAGAAGGCAAGGCTATTACAACTCTATGAGTTGTCTTATTATGAAAGCCGAGTGCACGTATCAGTGGTTAATGTCATAGGTGCATGAAGATTACTTCCACTTTACAGGGCACAAGATGCACGTGACTCCCCAACTGATCTCATAATTTACAGGCCTCATATGTGAGGGAGATAGCTTGGAAGATGACCTTGGTGACAAGGAGGCTATTCAAGAGACCATCACCGAGTATGCCTACAAGAAAGGGTCACGGTACTATGACATTTTAGACATCAAGGACCCCATAATGAAAATGGATGTACATTTGGTGACTAAGCTGAATGGCCAGGAGAGGTGGATGCAAGTCAACAAACCTTGGCTACATGTCTACAGGAAGATTGCAGAGGGAACCATATACAACCTATCCATGTACATCGCACAGGAAATTGTCAAATACATGAAGGAAGGGCACATGATCCTCTTTGGAAACATATTTCTCACCATTTTATTCACGGAGATTGGGGTGCTTGACACCGAACAAATTTGTATGGGAGTACCCCACGAGGATCCTTCACCCGTGAAGAGGTTCGAAAAATATGCCTGTGATACAATGATAGAACCCTATAAGGCGAGGCTAGAGAAATGGTACACGCACCTAAGGAATGTGTTTAGGGTAGAGTGGAGAATCCCTGAACAACACCTAGCGTCCACTGAGAGGGAAGCCAAATTCATGGTTTATCAACACTATTTCCTGGGTAGATTCAAGTTGATAGACGAATCATGGAGCCCTTGATGCAAGCTTCCCTTCGTGTTCACTACTCAGTACTTCCAAGTAGGGGTGAACAGATTTAAGGAGTCAAAGAACCTAAGGCTAGAGTTGGGTAGTCTGGACCGGAAACATAGGGAGATGAGGAAGAAGTTGAATTACCTGGTGGCAAGCACACGTACATGGAAAAGTACGTGTCACACGAGATTTAAATGATAAGGTCGATGATGCTACCCATCACGGGGGATCCACGACGTGCATGTACTTATATATAAGACCAAAGTTCAAGAAGGGCATGTACCTGGAGAATGAAGTCTCCATACCTAAGGATCCCTTGGAGAGAAAGAAGCCCACGCCTAAGAAGAGGGGAAGAGAGGAGAAAGCACCAAGTGTGCCAACTACTGAGATAGTGAGCATACCATCCATGAGTGCTAACCCAAGAACTTACATATGGAGAAAGAATTCATCATGACCTAGTCCTAACCCTAAACTAACCTAATTAAGACCTATAACTTAGTCTACATCCACACCCATGACTAATGACTCCTTACTCGCACCCAAAACCGACCTTGTAGTTACTTGACCAAGCCCGCAACAAATCCCTCGGGAGAAAAGGAGGGAAAGTTGGCTATTTTACTAAAAATAGCCCACTTTGACCTGACCGATACCGGTTCCTACTCGACCGCCGTCGGTTACGTAACCGCCATCGGTTCCCTGTAAATGGGCTCCCCTAACCAGAAACAAAGGTCGAAGGATTTTTGATCAATCGGGATCATCAGAAGCGATCGGGAGAATCTGGATTTTACTTGGCGAGCTAGAGACAAGTGAAGAAACAAGAAGAGTTTGCAGAGAAGGAGATCAAGCCCAAGACTGCAACTGAATAACCAGAGCCCTGTGATACTCAGCTGATCATCGGGAGGGAAGATATCTCATTTTCTGATTGTCAGGCCATCCTACCTGAGTTCTGCCTTTGTCATCACAGTTCTTGGACCTGCATCCTCGTCAATAACCAGTAAGTTGTACCTTGTATGTCCTCTTTAATAACATTTCTTAGGCTTTTGAATCACAGCCGTCATAAATCTATTCCTAGATCTACTACCCAGCAACACATTACATCTAACTATCATTCCTCTACCCTCTCATCACCCCGTTACCTAATCCCACTCATTTATTAGCCTTACAAACAACACAACCACCCTACAACCGACCCTCACCAAAAGTCCCTAAAACATAGCCCCTACCGATATCGGTTAGTAGAAACGGTATCGGTTATCGTGACTCAAAACCAAAAACCAGCCTTTCCCCCTACTTGTTTCAACGAGGCAATTAAATTGTTATTTTACAATCTTTTGTGTTAGTTCATAATAGCAGGGGAACTGACCACCTTCGAAAGGAAGTTTTATACTTCCTGGGCCCAAGGCAGTTCCCTCATTTATTGTCTAATCAAAATCTTGTGGTCTTGTATTCTTATTTGCAGGTAGTCCTTCCAAGACAAAAAGGAGTTCTTCGCAATCAACCTGATCTCTCTCTACGGTACGCGCACACCATCTCGACATTCAACAGGTATTCCTCCTAGCCCTAACCCTTATCTGTTTCTAAAAGGAATGAAAGGATAGAAGCAACTCTATTCCCAAAAGTTGAAACATTCCGCGTGAAACATTTTGGCACGCCCGGTGGGACCCATTTGGGTTTCTTTCTTTCTTGCTTGCTTTCATATAGGGAGCATACTTGCTGTTTTCTTCTTCTAAAGATATTCACAAGGTATTTTGTTATTTTGGTAAAAGAACTTGCTTTGCTTTTACATCTTTGCATTAGTGAAAGTCATCTCTTTTGCTTCATCGAATATCATTTTCGATTTGGGTTTAAAACACGTGCATCACATTCTTGCTTGTTGTTTTCAATTCTAGTGAACATAGATTAAGTAACAGGTCGTACACGTGGGGGTGATATCCATGGTATTGACAAGAAATTAATCTTACTTTCACTGCACAACACATACCGAATCACTTCACAATTAACACAACAGCTCAAACATCCCCCTTTTTTCCGCGGTATTCCTCCGCCCGATTGAGGTAACCTTATAAGCCAAAACAAACTTGACATTTCCCCTAAGTCTTTTGTTTAGGATTCTGACATCATTCTACGTCTAAAGGCATAAGCCCACGATAATTAAAATTAACCCTAGGGTTAGTCTCTGGATTTGCGTGTGCATCTTGCTTGTTTTCAGTTCTGTTTTCTCTGTTATACACTGTCTCTGTCATCACCTTAGAACAAATTGATAAATGTACTAAGCATTGTTAAAGATCAAATCAGCAGCTTCTTATATTTTCTTATACCAGTCTTATTACACCGACATCGGTTAACTGACCGACGTCGGCTATAGTCTGACCGACGTCGGTTATTAGACCGATATCGGTTACTGTCTTTTACAGTTCCTGACAAACCAGCAACCTACCAATTTCACCATTCTGAGGTTGTTTCTATTCCTGATAGATTGAAGCCCTACTGTGTACTCTTGTCCATGGTTGTTATCACTCGAAAGCAAGCCGCCGCCATGGTTTCACATGCCTGCTCTGTGCCTTTGCCTGAATCACCCCCTTCACATTCTATAGGGAACCCTACGGACACCAGTGAAATCCCCAAAATTCCTGTAGGAGATAAGGAATTTGCCAAATTTCTGGATGCTAATCCTAGCACCGTACAATACTATTTGTCTCATGCCCCTGACCGTACGCCCGATGGTCAACTCCTTGTTGGCATGCCTATTAGTATAGCTGCTCATCTAGCTCCCACTCCACCTGATAACACCGCCTTGCTTTCTGCATCTTTAGCCCCGTCTCCCAATCCGACGGCTTCAGAGGTTCATACGACACAGATTGGCTTTCCTTTGGTTAATCTTGGACCCCACATATCATTACCGCCGACTGCTCCTACCTCATCTCTCTTGCAGACTGCTCCGTTCATGACTTGCTCTCTGCCACCTATCCACACGAGCTTTCCTTCTCAAGCTCCGCCTACCTTTTCATTCCCATACACGTATCCAGTGACCTCAACATCTTATATAGGACATCCCTATTCGGTCGCCTCAACATATTCATCCTCCATACCTTATCAACACTTAACCCCACCATTGTCTAGCGGAGGCCCTTGGCCCAATTTGCCTCCGTTTACCACAACCGCACCATCATCTCATCCAACCACGGATTTCATCAAACAAATGATGGACAAAATGCAAAATCTGGAGGCTTCTGTTTCGGGAAGTCGTAGCGCCTTGACATACGAGCAAGTTTGTCGGGAGCCTATTCACCCTTCTGTCCCCCTTCATTCATATCCTCCTCAATGGGAATTGCTGAAATTTACTCGTTTTAATAGTAAAGAGGATCCTCAACAACACTTGCGATCATTTAGACATGCTTGTTATTTGATTGCTCATGATGATGCCTTGCTACTCCGCACCTTTCCCATGTCCTTATCAGGACCCGCCTTGGAGTGGTACAGTGCTTTAACCCAGCACTCAATCTTCTCTTTTAACCAACTAGCCCAATCTTTCTTGGATCATTTCTCCATTAACATTGCCAAGAAAGTATCTATCACCGACCTCTATGCCATCCGACAATTTGAAGACGAATCTATCGCAGATTTCGTTGGACGATGGCGGGGCCTTATCAACCAACTTACATATGCCTTGCCTCAGGCTGAACTTATCAAACTTTTTACGTGGGCATGCGCTAAGCACATCTCTCCTACCCTTCAAATTCAAACTTTCCACACATTTGATGAGGCCTTTACCATGGCTCGGAAACTAGAAATTCGAGCCTTAGAAGAAGAGAAATTGCGGTTGCGCAACAAAAACCCCAATTTCGAACTCCAGATTCCACCAATAAACCAAACACCACCACTCCTCACACATCCACTTCTTCGAAATCAAAAGGAGCTGTCCACGCGGTGATGGTCAAATCTCAAGCACCGTCTAATACCCCACCAAAAACCACCTATAAATATAAAGCCGAGCCCATCAATTACACTCCCTTGGGAGAAACTTATGGTGTCATCTTGGAAAAATTGCTCAAAGCCGGAGCTATCACCTTGCCTCCTGTTAAACCTCACTCCGGGTTTGACTCCACCCGCGCTATACCTTCCTGGTACAAAGAAAATGACTTCTGTAACTTTCACCGCGTAAAAGGACATAGTCATGAAAACTGCAAGATGTTGAAAAACATAGTGCAGGAAATGGTTGATGCAGGGGATATAACCCTCGATAATCCTAATGCCCCTGCTAACCGAAATTTGAAAATCTTCAACAAACCATTCCCGAATCACTCTTCTAACAGTAACATAAACCAAGATATCTTAGCCGAGGAGAGTGTTCATGAGATCCATGCAGTCTTCGACTCCCAGCCAAAAGCCTCTATCGAGAAAATTTTGAATCAAGCTTCTTCACTGACACAGGGGCCCGAACCTCCTTCACCCCCATCAAGACAAGGTGAAATCATTCCTTTACCCATACAGGAGTTAACCCAGAGTTCTCTTCTCATAGATGAGTCTTCTTACACCACATCCCTACAAGACTGCGAACGGATGTTATCTAACTTATCTATTTCCCAAACGTCTCCTTCTACCACTCTTGCTGCACAAGAGGAGGGCTCGCCACTCCTTTTGTCATCCTTAGATGAGAAACCTCTTGCACCGACATCACCAAATTCTTTAACCATGACGGATCCTCTCAAACATGCCCTCCTACCTATTAGTTCTTCATCGCCTAAATCTTTTCAGTGACCGGTTGACCTCTTAACACCTATTGATACAGTGCCTCATCTACCCCCTGTATCACACCCACAGTGGACCGGAATCACAACCCACCTTTCTTCCATACAAGAGTTCCAATTCACACCTGAAGACTGTCATTCTCCAGAAGATAGACGAGTCCTATGGGAACGTTTGAGTACCCCCTATTCTACTCAAATGCAGATGACCGATCCAGACACCTCTACCATATACCCGAAGTGTTTACAGAAACTCAAAATGCCTATGTCCTCATCTCCACCCCCCGCATCTCTACCAAGTATCTCATCCACCTCTATTAGCCTAACCAAATCTTCCCCTACACTTGGGACCTCACCAATACCCAGTCTAACACACCCACCTAAGCGACTAGATTTATCCAAAAATAAAGCCGCCCCTCCACTTAGGAGACAAACTCAATCTGTGCCTCTATCACAATTAAAACCATCATCGTCACACCTACCTTCCATATTGGGACCTCATCCCTCCACCTTGCATCAATATATCATACCTCCTGCGTTTTCTTTAAAATGACCTACGCCTTCTACACACATACAGAGATCTAAGGGTATATCAACACTGTCACCCCACGTATCCTGTCCACCCATCAACCCTAAACAAATTTCATCATCAAAGGACTTGTTTTCCGTCACTCCTCTTTTTGCCGCCATTGTTTCCGGATACCACGTTATCTGGAGCCTCATCATCTAACCAGCTAAACGTAGCTCCTGCACCAAAGAAACCACGTTTAGTTAAAACCACGTATCAATACCCCTTGGCTAAACCACCACCCGTACGAACCAACCATACCCAAACATTACCAAAACCCACCCAATCAATACCTTCATCTTCCTCCGATTTTGACCCACTCAAAGGATCTTACGCCAAAATCCTTGCTATGTTGGTGGAGAATGCGACCATTTCTCTACCCCCACTTAGACCTTATGACCCGTCTAAACCTCGACCTATAGGTTATGATGAGTCTAAAATCTGCGCTTACCACCGCACACCAGGACATGATGTAGAGGGATGCAAAGCTTTAAAAGCCATCCTTCGTCAGACACCTCTCTCAGATAGAAGGGTTAAGAAAGACAACTTACGAAGGGAGAGACCTTTAGCTTCAATCTCCTCTCCTATACCACCTGTCCCCGCCTCACCAATATCTATCGTTATTACAACCCCACCTCTCGAAGACCATGATTTATCCCGACCATCTTCCTCCTCTCATGTTCACGAGATCAATATGATTAGTGTTGCTACTCGAGCGCAGAAAAACAACGAGAAAGTGAAAGAAAGCATACCTGCGTCCTCTCTTTCTCCGTCCACCATCCCGATCGCACCACCACCTAAAGTGGTTATTCGTGGACCTACCTACCCCGTCTCTAATGGAGTTGCCCACCGAGCCATGATCAAACAGCTTCACCAATCACCTGTAAAAATGACACTATATGATCTCATTCAGACTTCTGAATCTCATCGACAAGCTCTCGTTGAAATCCTTCAAGGGATCGAGGTCTTACCTAATGAAACCCTGCCTGTTACCTCCATTCTAACACCCAATCACGTTGCTTCCCTCACCAAACAACCTACCGCCCCCACTTACCTGCTCTCGCAACAACAACTCTGCTGCTTATCGGTTTCTCTCGAAGACGAAATTGTTGACTTTGGTACAGAAGATCCTGACCCGGCTCTTTTCATCTCAGCTTACGTCCGGGACATTCGGGTACGTCGTGTTATGATCGATGGGGGTGCTAGCCTAAACATCATCTCTTCAAAAGCCTTCCAACAAATGAATATCCCTTCTAGCTACATGTGTGCCAACCCCATCATGTTGCGGTCATTCAATGATGCTATTACCTCTACCTTAGGCACCGTGATCCTTAACATTCGTGTAGGACCACGTACTTTACCCGAACTCTTCTATGTCCTTGAGGGAGAGTTCCAATACAATATGTTGTTAGGCCGCCCTTGGATCCGGGCTATGGGATGCGTTCCCTCAACCTTACATAGATGCATAAAATTTGAGTACGAGGGGAAGTCCTACACCGTAAAAGCTGATCCTCCCCCCTTCAAAACCTGCAATATGTTATATCGCCCTAATGATGTGCTTGTACCAATCAAGACACCCATTCATCCAACCCAACCATCCACTTCAACCACACCTCTACCATTCACTTCAACAGCACCTACACCTTCAACCCATGAAACCACCGTCGTAAAAACCACTTCCCTTCCCGCAGCTAACATCCCAACCGCAGACCCCTTAGTAGATGTTTTTCAACGCCTTACGCTGGGGGAGTATCACCTATATAACGTTAGTTCTTTCCATACCCCACAGGAGTACGGACAGTACATGCACATCCTACCTATGACCGTCGTGTGGGGGAAGTAATCCCCTACGGACCACCTCATTGCCGCACCAACCTAACATATGGGGGTGTCGACGCATCTTCCGTTACCCCTGAACCTCCTCTTAATGTGGTTCCTTTCCAATCTGATTTTCAATACCTGACAAATCATCGTTTCGCCCTCACCTTCTTGACTCGCTGTGCTTGGAAAGGCTTTGGTTTTGGTCTTTATGAACAAGGCCGACATACAATCATTCCCGTAACTACACGCAAGCACAATGATCGTAGTGGTCTCGGATTTCCGGGAACACTTACACCGAAGGAACCTCGTGTCAGTTGTCTCCTGGAAGATGACGACGTCACCCCTACCGAACCATCATCACCCATTTTGCCATCATCACCCACAGAGTCGATAGATCCTGAATCTATCCCTCCTAACTTTTTTTTTTCATAAATGCTATCTTCCTAGGTCCTCTCACTTATCAACGCGATAATGAGGACCCCTCTTCTATCCCCCTTCTGTATCCAGACATGATTGAAGAGGACTCACCTTCAATTAATGTCGTTGAGTGCCAGGATGATGACTCCATCCTCACTTATCTTGGCGCGGATGACTCTTATATTCAACGCGCCTTACCATCTGAAACTCAAACCATGTTGAACGAGTCTACTATAGAAATCAACATCCACACAGAGGAGGATCCTCACATTGTGAAGATCGGACAATCCCTTAACGCATCAGAACAAGTCACCTTTACTACCTTTCTCCGTGCTCGCAACCAAGCTTTCGCTTGGTCCTACGCTGACATGCCAGGAATTGATCCTGACATTGTTGTCCATAACATTACCCTGAAACCCGATTCCAAGCCAATTAAACAGAAACTGAGAAAAATGCATCCACGCATTGCCCTCTTGGTCAAAGAAGAGCTTCAACGACTCCTTTCTGTTTCCTTCATCCTGCCTATTGACTATCCTCAATGGATTTCTAACATCGTACCTGTCACTAAAGCGATGGGGGACTTCGGATATGCATGGATTTCGAGATCTTAACCTCGCTTGCCCTAAGGATGACTTCCCCCTACCTAGTATTGACCAACTTGTTGATCTCACTGCAGGCCATGAGATGCTCTCTCTCATGGATGGCTTTTCAGGATACAACCAAATTTTGGTTGCCCCTGCCGATCAACATAAAACTACCTTCATAACTCCTTGGGGAACCTTCTGTTATCGTGTAATGCCATTTGGCCTTAAGAATGCTGGTGCAACCTATCAGCGGGCTATGACCTACATTTTTCATGACATTATGCACACTATCCTTGAGGATTACGTCGATGATCTTCTTGGCAAATCTAAACATCGCAGTAAACATCTCGATGTTTTAACCATTATTTTTGATCACCTGTTACAATATTTTGTCCGTCTTCAACCAAAGAAATGTGTCTTTGGTGTCCTTTCGGGAAAACTTCTTGGTTTTATCGTCTCTTTGCGTGGCATTGAGGTCGACCCATCTAAAGTCAAAGCTATCCTAGAAATGCCCCCACCTACTAACCTCAAACAATTGCGTAGTTTACAAGGTAAGCTCCAATCTATCCGGCGTTTCATCTCCCAACTCTCGGATCGATGTCAACCTTTCCATCACCTCCTTAAAAAGGATGTTGCCTTTCAATGGAGCGAAGAGTGCCACCAAGCCTTTGAAACTCTCAAAGCTTATCTCTTGCAGCCACCCGTGCTTATCCCACCTCAGGACGATCGCCCCTTCTACCTTTACCTTTCCGCCACCGACCACGTTGTAGGGGCCATGCTTGCACATCGTGACTCGAGAATCGAGAACAAGCCGTTTATTATATAAGTCGTACTTTGGTGGACTATGAGACTAGGTATACACATGTAGAAAAGTTGTGCCTAGCCCTATCATTCGTGGCCACCAAACTCCGACACTACCTCCTGAATCACAAAACTTTCGTCATCACCAACACGGACCCCATCCATTATATGTATGCCAAACCTCATCTAAACCAACGCATCGCCCGATGGCTTATGCTCCTTGCTGACCTCGACCTCGAATTTATACACCAGAAGTCAATCAAAGGACAAACCATTGCCGATCAACTCGCGGAAGCCCCTATACCTGGGGTGCAATTTACTAATTTTAATTTCCCTGACGAACTCATCGCTACTCTTTCCCTCAGGGAGGAGTCGTATCCAATGACCCTCTTCTTCGATGGATCCAAATGCCAGCGCGGCGGAGGAGCCGGCGTTGTTCTCATTCCTCTCGCTGAGCCTATGCCTCTTTCATTCCGACTCGATTTCCCCTGCACTAATAATATAGCGGAATACGAGGCCCTTGTTTTGGGTCTCCAGGTTGCGTTACACTTAGGTGTCAAATCTATCAATATTTTCGGTGACTCTCAATTGGTAGTCAATCAAGTTATGGGCATCTACCAATGCAAAAATGAGGAACTTCAAAAGTACAAACATTACGTGGATTCACTTCTAACCTTATTTACTCATTATTCTATCCAAACCATTCCCCGCTCCACTAACAAATTTGTGGATACTATGGCTTGCTTAGCCTCACAAATTCCAGCTTCATCAACTGACTCTGACATTTTCATCTTGGTCCAACAACTCTTTGCCCCATCTTACTCAGCCCGGTTGTTTGTATGATAAATAATGTGTCTGCTAATTCGCAGGATACCTGGTATCACCAATTTCACGACTACCTTACAACCTCCGTTCTCCCATCTGACCTTACAAGTACCGGCAAACGCGCTTTTCTTAAACGTGTTTCTCGTTATGTCATTATGGGGGGACTCCTTTATAAACGTGGCTTTGATGGCATCCTCCTTCGATGTCTAACCGGCCCGGAGGTCACCTATACCATCCAACAGGTTCATGACGGTATTTGTGGTGGACATTTTAGCGGCCTTGCCGTGGCCAAACGAATCCTTCGCCTAGGTTATTATTGGCCTACTCTCAATAACGAATGCTACTGAATATGTTAAGCGTTGTGTTATGTGTCAACAACATGCCAACCTTCAACATACTCCTAGCCATCCGCTACAGGTCGCACGAGATCTTTGGCCTTTCTCACAATGGGGTTTAGACCTTATTGGTGAGATTCATCCGCCCTCTTCACAACGTCACCGATGGATAATCACAGCAACCGAATATTACACAAAATGGGTGGAGGCTATTCCGCTCATTTCAACTAAAAAAGAAAAAATTGTAGAGTTCATTAATCATCACATTATCTGTCGTTTTGGTGTTCCTCATCGCCTGATAACAGATAATGGAAAATCTTTCAAAAATAAGTTGTTGCAAGACCTTTGTGACAACTTTGGTATCAAACTTAGTTTCTCATCACCCTATTATCCACAAGCGAATGGACAAGCCGAAGCTTCTAATAAAACCCTAACCAAAATCCTTATGAAAGTTGTCAATGAGTCCGGAAGAAATTGGCATGATCACATCCCCTTTGCCCTTTGGGCTTATCGTACTAGCATTCGTACCTCCACTAATGCCACACCTTTTTCTTTGGTATATGGTACCGAGGCTGTCTTGCCTCTCGAAATACAAATACCCTCCCTCAGAATATCTCTTCAGGATATTCTCACCAACGATGATTTCCGCCAAGAGCGGTTAGCCCAATTGGAGCTTCTTGACGAGCGTCGTCTTACAGCTCTTGATCACCTTCAAATCTATCAAAAACGCATCAAGCGTGCTTATGATAAGTGACTTCATGAGCGTACCTTTAAGGTTGGTGATCTTGTCCTCAAAGAGAATCAACATGTAACCAAACTAGAAAAGAGAAAACGTGGAAAATTTGCTCCCAATTGGATTGGGCCTTACATAATCACTCATACTTATGGATCAGGCACTTATCGTTTAGCTTCGCTTAATGGTAAACCTGAGCCTGAACCCCTTAATGCCTTGCATCTTCGACCATTCTACTGTTGAATTTAGTGTTATATCACTTCTTATCTACCTACCGCTCGTCCCTTGAGCTCATTTACCACTACATACACTTTGTTTCCTACATCTCAAAATAAAATCAAGCTCACATAGTTTGATTCTCACCTCCCCTTAAAGATGCCTTCCCTTTTTAGTCTAAGTCCATGACTTCAAAGTATTAAAATGACACATTCTTAATTATATGCTTATGGGATTTTCTTGAGTCAAACTTCCTACCAAACTAGATGCTTTACGCCAAACGGACATCTGGCTCTCTAAATTATATATAGACTGCTCCCTCGAAGGACAGCTATATGCCAAACTATTGCTGCTATTATATATAGACTGCTCCCCCGAAGGACAGCTATGCACTAAAACCGCATCTGCTACTATAAATAGACTGCTCCCTTGAAGGACAGCTATACACAGTCAGCCTTTATCAGAAGCTTCTCGCATTGATCAGCTTCGTGAAGACCTCAAGAATAATACAATCAATATCCCTTGTAGACTTCCCGCGTCGATCAGTCTATATTCAGTAAAATAAAAGCCGCATTCAAAAGAACTTTGAAGTCATGGACTTGTCTATTTAGGTTAGGTTCTCTTTCGTCAGAACACTCACTTTATAACAAGTTCTCCGTGCCTCAGCTATACCATCCACCTCACCTCACCATTTGTTAAAACAACACAACTCAAGGGACGTGACGTACACCCGATATATTGTGATCATACAACTCTTTTCACCTATTGACTTCTCATCTATGCACGGTACCTAGGAGTTCAAGCTCATTCTACATTAATATGTGGTTTGTTTAGCTCTTCTCAACCACGGGACAGCTTTTTCCTCTTTGACTCACATCTAGGATTATGTGTTGATCTTAATCAGGACATGGTTCCCTACCACTTGGGTAGGCTAACTTTTGCTTCACTTATACCTATTCCAACACCAACAACATTACCCTACCAATATTACTATCAATATTTTTACCAACCAACAAATTGCCTAACCATACCTAAATTGCTGAATTCATCTCTCCCTGGTCCTAAGGGAGAACTACATCGGTCTGAGGCCCCTCCTTGCTTTGTGCAATGGGCTATGTAGGCAGCACTTCGGAGACATGGGGTCTCCCAAGGTTAGCTCGACCATCCCCTACCATAACCTATCATGTGTGGTACATATAAATATTTTTGTGTATTTCTATTTAATCACATTCCTCTTTATCCTTTTTCAAAAAAAAAAAAAAAAAAAAAAAAAAGTCAAAACACAAACATTCTTATTATTATCATAACTCAAATCAACATACATATTCCGTTTTATTTAGATGTTAAACAAATACATCTTCTCTATCATCGACACGCAGGTCGGCATCCTTATTTATTCGTATACCTCGATAACATTTACTTAGACCCTCACACCTCATCCCGAACCAGGTGATGATCGTGATCGTCGACGCCTCTCGCCGGGCCTCTCCATCCTCAAAGGTACCACGGCTATTGGTACCGCCCACTGATCTGCCAATCTCTCCTGTAACATCTGAATACGCTCCCTCGCATGGAGATATCTCGCCTCTAGTCCCTCCGCTCGTGACTCCGCAACCACTAACAATCCTCTTGTCTCATTCACCCGCGTTTGGAGCTGATGAACTAAACTCTGTCAGACGATCTCTCTCCACTGTAATCACAGTTATGTCAGGATGATCACGTACACCTCGCAGCTCTGCTACCCACCATAATCTATAGGCCTCTGTCATTCCTGCATCCATTACCCTGCGATCGGCTGCTACCTCCTCTGGCCCTTCTGGAGGTGTTGGCCGGGGAGGTGAGAATGCTGCCTCGGTGTCGATCCTCATATATGGTCTATAAGCCAGGGGTATATCCTGCACAAATCCAAATTGTCGCCACACACGATCTAGAGGAATCCTCTCATACTCACCTGGCCTGTGCCCCGCGATCCACCTCAATCGCTCTACACCCCTCAACTCCTCAGCTATATTCTCTGTTACCATATAGTTCCCGTAAGGCCTCCAACAGATATCCGCAATCGTCACCATCTCCCATACCTGCCTATAATACTCAGGGTCACCCGTCACGGCTGAGATCTTGCCTCTTGTTCTATCTGGACCCATCGTCTGAATCCCAACCTCTGCACTCCGGTCTCTCCTGACTGGATGGGTCGGCCTATTGGTCACACACAAACAATGTGCTCATAGGCCCAACAATGTAATAAAAATGAACAATCCAGTGTCATCCTGTGATTTCGTCTACAAGCCCATAAACCCCTGTATAGCTCCGCCAAATATGCAGGTGCCCATGCAAAAGTCACGTTCCTTTCTATCATTTCCCAAATAACACACATCAATGCTTTTGGAAATCTTCCCCCATCCACCCTCGGTAACGCATAATATCCTACCGCTATCATTAATACCACTGCCAACCTTGTGGCCTCAGGGTGTGCTGCATACATTATACCATACGTGAATGTCAAACCTCGCTGTGTCAAATCTCGTGCGTATGGACCAAATACTATTGTTATCGCTCCCCGTGCTGTGCTAGGCAATGCCTGATATACTGGTCTTCCTGTAATTGGGAGTCTCAAAATACGGAACACATCTTCCAATGTCACTGTCATCTCCCCTGTTGGCAGATAGAAGGTATTCCTTTCTGGATTCCATCTCTCAATCAACGCCTGTAACATAGCATGGTTACGTGTGATTCGTGAATAATAGCGGATTCCACTTAACCCCAAATGATTTATCAATGCCCATTCAGCTGGTGTTACATCCGCTCGGATTCGTGACAACAACGCTGGCACAGTATCGTTCATCCTGAACCCTGCCTCCGCCTGCACACATCAAAACAACACACAGCCATTCAATAAATCAAATCCCCAAAGGTTTTTTTTTCACATTCTGGAAATTCCTACAGTAGCCGGCATCGGTTTTAGATAACCGGTATCGGTTCCTTAACCGATACCGGTTATCTTAAGCCGATATCGGTCGATATCAACTTTACACACCCTGCCTAAAAACACCACCTATGACAATAATTTGATCGTTTATCCCTCTCTGTACATACAAACATACCCGAAACCCCTGACTACCTACCCCATTACATTCACCCTATCCCGATTCATTGCCTATCACCTTTTCTTTCTCATCTTTATCTACTTAATCTCCCTCATCCTATTCACAAAACATGCAAGAATCAAATTACAACCAAAACGTTTACCTCTTGGGCTGCAGCAGCTTGAGGTGGAACTTGTCTTCCCTCTCGTCCACACTTTGGATGCTTCTCCTCGTTCAGCCATGTTCACCACCCTCTTCAACTCTAACTTGCCGTTTTGCCTTCTGAATCTCAGCCCACATTCACTTTCCCTGTCTCTTTCCTCCTTATCACTCAATTCTCTCATGCAATTACCTGTCTCAGTCGTCAAACAGCGTCGCATTCGCGTATTTAACTTCTTGCATGGCTCTCAAAATAAGAACTTAAGTTGCCACCAAAGCTTTTCTATTTTTAGAAAAGCTCATATTGAATAACCGGTATCGGTTACCTAACCGATATCGGTCTATTGTCTACCGACATCGGTTATCTAACCGATATCGGTCATATACCTACCTTTTTTTAACCATAGTTCTTTTCTTTATTTTCTACCTAATTTTTGTGGCGCCCGCCTCTTTTTCCTGCATAACAACACCATTATCCATATTTTTCATCAAATCTATCTCTCATCACAATTTCATCAACATCATTTCTCTATATTACAAAAACAAACAAGCCATCAATAAACGATATCAAAAACCATCAATCTATACACCATTTGGATCCAACTCAACAGCTACATACATTCAATTTCACAAACCAGCGACAAAACATACAACATTTCATAACACAACATGTCAATTAAACTCATCATCTATATATACATACATCCCATCAACGAAAGACATCAACATCATAAACCATGTGAATCAAACTCATCATACATTAAATATCACAAACCATCGACAAAACACTTAAAACATTTTAAACACAGCATGTCGGTCAAAATCATCATATATATATATATATATCAACAGTTTCAAATATACAATTTGCCCTGCATAGGGGCCTCTGTGATCTCATAATACTACAAAGCCGGCACGCAGGCCGCAATAACTGTCATAATCTCGACTCGGCTCGCAGGCCGGTCTCTCATATCAAAAAAAAATACTCGGCTCGCAGGGCGTATATCAAGCTGTATAACTGTACTATACTGCTACGTACTGTACTCGCATGAGGCGGTATATACAATAAATGAATCAATAAATGAATGAATAAATCATATGTGGGCACGCAGGCCTCTATAAACATAACCGGTTCATAGACCGGTGCCTATATCCAATGTACAAATAAAAAATCTCTGACCCAGGGATGTCTCAACTCTCCCCACCGCCCTCAGCACCTCTCCCCTCGGGTCCCCTGCTTGCCTCTCGCCTCCTCCCATCCTTTGATCCCCGGCTGTGGCTGCACCTCCCTGGGATCTCTGACTCCGCGAGGTCTCTGCTCTATGCCGCATATGGCTGATAGTCAGCCCCGGTACCATCAAGAACATCCTGATAGTACCGGGCCTCCGCTCTCGCCTCCATATAACGGTCCCGTGCCACCATAGCTGCTGGGGCTGGTCCCCTGACTCCTAATACCAGTGCCCCCATTGTGCTGCTTTGTGCTGGTGTGCATGGTGTGGTGGTGTGTGTGGTGGTGGTACTGTGCATTATGCCTGTGTGTGCTGTGTGGTGTGCATTGGTGGTGCAGTGAGCACTGTGCTGCACTGCACGAGCACAGGCTGGGCTAGCTGCCCCTGTAAGACACCTATCTGTGCCTGTGCTGCAGCAAGCTGCCCCTGTAATAACTGTACCTGGCCCCTGAGCTGGTCCCTCTCTGCTCTAACAGCCGCCAAGTCTGGCTGTGTGGGCTGTGCTCTCCTCGCGGCTCTCTCTCCTGCCCACCATACTAAAAATGATCCCGTGCAGCCGGCGTCGTCCACTGTATCATCTGCCTGCCTCTCTGCTGCCCAATCTGGGTCCACGGGCTGTGGTACAGGTAGTGGAGCCTCTACATCATCCCTCCAGTACTGAGGGAAGGGAGGTGGCTCATCCTGTCGTAGCCCCATCTGCCGGCGTACCCTCTCCAGGGGAATCCGCTCATGCTCCCCTGGCCTCCGTCCCACTATCCAGAATGTATACTGGATCCACTGCAACTGTGATCGGGCTCCTCCATGGGGGTGATGACCTCTATAAGGTCTCCATACAATATCTAACGTTGTCAAGCCCTCTAATACATGCCGGTAATATGCCACATCTCGTCCGGCGAGAACTGGCTCGTGGCTGGCCCACGACCCCCAACCACCTCTGAAAGCCATATCTGTAGATCACCTGTGGCCCTGGCTGCTGGGGCAGCCCTACTGGTCTAATGCATATGATATGCTCATATGCCCAACAGTGTAACAAAAATGTAGAGCAAATCCCGAATCGCCTCATCCGGCGATAGCCCCACAACTCTCGGTATAACTGCACCAGGTATACTGGTGCCCAAGCATAACATGTATGCTCCTCGACCATCTCGTGTAACACCCCCATCAACGCCCGTGGAAAGCGGCCTCCCTCTGAGTCCGGGAGGGCGAAGCATGTAATCCCGATCATCATCAACACGGCAAGCCGTGTCTCATGTCGGTGGGCACGGTACATATCCCCATACGCGATGCTCACGCTGTGATACGTCAATAAGCGTGCTGCATCCCCGAATACATGTAAGATGTTGTCCATGGCTGTCTCTGCGTCCACCTGGAAGACTGCCTCTCCATCAATCGGTAATCTAAGGATGCGATACACATCCTCCAATGTAATGGTCATCTCTCCAGTCGGGAGATGGAACACATTGGTCGCCGGATCCCATCTCTCGATGAGGGCGACCATCAAACTGTGATCCCTATCGATCGCCTGTACTGCTGGACTCCGCCGAGTCCCACCTCGCGCATAATGCCCCACTGCGCTGCCGACACGTGTGGCCGCATCCGTCTCAACAGCGGGGGCATCCTGTCCCGCATCGTCAGCTGCTGACGTGCCTGCAAAACCAACTCACTACATTAGCCCTACTCTTTATCACAACATCTACTTATACCCTCTATACCCCCTTTTTACCCCCCGACCACACCCCGACTCTCTAACACACACCTCTACCCACCTATCTTCTCCAATATCCCCCTCCATCTTCACACCCAAAACACAAAACCCAATCATAAACAACAACAAACAACCCAACACGCCAACCCCAACAAGAACTTAACACCCAAAACCACCACAAAACCACGCAACAAAATAGCAAATCCTGCCTAGGGACCGGTACCGGTCACCCATAACCGATCCCGGTCCCCTTTCCACCGCGCGGTCAACGTTAGACCGACACCGGTCACCCACAAACCCGACCTACCCCAGAACTTTGTGACCGATGCCGGTCGCTTAGTGACCGGCATCGGTCACTGGAAAATACCCGAGCCGAACCCGACGCGGCTACCCCATTCAATTTTTTTCCTATTTCTCCCTATATACCCACCCAAACACCCTAAAAACCTACCCACCCTGCCGCCTTGGCCTATTTCACCTATCTACCCTCTCCTTTTTTCAAATAATTTCCATTTATTAATTATTTTCTAAAAACCTTACATTCCTACCCAAAACCCAAATACAGCATAATACAATCAAATTCACACAATGAAGGGTTTCGAACCTACCGGTATGACGACACGTCGTCGTGGTGGGATGGGTGGTGGTGGTCCAGCTGGTCCAGCACCTCCTGCTCCTCCTGGCTGTGCCATGGCTCTAACTCTCCTCTGTTGGGTCCTCCACCAATCAACTGCTGCCTCCTCCTCACTCGGGCCCACTAACCACTCACTCCTCCACTCAAATAGCGCCACCTCAACCGAAAAATGCTCCAATCTCAACACTCCACCTCAGACAACTCAAATTGGTTTTCAAATTGACAATGTGACAATGACAGGCCGTATTTTTCTTTTTATAGGTTTTTGACCTATAACCGATATCGGTTTTATTGTGCCCTAAGGAACCGGTATCGGTCACCTAACCGATATCGGTCATAGACAATCGACACCGGTTTTATCCCAACTCTTCCCCAATTTCTGCCCTTATTTACTAATCGCCCTTTCTCACAACATCGCCTATATCAACCTTTGCTGAAAACCCTTTGTTAACTTCATTTGGACCCCCACCCAACTTGGCCGACCCACCCAACCACATTTGGCCCGACCCAAGGCGCACCAACCATTTGGCCCGACCAAGGCCGCACCCAACCCATTGGCCCGACCCAAGGCCGCACCCAACCCATTGGCCGACCCGACCCAAGGCCGCAACCCACCCATTTGGCCCGACCCAAGGCCGACCCAACCATTTGGCCCGACCAAGGCCGCAACCAACCCATTTGGCCCACCAAGGGCCGACCCATTTGGCCGACCCAACCCATTTGGCCCGACCCAAGGCCGCAACCAACTAATTGGCCCGACCCAAGGCCTCACCCCAACCATTTGGCCCGACCCAAGGCCGATCCCCAACCATTTGGCCCGACCCAAGGCCGCAACCCAACCACTTGGCCCAAACCAAGGCCGCACTCAACCCATCAGGCCCGACCCACGGCCCTCACTAATCAATCAGCCCGACCCAAGGCCGTACCACTTAAATACCTCACCCCAAACCAACAAATTACCATTTTATCCACTCATCCTGTCACTTTTTGTTCAATCGAGCTCACCTGTTCGTGTTTTAGCATGATTAGAGTACTTGACTTGATCAGTCGACCAACTTTGCCTAGACCTAGACCGTGACGTTTATCTCAACCAAACCAACCATTTGGTACTGCCGAACATGCCTAAACGTTCCTGTACCTTACCCGTTATATCCCCTGGAGCTACTTCCTATGCCTTGGATACCAGGATTATATCACCCTTGTTTGGATAAACTATCGACCTTTGCCTATGAATTGTTGGTTTGCTCGTCAAATCATGTACCCTGGTCGCACTACTGCATTTCAACGTGCGTCTGCTTCCTTGGACCTACCCCACCATCTCACCATCATCTCCACACCATTTACCCTTTATCAACTCTATCCCTGATTTCACGCTATCTCAATCTGTGATAGATTTGAGGGGGATTACCTATACCCTTAATAGGGGAAACCACTTCATATTATTGTCCGTGCAGCTTTACAAAACAAACTACGACAATAAGGGGCTAATGTAGACACCAAATTTGTGTCTTACGACCCCTTGTGACCCGCATCTCATTTCGCAACCTAACCTCATCACCTAAACCTTACACAATTATTTATTAATTACCTTATAATTAATAAATCCACATCGCCATACCTGCCACCTCATTTTGCCACCTCATCATGACCTAGTCCTAACCCTAAACTAACCTAATTAAGACCTATAACTTAGTCTACATCCACACCCATGACTAATGACTCCTTACTCGCACCCAAAACCGACCTTGTAGTTACTTGACCAAGCCCGCAACAAATCCCTCGGGAGAAAAGGAGGGAAAGTTGGCTATTTTACTAAAAATAGCCCACTTTGACCTGACCGATACCGGTTCCTACTCGACCGCCGTCGGTTACGTAACCGCCATCGGTTCCCTGTAAATGGGCTCCCCTAACCAGAAACAAAGGTCGAAGGATTTTTGATCAATCGGGATCATCAGAAGCGATCGGGAGAATCTGGATTTTACTTGGCCGAGCAGAGACAAGTGAAGAAACAAGAAGAGTTTGCAGAGAAGGAGATCAAGCCCAAGACTGCAACTGAATAACCAGAGCCCTGTGATACTCAGCTGATCATCGGGAGGGAAGATATCTCATTTTCTGATTGTCAGGCCATCCTACCTGAGTTCTACTTTTGTCATCACAGTTCTTGGACTGCATCCTCATCAATAACCAGTAAGTTGTACCTTGTATGTCCTCTTTAATAACATTTCTTAGGCTTTTGAATCACAGCCGTCATAAATCTATTCCTAGATCTACTACCCAGCAACACATTACATCTAACTATCATTCCTCTACCCTCATCACCCGTTACCTAATCCCACTCATTTATTAGCCTTACAAACAACACAACCACCCTACAACCGACCCTCACCAAAAGTCCCTAAAACATAGCCCCTACCGATATCGGTTAGCAAAAACCAGTATCGGTTATCGTGACTCAAAACCAAAAACCAGCCTTTCCCCTACTTGTTTCAACGAGGCAATTAAATTGTTATTTTACAATCTTTTGTGTTAGTTCATAATAGCAGGGGAACTGACCACCTTCGAAAGGAAGTTTTATACTTCCTGGGCCCAAGGCAGTTCCCTCATTTATTGTCTAATCAAAATCTTGTGGTCTTGTATTCTTATTTGGTAGTCCTTCCAAGACAAAAGGAGTTCTTCGCAATCAACGATCTCTCTCTGATGGTACGCGCACACCATCTCGACATTCAACAGGTATTCCTCCTAGCCCTAACCCTTATTTGTTTCTAAAAGGAATGAAAGAAGGTGTTACGCATGTGATTCCAAAGCACTGTACCCACAGAGAGGCTCCTAGCCATGGGGTCTTTTGAGAAGGATGGTGCATACCCTAGAACCAAGAAGATGCTCTCTTGGGTGTTTGAGTCCCACATTGATGAGCCAATCTTTGAAGTCTGCCAAGGAGCACTCATCACATTTCCAGAATCTAAGGGGGTTAATCCCTTAGTGAATGCTCAGGAGATCTTAGATGAGAAATTCTACAATGCACTTAACAAGTTCATGATCGAGACTGAGGCTAGATTATTCATGTGCAACAACAGGATGAGAGTGTTGGAGGTGAAGTTAGGAAAGAAGGAAGAAGAACTAGCGGAAAAGGTCGAGAGCTTGAAACAAGAAGAACTAATTAGCGCACAGTTAAGGCATGATTTGAAGGAAGAAAAGATAAAGGTGCAGGAACTGTACAAGAAAATGGAGTCTATTAAAGGCACCATCCTTTTGAAGCACCCAGACATGGCGCCACCCGCACAAAAGTACTCATCCCTCCTGGAGTGTATAGAATATCTAATGCACATCCTCACCATGGAGAGATGACCCTTGGCCCTGGAATCTGTAGAAGAAGTGGCTATGCGCTTGAAAGAGGAGGATAGATTGAAGGTGGTAGCGCTCATTTCCGAGTATAGCCAAGTACTCACGGAGGTTAAGGTCACTACCCAATCTACGAAGCCACGTATGATACATGTATGGACAAGGATAAGGTGGCGAGCTCCTTGGTCACCACACTTGAAGTAGAACTAAAATATTTCCAAGAAAAGAACAAAGGGAACAGGCGGAGAGGGATAAGGTTCTTTCCAAAGTAGAGAAGAAATCAGAGGTAATTGAGGCTTTAAGGAGCTCAATTAAGGCCCAGCTAAAGGAACTATACCCCTAGATTACTAGAAGGATGGATAAACTCGAGGACCTGGGCAAAGAGATGGAGCAGATTGTGGACATTTTGGGCACCTGGGAGTTTTCCGAGTTTTGATGAAGTGAGCACCCTGGTGGGTGACCTCTACTAGAAGGCACAGGGCAAGGTCGAAGTATGGAATAAGCTAGAGGTAGACCTTCGAGAAAGATTTTCCTAGCTTGTTGAATTGATGTCCCCCATTCTTCATTCTTTCCCGATTCTTTCATTCCTTATTCTTCTTTGTAAAGTGTAAGACTATTCATTGATTCCCTTGATGGCATGCATCTTGGTTAAGTAAAGTGTTTCCGAGGATAAAGAACAAGCATAGTGTGGGGTGATGTTGGACCCCTGTAATCTTAACCAAGTATGAAGGTGCATAGGCACGCAAGGTCCTAGTTATGAAAAGGTGCGCAAGGAAAAATCATGTGAGAGAAAGGTTTAAGGAAGCACATAGCACACACAACACATGAAAGGAGGCTTGAGACTTAGTCAATTTGAGCACCTAGGGCAGAACATGTGAAAAGCATGATCGGTTGCACGTGGATAAGATGACATCCTGGTGATAGGATGGCCCAAGAAGAGCATGCCTTGGATGGAATCTTCTAAAAGAATGTCATGAGATAAAGTGGAAAGCCTAGGCCTAGAGAAGCATGCTTGCATGGACCACATTCAACACTTGGTACCAGATATGAGGACGCTGGAAGGTGATTTGGTAGTGTAGGAGAATTATAAATACAAGTTCCTATGGAGTAAAATATATATAAGTACGAGGTATAGCATGTTATAGAGTTAGCGGAGCTCTGCAGAATTACTACGAGTGGATATTTGTATTCATGAAAGAATGTACTAAGCATGGAGTTTTTATTTTTCTTTTTCTTTTATCTTAGTTACATACATCCAGTGATATGCATGACTGCGGTCTACTCTCTGTGACACTCTGTAATGAATCAATGAATATAATGAGGTTACCTGTTATAAATATACATGGATATCAATGATTTTAATGCATATTTCTCTCATATGAGATCTCTTTCCTTTCATGCTATGTATGAATTCTTCTATAATTCCTTCTATCATAATATATGTTTTGGATTCTGTTAAAGCACTTGGGTGAAGTGACTGCAAGGATCTAGAGGTTGTTCTGAGCCCTATGGTTCTTGTATGCCTTAACTTCCCTCCTAAAAACTCTTACACTAATCATAAATGATGCTTCCCACTAAACTAAAATAAAAGAGAGACTCGATACCCGTGCTTGCCTAATGTGAGTGATCAGAAACCTGCTTTGGGTGATAGGTCAAAGCATGCATGGGATTCGTTCCTTTTGTAATGGGAGTAAAAATGACTACACATTGGAACATATCAAATTGGAAAGATATTACATGAGTTCCATGATGGGGAAGCAGGGGCCACTTTTCTCCATGAGTAATGACTCTCAAAATCATGAAGGTTGGTTACTATTGGCCTACGGTGTTTAGTGATTGCTACTCATGGATCAATAAATGCAAGAAATGTGCATTCTTCATAGGGAAAGTAAGGGTGGCAGCCCCGCCTTTGCCCAATTTCAGTAGATAATCCATTCATGTAATGGGTATTAGACTTCATTGGATTGATCAACCCAAATTCAAGTCAAGGCCACAAATAGATCCTTACGGAAGCATGGACTATTTCACTAAGTGGTAGGCGGTGTTACTTAAGGAGGAAAATGAATCTAGCATCTTGGATTTATAGAAAGGGATAGTCATGAGGTTTGGTGTCCCTGCCACTATCATATTAGATAATTTTTTGGCATTCCTGGGCACAAGAATCACTAAATGGGCTATCAGGAATGGTGTATACCTCAGTACCTCTTCAAATTATTACCCTTGGGGTAATGGCCAAGAAGAGTCCACAAATAAAAACTTATTGAGAATCATCAGAAGGACTCTTGATTTGAATCAAATAACTTGGCACATGAATCTCAAATCAGCTCTATGGGCTGATAGGATCACACTCAAGAGGTCTACAGCCAGCTCTCCATACAAGCTTGCATACAGAAAAGTAGTACTTCCTATATCACTTGATTTTTAGCATGGGAACTCATGAAATAGTTGGAACTAGTTGAGTTTGAGTCCATGGAAATTAGGTATGTAGAGTTGATAGAATCATAAGAAGTAAGAGAACATGCAATGTAGACCATGGATAAGGATCAAGCATTGATCAAGAAGAGATTTGACAAGAAAGCTAAGGCTAGGACATTCCAAGTTGGAGACTTGGTACTGAAGTGGGATGTTGATCATGTAAAGCTAGGAAAGCATTCCAAGTTTGATGCCATATGGAGTGGCCCATACATGATAACTGAATGCAAAGGTAGCAATGCCTTTTGTCTAGCTAAATTGGATGGTGAAGAATTGCAGATTCCAGTCAATGGAATCTATCTCAAACATTGCTACTAGAAGGAGAATTCCTCACCTCTATACATATTAGTCTAGGATTTCCAATTCCTCTAAGTGCTTGTGCACATTGTTTTTAGAATAGGTTTCATTTCCCTAAGTGTTGGTGCACATGCTCTATTACTTCTAGTATATGTTTTGTATGCAGTTCATCAAGCTTCTGAAGGTGACTGTTGTAGTGGAAAGCTCATAGTTTCCTGCAATAGTTACAAAGTTGAGGTTCAAATAAATGTAAAGAAGCTAAAATCAAATGTTGGGGCAGCATTCATAAGTACTCATCATTCAGCCCCATGGATCACAGTTGTAGAAATGGATGAGATCTAGTTTTCAAGAAATTTCCTACTCTCACAAATCTTATTTCAAGACTCTCTTATCAAATTGAGAGTGCAAGCAGTGGAGGGTAGTTCGGGTTCAGAAGAAGTGTTTCAATGACTCAAGGATGCAGATTCTCAAAGCTTCAGATCAGATTTTAGATCACCAGATAGACTCCATGCCCAATGGATAGCTATAATAGCGGCTAGTCATACTTCATCGGATAGGTAGATAACCCCGCTGAGTCGCCAAATTGTTATCCCAAATTCACCCCTCAAGGTGAATTGGATAACTTACATGATTCTTTAGGCTCAAGCAGGTTGAAATGGTTCGAGGGCCAAAATTTGGATTTTTGGGTACCTCTCCTCTTTTCTCTAACTCCCCTATCCAAGAAAATCCAAGGAGTTAGTAAAATTGCAAAAATCTATAAATAAATAAAAAATGAGGCCACAGGCCTATTTTAATGCAAATCAGGTCTAAGAGCTATGGATGGAACCAAGGTAGATTGTACCAGGGTTCATCATACTAAATTTGGGCCTAAAATGCTAAGGAGGTAATTCAAATTGGAAAAATTAGATATTTATATCCCGGATGGTTTGGGGGACATCGGGACAGCCAGGACGCACAAAGCCAAAATGGCTGATTTGTAAAGGAATCAAAAAATTCGGGTCGAAATGTCCCAAGCCACACATGGGACACTAGGATGCATGAGACTTGCATAGCTGAAATCACCACAAGCAGAAGGAATCAGAAAATCGGAGTAAATTTGGCCCGGGCGTTTTGCGAGATGTTGGGACACGAGTTCACCAAAAATCCAAAATCACCGATAATAGTGAAAATCGGGTAAGGCGTAAGTCAATATCCCTCATGACCTAATCAATGTTAGGACAGTCAGAACCCACAAAGCCAAAATGGCTGATTTGAAAAGGAATCGGCAAAGTCAAGTCAAAATGTCCTAGGATGCAAATGGGACACTAGGACGCGCGGTACCCGCATACCTAAAATTGCCACAAGTAGAAGGAATCAGAAAATTTAGGTAAATTTGGCATAGGTAGTCCATGGGATGTTGGGACACGAGTTCGCTGAAAATCTGAAATCACCAATAATAGTGCAAGTCGGGTAAGGTGGAAATCAACTTCCCTCACGACCCAATCAACATCGGGACAAGCGAGACACCAAAAGCCAAAGTAACCAAACAAAAAGGAGGCTTATGGGTGGATCAGAGATTTATGTATAAGACAGCTAAGACAAAGGACCTAATTTGACCAAAATAGCCACATACAAAGGAAAACTCAATGCCTGACCCTCTTGAACTTCAAATGGCCATAATGTTTGACCCCATGCTCCGATTTTCATGAGATTTGAATTTTTGGAACAAGCGCGATATCCTCTACACCACAAAAACTAGATTTCTTAATTTTTATGAGGGTAGGTATATTAAAATAAAGGAAACATATCCAGCTTTAATGAATTAAATACCCAATCCCGTTAAATAACATAAATGTCTAGCAGACCTAAAATAGCTTCCCACACTCATAAGGCCATAACTTTTGCATTTCTCAACGAAAACACACAAAATTTATACCATTGGAATCATGTTTACAATATTAATGCATAGAAATAAATAAATCTGGAATTTGATGAAGAATTGATGGAGATTTTGTAGAAAATGTGCCCAATTTAGAATAGTAGTTTTATTTGGTAGTTGGGATGCATTCAATGAAACATGGGCTAACATTTCTCACTGTTACAAGTCATGGGACAGTATGGGGGCCTTTTACAAGTAACATACCATCATTTCACTTCATTTATGACATATTGCAAGTGGTGGGAAGTCATATTTTGGGATTTTCATTTTCCTCTCTCTCTCTCCTTTTAGAATGCTATAAATTGGAGTGTTGGGATAATTATAAAGGGGGATAGTTTTGGGTAGAAAAAATCTATCAAAATTGTTTTGTGAAGCCAATGTGCTACAGCCCTTGTAGTGGACTCCTTGCATGGTGATCCAAACCCTTATTCTGTAATAGATTGGATTGTGCATATCAATGAAGTAATAGATACAAGTTTGTGGATACTCCTTCCCCTATTATGTTTGTTTGCATTCTTCTTTCCCTTTCAAACTCATTACAAATATATTGTGTCTAATTTATACTCTGCAGGGATTCATTATCATTATATATGTATAAAATGTTGTTGTGAATGCATTTGTTAACTATGGAGAACTGTTATCACCCCTTATAGAATGCATTTTGCTTCTACTTTTCACACATTGGAAGACTATTCTCATACCCCTCCTTTTCTGGTGTATCACTTTGTTTTAGTGTAGGATTTATTTCCATGCACTCTCTCTCCTTGATCCCTTGGAAAATTATATTATGACAAGATAGTTTTTTTCTACATTAGAGTAGATTATGGCAAGTATTTTAGGACTAAGAACCAGCTTTCTCTCGGAGGTCTATCTCAATTAGTAAGTCCCACAACTTAGAGATAGTTCCCATGTTATCCAATCACACTATGAGCTCAAGCACACAAACTTATACAAACCATAGGGTACCTTGTGATTAAGTGATAACACTTCCCCTATGTACCACACCCCCTACTTTAGTTTGGTCACACTCATGATCAAGCTCTCTCCTTTTATCCCCAATATCCCCAACTCTCCTCACCCCACTTCTCTCTCAATTCTCTCGGATGAGTCACCCCTGTAACTTGGCCCCTGACCCATTCCTCCTCACTCTCCCACATTATCCTCCAACCTACCCTGAGCTATCCTATCTTCCCTTACCTATTCACTCTCAAGCCCAACTCTCTTGTACCCTTTCCCATCTCCATCCTAGAATCCATGCCCATCTCGATTGCCAATGCAACCATGACTAATCCAACCCATACCATACCGCACCCACCCCAAATTTCCTCATTGTGACCTACCCTCC